>OX638070.1:28129491-29402271 GCA_951804385.1 Trifolium dubium | reverse complement strand
CCTAATTTCTTTGACTTGAAACTGGGATTTTGTACAACATGATCAATACTAAGGAGCAATTCAATTTTATTTTGACAAAATATTAATTATATGTTTGTTTTTGGATGAATTTGTTAAAATTTATTGATTAGTTTACCTTTGATTGTTTTTGGTTGAATTTCCATCTTATACGAACTTGATTTTAGCAATATTGTGTTGATGTTCCAAGCAAAGAGAGATAAGGTTTTTTTATTTATTTGCTTGATAAGTTGATATATGAATGATTTTCTTAAGAATAAAACTCATTGGTCTTGTTAGACCAAGCAAAGGATATTTAGCTACAAAAAATGGTGGACTCGTTGATGTTTATGAGTTTTTTTGTCAACAGAAAGTAATTAAAATTTTAAAACAATAAAGTTTTTTTCATATAATGGACAAGTAAAAGTAGAATATACTATTTAGGAAAAGATATCAAGATAAATCACCGCAAGAATTATGATTTCATGATATATTTTACCGATAGTTTTAAGCCTTTTGGATTAAATAAAATGAATAAGAACTTTGGTGTCATTTGTGTTATATATGTTTGAATGGGTAATGAATTAAAAATAAAGCTAACCTTGGTCAATTTACAACATCTCTTTGCTGGTGGCGAAGAAGGATATGTTTGCATGTGAGATCTTTGGGGCGGTCGCGACCCTATGTTAACATGAAACTTTGTTCACTTGATAGACGAACAATAATAAAGGTTATATATGTAAGACATATGTTTTGCATACTATATATGCCAAATAATTAATTCTATTGTTAATTATGTAGGAGGGGTTTACAGTTCATGTTGACAATATTTAATCCTTGGATTTAAATTCATCCAATGCTAACCAGTTAGCATTTCATTGTAATGATGGCTGCTAGGTTATGTTGCATGTTATCTTTCTTCAGCCATGGTTAACATTCTATAATTTTATTATTTTTCTTTAATGTTTACAATCATATATGCATGTATGTAGATCAAATGTTTTCAACACTCACTCTAATTCAATTACAAACATGTCGCTTGCATTCTCCCCTCATTATACTCTTGTTTTTTGTTTTATGTTTGTTGTTTTGTAGGGAGTGCATTAAAAGAATCGATGAGAATGAATAGGTTGAGGGAGTAAGTTTGTTATTTTATATTTCAATTGTTTTTACATCAATGCAACTTATTTCAAACACATAAAAAGAAACTCAAAATTATTATGTTTTACTTTTTCTTAAAAAATATATTTTTTATTTTTTATATCTTATAATTTGGGACATTGAGTACTATTAGAGAATAATTTAAATTATACATGTAGCTTATTTAAACAGATTTTCCAACTCAAACTAATGATTATAGAACATTTAATTAAGGAACTTAATTAAACTTTCCATGTCTACTGTAACTTAAACATTAATTAATGTTTAAACATTCACTTAAACAATAATTAATTTATAGTGTACATGATTGTTTTTTTTTAATGGAACAATATTGTACTATTACATAAGAGAAAATTTTCACCTTTTCTTTCATAAATTATACGGAAAAATAACTAATAAACTTTAATTAATTTATAGTGTACATGATTGTTTTATATTTATTTTTATAAAATTAAATGAGAATTACATTTAATCTTCTCTCTCCTCTTTTCTCAATAAATAATAACTAATAAAAATTATTATGTTTATTACGTAACCACCTTGGAGAAGTGGAGTTTTCTTTCTACAAATATTTCAAAAAGGCTTTTGATGAAGACAAAACTGGAATATTTTTAGCAGAATCCAATGCAGTACTTAATTAAGGAACGTAAAATTTTCATGTTTACTATAATTTAAACATTAACATAAACATTAATTAGTGTGAGTATCCCGTTGTGAAATGGTTGTACTTATTAGAGATATAATTAGTTACTCTTGTTACTAGTTAGTTAGTGTAGTTAGTTAGCCAATAAATAAGCTTTACACTAGTGTTTTGTATTTGATTTTCTCATTGAAACATTACAATATATCTTCAATACAAAGAGTTTAGTAGTTTTCTTTCCTCTTTTCTATGAATGTCATGTTTCTTAACATGGTATCAGAGCAAAATTGGTATCCACTTTGAAGAAATTTCATGCTGCATTTTCTCGAGAAAATTCAATTTTCTCATCGGATTCTTATTTTCGTTTTCTCAAATCTTCTTTTTCATTTACATTATATGATCTTTATACATTTCTGAGATAATCTTATTTTCTCCTATTTCTATTTCGATTCAGTTTTACGTTCCTCATATTCCGATTCATTATCCAATTTCTTCTTTGAGTTCTCGATCGAATAAAATTTCTAGTTTATCAATTTTTCAATCTCTTGTTGAGTTTGTTACTGTTCTTGCGACTCCGATTGTTTTTATCGTATTTTCGCTAAATTCTAGGGTTCTTGATTTGATTCCAACTTCTTGATCTTGATTGGTTCTTCACTTTTTCGACCACGATTCTTCATCACTTGCGTCAATAGTTGGCCATTTTTTGTTTCCAATTGTCGTTTTAGTTTGTGATTTCGTTTTATCGCAACCTCTAGTTTGCGTCATTATCCCCAAATTATATGGATTCAAATTGGAGTCATTGTTTCTATATCAATTTCTGCATCTTTCATTTGTTTCATCTTCATCCAAGATCTGAGCCTTGATTCTGATTCCGATATGCCGTTGTGATTCGACTTTCGACGGCGTCAACGGTGGCTAAATTGTTGGTGAGTGATGTTGATTTGTTTATGTGATCATTGGTTCAATTTTATGATAGTTCGCCGCAACTTATGCCAAAGTCGTTGTGAGCCTAATTCAAGATATTTCAGTTTTCTCCTCTGCAAACTTTGGTGAAGATTTGCAAAGACCGGATTGAATTTTGATTTCCTAATTTGATAGTTGTGATCTTTCAATTTGGATTTGAGGCATTAGTTTGATGTTAATCTTGGTGCAGTGCAGTAGGGTGATTTGATTTTGTTTAATTAATTCCAATATCTTAGAGCTTATTCTCACATGCATATCTAGTTGTTTAGGTTGGTTATGTTCTTTGATTATTGATATTCAAGAGAGCTATTGTTGAAGTTCTTTGGTTTATGCTACTTTAATTCTAGTTGTTCAATTTAGTTGTAAATTATGCTGCAAGATGGATATTCACAAATAAGGAGTTGGAAGTTCCTTTGTTGTGTTGTGATTGACTCCATTATTGTTACAAGTGTGAAAGATATTGGCATTGTTAATGCATTTGAATATTAGTGTTCCTTCTCCCTTGGACCAGTTTGGCTTCTATCTTTATCTCATGTTCTGTTGTGTCTACATATGAGCATTTTGGGTCCAATTACATGTCTTATGAAGCTCCATGATGATGATACTTTTTGGATGCTATTTTCCACCTTTTATATATATCACTGGTACTGTGCAAAATCATCATTGTTATGGTTTATGGGCTGAAGGGGTCTGCACAATTATTATGTTGGTGAAGTGCATGCTACTTCCTAAAAATGTTGGAATTTTGGAATTGTTTGAAGATTCTTTAAACATAGGCACATATTCTTCTTTCAACTTAAATGAAGACGTCATACTCTAATTTTAGACTTAAAATCCCATTACATAATTTCATGTTAAAAATTATCAAAAAATGTGTGTGATTATTATTTCTTTTTTGTTTGTCTTTTCCCATGATTTTTTTTTTATTTTCAAATTTCTTTGTTTCTTCATGAACAGGTTATCTACCTACAAAAAATCATTGAAAACCACCATCAAAACACACAAAAAATCATTATACCCGAGCTCATTTTTTGGGGGATTTTTAAAATTTTTCATCTCATCAAATCTTTGCTTTTTTTAGCTTTCGATTCTGTTCTCCGTTGACTACGTTAAGACTCCATTTTTCGGAATTTAATAGATAACACTTCAGTTTAAACGGACACTCACATTTTAAAGTTGTCATGTCTTCCCTCACCTTGTTGATGTACCTCTTATACTTTGCGCCTCTTTTACATCCAAGAGTTATAAATATTTTCCTTCCCTTATCCCCATGATCCGATTTTGCAATGACCATCACAAATCCCAACTTGTAACACAACTCTCGAACCCCACTAATCATCTCTTCTCGCACATCAAACTTCCGTTTAGTAGAGAACTATATCTTTTGAACACCCTTACATGTACCCAAAAAAAATTCAGCTAACATGTAATTGATAAATATTAATGCCAAATCAGCATTAGAACATTATAAGGAGTCCCAATTTTATGAGTAGGGACTATTCTAATTATTCAGCTAACATGTATAATTTTTTTCATAAATATTGCCACAATATTTCCCCTGTTAATATTCAACTCTTTTTTTTGACAAAGCTTAAAGCAAGTTATATTTCATTTTATGACTTTGAATCCACCAATAACATAATAGTAACTAATTAAAGGAAACATAAAATAAAAGTATAAAACAACAAATTTTATTATGAAAGCACCTAACATTACTTTTTGAATTGACCAATCATATCTAGAAGCACCTCTTGTAGAAAAGCTATCCCTCTAATGTGAACCAAGCATAGCTCAAGATGTAACTCATTAATGGAGAAAGGAGTTTGAAAGAAACACAATATTTATGTATATAACTAAAAAATGAATGCGTCCTCATGAGTTTAACTCAATTGATACAAACATTGCACGCAATGAGTAGGAACCGGGGTTCGAACCCCAGTACGCCAACTTATTTACTTTTAAGAGTGAAATTCTACTCATTACCCTACCTGACAAATAAAACTAAAAAATGAATGCTGATGACAAATTTGAAGTCAAATGAGATTTTTTTTATTAGCATGTATATACAAAGAACCAAAAGTAGTTCTTAGTAACCATAGAAAATAGCACTTTCTAATTCTAATATAAGAACAAGGGCATAATAGACCATAGATCGATGTTCTTAAAACCTTAAGGAGACTATATATGAGCAATGTGAGAAACTCCTAGAAGCCAAGGTATTTTGCACTTTTAATATCTTAGTGTATAAATATATTTATGGATATGAAATGTAGTAAAGAAAATTGGCAACCTCGGCTCTTATAATTCACCACAAGGCTCTCATGATTCATATATATCTTGTTCTGAGTGTTGCTTGTAATTCCTTCTAGTTTCAATCTCAGCGATCGATTTCGGTTTTCTTCTACAAACTGTTTTACTACATCCAATCCCTTAGGGATAGGCAATGAACTATGAATTTTGACTATTGATATTGAGCTTGCTTTTCAGCAAGAGGTTCTTCGCCATTGTTTGTTCCCTTTCTTTTGAGGCAATTTGAATGGACTCCAACTCTTCCTGCGTTTCGAGGTCTCGCAAAAGAGACCAGATGCTAAAGCCTGCTGAAGCCACAGGTTGAATGCCTCTTCATCTTCATCCATCATCATTTCGGCATCTAAATCCCATGGGAATCTACTAGAGTTGCAGCGTTGGCTTTTCTCTAAGCCAACCATATTTACATGGAAGCTCGGTCGATGGGTGTTAGGCCGACAAGCCATTCCCTAAATGAAATAAAGTAAGTTGTCAATGAAAGTCCAATCAGTCGGAACACTGTCTTGAGAGTAGACTGAGCACCAAATCAGATCTAGTGTTGTCAATAGCGGAAAATAGCAACTTGTTCAAATTTCAATACACTACAGTGCAATAGTGTCGCTATAGCCACTATTTTACTATACTTTGTAGAATTGTAGTACTAAATAGGGTATCACAGAACAATAATGATTTGTCCAAATTCCACTACGTTTATAGTACTGCTATAGTCGCTATTTGACAACACAGATCAGGTCAAGATGAATTACGTGTACCAAGAATATTGCATGTGGAGTAACACTGACCTGACATATAGCCCATTCTGATACATCAAATATTTTGCTCTCCGCACAAACAAAAGCACGGGGAATCTCCACCTATGAAGACAAGATTTCAGTTTAGAAACTAATTGCAAACAATGAAATGAAGTGGGAAAAATCATTTTCTATGAAGAATCTACTTTTTGAGGCCTGTCAAAAACCAAAGACCCCTTATATTCGACCCATCCATCTCCATCCTTCGCTTGATGAAACTGACAGCAGTCCTGCTTCCGATGAAGAAATAAAATTCAGAATTGAGATAAAATGCAAATGCAGTTGAGACAATTCAACATTCGGATGTAAGGGAACGAAATAAGACCTGACACCATCTTGCTTTGGCCTTAGTCCTGTTAGTGCATACCCAAATATGGGAATTCCCACACTTTGTGCATTGTATGCGTCTCGATTCTTCAGAACGATATTCAGTATTATCCTGAGGAGAAAAACATGTATCATCACTATTTTTCTAATACAGATCATCAATCAGGAAAATGATTCAGAAACACAAACTCAAACTCTTGTACATATAATCGCATGCTCTTCACTATGGATCATGTAAATATTTGGAAGAATCAAATTTCTGAACAAACCAAGAAACTACCAACACATTATGTACTAAGGAGTAATTTATAAGATTCTTCAGACTCATATACACAAAAATCAAGTAGAATATGTCGGTCATTTACAAGAATATTGTCAGATTTACCTGATGCGAACTACTGTGGGATTTCTGGCAGACACTTTTAGCCATGGATTCTTCTTTTCTTAATTGTTCATCATAGTCTCGCTTTTTCACAGAATCAGAAAGAACCTGAAAAAACATTCATACATGTTAATGAGGAAAAAACATTTATGTATTCATATTACAATATCAAATTAATACGCAATAAATGGCTATATATGAATTGTAAGATAGCCTCTGCAGCTTTTGGATAGAACTTTACCTCATATGCACATTGAAGCTTCTTAAATGACTCACTTGCCAAAGAACTTCCCATGTTTTTATCAGGATGCACAAGCATAGCCTACACGATCCAATAAAATGATAACAAGTTGGTTATTGTCTTGATTTCTATAATAATTGTAATTGATATGTTCTAAACTAATAATTACAAAAATATCATCTCATTTTGTTTACTGTTCAAGATTTTGAGAAGGAAATTGTAATAATAGAAAACAAAGTGACGTAAAGACACAATGGCACTTAAGTAAAATGAAATGACAACATAAATAAACCACACACCCTTTAATCCCGATAGTAAATACAACTTTATAACTTAAGTCAAAATTTGATTCTGCAACGGTGTAATGTGGTACTAATAATACTTGAATATGAAACAGCCTGAAAAAATATTTCAATAGCAATGAAGCAAAACAAAATATTACAATAACAAATACCTTTTTCCGGTATTCCTTTTTCAAAATTGCCGCATCGATCTTTTTGTTGCGAATAAATCCAAGAGCTTCATAATGATTAAGACTCTTCAATATCCTTCTCATTTCATCAATTGAATTTGTTTCCTCTTTAACAACTTTCTTAACTGGAATTTCTTTCTGCTTATCAACAACTGATGTAGTGACAGCAGGTGGTTTACTGGATGATTTGCATGAATGCAAATTCTCCGATTCAACCGGTGGGATAGGAAATTCACACTCTTCTGAGAAGTCGTCTTCCACAACTGTTTCAGATTGCTTCCGCTCTTCAGAATGCGAACTTTCACTAATGTTATCAAACCATTGGAGCAGAAAATTCAAAATGTCATTTGAAAGAAATGCAAGGTTTATGGCGAGGAAAACACCTAGCCATCCCACTGTAACTTGAACAGAATACATAGCATATGCGGTTCCAATTAATAGCACGAAGCGTGCATGATTTAGGGAGAAAAAACAACCTGCATTCGTGATTGAAAAACAAAATTTCAGGATTGTAGGAAGAGAAAATGAATAAAAAGAGAAAGAGACGTGAGAACACTGTAACAGAATGCACCACAATGTATAGTGACTATCATATTTATATTATATTATTAAATTGGGTTAAGACAGTAGTACATAAGAAAGAAATCCTAATAGCATTATGTAGTACCGACACTTCAGATCGAAGGCATGTTCGTTGTCCGACACATATCGGTGTTGGATACCAACACATGCTATTGCATTCAATTAGTTTCATTTTTCCAAAGTATTAACTGTGTCAACATGTCAGTGTTGTGTCCATGTTTGTGCTTCAAAGATAATAACTCTTAATAAGAATGACACAATGGACAAATATTCGATTAAGCCGACCAAAATAGAGGTGCTTCTTCATCCTCATAGAACATCAACTGAACAAAGTTTCATGATGACGATAGCTAATAAAAAACTTCAGTCATATTACATAGACATTAAATAGAAGCCAACCCTCTTGGTTGCAGGAACATAGTTGAATTACGAAATTTCAAAAACCAATACACTGGAGTGGTAGCATAATTACAACATCAAGCTTCAAGGAGGAGACGTAACTTGAGGATTGTAGCATGGATCGTAATGTCCTATCTAGAATGCAAATCAGAGCTAATTTGGAGCGTGTTGGGCTCAAAAAATCAGAGGGCTGTGTGATCATACGGGGTGGTTCAGACATTTTAACAGACTGTATACAGTAAAAAAGATGATAAAACAATAGGCATATCATCTCTTCTTTTATCACGATCACTAACAGAACACATCCGAAAACCCGAACAGTAATAAGAGTATCATACCTCCAACTACGAGTAATATTCCTGTGATCCAGAAGTTAGCATACATCCACAAAATAAGGATACCAAAGAGCCCTACGATAAAAATCCCAGGAGTATAACCCAAGTATTGGACAGCAACACCAGCAGCAACCTGAAGCATTTCCCCCAAAAAGAAATTAAAATCATTGCAACTGAATAAACGTACAACACGATGACATTAACATCAAGATAAACCACCTGAAGCTAACTTTGCTACAGATAATACTAATTGATACATCAACATCATTCATTAGTTACTCGCTCAATGATTTTAAAAAATTCATTAAGAGTCTAATCTTCATAAAACACTGCATTATTATTATTTAATGCTTGAAACTTATCTCTATTAAAAAATTCTTATAATGTATTTCCAATTTTAACACACCAATCAAAGCCAAGAACCGCAAGAGTAAAGATTCAGACAGGTTGAAAATAAATACATACCATACTAACAAGCACGTAAACCACGCAATACATCGAAGTGAGACTAAGAAAGCAGCTCCACATTATAAGAAGAAACATCACCGAACCAAACTTAATGAAAGACTGAAACCCCCTTAGAGCAGAATCCTTCCAAAAAATCAATGAAAACCTTAATAAGCTTCCCAATTTTGAGCAACCCCTACACACCATAGGCCAATGACGTTCAATAAACATCGAAGTTTTGTCTCTACAACAACCCACCACAGTTCGAGCACGCCAACAAGCATCTTTTCGTGACATAAGCCATTGCCAAACTTGATTAAACAACCCTATGTCCTCCATCACCATATAGCCTCTTCAAATTCCACCCCAAAAACTTGATTAAAAGTGAAACCTCACTCTTATGACTAAAACTACTAAAACATCATCAAAAAGCTATTGATAACTATCACCATAAATCCAATGACCCTTATATCTAAACATTTGTGATTCTAAATCATCAATGCTACCCATAAATAAATCAACTTGATCTACCAAATTTAACTAAATTAATAAAACCCAACTACTCCAACACCATAAATAAAAGACACAAATTTCACAAGTTTCACAAGTAAAAAAAATAACTCAAAATCAAAAAAGAAAGAAAATGGATCAAAAGAGAACAATTTATGAGTCCATGATAACACTAAATACTATCACATTCAAAAGTGAAGTAAATTGCTTCCAAAATAAGCTTCCAAAAAAGCAACAACTGTTCACAAAAGCCTCAAAAACCAAACAAAACAAAGCTACATCTTATAACAACAACTACATAAAAACCCTTTCTTTTTCAATTTTCACAAAACACAATGTGATTCTTCAACTTTTTCAAAGACCCCACTTAAAAATCTACCACTATAATCCTTGACCCTTTAACCAGTTTAAGACAAAGCACTACAAAAAAGAACAAAAACCCATCAAAGAAATGAACTTGAAGGTGACCCAGTAAAGGTTGAAACCCTAAAATCTGAATGGAAGGTATAAACTTGGGTTGTGAAGATCAAGGTTGAAACTTTGAAGCAGAAATGAAGAATGAGGAAAAGGGTTTTCAAAAGGGTGAAGAGAATGAAGAAGAATATTGGATTGGATTGAAGGAAAAAAAAAAAGCTTGGATTTTGTTTTATTTTTGGTAATATTTTTATATTTTTTTGGCTATGAGGGATTGCTTGTGAAAAAGTGTTGAAAAGTTTATGTGAAGAGAAAGAGTGAGAGAGTTGTTTTTGTTTGCAGAAGAGGATGAGAGAGAAAGAGAGAAGGAGATTGATGTGAGAGAGAATGTAATTGACATCATATTTTTTATTTTTTATTTAGATTTTTTAATTAATATTATTATTTTTTACACCATTTATATATGATTTATTCAACTGACGATACAATTTGAAGCAAATTCTTACATCAAATGAATATTAGTAGTCTCTCAAACACAATTACGGCTTATAAGAAGTGGTATTTCCCGTCAAATTTGACGTCAATCATTAATAAACTAATTACAATATTTTTAGTATATTTTGTTTGTTTTGTTTATTATGGACGGAGAGTGGTGTAATAATGAGGAAGTGGGCTCTATTTCCAAACATTAGTTTTGTAATTCTCATTATTTATTATTTTGAATTTATTTCATTTAAAATTGTGACTTCTCTCTTCCTATAAGAAAAAATAATATTTTTTTCTCAAACTATGAGTCAAATTTATTACTCTCTCATCCCTAAATATAAGACTTCGTTTGATTACTGCACGTATTTCAATATATAATTTTGATCACAAATATTCTTAATTATCTAATAGTAAAAATTATAAAAACTTGATATTTTGACAATAATCATCAAAACAAATCAAACAAAATCTTATATGTTAATATTTACATCTATGTATTATTAAAAAAATACAGTTAAAACATGATAAGTGAATAGTATAATTTTGTCAAACAGGATCTTATAAAAAGGGACGAAGAGAATATCTATAAAAAAATGTAAAATTAATTAAAAAAATTGCTAGATTCATTTTAATTTTAAAATAAATACTCCATATCAATTCTGATTGACTTATTGTTATTTATAATTTCAAGTAAGGGAAATATCCCTAAAAATACTAATAAGTTTTATTTTGATATAAAGAAAATCTTAATCTTTATTTTTATTTTTACGGTGATAATCTACACCATATCACTAATGTTAATCTATGTTCCGTAAAATAGCTTAATTGATAAAAGCCGAAAGAGATAGATTGAGTAGGGGTAGGTCCATTGATCAAATGGAAACATTTATATATAAAAAAAAATTAAGTATGTTTTTGGTCCTTATAAAATCTTCAATCACTACTTGTAGTCCCAATTTTTAATTAAACTCATGTGTAGCCTTTGATTTTTTAACGAAATTTGTCCAGAAAATTGTAAGATATTATGAAAATCTCACATAAATTTTTTTGGAATTTTTTACCAATATATGAATTTTTTTAACTACAAAAAATACAAAAATTTATATTTAATTCCTGATTTGTTAAAAAATTCTAATTTTTTTAGAGAGATTATTATAATTTAATAAATTTTATTTAAAAATATGAATTCTATATATGAGTTTACTTAGAAAGAGAGACCAAAAATGAAGATGAAAACATTTTAAGGGACTAAAAGTCGAAGAAAAATTTTAAAAGGACTAAAATCAAAATCCAAAAACATATTTAACCCAAAAAAAAGAACTAATGTTAATCCATATATGATATATCTATATTATTTATTTATTATAAAAGAAAGTACATATTGTTATGGGATTTCTTCCTTTGAAATTCAACTCTTTAATTATTCTTTGTTTAATTTAATAATTGAAGCCAAAAGTAAAAAAAATCAATTTTTATAAATATTTATATCTTTTATATAAAAAGATATTAAATTTTGGTGTAATATATTTTGTAATTTTACTATTCAATTCTTTTACCCTTTTACTATTTTTTAGCAATCAAATATTTTTTTTAAAAATTGTGCATTTAATTTTTCAAAAGTTAAATAAAAAGGTTGATTATCTCTATGCACAATAAATTTCAGTATATAAAGGTTTATTATTTAATTATTATTTCCTATATTTAATCCCAGTTTAAATATTTAATACATTACAAATCAAATATAAATATTATTAGAAAAAAGGATATTTACACAGCAGAAAATAAGAAAATAATACTCACATGGCATAAATGAGAAAATAGTTTACAAAATATATATTCTTTTACAAAATGTACCCAAAAAAAAAGTTTACAAAATGATATAAAAACTTAAACAATATCAGCAAAAGAAATAAAAATATTATTTTTGGAACTAAATCATAATATTCTTTATATACCATACCATAATTATGCTTCCTTGGGAGCAAAACAAACCAATTTCAGCAACCAAATCACATAATAATTTTCATTGCTGCTTGTGACACTTGAGTTGTGGTGGGGTTAGTGTCAGAGTAATTGCTTCAAGCATTCTCATGAAGTTAGTCGTGTACAAAATCATACACACATTAATAAGAAATACTGTAATAACTAATTTTACTATTGATGTAAGTATCAAAATTGATAAAAAAAAAATTAAAATTAAAATTCCATTCTCAGTTTGTCATCTTCAAAGTACATAGTTCATATTTGATTCTTGGTTTAATCGCTTTCACTTTGCAAAGTAACTTTCAGCAAATGGTATTGTTACAAACAAGTTTATTTACACATCCCTATCACCAAAGTACATATTTTTGTGTATTTTAGAAACAACTTTTTTTAGTAAAGTAATTTACTAAAAAAAATTTAGTAACTAGACTCATACATATTATTAAGTGTAGAGATCGTAAGGGAATGAACCGGTTAAACTAAAGTTTAAGGAATCTGGACAAAATGAAACTTTTAATAATTAAGGGACCAAAACAAAATTGAAAAAATAAGTTAAAAGATCGAAAGAGTAATTAAGCCATCAGTATACTAACAATTGAATTGTCTATCAAAATAAAGTGTAGACATTGTCAGTTGCACTACAATTTATATATATATATATATATATATATATGTATGTATAATTTTTTTACCAATGTTATCAAATCAACTAATAGGCTTAGTCAAAAATTTCCAAAATTCAACAATTTTTCATTATAAAAAAACAAACATAAATAGTGTTGTTGTTCTAATAAGAGAATTTCATGTAATGTTTCAAAATCATCTAGATTTGATCAAGAATTTGTAGCAATATTGATATATCAACATTATTAAAGAGACTAACTAGAGTTGTTGTATTGTAACAACTTGAAACCCAAAATAGGTGGAGGAAATTATTCTCACGTAGTTTGTTTGTCAGTATCCTATAATTCAAACTTAACAAAATTGTCTTGTCACCCATGTGACTCATAAAGCAAACATTTTTCATTCCCAAAATTATAATATTTTTTACTTGTAGATTTGGTTAAGCAGCTTAATTTAATTAGATCAAAACCAAATTAGCAGACATGATTAATTTTGTAATTCTTGTTTCTCTCAATTATCCATAATTTAATAGTTATAATATTAATGTTTCTTACACAAACTTTATCTTCACATATTGTAAAGTAGGTTCATAATATATAGAATCATTTGATATATAAGTGGTTGTTTAAGTAAATATTCAATAGTTCGATTTCAAATATGTTTTGAACAGTATATATATGTTGTCTTTCATAAAAATAAAATGTAATGTTTATGTTTAATATCACTATATCAGAATTATAATGATCTACTAATTTTTTTTACAAGCTGCACCATTAAGAGATTGAACTTCAATTCATTATAAAAAAATATTTTAGCTAATATGATCTTTATTCATGTATATGCTGATTTTAATATATACTAAAATTGATAGAAACTAACATAACAACTAACTTGCTAATATATGTTTATTAAAAAAATGTAGACTTTCTAGTCCAAAAAAATGTAGAATTTATGGAGTTTTTTGTATTTGTATATGTAACATTTTCCATAAAATAAAACAAAAGAACAAGAATGAAAACAAGACATGTTGGCATTCCATCTTTGATTTCATTAATTATAACATGCTCTTAAGATCCAAATTAGTAGGCACATGTATAATTGTCTATCAAAGTTCACATATGGATTTCTTACTATCAAGGAAACCAACCGTCGTACAGTTAAAATATTGTATGTTAAAATTTTGATTCGTTAATGTATATTTAAAATAAAAATAAAAATAATTATAATATATCGAACAACGAAAAATACTCTTCAATTACTATTTAACTGCACATAAATCATTTTAAATAGTCAAAATTTCCCAAGTCAAACATCCTATATTTCAATCTTTAGATAAGGTTGTTACAGCTGGAATTTTTTATGCCATTTGAACTAAATTTCTCTAATCATATTAATCTTTCATATAAAAATTCCTACCTTGATGGTCACTTAATTTGTTTTCTACACTAAAGGCCTTAAAAAACCATACCAAACAAAAGTTAAATGGTGAATTTATTTTTTTAAGAAACTGAACTTTTGACCCTTCTAAAATCAACATCTACTAGTGTTGGCAAATAGTAAGTATTTATAGGGGAGTGTGACTCTTTTGTCAGGAAAATGACCTATTGATAAAGGAGTTGAAACATAGGGTATGTCTGGTCAACAACAGTCACAGGCTTCCAAACAAGGAAGTTGAGAGAAAGTTCCATCCTAATACAGTTGGCCAATTCAATTTGATTGTAGACAAAAAATGTTCCATCTTATTATAGTTTGATTTTTTGGTTGAGTTTATTGGATTAGGATTTTATGTTAGTGTTTCACTTAGTTATACGTAGTAAATATTCACGACTCTAAGTATATGTTTGATATCACAGTGATTTATTATGATTTTACAGAAATTACACATTGTAGTTTTTCTGTTGATATTATTGTGTTTACGCGGTTTTTGTGTTAAATCCAATTTCGAAGTTTACCACCTTCAAGTTAATTAGTAACTACTTTCTTGAGCTAGAATTATGTATGATAAGTTATGACACTATTGCTCTAACCTCATACTACATGCTATGTTTAACTTTTGAAAAAAGTGGCTTTTAAGATTGTATACCACTTTTTTTTTATGAAAAGCATAAACTATTTTTTTATCTGATTACAATTATAAAGATCACTTTTTATTTTAAAAAAAGTTGTTGTAGTTACAGCTTTTTTCAGAAATTTCTGTAAGTAGATTCTCAAAAGAATCCAAAATATGTATTCTTTTCAAATTCCAATTTTGTTTAAAAGTTTAGACAAAATCCCTACAAGATTTTTAAATTACTACTTTTAAAATAAAAATGACTTTTTTCCATAAAAAACTAATTGATCTAACAATAGATGATGAATGCTAGCAGCACATTACCTAAAACTATTTTTCTATATTATTATATTCATTATTGGATAATATTTAATAAGCTATTTTGATAAAAACAAATACATGGGAAGAGAAACAAGAAACAAAACACAAAAAAAGAAAGAAAAATAAAATCAAGATTATCATTGAATTCAAGCCTTGTCCATATTTACACAAAAGAACATCTAGCAAGGGTGCGAAACTTTTCGCACCCCCAAAACCATTACGTATGTACACCTCCGGAAAAAAACACAGTTTTTACGCCATCTAGATGTATAATTCCGTACAAAAATACAATTTTTGTCCCGTCCAGAAACACGTTTCCGGATGTTTTTTTAGCACTATGGGGGTTGGACAAAGTTTTTTCTTATCAACTTCCTAAACATGGAAAGCCTGCAAAATTTACATGAGATACAAGCCTAATAAAATGAAATAATCAAACCAAAGGATAAATCATTGTCGATCGATGTTTACATGCTGTGATCATGTTGTGTAGTGAAGGTTGAAGTTGCAGCTGATATAATGGTAGTGTCCTGATGATCTGAGGCAGACGACGTATTATATGAAGATGAAGTCTTCATATCAACTATACTTTCTTGTTTCTGTCTAACTTTGAGGTCCATGAAATCGGAAATTAAGGCAGGTTTTGTCATCTTACGGTCATTAACTTCCATTTCTCCAGTAAGCATCTTGACCACAGTAGACATGGACGGTCGGTGCTTTGGAGATTCTTGAGTACAAAGAAGGCCAATCTTCAGAAATTTACAGGCCTGCTCGGCGTCAAATTCTCCATTTAGTGATGTATCTACCAATGCAACTAATTCTTTTCGCTCGTAAAGTTCCCATGTCTGTAAGAACAAAAAGTTTAGAAAAGAGTTTAGGTCTAGAAGTCTCGTATCATGCTTTAGAATATAATAATCATACTCGTATATGAAATGCCAAAAGCTTTTTTTTTGAAGCAAAAATGCCAAAAGCTTATGAAAAAGGATTTAATTCCATATATAATGTGAACGTAAAATTTTTTATACTGTCAATCAATAATAATCATGAGGTCATTGAAAATATTTGACTTCAATTATAACTGCTTTTAAAATCATACCCTCTCTAGAATGAATTGTTCTTCTATTGGCAGTCGCGAATTTGTGTTGCATCTTCCACTGACTATCTCCACAAGGAGAACACCGAAACTATAAATGTCTGCTTTTCGTGTAAGCCTTCCGCCTATTGCATACTCTGGTGCCAAATAGCCTCTGAAATAGACCATGCATCAGAAAATTTCTAACACAAAATCATTCATTAGAGACTGTGACTTACAATACTTACAGTGTTCCTGCTACACGTGTGCTGACATGAGTCGCATTTGCCGGCATAAGCTTTGCAAGACCGAAATCGGAAATCTTGGGTGTAAGGTCTTTGTCAAGGAGAATATTACTTGCTTTTATATCCCTATGAATGATAAAAGGCCTGACTTCTTCGTGTAAAAAGGCAAGCCCGCGTGCAACGCCGACACATATTCTACATCGCGTTCGCCAATCAAAGTAGATACTATCATGACTTGAACCTGAAGAGAAGAGGAAAAAATCGATGAAAAAATAATTTGAGTAATGTTGAGCGTCAAAAGACTAATTGATAAAATAAAACTATTCCATAAAGTCGAAAAGTTTTCCAACAGTTTTCTTCAACAATATTTTGCAGAAATGTGACTACTTTCCGTGTCTCAAAATGAACATCAGCAAGTAAATCAAACGGTTATGTAAGTGTGCATTTACCTAGAAGAGTTCGTGAAAGGCTATTATTCTCAAGGTAATTGTAGACTAAAATCCGGCTATTTTTTTCTACACAACAACCATATAACTTGACCAAATTTTCATGCTCTATTTCAGAGATCACATTAATCTCTGTCAAGAACTCCTTCACTCCTTGTTTTGATTCAGCTGCAAGAACTTTTATAGCAGCAAGTTTTCCACCTTTAAGTCGTCCCTGATCATCCACACCGCAATACAGTTCAGTTTCATAGTCATCAATAAGAAAAGGAAGGAAAAAATAACGAGCATGTGTAGTTAAGTTTACCATGTAGACGGAACCAAAACCACCCTCTCCAATTTTATTGGCTGGACTGAAGTTATCAGTGGCTTTCCTTAGTTCTTTGTAGGTAAAGATTCTAACATTTTGAATGCTTGAAATATCATCTGTTCAAAGTATACTCAATTAAAATCTAATATTGTAAGTAGAATTTTCAATGTATAATATCATAGATATCCTAATTCAATAATACAATCACATCCCAACAAAATTAGTTAAATTTAAAAAGTTACAATAATAGCAATGTTCGGAAAATAGCAGTTTGTTCAAATTTTAGTAGGCGGCAGTGATATAACGTCGTTATTTGACATTATTTTGTACTAAAGAGCATATCACATTACGATAGGGATTTGTTTGAATTCCTCTGATCTATACTATAGCACTATAGCTTCTATTTAACAAAACTAAATAATGTAATTTTGCTATTATCTTTTGTAATTTGTTAGTTTCCTTACCTTCATCATTGTCTAGATTTTGTTTTGAAGAAGGCAATGAAGAAGACGGTGTCTTACTGAACGAGAAAGGGAAACAGGTCATGACGGATCGAGGCATCCAAAAAGTATGTTTTAATGACAATCAAATTGCTTCAAAAGTAATCACTTCAAATGTCACCTGATTGAACCATAACAAAGTGTCAATATTGTTGTGAAGAATAATAAAAGTGCAAATCTCAAATTGAAAATGATATAGATGATGCAAAATACCCAGGCCTTAAAAAAACAAAAAAACATGCATTCATCTTTTTTCGTGTTTTGCCCAACATCCCAGTGACATTGAAAATTTAGAACTACAGGCTCATCTCATATAGAGGTTGTTAAGAGTCTCACATTGGATGAGAGATGATGTGACGATATGTTTATAAGTGAGGGTAATCCTCTCCTTACAAGTCAATTTTGTAAGGGTTGAGTTAGGCCTAACTCAATTTTGTATCAGAGTCTTCTCCAAAATTGATTTGACCACCCACCATTTATATTCACTCACCAATCCACCTGCCACTTATATCCACGCACCAAACCTAATAGTATTGGGCGTGAGAGGTATGTTATAAGTGGGGACAACACTCCCCAGTCGGTTTTGTAAGATTGAGTTAGGCCAACTCAAAATTCTAAGAGAGGGCAAATAACAAAATAAATTCAACTGATTTTTCCAATGTGTAATTTTGAAGGGAAAATCTACAAAATAAAATAACTTGAAAACTCTATAATATGAAGGAAACCCTTTGCTCCATTGTTACCACCAATGACATGAAAAAAAGAAAGAAAAAAACAGCATTATTTCAACTTCTCTTGCTCTAAGCATTATGCTATATTCAGAAGTCAAAGTCGTCATGAATCTAAATAGTAGTTAAGTTTTTCACAGGCTCAAAGAAGATTAACAAAAAACACACAATAAGAACAAGAACATCCAAAAAGAATCATACATACCCATAAACCAAAAGGACAAAAAATTGTAACTTTCATAACTAAAAAGCAAAAACAAAAACAGAACACAAACTTATGATTAAAGGGTATACGTAAAAAAGAGTGAAATGAAAAGAAATCTTACCTTAGAAGAAGTTGAAGTGAAGAAGAAGATAAAGAAAGGATGAAAGGGGTTAGAGAAGAAGAGAAAAGCGTGATGAATGGTTGAAAAATGAAGGTGACACTAATAAAGGACCATGAAACATTGTACACGCGTAGATTAAGGTTTGATTTTCCTAATTTTCTTGTTTCTTCGTTTTCAGACTATGTAAGACCCAACGTGTCTGCTTGCAATATTTCGTCACCTTTGTTTTTATTTATTTTTTTACTATTAGATAAACCAATAACTATATTTGGTAATTTTTTTACTTGTGTCTTCAGAAAGTAAGTGAATAAAACAATTTGTTTTTAGGAAGTTAAATAAAAATTCTCTTATACAATTTGCTTTAGAAAAATCTTTAATCTTAAGAGTCATTTTGGTTTAACTCAGAGAATGAGAGAAATTTTTAAGAAGGGGAGGTGAAGTGACATAAAACATAATTGTTTTTTTAACAATAAAACATAATTTATTATGTATGACAGAATTACCTTCACTTTTTTATTAAAATCCTAAATTATTCTATTTGGAATATTAAAAATTTAGATTTTTTGTGTACATAAAACATTTAAGTTTTTCTACTCAATATTATTTTAATCATTTGTGTTTCACTATTTCATATAACATCACAAGAACAGAATTGTTTGCATTCATATATATCTTTCAAAGTTTAACAATGATATTAAATTGATCGATCATGATCAAAATTTGTAAATCAAAAGAGAGTTTATGTCAATCAATGGATCTCTGCAATTATAATATAATTGTTCATAGTTTGTTAAATGGTGATTTAAAAAAATTTTAAAAATTAAATATGAAAATTATTTTGCGTTTACAAGGTTAAAGGGTAGAAAAGTAAATTATTATCCCCTCCTCTTCCCTCTTTAAAAAGTTGAACCAAACATAAAATATCACTTCTCCTTCTCTCCAAAACTTCCGAACCAAACAGACTTTAAGTTAAATTATATGATAAAAAATTGATTGAAGGAGTGATTTTGAGTCGAAATTGACCATAAATCACTCCTCTTGTAAATCAAGAAAAAGGAAGAGGAAAGGGGTGACGTGAAGACTAAGGTTTTTCTCTTCTTGTTACTCAGATTTTTTGTTTTAGTAACTATAAAATAAAAATCATTTAAATTAACATTTTGCGTATGTAAAAAAAAAAGAAACATTTTGCAACTATTTAAATTATTTTAAAATATTAATAATAGGAATGATTAAATTAATAAAATTATAAGAGAAATAATTTAAATAAAAATGACAACAAAAATTAAAATAAAAGATGAAAGTAGAAGAAAAATCCCTTACCAAAATTTGATATTCCTTTTTATACAGAGTGTAAACATAGAATTCTCCAAAAAAATATAAAATTCTTCAAAAAAAATGTCTTCTCTTACAAAACAACGCCGGTCAAAAGTCAAAACAGCCATGCTTGATAGTTTAGCTTTTTTTGGTTTACAACTTGATAGTTTAGTTGACAATGCAAATTTTAATAGTGATTGTTAATTGATTTAATATTTGTTTAGATCAACAAACCCATCTTGCTGTTGCATGCATGTGGCACGTATATTGCGTATGCCAATATATATGCCATTGTCAAACTTGACATTCTACTTTTAGCCTTCCATGAATTTGAAAATGTAACATAAAATAATTAAGTCAATCAAACATTGATTAGTTAATAAATAAATATTGTACTGTATATGTTTTTCCTCAACAACTTGTATATATGCGTTCTTCGCAACCCGCCAATCAAACATTGCAAAGCCGCAACTTGTATAACTAATAATAATACTCTCTCTAGTCATGAAAAAAAAAATCAAATTTTGCTCATTGTTATAAGCAAAAGTAATTATTTTTAAAATAATTAATACTATTATTTTAAATATATCTTTATGTAATTTTACTACTTTTTATACAATTATTCCATTTTATACTTTATTATTTGTGATTTTAAAGAGCAATATAGTAAATTTAGCATATGTCATATATTAAATCAAGAAAATTAATTACACTTAACTAAAATTCTTAAACACTATAGTTTTTTTTGCTTATAATAGTGACCGGAAGGAGTATAAATATTTGATATTAGTAGTATATTATCATTTTACAATAAATAGTTTTTTTGGGTAAATTTTGTTCAACAGATCATGTTGACATTGTGTTATGAACAAACTATTAGTTGTTTTTTAATTTTCTGATTCTCAGACCCGACCCTCACATGTGCGGCATGAACCGTGGTACAAAGCCTCCTGATATGATGACCATTTTTTGTTTGTTTATGTAGTTTTGTTACGTGCAATAAATTTATCATTACTTTAATAGTAATACAAAGCATATTGCAATTTGATAGATTTATTTTTGACCAAGCAATTTGATAGATGAATAACTTGATCTATGATTTTGTATTTGCAACTTGTATGAACAGTGAACATATTAAAGAAATGGGATTAAAAAAATAGGCACCACCATCAACCACATCCAATAATCATAATCAGGTCATTATTTGAATCACCCACCATACCAACTTCATACTTATTTTTTTAGTATTACTTTTGGACATCGTACCTATTCTATTGGAGCAATTTTTTTGGGTGAAAGGTTGTTCCCTAGCTTTGGCATATTACTTTAAAATTGTTATTCAAGTGTAATCAGACAACATTAATTGAATATATAAAATTGCACTTTTCCTTGTGATGTTTGCCATTTTTTTAAATAAATAAAAGAAATTATTATTATTTTGGATTATTAGTATGAAGTTTTCATCGTTGCTAGGTATGATTAATCTTTATTAGACAAACCACATAGTATACAATGTACACTCTCTCCATTCAACCGAATTATTAATCATATATTTAAAGAGTCCAAAACTCTTATTACTTGAGGCAATTCATTGTTGGTAAAAGAAATTATCTTTTCCTATTAGCAATACTTGTTAATTTACTTTTGATTTTATGCATGTTGACATATGGGTCCTTATGTTATTCCTTATATTCATGTTTTTAACTTTTAAGTACTTCATTTATGATGATATGCAAATATGTATGGTCTTTGATAATATTTTAATGAAATAAAATATATTTTTTATTATGTTTATCAAAATATTATACCCATGATGAAACTATTATAAACATGAGCTAGCATAATAGAATAGAGATTAATGAGAGAGAAGAGAGAATGAGTAGAGATTGTATTATTCTTATGTAGGTATGGGTTTACAATGCAACATAGATCTTATTTATAGGACAATACACGAACCTAATGACATGAGTCAATCGTTAATAAACATCTACTCGAATTATTCATACCAATATCCACTTTTATTTCTTTTTGTTTATAAGGAATATGTTAAGAGAATACAAAGACAAAAAGTCATTTGATGTATATTATGGTGTCTTAAAGTCCAAGACTTATTTTACGGTAATGGAGAACAATATCCCCTAATGTTGTGATAGTGAAAAATCAATAAAAATCAAATTTGAGGGTTGTCAAATGGTCACAAAACCAAAAGTAAGAGAAATAAAAAGTCAAATTAATATTTTAAAAATTGAATCGGTCATCGAACTCATGAGTTTTTTGGTTTACTGGTTTATTGGTCGAATTAATTAATGGATCATTAGTCGAATCGCATGACTAAATCAGATTAAATAAGATAAATTGGTCTCTATAAAAAAACTATATATCTATTAAACTGGTTGAATTAGATGAACCGGATAATTCGGTCTCTAAAAATCGAGTATCTAAAAATGTAAAAAATTCAAAATATCATAATTTCGCAAGTTCATTAACAAACATAAAATTTAAAATTCAAATTCTAAACATAGTCATCGCATACAAAATAAAATAGTATAAAATACATATCCAAAAAAGTTTTGAAGTCTAATTGCAACATAAATTGAATAACAAAATAACTGCAGTGGTTAATAAATTAAAGAATGGTTAAGAACGGTGGTTAATTGATAGGGTCACTATCAATTAGAAAATGAATTCTATTATATATATGCTTAAACAAGAAACAGAGACACTATAAATCATTATTATGAAATAAAAAGATAATTCTATTTTTTTTTGAAGCAGAAGATAATTCTAATGTATATGCTAAAATAAGGA
Organism: Trifolium dubium; assembly: GCA_951804385.1. Lineage (NCBI taxonomy): Eukaryota > Viridiplantae > Streptophyta > Magnoliopsida > Fabales > Fabaceae > Trifolium > Trifolium dubium. The sequence continues at coordinate 29,379,096 of OX638070.1, read as the reverse complement.
ATAGATGTAATGTGTTACAAAAAAAAAGAAGGAATAGGTGTAATGAACAAATAATAATTGCAATACCTATTTTTGTAGCCTTAAGTTGTATCGAATAAAGATGAGGTCGTTAATTTGTAACGAGATAATGTTATTGATGTTGGTATTTTCTTATCATTAAATCATATATCACGTCATTTAAAAAATATATATCACATGATCAATGCATAGTCAAAAAATAAGATGGAGGACAAAAACTGACAAATTTTTAAATAGAAAGACCAAAACTGCAAAATGATGAAAATAAGGACTAGAATTGCAATTAAATCGTTTTGTATGCTCCAACCAAAAAAACATTAAATTTGTTTGTATTATTTAATGTTAAATTTTTTTATTTGAATATTTTATCACACACCTTAAGTGTCACGTACCAAAAATAAAAATTACCTTAAGTGTCGACTTGTATAACTTTCCCCACTCTAGGTCTAGTAAGAATAGTAAAAAACTATAACCTAACTCAAGCCTCTAACATTTGGTCCAATCCAAACTCAATGTTTTTTTTTTGTAGATATCCTCCGCGTGCAACTGTGGATAATCATACTCTTATATGCAATGCAATTATCTACATATTTATATCACTAATCCAAAATTTTAACATGAGTCCCATAATATACCTCAATGCAACGGCCATACATTAAAATACAATAAAAGATATACTAGCAAACAATAGAAAAGCAATCAATGCAGAGAATACATAGAGTAGAAATATACAACGCCACTTTCAACATGTTAATATGTGTAAGTTGTTCTTTTCATCTTAGGGTATGGAAAGTAATATAAGAATATATTTTCCATAATTCATTTTTTCATGTTTTGTTGATGCAAAAAGATTGAATTTGTAAATATATTTTTGTGGTAAAATTCTTCTTATATTTTTTTTTGGCTTAAATAATCAATTGATTCGCATGTTTTTTGTTTTTTGTCCCTATATAATTTTTTTGGAAATAGTCCTTACAAATTCATTTTTTTTTTGTTTTAGTCTCTAACGTTAAACTCTGTTAAAAATCGCATATGTGGCTAATGGAAGCTGATGTGAAAGCGTGTGATGTAACAAACAAAGGCTGACGTGTCAAAGATCATGTTCAATCATCCACTTAGAATGACTAAATCTAAAAATAAAATTGTAGAGAGGGACCAAATCCAAAAAAATGAAATTGAAAGCACATTTTCTTGTTTCTCTAAACCCAAAAATTGACTCATATTTCTTTAAACTCATAAATCTCTGTGTTGAAGGTACCAAATCAATATTTTCTTCTTCCTCCTTCTTAAAAGCTTCCTTCTTCAATTTTCTTTTTTCTCTCCAATCTAAAATCCCATAAAATTTTATAACTAACTAAAAATTGATTTCACTAATAAACTATTTATTTTAATTTAATCAAAAGACCATGTTAATTTACCAATCATCATCTTCAAAATTTGACATGATTTTTAAATTCAACAAATTTTTATATTAAAAAATACGAGTTCCATTAAAAATTTCTATTGTACACCTTGAACCTAAACCAAAACATTCATCATCTTCAAATATCAACCAAAAAAATCACAAATTTTTTATTTTTTTTTTCTTTTCAATTTCTCAAATCACATGCATTAAAACATGTTTTGGTGGTGGATGATGATTTGATCTGATAATTGGAAGAATTTGTATTGTGCTTTAGGTTTTTTAATTGAGAAAGTCAATTTGACATTTAGATCTAAACTTTACTTTTTACGAAATCTAAATAACACCAACAATAGCAATCAAAACAACAATCAATAAGTTCTCGAAAAAAAAAAAAAACAACAATCAATAAATATACTCTTTCTTCACTATCTATTTCATTTTCTTTAAGTGTAAATCTCTCTCTCTCTCGCACAAACATTGTTTTTTTCTTCCATTTAAATCAAAATGTTGTCGGAAATATTGAAAAATTGGAAAATTAGAATGGGAGCTAAGGAAAAGTATAGATTTGTGTTGAGGTTTATAACAATAAAATGACTTATACGTTGAAACTATATTGTTGAAGAAGAAGAAAGAGAGATTATAAAAATGGAGGAGAACACTTTTAATTTTAATTTATAGGTTGAAAATATATCTACTCTTTGAGATAGATATATTTTGTTACACTATAAACTTGTGCACTTGTGAACTTGTCATGACATGATCCAATTAATTTTAATTTCATAACACGCTTTTCAATAAACTATCTAGTTTAGTGCATGTTAAACATCAGATTAGTATTAGAAAGCTAAGAAATTTATATGATAAATTGAAATTGATAAATTGAGCATATGGTTGAACTGTTTTTTAGTGTAGAATTGTTTTTTAGTGTAGAATTGTTTCTAGTGTGTCAAAAGTGATTTTTATCACTTTTCAATGATGTTTAGTTTAACTTTATTTTCATCTTCAAAAGTTATTTTCATTGAAGCCAAGACTCCTAGTTTTTTTTTTGATAAGTAAAACTTGTATTAAAGTTAATACAAGGGGTACTCTCTTTTACAAATCCAAGTACATTCAATTTAATTTTTAGATTTAATTTTGTCCTTTTATGGTTGTTAAAGATCATGAATTCCAATTGTGCCCTTCATTAATCATTCGTTGTTTTTACTGCTTTTCATAGTTTCTTTATGTTTTTCACTACTTTCTATTTTCTTTCTACTACCTTTCATCAATTCATTTTGCCCATTCTCACTTCATCAACCACTTTCTTTCCTAATTTTTGCTTTGAGTTTGATTATTTAGAGCAAGCAAATGTTTATAATGTAGCTTCGTTATTAGAGATAGATCACATTCAAGACTCCATCTGAAATCAAATTATTGAGCACATGCAAAATAATTAATATTGTACCTTAAATTAGTATTGCAACAATATATTAGTACTATAATAGACTTTAAATTAGTTTTGTAATGATATTTTAGTACTCTATTCTACTTTAATTTCTATTATCTATTAGTAATATTTATATTTTAGTACTATATTGGATTTAATTATGTTAATTTAGTCATCTCTAATTATTTGTATTTTACTATGTCTAGTTTGGTAGTTATCTATTTAAAAGCAATTTTGATTAAAACTATCCAAACAACATTCATTCTATTTAATCAATTTTTCATTATTACATTTAAATATAAATCAATTTTATTTAACTCAATTCTAACAAAATCAATTATATCTGACCGCTGAACCAAACGCACCATGAAATCTTGTGAACATTTTAATTTGTGTAATGCACCCTCCCTCATGTCCAATTAACCACCATGAATATTTCCACCGTTACAACTTACAACTACTTTTCAATCCAACCCCTTCTCTCTCTCTCTTAACTTACCATGTTCGCTTCAGAATCCAATAACAACAACAACATTAACCAAACAACAATGAGTAGCACCGCCTTTAAGGTTGCTGTGTTGGGTGGTGGAAGTAAGCATCATTTTCATTTCATCATTTTTTGTTTTATTAATTCTTGTTTTTTAGTGATCTAATATGAAATATGGTTGCAGTTTCAGGAGCAGTTTGTGCATCAGCTCTTGCTAGAAATGGTGTTTCTGTTACACTCTTTGAGTCTGCTAGAGGCCCTGGTGGACGCATGTCCCAAAGAAGGTTCTTTCTCCTTTTTCATTTAATGGGTTTATGTTTAATTTTTGTTATATCTAATTGGATTAGTATTTTCAAGTTTTTAAAGTCTTGAGAATTTTTCTGCGGATTTTAACTTTAGAAACCAAAAACAAAAAGTTTGGTCTATACGGAGACTATTTTGGAATAAAATCACATACAGGGATTAAAAGCAAAATTTGGTGTACATACAGAGACCAAAAAGATGTTTAAGCCGTTGATAAATTAATGTTGTCAGTCGCTCGCAGATAGTAGAAAATAGCTGTTTGTTTAAATTTGTCTATGTAACAACTAACAATGCTATAGCATACTTGAGGTGCTAGCTCAGCCGGTAAAAGTTTAGCATTGTAAGTTTGTAACCTCCAGTTGTAAAATGGTCATTCGTGCGAATGATTAATAGTTTATCGCTGAATGATATTGATTTGACCTGTAACTGCTATTTGACAACACTGGTTTAGGGACATTTTTTATATTATATATCGTTGGAATATAATTTTACATTTTCTTTCTGAATGTTGGTGGAATTACTTGTCACTGAATTACTGGTAAAATGGAGGGTACTGAGTTTTCTTAATTTCTTGAAATCCAGAGAGAAAACTGAAGATGGAAAGGAGCTGCATTTCGACCATGGTGCTCCGTTTTTTTCAGTTAGCAAGCCTGAAGTGTCGCGTCTAGTTCAAGAATGGGAGACAAGGGGTTTAGTAGCCGAATGGAAAGAAAAGTTTGGCTCATTCGACTTTCAAACCCTTAAATTTGACAGCATAGAGCAGGTTAACAAATATTCTTCATATGTTTAAATTGTTTCAATTTTATTAACGGTTTCTTCCGTCTGCGTGTTGATGTCAATGTCAATGTCGTGTCTGTGTTTGTGCTTTTAGGAAGGATTAAGCAAGAGATTTGTGGGTGTTCCTGGCATGAATTCTATTTGCAAAGCATTGTGCAATGAAAGTGGTATCTACTTAATTATTTTTATTAATCACTTTTGTTATTCAGAGTTGACCGTGTGAAGCCAATGAAAAAGCTTAGTATTATTTCGTATTGTTAGGCGTGGAAAGCAAGTTTGGTGTGGGTGTCGGAAGAGTTGAATGGTTGGATGATGAGAAATTGTGGTCATTGATAGGCGTGGATGGACACAATTTTGGTCAGTTTAAGGGACTTGTTGCATCAGATAAGAGCATAGTTTCTACTAGGATCACAGAAGTTACAGGACGGTTGCCACCCCTTGGTATGGATATGCCGATCGTTTTATTTCTTTTATTTTTTTTCCATGTGATCACTGATTTATTTATCTTTTGAGGAGACAATACTGGACTCTCTTAAAAGGTTTCTTTTGTTCGAAAATTAGCTACATATAGAGCCGTTTAACTTATATTCTATGAAATTATTTACCGAAGGTTAGTTGGTATCAGCCAGTTGCTATGCCAAATAGCTTGATAAGTGCCATTCTTAATTTGGTAGAAGAACATTTTCTACCTCTTTTTCCTTGAATTGCCGATTAGTTATTTGTGAATGGTATTATAGTGCTACTAAATGATGGCTATAGCATAGCGTAATTTTAACAAATTGCTATTTTTCTGTGATATTCTATTCAGTACTACAAAGTATTGTCAAATAGCAGCTGTAGTGACATTATAGGACTGTTGTGTAGCGAAATTATAACAAAATGCTATTATTTGCGATCCGCGATGGACATACTGGGTATTGTCCACTAATCACTATAACATGTTGCTATGAAGAGGATACAAGTGAAGCCAAAAATGAAGCTTGGATGAATAACAACTTCACAACCATTTTAAACGTATCCTCATCTTTCCATCCTCTTCTTGCTGCATCTTTTGATATATTTTATCTGATTTTGGTTCTGTCTAAGCGAAGCCTTGTCAAACCAGATTTTTCTATTGAGAGCACTTGGTAGATATTAGCTACAACTATGAAAAGTTTAACGTGACTACACATCTGATTTAAGTCTCCATATAAACAAAATATGTTACGAGTTTATCCAATATGTCAAATGCAATTTTCTCTTACTTTTTTTCTCTTTCTTTTCAATATTCTAGAAAATTGAGTGATTACAATTTATTACCTATTTGCAATGCATATATAATATGTTTCTATCGTATAATTGAAAAGTAAAGCTTTCTTTACTTCAATTGGCATGTAAGATGCATTTTGTTACTTTTGCTGTATTGGTTTTTTGAATCGGTTGCTTCGATTTTGTGGGTTCTCTGGACAATACAACTCTATGTGTTTCTTATGCATTTTTTCATTGAATATTTGTATAGATTCAACTTGAATGTCAACTTGATGAACTAGAAAAAATGAAATATATTTTCAATATTTTGCACTCACCTATGGAATTTGTAAGGATGCAGATTTGAAGTTGCTACCTGAGTTGTCAGAAAAGTTCCATAACCTTCCTGTTAGGCCATGTTTCGCAGTAATGCTGGCATTTGCAGAGCCTCTGTCAACGGTATGAAGATATACAACTCCTGAACTGTCAATAGATTCTATAGTTTTCTAATACACGAATTTTATATGGCCCATTTGCGTCTGGACCCATTTTTATCTCATGTTTGGTTTTCATAAGTCGCAACCACTATTTATTTCCTTTTTAATTGTGAAGCTTAGGACCTGTTTGGCTTGATATCTTGTTTAAAATAACTGAAAATTAGATTGGTAAGAATAAGTTTGTGGTAACTTTTGTAACCCAAAATTTCAAATAAGTATAATGCGGAATTGTGGATTGACCAATACAAAGTAAAACATGAGATGTTTTTCCTAACTGTTTTTGTGTATAAAGATATTGCAATTATAATCAAATTAAGGCTTTATTGACTATTTTAATTTTTCAAGTACGAGTAGGACAATTTTTTGTGATATAAAATCAAGGATCTTAATCTACAAAATTCAATTTTATTTTCAGATTCCAGTTAAAGGCTTATCTTTCAAAAATTCTAAAGTTTTAAGTTGGGCTTACTGTGATAGCAGCAAGCCAGGCCGTTCTACTACAAGGTATTTGTTTAACGTATTGCATTACTCAACCATTTATATATATATATATATATATATATATATATATATATATATCTTTTCAGTTTACATTGCTTACAAGGCTACATCTTTATTTTACAGTGAAAGATGGGTTCTTCATTCAACGGCAGAATATGCAGAGAATATAATTGCTCAAACGGGACTCAAGAAGCCCTCAGACGTTACATTAAATAAAGTGGCCGAAGAGCTTTTCCAAGAATTTCAAAGTACAGGGGCTAACATATCACAACCCTTTTTCAAGAGAGCTCATAGATGGTAAGTAACTCCGAGTTGAATGCTATTTCACATGTCATGGACATATATTGCTAGTGTTACATGTGATCGTAAGAGCCTTGAGACTTGAGAGAATTATCTCAAGTTCTAGACTATATAGCCTATGTAGCACCGATATTTTACTGGATAGTGGATGTTGATTCGTCATGATTTTTTCATAGTACTGCTAATATGCACAAGTAAAGTAATTGGCTTACTTAAACTAAAAAGTTTACCCGTTGAAAAGGTGATGAAGTCCTTCATGCCCATATCCATGGAGACAACGATCAAAAATTGTAATCCAAGGGACAGTGTTCATTTCAGTTGCTCAAGATGTTTGTCTTTATTAACTAATGGACCCGTTTTTAAAAATTAGCAATCGTCGTTAAGCACAAGCTGAAGAAGTGTTGTCAATAGCAGATCATGGAAAATAGTGGTTTGTTCAAATTCCGCTTCGCTATAGCCGTAATTTGACAACACTCTTTACTCAATAGTATATTTCAAATCAGTAACAATCTATTCAAACTCCACTGTTCTATAACTGCTACTTCACAACACTGACTAAAAGGATTTTGTTGTAAATTCAGTCGTCGTCAGTTTCTGAAAAAGGTAAACCATTCTGAGTTTAACCCAAGATCATAGTGTTACAAGCAACCACGGTTTTCTTTAGTGATTCATCAAGTAGCTCATAAGCCAAATCTATTTCATTGAGTCTGTTGTATATAGCTGTGAGTGCAGTTGAAACAGTTGGATTCAAAATAATACCAAACCTCACACGAAACCCTGAATAGTGCGAACTAAACGCAGATGACCCGAGGAAGAAGGCAGCAAATCAAGCCAACATCTTGAGCTGACATTCTAACCAGAAACAACCAGCCTTCTTAAAAGCATCGCAGAACATTCAGTCACATGACTCACATCACTGGAAATAAATCCCGAAATCATGGCATTTTAAGCTATCAAGTCTTGCTTACCAATCATCCTAAACAACTACCTTGCCGTGTTGCAGGTTACGTTTATTTGGTCGGTATTAGTGATGGAGTTTTTTAATAGTTAGTTAGATCTGTTATCTTTGTTATCTTCATTTTCATATATATGTTGGTCCTTCGCTCCTTTTTAATCATTATTGATAAAAAGTCAACATCCGTTGAAACCAACTAGTTTGACACCAAATGTTACACCTCTTAATCAATGGTGGATTTTATAAAATTTATATCGGTTAAAACGTTATTGAGAGGTGTAACATTTGGTGCGAAATAAACATGAAACCCTGAATGGTGCGAAATAAACAAAGATGACCCGAGGAAGAAGGCAGTAGAATGTAATGGTTTGGGATTTTGATATAATTTGATAATAATAAATGGATGAATATTATGAGCTTTTGATTCAATAACAATGAGAATTTACAATCAAAGTTCATAAAATAGAAATACTAGAAAGTAAAGATAGAAGAAGAAGAACCTAAGCACAAATGGCTTATGTTCATTACTCTACTAGAGAGTACCAAAGGGAGAGAGGAGAGACTTCATCATTTTTCTTCCTACCCACAATTGATCCCCTTTTCATTATTTATGCACAATCAAATGTTTTTGACTTAAGGATCACTAGCCATGTGTCCATTTATCTTAACCAGTAATGTTATGCCATGTGTATTTCTTCAATTGCTATTTTGATTCATTACATAGAATCAAGCCAACATCTTGAGCTTACATTCTCACCAGAAACAACCAGCTCTCTTAAATGCATCGCAGAACATTCAGTCTCATCTCATCACTGGAAATAAATCCCAAAATCATGGCATTTTCAGCTATAAAATCTTGCTTAGTGCTTACCAATCATCTTAAACAACAACCTTGCCGTGTTGCAGGTTACGTTTATTTGGTCGGTATTAGTGATGAAGTTCGTTAATAGTTAGTTAGGTTAGTTACATTTGTTATCTTCACTTATATTCGGACTTGTATATAAAATATGGTCCTTCACTCCTTTGTATTCATTATTGATTAAGAGTCAAGATCCGTTGACACCAACTAGTTTGACACCAAATGTTACACCTTTTAATCAACGGCGGATGTTATAAAATTTATATCAGTTAAAACGTTATTGAGAGGTTTAACATTTGGTGTCAAACTAGTTGGTGTCAGCGGATCCTGACTCATAAATTGATCAAGTTATCAATAATATTTGTACATTACTTTTCTTCACTTTTCTCTCCTCTCTAATCTATGGTTTCTATCAAGAGTAATAACAATTGGTTACGTAACTTGTTTATCAAGTTAAGGTGTTAGGATTAATTTTCTGATAAGGTGCATGTTGGTTGCTTTTGTAGGGGAAGTGCATTTCCAGCTGCAAGTATTGCCCAAGAGGATAAATGTCTTTGGGACAGATACAAGAGACTAGCCATATGCGGTGACTTCTGCGTCAGTCCCAATGTTGAAGGTGCCATTGATAGTGGTTTAGCAGCAGCTTTAAGGTTTCAAGATATTAGTTCTAGCTGTTTATAGTTGAAGCCTTGGAACATTATCATTTCTAGTTCTCTAAACTTGTTTACCATAATTTTCATGACATCAAAATTACAGTATAAACTCATGGTGGCGATTGCCGGTTGCTCAACCAAAGGCATGCTAAGAAAATAAGGTAAACATGTGTCACATAGAGGATGGCTATATATTATGTTGTGTTAAGGTTTAGGATCAAAAGTTTTGTGTCAAGTTCATTGTTGTGATTTTTTAAGACTACCGATAGAGATTATATGAGTTTAATGGGATTTATCTGGTTTGTTCTGTAATGATTTGTCCCTTTTCAGAAAACAATATCACAAACACTTTATACTACAAATCTCAACGTTTTAATGGTTGTTACAAAAACATTTCACAAACACTTTGACAAACAGAACTCAGTATTTGTTATCCATTATATCAACATTTAATTAATAAATTGATTATCTATTATCAATAAATCATTATTGGTTGTCCATAAGTTATATAGTTCGACCGACAAATGTCAATATTGTTAGATTGAACGTCTTCACCTAAGTTTGAGCCTTGAATGTTGCAGTGGTGTGCGAGTTTCAATGGTGATTTTCACTTCATCTATATTTTAAAAATTGTTATCTACCTATCATTAAAATAGCTTGTTTTTAATCAAATAACATTGTTATTGTGATTTATGACATTAAAAGTCATATATAGGATGATTTAAAATTGACAGTGTAGTAAACATTTGTAAATTTACAATGTTTTAAAATTGATATCATTTTTCTCGACAAATAGATCTAAATCACTAGTACTTTGAAATTATTTATAAATTTGTAAATATCTATTAAAATTTGGTATAATTTTTTTTATAGAATTTCAATAAATTTAATTTAATATATAAAATTGACATTTTTGGCATTTTTTTATATATTTTATTTTTGGTAAGGCATTTTTTTTTTATTGTATATATGCATATACAATTTTTATAATTCATCTTTCAACTTAGTGCCGTGATAGACAAGAATTGTAACATTTTTTGTGATCAAAAAAATTCTCTGTGAATTTTTTTTAATTAATTATTGTTATCTATGATATTTTAAATAAATTTCCACATTATTTTTTGTGGGGGATAATTAATAGAAAGAATATCCACCTCAGTTGCCTCAAGATGAGTTTGAAGATTTTCTTTGTTTTCATCTGAAAAAAATAAAAGGTGAAAAATGAATCTAATTAAATTTAAGATAATGTTTGCAATACCATATCTTAAATTCTACCACAAAATCAATGCCACGTGGCACAAACAAAATCACTAATACTCTTTAATATTAAGACATAGAGAAACTTGTTTTGTTGCAACATTCAAAAAAACAAGAATTGTAATGGCTTCATCAGTTATGGCTTCTGTGAGCTTGAAACCAACTCCTTTCACTATTGAAAAATCTTCAGTTAGAGGACTTCCTACCCTTTCAAGGCCATTCAGAGTTGTGGCTAGTGGTGTCAAGAAGATTAAGACTGACACACCTTATGGTTAGTTAGTTAGTTAATTATTAATTAACACCTTTTTGTTAGATTAATTACATGCATATATTGTTGATTATGATTATTTTTTACATTATGTATAGTTTTTTTTTTTCACTTTCTAATTTTGTTTGTATGATTTGTGATTTTAGGAACTGGAGGTGGCATGGACTTGCCTAATGGACTTGATGCTTCTGGCAGGAAACAAAAGGTTAGCAGTTGTGTTTAATTTTTATTTTGATGCATATAATTAATTGTAAAGTATAGATATAGTAAACTTTTGGTAAAACTTTATATTATTATATAGCATATATAATAGTACTGCCTTAGTTTACTGTTATAAGTAAATTTGACTTTTTTTTTTATATATTTTACAACTGATGTATTATTTGGTCTTATATTAAGACCGGATACTATATGAGACCAGATACAACTGATGTATTTGGTCGTATATTAAAACTAGATACATCGGTTATCAAATTTACTTATAATAAGTAACCGGAGGGGGTATTATATATTGTTAACAGAAACAAGTGGTTGGTTTAAGGTGGTTAATAAACTTTTGTTAAGGTTTAATTATATAGGAGAACCTGAGTTTGAATCATAACAATTGATGAAAAATTTACTTTTTTATGATTGAACTCTGAATTAATATGATTCATTTCTATGAAATAAAATATTGAAATAAATTAGTTTTTGTGTTTATGATAATTAATTTAATATGAAAAATTCTTATCTTAAGAGAGTGTGTCCCTTTACTTTTGGGCTTTTGTGGATTGTTACTTAAGTTACCATCTCATCTGCTAACTTATGAACTTCAATTTAATTCAGGGAAAGGGTGTTTACCAGTTTGTGGACAAATATGGTGCTAATGTTGATGGATACAGGTAACTTGCATTTCTTATGAATTTTAGGTTTTGTTTTATATTCTCTCCGCTCTCTTTTATATAACACGGTTCACTTTTTAGGTTTGTTAAATAACTAATGTATTTGATCTATATTATAGAGGGATTAGTACATATACTAACATATTTAGGTGAAAGAATTATTTTATCTCAATTATACAATCATGATTCATGATAGATGTCAAAATTAAATTTAATTATAATTTAAAACTATATTTTTTTTTATACATTAGAAAAGAAAAGAAAAGAGAAAAGAAAAGAAAAGCAAAAAAGATAAAACAAACTAGGTTCGAAGACGCGTAACGCATCAGCTATTAAAATATGATTAAGTTGAGGAGGACAACTATGCCAAATCTTCATAGAGACATCTGAGGTAGCACCCTTCTTGGCAAGCCAATCTGCACACTCGTTGCCTTCTCTAGGAGTATGTTGGAAAACAATAGACCAACCCAAGTCTTTGAATTGTCTAATTTTCTTGATGAGAGGAGCATAAGGATGGAGATGAGATGTATCATACTCCACTAAATTAATTGCAATCATAGAATCTGATTCAATAACCACATTGTCGAAACCTTGATCCATTGCTAAACAAAGACCCTTGTAAATGGCATGAAGCTCGGCTTGTAAGCTAATAGCAATCCCAAGAAAACCAGAAAAACCGAGTAGCCAGTTACCCATGTTGTTGCGCATGATGCCTCCAAAGCCGGATCTACCAGGACTGTTGAGGGAGCTTCCATCGACGTTGACTTTGATAGTGTTTTCTAAGGGAGCAACCCAAGATACATGATGTAACGCACATGCGATGAGACAAAAACCTGCAAAAAACTATCAACAGAACACTGGATTTGGCTTAGACAATGCCAATTAATCCATCTATTATTATGAAACACTAAATCATTCCTAGATTTCCAAATAAACCAACAAGTTACCATAAACAAAACCCCAATTAATGCCAATTAAAACTAATGATCATTCATGTATAATTATGTAATCAAAACTAATGCCTATCATGTTTTGACTGTACACACATGATTACATACAAAAAGTACACTCTCAAGTATGGATAAAAAAAAGTTTGAACTTTGAATAAGGGATCAAGTTCATGTTATTTAAATTTGTTGGGTATGAATTTTACTTATTAGTTATTTTCATCGAATTATATATACTTTGACGTACTTATTGAAATTGTATTCGTCTGATTTATAATGCAGTCCTATCTACGAACCTAAGGACTGGTCTCCAACTGGTGATGTCTACACCGGAGGTAAGAAACTTGGTTTTTATTTGGGTAACTTTGATGTCTTAAAGATTTGATTCCAATGAAGAAACAAGAGCATCAATATTTTGGGATTTTATTTTTCTATACAAGTACTTTTGAAACTAGCCAATCCAACTAGTTGGAATAGAAATTAATCAGTTTGTCGGTTGGTTCGATTCTTTTGTAACGGTAGTCTAGTTGAACCAATTGAACAAGTACTCCGTAGGTCATGTTGATTGATCTTCGGTCAGGATAACGAATTTTATAAATTGCAGGTACGACCGGGTTGGCTATCTGGGCAGTAACTCTAGCTGGTCTTCTAGCTGGTGGTGCACTCCTTGTCTACAACACAAGTGCTCTATCACAATAGATTCTGCTAAGTTGATATTTAAGTTGTAACAATATTCCATGTAGCTATGAAAATGAAGGATATACTCATCAATTATTTGTGGACATAGTTCCTTCTGTTCTATAAATGTTGTGTGGATTTGAAGAAGAAAAAAAAAAACTTTTATATAACCATGCTTCATTATGGGGTCGTAGAAACGTTTCTCAATTCATGTTTGGTTTAGCGATAGCATCAGTAAAATTATCGTGGATCACTCAATTTCGGCCGACACTATATATTGTAACATCAACAAAATTATGGTGTTACTGTGATTTGATCAAACATACACTGTTTTTTCTAATGCACGTCTACATTTTGTATAAGATTTTAATAACTTTAATTTATGAAAACTTTAGTAGATGTAAAAATAACATGGATAATTGTACTATTCATTATTTAAGAAAGCTTTAATTCAATTGCAAAATCATGTGATTTTCTTCATTTTGTAAGGGATAATCTACTCCACACTTTCAAAAGGACATGGAATATAGCTTTTGGGCGTTGGCAGTGTGACATTCTACAATCTTTGTGAAATGTATTATTGAGATTTCAAAATTTCAATCTAATAAATAGATTTGTTACAATACATTTACACACCAATGCCAATCTGAAAAGGCATTCAATCATTGACCAGATAACCACATTGAAGCATATAAGTCACACATGTTAGTATATAATATATTTCTTCAAATATTTATTTACCTGAATTAAAGTTGTATATTGGTTGCATTTTTTTTTGGTACATTATATTGGTTGCATTCTAATTAGAGTTTTAAAATATTACTCCATCCATTTCAAAATAAATGTCACTTTAGCACTAACAAATTGTTTCAAAATGAAAGTATCATTTTCATTTTTCAATGCAAAATTTTCTAATTGTACCATGTAGTTATTGCCATAAACACTATTTTCCAAAAAAACAAACCACTAAATAATAAGATTAATTTTTTAAAAATGTCATTTCTTTAAACATCATAATTGCATTTCATAATTTGTATGCAAAAACCTTAAACAGTGATCGTTTTAAAGCGGAGGGAGTATTCCACAAGAGCTTTTTCTTTTGGTACAAACCATAAGAGATTTTAATTATGTTAAAAACATTCATATACGATAAAATAACGGCTTGAATTACAAAGTATCCAAAAATACTATTTGAAACCATTTTCCTGTTTACAAAGTATCCATTCATATATGTTTAGAAAGTTCATTCCAAACATGTTTTCTTGAAACCATTTTCAATAAACTTGTGAGATATCTTTCCAGTAGGGAAAATAAACTTGGATAATCAAACTGCAACATATAATATCTGTACAACTACAGTAAAGCTAAGTTCAGCAGGTCTCCAAAACCATATAAAAGCACGTATGGAGACATAATGAGTTCTCCAAAATTAAGGATTTGGTCATTTGATGACACATAATTAACATCATTAATCCTCAAGAAAATGAACAAAATTGTTCCAGTGTTACAGTTTTTCCATAATCAGCCTACAGTGTTACATACTTAGTTGTTTCCAGCTGCAATTACTTCCTTACCTGCCACAATGTTAATGCAAGCATGTAATTAGTACTCAATAGTCAATACTCTATAATCAGGTAAGTTTTTAAATAAGGATAAGTATGGTGTTTACCAGAACAAAATAAAAACTTCAGCTTGGAAGTATTATCCTTTTCTCATTTGCAACTTTCATGAAACTGTAAATGACATAAATTTCATCAGCTCTAGAACCAGCAAGCATAGTGTAATTTAAAATGCAGCAACATACCAAAAGCAGTAAACATTAAACATAGTGTTTGGATCTAGCCAAAGAAAATTACACTAAAGAATCAGAAAAATTACTTTTTCATTCATCATCACCATCTGCTTCCTTAACATCAACGGTGAAACCATACTCCTGATCACAACCCATGTAAGAATCGCACATGAAATAGAGGACATATGATTTCTTTCCAGCATCTGCAGGAGCAGCAAACTCCAATTTGGCTTTCAACTTCCTCTGCAACGGCACTCGTTTAATTGCAAGCAACATGTTAGTTTTGGTATCACCAACAACAAGCCACCACCCTTCTTCCTTGGCTTTGGGATACCTAGGAGCATCAACAGGTCCTACTTCTGTTTTACCCTCAAGATCCCGCTCAAGAGTGACGTGCAGTGTTATATCATCCCCAGCTTGCACATTGTCAATGTCCAAGATCTCATACGACAAATCAATATTAGGAAAACGGTTGCAAAATCGAGCAATATCCAAAAGCTGTGAATCTGTCATGTTCAACAATTCCCGTCTCTCATCATCTTCCATCTCTAATAAATCAAAGACAGTTTCTATACTCTTCCCTGGGTTCTCTTGACATTTCTTAGCCAAATCCTTTGTGAAGTGTGGAAGCTGTAGCAGCATAGAATCTCGCTCCCACATTCCTTGTGTTACCATTTGACTAACTTCCATAGCAAGAAGAGCCATGCTAAGCCAACCATTGCTCGATATTACATCAACCATTGCCTGCAGCAGCTTGTTTGCAGAAAGCAGTACCTCCCTCTGGTCCAATGATAGATTGCCACCAACAAATTGCCTAGAGAAATGGGCCTGAAGCAAAGCATTTGCCTTAACATGTGGATCAGTGACTTTCGGGTTTTCAAAGGAAAACCTTTGGTGATTGATTAACCTACGAACCACCTCTTCTTCCCCGGGTCGTATCGGAAGGTGAGCATACTCTGATGCAGATGACAGAACCTCCAACAGACCCTTCATTTTTGTTTTTGAGGACAATGATGATGAAAACCTTTCGATTGTTGTGTAGCTGATGTAATAATATGAAGCAATCATTCCAAGGTTAAGAGGAGAAAGGTCCATTTCATCCTCAATAGCAACACACTTGCTTGCTTCTAATTCACTCAATGTATTTTCCACCATCTCTGAGAGGTGGTCAGAAAGATGCCTATGACTAACTCCTTGTAAATTGTAGTAATTAGGATTCTGGGTGAGCCTCCTGTACATAAATGTCCATGTAAGATAATCTACAGCATCTTGCTTGTTTTCAATAATCCCAGCAACAATTTCAGCATTTATGTTATCATGCATGAAGTGATGAAGATGGCTTTCAACCGGGAATGCTTCATAAAGAAACTTCTTGTAGTACTCTTTACGAGGTGCATGGCATAAGATTACACATTTTCCAGAATTGTCCACCAAAGGACGGCTGGCATGACCCATCATTTGCAGTAAATCAGTAACAGGGTAATCTGTCTGAGCATTCTCTCGGCCATCGTAGTACTGTGTGCCCATTACAACCACCAAATGAGCAGACAATGTCACTCCCCAACACATGGAACTGCTTAAAACGCAGACCTGAATCCAACCAGCTTCAAACAGTTGTGCTACGATGTCATGGTCAAGACTACTCAAGCCTTCGTGCAAATAGCCAACACCTTCACGTAAGGTGACTTTCAACATTTCATCACTAATCTTGTTAATAAAAGGTTCAAGTTCTTCTACAGACCGGAGCAAAAAAGGCTTCTCGCCACTGTCTGCACCGGAGTATGTAATTAAATCCACAGCTGTCAGTCGAACATGCTTTCTAGTAGGGACAAATACAATAGCAGGTTTCCCATTCTTGGCATGTTGAGCAATAGAAGTGTAAGTTGGTTTGGTCATTGCCTGCATCCTAGCCTCAAAATTAGCAATATCTACACCTTGAATGTGAATTTCCAATGGAACAGGACGAACGCCAGGGGGGAAATTGAAAAGGCCGTGAGAGGTAGCTCCAATCCATTCACCCAGATCCTTTGCATTTGCAAGTGAAGTTGACAAAGCCACAATACGAATCTTATTTTCAACCTGACTAGCAATATATCTCATCCTGGATACAATCACCTCTAAAATAGGACCTCCTTGACCTCCAATTAAGTGCAGCTCGTCAATGATGAAAAGACTAACTTGCTGAACAAGTTTCCTCTGTTTCCAACGGCGGGATAAGGCATCCCATTTCTCTGGAGTACTAATAATAACCTGTCCTTTCTCAAGCAGTTTCAGATCAGTAGTAGTTTCTCCTGTTAACTCCACTACCTTCAACTTGAGACCACCACCAAACTTCTTCTCCCAATCACGATACCGTTCCTTGGCAAGAGCTTCAATGGGTGCAACATAAACAACACGCATGACACTATCAGGCAGTTTTTGATGATTCCTCAAAATTGCAAATTCTGCACAGATAGTCTTCCCACTCCCAGTTGGAGCAGCAACCAACACATTATCATCAGAATTATACAGCACTGTGAAGACTTGTGTTTGTACCGGATTGAAATGCTTAAACTCCTGATAAAGAGCTTCATAAGATGGATTTCTCAAGGCAGTAACCGGAAGTGGTTGAAGATCCAATAGTTCAGTAGGTGGAGGATACTTTTCAGGTAAAATAAGATGCCTGAAAGAAACTGGCAAAACAGTTTGGGATCCCAGCCATTTATCAGAAACAACCCGGATGAAGTATTGAGGAGGAAGAGGCTCATATATTGGCACTGTGAAATTCAAAGTGTGATCCTCTTCAATATACTGTTTTTTCAGCAAGAAATACTCGTGATGAAGAATATATTCACCATCATTATCCTCCACAATCACCCAGAACGGCTCAACATATCCATGTATTCTGTCATCCCATGCAAAATCTGGAGTAATTGTGAGCTCAACCCCCAAAACTGTGCGGGTAATTGGCTGCACATGTGCTGCAAGATTCAGCTTTGGAAATTGATGGATAAACTTATGAAGGGTCCTACCCATCTTTGGTGCACGAATAAGTTCACCTATCTCTTGTGATGATAGGTCATAATACCTTTCCCAAGCCAAATCCTTCTTCTCCAAATTTTTTAAAATGTCATGTGGAATTCCATTAAACTGGCGAAGAGGAGTTTGGACACTCCACATCCTCTTGGTCACCATCTTGCATAAGTTCAAAGCCTTCTCAGCCAACTGTGCCCAGCCACGTTTCAGAACAATCTCAAAAAGAGCCCGCAAAAGACGTCCAGCACTCTGAAAGAGAGATAAAAAACATGAATCAGCTAAGAGTATTAAATATTGAACACCATAGCCAGTAACTTCTTAAAGGCAGAAACAGAATCATAAAAGAAATACAATACAACTTCCAATAACTTTCAAAGGTAAGAAACAAACCTGGGTTATAAAAACCATATCAGATGTCATTGAAAGCCCTTCAAGCTTTAACTGTGAGATGTAAGCTTGCAGTAAAACATTGATCTTGGCACTTGGCTCTTCCAGACTTTCCTTGATGGGAATGGGAACGCGGTCTAAAAGCTTTGCGAGCTCCATCTTCTCATCTTGCCTTACTGTTACATACTTGAATTCTTCACTCAATGAGAACAATCGACAAAGCTCTATATCTCCCATTGTAGGTTTCAAATGCTCATTATATGTGGAAATGGTTCCGTGTGTTATATAGTAGTAACTAGCAATTCGACCCAAGTCGGTGACTTGAAAATATCCGCTCTTCCTATCATACTTCACCAAATTATTTCTATCTAAGATGCTTGCAGCTGTATGTATCTGCAAAATTTAAATAGATCAAGGTTAGACGATAAAATGATATTTACACAAAAGACAGTAAGAATCAGCAATATATATCCCAAAAAAACAATTGCATTGAACATCATATGAAACCCATCCAATAAAATATTCTAAGGAGAAAAATCACATTTAAAAAACAGTGGAAGAGCCTATGTTTTTACTAGAGTCCATGAAGATTTGGTTCCCTTTTAATGCAAATCTTCCTAAATTATACCAATATCAAGAACAGATGCTACTACAAAGGAAGCTAGTAAATAAACCAAGACTTAAACAGGGTAATTCTCAAAGCCATGAAAATCTGGTTCGCTTCTCATGCTACTGTACATGAATCAAACCGATGACAACAACAATCACCAAAAGAAATCCAATAAAATATTCAAAGAAAAAATCAAACTTCTAAAAACATTAAAGAGTCTATGCCTTACTAGAGTCCATGAAAATTGGGGTCCATTTTCATGCAATTCCAATTAAATTATGCCAATGACAAGAGTAGACACTACCAAAAACGATCCTGGTAAATAAACCAAAACTAACTCAAGTAATTCTCAAAGCCAAAAATCAAACTGATGACAACAACAATCACTGACAGAAAGGAACCGGGTAAAAATCAAATAATGAAACAGAAATTGATTTAAATCAAAGGAGAAAAATCAAACTTACAAGTTCAAGAGCTTCTCTTTAAATATTCAAATGAGAAAAGCAAAATCAAAGAAAGTCAAAGAGCCTATGTCTCACTAGAGTCCGCGAAGATTAGTTCCTTTTTCAAGTAATTCTACATAAATTATACCCATGAAACGAACAGACACAACCAAAAACGAATTGATTTAGTTCAGAGGAGAAAAATCAAACCTCAAAAACAGTTAAAGAGCGTGTGTCCTAAATATTCAAATGAGAAAAATAAAACATAAAAGAAAGTTAAAGAGACTGTCTTATTGGAGTCCATGATGATTTAGTTCCTTTTTTTCATGCAATTCTACGTAAATTATACCAATGACAAGAACAGACACTACAAAAAATGAACCTAGTAAATAAACCAAAACTAAAGCGGGTAATTTTCAAAGCAAACTATATTGGGGAATTTTCAATGCATTGAAGATCTGGAATTTCCTAATCATGCAACTCTACACAAATCAAATAGAGGCTAACAACAATCACTAACAGAAAGAAAAAAAAAACCATTAAAAAACCAAATAACGACACAAGAATAGGTTTAGTTTAAAGGAGAAAGTTCAGACATCAAAAAAAGTATAAAAACCTATGTCTTAATGGAGCCTACCATGATAATTCGGATCTATTTTCATGCAATTCTATGTAAATTATACCAATGACAAGAACAGACACTATGAAAAAGAAATGAATTAAAAAAACCAAAACCAAAACGGGTAATTCTCAATCCTAAAACTGAAGTGGGTAGTTCTCAAAGCCATGAAGACCTGGTTCCATTCTCATGCAACTCTACGTAAATCAAACCAATGACAACAACAATCACTATCAGAAAGGAACCTAGTAAAAAAACAAATAATGACACAGGAATTGGTTTAGTTAAGAGGAAAAAAACCAAACATCAAAAAAAGTTAAAGAGACTGTATCTTATCTTAAATCTTAAATAATGAAAGGAGAAAAACCAAACAACAAAAGTTAAAGAGATACATCTTAATAGAATCCACGATAAATAAAAAAACAAATAATGACACAGGAATTGGTTTAGTTAAGAGGAAAAAAATCAAACATCAAAAAAAGTTAAAGAGACTGTATCTTATCTTAAATAATGAAAGGAGAAAAACCAAACACAAAAGTTAAAGAGATACATCTTAATAGAATCCACAATAAATTGGTTCCCTTTTCATCTAATTCTACGTAAATTATACCAATTACAAAAACAAACACCACCAAAAAGGAAGCTAGTAATATATAAACCAAGACTAAAGTAGGTAATTCTCAAAGCCAAAGATCTGGTTCTCTTCTCATGCAATGACAACAACAATCACCAACAGGAGTAACAATAAGGAATGAACCTAGTAAACAACCAAACTGTACTAAATAAATCAAATCAATAACAACAACAATCACTAACAGTAACAGCAAGGAATGAACCTACAATCACTGACAGTAACAGCAAGGAATGAACCTATTAAACAACCAAACTCTACTACATAAATCAAATCAATGACAACAACAATCACTAACAGCAAGGAATGAACATAACATAGTAAACAACCAAATGATGAACATGAACAGGGGTTTATTCCAGGTAATAAAAACCAAAAGATAAATTAGAGCAATGAGATACTTACCAAATCAGCCCTCCTCTCTTCCAATGTTATATCTCTTGATAGAGCATCTGGTGCTAAACCATATAGAGAAGGATTCCTTAACATACGGACATACAAGTAAGTGTACCCAAGCCAATGACAGGCTTCCTTCGCATTTTGAACAGTACCGAGAACAATCTCTGCGTTCAGCTGATCGGCCAGCTTGGAAATAAACTGGCTCTCAATGGGAAGTTGCTGGTTCATCAGAGAAAGATAATACTGCAGCTCACTGTGTCCAGTAACAATTATTCCCTCACCATAAGAGTCATATTGTGGCCTTCCGGCACGACCCAACATCTGCATAACGTCAAGAGGACTCAGTTCAGTCCAGGCCCCCTTTTCAGGATTGTAAATTTGCGTCCCTTTGATTATAACTGTATGGGCTGGAAGATTCACACCCCAGGCAAGGGTAGCAGTAGATACTAAAACTTGTGCATGTCCATCAGCAAACAGATCCTCAACAAGTTGGCGATCCGTCCTCGTCATACCAGCATGATGAATAGCAAAACCATATGGCAGAAGATCTTTAAGGTCACTGCTCTTCACAAGATCAGTATGAGTGTGAAGAATCTCACGGCTTGCACTATCTTCTTTAAGGAACCTACCAAGAGTATCATTTGCGAGTGCAGCATCTCTGATGGCTCTAGCGGTTTTAGCAGTTTCTTTCCTTGAATGTACGAAGATAAGAACCTGATGCTTACCAGCTACACCCATAACTTTTTCGTAACAGATGTCGTTCATCAATTGAAACCTCTGAAGCGGCTTCTTTACTGTGATTCCCACATATTGTTGAGAAAGAGGCACAGGTCTGTAACTGTTATCGAAATAAAACAACCCCTTGTTCAGATCAACACGCAAGAATAGTGCCACATCTTCATAATTAGGAAGAGTAGCCGACAATCCCACCAAACGAATAAAATCTTTCGTTGTTTCGATCTGCCTAACTGTTCTAGCAACAATACTCTCAAGAACAGGTCCTCTGTTATCATGAAGGAGATGAATCTCATCAATGATGAGTAGCTTCACAAGCTGTGTATAAGTTCTGTCTCCCGACTTCCGCGTGATAATATCCCACTTCTCAGGTGTTGTCACAATGATCTGAGTCTCTTCAATCTGCTGCCTTGTTAGTGACTGATCTCCACTGAGCTCCCTAACCTTAACATTATATTCCTGCAACCGGTTAGAAAGATTCCCAACAACCTCAGCCACAAGAGCTTTCATTGGTGCAACATAAACAATTTTATACGCACTGTGGTCAATAGAACCATCATCCGGATTCCTATGACGCGCAATCTGCTGAAGGATAGTAAGAACAGCAACATTAGTTTTTCCTGCACCAGTGGGGGCACAAAGCAACAAATTATCAGGCTTAAAAAGAGCAGTTTCATAAACTTTGCTCTGCACCCTATTCAATTGTGTCATTCCTTTGAAAGCTGGTTGTGCCCAATCAGGCATGGCAGAAATCTTCACAAGCTTCTCGTTAGGATCAAGGGGTTTAGCCTTCAATGCCGGAACATGAATTTCTTCATAACCTTTGCTAAGATGCCTATAAGACCCATCAGGAAGATCACATTTTTTCTTCGCCATAAACAAACCACCTTGTGCAAAAGCAAGGTTATCTAAATCAAGCATCTGACGTTGACCCTTCAACCAGCCACTCTCTCCATCTCTATCACCAACTCCCCTCCTACTTCTGTCCCTATCCCTATCTCTCTCCTTGTCTACATCGCCAACAGTATCGTCTTTCAATCTTCTAGCTTCCTCCCTTATACTCTTCTCCAAATTCTTCTGTCTCTCCTTAGCAGATGCCCTAGTAGCATGCAACTGCTCCAAAATTGGCTGCAACAAATCAGAACCCTTCATCTCTTCCTCAATCTTCTCCCTCTCCACCTGATCTTCTGCTCTCGCCAAACGAGTACACCACACAATTTTCAGCCTATTTCGCAACAAAAATTTAATAAGACTAAACTTATCAAACTCCAAATGAAACAACAGCTTATTCTCAACTTCCCTATCATCATTCTCAGCCAAAATCTTCAAAACTTCACCAGCAAGCTTCTGACATTGCTGCGGATCAATCTGCTGCTCAAAAGCATGAGAAATTTTCCTCTGTAACCAATAAGCATCTATATCCTGCACATTCAAATTCATCCCTTCATTCGCTTCCTCCATATCCTCATCATCAATCCCACCACCCATTTGCATACCACCAGAACCATTACCTTCAGCTAAATCATCCTCATCCTCTTCTTCCTCCTGCACCACATCAAGATCACTCTCATCATCCTCATCATCTTCATTCTCCTCAAACTCAACCGCAACGCCAACATCATCGTCAAGACCACCATCAACATCACCACCACCAGACCCATTAACAGCCTCACCAACCTCCTGAAAATCAGTTATCAACTTCCCCATCGTAACAAGCTGATCAAAAACAGCATTAGGTATAGGATTCAATAATTTCTCAATATCCTTCTTCTTCTCAGGATTCTTAACAGTATCATTCTTCAAAACCGCTAAAATCTCATCCGCGGCGCCACTAACTATACTAAGCGGCTGACCACCAAGCTGCTGCTGAATAACACTAAGCATAGCTTCATACGCCGCACGTGTTTCCTTCGTCTTTGGCTGATAAACACCGTCATCAGTCGCAGTCAAAACACTCTCCTCCTGAAGACGACGACGCTTACTCCGTCTCGACGAAACAGAATCAATCGGATCTCGTTCTCTTTCCTTCTTCTTTTTCTTTGATGCGTTGATTTTGTCGTTGAGCTCCGGTGGCCGGTCGTGAGCGACACGGTCGCCGAAAGTTTTGGGATCGATTCTTCCGTAGAGTGATTCGGGTTCTCCGGTGGGTTCGTGAGTGTCACGTGGACGAGAATCGGTGGTGAGAACTAGACTTGAGTTTGCTCTGTATTCGTATTGTTTGAACCGCGCGTGTGCTTCAGCGCCACCGCCGAGATGCGCCATTTTTTGAAACCCTAATTTTAGAGAGAAAAGAGAATGAAGTTAGTTAAGAAACGAAACGAAACCCTAATAAGTTTGTAGATGAAGAAAGATAAAATAATCGAAATTTATAGTATAGTACCTTTAATTTGAATATATAATCGGAAATTATCCAAACAGAGCCTTATTAAAAGTGATTAGTGAGAGGGAAAAGAAGGAGAAGAAAAAAGTTGAAGAGAAGATAGGGTTTTAGGGTGTGAAGATGAATGAAGAGTAATTTATTTGTTTATGTTTATGTGAAAGAAAATATAAGGCGGTGTTTTGTGTGATAGTGTGGGTTACAAGCATTTTAGTCACCATAAGGACTAAACTTGGCCCATTAAATGACATGTTTAGGATTTTTAACAAGAAAATGAATTATTTATAATTATTTTCATGTGAAATAAAGTTAAGAAAATAAATAAATTAACATAGTTATGATTAATAAAAATTAAGATGTTTTTTTTTTCAATATGCTTGTAATTTTATTTACTATTAAAAAGGTTTAAGATTTTCTTTTCCATTACTTGTACATTGAAACTTATCACTAAATTAAAAATAAATAAATATATCTATTTTTTAATTTTCACCACCAATTTAATCTGGTTCGGAGATCAATTCTTGCATCAAGTAGTTTCAGCTCTTCCTGATCCATCGAACTGTGGTCATCTCCATCAAGTTCAACGTCAATCACCACTGAATATAGGTGGAAATAGGTCAGGCCGACCTATAGGAGCTTCCGTCTAGCCTACTTAAGTTTAGCTTGGTCTGGCCTCTTTATCTAAAAAGGTCAGGCTTAGATTTTTAGAAAATTCTGTTTAATAAAATAAAATAGGTCAGATTTAAATTACTAAAAAAGCTCGCGAAGCCTGATAGGCTGGCTAAATATACACATCCATTAAAACTTATATTTTTTTATTTAATAGTTTTTTTAAATGTAAAAAATAATTTTCGCAGACAAATACAAATAGAAACTGAAACTTTGAAACATGAACATAAATTTCTCACACACATTCAATTATTCACGTTTCACAAAGAAACTCTAACAACACAACACAATGTTATCTCTTCATCACACACATTGTAGTAACAAAAATATGTTTGAATTTAAATATGTTTGTAATGTGCTGTGAAGTTTATTTTTTAGAGTTTGAGAGCCTTTTTTAAAATATGCTATAAGACACGTTTAACGTAATAAAAAATACATTAACTTCAATGCAAAGTAGGCTTTTAAACAAACTTTTAAGTTAGACTCAACTTTTACGAAAGTTAGGCTAAGCTAAAAAATTAAATCTTTGAAAAGTCATAGACTAAGTTTAACTATTTAATTTTCTCAATTCGATTAAGATATATTAAAGTCTGGTTAGACCTAGTCTATTTCCACCTCACTACTTAACCAATTAGCCATTAGTTATAAATATATCCACTTTAATAGCAGTATAATACTATAACAAAAAAAAACATATAAAATAAGATGTCTAATAGAAAAATGTAATTCTATTTTTAAGGGTATCCGGTCACATGGTCCTCATTAGAGCATGGTGTAAAATGAATTATAGTTCATGAGCTGATCTATTTAATCTGCAATTTATGTGAATTTAATATCAATTTTTTAATTCATTAATATTTTAGTTCGTGTGAGTTAGACCGTTAAAATTAAGTGAGAGATTACAATTGCACTTTAAATAATGTTTAGAATAATTTATTTATAACCATTTGTAAGATACTATATACTAATGTGGGACTTAGTGAAATAGTTCATAAACAAAGATTAACTTTATTTTTATTTATAAAACAAAGACTGGCTTAGTGGAATAGTTCAATATTGGCCTGGTTTGTCCCTAGGCTGTTATTTTGGCGTCTGTATTGTATCAGTGGGGTTGTATTGGGTTTGTAACAGAGTTTGTTGGTTTTGCCTCTATGAGTCTATGTGTAGGCAGTTACTGTTGGTTATGGTGTGGGGTTGTTCTCTGATCTCTCGTTTATGGGAGTGATTTGTGTACCCAATATTTGTTTTCTTATGCTATTCTTGTATATTTTGTATGGAGTAAGCTTAATAAATCTTTTGTTTATTAAAAAAAAAAAAATATATTGTTGATTTTTATACTACCTCTGTTCCTTTTTACTTGTCGTTTTAGAAAAAATATTTGTTTTTTTTTACTTGTCGTTTTAACAATTTAGGTTATATTTTGACTATTATATCTTCCTTCTTATTTTATTTTATTGACTAAATTTTGTATAATTGTTTTTGTTGAAACAATAAAATCTTTTTTATTGTATACAAATTTTGTTTGTTTTTAAATAAAGTTTGTTACAATTTTTTTGAAAATAGATAATGTTTGTGAAAAAGAAGGAATTTATTGGTGAATTAAAAATATGATATATTTAAAAAAGAGCATACTAGGAAAATAAGGTGCAAAAATATACCCCTCCTATTTTGGTCTTTTTTTCTAAACCGACAAATAAAAAGGAACTAGTAGTTTCTCTATTAAAAAGAAGGACAAAAGCCTCAACAATCTAAAATGATAGTTCCAAAATTCAATATTGTGTAACTTTTACTTTATTATTATTTTTTTGACACAACTTTATTATTATTTAAACTATGAAATATTGACTTGTTGTTTTCTTATATTTATATATTAAATAAAATATATGTTTATTTAAAGAGAAATGTTATGGTCATATTATCTAACACACTCTTTAACACACTCAAATTAAAATTAGCCATATCATTTCACTTTTTTTTTTATTTTAATAAAAGGAGAAGTGAGGTGATGTGGCTAATTTTTTTAATTAGAATGTGTTAAAAAAATGTGTTATAGAGTGTGATCATAACATTTCTCTTATTTAAAAATGGTCCAACTCAATTGAACTCCGATCAAACCTTTGAACTATTAAACTAAAACTTACACCAATTTAATGACCGGTCCAATTCTGATTACCTTGTTCGCCACCCACTATAACTAAATGGTGGGTCTCCTCACTGCCACCTTTTCTTAAGACCATGTACAATGGTTATTGAATGCATTGTTTACTGTCAGATTAAAATTCAAAAGCAAGCTCCAATGGTTGTTGAATGCACATGTGGTGGAGAGAGAAAATGACTACATTAAACATAGTTTACACCGATAGATTGGGACACGTGGCCCGTTGCAGTTTGTTGAAAACTAGCGCGTGTCCAACACAGGGGAACAGCGCGCGTGAGTGTCAGCAAGAGGGGAGAGAAAGGAATTAACTGGGACGCGTGTCTAGTATCTATTTGGCGCAGAAATTCTTATTTTATCAACACTTTAAACTCAATTATTTCATTGCAAATTAATTTTTTATTTTTTTACCAAAATTTGTAATTTTTTTCTCTCTATAAATAGAGAATTGGTTCACTTGATTTGGACACAGAAAAAAAATATGAATTTTTTACTCTCTTAATCATATTATTAGTGTTAATTTTAAAGTTTAAGTATTTTTTTTCAGTAAAATGAATCCCAATAATTATTTAATATTTTTTTTGTTAAGTGTTCATTATTTTAATTTAATGTTAATCAATAATTGTAATTTTATTTAATCATAAAAATAAAAATTTAAATTTAAATATAAATAAGAATGTGAAATAAAAAGTGGTGGGGTAGAGAAAGTAGTAGGGTAGGGCGTTGAATGAAAAAACTGTTGAAGAGAGTAAAAATTAAATGTGTGTTAAAGAGAAGATGATATATAGTATAAAAAATGGAAAAGTGAATGTTGAGAGTTGAAGGTGGTCTTACATTTCGCCATACTAGATTGTGAGCCCGTGCCAAGCACGGATAAAAAATGCGTTTATAGATTTATTATATTCTATGATATGATATAGTTTAAAATATTTTTATTTATATGAATAAATTATAATACTAATGTACCAGAAAAGGTCATTAAAGTTATATTATAATAAAATTATTAAAATTTCAATGGATATTGCGCAATGATTAACGACAATACAAATATTTACAATAAAAATAATTCATTCACTAATCTATCTTATATCATAAAAAATATTATAAATAATTATAAAATATATACGTGTAAATTTTATTTCAATAATATATTTTTTATATTTATGGATTTTGTGGTTTTTGATAAAAAAAATTATAACTAATTATAAAGTGTACAAAGTTACCGGCACGAGTTATGGTGCATAAGTTATATGTTTATGCATAGTACATAAATACCCTAGATTACTTAGCACACCACTCAAATTTCTAGTGCACCTCCTAAATTTCTAACGCACTCTCAGATTGTTTAGCGCTCCTCCAAATTTTTAGGGGATACGCAAGAAATTTGAGAGGTGCGCTAAATAATCTGAGAGGTGTACCAAATAATTTTGAACACTTTATAAAGAAATAATAAATTTCTTAGACATTCCAAATTACTTAGACATTCCAAATTACTTAAACATTCCAAATTACTTAAACATTCCAAATTTTTAGGGGATACTCTAGAAATTTGAGAGGTGCGCTAAATAATCTGAGAGGTGTGCCAAACAATTTTTAACATTTTATAAAGAAATAATAAATTTTGTTGATTTCAATATAATAAATGTGATTTAAAAATTAATATAAAGAATGCAATATATTTTTAACTGATAAATAAAATTAAAATAAATTATATTAGAAAGTAATGTGGATGATTGAAGTTCATTTTAACTATATAAGGAAATTTTTTTGAATTGATATCTTAATAAAGAAAAAAAAAAGAATTGAAATCCCTCTTAATTGATACATAAAATAAAGATAAGTAATTGTACAAAAAGAAATAAAGGAATTATATGTGTGACATTTTTATTTATTTATCACATTCTACGTGATCATATTCATTAGTTAAAATATTAATTTGAACATTTTTTTTTCAAGGATTGAACATGTTAACAAATAATAATAATAATAATAATATAATTCATTCATACAAAATCACATACAAAGAAATCCTATGACAAATTGAAATGTTATCCAACCAAACACAACAACAAAAAATGTTCAAATTAAACTTATTCAAAAGACAACCAATATCTGAAATAAAAACATCATTCAATTATATGAAAAGGACAACATGTCACCACTCCTTCTCAATCCCGTCTTGTGCGATGCTTATCTTCCTGTCTTGTGCAGTATTTCTTTGTTCTCTTTTTCGATGTTCATTTGATTCATCTTCACTGTTTCAATTTAGGTTGCATATTAATTAGATTTACCACATAGAGTTGTGTTAGCAAAAAGAAGTATGCAATTCCACATCTAAAATAGTCTTTGGACAAAATATATAACAATGGTATCTAAAATTTAGGGTTTATACGTGAAATTTTTTTAAGTAAACAATTCTATCTAAAATTAGTTTATAGCATCTATATAAGTTTATTACATGTATATAAATTAAAATTTTATAATTTGAAGAATTCTCACTTTTATCAATGGTATAAACAAAACCACTTTATCGGTCTCTCCAAATGCACGAAAAGAAATACTAAAATTCATAATAAAGTGCATCCTAATTATATAATATATGTATATAATATATACAAACAAATAAAATATATTCATTGTATATTACAAAATTTCTATATTACATGATCATCAGATTGCAAGCTACTTTTATACTAAAAAACAATGAACTCAACTAAAAACTCAACAAAAATATCAACAACATATACATCGAATAGAGTAGAGATGGAAAATATGAAGCATGCATCTATAAAAAAAAAAATTGAGAAGAAATTTGATACTGCATTTTACATTTTAAAATGGTGTGAAAATCACAATGATCAAGACAATATTTATAGTAAAAGATAGTCAATAATCACATTAATTACTCCCTTAAATTGGAAAAGGAATAATTTACATTAAATTGAAAGAATATTTCTTAAATTATACCGTACAAAAATATTTTAGAAAGGAATATTTTTTTTTATGCCAAATAGAATAACAACAGCAGTAACTCAAAAAAGAAAAAAGAATAATAATAGTATAAATACCATACGTTTTTGTAAAAAAATTCAAAAAAAATATGTTGCATTCAAAAAAAATTCATACCAATTTTTTTAAAAAAATTCAGTTATTTTGTAACCAAAAAAATCAAAATTTAAAATCAACTTAAAAAAAAAACCATTGTCCGTCAAAAAAAATTCTTTTGTAAGGACACCAAAGATTTAAGATTGCTATTTTAATTATTTTCATATTATTTATATACTTTTACTTTTTGAGATTCAACAGTATGATAATTTTTAAATGATATCTTTTTTAATATTTAAAAAGTATATTTTACAGTTTGCATTAAAATTATTGTGGTAATTTGCATAACAATATAGTTTTAATTTTTTACCAATAAAATATATAATAATTTTTTGATAATGAATTTATGGTTTTAATTATTTTGATTTTATAAAGTGTTAGTACTTATAGTTATAGTTGTAGATATAAAAGACTCTCGTAGTAATAAAAAAATGAAAAAACTCAAAAATAGTGATGCAATCATAAATAATAAAATAAATAAAAAAGAGAGAGAATAAGAGAATTGAATTCATATATTATTATACCATTTATTGTATTATGTGAAAATTCTTTGAAAGCATTTAATGCTAAAACAATGTGAGAAGAGAATTAATGTAGGAATGACATGTGTACACTTTTCTTTTAAAAAGGGTCCTAAATAATAATAGTATAGATTACGTGGCTAAATGGAGCTTTGATCTCAAATGTTGGGCAGACAAATAAATTTTGTTCAAAGTGGGACAGATTGGAAGTTTTAGTTTGAAATAAGGGTATATGAGTAAAAAATCCACTTGAGAGAGTATAAACGAGTGAAATACTAAATGACCCCCTGAAATTTCACATTTTGTCAAATATCCCCTGAAATTTGAAAAAGGGCAAATACTCCCCTGAAATTGATAGACGTCGGTCAAATTCCCCCTTCCGTTAATTTGCTCTGTTAAATGCGATGACGGGGCTAATAAAGAGACACATGGCATGGTGAAGTGTACAAGGGGCATTTGACTGAAATTGCAAAAGTTATAAAATTATTAAAATAATAAGTTTTCTCTCTTCTTCTCATTAACCCTTAAGAAGGTTCTGTTACTAACATGTTTACTTCCATTGTAGCTAATGTATTTGGGTTCAAGGCCTTGCGTGCTCTATGTTTGGAAGATTTGCGAATCCCCGTTGCTTATGTTAAAACTTTCCAAGGTCCTCCTCACGGAATCCAAGTTGAGAGAGATAAATTGAACAAGTATGGACGTCCCCTATTGGAATGTACTATTAAACCTAAATTGGGTTTATCCGCTAAGAATTACGGTAGAGCGGTTTATGAATGTCTACGTGGTGGACTTGATTTTACTAAAGATGATGAAAATGTGAACTCCCAACCATTACCAAAGGCAAACTCATCCTTTCATATTTTGACAGTAACAAAAAACACAGAGCAACCCAAAGACAAACTCCTTGCAATTGCTCCATCCTTGATCACCGGTCGCTCATCCACGTTCGTCCGCCGTCCTCTCCGTTCTACCTTCATCCATCGTCCGCCGTCCGCCCATCCTTGACAGGTACTACATGTTCAAAAATCCCTATTTTGTTTATACTCTGTTTCAAGGTTAAAGAAAATGTAAAATCACACTTCCTTTTACTCCTGTTTCTTCTAATATGTCGATTTATGTGTTGAAATTTTGTATTGGAAACATTTTTTAAAAACAGTTTAAGTTTTAGGGGTTTTTTTCCCATTATTATGATGATAGTGTTTGTCTGGTTTATTTGTATAAATTGTGCTCTAGTTCATTTTGATATATGTTATTTTTGTGATTTGTTGTTTCAATCTAAGAGAGAAACTAACGGATTTTGGTATATGTTATTTTAATAATTTTATAACTTTTGCAATTTCAATCAAATGCCCTCTTGTACACTTCACCATGCCATGTGTTTCTTTATTAGTCCCGTCATCGCATTTAACAGAGCAAATTAACACAAGAAGATATTTGCTCTTTTTCAAATTTTAGGGTCCGTTTGGATTGATGAAATAAGATGGAACAGGGTGGGATGAAACTCTATTCCGTTGTTTGGTTTTATAAAATATGAACGGAATGGAATGGAGTGGTATATGGGGTGATAAAGATGGAATGATACACAATAATTATGATTTTACAATTTTACCCTCAATTTTATATTATTTTATAAGACTTTTCTCATTCTTATCTATTTTTTATTTTTTTTGCTAAACATTCCTATCTATAAAATAAAGGGTATAATTGGAATAAAAAAGTTATAACACATTCCATTCTGTTCATTATCCAAACAATGGAATAAAATATGTATTCCATTCCGTTCCGTTCCATTCCGTTCCATTCCATTCAATTCCGCTCCGCTCCGTTCTATACCATCCATCCAAACGGATTCTTAGGGTGTATTTGACAAAATCTGAAATTTCAAGGGGCATTTGGTATATCTCACTCGAGTATAAACTACGAGGAATTTGGTGGAGTGTTGCACACTCAACGCCCAAAACCGTTTTAAAAAGTTTTTCTTCTCGATACCATATATCACTATCAATTAGGGTTCTTCATTCATTCAATCGATCTCAAAAATGGCACAACCCCAATTCAATCAACAACACAAATACACCGCCACTAAAAATGTTTTTCTAAAATTCTCCCCTCCTCCTCAATTTCCCAAACCCAAACCCCTCAACATTTTCGAACTACACGACGGTTTACCAGAAGAACAACCACACAAGAACCGATCATCTTCCCCGTCGTCGACGACGGCATTTACCAACCAAAAACCAACAAAACCCGCGCTGCCTACAACGACCTCCTTAATCTCATCCAACAGCCTCTCCCCTATCACCCACTCGCCGGTCAACCACTCAGTGTTGTCAGATTCGTCGCTGATAAGATTCTTGAAATTCTCAAAAACGACGCTGTTGGTTATCGTGATAAGAAGAGGAATATTGAGATGCTTCTTGACCCTATCGATGATTGTTTGTTTGAACGGCTTGTTAAGATTGGTGAAGTTATAACTGATTTTTATGAGTTTGCTGATGGGAGTCATGTTGATGGCGGCATTGTTGATGGTGTTCGGAATTTGTCAATTGGTAGTAGGAATGACGGCATTGTTGACGGTGTTCGTGATTTGTATATTTGCAGGAATAAATAGAGATTTAGGAGGTAATTGCTATATTAGGTTATTGCATTTTTGAAATATTGGAACCTTTTCTTGTTCATTTTGTTTAGTATGAATTGAATGGTGTTAATTGTTTCATTGAATTACTATAGAGTTAATAATCTATGGTTATGACTTATGTTTATATAATTTGGTTTACATTATGTTTTTATTTTTACGAATAATATTGAATTGTTAACAGTAATTGTCCAAGAAAGTAATACATGTATGTATGTTGTTATCGTTTCGATCTAACTAGGTTGTGTAGGCTATGTTTGGTAACACGGTAAGTGTGCCAGAATCACGGTGATCTATCGTGATTTTACAGAAGCTGTGGATCACTGTGATTCTGACACACCCATCGTGAAACCAAACTTGCACTTAGTTTCGTTTATAGAAATTTCGTCTATACACTAAGTGTGTCTGTGTTTACATTGATGCCATTTGAAGAGGCTGTGTGAAGAATATTTACATTAGTGTGTGTGTTTGAAAATATTGTATCAGGGCTGGAAGAATCTGTATATTGCTGCAACATATAGGCCAATTCAGGAGCTCTCAAAGGAGGAAAAAAGGTTTAAGGATTAAAAAATTGGTTTTTAGTTCATGGATATACACTAGTGTTTTTTTTTTCTCTTATAAAATGAAGCTATAATTTTGAAAAAGTGATTAAGCTTAGCTGTTGGATTGGAGAGACTTATAAAATGTCTGTTAGATTGAGAAGAAAAATTAGAAGTAACACTGTTTTGTTCTAACATATCTGATATAATGTAGTGTACCAGGAAATATATGGTCTATACCAAAAGTTAAATCAGAAATAAGCATATTTGGTTAATATATTCAAAACTGGACATAACAGATTTACAGTTTTGCCTGCACATTGTAAGGAAATAATTGCAGCTAAATTAAAAGTGACATTAAAAGGTTAACCAACGGGGCACTAATTGCTTCATCAGGAAATTATGTGAATAGCTCGACTATTGGAAAATTGTAGCTTTTACTTTTGTTCATTTCTTTTTATGAATTGAATGGCGTCATCAAGTAACCAAAGCCTTAATTTTCCAATTTGAAATGCTGGAGAACCCTATTATGCATTCATGGTATTTTTTTGGTATTCATAGTATGTTCATACATAATAAGCGACGAGTACACTTGTTTATATTACTGTGGTTTGAACATGATGCAATTCTTTTTTCTATTGGAAATTTGGTCTTTGGTTATTCTCACAATGGTTTAAGCTTAGAGTACAATTTTCAATCATGTTTTATCAAGATATGTATGGTTCTCTTTAATTTTTTTTAAAGAATACTGAATAATTAACTGTAATTGTCAAAGGCCGAAATATTTCCACGCTAACTAGGTTGACTTAGTTTTGTTTTAAAAAATGTTTCTGCTCGGTGTGTGCACTTTGCAGTGCAAAGATTAAATAATTTTTTTTTTGGAACTATAGTATCAGGACTGGATTGGATGTAGTCAAAAGTTGGTTGGGTACATTAGGATAAAATCTACCGTTCAGCATTTTCTTTTCTAGTGTTTATTTTATGCATAGTGTTGATTTAACAAAAAGTATATGTTCATACTGTATTCATCTTCTTGACAAAGAAAACTGTTGCATTAATCATGGGAGCCTGTTCATATAACATTCTCCTGAATAAGCTATTAGGCTGAAGCTTTTTATGGTCTACAGCTTACTTAATTCAATTTGTTACAGAAGTACTTTGTTAAGATGCATTATATTTGTCATATGGATGAAAGTCGAGAAGCTTTCCAATTAGTTTTCAATTAGTTTTAGATCATTCAAAGAACAATTCTCACAAGATTCTTGCTTCTAAACAAGATGTTTCCCAGTCGTGAGTCTTGCTTCTAAGTGTATCTCCTCAATGCTTTCCAAAACCAGATTCAAAGACTCATGGATTGAAGTAAATGATTTACGCTATAGCTAGATGGAAACGGCGATCAGTAGAAGAAGACTAGAAGTCTGAAATTGTTGCTATTATCATTAGCTTGTAGAAAATATGAAATTGTTGATCGTTGTATCATTAGCGTGTATTTGTATATGACAAACAATTGTATCTTTAGCTTGTATTTGTATGACAGATGACTACAAATCTGATTTTTTTTTCATCTAGTTTTCAATAGCTTGTATATCAACTTGTTTATCTTAAAAAAAAAACAATTGAGTCATAATTGTATCAAATCAAGAGTACCTCCAAGAATCAAGTAATTTTGTTTACACAAGAGTGCCTCTAGATAAAAAATAAATTATTTATCTTTACAATAAAATGAAAATTGTTTCATTTCGTAGCACTGCAAGACATATATAGTTTTCTGGTCACAGGTTTAATTTAGTTCACTTAGGCTTTGTTTGCGAGTTTGGAGGGGAGGGGAAGGGAGGGCTTTGGAGGGAGGAAAATAGAGAGAAAAATAGAGAAATCTTTTACATTTTTTGAGAAAGTATTTTTTATAGAGAATGACAAATAAATACTTATGACTAATATATAATATATTATGAATTTAAGAATAGTATAACAACATTAATTAAATTTGAAGAATTCATATAAACCCTCGAAACCCCCTCCAAAGCCCCATCCATTACAATTTTTGAGTTCCACCAAATTAGGGGGGTTTTGAGTTATGAAGAAAAAATAACCCTCCAAACTCCTTCTCTCCCAAACTCCTTTATTCCTTCCACTTGTTTCTTCCTTTTTTTCAAAATCATTCCCTCCCCTCCCCTCCAAACTCACAAACAAAGCCTTATGAACTTCAGCACTTGCTTGCAACACACTTATGAATAGCGACATAATTTTAGTACTTGCTTTAGCAAGATTGAATGACAGCATGCTTTAGCATCACAACATACAAGCCATAAATACTGAATAATTAACAGTAATTGTTCAAGCCATAAATATTTCCAATCCAAGTTAGTTTTGGTTAAGAATGTTTCTGCTTTGAGTGTATGCACTTTGTGATGCAAAGACTAATTGAAGAATTTTTACGGTAGGGTTTTGAAAATATAGTGTCAGGATTACTAGATGTAGTCTAAAGTTTGTTGGGTGCATGAGGATAAAATCCAATGTTCAACATTATGTTTTCTTCATCATCTTTTTAGATAAAACAGTAAGCATGATAGCAGCTCTAGTCAAGCATAACAGAAGTAAATATCGGACGAAAGGAGTGCCATAATTAAACTTTATACAAGATTCTATTGTATACTATATAACTATTGTTGCAGAGAAACAAAAGAATAATTATTAAAAATTCATCAGAAAGTAAACTAATTCTATCTATGTTACATAACTTATTTAACTATAACAATAGCCATAAGCAAAAGTTGATTAAGCTCCTAGGCATGACTAACAAAATGCTTTTTGATATTACCTGCAATGCATATGCCTTTAAATCTCAAAAGATGGTTCTCAAATGATTAAAAACAGTGTTGTTTTCGCTTAGGTGGTCTATCTGAAAGTGATCCCGGCTTGAATTTGGAAGCTTCATGCCTTGCCAATTCCGGTGGAACAGGACTCTTACTCTGAATGAGCATATGCTTGAGGTCGTAAAAGACATTACTGTCCTGAAGAGTCAGGAATGTTGTAGCCAAGCCCATTTTTCCAGCACGACCGGTACGCCCAATACGATGGGTATACGTTTCAATATCCCCTGGCATATCAAAGTTAATAACATGAGCCACGTCAGGTATGTCAATGCCGCGTCCAGCAACATTGGTTGCAACAAGTACATTATTTTTCTTTGTCTTAAATTCTTCAAGATTAATTGTCCTTTGGTCTTGTGATTTACCTCCGTGTAAACTTGTCACGCGATAACCATTATTGTCCAGATGCTTAGCAAGATAATCGGCATTTTTCTTTGTATTGACGAACACAATCGCGGTCTTGTCATTAAGTTCATCCAACGATCTTTGAAGCTCATATAATTTCTCAGATTCCTTCATCATGATGACACGTTGGCTGATAAAGTCTGTGGCTTTTCCAGCAGTCCCTATATTCACCACAACAGGGTTCCTCAAATACTTCCTAGCAAGCCTCTCCACCGCAGGCCGCATGGTGGCACTAAACATATAAGTCGTTCTATAAATTTTCTTTTTGTCAAGCTTCTCATCTTCAATCTCAGGTTTGAGATTACTAGAAGGCATGGCATCCAACACGCCCATAACCTGTGGCTCAAAACCCATATCAATCATTCGATCTGCCTCATCAAGAACAACATAGTTACACTGGTTAAGAACCACGTAACGACGCTCCAAACAATCAATCAAACGACCAGGAGTAGCAATCACAATTTCACAACCCTGTCTTATCTTAAACGCTTGTTCCTCAATAGAGCGACCACCAACAACAGAAACCACTTTAATTCCCATATACCGAGCAAATTTAACCGTCTCATCCTCAATCTGCTGTGCAAGCTCACGAGTTGGTGCCAAAACAACAGCATACGGACCATCAGCCTCATTGTTCTCATTAATAGCAGGAAGTCTTGATATATAACTCAACATAGGAATAACAAATGCAGCAGTCTTACCGGAACCAGTCTCAGCAACACCGATAACATCGCGCTGCTGCAGTCCAAGAGGAATAGCAGCCATCTGAATCGGAGAAGGCGTTTTGTAACCAACATACTCCACAGCCTTCAAAATATCTTTGCTCAAGTTGCTCTCACCCCAACTCCGTATAGGATGTGGAATCTTTGAACCACCACCTTTGTAGGAAATATTGAAATCTTCTTTAAATATACGCCAATCCCTATCGGTCATCTCTTCAAGCTTTTTCTCGCTCCAATGGCATTCAGCTCTCGTATCAAACTTTCTCTTCTTCTGCTCGCGGCGATCAGTGCCAGCGAAAAAACCTCGACCAAATAGAAGCATAGGCTGGTGAGGGTTTTGGTAAAGGAAACCCATGTCATGCGAGGTGTCATCGGTGTTTTCCCAATCGGATGAGAAACGACGGTTAGGTTTCATGATAACACGTTTTGTAGGTTTTTTGTCGCCAAGGTATTGCTCTTTGATCGATTCAAGCTCCAATCGAGCGCACTCGTCGTGAGCATTATTCTTTTTTAATATTTTACTTTCATGATTATTTTTGGCGTCGGAGGAGTGTTCACAGTATAGTTGTTCGTCGTCGTGAGTGGCGTGGCGGCATTGAAATTTTTTTTTGTGTTCTCGCTGTGCTTTAGTGTTGAAGACTGGTTTGAGTAGAGTTGCAGTCAGCGACATTACTTGATTAATTGCTTGCGAGTGAAGAACAGAGAGCAAATTTTTTATGAAATAACTAAAGAGACGATGGAGATAAGGAGAATATGATGTTCAGTATTCACCCTAAGATGCATAATTTTTTTATTTATAGTCAAATATAATGGACCAATATTGGGCCAATAAATAACTTATACGAATTCTATAAAAAAAAAAAACTCTATGAATATGACTAAAAAAATCTATATCAATTATTTTATTTTAAAGAGTGCTAGTTGAAAAAAAGAAAGTAAATATTTTTTTTGAGAAAAATAAATGGATGTTTATCAAATAGATAGAAGATAGAGTATATAGCACTAAAAAATAAAAAGGATGAACGATTCAAACACCGATGGTAAAAGACAAGCATTGTATCATCATAAGCATTGTATATATAGCACTAAAAATAAAAAAGATGAATCTTAAATTGAAGAGAATGAAAATATAGAGAAATCTGAAATAAGCAATATATACCAAAAAATATTCTGCACATAATACATCTCATTTGAAAATTCTGCACAAGATTGTGTGTTCTCTTATTGTTGCTATAGGATAGGTAGTTTGTTACTATCCTCGAATTCAAATATATGTAATCCATTGTGCATACCAATTGATAAAGAGAAACATTCCTTTCTTAAATATTCTGTTCTTTTTTTATGAAAGTGTTCATCTAGTAAAATATTCAAAGGAGATACATCAAAGTCAAACTAACACAAAACGAAAAAATGAGTTCAAGTACCTATGTCTAAATAGAGTGAGTAATTTTCATAACCATGAAGACAGAATTTCTCAATGGTGTTGACAACCAAGGCTGTGTATTCGGCAGCTGTGAAAAATGATTAAAATTGTGGACATGAGGTATGGTAGTTGGTACAGGGACGGAGTGAATAATAGGATGCTTAAACTGTGAAATATGAGTACAATAAGAAATGTAGTGAGCTGGACTGAATGTGACATAAACGATGCGAATTTGGTGAAGGCAACACAATGCATAAAGGAAAAGGCTTCGGCCGAAAACAGTGCAACAAGGCCTTTGTGCAGTAATGTCCTGCAATTGCAATGTATCTAAATTGTTTAATTGAGTGTAACAGCATAAGATAGAATTGAGTATTGATTTGTTAACAGATGAAAAGATAGGTGTTAGTGTAGCATGCAATTCTACAGGAATATACCAACGACAAGATTTAGTTCCATTTATATGCCAATTCTAAGTAAATTATGCCAATGACAAGAATAGATACTACAAAAATTGAATATCTAGTAAATAAACCAAAACTAAAGAGGATAATAATTCTCAAAGTCATGAATATCTAGTTTACTTATCATGTTACTCTACTAACACCAATGACAACAGCGTCAACATTATGCATTCACTACATAAATCAAATCAATGACAACAACATTAGCAGCAAGGAATGA
Source organism: Trifolium dubium (assembly GCA_951804385.1). Lineage (NCBI taxonomy): Eukaryota > Viridiplantae > Streptophyta > Magnoliopsida > Fabales > Fabaceae > Trifolium > Trifolium dubium. The sequence continues at coordinate 29,338,924 of OX638070.1, read as the reverse complement.
ACCTAGTAAACAATCAAATAATGACATAACTGGTTTAGTTCAGGTATTAAAAACCAAAAGATAAACTAGAGCAGCGAGATACTTACCAAATCAGACCTGCTCTCCTCCGATGTTTTATCACCGGTTAGGACAACTCGTGCTAAACTATATTGATCAAGATTCCTCAACATATAGACATACAAGTGTAGCATATCCAATGACAGGTTTCCTTCACATTTTGAACAGTACCGACAACAATTTCAGCATTCAGCTGATCAGTCAGCTTGGAAATAAACCGGCTCTCAATAGGAAGTTGGTTGTTCATGAGAGAGTGGTAAAACTGCAACTCTTTCCAGCACAACCCAACATCTGCATAACATTTAGCAGTCTCGGTTCAATCCATGCCCCCGTTTCAGGATTGTAAAATGTGTTCCTTTAATTATAACTGCATGGGCTGAGAGATTCACACCTCAGGCAAAGGCTTTCTCAGATATTAAAACTTGTGAACGACCTTCGGCAAATAGCTCCTCAACTACCTTACAATCTTCACTGCTCATATTTGTATTATGGTTATGGATAGCAAAACCATCTTGCGGCTTCCACTGCCTTCTTTAAGGAAGCTAATAATAGTACCATTTGCGGTTGCAGCATCTCAGATGACTCTAGCAGTTTATTTTTTCAGAAGTGGAATATAGTCACATGGAACATTTAACATTATCAAACTTATACACAACATTTGAAGCTTCTCAAGATCTCATTATTGATGATATTCAATTTTTTAATGGCAGCAGAGGGCCTGTTATTGAAAGAATATGGTTCTCTTTAGCTACGGCCATAATTTTTTCATAGTGAATACAATCCATCGAACACTTGAATTTGAACATTTCCTTTTATTCCAATACAACATCAACAAATTGGGACATGAAAATAAAAAATTATCTATCATAAAAAATAAATAACTCATTATTTACATCAACATGAAATAATTTTGCCACATCTTCATAATTAGAAAAATTAGCATATAACCGCCACGAACCGAATGAATTCCTTTGTATGCATAACTCTTCTTGTAATGATGCTTTCCAGAACAGACTCTCTTTGTCAATGATTTGAAGCTCCACATCTTTGACGAAATTCAATTTCTTAATGACAACAGCTTCAAATCATTGACGAGGTTCAATTTTTTAATGACAATAGAGAATTTGTTCTCATCATTACAAAAAGAATTATGTATACAAAAGACTCCACTCAGTACGTGTGATAATCTACTAATTTCTCTAATTATGCAGATGTAGCCAAATTCTTGCATATTGAAGTGAACAATGAGTTGTTTACTTTTGATGGCACACATGTCACAATTTCTCAAAATTGTATTGGAATTAAAAAAGAAAGACGCAGATTTAAGTGCTCTATGGACCGTATTTTCTATGAAAATATTATGGTCGTAGTTAAAGAGAACCGTGTTTTTTCAATAAAGAGAAGTTTCAAATGTTGTATATAAAATCAATAATGTTGAATGTTACATGTGACAATATCCCACTTTCAAGGGTTGTCACAATGATTTGACTCTGTTGTCTTTGTTGCCATGTTAGTGGTGGCTCTTCACTTAGCTCGAACAACCTCGATATCATATTCCAATAAACAATTCTTCAAATTCCTAAAAAACACAACCACAAGGTCCTCTTCATGTGCCAGATAAAGAATTTAATATGCATTGTGGTCAATAGAACTCACAATCTACTGAAGGATAGTAAGAACAGCCAATTGGGGAACAAAGTAACAAAAGATATATTATCAGGTTTAAAAAGAGCAGTTTCTTAAACTTTGATCTACTCTCTATTAACCTGAGTCACTCCTTCGAAAGCTGATTGTGCCCAATTGGGCATAGCAGAAATCATCACAAGTTCCTCGTTATTGTTTAGGATCAAGCGGATTAGTCTTCATTGTAGAGATATGAATTTCTTCATAATTGTAATCTTGACAAATATATTTTTCCCATTCAAAATCATTTTTGAAGTAAAAAAATCGAGTTTATAAAGGTTGACATGAACTAACGCCAAAAATCCATCATAAGGAATTCGATCAATCAAACAAAAAGGAATTCTATTGTCGCGGTTGCTAGACAACGGAGAGCCAAACATGCCAGAATCACGTTTGACAGGCAGAGACGCGCGTTGGTTGTATCTCACCGGATATGGTAGTTATTAAGGGTTGGATAAAAGGATGTTTAAACTGTGAGGATATGCGCATTTGGTGAAGGCAACACAATGCATACAAGAAAAGGCTCCGACTGAAAACAATGCAACGGGGCTTTTGTGTCTAAATTGTTTAATTGAGTGTAGCAGCATGTAAGCTGGAATTGAGAAGTGTTGATTTGTTAATGCATGGGAACATTTTAATTGGAGCTCAGATAATATAGCAAGCAGAAATTGATAATCAGTGAAAAGATAGTGCAGCAATCAATTCTAGAGGAATATACCGATAACAAGATTTGGTTCCATTTTCATGCAACTTTCTAAGTATATTATACCAATGACAAGAATAGATACTACTCCCTCGTCCCAAAACTATTGTTCCTGTTGACTTGTGAAATTTATTTTGACCGCATTTTTCTATTAATGTATAAAGACAAAAATTAGCAAATAGCAAATAAGATTTTGTTTGATTTTTCTCAATGAATATTGTCACAATATTAAATTTTTATAATTTTTCATGAAAGAAAATTAAAGATATTAATGATTCAAATTATGCATTGGTATGCGTAAGGACAATAGTTTTGGGACGGATGTAATACCAAAAAGGAGTCTATTAAATAAACCAAAACTAAAGAGGATAACTATTCTCAAAGCCATGAATATCTTGTTCTCTTATCATGTTATACTACTAACACCAATGACAACAACATTCACTAACAGAAAGAATGAACCTATCAAAAAGTCTTTTTTTTAACTCTCTAATTATTATGATTTTTTGTTCTTTATTTAAAGATCACATACATTGATGAAGAAGGAAGATGTTGTCATAACTTTGGCTGAAATTTTGGGTTTGCAGAGATAAAAAGATAAAAGAAGAATGGAGGGACTTTGCTTTTTCATTGCTTGCATTTTCATGGTGAAGAATGGTTCTATTTTGGTGAAATTGAATAAAGTTATCAAACTGTAAAACAAACAAAAGACAGAGGCCTAGTACTAAGGCCTACTTCTGTTCACATTTGATTTTGTTTGTTTTTCAACTTTTATTTTTTGTTACAATAATTTCTTAAAACAAAAGCATATTTTTGGACTTTTAAGTTTCAAGAGAAAATTAAGAAATCAACAATTTTTGTTTTAAATAAATTATTATAAGTAAAAAAGAAAAAATGTGGATGAAAATGGCTTAAAAAGAGGTTTTTTCACTCAAATATCCATATTTAAACTCATAAATGTTAATATGTCCCTGTTTAAAAAAAATAATACACGTTTGTCCTTGTTTTAAAAATATGTACCTATTTCGTCAAATAATGTGGCGAAATGCACCCTCTTTTTGGCAGAAATGGGTCTAACCCATAAAGTCATGGGTGTGGCGAAATGCCTGTCTTTTTTTTTTTTTTTTCTTTCTTCATTTTTCGGTTTTTTTTATTTGTTTAAAAAACTAACCAAATGCTAAACAACTATAATCCTAACTTTAAACCCAAACTCCAAACTATAAACTCAAACTCTAAATATTAAATTCTAAAAAAAAAATTAAAATTACTAAAAAATTTGTAATATTTATAAATTAATAATAATTAATAAATAAATAAAATAAACTCTAAAATTTAATTCATGATACCAAAAAAATTTAAACAATTAATTAAAAATTAATAATATATAAATATATAAAGACTACAACTTATGAAAAATTACATTGTCATGTAATAGCATGTATCTAAGTGCCACATATGGTGGACGTCTTATTTTTCGACGTGGTCTACGATGTGGTTGTTCTTGTTGTTGTTCTTGCTCATGTCAACCTAGATACAAAGAAATTAATGGTTGGCCGTGTAATACTCGAATTAGAACTGAAATGGATAATGACATCGCAAGACAACCAAAAAATTGTGAGTTATGCAAACTGGTCATATTTGTAGCAAGTATCTATATGTTGAAGGCTCCTCAAATTGGCACTAGTTATTTTTCTTTTTGTTTCCTAGAATAGTTATTTCTCTTTGTTTAAGTTGTGTGAACAATATTATTTTCAAAAAAAACAAACAAGTTGTGTGAATTTAATTATTATCCTTCTATAAATTTGATTTAAGTTAGTATTATTACTTCATAAATATTATTAATATTTTATATAATCATCTATATTTGTTATGAAAAATTATTTAAGAGTCTAAATTTTAACATTTTGAATTTTAGAGATTATTTTATTTTTTTTCTTTATTATTATTAATTTATAAATATAACAATTTTTATAATAATTTTGAAAAAATTTTGGGAAATTTAATGTTTAAGGTTAGAGTTTAGAATTGTAGATTAGGATTTAGGGTTAAGGTAGTTTGGGGTTTGATTAGTTTTTTAAACAAATAAAAAAAAAGGTAGCATTTCGCCACTTCCCATGACTAAATGGGTGGGGCCCATTTCTGCCAAAAGAGGGTGCATTTCGTTAAATGGGGTGGCGAAATGTGTATACATTTTCAAAATAGGAAGAGACACGTATTATTTTCTCAAACAAAAACAAATTGACATTTATGGGTTCAAATAGGGATATTTGGGTGAAAAAAGCCTATAAAGAGTAGAGCATGATCCTAAAATATGTATAGTATAAAACACATTTTGCTACGGTAACAGATCTCGACCAATGATTTAACATCGGACAGTTTAAATTGCATATAATAAAATTAAATCAAAACAATCTAAATTGTCAATTCCGTCGATTTAAAATCGGAAAGTCACAATCTATTACATTGCATATTATAATAGCAGAGAATCTAAATCCGTTACTTCATCATTAAGCATCTTACATGTAATTAATTCCTCTTCTAACACAATTATAATTGTTAGAATCCATATTTCAGCACCAATATTTGATTCTTTGAGGTACTCTTGATTTGATACAATTCATGACTCAATTTTTTTTGCTCTACTAAACATGTCTCTAAGAAAATTCTTCAAAAGTAACATAAGATTGTGGCGGCTAATAATACTCAACTAAAATTATTTACGCTTCATTTTAATAATGATCTAAAGTGTCTTACTACTTTTAGTAAAAAATGAATTTATTACTAAGAATCAACTCAATGGAAAAAATATGGGATATTATCTACATCTTTTCAATTAAAAAGAATTTCCTACAATTTTATCTTTGGAAATATTTAAAGTTTTATGCCCATTTGTTTGTAAGAAATAAAATCATAAGAAACATTATTTATTTTTTGTATTTAAAAAGTGTTTAGGGGATATTTTGAAAGTAAATTCATAGAAAAAAATATATTTAATGTAGAAAATAAGGTAAATTCGTAAGAAATTATATATAATCTGTGTTTTTTTCTTACCAACTATATATATAATCTTTTTGAACATCAAGTAATAAGGCCTGACACTCCCCCAACATCTCCTCCTCCCACACCCACAGCTGTCTCCGCAACTCCCACGCCATCCCACCTGACCCCCCCCCCCTCGTGTAAACATCTCAGCCACAACATGATGCTTGGTGTCTGCCAAATCAAACAAACGACCAAACCTCACACTCAACGACACTCCCCCCAGCCAAGGATCCAACCAAAAAAATGTCTCCCTCCCATGTCCAACCCGCCTCTCCACACCCTCTGCAAACCAGTCACCCCCGACTCCATTAACACCATCCCTAATCTTCACTATCTCCCGCCACCATGTGGACCCTCGCCTCCCCCCCACACACAAACGACCACCCTCCACACCATACCTAGCCTCCAACACTCTAAACCATAAACCCCCCCGGTCCACCAACATCCGCCAACACCATTTCCCAAGAAGAGCAGTGTTTAACTCCTGTAGCCGCCGAACCCCCATACTCCCGACGCATACAAATAGATTTCCAACTGATCCAGGAAATCTTTCTAGAATCCTCACACCCCCCCCCTCCCCCAAAAAAAAATTAAGCAAAATAGAGTCAAGGGAAGAAATGATACATGTGGGAGCTTTGAAGAAGGAAAGTGCATAGACAGGAAGAGAGGTCAGAACTGATTTGAGCAATACCAAACGACCACCATAAGACAAGAAACGGCTCTTCCAACTAGACAGACGCTTTTTAACATGACACAACACCGGTTCCCAAAAGCCTAACTGTCGCGGATCACCCCCTATAGACAGGCCTAGATAAACAAATGAAATCTTACCTACTCTACATCTCAAAGCACTCACTGCCTCGACTAACCAGTAATCCGGAATATTGACCCCAACTAACATACTTTTGTGGAAATTCACTTTCAAACCCGACAGGAGCTCAAAAAGCATGAGAACAGCCCGTAACGCTCTCACATTGGCCCAACTTTTTGCCCCTAGAAGAAGGGTGTCATCAGCAAACTGTAAATGAGACACAGTAATGCTACCCTGCCCGCCCACATTATACCCGGTAAACAGCTGTTGCTCTGTCATCGACCGTATTAGCACCTGCAACCCCTCAATCGCAAGTAAAAAGAGGAACGGGGACAAAGGATCCCCCCTGTCGTAGCCCACGCTCCAACGGGAACTCTTCCGTTGGGCTTCCATTAACCAACACAGACGCAGTAGCAGTGGACATACATTCCTTAATCCATTTCCTCCATAAAGGCGGGAACGCCATCTTTCTCATCACAGCTTACAAGTAACCCCCAATCGACGGAATCATAAGCTTTCTCAAAGTCCACTTTGAATAACAAAAGCTCTTTCTTTCATTTCCGGGCCTCATCCACGATCTTGTTTGCAATAAGAATCCCATCCAGGATCTGCCTGTTGCGTACAAACGCGGATTGAGTCTCAGAGACAACACTCCCAACCACCAGACGCAGTCGATTCGCTAAAACCTTAGCCAGGATTTTATTCAGGCTACCTGCCAAAGCTATCGGTCTAAAGTCCTGAAGGCGTTGGGGGCTATCGACTTTAGGGATCAGCGCAATAAAAGTGGAATTCAAGCCCTTTGTCAACCGCCCGTTGCGATGAAACTCAGACATGAACCGCATGATATCGGCCTGCATCTCCCCCCATAAATCTTTGATGAAGCCGAAATTAACCCCATCAGGGCCTGGACTCTTAAAACTATCACAGTCCCAGACTGCCGCTTTAACCTCCTCGAACGAGAAAGGCTTAGTGAGGCTATTGCCCTCCACCCAACTCAGACACTTAAACTGTAAATTCTCCACCCCAGGTCTGTCAACATTATCTGCCTTAAAGTGTGAGGCGAAATGGTTAAACACAGCTTGCCTAATTGGCTCTACAGAATCCAACATTAATATTATCTAATTGACTATATATATAATCTGTGTTAAAAACATATTTATATCCTTTTTAAAAGGAACAATGTTGTTTATTGTTGTAAAAACGTTTCATGAATGTTTCTGAATAAGGGATTAAAATTGCGCAATAAATATAATTCGTATAGATTTTTATCTAAAAAATAATTGATATAGATTTTTTTAGTCATATTCATAGAGTTTTTTTTTTTTATAGAATTCGTATAAGTTATTTATTGGCCCAATATTGGTCCATTATATTTGACTATAAATAAAAAAATTATACATCTTAGGGTGAATACTGAACATCATATTCTCCTTATCTCCATCGTCTCTTTAGTTATTTCATAAAAAATTTGCTCTCTGTTCTTCACTCGCAAGCAATTAACCAAGTAATGTCGCTGACTGCAACTCTACTCAAACCAGTCTTCAACACTAAAGCACAGCGAGAACACAAAAAATTTCTTCAATGCCGCCACGCCACTCACGACGACGAACAACTATACTGTGAACACTCCTCCGACGCCAAAAATAATCATGAAAGTAAAATATTAAAAAAGAATAATGCTCACGACGAGTGCGCTCGATTGGAGCTTGAATCGATCAAAGAGCAATACCTTGGCGACAAAAAACCTACAAAACGTGTTATCATGAAACCTAACCGTCGTTTCTCATCCGATTGGGAAAACACCGATGACACCTCGCATGACATGGGTTTCCTTTACCAAAACCCTCACCAGCCTATGCTTCTATTTGGTCGAGGTTTTTTCGCTGGCACTGATCGCCGCGAGCAGAAGAAGAGAAAGTTTGATACGAGAGCTGAATGCCATTGGAGCGAGAAAAAGCTTGAAGAGATGACCGATAGGGATTGGCGTATATTTAAAGAAGATTTCAATATTTCCTACAAAGGTGGTGGTTCAAAGATTCCACATCCTATACGGAGTTGGGGTGAGAGCAACTTGAGCAAAGATATTTTGAAGGCTGTGGAGTATGTTGGTTACAAAACGCCTTCTCCGATTCAGATGGCTGCTATTCCTCTTGGACTGCAGCAGCGCGATGTTATCGGTGTTGCTGAGACTGGTTCCGGTAAGACTGCTGCATTTGTTATTCCTATGTTGAGTTATATATCAAGACTTCCTGCTATTAATGAGAACAATGAGGCTGATGGTCCGTATGCTGTTGTTTTGGCACCAACTCGTGAGCTTGCACAGCAGATTGAGGATGAGACGGTTAAGTTTGCTCGGTATATGGGAATTAAAGTGGTTTCTGTTGTTGGTGGTCGCTCTATTGAGGAACAAGCGTTTAAGATAAGACAGGGTGGTGAAATTGTGATTGCTACTCCTGGTCGTTTGATTGATTGTTTGGAGCGTCGTTACGTGGTTCTTAACCAGTGTAACCATGTTGTTCTTGATGAGGCAGATCGAATGATTGATATGGGTTTTGAGCCACAGGTTATGGGCGTGTTGGATGCCATGCCTTCTAGTAATCTCAAACCTGAGATTGAAGATGAGAAGCTTGACAAAAAGAAAATTTATAGAACGACTTATATGTTTAGTGCCACCATGCGGCCTGCGGTGGAGAGGCTTGCTAGGAAGTATTTGAGGAACCCTGTTGTGGTGAATATAGGGACTGCTGGAAAAGCCACAGACTTGATCAGCCAACGTGTCATCATGATGAAGGAATCTGAGAAATTATATGAGCTTCAAAGATTGTTGGATGAACTTAATGACAAGACCGCGATTGTGTTCGTCAATACAAAGAAAAATGCCGATTATCTTGCTAAGCATCTGGACAATAATGGTTATCGCGTGACAAGTTTACACGGAGGTAAATCACAAGACCAAAGGACAATTAATCTCGAAGAATTTAAGACAGAAAAATAATGTACTTGTTGCAACCAATGTTGCTGGACGCGGCATTGACATACCTGACGTGGCTCATGTTATTAACTTTGATATGCCTGGGGATATTGAAACGTATACCCATCGTATTGGGCGTACCGGCCGTGCTGGAAAAGTGGGGGTGGCTACAACATTCCTGACTCTTCAGGACACTGATGTCTTTTACGACCTCAAGCAGATGCTCATTCAGAGTAAGAGTCCTGTTCCACCGGAATTGGCAAGGCATGAAGCTTCCAAACTCAAGCCGGGATCACTTTCAGATAGACCACCTAAGCGAAAACAACACTGTTTTTAATCATTTGAGAACCATCTTTTGAGATTTAAAGGCATATTTGCATTGCAGGTAGTAAACTTTTGCTTGCTGCTGTTATTATACAGTTAAATAAGTTATGTAATATAGATAGAATTAGTTAACTTACTGATGAAGTTTTAATAATTCTTATTTTGTCTCTCTGCAACAATAGTTATATAGTATTATATAATAGGATCTTGTATAAAGTTTATTAATTATGGCACTCCTTTTGTCCGATATTTACTTCAATTATGGCACTGCAGACTGCAGTTATATATCTATTGATTGTTTTTGTCATTTGGTGTTAATATTTGTCGTCTTTTGCTTACGATGATACAATGCTTGTCTTTTAGAGAAACAGCATTTAGAGACCAACAAACTTTGGACTGCATTTGGAATACACTCACCGAGCAGAAACATTCTTAACCAAAACTAGGTTGGATTGGAAATTAAGGTCTCAAGTTGGGATAGAGTGGTGGAAGAAATTAAGGTCTCAAGTTGGAAAATTTTAAAAGCTCGAGATAGGAAATTTTCAAACAGTTTGAGCTTTTCGGCCTCTTTATATAGCTGTTTTGTCTGCCTGATCCTTGGTCGCTTTCTTCGTGAATTTTTCGGTCGATTCCCATAATCCTTGCTCTGAATTTGCAGAGCTGCAGCTTCCTCGTCTACGTTTCTGCAGGTTTCTCTTGTGGAAAGGACTGGATCCCGAGATGTTTGCGAGAGATTGCATTTGTTGGTTTGGAGGAGACAGTGTTTTTGGTCTTTTCTTTTGCATCTTTTCTTTTGCATCACCATTTACATCTAGCTATAAGGTAAATCATTTACTTCAATTCCACGAGTCTTTGAATCTGGTTTCGGAAAGCATTGATGAGATACACTTCGAAGAAAGACCGATATGTGTTGGTTTTTTTCTTCGTACACTTCAAAATATTCACATTTAAGATGTGTCGAATCTCAAATATGAATACATCTTACAAATAAAATTCGAACATTGATTTATCATATTTTGTCGGAGATCAACTCATTCTGCTAGACTACCTGTCAATCAATAATACCAACATGTATTTTTGGTTGCCTGTTTTGGTAATATACATAACATTTTTTCACTTGTCTCTTTTTTAAAAAGGCCTTTATTTTGTTTTATAATTTAACAAAAGAAAAATAATCCTTCATTCACTAACTAAAATATGAACTACAAATTTATAAATTCCAATTACAAAGTCCCATTTTTCTAATATAACGGGACATATCATGTGGATAGATATTTATATATCAATAGCTAACACCAAGAAGAAAATACATAGATACTACTATCAAGACTTAAAACAATGATTTTCTCTTCTTCCTGATCGTACGCCTATTTTTGACCGTGTACCTTTTCATTGAAATTGGATATCCTACATCTGCAACATCATATTACAGCTGTAGAGGATCTAGATTCCTTTTTACCCCTTGTTATAACGTGAAACCTGGATCTTCTACAGTCGTTGTAGTATGGTGTTGCAGAGATCCAATTTTTCAACTTGGAGAAAGTCACACCAAGAAAATTTAAATAGGAGCACAAAGTATATATACCACATTAATAATTGTTCCACATGTGTGGCATACCAACTTCAGATAAATAACTCTCAGAACTTGCTTCACCTAAGCTTGGTGATGAGCCTTTAACAATTTGATTATTAAGAGGGTTTCTTTCCATTTTTGAGAGTTGATTCAAAACAGCTTTTAAAACTTTTCTATCACATGATAAAGGGTCTAAGCTATAAGCTCCTCCTCCAAATGTAGTTGCATTGTTATTGTTTGGTGGAAGTAATTTTGGTTCCATATTGGTTGTTGTTATATGGTTGAAGATAGGATTTGTTTGGTTTTGAGAAAAAATGGAGAAGCAGGGCACTTGCTCAAATTCATCTGTATGGAATTGAGGTTGATCAAAACTTATGTAAGAATCCATTAATGCTGGAAGTGATGAAGAGCCTGTGTCATCATAGCAACTACCCATGCTTTGTTTTGTAGCAATTTCTCTGTTTTTGTAGAACACTCTACACAAAACCCAATCTTCCTGTATGTACAAAAGATTATGCAAATTGTTACTTTTGAGGTTCTAAAATAAATGTCGTTTAAAGTTTTTTTTTCTTCTATATAAATTAAATAAATAAATAAGTGAAACTATATTATAAAATCAGTAAATATATAAGTAAAAGTCAAAACGTATTTTGTTTAAATTTGGGTTGAATATGTTTTTAATTACATTAGTAATATTTAATACAGGGTGAAATATGTATCTTAATTTTCAGCAATCAGATTAAAGATTATTTGCATTCATTGAGTGAGCAACTCATATTAATCTCATTGGACTATTCAAATTCAAATAAATATTAAAAAGTGGTCTAAAATCAATGATTTGTAATCGTTCAATTAAGATCAGACAGACAGTAATATGATGCTAACTGCACTCTGACTACACCAATTCAATTCGATTTTAAAACCTAATTTATCGAATTTAAAATATGAGTCATTCAATTAAAACCATATGGTATTGAGTTGTTGGGTATAGCAAACCTGTTTTCAACAAGGACATCTACACACAAATATTTGTAAATGGTAGAAATTTGTACTTTCATATGCTTACATAAGTGTTTGATTAAAAAATTCAAAGAGGATCTACTTAGGTAAGCTACCCAATATCTTTTTGTAGTCACATTGTAGCCAATAGCCATGTGAGACAAATATGGTTTCAACTTTCAAAACAGATAAAAACATATTCTAAAAGTCAAGAGTCCTTTAATTTTTATATGTGAGTGACAAGTTGCCTCCATGATTCATGCAAGGGAAATAATATAATAATACTATACTATTTACCAAAAATATATTGCAAAATAATATTCTATTATCAAGATTATAAATGGATAAACAAAAGTTGACCATTTCTTGTAAATGGAAAACCAAATATTCTCTCCGTCTTAAAATATAAGAGAAAAAAAGTCAATAAAAATTGATGTATTTAGTTAAGAGTTTAGTTTAAATACATTAACTTTATTTGACCAACTTTCTCTTATATTTTGGGACAGAGTAGTACCTTACGTATTTGTCCAAGACAAATTAAAATAAAGTTTGTGCTATTTAGCATGAAAACAAAATGTGTGTTATTCCATTAAATTAGTAATATAATAATATTTACCTTAGAAGAAGAAATTTTAGGGGGACCATGAGGACCTTCAATGCGAAATTCATGCATAACCCACTCAGTTTTTCTTCCTTTAGGTGCCCTTCCTTGATAGAACACTAAAGTCTTTCTCATTCCAACAAGAGTGCCTTTGCGAAGGATAGATCTGTCTTTTCCAGTTGCCTTCCAATAGCCTGATGCAGTTGCACGATTTGTCCGCAGCCCTGTTGCATACTTCCGGTCTCTTTGTGTATAGAAATACCATTCTTTTCCTCCCACACATGCTGTTTCTGCACCATATATATTCATTACATTACAATCTGAATCGTTGTCAGCACGAACACAAATACAGATACAGATACAAACAGTGACGGAACCAGGAAAAAAAACATCAATGGACCACTTAAATAAACTATATATACTCTCTCCGGCCTCAAATATAAGAAACAAAAAAAAAGCACACCCTTTAAGAAAGTGGATAAATGATTAGAGAAAATATTGTATTTCCAAATTTACCCTTAATTTTTATTTTTAATTATTAAAGCTGTCTCGGCATGTGTGTAGTACTAGTGATAGTAAGCCTTGGAAACATAAAAAGTTTAATTGGAAAAGTTTCATAAAGGGTAAAATTGGAATAATGATAATAAATGTAATGATTGTAGTATCTTTTTCTTATATTTGAGACCAACAATTTTTTTTTTGTTTCTTATATTTGAGACCGGAGGGAGTAATATTTAAACTAAATACGATAAATTATATTACATATAAAAAATTTAAGTCATAAACTTATTATTACAAAAGTAAACTACATACGACGTAAATCGACTATTTAAAAACCATCAATAATAGAATCTAAACTTATAATTACACAAATTTCCTTTTCAAATAGCATGTTTATAATACAAATAGCATAAATATTATCAACTATAGTGCAAATAGTATTTATGTTAAAAAATTTCTATTTATTATTAGGATTATAGTTAGCAACTCTATATTTTTTTGAAACATAAGTTTTTAGTAATATAATTATTAGTATTAATTTTTTAGACACCAGGATACTTAGTAATATATTATGGTAATTTTTTTTAGACAGTGGGCCGTGGCCAGGCTCAGCCCCACCCTAATTCCGCCTCTGGATACAAAACACGACACGGATACTGACATATTGACATAGATTAGTTTTTTGAGAAATTAATATATTTCAAACGTAAATGTCGATGTCGTGTCAGTGCCGAAACGAAGAGAGTACATGTAGAAGAAAAAATATGTCAAATAGTGCATAGGCGTTTCACTTTTTTTTTTTTTTTTTTATGTGTATGATGAGGAACATGTGTAGTAGATCAATGAAAGGTGTAAATCAGTTTTGTTTTGAAGTCAACTATGACTAGTTAAAAAACCAACTGTCCTCCTTAATAATACTATCAACTTTTTAATAGATGAAACGATAATATCTATAAAAAACCCACATAAAATAGAATAATTGAAATTTGAATCCTAATCTTATGTTATTCAGTTTAATATTTTGATTTTTGTCATTTGAATTGAGAATATTTGTGGTCTAAATTTTTTTCTATTACAAAATATTATCATATTTTAATTTAAGAAAATGCTACATATGTCCTTAAAACACATATATTAAAGAAATAAATATAAAAATATTTTCTTAAAACTTATACTATTCCTTTTTAAAAACTAAATTCTTTATATTATTTAATGTAAAACTTCTCTATTTAAATATTTTAACATGAACCATTAAAATTTTATCAAATAAAAAAACACATTCTTAAAACACATGTTAGCATGAACACGACTCTTTAACTTAAATCTTTTAAACTTAAATTCTAATTTTTGTTCCTTTATCTTAATTATTATTGCTAGAATTGATAATTTTGCCTAAGGCAGAACAGGGGAAATCAAAGAAATGCATAATGATAAAAAAAATCTTTATTTATTTTTATTATTGGAAATTATATACTCTAGATACTATTATATAGGCCCCATACATATAATTGTAGCCTGTTCCATTAATTGTTGATGTGTCTTTTAATATAGCTATCCTTATTATCAATTTCTTTTCAGTCATGACATGCTTATATAAAAAACAAAACTGATTATCGTGATTTCATGATCAAAGAGTTGAAATTATTTTCAAAATAATTAAACTACACAAACGCATGCCCTACAACCTACTGCACCAAAGCTTCAATATTGACCCATCATATCAAGCCTAAAACTCTATTTTTGTCCTTGTTGATATAAAACTTCTATAACTATTTAAATTTGAAAAATAATAATTTGTTAAAAATTACATTTAAAATAATATATAAAAAATCCGACCTTAATCATTTAATTTGATTCAATTTATATGAACAAATAGTTTTAAACAAATATTCAATCTGAAATTAATTACCATTTAGATATTTGTATAGATATTCAATCTAATTTTAAGATTTAGATATTTGTACTGTAAAAAAGAAGATATTTGTATAGATAATTTAGAAAATAATATTAAAAAAAATATGGTAGGTGCATACAAAAATAATATATAAAAAAAATTCTATATTAAAATTGTAACAAAAAATAATTATTCTATTAATTAAACAATAAATATAAAAATAACATATAAAAGTGAAGATATATTGATATGAGGAGCAACTCTGAAATGAACTACTCTATTTATTAACTCATTAAAAACAATAATTAAGTTTATTGTTCCAACCGTTGATTATTGCCATCATATTTTAATGATGAACACAAAACCTTATTTAAATTTGAAATTCCTAGTTTTAACTTCTAACTATTATTCTTTATTTATGTTTTTTAAAAGTTTATTATAAGTTGATTTAAAATTATTTGATGAATTGTTACCAAAAAAAAAATTATTTGATGAATTATCAAATTGTTTTAAAATATTATAAAAATTTATAAAATTGATCTACTCAATAATTTTTTTATTAGACAGTTGGAGTCATCTATCTTTTCTTTTTGACATGAAAGGCAAGATTAACATACATAGTTGGATAGAATCAATAAAGCTTGAAGTTCAATCACTTTACTATATGACATGTAAGTTAATCACGTTCATGAATAGTATAGATATAGACTTGTGTGTTATTGCAATGTAAACAATGATTTGCATCATCTTATTATCATGAAAATCTCACAAACAAACACTTACAGTTTATAATAAGTTCTGTGTGTAAACAATTTATAGAAATTTTATATTTACACGTATTATTAGGAAGTATTATAACTGTTTTTGTTATAAAAGAGGGTAGAAGATATGATAGTATTGTAATAATTTTATATAAGTATGTATTGTATTTGTTTATGTAAGCACAATGGTATGTATGTATTTGTTATCAAAAAAAAAGTGGTATGTATATTTTCACCATAAATAATATGAATTTGTTTATGTAAACATTTTATAGCAAATTTTTAAATGATTTAATTATAAATGTAATTTTATAAATTATAACAATGGTACTATTTTCCAATATTCTTCTTTATATTCCAATATTTTTGTTTATTATGTAGTGCTTGAGTGCCGCCACCTGTACCTACCTATTTCTATATTATAATAATTATAATTATAATAATAAGACTGATTTTATAATAATAATAATAATAATAAGATTAGGAATAAACCCAATGACACACATTAAAATACAAAGGCTTATGTCAACTCATGACCTACATAAAAATTGCAAATTGAAAACAATGTTATGTCTTTTCTAATTATTTCACAAGAAATAAAAATAGAAAATACATATATTCAATTACATTTTGTCCATAGCAAACTAGTAACTATTATTCAGGGATCAAAATTCAAAATATCATGTCTCTTCTCTATGAGATATATATTTCTAAGAAATTAATTAAAGTGTGAAATTCTGGCCTACCAAAGTTAGAAATTTAAAATAAACTTTATACTATGATACATCATTATTCACAATTAATTAATAGGTAAATTTTTTTATCAAAGCACACACTACAAATAGGAATCTATTATAACCATTCCAGTTGCTATCATAAACTGAATCACACAATCAATTTACCCTTATCAAAATTCAAAACAGAACAAGCTAAGAATTCAACCAACTGAAAAGTAACAACTCATTTTGTATTTTATCAACCGCAATATCAAACTTAAATATTAAATTGATGGAGCAATCACAAATACAAAGAATCTTATACAATTAACATAATCTTATTTATTTATAAAAAAAATTAATTTTAACATTGAATTTAACTACTAAATTCTGTCAAAAAAAATCTAATTTTTTTGAAGTTCTAATGAATATGGACACAAAGAAACAAGTCATGTGTATATATATATATATATATATATGAGGCAATAATGTATAGATATTAAGGAATGCATCATACTACTTCCGATTTTTTAATATAAGAGAAAAATTACTTTTTAGATATATTAAGCAACAAATATTTCTAGCTTATAAAATAGAGTACTAAATACATAAATCATTCGATATATCAAAAAAAAAAATTCTCTTATATTAAAAACTAAATGGAGTAATATATAGTGAAGAGAAATTAAGATCATAGATTCATATATATTGCATTAATACTAACCAGGAATATCCCAAGGCTCACACTTGTTAAGGTCAACATCAATCATGAGAAAAGAATCACTATTTGTGACCTTCTTCATCAAGTAATCACAAACAAGCTCTTCATCTCTAGGATGAAATCTGAATCCTGGTGGAAGCTTTGCCTCTACCATACTTATGTTGCTCATTTTTTGTTTCAAACAAAGATTCTATTTCTAAGAAGAGAAATAATTGAAGTGATGAAATTTTTTTGAAAGGTAGAAATAATTATAGAGAAGGAGGAGGTGAAAGGTGTTTATATATAAATGAGAGTGGGAACACAAGTGGAAAAGTCAACATGTAATTAGTTGTAAAGAGAAAGGGTAATTGTGTAATTAACTAAATGTATATTAGAAAGAGGTTTATATGATGATGTGCACAAACGAATAGCTGCCAACTGGCTCATGTAGTGATGTGTATATCTAAAAACTAATTTGGGGGATCTTGATTATTTCTATAGTTTACAATATTAAAAATTTATAAGCATTATCCCTAAATATAATTTAAATGATTAATATGTCATGTAAATTAAACTCAATTAAAAGGACATTGGAATACATATATAGGGGTGCAGTAATTTGAACTTCGGTCGTCTCACTTATCTATTTTATAGGTGGAAGAATTTCTAGTAATTAAGTTATTTGACAAAAAAATAATTATAATAATATTCTATAATTTCCAAAGAAATACCCTTTGGTTTTCAAAGAAAGAGTCTAGAGTTCAGAGTAAAATCTAGTTAAGAAATTATTTTATTGAAGAATCATATATGGTTTTTATTAACTTTTTACCAACAATAAATTGGTTTTAATGGGTCTTGATTTGTTTAAACATGTGTATGCAAAAAATTCAGTTAAGAGGAGAGAATCCATTTTTTATATAATTCACAAGTTCCCCAACAAAAAATAATTATTGTTATCAACAGTAAAAATTTGTATTAATATCATGGTAACTTAAAAAGTATTATCGAATTCTACATGTAAAAAAATATATACATTAGGTTAATTTGAATGGAAATAATTACACAAAAAATTCACACTAAGACCATATACAATGGACCTGTTAATGCCTTGTTGAATCACTATTTGGTCAGAAAAACACAGAACAGTTTTTCAATTTTGCAGGACAGTGTTGATCAGATTAAGCAATTGTGATTTTGACGCAGGGGACACATGTACACTTGCGATTCGTTGAAAACGCGTGCGTGCAGCACAATCGCCGACAGGGCGCGTGACAGCAGGGTTGGACGCGGAGAGAGAATTGAAAGAATATAAGGGTGGACACGTGGCAGTTCCTGATTGGCAACCGGATTTTAATTGTATTTTTATCTTTAAACTCAATTATTTCACTGCAAATTATTTTTTTATTTTTTCACTAAAATTCATAAAAAAAAATTCTCTATAAATAGAGAGTTGGTTCATATTATTAGTGTTAATTATGAAGTTTAAGTGTTTTTTTTTTAAAATGAATCCCAATAATCATTTAAATAAATTTTATTATGTGTTTCTTATTTTAATTTAATTTTAATCGATAATTATAATTTTATTTAATTATAAAAACAAAAATTTAAATTTAAAAAAGAATATGAAATAAAAAGTGATGGGATAGAGAAAGTGGTGGGGTAGAGTGTTGAATGAAAAAATTATTGGAGAGGATAAAAGTTGAATATATGTTGAGAAATAATGTGGAGTGTAAAAAGTGAAAAAAAGTGAGTGTTGAATGCTTAAATCCATTGTTAATGGAGAAAAGATACTAATAATTAGAGAGTTGGCACATGAAGGAGCCCCATCCATACTCAAATCAAAGGAGAAGTAGGGTACACTGGGTGATGAGAGTGGTGACATAGACATTATTTTTGTTTTGTCCACTTGTGCATGATCTCTCTCTCTTTTCAATTAATTTTTTGTTGAATTATTTAATCTTAATCATGAATTAATTAATTTGTACATATGCTTGGCTCAAAACTAGTAATAAATATCTTTGTTTTTTTATTTTTTATGTACTGAATTCACATTGGTTGTTGATAAGCTGGCATCCATAGGAATTTTCTTGAATGACCTTTTATTTAGAACAAAACTATAGGAGTCAATTTATTAATTTAATGGGATATTGTGAATAATTTATATTTGATGAGGACAAAGTGTAAAGAAACATATATATAGCCTAAAGAGTGTTTTGTGCTAAAATCTTATAGGAGGGCAGGGGAGTTAGGACGTTAGGTGATCAATTTTCGTCATGAGAATTAGTAACAAATAGGTACACATATATATATACACAATGATTTTAAAATTAACCCTTAAGTTGAACATGATTACTTCTAATTCTTTTTATCCAACTATAACATACTCTTTTTCAGAAAACTAAAAAGTTAAATAATATATATTTTTAAAATAATTAATTGATATATTATATATATGTATATGTTTAAATAGTTAATATATTCCAATTTCATAAGGGTCCAACTTCTTTCACCCCACAAGCACTTTGAATGTACACATTTTGGAACCATAAGGATTAATCAAACTAACTAACCCAGACAAATGTCAATGGTGCAAGAAAGAAGGGTGATAAGAGATTCACACTTATTTTATTTTATCTTCCTCAACACTATTAAAAATATGAATTAGTAAATCTCAATCATTAATTTTTTAATCAACAACTACAACGACATATTTTATCCTCTCCAAATATAATTTTTCACTATACAAAAGTGAGATTTCTTTGTGAAACATTTGGCAACTTCTAGGAATGAGAGAGAAATCAATGTCATTTTTCGGTAAATTAAATAAGTTCCAATATTTTCAATTTGTTGAAACATTCATCCACCAATCCATGAGGGTGTGAATTATAGAAAGACCTTTGGTTTCCATTTAAAACTTAAAAAGGCTGCAGTAAGATTTCATGATCAGCAAAGATTATGGACATGCAATTTTTTAAAATTAAAATATAACAATAAAACATTCTCTCAATAAGAATATTTAATTTCTCCTTTGAATATTCAGCATAAAATAAAAATAATAACCAATTGAGATGCATCTAAATTTTTAAAAGCATATTATTTTAGAAGAAAGAAAGAAAAAAAAATCATATTGTTAAATAATATATGATAAAAGAAATCAATGAAAATTACCTTTGGTAGGAAGAACTAATATAAAAATTAAAAAATAAAATAACTAGGCCTACTGTTAAGGGTGTAAAGTGTCGTAAGTTATCGGGCTCCAATTTTCGGGAGCCTCCATTTAAAAATGATATTAGTTTTTTTTTATAAAGAAGCTAATAAAAAAAAGAAAAAACTAAAAAATAAAAACTATTCGTGAAGGAAGAAGATTTTCATTGCGTCGTTCTTAAGAAGATCGTGAAGGACTTCTAGAAAAGAAGTATACGCCAAGAAATCGGCATATGATAAACCTTCAAATTTTATCTCTCTAACCTAAGATTATCCATGTTGGAGGGGTGATCGGAGGACTAGAACTTGATTCACAATAGACATTGGTACTCAAGAAATTTCCATCCCGTCATCACGAGGCCTTTAATTTTTTTTGTTTTGGACTCTAATCTTAATGATCTCCTTCGTATGATCTTTGATGATTTATTCAAGATTTATATATATAATATAGCATAAATTGCAGAGAAAAAAATTAATATACAATAATATAGACACATTATATAAATAAATAATTAAGTTTTATATATAATTTTGTATGCATCGACAATGGTAATTTTTTGTATACATGTATTCAATTAAATTACATTATTAGATGTTTGGGGAAATATATATTTTAGGTATCTTTTATTATCTTGAGTCAAAAATTGGAGACTAGTTTATAGTATAGAAGACTGATTTATCAATTTATGAATTAGTTTTCTCAACATTAAGGATCGAGAACATGTGGTTTCATTGGATGAGTGTGTATAATAAGATTATGCGTCAGCGCACAGAAATTAATCTCATAATTATTTTTTGTTTAATATATTTTAACTAGTTTATAGTAATATATACTTATAAAATGAAATAACATGCTATGATGTGAAATTTTCAAAATACTGTAAATTGCTAAACAATGTCGAAATTGTTATGTGAAATGTTTATAATTGAAATTCAAACTTGTTCATCTATCTACTAGGTGGTCTAGATTGATGTCTAAACTTGGTTCATTTATAATTGAAATTGTTAAGGACATCTTTTTGGGTCGGATTAATGTATTTTCTGGTGGTTTGGAAGTTAAGGATTGACTCTCTAAGTATGGGATTAGAATGAGTTCTCTATTAGGTGGTGTTTGTTTTGATATTTTTCATTGGTGTTCCGCCTATATACGGACACCTTTATTGTGTAATTCCTCTTTTATCTGTCTTTGTTCGTCTTGTGCGGAGATTTGGTTATTATTAATAATATTTTGCCGTTCAAAAAAAAACTTGGTTCATCTACTTTGTGTGTGAGTTTTTAATAGTTTACTATATCGTTAGTGTACAAAAAATTGCTTAAAAAAATATGAGTACTTTGTTTTTTTACAAAAATAAAAGGATGTTCATTCATTCAAATAGATAGAGTACATCATACACAAATATAAATTCAACATCGCATAAAATATAAAGGATGAATTTACGGACAGACTCGCAACATTCAAATTAATAGTATAAAACAACATTATAATAATGCCTACAAATATGGGTAATTTATATGTAGCATATTTACTGAATAATTCCAATATTAACTTGGTCCTGTATATGAAGGTTACATTTATCAAACTTACTACAGTTGTGCAAAATTTGTACGTGGGAAAAACCACATCAAAATGGAATTATGATCAAATATCAAAAGTGACACCTTAACAATATTCACTTTGGTATAGTAGTAGAGTAGGATCAAACCAAACAAAAAGTGATAGTATATAGTATATACTATATATGTGCTCAAATTACATTTGTGATAAGCATTATACATGGGCCAGGTGGATCCAGCCACACGTGAATCAGATAGTCAATGCAGCTAATTTTATTCCTTCCTCTAAGTCAACTTAAGTAATTGACAATTTCCTACTACCATAATTTCAAATTCAATCCGTTAACATAGAGTGAAGAAAATTGTGTTTAGGTTGTATAATTAAATAATTAAGTCATCAAAAGAATAGTGATATATTTGTCAAAAAGAATAATGATTATCGAAGATGAAGAATTTCTTTTATATGAAAAAGTTTATATGAGTTGAATATCAGAGTTTATTAGATCATGAAAGATCAAAATCGACCCAACAAATCTATGAATCTAAAGCAAAAATTGAATAAAGATGTATTTTAAGTTTTATTGATTTTTAATAACAACAATTAGTAAAATAAATTGAAGCCTAAAACAAAATCTACTTTGCTTTTTCTCTGGGCTGATGCTAAGAAAGACCATAAAGTTTAAAGAACATTTGGAGTTTTCATTAATGAAGTTCCCATTGACAATATAATGTAAACCTACATCTTATAAATGCACATTAATCGAACTAATGGTGATTGACGTACTTGATAAGGAGATTATTTGATTAGATTATTTGATTTCTGCAACCACTTATATTAAAACATCCCTCAAACAAGATTAGTCGGTCAAATGGACCGAATACTGATATTGAAAACCAATTTTTCTTTAACCCAGCCTTATCTAAATAGGTCATATCATTTTTATAAGCACTCTTTAAATTTTTAAGTTTTATTTGTCAAAGAACTTAGGAACTAGAACTTCACCTTAAAAATAAATAAGTAAAGTATTTGAGATTCAAACTCCAATTCATACATATAAAATATGATGTATCTATCAACTTAACTAAACTGACAAAATAAACATTTAAAGATTTTTTTTAGTTTGAACCGAACTATTTTCTCTCATCTTAAATTTTATATTCCAAAGGCAAAAAATATAGTAAAAAGTCGCATCCTTGCTTAATTAGACTAGCCTTGATGAATGTAATTTAATACCAATAGTTTGAAAATATGTACATATTCATGAGGTAGACTAAATCCATGTGTGCCATCACCATCATATTTAAAAAGGAAAAAAAAAATTGAACAGTGAGATCATGGAATTTTGACATGGTTTGGCAAAAATAAAGCAATTAGTGGAAAATTTGACAATTACATATTATTATCTTTTTATGGTTAGGTAACACAAGTTCCTCATTTTTAGGTATTGAATTTTGAAGGGATCACGTGTGCATCATAAATGTCTTAACTGAAAGGGAAGTGGCTGCCAGTGTATTCATTTGGAACAATTTGTTGTTGAAGAAAAATATGATAATTGCAAAATTCTATGAACTAACTCAATTAAAAGTCCAATCATATAGAACATTTTATAATTCCATATATAGTGATCATGTTGTTGCTACATTGAGTGTTCTAAACAACAGTACTTTATGTGTTTAAATAACTATGCAAATATCATAGAGTGAAATAATGAAATTGTACTATTCTCTTCGACTATAATTTTTTTTTTTCTTCAAATTTATTGAATAATTAATGTATTTATTTTATAATAAAAGATAATCGATCTGCTTATAATAATGGCTGAAAAGGTATATGAAAAGAAATTCATTTTTATAGCAAAATAATCATCATCAATAATTAATTTTTTATGATGGGAACTAGGAAGTTATGAAAGCTCCGATACTTCAAAAATGGCGAAGTATCGTGTCCGATACATATTCGATATCAATACATATCTGATACTACAGATACGCGTATCAGATAAGTATCGAATAATTAAAATTTATTTTATTTTAAAAAAATGACTAATACGTGTAAGATAATTATCTGATACGCGTATCGAAAGAGTATTAACAATTAACGTTTTTTGATGATGAAAATAGAGAAGAGGAGACTGATATAATATGTATTTCTTCTTAAGTAGTGAGGGTTAGTCTATTAGAGTATGACATTTTTTATTGATAACCAATTATTTCTTTTTTGGTAGTACTGATGATATTTTTTTGAGATAAAACTAGTAATGTCTTTTTTGGATAGTACTTAAGATATGTAATTGTCATTTGTTTGTTCATTTTGAGTAATTTGAACATTAATTGATTATCATTATCGATTTTAGTTATATTTAATATTGTGCATTAATATATTAATTGTTAAATAACGTATTGTGACCGTATAATATCAAAAATTTTGAAAATGATTTGTATCGCCGTATCAATATCGTATCGTGTCACGTATCCGGCGGCTTCATGGATAAGAAGTATATGATACAATTAAGAAAAAATAGTGACTATCTATATCTAATATCTAACTCTCTAAAGTCCAAATATTTTATTGTAATTGTCTTGGTCAAGAACTAATTATATTGTTTCTAAGGTGTTGGATTGAACCTGACACAGATTGAATGGATTTTTTTCTCACTATTTCATTATGAAGTTCCAAAAATTAGGTAATTTTGCAATATTCATTATTGCACCAGTGGACGTTCTTTTGGAGAAAAAAATATTAAGTACACCTAAAGGATACATTATTATTGAGACCAAAATAAATCAATAAGAGTAGGACCTATCTCAAGAGATTTATGGCCGTTTGGTGTGCACAATAGGAAAACATGTAGGGATGACAACGGGTAGGGTCGGACGCGAATTTGACACTATCTAAACATGAACTCGAAATATTGGATGAACCTGAACCCGAACTCAAATGAGCTTTCGGATGGAAAAATAGCACCCAAATTCGAACCCGTTGGGTTCGGATTTTTCTCACCCGAATCTAAGCCCGAACTTACATTAACAAAAGTAAAAAAAATACGGAAAATTCAACAAAATTACAGTCTACAATATGCTAACATTATTAAAGATGAAAAATAGTCTACAATACACTAATGTATGAGAGATAATTATATAATATAACGGGTGTGTTTTCAGATTTTGGGTATGAGTTTGACACTACCAAAACCCGAACCTAAAATATCGGGTGACACCCGATCCAAACTCAGTCAACTCGGATTTTACTCGTAGACTTAGGTTCGGGTTCAAACGGGACCCACGGATTTGAGTGTTTTTGCCATCCCTAAAAACATGACAGTATAAAATTAATTTTATCTTGTTTGAATCATATTTGTTTGGTGCACTAATAAAAAAGTATAAATTTAACTTATTATTATTCATATCCTATTGACTCATTGTTATTTTAATCTTTATTTTAAGTTGGGATATCAACCTTATAGAAACCCTTTTTGTAAGCATGTTGTTTTTATTTTATATTTTTGTCAATAATTATTTTTTATAATTATATATATTATCATATTTTTAACGAGAAATATATATTATCATATTGATATCATGTGTGCACCAAACACTAAATATGATAAGTATATTCTATTATTATCCATATCATGTCCTTATCCAATTTCTTATCGTATAATGTCTTTATTTGCACCACCCTTAATGAAATAAATATGAGAAGAAAAAAAATTGAACAGCAAAAAATCCGTTTATTGAATTAGTGGGAAAAAAAAAATACAAAGATACTAAATCCACGTACAATTTTTTTTTTGTTGAGACTGGGGTATCCACCGCCAAACGCAGAGACTAAAAGATTTAAAGTTGCTTCATACCCAAAGTGAAGATCGAACATTTGACCCTTAGTTAAATGATGATGTGCCCCAACCGCTCAACAACACCCCTTGAATTATCCACATACAAATTAAAGATGGAGTACAAATAAGAAGTATCTACAAATACAATCTAGTGAATATGTAATCCATTTATAAAATAAACACATAAATGCCGGAAAAAAATTTGTCCAACTTAACTTAATTGGTTAGACATATTGGACGAAAGTGCAGATATCTGGGTTCGAATCCGAGTACGCCTATTTACTCACTTTTAAGAGGTGAATTTCTAGCCACTAGAGAAATATTAGTTGTTAGTATATTGTTAATGTATTGTCAGATTTTTCTCCTTTGTCATGATTTGTTTTTTCTCTTTTGTTAGGATTCAAATCATAGACCACTAACTCTTTAATCCTTAGTTCAACTAGCTTAATCAATTGAGTTACCTATCCAAATTTTAAGGGGTGAATTTTTAGCCACTAGGGAAATATTAGTTGTTAGTATATTATTAATGTATTGTCATATTTTTCTCCTTTGTCATGATTTGTTTTTTCTCTTTTGCTAGAATTCGAATCATAGACCACTAACTCTTTAATCCTTAGTTCAACTACCTTAATCAATTGAGTTACTTATCTAAAATTTTTTTGTTAAAAGTCGTTACTAAGACAAACATTGGATTAAATCCACTACTTTTTCAATTGTAGTTGTCTTAGAAGTAAAAATAAACTAGTTTCTGAACATGAATTTTATAAGTAGAATAGCAGTTTTCAAGTATAGACTAATTTAATCTAGGAATATAGTTGAACGGTTGAGATTCATCTTTTTTAGAATTTGATTTTCACAATGGAAATAGATAAATTTTAAAATTTTGAATCAGACTCTTTGATTTGCCTTCAATCCAACGAGGGACTAGTCATTAACCATTTACCAACAAGAGATTTTGTCACAGATCCGAATCGTAAATAATTTGTGGATAATTTTTAATTATCACAGTAAAACCGTTAGTAACTATCGACCAAAATATAATGACCGTGAGTAATGACTGTTTTTCTTGTAGTGAATGGATAAATCTAACTGTGCTTATAGCCTATAATCATACTCATGAACTTCAAGCTAGTCTTAAATTGCCAAAATGGATAGATCAACTTACTATTAGGAAAAAAAAATAGACATCAATGTCCTTATTAACAGCCCCACCATTTCCATTTCATGTGTTATCAAGATGGATTAATGTGTCTTGTCAAAAAAAAAAGATGGATTAATGTGGAGTTTTGGCTCTAGTTCTTTCAAAGAGAAATAATTATGGTCATGACTTGATGTTTAAAAGCGTGCAAATGTGAAGTGAAGCCAAATTCATTTAAAGAGGGCATGCACACATGATACATCCATATATGTCTCTTTTGCACTGTCTAGTATATGCTGGAAACCATGCACTAAATTTACCATTATTTAACACTTTCTATATTATTTTTTTCTTCCTATAATATGTTTAGCTATTTATTTAGTTATTTAATTTTATTTATTTCTTTTTCTGCAATAAAAGGTTAATGCCTTAATGGTATCGTTAAAAAAACATTAGTTAGTGCTAAGTTGAACAATAAAATTGACAAACAAATTAATATGAACAAAACTGTCGTACTAAATATAAGCCCCCTTATTAAAATTTGGACGATTTATACTCGACCACAAAAATTAACTTGAGAATTATAGTTTACACTATTCTTATAAAAACTATCTATATTATATATATCTCTAGTCAATATAAGACTTCTAATAGTTACCTAAATATACTAGTAACTAGAATTATGAGAGAGAAAGTAGAGAGAGGGAGTGTGGGTTGGCGTGAAAAGTCTAGGGCTTCTTTCATCCAAAACCTAGACAAAAGTACCACTTCCTTCTTCTTCTCCAATTTTCCGGAGGATGCATCGTCGGAGGAGTTATGGAGGGTGTTTATGAAGTATGGGAGAGTTTGGGAGGTGTACATTCCGAAGAAGCTCGACAAAAGAGGTCATCGTTTCGGTTTTGTGAAGTTCAAAGATGTGAGGGATGTGGAGTTAATTAGCAAGAGCTTGCTGAACGTCTGGCTGGGCACCTTCAAGCTTAGGGTGAATCAGTCTCGGTTCAATCGCGAGGAGAGGAGGGTAGAGGGTGCTGCTGATGTTAAAGCGATTAGGGTGGCTTCGGGGCGAGAAAAAACCTTCAAGTCAGCACTCTGCACCGGCGATGGAGGTGATAGCTCGGTGGATGTGAAGAGGATCAAAACGGAGGTGAATGAGCCTTTTTTGCAAGAGTTGATGGGGAGTGTGGTATGTACTCTAGCTTGCGAAAAGGATGTTAGACGGATACAAACAACGCTGTTCATGGAAGGTTTTGGTGCAGTGTCGGTTACGGAGATGGGTTGCAATACGGTTCTGCTTCGTAGCCAAGTTGAAGGTGATGTCCAGAAGCTTATTAGAAGTGATAACGAATGCCTTAAATATTTTTTCTCAGAGATCAAGCCTTTGAGGCCAGAGATGGTGCTGACGAAGAGAGATGTATGGCTACAAATCCGTGGTATTCCCTTGCATATTTGGAGTGAACCTTTCTTTAAGCAGCTAGGCAATGCTTTTGGTTGTTTTGTGGACTTCGACGAGGCGACGGTAAGCATGCAGCGCCTTGATGTTGCAAGGGTAAAAATCCAAACCGAGCTTTGGAGGTGTATTGACGAGGTGGTGAATGTGGAGGTAGATGGAGGGATTTTCAAGGTGTGGGTGTTGGAGGAGAGCGAGATAGCGAGGTCGGTTTGGAGATGCGAGGTGGTGGGTGGTGGTAGTGGAAGCAAGGTGGTGCCTTCTGAATACTCCGGTGCGGAGGAAGAGAGTTACAACGGGGGAGCGGAACTGTCAGAGGAGGAGGAGGTGCAGCCGGTTGATGAGTCCGATGGTGAAGTTTCCTTGGAGGGTCAGAAGAGAGATAAGTTGACGGTGGCTCATCCCCCCACGCGGGTGAATCAAACGAGTTTTGTTCCTGATACTACTTTTAAGTCAACCTTCTGCTATTCTACCTACTAAGAAAATTATCCCTTTTGATGCTGCACATGTTGGGATTGATGTTTTGGAGGTTGGTGTTTGTGAAACGGATGTTGGCTCTGCTTTACCAGGTGGGGATCGACAGTTTGAAAAAGGAGTTATTGGTGGGGTCAGCCTTTGTCCATTAGTAGAGGATAGTGGACTTAATATTGTTAGTGGGCCGGTGGAAACCATGGGAGTTGGTCAACCCGGTTCGGGTGTGAATGGAGTGGGGGAGTTGGTTTTTCCTGACCCGGGTCCAGTTGCTATGGGGCCTCTTGTTAGAGTTGGAAGGCCCAGTTTTTCTTCTTTGTCTGAGCCAGAAGATTTGCAGCGTGTGAGTGTTTCTCCAAAACAGCAGAAACTCAAAAAACAAAGACAAAAACATTTTCCCAAACCCTTACTCCTAGGTACACCGAAGTGTAAACAATTCATGGAAGCTGTGCAAGATTCTGGCTCGCGCGCAGTACACCGTCGCGTACGTGTAGGGGACGGCCGATCTGGTGGAGTCCTGTCAGGTTTAGTTGGGGGAGAGGCTTTATCAGATCACGAACAGGGCGGTAATGGTGGGAGTGCGGCTGCGGATGTGCTGAAGCCAGCGGACTGTACCCAGTCGGTCCCTCTTGTTTCTGGAGTACGACTTCTCGTCAGAAGCAGTGATTCTATAGTCCCTGAAACACAAAATTTGGAAGGACAGAATAGGGATAGAGCTCGAGTGGTGGAGGCTGCAAAGCTACTGGCAGTGCAAAAAGAAGTGGGCTTAAGCTTTGCGCAGGAGGATGCAGACATTGTTAATCAACTCATTATTTAAGAAGCTGGTGATAGAGAAAAGAAGATGAACGGGGAGCAAAGAGTGGGTGACCAATGATAGTGTCATCTTTCAATGTTAGAGGTCTAGGAGGGATGTTGAAGAGGAGATGTATTAGAGATATGGTTCGTCGTAATAAAATTGATTTTTTGGCAATTCAAGAAACAAAATTGGGAGAGGTCTCGGAGTCTCTTTGCTATTCGTTGTGGGGGTCGAATGATTGTTGTTGGGCCTTTTTACCGGCGGAAGGGCGTAGCGGCGGAATTCTCTCAATATGGCGTAAGACAAATAATTCTCTCATTTTCTCGTTTATGGGGGAAGTATTTGTAGGAGTTTGTTTGGAATGGGGTGTTTTGAATTCTATTTGCTTTGTGGTCAATGTATACTCCAAATGCGACTTGAACTCTAAGAGGCGTATGTGGAGTAGTATTGTCAATTGTAAGAGAGGCTTAGGGGATGGTAGGTGGTGTGTGGTAGGTGATTTCAATGCGGTGTGCCGGAGGAAGGAGCGTGTTGGGGTGAATAGTAGGGATGCGGAGTCTCCCTCGGGGGATATGGTGGAGTTTTGCAATTTTATTGAGGAGCTCGAGTTAGTAGATCTCCCCCTCTTTGGGAGGAGTTTTACGTGGTACCAAGCAAATGAGAGGGCGATGAGTAGGATTGATAGGATGTTTATCTCGGATGAATGGGCTTCTTTGTGGGATGATGTCACCCTTTGGGCTCTCCCTAGAGACATTTCAGATCATTGTCCTCTCGTCCTTCGTTACTCAAAATTGGAGTGGGGGCCTAAACCCTTTAGATTTAATAATTTTTGGCTTGAAAATAAGGAGTTAGCCAAGGTTGTTGAGTCTTATTGGGCAAATAATGAGTTTGTTGGTTGGATGAGTTTTGTTATTAAAGAAAGGTTAAAAGGGCTTAAAATTGTTCTTAAAGATTGGCATAAACAAGTGTACGGAGATATGGATAAGAAGGTGGATAAGTTAGTGTCCGAGATTGCTATCTTAGATACTAAAGGGGAGGAAGTTGGCCTTTCTAGTGAAGAGGTGTGTTGTAGGAAATATAAGTTTGGTGAATTATGGAGGGTGCTCAAAAGTAAGGAAGCTCTCATATTTCAAAGATCTCGCTACAAGTGGTTGAGAGAGGGTGATGTAAACTCTAAGTTCTTCCATAGTTGTGTGAAAGCTAGAACAAAGTTAAATTCCATCTCGGCACTATGTGTGGATGGTGTGTGGGTTGATTCCACGGACCTCATCAAAGGAGCGGTGTCCTCATACTTTGAGAGGCATGTCTCGTCAATCCCTTGTGCTCGCCCAAAGCTTGAGGGAGTTGACTTCCCATCCCTCTCTGCTCTTGATAATGATGGGCTCATCTCTCCTTTCTCGTTAGAGGAAATTGAATTGGTGGTGAAGCAAAGTGATGGTAATAAAAGTCCGGGCCCCGACGGATTTAATTTCGCCTTTTTAAAGAATTTTTGGGATCTTTTAAAAGGTGATGTTCGTATTTTATTTGATCAATTCCACGGGAATGCGTGCCTTCCGAAGAGCTTTTTGTCTTATTTTGTTACTTTAATTCCAAAAGTCTCCTCTCCGTCGACTATTTCTGACTTTCGGCCTATCTCTCTTCTTGGTTGCCTTTACAAACTTATTGCTAAAGTCCTTGCTTCTAGGCTTGCTAAGGTGATTGATGTTATTATTGCCACCAATCAATCGGCGTTTATAAGAGGTCGGAATTTAGTGGATGGTGTTTTGGTGGTTAATGAGGTTGTGGAGTGTGCTAAGAAAACGAAGAAGGAGTGTATTATTTTTAAAGTGGACTTTGAAAAGGCATATGACTCGGTAGATTGAAGCTTTCTTGAATATATGCTTGGTCATTTTGGTTTTTGCTCCAAGTGGATTGATTGGATGAGGGCTTGTGTGTTCGCCGGTAACTTATCGGTGTTGGTAAATGGTTCTCCTACTCCGGAAGTTAATATCAAGCGGGGGCTTAAACAAGGGGATCCCTTGGCCCCTTTTCTCTTTTTGTTAGTGGTGGAAGGCTTCGGTGGTGTTATGAGGAAGGCGGTAGAGCGGAATCTTTTCAAAGGGTTTAAGTTTGGGAGATCTCCGGTGGTCATCTCGCATCTCCAATACGCAGATGATACGGTTTGTATTGGGGAAGCATCGGTGAGTAATCTATGGACCCTCAAAGCCGTCCTTCGAGGGTTTGAAATGGCTTCCGGGCTTAAAGTGAACTTTTGGAAGAGTGGGCTAATGGGCATTAATGTGGCGCCTACCTTCTTGGAGATGGCGAGTAATTTTCTTAACTGTAGACTTGGGTCTATTCCTTTTAAATACCTTGGTCTACCTATCGGTGCAAACCCGACGAGTGCGTTGACTTGGGAGCCAATGCTTGTGCATCTCCGGACCCGGTTGCTTTCTTGGAGGAATAAGCAGATTAGTTTTGGAGGTAGAATTGTTCTTCTCAATTCGGTGTTAAATGCAATTCCAATTTTTTTCCTCTCTTTTATGAAGATGCCAAAAAGTGTGTGGAAAAAAGTGGTGAGTATTCAACGTCAATTTCTTTGGGGAGGAGTGAGAGGAGGTAATCGGGTGAGTTGGGTGAAGTGGTCGGTTGTTTGTAAAGAGAAAAGCAAAGGTGGGCTTGGAGTTCGGGATGTTAGAATAGTTAACCTTAGCCTCTTGGCCAAATGGCGTTGGCGGCTTATACAACCCGGCTTGCCTCTTTGGAAGGAGGTTCTTGTCGCGAGGTATGGTGGGCATATTGTTAATTTTGTCGATTGGAGGATTTTTAGGCCTCCGGCGTCTTCTTCAAAATGGTGGAAAGATGTTTGTCAGTTGGATGATGTGGTTCCTTCTAGGAGTTGGCTTGTGGAGTCTTGTGTGCGAAAAGTCGGGAACGGTAGATCTACTTCCTTTTGGTCGGCAAATTGGGTGGGTGGTGTGCCTTTGTCATCTCGGTTCCCTCGTTTGTATTCTTTGTCCAATGTGAAGGATGGTATGATCCATGATTTGGCGGTGAGGGAGGGGGGTGAATGGAGATGGAATTTTTCTTGGCGGAGGAATTTATTTCAATAGGAAGTGGAGCTCCTTGGCGATTTGTGTTTGCTTTTGGAGAATGTGAGGTTGGGGGTGGAGGAGGATTCTTGGTGGTGGGCTCTGGATACGGAAGGTATGTTCTCGGTTAGAACGGCGTACAAGTCTCTTCTCGGAGACCTCCTTCCTACCATTGACATAGACCCGGAAAAGTTGGTAGTGTTCAAACATATTTGGGAAAGTCCGGGCCCCTCTAAAGTAATTGCTTTTTCTTGGCAATTGTTATACGATCGTGTCCCGACTAAAAGCAATCTTGATATTCGACATATTTTAGCTTCTGAAGTGTCTAGGAATTGTATGGCTTGTGTTGGTTGTGTTGAATCCTCCGTTCATCTTTTTCTCCATTGTCCTAGTGCTATCTTTATTTGGTATGAGATTTTTCGTTGGTTGGATGTCATGATAGTTCTCCCCCATAATCTCTTCGTGCTTTGGGAATTGTTTAGGTCCGAGGCTAGGAACCCAAAGATTAGAAAGGGATTTTTGATGATTT
Source organism: Trifolium dubium (assembly GCA_951804385.1). Lineage (NCBI taxonomy): Eukaryota > Viridiplantae > Streptophyta > Magnoliopsida > Fabales > Fabaceae > Trifolium > Trifolium dubium. The sequence continues at coordinate 29,305,542 of OX638070.1, read as the reverse complement.
GGCATTCGACAATATGGGCGTTGTGGAAGGCTAGAAACAATTCGATATTTGCGAATGGAGTTTTCAATTCTAGGGAGGTGGTCGAGGCTATTAAAGTTTTGTCTTGGAAGTGAAGCTTAGCTAAGTTAAAGATGCCTCATTGTATGTATTATGAGTGGAGTTGGAACCCGAAGGATTGTCTTTTGCGTAGATAAGTAGGGGTCTTGTTTGTGTTGGGGGTGTTGTTGTTGTTGGTTCGGTGGGGTGGTCCTTTCCCCCTTTTTTGCTTAGTTTCTCCTTCCTTGTAACTCTTGTACTCCTTGTTCTTGAGTTCTTAAATAAAATTTTGCCATTTCAAAAAAAAAAAATATAAGACTTCTAATTAACAAAAAATACTTAAAACTTAAACTCTTATCACAATGGTTTAGTGACTAGTTTCAAACCTAAAAGCATTATGCTTTTTAGCTAAAAGAAGTTGAGAAAATAAGAGGCTAATTAAGCCAATCATAAACAGCCATTCAATACAAAGCATCAAGCTTTTTATGCCAAACAAATCTAAGTTTATGCATGATCTAGATTCTGGAATGTGACTAAGGAAACAATATAAGACAAACTAAACTTCAATAATTATGAATTTTATTTCATAGTCATCTACATATAGTCAATGCAATATTTGTAAAGTCTACGTAAAATTATATTTATAAAGGTTATGACATTGATATACAATTATCTGAGATATGATAAGATCAAAGTCACATTTTCCAAATCCAAAATCTCTTATTAATATGAGAGTTTTGAAAAGTCTAATTCACACGGTGCGCGCCTCCAAACACATCGTATTGTAATTAACTGATTTTATTCAAGTGGTTAATATAAATTTCAATTAAAGTAAAATTTGTTAAGGGAATAATTCAAATTTAAATTTTAGCTGAAACAATCATTCATCGAATTTTACTAACATTTCAGTTGAGTTAGGAATCAAACTCTTTTTTAAACTTCTGAAAATCGGAGGGTTAATACAAAAAAAATTGTTTTGTTATATATGATTCACGAAATGGTTTAGAAATTTGAATTTGTTAATTAAAATTTCACACACACTAGAAATCATATGAAAACTTCAAAAGAAATCAAAGCAATTCTCTATGCTAGGTTTTACATTATCTATTATATATTAGGACAAACTTAGATATCATCATATCAATGTCTTTACTATCAAGGTGGATGCGGAATTGTGGCTCTAGCTATGTCAAAGAAAGTAGGACGTGACTTTATTTAATTTCAATTAAAAAGTGTGCATGCATGCATGTCTTATTAAAAATATGAAGCAATTTCAATATTATATAATATTAGTTAAAGTTGTTATTCTAAGATTGTCTCCACTACTTAAAGTCACAAGTGTATAAAGTAGCATGCGTGCATTATACATTCATTATCTAATGATGAAAAATGGGTTCAATTTCCATATATGTTAGGATGGATATCTAAATGAGATAAAAGGTTCATTATACACCACTTGTAAAGATGTAATGGTTAATTAATTGGTTAATTGAGAGTAGTTTTTTAGTATGTTTTGATAAACAACTTAAGTGTTAAGCAATGAGGAAGTAAGCTAATCATAAATAAATAGTCATCCAATACAAAAGCATCAAGTTTCAAGGCCAAAAGAATCTGAGTTTATGCGTGATCTATATGGTCAATGCAATATTTGTATAGTCAACCTGAAGTGATACTTAGTAAATTGGTTATGACATTAATTATTTACAATTTTAAAGAACAACGGTGCACAATTATCTTAGATATGATAAGATCAAAATCATATGTCTAAATCCAAAATTTCTTCTTAATTTTAGATACTTTTGAAAAGTCTAACTCACTTGTTACATCTTTTTTGTTCATAATCCTCTATAGTTCTTAGAGGAATGAAGTTTTAATAGTCTAAAATTTGTCCGTGAGATAAATAAATTTTGGCCAATAATTATTCCACCAAAATACTCTCGCAAAAATTTATCTTTTTGTGAAGTTCATTAGTCACAGAAGTCTAATGTCTTGGTTCATTTGTTGCATCTCTAAATGCATTATTTTGTAACAGTTACATTCAAATCGTTAATGAAGTTTAAGTTAAATTAAAATTGTTTAAAAGAATACAAATTTATATTATAAATAAAAGAATTATTGATAATTTTTTCTTACTTTTATGCTGAACTTTAAATTATCAGAATATTTCTTCTAAAAATCAAAGAATAAAGACACACAAAATTGTTTTGTAACATAGAATTACGGTTACTTTCCATTCAAACTTAAAAATGATGAAAATTTGACTAAAAATTCATGAGAGTGATGTTAAGCCTATCTTAAACCACAAAAGAGTTCATTTTGTAGTGTTTCTAATGCATCTCACATATACAATAATAGATTCATTCATTCTTCTTTTAGTTGATGGCAACATTTCATGTCATTTTGCTTATTATCAACATCAAAATAGAAGGAAGAAAATTAACTAAAAGACCTAAACGACAAATTTGTTTCAACCAACAGCACGTGGCATGCATTATAGTACTGACATGTAACAATAAAGCCGCCAACAATTGATCGACAACAAAGGTTTTGGTTCATATTCATGAATTGATGAATGAAACACAGCGTTTTCAACATTATAACCACTATTGACAAAAAAAAGGTTCCTCTTATCATCAAAATTATCTAAATACGGCTTTTATGATAGAGAAATCATATACACCAAAATGGTTAATAATCTACATTTCCCATTTAGTTAAAACACTTAAACATGTAGTATTAACATTAACAATAAAAAGAAAGTAATGTTGTTAATCAACATGTGATTATAAATAAGGTGGGTTCAGTAGCTCAACTGGTTTAAATTAAACGTCCCTTGTTCATTTTACGAGTGAGAGATGCATTCTATTTTGTGCCGAAACCGTTAAAGTAGTTGGGATGTAGAGTTGTCTTGTGATTTTGTTTGGCTGGAGGACCTCTTAGTCATGCGGTTGATCCTTTCTTCTCTTCAACGGGAAAACTTCTATGCCTTTATTTACGTGTTGAGTTTATGATTGTGTGTACTGATGAGTTAAATATTAAAGCATCTTGTTTAAATCTTAGTGAAGAAGAAAAATACTACTATATTACTATTTGTCTTTAAAAAATTCTTGAAGGATTCTCAATTAGTAAATCAGATTGAGATTATAGGTTTGAAAGGAATATACCTTGTGCCATATAGCAATACCAAACCAGAATATTCAGAATGCATTGAGATACTTGGTCACGTCTTGTTTTGTAGAATGAAAGTTACAAAACAAGAAATTATTATCACCGTTACTATATTTTACTACATGACAAATTTGAAGATAATTCAACCAACCTTAGATTATCTCTTTGAAATTTGGAATATAAAGATAGAGTTGACATCTATGAAGGACGTATCCATTTATTCATATGTTAGCAGAGCAATCAAAATCAGTAGAAGAGTCTATATCTAGAATCGAGTAAAATTGATGTATCGTTCACACCAGTCGAGCTCTATTTGATAAAAATAACGGATGACGAATAAGTAAGTTGATAGAGGATGAGCTTAGAGTTACCACCAACATCGTGCTAAGACGACAGCTCCTCGAAAAATAAGCCGTATTTTTCGATGCGGTTGCATCAAATAAGTTAGTGAAATTTGCAAAATGATGTCTTGATCATCACTTGTAATAATAGTGAAATTAACACTACTAAAGGATAGTACAAGTGTACAAGTGATGGACCATTTATTGAACAGTGTGTGGTGACCAAAAGAGGGTGAAACAGAGAAAAGGACAAGTATATCATTCATTGGCTAACAGATAAACCATGCTTGATTTTGGAAAGATTTCAAAAAGTTATGGAAGAATTGAACACGTAAACCAGAAGCAACATGATTCACACAGCAAACATACAGCAGGGTATTGCTTAAATTAAAGAATGCATTACCATTTCAAATAGCTAATTTTACCAATTAGTGAAAGGGAATGGAAAGTAAATAAGCAAGATTAAGATTAAAGAGAAATCTAAAAGACAATTAGTTAAGGTGGATGCAGATAACCAAAAACATCATACTTTTAAGGTAAAAAAGTTGCAGTCTATTATGATCATGTCTAGCAATAAGAAAACGTTTGAGTCTCTGTTTGGTAAATATAGCGGATGGCTGATAAGTTGATGGCTTATAACTAATAAGCTATAGCTTAACCCATTTGACATGGACTTTTATAATACAACAACATTTGGTATGGTTATAACCTGAGCATACACACTCCAATCCAAATATCTACCATCACCCATTTTCATTAGAAATTGTTAAAAAATCACATGAAGCAAGTATATAATTAAGATACTAAGGAGAGTACTGAGAATACCAGAATAAAATGAGATAATAGGAAGAACCAATGTAGTCAAACACGAGATCTTAAGTAAGATCGGTAGGCAAAAAAAAGATCGAAACACGAGGATCGTAACACGACACGAAGACAACACGTAAAAATTATAATATATATATATATATATATACACAAAAACATAAATCACAACATTTAAACAAAGTTAATTAATATTTCATGACAAGGTGTACAAGGTTATGGGAAAGAGGAGGGATATGAAACAGAGTTGGGGGAAAGGTAAAAACAAACAAAATGAACGAAACAATGGAGAAAAGGAAACAGGGGATATAACGAAAAAGGGAAGAGAATGAATAGGGTCGTCAGAATTGAGGTAGTTTATGGTCGTCGTCGGAATCAAGGTAGTTTAGGTCATCGTGAAGCTAGTGTGTGGTCATCGCCGCCGCCGGAAAAGCAAGGATAGGCAATTAGGGTTTAGGGTTTCTTTCCAGTACTCATCAAATCAAATCAGATACAATTTGAGATTTAAAATTGGGTTTTATTGCAACCCGACCCGGTTGCACAAGCCCAGAAATACAAAACAGACCAGCACGGTGAAAACACGTTACGATCTCGCGTGAAAACACTCGATCTTGTCTACGAAAAGCTTTGCGACGATCTTGAATGAAATCACAGCACATTTTCCTGGCAAAAGATCGAAGATCGTACGATCCTACGTGCTAGATCACGATCTTGACTACCTTGGGAAGAACTAATACCAGCTATTATTACCTAACTTATCCGAATCAAATCATAGTAAAAAATGCAAAATCCAAACCCAATTCCAACCTAAATATGTGCACAAAGTTACAAAATTTATTGTTGATTGACACTGATTATTTATATTTATTTTTATTTGGAACCACGTGATAACTGATAAGGCTCACCTGTCTCTCTGATTACTCCATGTTTAACATGTTAAACTACATCTATCAAACTATACATAATTTCCTAATAATTTGGTTAGCAACAAAAGCCAGAGTTTACATGCTAAAGATGTATGGAATAAGTACAATTTGTACAAAAGACATGCATAGCTGCAACTTTCACTAATAACTTTAAAGGGGTGGAAGTATGAAGGAAAGTAGATAGCCAACCACATAGTATTTTTAAGGGAAAGGGTTAATCAATCAAGACTTCAAAGTAGTTTAAAGTATATGAACTTGTCTAGCAAGAAATAATAAAAATGACAATGAGCAGAACGTTTCATATAGTAGATTCAAAAACAATACAAATGTGCGGTAAAAAAATTGATTTGTTAGTTTTCCAGCATGCTAATGCCCACTTTTTCAATCAATATCTGAAAATTTGTGATAGCTGTGTTGTGTAGGATTGATGACAAGTTTGTCCAGATTGAATAAATGGTATGAGAACGTTTGGCATCCGAGAATGATATCAATATTTGATATCAGAGTTTCGAATTCCAATTTACCCCATTCCAATTTATCACATCGCAATTTTGAATCAAAGACTGATTTTGAAAACACAAGTCATTCTACCTCTATTGCAGTGTAAAATCAATTAGATAAACTACTAACGTTGGTGCCCAAAAGTACAGGAAAATAGAATAGAATAGAATACACATTCATCTTATCAATCAAGAAATGAAAAAACTGGAACTGAACATAAACAACGCTAAATTAGAATTTCAGATAAACAAGTATGCAACATAGAAACAAGGACTTTAAATTTAATGTGAAATTGTAGACCGCAAATGCAGCATAAATTCAGGGTGCTAGGAGAAGATGCCCTCTCAATTCACCGAAAGTATCTAAATAACTTAATATTACTGTGAAATGCAACACAAAATTGTTTACTTTCCTATAGAGAATCGTTGTTAAGCTTAAACAGAGTACATTTGAATTAGCTAAAGGGCATTATAACCAAAAACAAAACACGATAAATACGATCATAATATTCTCAGAAAACAAAATCTGCCAGAGAACTCATCAAGCAAAACAACAAATGATTGCATAGAGCCACATTAAGCAATAAATTGTAACAGCAAAAAGTCAGATCATACAGCCTTCTTACTTTTCTTAGCTTTTACCTTCACGTCGGCTCTCTTTGTCTTCTTGTCCGAACCCTCATCCTTGACCGACAATTTTTTTGCACTCTTCTTGATCAAATCTTCTTCTGCGGCTTTAACAACTGACCCCTTTTTCTTCTTCTTGTCGGAACCCTCGTCCTTCACAGATAATTTCTTTCTCTTTTCACTGCCCTTCTTAATCAAACCTTCTTCTGCAGCATTAGCATCCAACCCGTCTTTCTTCTTCTTCTTAGCAGAACGATCCAATGATTTCACGCTTCCCAATTCACTCGAAGCCTCTTTCTTCACCTTATCTCCTTTCTTCCTCTTCTTACTCACCAATCCTCCATTCTCAACATCATCAACAACGTCGTCAATATCAATATCATCACCAACAACATTGTTAACATCATCACCATCAACATCATCGCGATCCGTACCATCATCACGATCCGTACCATCCTCACTCATTCTATCATCCATATACTTAATCTCATGAATCCTCCCCTTCTTGTTACTCTTCTTCCCATCGTGATCCTTCTTCGCATCCTTCTCCAACTTAGCCTCCAAATCCTTAGCACCCTCAATTTTCAACCTAACATCAGGAACAGCTTGATAAATCGGCAAAGCAAGCGACTCCAACAACTTAACATGAAAAGACCTAATAACCGCCCACTTCTTCGGAAAAACCTCAACAACACCCTCCATAGCAGCAACAACATTCTCAACAATCTCATCTCTCTCCATACTCAATTTCCCAACCTTAATAACACTACAAGTCCCAGTCCTCAAAAACAACAAAGCAGACGAACACGCCTTCTCAATCTGCTCCTTCCAATTCTTCTTCTTCAAATCAACCTGCACAGGAACCTTCCTCTTCTTAAAAAACTGTTTCCCTAACAACCTCGGCAGCAAAGGAACAATAGCCTTATCAGCAAAAAACAAATCATATGAATTACACAGCTTCCTCTTCGCCTCGAACGGACGATAATCCGAAGCGAGTTTCGAAAGCTTAAGAACCTTAGCAATAGGAATCGCTTCCGATTGAATCTTTTTCTGAGCTTCATCTTTTGTGATACGAGATGGCTTATTAGCTCTATCGTCGATGATGAGACATTGTTCGGATGATGATGAAAGGAGAGAATGAGGGATTGGGATTTTGTGAGGGTTAACGCGACTGTTCGATGGGATTTTTTTTAGGGTTAGTATAAGGTAGACGAATTCTTCGTCTTCGTCGAAGAGTTTTGGTTTTTCGGTTTTTAGCTTTGATTTTCGCCATTTGAGAAGTGAATCTATGGCTTTGGCAACGGTTTCTGCGTGGGTGGTTACGGAAGCCATGAGAGAGTTGGTTGAGGTTTGAAGGTGAGAAACGTTTGGCCGAAGAAGAAGAGAGAGATTAGGGTTTTGAGATTTTGGTGAAATCTTTATTAGGGTTTAACTGTTTTTTTGTGGACTGTATTTGTAGCTGGCCCAAAACTAAGCCCAACAAAAACAATAATTATAATTATATCAAATAAAAGAGATATTATAATGATTAAAAAAAAAAAGAGATTTTTTTTTGTCAGAAAAAAAAGAGATATAATAATATTGTAAGAATAGTCAACAAAAAAAATAATCTTGAATTTATCTTCCTTTTTTAGGTCTCTAATTAGGTTTATGAATAAAAAAAGAAAACGAATTGAATCTTTGAATTTGGTTTATTTATTTTTTTATGAATTTGTGAAAAATATCTAAATACGAAGATTGAGAATTATTAGACCTAATTATTAAGTTTTTGTATAGGATTTTGTTGTATTTTTTTACATTTAATATATCACAATCAAATATTTATGTGATTTTTAAAATATTACAAATTCAAATACTTTAATTATTTCACATGATAATAAGCATTGTGTAAACAAAGGATCCAAGTAGTAAGAGTTTTGAACTTATTTATTAGTATGGAAAAAAAATCAATTTATGTTCCTTTTCATTGGAAAAATGTTTTACGAAGCTGAACAGTATTAACCAAAATTATTAAAAATATTTGATTTTTTTGGTCCGTAAAATAATGTCTAAACTTAAAAGTTATTTTGATTTATAGTACAATGTGTCTCACAAAAGTCTTGTGAATTTAACTCAGTTACTAGGACATTACACATAAAATACAGGAACTCAAGTTTGAACCCTGATACACCCCGCTTATTTATTTTCATTTTCATGAGATGAAATTTTAGTTGTTAAACTACCTGACAAAAAAAAACGTGTCTCACGAAAAGCATCACCGGTGATGCTGCCACATGAGGATTGACAATTTTGATTTTAATGAAGCATAAATCATTTTCTTTCTATAAAAAATCTCGTAGCATTACAGAAAACGTGAACTCAGTTGTCATTGTAACTTTGTAAGAATGTTGCATTTTTCTAAAGTTCAGGGGTTCGAGTTGAACCCCTCACAGCACTAAGCTACTAGTCATGCCTTATAATTATTTTGAACTTACAAATAGAGTTATAAAAAGTTACTCATCATCATTATGTAATACTTGACAAAATTGCTTACTGTGTGTGTACAGTGTACCCATCATCAGAAAAATATTCAAAACCAAAAGTATCAATCACTTGCTTAAGTGAAGCAACATTACTTCTAGAAAAGATGGATAAACATATTTTTAGCCCATAAAAATTACGTATAGCAATAATAATGTTCAATAATTCTGCAAAGAAGGGTCTAAAACCCTATTCCCAAAAAGGAAATGCAATGAAAAATAAATGATAGCATATAAAGACTCCGGTAGGTTAATAGTTAAATAAAACAAAGAAAACAGGCTTAAGTACTCTACTGCGTCAATATAGTTAATTGCTCAGACTCAGACAGATATTTTTGGAATTACATATGAATAATGAGTTAATGACTAACAATTAACGTCGAATGACGTGAGATACTGGAACCTGAGTTGAGTAACACCCTTTTTCCAACAAGAAAGGAAAACAGTGGGATTTAATGATGAAAGCACCATTGCGGTTGCAGCCCTGTCCCCTATGAATCTGACCTTCACCGAAGATGATCTTGAGAGTCAACTGAACTCTCAAGAAAATGGGGTATTGAATCATGGCAGCAGCATTGGGACCGTGTTCCACATGAATTTACCTCCTTCACCTGATAGAGTGTTGATAATATTTTTACATTACATTGTCTAAGAGATTGAATAAAACACATAAATGATGGACGCGGACATATTAGTTACCTTAAGCATCAGGAGGATCTTAAATCTTTGTCAATCTTCTTTGCAATTATAGCCACATTTCTGGGAGATATATTTGGGTCAAATATTGGTAAAAGGTAGGCTTCCAATGCACTGTCTTGCTCTTGAAGAAACAATAAGCGATCAAGCAGAATAAGAGTTTCCAAAAGAGGCCCTAAAGCAGCTCTGAGAGACCAATATGGTCCAATAAGGTCCTGAACAAAATTGCTAAATTAATAAGTACAAAGCTTAAATTTTGACTTGGATTACAGCATAAATATGCATATCTTGTGAGCAATGGCACATAAAACTTTGCTTTTATTGGAATTCTAGCTAACATTGTTCTAAATGTAGTTATAACAATTTTTTTTTTTATTTTGCAGAGAACTTATTTTATGAGCACAATATGGACATGCCAACACAAGACAAGAAAACATTGCCAATGGGGAGAAATGTCATTTAAACCAAAAAAGATAATGGACCAATTTGTTACAAAAAAAAGATAAAGGACCAATTTGTTACAAATGAAAAAGATAAAGGACCAATTTGTTACCAAAAAAAGATAAAGGACCAATTTGTTACAAATGAAAAAGATAAAGGACCAATAATGTAATTTTGCCTATATATTATCTTAAAAGACTGTTAGAATGTGATATGCAATGAAGTATCTAATCAATCTGTCTGCACCCACTACGTCTCATTCAACAAATGAAAGTTCAATTCTTATGTTTACATACTGATGTCAAAACTGAATGTGCAAAATACATCATTAACCTAAGCAATTCACTTAAAATCAACCATTGTTTCCTCAAATCAAAAGGAAGCCATTCCCAAACAACAACAGCCAAACCTTATCCAGTTATCCCACTAAGTGGGGGTAGCCATTTAAAAACAAACTATCAAAATAATTCAATCAGAGCGACATGTGCAGCTTCAAATTCAAATCCTGTTGAGTACTTCGTATAAACAGTATTTTAAAATTGCATTAAAATTTTAAAGTAGCAAAAGAAACAATAAATAAGAAACATGAAGAAAAAAACCCTCTAAAAAACTAAAATCCTAGACAAAGTAAAAATAGGACTTATTATGAGCACCATCGTGATAATAGTTCGAAATAAATAGAAATTGAAATTGACATACAGCAAATGGTTCTGCTTCCTTCCATATGCCTTGCAGGTTCACATCATGTGAATGTTTAATTCCAAGATGAGACAATCCAGACTGGCAGAAATTTTCAAAATTTGAGAATTTCTTAACAGTTTTAATCCCTTCACATTCAGCTCTTTCAATGGAAGAAATTTCACCAGAAAAGGTTTGTGTTTCTGATGCAGAGCCGAAGATTCCTTCTGTAACACATTGACAAATATTAAGCATATATAACAGTCATTCACATGCTACCAACCAGCATATCAACAGTTATTTAAATTAAAAATGTGGATAATTATCCAGTCACATGTATCAACTTTTACAGTCTGCATATGCAGCAGCAGCAGAAAGATCTTACCAAGTGTTATAGGACAAGAGATAAAAGTTAATAGTAAGAAGAAACACAGCACAATAACAAACAAAAAGCTACCCTACTAAAAGAGAACAAAAAATAAACGAACTGGACAATCAAGCAAACAAATGAAGTAAGCAAAGTTTGTAACTCTCTGCATATCCATCGAAGAAGCCCCATTGAAAAACCTATCAGTAGACATGAGGCTAAGAAGATTATTCCATAGTTTCAAGATCACTACTACCTATCTTTCTTAATCTCAATTTTTTGTTTGTTCCATCATTTTTAGGAGTTGGGAAGAAGGTAAACAGGAAAAGAGATTTCCAATACCAGATTTTGATTCGGCAGGCACTACAGTAGGGAAATTTTGTCTTATGCGACACGTACTTCCTTTAACGTGCAGCTCAGCCTCTGCAGATCTCCTTTGGTTTCGCCTACGCAGAGCCTTCCCTTTACGCCCAATCGAAGGAGTGCTCACCGCAACTTCCGGATAATATTTAGAAAGAACCTTAAGGAGTAAACAATGTAAACATATATAAATTGACAGAAGAGAGGATGTAAATTAGGGGGGAAGGGAATGTGTCTTATGTAAAGAAACATCAGAAAAGGAGTTAGATCCAATTCCTAGAGGAGAATGCAATAGTAAAATGAACTCCATTATGGTGATTTTTGGTATTTGTATGCATTGTCTAATTTGTGTTTGTGTATTTTAATTTGAGTAACTTTTGAGAAGGATGTTGGTCTCAATGCCCTATATTTTTGCAGGATACAATACATAATGCCTCTTCACCAGGAAGGGTATTAAGAAAAATGAAAGTGAAGTGTAGAGGACTAGCCAGACAAGATTATAATACAACAAATGTTTCTCCGTATATCATCAACTGCATTTCAATTAATTGTCATTTTCCAATTTTCAAGTTGTAGCATCTCAAGATAGCTCAATTACAAAATAAAATATAACAGATACATGTTCTTTCAAATAATTTATAACAAGTACAATGAAGTTGGCTGAGCGCCTGAGCCCTTACCAACAAATTTTTGCATGTATGCTCTCTGCATATTATTCAATTAAAATAAATCAAAATAAAATTATAAAAAGGTGGAAGTTGTCAGGCAGTGGAGGGCGCCTGGAAACAGTAGTGCGGGTGCCACCGTGAAAGAGAGGAAAAGAAAAGAAAGGAAGAGAAGGCCACAAGGATAAGAAGGGAGAAAAATATGTAGCTTATCCAACTCATTTCTAACTCAATGACGACAGAATAAGCTTATCCTAGCCACCATACGGGTGGAAAAATGCAAAGTATATTTAGTCTGGTTGGATAAACTGGATTTTGTGGTCTTTAATTACATCGTTTTAGAATTTAGTAAATTTGACCATTCATGTTAGGCAGGAAAAACAATGTTAGTAGCTATCTATATTTTTTATATTAAGACTTAAGAGCAAGATTGTGACTGTTGAAGTAAAGGAATTTAAAATTAGCAAACAATGAAACTAAGTTATAATTCAATACCATTTGAAAAGCAGCACGAAAAGCATGTAACTCAAAGTTGTGAATGCCAGCATGCATATCAAGGCTCCTCCATCTCTCTGCGCTCTATCAAGATAAAATGAAGATAATGAAGTAAATTTCTCTCACATGACTTTAACATTAAAACTTAAACAGTAAGAACTAAGAAATATATTTAAAACAAAACTAAGAAGTGATTTTGAGATGATGACGAACATATAAATCACAACACATTTAGATATATTTTTACAAATGGAGCTCAGATTTATATTAATCGATATACATAACTGGCCCTCTGTGACATTTTGGTGTGTGTTTGTACTTCATAGATTCTACCATGTTACTCGTAAATCCCCAAGACTCCTAATGGGATTATGTTAATAATAAGGACAATATAGCAATTTTCTTGCAACTATTTCTTCCTCCCTGTACCTGGCAAGCAAGATCACGTGCACTTTTTCCAAGTGATAAGCCAGTGGATCTCACAGCATGACTCATAGGAAATCCACATTGACATTCACCATCACTAATGCTTTCTTCAGATAGCATATTGTAACAACAACCAATACTAACAACAGCTTTAACATCTCTGCAGTCTAAGAAAGTCCTACAGAGAAAAGATTGGAACTATTACAAGTCTGTCCAATGCAGATAATATATATACTAAGGAACCAAAAACAGAAAAATGGCAATGTTATAAAACAGGCAGTTAACAAGTTATATATGAACAACAACAATAATAAAAGTTAATAGTGCATTTTATGCAAGGAAAAGACGTCACTTCGATATAACGAACAATTAATAACTCAGAGATGTAATTCAACTATGACATGCTACTGATAGTTGTGCAAAAATACATGATTTCAAGTCATTGAGTGGCATAAAATAAAATACCTCAACTTGGTTGACTATCTATTAGTTTCCAAAGATATTTGTAATTTAGACTGGAGTAGTTTAGAGAGTTGCTACGTCTACGTGTGTTTACTGTTTAGCTATAGTTTAGAGTTTGCTAATCATTTTCTCTGATGTTACATAAGTACGGTAGAAAAGTTAGAAACAACTAATATGAGTTGAAAAACATGGAAGAGAAAAAGAAGCTCGGCCATATTTTGAAACTCACTTCAGCATAATCACTGAAAGATCACCGCAAGCATGAAGCCCAGCAAGGACAGTTGGAGGTCTGTTATTTGTGTCACTTGGACAATGTAGTTTCTCTTTATCTTCTTGATTTTCTCCCTTTAACATGGATTGATCAACATCATCTCTAGGCACAGATGTTTCAACCAAAGCTTTCAAAGATTCAGTGGAAAACACACGGCATGTGATTGTCTTTGGCAAGTTCAAATTTTGCACACCTGATCTAGAGCAAAAAAACAAATAAAAAGAGAAATGAATCCTAATGATGAAAAACAAGGAAAAAACCAAGGAGATCAGAATAACAAGATCAACTTTGAACAATTATCAAAGCATATTCAAATTGCAATTACTCATCCAAACATATATGTACTAGAACCCTCATTTAACTGTTTTCATTTTAAACAGTATAGTCATGGCATGATAATTTAAAACTTATGCTTGGAATTGCTAACATCCAAAAGGTTCACTTCTTGCCTTATCATATACTTGTTAGTCATTTCAAATATCCTTAAGATGGTAGTTATTCCCTGTGCAAGGTCACATTACAGTAATTAAGATGAAAACTGAAGGACATACCCAGATTTTACCATCTGTGATGTGTAGTGCTTCTTAATCCGCTCTGCCCGTGCATCAGTGACCATCCCATGGTGAGAACATGCATCAATGGCAATGACAGGATGCTGATATTGAAAGGCAAGTACTTGTGCAAGATAACCCTGAAAATATAACACGAAATGACACTTAACGCATACTAAAAATAGGCAAAAAAACATTACTTGTCTCAAGAAGTAAACTCAGACAATGAGATTATCAATAGTGGAGGCAAAATCTATGCTGGCTTCTCAACCAATATACGAATTTCATCTTTGATAATGAGGGATATAATACAAGAATATCACAAAGATATAGAAACTATGCTAGGTGCTCAAACAATCTTCGGACTTTCACTTCTGACAGAGGGGTCCAATTCTAAGGGAAGGCATAACTTAAGCTCCCTTCAAACCAATATACAGACTTCCATTTTCGACGTTGAAGAAATGTTAGGAGACAAGATAAGTGAAAAGTAGTTAAGGGTAACTGGGACAGTTAGTCAGTTAGTTAGAGGTGATTAGTTTGATAAATAAGGGTATTAAGAATGGAAAGAGTCATTTAGATAACTTAGATTCTTGTATGCAAGGGAAACCGTTTGTTTGAACTCAATAATTTCTCTTTCATGGATTCCTATTAATTTGGTCCGATCTGCTAGACCTCTAGAACTCAATAATTTCTCTTTCATCTTTAATTAGAAGATGCTACATCAGCCCATTAAGAAGGAGTGAGTCGATTGTGAAAAGAAATGAGAAACTTGAAGATACAATCAAAAGAAATGAACAAATTATTCCAAGAATGAGAGTTGGAAAATGTCCTTCAAGAATGTCCCCTTATAACAAAGCCTTTACTCGGTTATCGCACCAAAGTTCCCAAATGCCTCACTTCTATCTTGCTTCTTCTATTTAAACCGATATACCTAATTATAACTATTAACTAGAAATCCCCTTCATATACTGAGTGTAACCAAATAAACAGACATCCTTTGTCATGACTAATACTGTTCATTTTAATGTACTATAAAGAAACTACGATACCGTCCTAAGATTCAAATGAAAAACTGCAATCATGCAATGTCCCCTCAACGTGCCAAGAACAACCAAATTCGGTAACTTGACTAACAGAACAGTACAACAACAACAACAACAACAACAACCAAGCTCTATCCCACTAAGTGGGTCGGGTCGGCTACATGAATCGAATTGCGCCATAGTGTTCTATCAAAAAAATCATGTTTTCCTCCAACATATTTATCTCTAGATCCTTCCTAATAGTTTCTCTTAAAGTTTTTCTAGGTCTACCCCTACTGCTAGTAATCTGACTCCCCTTCATCTGATCTACTATCCTAACTACAGAATCTACAGGTCTTCTCTCTACATCTCCAAACCACCTAAGTCTAGTTTTTACCATCTTCATTCTTCTCTACTAACAGAACAGTAATCAAACGAAAATGAAGCTCAACTTGACCAGCACCAACATCAACAATGGCATGAGCTCTCACACTCTTTGCAACTGTACTAACAACAGCAGAAAGTGCTTCTACCTGCACACATGAAATGTTTTTATCTGAGATATTGAAGGCCAATAAATTTCTAGGTGCAAAAGAAAATGAATCTATGACTCCTAAATTTCTTGTCTAAAACCATAGGACCAAAGCAACATCTTGTAATATAGAGAAGGCAACTAAAAAATCTTGATAATCAAGGACTCACTTCATGTCTTTTCTTCTCATTCATGCCCTGGGCAATAACTCTGTTAAGTGAAGTCATTTGCAGACCAGGTAATGCCTGCAAGTACAAAACAAATTTATCAAGACCACGCAATCCAAAATGTATGAGTCTTCAAATCTCCTTTCTTAGTATTAAGTTAAAAAAATACCTTCACAAATATTCTGAACCCACCGCATAAATTGCCGTGGAGCAAAAATAAAGGCAAAATCATACTATAGAAAACGGCCAAATAAACATCAAAAGGTAATAAACATAAAAAATTGCTCATTAAGGATTGATACAGCCAACCAACTGAAAGGTTGTGTTATTATCACACATAGTTTTGTTGGCATAAACAATTAATTGTGAATAAAGTACAGAGTAAGCTAGTCCAATTGAGATTTTGATATTACTTCACAGTACAAGTAGCACGGGACAAACAAAAAATAAGCATTACTGCCAACGATGAACTGCCATCTGGACACTATTACTTGAGACAAACAGAATGTTAAAACATGTGTTCATCATTATTAATAATCATGTGGTTTCAAATTCCTTTATAATTAATTTCAATCAACAAGATCTTTCTCAGATTTCTCAAGGATGAAGGTGGACTTGGTAAATGTTACATACCATGTTTATATTTGCTCGTTCTTGACAAAATACCATAGACCTCAATTTTAAGATGAACTCCTTCAGAGAAGCTGGCCAATGATCCTGCCACCAAGTTTTTCGGTAAAGAGAATCTCCTATACTATCAATAAAGCAGAACATATCCATCCATAAAAGGTACAACAAAATAAGGTATCCTTCAAAGTCCAAACCAATGAAGAACAAGAGACAAAGAACAATATAAAATTTGGATAACTTAATTACAAAACCAAAAAAAAAAAAAAAACCCACCAACAAGCCAGTATATTATTCTAAGAAATCGTCTAGCCTATATTTGGTATCACAGTTAGTATGCCAGAATCATGATGAACTACCGTGATTCTGAAAAATCACGGTGGATCCATGTGATTCTGGAATACTCAACGTGATACCAAACCTACACTATAAATAGTCATTGAAAAACCACTTAATTTCGGTAGGCTTTTGTAATTTCGATACATTCAAAAACCAAAGCCCCACACATTTAACAACAAAAATGAGGTATACTCTTCATATTTCATCCTACAATTATAAATCAACTCAAACCAAGGCATTTCAACAAACAGTAAATAAACACAAAATATGAAGAATACACTAAAGTAAAGTAACCTGCACTACTCCAGAAGGTATTAAGAGAAGATTCTGAATCGGTTCTCTTCGCAAACAATCGATCCATTCTGCATTAACATTCTCCCATAGTCTATCCTGAAAGTATAAATCATAGCAATTGGTTTAAATTGTAAAAATTAAAAAACATAGAAGAATGAATTTGAGTTACGAAAATGGAAGAACCTTGAAGAAATGAACGACGTGAGGGTTGATGAAGGAGGAGAAGTAAGGAGTGAGGAAGTGGATGATGTCGTTAATCCATGCCAGAGTATCGGCAGCGGTTTCGCATGAATAGCTACGGTTCTCAGTCATCACCGTTGCTGTACTCGGGAACACAGGAAGAAGCGTTGTTCAGTTTTTTCTTGTGATTCGTTTGGATGGCTTGGGACTGTAGTCTAATTATATTTTCTATGGGCTTATTTTTTAGGTCGTGTTAACTAGTGCCCTTGGCATTAGTTAAAGTAACTAAAATGGTAAGTTTATATTGAAAACAACATTTTATATATTTTTATTATTTTGACCGCACAAATTTCAATATACTTTTACTATATTTGTGTTTCTTAATCATTGCCCTAAGGGCACTAGTTATCATTTTCCTTATTTTTTTTAATAGGTATATTGATGTACTCTCTGCGTCTCAATTTAAATGTCCTAGTCGATCATAACACATAAAAGTACTTTTTTTTATTGGTAATAAATATTGAAATACTAAAAAGTACATTTTTTAGTTACTTTATTATCTTCTTTAATTATTACACAATAAAAAGTAAGGGTGAAATAATAAAAAACAATGTTATAAAGTATATAACATTTATTTTGGGACAGACGATTTTGGCAAAAATGACACTTATTTTAGTACAGATGAAGTATCATGGTTCGAACTCTGATCACTACTTCCTTTAATTAAGGTCTAGGGTTCGATTATCGTAATAGGTACAAAAGCAATTTTATGAAAATGTCCTACCAAAATGTCTTGCCAAGCTAGACTCACAAGACTCTTTATAGGTTTATTTTTACAACATGATAATGTTTTATTTTACGATATCATGATATTAGTATGAAGTTTTTAACATCGGAAAAACTATGGGCACACAAAATAGGCTTAGAGCATACAGGAATCTTAAGTCACAACATTTAATATCTACAAATCATAATTCGTTTCTCCTTTGTATATCGTTATTAAATTTCTAATTGGTCAAATTTTATATTTTTATGGATTCTTCTCTTTCTTGTGTAAATCTTTTTTACTAAATAGCAATGCTGTTTAAAAAAATACTTTTCACATCCTATCGATTTTATGTGCCGCCTACCTTTCCAAATGTACTTCCTTGACTGATTAGATAGCGTGTGTATTAAATTGAAATTTTGGCACAACGATATTATTAGCCGTAAATGTTTATAGAAATATTTCTGTCACATCGGAATTTCAAAAATATTTTTTCTACTAATTTTGCATAAACAACCTAAATATACCCACTATTTAAAATTTTACAGATTTCATTGTCATCAAAATTTAATCTCATGATTTTATATATCGATTGTAATGAGAATTTGATCTCATGATTTTTTTTTTTAAGTTAAGGAGAGAAAAATGATTCAGAGAAAAAAAATTATTTAAAAGATTTTGAATAAAAAAAAATTGTTTTTTGTAGAGTTTATTAGTACGCGAGATACAAGAGATTGAGTGAACGATGTGAGATAAAGTAGAAAATAACTAAATATTTATCTAGGACATTATTATTTTATTCATGTGACGAGAGAAATAGATGATTATAATTCAATCTTTAAATTAAAACTTTAGACTATTTAATCCAACGACCAAGATTAAAATTAAAAACATGTACAATTATTATTTGATTTAATGGGATAAAATTTAACAATGCAACTTTTGATCCAAGAGTTAAAAAGAGTTAGGATGGAAGGAGAGACTTGCACTATGTTTGGATGTGAAAAGAAAGTGGAAGGAAAGAAAGTAAAAGTAAAGAATGTTGAAGGAAAGAAAGTGAATATTATAAAGTAAGTGGAAATTAAGATGATTTTTTAATTATTTGGTATGAGTGAAAGTCAATAGAAAGAGAGAAGAAAGAAATATATATATTTAGTAAATGACACATTCATACTTGTATAAATTTGATATATTAATGTAAGTACTAAATATTTGTTTGTCCAAAATTTGAAATGTTTCAAATTATGAATGAGGTAGAGAATTGTGAGAATGTATGGCTATATTCAATTGTGAGAATGTATAGTTATATTCAATTTTCTAAATGAAGCAGAAGAAAGAGTCGTGCTATGAGAATAATGAGTGAATTCTATTTTCTATTTTCTAACTAGAAAATGTAGGAAAACCGTTCATTTATTACCATATGAGACACTATTTTTTTTTCGTGTAACAATAACAACAACAGAAGTAGCAAGTATAACAAGTATTAGTTTTCTCTTATAATCAATTTAATCTTTCTTCGTAGACATTTTATTTCTTCATACAAGTTTATTATTCTAGCTACATTATTTCGTGTTCAACTTTAGTGAGAGTTATATTTCATATCATTATTATTATAAGTCAAATTTCTGTTGCGACTCCAACATTCTACCTATTTAAGAAAGTCTCCCTTCTTTTTTGGGTTACATGATATTGGTACGAAGTTTTTACCGCCGTTAACGATGACTAATTTTCGTCGGGGAACCTGTGGGATACACAAGGTGGATTCTCCCCTCCCAACTGAATTTTCATGCATACACACGGTCCATAAATCGAACCCCTAACCACATGTTTAAACTGTCTGTTGGAGTCGTAACGGAAATTTGGCTTCTAATAATGATATGAAATACAACTTTCACTAAAGTTGAACACGGAATAATGTAGCTAGAACAATAAACTTGTATGAAGAAATAAAATGTCTATAAAGACAGATTAAATTGATTATAAGAGAAAACTAATACTTGTTATACTTGCTACTTCTGTGTTGTTATTGTTACACGAAAAAAAATAGTGTCTCACATGCTAATAAATAAACGGTTTTCCTACATTTTATAGTTACAAAATAGAAAATAGAATTACCTCATTATTCTCATAGCATGACTTTTTCTTGTGCTTCATTTAGAGAATTGGGTATAACCATACATTCTCGCAATTGAATATAGTCATACATTCTCACAGTTTTCTCTTATAATCAATTCAATCTTTCTTCGTAGACATTTTAGAGAATTGAGTTTAACCATACATTCTCACAATTAAATATAGCCATATATTCTCAAATAGAAAAAAATGATTTATTATTATTGATTAGAATATGAATATTTAGTATGTTACCGTAGAGTGACTTATTTTTATGTAATTGATGTTATGTACAATTTGAAAGAGTATTATTATTATTTTTGAATTTTAGTATTTTTTATTAAAATTTTATGTTCAATTTTCACCAATGACAATTTAGATGAGCTGATTTAGTTTCTTCAAAATAATCCTAGTTGGTAGTGTAAATCAATTTACACTGCGATCAAATTTGAATCATTTAATTTAAGTTTTCTAACTAAATTATTCATAAAAAAATATTGTGGGTAATTAATCCAACAACAAATAAAAATTAGCCAAAAAAACAAAATTGTAAGTGAAGTAAAACTTAATTTGTGGATACACGATAAATTTACTTTGCAATATTTTCCTCTCCATTTACATATATCTCACACATAATACTTGCAATAATACTTGCAATGAGTTAAAATGTTAAATCATTTTTCCAAATTTAACATTATGATGTATTGGCCATTAAGAAAAACACACTATGATGCATTGTTTACGTGCCTGTCACACCCAGCTCATGTGTTCCGATTATGGTTTATTTACTGCTGTCTGTCTTGCTGCACATGTACAAATTCTTTATTACAGTAAATAGTAGTCACGCCATGTCTTCAATGTTTTACGAGTCAAACACGCTCTGCTGTCATTTATATGAACACTGAGATCAGGCCTCACTCTGTCCCTGTACTTTCATAAGTGTTAAAAACGTTGCAAAAATAGATTAAAAAATGATGTGTGAGACCAATAGTAACTCATCTTACTTGATCGGAAGAGTTGTTTGTGAGAGACGGTGTACCTATAAAACACTCTGACACTCAAGTTATAAGGGTCTGAAGTGAGAGGTTTTAGAGAATAAAGATAGAATATCGGAGGGGTATTTATAGGTTCTGGTGCGGTGTCACGACTATCATTGTGAGTCAGATATTGCGGCCTTGAAATTGATGGTTGTCCGAATAAATTCCGATGGGCATCCTTATGCAGTTGACGGACTGTATAATTTTGAGTTGGGTCAACGAGCTCTTTGGGTCGAGTAGGTCGGTTTTGGGTTAGGTCCAATATACAAAACACTATCATAAAAATAAATTGTTTTGAGACATCTAAAGAGTTGCATCGTTTGAGAATCAAGATTAATGGTAGTTTATATTTTATATACAATTTTAACACCCTCAATCCAACAAGACATAATTTACAAAGTACAAAACCATAAGACTCACTCAACTCGAGAATTAAGGGTAGTTAAAACTTTATGTACAACCAAATGAAGCATTTTTTTATAAATGACAAAATTGTGAAAGGCTCAAACAACACCCATAAACAACAAACCTCAAAAATACGGTGTTATAGATTTGAGGTTAAAACATATACTATAGAAACTAGATAGCAAGATGTGGGAGATCATATGAAGGATTGGTTTTTTACTATCACTCTGTCTCGCAATAATGATGACAAATTGTTTGTCTCACACAAATTGAAAAATAAAACTATAAAAAAATTATGATGGAAATTTTATTAAATTGACATATTGTTTGTATTCATTATTATCATAAATTTAAAGTGAAATATACTGAATGAATAATACTTCACACAATATTTATCAACAAAAAAAATACTTCACACAATGATAAAAATATAATTAATGTTATATTAAAAAAAAATTGAATAAGCAACAATTAATTATATCAATACCAGCATAAAGTTCTTACAAACACCAAATGTGCCCAAGGGCATTTACAACATAGTATTCAGAAGATGCTAGAGAATGATTGGGATGTGGTTATTTCATATACTCTGCGTGAGGAAAATAATTGTGTTGATGTTTTGGTTAAAATGGGAGCTATCTTGAACTCGACTTTGGTGAAGATCTTTATCCTGCCGCCGTTTGATCTTTTGCGACTGCTTTTAGAGGTGTAGAATTTATTAGAGAGTAATTCCTTAGTTGTTTCGGTTTTTTGTGTTTCTTCTTTTTCTCTTATGTAACCAAAAAAAAATTGCAACATACACACCTGAGAACAAAAACAAGAAAACTTAAATGATCATAAATTAAAAATTATATTTATATAAATGACATTTTTGACTAGAGTTGTCAAATGGGTCGGCACGGTTTGACCTGTGGGGCTTTGCACTATTGATGGCCCAGGCTGGCCCAACCCAAATTCAGTTGTGCCATGATTTTGTGAGCTCAGACCGGACCTGAAAAAGCCCGATCCAGCCCAATGGACTTATGGGCTGACCCAACGGGCTAGCTCGACCCAAATTAATCCTTAAAAGGGCAACATGGGCTTAGGCCATTAAAGTCCGGTTGTTTTTGGGCCAGCTATTTTAAAGCTCCAAATCCGCCCAAGTCCGTGGGCTAATGGATCGGCCCGACCCATTTTTGACAGCTTTATTCTTGACTAATCTTATCTACAAACGTGACAATTATATGATTGTCTCAAGTATTTTCAATTTTTAAATCTTAACTCTAAACCAATTTTCTCTATTATTTTTTAAATTCAAATATTATCACATTTATGATTCAATCGTATATATGTTCACATTATTTTCTCAAATATTATTGCCAATAGAGAGGATCCTTGTCCATTCATATCACTCTTTTATATACTTTTTTAATATTTGTTAATAATATTCATCTCTCCAATATTCCAAATAATCTCAAAAGAACCAAACAAGTTACATTAAATAAAACATATGATTGAATGATAAGTAGACAAAGGAAACAAACATATCCACTTCTAATTGTGATGAGTTTTAAAGGCAAACAATAAACCATCCTTTCTACTTGAGTGAAATAGACTTGACTGGTCAATAAAGGCTACATCTTGAGAGTTAAGTTTTGTAACACACTCGACTAGACGTGATAGATAATTTTGTATCCCAAATGGTTTGGTTGCCTCTTGATTATTGAAGCTATAGGTCCTCTCATCCATGACCATGAGTATAATAAGCATAAGCATTATTATGGTTTCTCATTCATTTTGTCTGGGGGGCCAAAATCTCTATAAGCTGTAAATTTGACTAACAAAGATTGAGATATTGTATCATTCTCTAATTCTCTAATCATACAAAGCTAACATATATCTTATTTTTTCATAATTATTTTTTAATATTTCTCTAGTATACAAAATAAAAAAATCAAAAATCATCAAAAATCAAAAATCGTTGGCAAAACTATCAAATGTAACTTTGTAACGACTTTTGATTTTTGACACATACTTTGTTGCAAAATATCTCTTATTTTGTAGTATTTATAAAAAAAAGAATTCTAATCATTTAAAACTTGATAGCGAGGTAAATAAATCAAAAATTTTAAAAATTATTCCATCACACGTATATACAATTAATTTTTTTTTGGTTACAAGACCAATTAAAGAAAGAAAAAACAAAATGGAAAATACAACTAAGGGGACTAATTGCGAAAGAAAAAGGTTTCAGTCGCTTCGCTTTTAATTTGAGAAGCTATGGGATGTCATTCGGAAGAGAAGCGTGAATTGAGAGGTTGACATCTAAAGAAGCGCCAAGTTTAACTTGCAAATCTGCGCATTGGTTTTTCGGCCCTTTTTAATTAAGAGTGAAAAAAATCTTGTAATTGCGTGAGAAAGTATGGAAATGAATGTTTGGACTGTGATAAATTAAAGTTGATACAATGAAAAGAGTCGGAGTATAGCTACCAACAAATTGAATTTCATATCTATAATTAAGGTGAGTGCATTATTTCATATATAATTATTGCATGAGAAAGTAGAGTTAGAGTGTGTGATTATTTATCATTCAAAAAAATTATTTAACCTAAATTTTTCATACGTTTTTGTTTGCTCCTCTTAATTTTTGAATGGTAAATTGTTGTGACAAGTATGAGTAAGTCCCACATTGCTTAAAAAAGTGGAGGTTGAACACTTTATAAATAGAAATACCCATAAACCCAATGCTTTGAGGTTTTGGGTAAGAGTGTAGTGTCCGACACTTATATTGTTGTTCTTGAACCCAATGGGGATGATCCCCCGGCTGCCCCCTCGTGACCCAACAGTGGTATCAGAGCCGATGGTTAGAGATCGAGCTCCTTGTATCAAAAGTCCTCCTGACAAAGGTGTGGTCAGGCGGTGGGTCCCGTGTGCAAGTGGCAACGGCAGTGCAAGTGTATATTGTTGGAAAAACTTCCGCTTGAGGGGGAGCATAATGAATGAAGACTCACACTTGAGGGGGAGAATGTTGTGGCAAGTGTGAGTAGCTCAATGCCTTAAGGTTTTGGGTAAGAGTGTAGTGTCCGACGCTTATATTGTTGTTCTTGAACTCAATGTGGATGATCCCCTGGCTGCTCCTCGTGACCCAACAAACATATCCTATTTTACTCTTTTTTTTTTTTTTTTGTATGTGCAATAGTACACATTAAAGAGTTTCTTCTCCTCAAATGGATTAATTATGTGAATATTAGACAAAACTCCAAAGAGCCTTTATAAGCTGTGCATTTGGCATAATTGTTGTCCTTGTCGGTATAATGTCTAGTAAAAGTTCATTAAAGAAAACATCAATATTTTGCATTATCATGTTTTCTTTGTCGGTTTCATTTTTGTTTGTATCATTATTTTTATTTTTATTCCCCATGTATATCTAAATATCTTAAACATGATCATATGTTATGCTTCAATACTAGTGTTGGATGTATTCATTTTCATTACATATTTTGATTGTTTTCTTTCCAACAAATATATGTCGGCTGAAATTTCAACTTGAATTGGCGCCATTAACATTTTTTGGGGGGAAAGGAGAATTAGTTCAAATATTTCTGCTTAGGTTAAGATACAACTCATACCCACAACACAACAAAGAGATGATGATGAATATATTATTACATTTACATTTACATAACTTCAAATTTCAGTATTTAAATATTCCATTGATAAGTGTCAATTCAATTTACATAAACTTTATTTTTCACTAATTTAATGACTCAAGAACATAATAACATAAGATATAAAAGAAAATTTAGTTAAAATTTTTTTCCTTTACTTTCAAAAAGTTAGTGATAAAATTAATAATAAATTAAATTAATTTGAATTCGGTTTTTTGATATATTAAACGTCATTGCATAATACATGTGCTTTATTTGGAACGGAAAGAGCAATACTTATAATAGCGCTTAGATTAGATGATAGAGGTCTCTTCTAGCTTAAATAAGGTTTTGGCTTGATCTCTAATTATTTAAATATGCATTAGTATTAAAATTCTTAAAGAGAGTTTGCTATTTATTTAGATACCACAAAGACTCAAGAGATTTGTCTCTGCAATTGCATGCAAATGATATTTAATTTATGCAAAAAATCGGCAAGAGCAATTGAAACCCTCAAATTTAACATTTTTAACATTTTTTTCTTTATGTTAACTTGATCTGTAGATTACAGATTACAAACAAAGTTTTCATTTTATATTTATGTTAGCTTATAATATTAGTTTAGCATTGTGGCTCTTCAAATTCTTCCCTGAGTGTGTTTGGATAGAGAAGTTTAAAATTCAAAGGATTTCGAGATGTCATGGATTTGAATTCCCTTCATTTCAAAAGTTTTTGTTCCGACAAAACCATTAACTTCATTCATTGTCAAAATTTATTGTTTAAATAAAGCAATAAATGACAAAGTAATTTATTTTTCAAAAAAAAAATTATTTCAAGAAAAAAAAGTTCACTATTTTTTTTTATTGATAAAAAATTTCAAAAATTTTCCGATTTCGAGAAAAATAAAGTGCTCGAAATTTTCCCGAATGAGAAAAAAATCGTTGATTTTTTATTCCGATTTGGAGAAAATAATCTCGAGTTTTTTCAATTTGGAGAAAAAGTCCTCATATTTTTTTCTTCCGAATCAGAAAAAAGTTCTTAGACTTTTTATAGACTTTTATGTCAATTTAAGGGTTTTGGTCGAGTTTATAATTGATTTTAGGGTTTAGATTTAGGATTTTCGACCGATTTTAGGGGTTTGGTCGGGTTTATAGTTGATTTTAGGATGTTTGATCGATTTTAGGATTTTCGACTGATATTAGGGTTTTCGGCCGTATTTTTGGTTTATAGCCGGTTGTAGAGTTTTTGACCGATTTTAGGGTTTATGTCGGATTTATAGTTGATTTTAGATTTTTGGTTTATTTTAGGATATTTGACTGATTTTACAGTTTTCAGCCGATTTTTGCGTTTTTGATCAACTTTAGGGTTTAGGTCGGATTCACAGTTGATTTTAGAATTTTTTTTCGATTTTAGAATTATCAACCGATTTTAAGATTTTCAACTGATTTTAAGGTTCACAATTAATATTATCATTTCCCCTAATTAAAAGAAGGACACGTATATTGTACCAAAAAAGAAAAGAAAAAAAAGAACACATATATATTAGCCGAGTGTGTTTTGCCATGACTATAAACTGAGACACGATACTGCCAATTGTTATATATCTTATGATAGTTTATATATTTCCAATAATCAGTACTGAATCTTGGTCGGTTGTAGTTTCACAACATCACAAAACAAAAATGGTTTAAAAATCCTGTTCAATATTATGTCCAAAAAAATATTGTGAGTAAATAGAGACAAACAGCGAAGATAATTCCAAATAAATCTTACCCGAAAAAAAATTCTAAATAAATCCGTTTCAGTTTGTAAAACTCAGTCAAAACTCAAAACTATGGAGGGACGTGCAATTCATATACCATGGTGAATTCTTTGGAAATATACATATATTGTTGGATACGGTAGCTTACAAGAATAATTGATTTAAAATATGTATTGTTTAAATGTAAATAGACAATGAAAATTGGCAAACATCTATTTCATTAAAAACTTAACTAATAAAATTCGAAAGGGATAAAATCCTATGAAGTAAAAAGATAGCACAAGAAAATAATAAGAAAAGAAAAAAACCAATATTAAATGACACAAAGAAAACAATATTAAATATGATATTACTATAAACGAAAGAAAGATCATTCTTGTTGCACACAAAATTATCATAGTAGAAATTTGGATTAGAGTCTTGCCACAACACATATGTGACTTGAAGTTCGTAATTAGCCAATATAATATATTTGCACAACTATTTTCTTATTGTAAAAAAAATGAGAGACTTGAAAACAAAATCCTTGAATGATATTAAGATAATTAGACTAACTATTATGAAGCTATAGCCTCCGAGGAACCAATGCATCATTACTAAAAATTTGAATAGCCAAAGAAGAATCGCATTTAAGTCAAAAAATTCTTCCGGCCACGCCCTTGCTAGAGGATGAGGTATTTGATTTGTTAATTTTGGTTACACCTACATTACATTAGTAAATCAATTCCATATAATACTTGCAAAATCATACCGAAAGAAAAGAAGGTTAACATATTCATGTATAATTTATACCACACAAGCAACAACAAGAAGCT
Organism: Trifolium dubium; assembly: GCA_951804385.1. NCBI lineage: Eukaryota > Viridiplantae > Streptophyta > Magnoliopsida > Fabales > Fabaceae > Trifolium > Trifolium dubium. Next base: position 29,277,504 of record OX638070.1, on the reverse strand, counting down.
ATAACTAAACCTGTTTTCCTAAAATTATCATTAGTAGGCATTACATTATAGAAATGTTTCCATAAAAACAATAATTTGGCTAGAGTAATGCAAGAGACCAGATAAAGTTGCTCCAAGAAATCCTATTGAAAGAGATTAATCTACTAATTTTCTAAATTAAGTTTTTTAAATTTTGAGTGATCCTAAACTCAAAAGTTAATTGGTAAATTAGTTTTTCCAGATTTAGAATTCAAATAACACAATTCAAACTGAAATGGATACCGTACAATTGGTGCAAGATATGCAATGACTAGGGACTACAAAGTTTAAAATGAGAGAAGTTTTCTCTCATTATTTTTTTACTTTCAGATTTCTCTCATTAAATATAACGGTTAGTTTACATACAACATGAGGGCCAATTACGTTTATTGAAAGTTTATTTTGACACATTTGTTGGGATGCTTGGACCCTAAACCATTTGACTAAACCCTAAACCAATATAGTGTGGCACAAGTGGTAGATGTTTGGACCCCTTAACCATTTGGTCCTGAGTTCGATCCCCAACCGGTGTGTATGGAGAAGCATTTGTTGGGAGAGATCAACTCAGTTACCTCGAGGGGATTAGTCTCTGCAGTTGCGCGCGGAGGATACCTTTAATTTACCAAAAAAATAAATTAATTTGACACATTTTTGTTCTTTCAATTTTTTTTCATCTTACGGCTTTTATTTATTCATTTAACCATTAGTTTTAATTTTGTTCTACTTTATTAGATACCATTTATTTCCTAGTTTAGGCAAGAGTATGATTTATTTCCTTTTGTTTTGGCTTGATAGTCTATTGGTTAGAATTTCATATTGAAAAATAAATTCAATGTATTAGTTGAACTATGCTCACGGAAATATTTCTTTTGATTAATTTTTTTTTAAAACATTGTCATTGGTCTCTTTCTAGGCACTGATTTTCTCTTCATCCACCAATTTGAAAGATAATTTCTTTAATTTAATCATAATTTCACTAACACGGCAACCAATTATAAGTTCTAGGATTCACCATGACCAATGTTATCCTGATTCACGATTTCTACAATTTATATCATAATTTAGTATGGATTGATATTTCTTTAATTTACCTCGTAGCCATTGTTATCCTGATTCACCGTCATATTTATGTATTATCCTATTCACCATTGTTATATGGAGATTACAATTCTATGAAATAAAGTTGATTTCTTCCCTACCTGTTGAAGAGATATATATGCAGAAAAATGTACTTAGGAGCAGAATTGGAGATTATCTATAGCATTAATAACTAAAGAGATCGAAGCTTATCAAAAAAAAAAACTAGAGAGATCGAAAAAATAAGTGATCATAAATTGGAGTTAAATGATTAAATATAAGCTTTAAATTTGGATTAATTAAAAATTGAATGAATAAGATTTGGTGGGCAAAATTACATTATTAGTCCTTTATCTTTTTCATTTGTAACAAATTAGTCCTTTATCTTTTTTTGGTAACAAATTGATCATTTATCTTTTTCATTTGTAACAAATTGGTCATTTATCTTTTTTGTGTAACAAATTGGTCCATTATCTTTTTCATTTGTAACAAGTTGGTCATTTATCTTTGCTAACATTTGCACCATAGGATCTCTTATTTGTAAAAAATAATATAAGATAAAGGACCAATTTGTTACAAATGAAAAAGATAATGGACCAATTTGTTACAAAAAAAAGATAAAGGACCAATTTGTTACAAATGAAAAAGATAAAGGACCAATTTGTTACAAAAAAAAGATAAAGGACTAATTTATTACAAATGAAAAAGATAAAGGACCAATAGTGTAATTTTGCCGATTTTGGTGTCAAAATACTCTAACTCTATTTAGATAATAATGAGTTTATAATGTTATACAAAGTAGTTATCCTTATCCGTATAATTATTTTCTTTCTCATAAATTTGTGTCATTTTTGTTTCCATAGGAGTTTGATTTTTTTTACCTGGCAGTTTGATTATTAGGGGATATCTTTTTTTTTTGACAAATTATTAGGGGATATCTTAAACTCTAACAAACTTCTTTTTGTGGATGTGTAAACAGGGTAAATATCAGCCACTCGGAGCATGGTTCAATTACACAAAATTGTTGAATCTTATTTCACCACTATAACGACTTTATAGTTATTTTTGTTAGGCGGCAAGTAAATGGTAGCGTTCCTGCACGAGTAACTTTATCACGTACTTCTCACAATATTTTTGATTTATTTCCTCATTGTATTGCTACTATTGTTATGAATGAAATGCCATAAATTTAATTGCGTCAAAGAAAAAACAAACTTCTTTTTTACAAATCTAAATGATAAATGCTAAGATATATTTCAAAGATACTTGTGGAAAAATCTAAAATCAAAATATTGTCTTGAGAATATTCTTTCAACACCAAAACTTTAAACAACAATTTTTTCTACATAGTAAAACTTAAATACTATCCTTAAATTCTCTGATATCATGTGTCTCATTTAAATTATTGTTTTGAAATTATTCAGTTTATAAATCTTACTCTCATTTATTAAAGTAGTCACATATTACTCCCTCCAGTCATTATTATAAGTAAAAAAAATTATTCAAGTAGTATTTAAAAAGTTAATGAAGTGTAATTATTTTCTTGATTTGATGTAAGAAATTAGTTAATTTTGCTATATTACTCTTTTAAATCATAAGTATCAAAACATAAAAGTGGAATAATTGTTTAAAAAATAGTAGAATTAAAGAAAAGTTATTTAATATAATAGTATTAATTATTTTAAAAATACTCCCTTCGTCCTTTTTTATAAGACCCTTTTTGACAAAATTGCACTATTCATTTATCTTGTTTTGACTGTATTTTTTTTAATAATCTATAGATGTAAATATTAGCATATAAGATCTTGTTTGATTTGTTTTGATGAGTACTTTCAAAATATCAAATTTTTATAATTTTTACTATTAGACAATTAAATATATTAGTGGTCAAAATTGTACATTGACATACGTGTAATGGTCAAAAGGGATCTTATAATTAAGGATGGAGGGAGTAATTAACTTTTACTTTTTTTTCTTGGTATAATTAATACTTATAATAATGACTAAAATTTAAAGTTATTTTTATTTATAATAATGACCAAAATGAGAAAGCATTAAGCAACTAATAAATGAGAGTTAATATAAATAATCATTTTCTTTAAAGAAGCCATCACATCTTAAATAAGACACATAGTAGTATACTAGTAGTACTTAGTATCAAATTAATTAATGAATAAGGCTTTGAGTGACAATATTTTCTTTAGCCTATCACTTAAAAATACTAATTAAATATACATTATTTTACGTCATTTCATATTTATAAATTAGTTCAACCGTTAATTTTACCAAATAAAAAAAGTTCTTTAGACAATATTTCACATTTTTTTAGCACATAGACGAAACAACACATCATTAAAAATTCGCACATATAGGCAAATATCAAAGTTCAAACTCCGATAATGAACGTCAAACTTAACATTTTAGACACTTTTCTAACTGTTGAGCTAAAATTCCTAACAAAAATGCCAATTTTTTTTTGAGCCAGTTAGTTTAGTGACTTAAATTTCACTCTAAAAATAAATAAATGTGTATCAATATTCGAATCTCAATATTGCAAAAAAATGTCTAATTTTTTTTTTGGTAAACCAAAGGTATCCTCTGCGCGCAATTGCAGAGACTAAAACTGAGATCCATTTAAGAGGTTGACCTCTCCCAACAAATGTTTCTCCATATGCACCAAAAAAAATGTCTAATTTACTTGTTAAGATTGTGTTATTGTAAATTATTATAATGACCCAAATACAATCTTCTTGACTAAAAAAACAGAAAAAGAAGAGAGAATAGGGTTGTAAGAAAAAGTAAACGAGGTGGCTATAGTCTAGTTAAACAAACAATGTAGCTGCAAAAAACTGTTATATATGCCTCCTTCTCCCACCCTCAAATCTATACTCTATTCTACTCTCTACTCTACTCAGCCTCAACCACCAACAACCCCACCCCCTCTTCTCTTTCTCCCTCCTCACATCATTTCATAGCATCCAACAACAACAACAAATAGTAGTAGTACTAGTATTTTCAATTTATCTATTTTCTTCACTCTACTCAGTGCATGATCCACCAATGGCTTCTGCCTGTGTCAACAACATAGCTATGTCACCTGAAACTACTACCTTCTTCCCATGGGAACCCGAACCCGATTTCGAGTTCCGTCTTCAAGATCCAGTCACCATGCTTCCCGCCGACCAACTCTTCTCCGACGGTAAACTCGTTCCTCTCCACCTCAAACCAACCACCACCACTTCCCCCCAAAAAAAAATCACCACCTCCATAATAACCTCTTCTGATCCCATTCTCTTCTCTCCTAAAGCTCCTCGTTGCTCTAGTCGCTGGAAAGATCTCTTAGGCCTCAAAAAACTCTACAACAATTCAACAAATCATCAAACCAAATCAACAACAATGGCTTCTTCTTCTTCTTCTTCTTCTTCGGCTAACAAATCGTTTAAGCAACTTCTTCACCGGAGTACCAAAACCACTTCCTCCGAAAATGCTTCTCTGAATCTTCCTTTGTTAAGAGATTCAGACAATGAATCACTCTCGATCTCTTCTCGTCTTTCACTTTCTTCCTCCTCTTCGAGTCACGACCACGACGATCTTCCACGTCTCTCTCTTGATTCAGAGAAACCGAATCCGATTTCACTTCACCGTAACCCGAATCCGATTCCAAACCCGAATCCAAGGATCCGGTTAGTGAAACCCAAACCAAGTTCTGGTTCAGGTTCATTTGATGGTGGAAGTAAAACAGATCAGTTAATAAATAACCGGGTTGGAAGAAGTCCGATCCGGATGGAGTCGTCGTCGTCGTCATCGAATGCGCAAGGGTGCAGGGGAGTTTCAGTGGATAGCCCTAGATTGAACTCATCAGGGAAGATAGTTTTTCAGAGTTTAGAAAGAAGTTCGAGTAGTCCTGGTAGTTTTACTGGTGGGCCCAGGTTTAAGCACCGTGGAATGGAACGGTCTTATTCTGCTAATGTTCGGGTTACTCCGGTTCTTAATGTTCCGGTTTGTTCGTTAAAATCCGGTTCGGTTTTTGGGTTTGGTCAGCTTTTTTCTTCGCCGCAGAAAAGAGAATCTACAATTGGTGGTGTCAATAGCAAAAATCATCACCATTATCATCAACAACATCAACACAGTGTTAGGAATCAGCAACAGAAACAACAACAACAACAACACTCTTAGAGAAAGAGGGTAATGGTTTAATTCTTAATTAGGATGTTTTTTGTTTTTAATTTTTGCCCTTTTTTAAGGTTAATCTCTGTTCATGAAGTATGATTTTGAATGAAGGACATTGTTAATTTTTGAGGGTTAGTTTGCATTTTAGATTATTAATGTAAATAAGCATGACAAGGTTGTTGATTATGTTTAATGATTCTGATTAGGATCTAGTTTTCATGTTTCTAACTCAATTATGTTTTTTCAGTTCAATTTCTGTTTGTAAACACATGAAATGGCATATGGAATTTCAACTCATTATAAACAAAACAAAGTCATTTATGTTTTGGGTACATAGACTAATTGACAAAACAAAGTCATTACTCATTATAAACTAACATAAAGTAGAGTGACCGGAGTTTGAACTCGATCATGAATGTCTGACCTAACAACTTCGAAATATTATACCAGTTTAGCTAGTATTTCTAGACTTATAGTATTAAGAAATTGTTTTTTTTGAGATCCGTGGTGATATTATATTGAGCTTATCTTGTTCTGTATCATATGCTTCTGGGTTTTATTAATGTATATATTAATTTTTGGAAATATGAATTATTTTTATTTATTTATTTACATTAAATGGAAATGATGCCAAAGATTCAAACAGAGGCGCCAGCTCTGGTGAATTATTTTTTTTAGCGCGTCAGTCTGATCCCAAAACTTTATGTCTCACTACTACTATTTTATTTTCACTCTCTGCTTGCATTTAAAACACACTGTACACTATTTCTTTTTAGCTAAGTGACAAATTACTGTTTCATTTTTTTTTCAAAAATGTTATACTATAGTGGTAATAGTATTAAATTATTACTTAAATTTCTTGGGACGTTAATGTGAGATTGAAGAGAGGAAATGAATGACTCTCTGGCTAAGTGGTCGGTGGTCCACACCTGAGAGAGCTTAATGGAAGATTGAATTGAGTGGGACAAGTTTCTCTTCTTTTAATCAAAATTGTACTTTGATTGGGGACATTGTATGAGTTCCCAGAAGGGATTATCAATCTTCCATGAATTATTTAATTCAACTTCTCTATTAGTTTGATTGGGGATATGGTGGTATGGTTGGAAGTCATTCTCCTTTAATCAAAGATTGAAGCTTCGGTTTTTGTCTTGGATTTAGAGTAATATTATGGGTCAGCCGTCTTATCATTTGAGGTGTTTCAAATCTTACAAGAGAATAATTATTACGTTCGAGACGGTTGGCGGTCATACCCTACTCTGATATCGACAAAAAAAAATCTCTACTAATTTTTCTTACATGTATGGTTGGGAAAGAACATCCACAAAATGAAGTCATCATTGGTGTGCTCACACTTTCAATTGAGATGAAATTAGTATTTTTCTTCGATTCCATTGAAGTGAAAAAGATTATCCATGTATATGGGTCCATCTTTAATTAGATATATATGGTAGGTCCATTTCCTGTTTGTTGCAAGCAATTTGATATGTGTTAAAACCAAAGTGCATAATTGAAGGAATGATTTTCTCAAAAGTTCATTGCCTTTGGACCCCTTTTACATATTTTATCGTATTCTTTCTAACTGTGATGGAAATGTTTCTAGTTCCGTGGTACTTCACGCATATAGACACAACCCCTAGTCTCATGGAAACGTTACTATCTCTCAATTTTCATCAATTAACTTTGTAAATTGTATAATTAGACATAATTTTCTTAGCCGACTCCGTGTATGTTTTGGATGATCGTTAAATTTGACAAAATTACAGCGACATTGTGATTTTGAATGAAATTCAATGTTATTCGGACAATTTCACAATGAATTTAAACATGTACTAATAATATGATTGCAAACACAAATCCAACAACTCATTAGAAGTAAGAGAAGATGAGAACATGCACTAGTACTTCCTCCGTCCCATTATATAAGCACCCTTTTAAAAAAAATCTAGTCCCAAAATATAAGCCCCTTTACAAATTACTATGTGTAATCATTACTTTTTTCTCTACACATACCCCTAATTACTCCTTCCGTCCCATTATATAAGCCACTCTGACCAAAATCACGCTTATTAAGAAATATTGGTAGTGTAATTATTATGTCTAGTTTGTATGTAAATTTTACTAAATTGTCCTTTGTTTGTATATGTATTTAATTTGACTTTTTACATTTCAATGCAAGTTAGTGTAATAATTAGGGGTATGTGTAGGGAAAAAAGTAATGATTACACATAGTAATTTGTAAAGGGGCTTATATTTTGGGACTAGACTTTTTTTGAAAAGGTGCTTATATAATGGGACGGAGGGAGTACTACACTAATTTGCATTGAAATGTGAAAAGTCAAATTAAATACATATACAAACAAATGACAATTTAGTAAAATTTACACACAAACTAGACATAATAATTACACTACCAACATTTCTTAATAAGTGTAATTTTGGTCAGAGTGGCTTATATAATGGGACGGAGAGAGTATAAGTTAGGAATAGATTGTTTAATTGAAATAAAATATATAAATATGGTAAAAAGCACGTTATTAAGATACTAGTATCAAGTTGGCAAACTTTTGAGGTTGGCAATGGCAACCATAAAATCCAAATGGCATGTGAGAGCGTGGTTTTTGAGTTGCCTTGCTTGATTAAACAAATGACTAGTCTCGTGTCTGGACTTTGGATCAGTGTAACGGATGGAGATGGGACGACCCAAGTTCTTTTTCAATTAATTAATGCTACTATTTTATTTTTAATAATCATATCATATAAAAATCAGAGTTGTTATGGAAAAATAAGACTCATATCGTCCCTAATTATAAGACTATTATAAAAAATTTATTTTATTTCTATTTACTTTTTCTCTCCTCATTATTAAAAGGATAAATATTAAAAATCAATATATTTCGTCAACAAATTTAATACTAAAATAAACATTTTTAATATTTGTTTTTCACTTTCTTGTCAAAAAGATTTTTATAATTAAAGACGAAGTTTTGACCGCCGTAAATAATGAATAATCTCCATTAGGAAATTTGTGGGGCACACAAGGTGAGTTCTCCTCTCTCAATCAAATTTTCTACGTACGCATGAATCAGTAGTCGAACCCCTGAATCAATTCATTGTTTGTAAATAAGTTAAATGTCATCAATTATATTCAATAATGTATATTAGATGAAAGATGTAGCATCATTAACTAAGGCTAGGCGTGAAGTCTTGATTAAGTCAATACTACAATCTATATTGATTTATTTCATGAGTATTTTCACTATTCCTTTCTCTCTTTGTGATGAAATTAAAAAAATGATGAACTCATTTTGATGGGTCACTCAGCAGCATGTAATAAAGGTATTCATTGGATGTCTTGGGAAAAACTCTCTATGCACAAGAATGATGGTGCAATGAGTTTTAGAAATCTTACTGCTTTCAATCTTGTAATGTTAGGGAAGTAAGGTTGGCGTGTTATGTCTAATCCAAACTTTACAAAGCAAGATAATTTTCTCATTGTGAGTTCTTTGACTCTAATTTGGGTCACAATCCTAGCTTTCTCTGGAGGAGTATTTGTATCTCCAAATTTATTCTAAAAGCAGGTAGTAGATGGAGAGGCTGCGGTCAAAATGTTCTCCTATTTAATAAGAACTGGTTGTGTGATTCTTCAGCTTTATGTATGCAACAATCTAATTTGTTTCATGAAGATGTCCTTACGATAGGCACTTTTTACAGAATACATAAAGATGGTATGTATTTTGTAAGAAGTGTCTATCAGCTTTGTGTTCAAGAATTATTAGTTACCTCACACTTAAAAGGTGGCTACAAATGCACATGATTTTACGCTTGTGAGAGCGTATAATGTGTTGCAGGATTGGAGAGTTGCGCAAACCAGTAGGACGGGTGTTTTGGACCAGCTTGATACACATGTTAGCAAGTGGGAGAAACCGTCAAAGGGTGTATAAAGTGCAATAGAGTTGGTATTGGCATACGTCTTAGAGATGAAAATGATGTTTATGTTTTGGCAAAATACGAGCAACTTACACATTTATGCGATGTGAAAATGGTGCATGAAGTGAATTTAGACCTGTTGATTTTGAGTTCGACTCAAAGGTTGTGGTAGATAGTTTTCATTCCAACAAGTGTGATAATACGGAGCTTAGCTTGGAGATATTATTTTTCATTGTAGAAGATTTTTTTCTTTTCTGTTTTTTATGATAACTCTAGTGTTGAATTTATTCGGCAACAACCAAATGAGATTGTTCATAGTTTAGCTAAAGCGGCCACATGTATAGCTAGTCCTTAAATTATGGTTGACATACCTCATTGTATTCAACATTTATTAATTAATGAAATGCTATAAGTCCTTTTGCTTCAAAAAAAAAATAGCATCATTAAAACTCTTTATGGCGAGAATTATTACATACTCTTTTTTTTTTGTCAAAATAAAAACGACATTCATTTATATAAATTAGTAGATTACATTGAACAATGCATATTCAAAATTGTTAATAAATGAAAAAGATGCATCTGCGAATAAATTCACAGAGCATCTACATTATAGCATATAACATTATACTGCCTACAAATATGATAAAACTTATATATATATGATTAAATTCAAGTGTTCAGAATACTCATGTTTCCTAAGCTAGCTGTAACGTTGAAAGATTGCGTATGTAATCATCATAATATGGTTGTGCATGGGAGAAGCCTTCTCATTTTTCAATATGATATCTTGTTTAGACTAAAATTGTCTTGAATCATGAATACATGTTTTTTTTTTTTTTGAAAAAATCGTGAATACATGTTAAAGTATTTAAATGAGGAAATTTTACAGCATTTAAATTATGTGAGTGAAATGTTAAATACTCCTTGAAATTTCAATATTCGTCAAATACTTCTTTAAAATTTTAAAATAGACAAATATCTTTTAAAATTACAAATCGTCAATCTAATTATCATTGTTACATTTATTTTGTTTATTTTGATGAGATAATCGTTACGTCTTACGTGACACTTGTTATTAAGATCTTGTTACGGATTAATAAAAGAATTTTGTGAATTTGCATAAATAAATAAAAAATGTAACGTATGATTTGGCACATAGTACATGGAGGGAGGTTAATTCTGCACAACACAAAAATATAGTTGTCGTTGTCGACCGAGTGGCGGGGGTTTGTCGTGGAGAGTCCCGTCCCGTCCCATCTTCTCTATCACGCAGCCTGACTTTGGGTTTCAAGCTGTGCCTTATCCCTTTATTTTTTGATTTGACATTTTCTCCTCATTTTCTTACCCAAATTTTACTATTCTAAAATTTTAGAGAGATAAATTCCTTCATCTAAGTTTTCTGAATCTTCTTTTATCTGGTGTTTTTATATCATTTTCTGATAAGGAATTATCTATTTGAATCTTTTTTTATTGCTTTAATTTAAATCAGTAATTTTACACAAATGTATTTTTTTTTTGTGTGATTTCATCGTGTCAATGTGTATAATTTTTCGTTTTTGTGCAGTGTTTATTTGATTTTTATTTTTGTGAGATGTTTGTTTGATTTCCGTCATTATGCAGTGTTCGTTTGTTTGGAATGACATATTAACTTCGATCAACTACTGATTCACATTAGTTTGTCAATGAGGTATTCCATTTATTTTAGTTATATATTACATTATTCGTAGATACGAGTATTTCATTTTATGCTATTAATTTCGATGATGTGAGTTTTTTCGCAAATTATTGATTTTCACTTTTAGTCGTATTAAATTTATACTTGAATTTGATATACTCTATCAAGGGATCTCTTCCTGGTAATTTATTTATGCATTGAGTGTTTTTTTATTTGATTTAATTTCGTAAAAACCCACTTGAGTTGGTCTAGTGTTGTTAGCTTGAGTCCTTGTAGTGTGTTCCTTCCAATGTCTCAGGTTTGATTCTCACTGGTGCCAATTTTGGAGGGTTAGTCCATACAGAATAAAAACTCTATATTTAATGGGTCCCCACAAGTGGACGGTGAGATTGGTCCTCTCAGATTAGTCGGCCCTTATGCCAGATATCGAGTATTAAAAAAAATTCTTAAATAAGATTTATAAAATTTTCTTATGAAAAAAATACAAAAATATTTTTTGGTCTTATAAGTTAATTTTAAGTATTTTTTTAATCTTTTAAAAGTTATTTTTTGTTTCATTTTGATCCTTTAATATGCATGATAAATTGTTCCTTTAAAATAAAAATGCTTCATCTTCGTCTGAATGTTGAGCACTTTAGTCTTTTAAATTATAAATTTTAAAATATTTTAGTCTTTAACATATATAAAATTGGCTAAACAAAATTTTATAACTTAACAGATCAAAATGTTAGTACTCATAACTTAAAGAATCACAATGAAATGGAGAAAATTTAAAGAATTAAATTTTATAATATTTATAATTTAAAGGATTAAAATTATACAAAATAAATTTAAATGATCAAAGTGAAATTCAAAACTAATTTAAAAAAATAAAAGTATAATGAGTCTTGTTAAAATATGTCTTAAAGACATATAAGTTAAAAAATCTAAAAGTAGGAATATTACATTAAAAAATATAATATTTGTTACGTAGTTGCGTAGCATGGAAAAGTAGTTTCCGTTGAAATATTTTTTATTTGAATTATTTTTCATAATGAATTGAGTAAATTTGATCTACAAATTGTTACACTTAGAAATTGAATTTAAGTTATCTCAAATTTATTTATTTTTTGGTACAAAAAGAGGATAAAACCCCAACTAATGAACTACACGAACATTTCGAGGCATGCAAGCGTCGGACATGTCATCAAAGATGAGACTATTCTAAACTCGGGAGGAGATGTCTCAAGAATATGTACATCAAATGAGTCCAAGGTTAGACTAAAATTAACTAACCAATCAGCTGATTTGTTTGCTTCACGCTATATATGGTTAAATTGAACCTGCCAATTCATGTTTTTGAGATACCGAATGCGCCTGATCAAAGTTGGAATCTTTCCATTAACATTACAATTTTCTGTGACCATGTCAACTAACGTTTTTGAATCACTTTCCACTTGAAGATAAGTTCTTGTCTTCGAGCTAAATCCATTCTGATGTACATGCCCCACATCTCAGCAAGGAGCGCGTCACATGAACCAATTTTACGGGCGAAGCTACTCATACAAGTACCATTGCTGTCACGGAGGATCCTGCCACATCCTGATGGATGAATTGAACTCTTATGAGCTCCATCACAATTAAGCTCGAACCAACCTTCCTGAGAATGCTTCCAACCAATGAAAATAGTTTCTTTTTGACGAGTCCATCCATCCAAATGAATGTGCTCACATCTATCAAACTTCATGGTCATCTTGAGAATCACATTTGTTGGATTGTTGGGTCGCATAAAATTCTCCTCAAATTTTATTTTATTCATAAAATTTATTAACTAGTCCAGTTTAATATCTTAAAAATTAAAATAATAATTATACAATTAATGCTTTGAAACATATGAACACCACCAAACGGAAGAACATGCTCTCTGAAAATTAGTTGGTAAAACACAACAAACATCTAACTAATTTACCAAAAAAGGTAAATTTAAAAAGGGTCTTGTTAACTAGTGTCCTAAGGGCACTTGTTAAGATTACCAAAAAAAGTAATAGTTGTATTGGAAGTTGTGTTTTATTGATTTAGAAAAGTACAAAGCACAAAATTCAAGAGTTTTTATACTATTTTTGTTTCCTTAACCATTGCCTGAAGGAAAATGTTTATCATTTCCCATTTAAAAAATAAAAGAATGACATTATCTTCTTTCCCGTCCATAATCACTAAATTACAAGAAACTATGATTTAGTTTTTCACTTATAGTCATGTACTCATGTTATCTTTTGTAGGGATTCATATAAGCAATTTGACCTATAAATATCACTCTCCTCTTCACAAGATAAGGTGATAATGAGAAGAAAAAAATTACCATTTGATATTTGAGCTTCATCTCTCAATACAAGAAAACTTATTATTTGATATTTGAGCTTAGATTGAATATTCACTTTATTGAAAGAGTTAATGTGAGATTGTAACTTTATCGCTAGTGACATTGAATTTGAAATTACAAAGGGATGTAAACATTTATCTTGAAGGTACCTACAATTCTCTAAATTTACACAGTTTCTCTTCGAGCTAATGTTGATTAGAGCGTTTGAATGCTAACTTTTTTATAAGTGCGCTTTCACCTTGCATTTTAGAAAACATTATTCACGACCACCACACATCTAATCAGATCCACCAGAGATACAATAATGTTATGTACTTTGTAGAAACTAATAAATAAGTTGAAGAACTAAATATCTAATTTAACCTTTTGAGAATGTTCACGACCTTCTCCCAATACCTTTTCAGTTGAAACCCTTTCCATATGAGAAAACAACAACACTAAAAAGAGTAATGTCATTTTTATTCTTTTGTCAACTTAGTGACTCGAATTTCACCTTTTTAAGATGAATAAATAGTGTATCAGAAGTTCAAACTTCATATCTTCACATATAAAATACAATATTTCTAGCTACTAATTAAGATAATCTTACAGATAAAATGTAATTAAGAGTAGCTAGAAGGGAGTGAACATGAGAGTGAAAAAAAGAATGAAGATTTGATGTGTAGAGGTGAAAAGGGGAGTGATCGGAGTGACCACATGATTTTCTCTTCTTTTTTTTGTTGGTTTTGGGATAAAATGTTAATTTCTACCGTTTCTTTTTATACATTAAAAAGATAAATTAATCCTTCTATCAATTAAACTATCCTACAAGGATATGTCAATTTTTACAGTTGCAAACACACAGAGATGTCATATCATTAAAATTAATTATATGAGTAATTTTTGACAAATAAATGTAAAGTGAGATAAAATTAAAGGATAAAAATTACTAATCACTAATTTTAAACTTGAGGATAGACATTATACTATTGTGAAACTTAAAGGGTAAAAATGTAAAACTAATAATTATCAACACTTTTAATATCATAATCAACTTTCTTTGTTCCTCTTATTTATCTAAAGGGTCTTATATTTTAAAACTCTAATCTAAAATATAAAAGAAAGTTTGTCAAATAAAGTTAATGTAGTTGGACCAAATTTTTAATTAAATACATTAATTTTTGTTGACTATTTTTCTCTTATATCTTAGACGAATTAATTCAATTCAGAATGAGTTATGACATCATATAATTTCAATCGTCTCTCAAATATAATTATTGAAATCATACTGTGATTCTCCTTATAAAATTTAACGTCAATAACTACTAACCAATTAAAGTAACAATTAGTAATAAAAAAGTTACAATTAGTAATAAAAAAGTTAACACCTCACATATTTAATCCCACTGTGAAACCTAACCTAACCTAGTACACCTACTCCATTTTTGTTATTCCATGAGTCAATGTGCCCTACTAATATTATCATTCCCTCCACAATCAAATTTCTGTTTTTAATGGTTTTTTTGTTCGGATTTTGATGCGTATGATATTGTCACATTATGATATGATATCTATATGGGTGTGGTGTTTGACCAGTCTTTGAATGGGTAATCCCTCCCATTACATTTGTTCCCATAAGAGTTTGTGTTTTGTGACAACGTGGAAATGGATGCATCTACTTACCATCACAACTTTTTCTTGACACAATCGTAATTATGCTGACCTGTTCAAATGCAAGGGCTCTTATGTCTTTTCATTTTGTAAAGTTTTTTGTGGCTTTTGTAGGGTCATGTACCCCAAAATGATTCCCTAAAATCCAAATAATCCCCGGATTCTTGCTGCTAATTAATTGAGAAGCTTGCCATGTTCAAAATAATTTGTATTCCATATTTTCTATTTGGGTACAGATAACTTTTTATTACTACATTAAGATATGAATATTATTAAGATTTAAGAAAATATTAATATTGGAGAGTGGACAAAATTGCATGCCTATAGGATAGGACATTAGTAATATTAGTACATTAGTAGTAATATTTTCTTAAAAAATATGAATGAATTGATTTTTTTTCTTATATTGGAGACTAGACAAAATTGCATGCCTATAGGTTATACTCCACATAGTAGTAGTTTTGGTTGTTTTTGATTAATGAGCTTAACTTTGTCATTACTTTCTCTTCACTTTATATAGGTTTGAGGAAACGTGCAATCATTTCTATCTTGCGAGGTAAATCAGTTGAAAAGCAACCATCATATTATTTAATGAACACAACTAAAAGCCTACTAATAAAATAGTACTTGAATAAATATTGAGGGACATTGTTGTGGGTTTGTATTTAAAGCATGATCTTATTGATTTGATTTTCTATGTCTTATAGAAAAGAAAACAATACATTGTTTGTTGATGAATAATGAGAGAGAGGGTCTGCAAAAAGACTGAGGAGAGTTTTGGGGCATCAAAGTAAGAACGTGCTTATGTACAGTAGGGACTCTGAATAGATTCCTCTTCATCCAATCCTTTTAATCTTATCATATGCAAATGCTGCACCACCCTTCAATTCAACCCCTCTCTCTCTGGGTCAGTGCACAAAAAGGGTTGATAAAAGGGTAGGGTGCTCTTGCCAAAATGCTAACGGCTAACAAAAGTTGGTGTTGGTATTGAGAATTGAGATGATGAGGGAGGCAGGCACATAAAAAGTAAAAAAGATTTTATCTATAGCAAAGTACTAGTAAATATAAAATGAGCTTATGAGTAAATTAATGACAAATGTTAAGTATACTATCCTAAAAGCACATACTCCCTCCGGTCACTATTATAAGCAAAAAAACACTTCAAATTTTGGTCACTATTATAAGCAAAAGTAACTACTTTTATAATGATTAATACTACTATTTTAAATATACTCTTATTTAATTCTACTACTTTCTATACACTTATTCCTTTTTATGCTTTGGTATTTGTAATTTCAGAGGATAACATAGTAAATTTGACATATGTCTTACATTAAATCAATAAAATTAATTACACTTAACTAAATTTCTTAAACACCGCGTAAGTAGTTTTTTTTGCTTATAATAGTATCCGGAAGGAGTATTAATGAATTAAAATTAAGAATTAGAAAATGTACTCTAAGAGCATATCTTGAGAAGTTTTATATGGAATCTCATAAATTGTGTATTTAATTTTTTAAAGTTAAAATATTATGTTTTTTAATGTAATATTTTATTTTTAGATTCCCTATCATGTACCCTTAGGGCATATTTTAACAAGACCAGCAAATTAATTAACCATTCACTTTTTTTTACTTGTAAAAAACCTCCAAATTGGTCTTTTAGTTTATACTGTTGTCATCTACTATTAGTCTACTAAAGATTAATATTTTCAAAATTTTATTTAAGGAAAACTCAATTATGGATGAAAATTATGTAGGTTACACATTTTAGGAATTAGTTACACATGTGTTTGTTTTGATGGTGTCTTTAAATATCAGAGCCAATAACTATAAATTACAAGTCTCAAACTTAAAATTTGATCTTGCTAAACAGAATCATTGTAGTTTGAACATTATCACTGAAATGCTATTATTTGTGTTGTGAAGGACTAAAAGTGAGTCAAACTAGCTCAAAGAGCGAGTTTTAATGTGTGTTTGGTATTACAATAAAAGTGTCAAAATCACGATATTCAACAATAATTTTGCAGAGGTATAATTTATAGTTTATGCAAAATTATTGTGATTCTAATACACTTCCACAGTAATCTACAATGATCTTGCAGAAGTACAACTTATAGATTATACAAAATTATTATGATTCTAATACACTTCCACGGTTCCCCCGTGATGCAAAGTCAAATTATCTTACTTTTAATAAAAAAAATGGTACCTACAAATTACAAATGAATATGAAGTTAATTGTAAAATTTGTTAGTTAAACTCAAAATGCTACTCAATTGATAAGTGTGACTAAAATGATCAACAATTTCAAAAACTTTGTTGTCATTTTTTCCATTTCAAAAAGTATCATGATAGCACACTAGCATTTTCACCTACAATTTCAAAGAAGAAAAATAGGCATGACTCTACTTTTACATTAACTAGCCGGAATACTTTCCAAAAACTTTTAGACCTAAAACTTGAGGCTAGGATACGGCTGACTTGGGAAAATATCTATATCTATGCAGTCATCATAATCTACAATCTACATACAGTGTCTTGTTATAAGATTCAAGGCTAGGTAAGTAGATGAATGTTTTTAGAATAGAATAATGGTGTATATTGGGTACTTGTACGTACTACAGTGTGGGGGCATGTGATCACACTACTACAAGAGAGTTCACATCACAATATCTATATGAGCTGGACTGGGAAGGATAATTTGTTGTTGTTATGTTAGACTGTGTCATAAACTGCAATAGGTTTGTGTTCATTTTGGAATTTAGTTCTGTCATCACAACAGCTTTTTTACGGTTTTACTGTAGCTTACCACAAGCCTCGACCTTACATTTGAGCTCAATATAGCATTTTCCTTTTGTAATTTTTTTTTCTTCCATTATTTTATATACATATTTGGTACCACCACGGTGGATATGTGAAGTTACGATAATCTACCGTGGTTTTCTATAAACTACACTTTATAGTGTGTGTTTGGTATCACAACGGCTTTGTCATATTTACGGTGACTGCCATGGTTTTGCAGAAGTTATACGTTATAGCTTCTGTAAAATCACGTTGTGTCACTATAATTTTGACACCCTTAGCGTGATAGTACCAAACATAGACATAGTTTCTGTAAATTCACGGTGAATCACAATGATCCTACCATTCTTGAGAGGATAAAGTTTGATCGGTTACCATTCAAGTTTATTACATTTAAATTTGTCATGTAATTTTACCTTCTATTTGAATGGTGAAATATCACACTTTAATCTATCAAGTGAAAATTACACTTGAGAAAGTTCATTGCCCCTTACCGTACTTAGTTGTGCAACAAAAGGACAACACCAAACAGAAGATATGATTTGGACCAATTGCTTTGGGTACAAAGTGTTGGTAATAATGCTTGGGAAAATTTGCTCGTGTCACAAAATCGTTCACATATTTGCTTTGGCGTTTATGTATACATACAGAGTGTAATAATAATACACATAATTACAAATAGGGGGTCATGTATTATTGAGTTTATACCAACCAAATAGTGAACCAAAAGTGAGTGAAATCTAAGGTGAATAAAAATGCTGAACAAGTAAAAGTGACTAGTTGTTTGAATAGTGGAAGGAATAAAAGAAAGAATGTGGAGGGGTGTGAAAGTAGAAGGAAAGTAAAACATTATACTCCGTATTCTCTTGTTTGAATAGAAAGTGATGAAAAAATAAGTGTATTTAAAAAATGATTTAAATATCCTTGAATAAGACTTGTGTGTGTGTGAGAGAGATAATTTGAAAATAGAAAGAAAAAAAGACATTTGTGTGATAATTGGAAGATAGAAAAACTGTCTTTTGTGACATTTCTCTCCAAAATAAAAAGGAAATCAGTGTTTTCAAAAATCGGATCAAAGATTGAACCGATGAGAGAACTTCGAGTAACCGATGAGAGAACTTCGAGTCATTGTTCAATTAATTCAAATCACAGTTCAATAAATGACAAATAAATAAATGAGCCAAAAATAAGAACATGGTTCAATTTCTGTTCAACAAGCCTAAAGATAAAATGAGGATCAAACCAACAACAGAACTAATGGATTCTCAATTTCAACTGGTTATTAGGAAAGCATTATTCTAGATCCCACACCTCTTTTTTTTAGACTTTCTTTCTTTCATAATAACATTTCAAAGATAGTAAGTATCTCAATTTTTCAGCTCTCAATCTATCCTCATATCTTTATTCTCCCTTTCCAAGCATTTAAACACAACACTAAAGTTAACTTAAGAGTGACTTTTTTACTTTATAATAAATGAACTCTAGGTTGAGTCCAAAGTGAGGGACATTTTCTTAAATTCACACATCTTTTTTAAAGAATCACTAATAACATTAAGACTTAGAGTCATTGTTTTACTGTCCTAGTAAGCTTAGCTCAGTGGGTAGGAACATTGCATGATATATGCAATGCAAAGATCGGAATTCAAATTCTAGTACGCCCATTTATTTATTTTTAAAAGATGAAATTCTAGACACTAGACTATATGACCAATAAAAAATAGGTCATTGTTTCACTAGCCTACGACTAGGACAGGGAGTTGGGTGGACCCAAAGAGTTTGATGGAACTGGGCTGCACTGCACACTTTTCTCTCTCATAAGTTTCAGAAAATTAATGGGCCAACTTACTATTACAAACCAACCAACAAGGAATGCTAATTTAGTTGGGGCAAGTGTATGTAGCCCCACTATGCTAGTGTTCTTTGTCCTAATATCTGTTCGTTTTCCAAATATGGAGTGGCTCCTTGTTGATGCATATATAGAAAAGCATAAATTTTAAATAAAAATCATGAGTTCAAAATAAAAAAGCATAAATTTTGAAATAAAATGACTTCTGTACAAAAAAAAAAATTAAATGACATTTGAATGCTATTATAAGTGACAATTTATAAATCATAAAAGTAAATTTTTGGGTGAATAAATATATTTATTCTTCTCTTGTCCCAGAAGTTTAAAATTTACAACAAGAAGTCAGTGAGGGGTGATTTTTGTTTTTCTGATTTCAAACAAAAGTTAAGTGATGATTAAAAGTAACCTTAATACAGTTAGTAACTGGATGCTAATATTGATGTCCTAATTCCTAAACTGTCACCAAGCAAGTATATATGCTAACAAGAATAATTAAATTTAAGGGCTCAAGCGTACGCTGCATGGTAGAGGTACATACATAAGTTAAAAATGGAAGTTGATTAAGCTGGTAGCAATTCACCCAGAACCTTCAGTGGTTGCTTTATCTGCAAATTTATATATAAAACTTGGTCAAAGTAATGAACAGAAAAAGGGTTATAACAAGCAAATAATTAATCAAATCTATGCAAACTAGGATTAAGATGATAATCCATATTTTCAAATGATTAGATGTGATACAAGCTTCTTATAATTAATCAAATCTATAGATATTCAAAATCACATAACCATGTACTTGGACTTCTGATCAGTTTGTCTAGTAGTCAACCCTTACTGCAAGGAATATACCTCAAATCCTTTTGTTCTCATTAGAATCATATCTAACTAATCGGGTTATCAAAATCTTCTATGGCCCTAGCAGTAGCAACAGATTTGGCTGTGTTTGATTTTGCATTTGGTAAGCCAAAATCCCATTTGAAGAATGAACTTACCTTGAATACTGCATAGCACGTTTGGCATTATTGAGGCCAAACAAGTCTGGTTTCCCAACTTTATTTTAACCTCCTAAACATGAAAGCAACAATTTGGTTCTATGGGGTTGAGTAAATATTATGACTGTTTGTCCCCATGAGCTTTAGTTCAGTTGGTAGGAACATTGCATTTTTACAGGAGTCGGGGTTAGAACCCAGACGCTCCAATTATTCACCTTTAAGGGTGAAATTCTAGACACTGTGCTACTTGACCCAAAAAAAAGTTATAACTGTTTCACTAATATAAAATTTAAAATCATATCTTGGTGATTATATATCGAATTGTCTAAAAGTCATTTTCTTTAATACCAAGTACTAACTAAATAATATTCATTATGTCAAAATTAATTGACTAAACTGCACTTTGAATCAAAACCAAGTCGGCCAAATCAAATTTATTCAAAATCAAGTTTTCAAACTAACACAAACACACTTTCCATATCAAGCCACATCAGCCACGATGCTTCTGGGCAACATGATAAGATAATTCTTTTGATATGCAGTATGCCAGCAAGAATGATAGATCTCAATGTTTTGCAATAGTGGGAAGTGCATGTGGGTTCAAGAGTGTCCTTAAAGGATAAAACACAACTGTTGAGCACTAAGTGGTGAAAAAAGTTGACAATGCACTTTCTCCAAAAGGAAAACAATCAATTCAAAGGTTGGCTAAGAAGAGAAGTCCCTGAAATTGTACATGATGATGCACTGATGCAGTTCAGCTAATTAGCATGCATGTGATGGAAGACATAAAAGCATAAAATCTGATTTTCCAGCATTATTTGCATGGAAGGGGATATAATTATAAATGATTCATTTGGTAGAAAGAATCTCATAGTATGAAGTTCTAATGTAGCTGGCAGGCTTGTAAACCAAAACATCTTATTCAGAGAGGTTGTCCAACACAAGGACTAATGGGGTACACAATTGAGATGATACAAGATAATAACAATCAGGCCTAAAAAGAACAAATATGTGGATATATACAATATTAGAATAAATTTGAAATCATTTGAGCAGAGTCACTTGCCCCCAGTTAAAATGAAGGGAGAAAATTATAATAGATTCGCTCAGTTAATAAGCTAATGTGCCATAGTTTTAGACATTTTCCTTACTGAAATATGTAACAGTGACTACTTATTAAATCTAGAACTGTACAGTACTACAGTCCATCGGGTATCAGATGGTCATTAGTGTAATTTTATTTAAGAACTGTACAGGAATAGATCAATCACGAAACAGATCAGACAGATGATCAAAGGAAATTCAATTTTAACTTTGCAGAGTTATAAAACTGTGAACTGGCTAAACAGAGACCGCCGGAAAGGGAGAGGGTGGAATTCCAACACTAGCATTTTAGACCTCTAATTAGTACTGTTATTAGGCTGCATTTATTGTTTGATTATGCAGCAGTTATGTATAAAGGCAGTGATTGAATATATAGGTAAATAAAAGGAAAAGTCATTTTATATGTTATTGAGATCCATTAAGATTAATGGTATTAAATAAAAACTCATAAACCATTAATCTTGATGGGTCTCAAATCTCAATAACATATCAAATGATTTTCAATTTCTTTAAAAATTTGTATGGATTATCTATATGATATAAAATTTCAATCCAACGGTGAATTTTATAAAATTTGTATTCGTTATAGTATTATTGACGACTTGTGCATTATGGAAGACTTGGACAAGTCTTCCACCTTAGACTTGGCCTATGTTTTATCATATTTATATCAAGATTGTGAATGTTGTGAGTCTGTACATTGTAATACAACTTCCTCTGTTTTTGAGAATCATTCTCCAGAGAGTAAAGTAATAAATTCTGTGTTTATTAATTTATTTTCTAAACCGCAGATACCAGTTTCTATCATAGCAGTAACTAACTAGTAACTATTAGAAAATAACTATAAGATTAAGCCTTTGGAGAGAAGTATATACCATGAGTAGTGCCAATAGACATAATGCGGTCTATATTATCAATCCGCCCTTGTATGGATTTTAGAAGTGAATTCAGGGATAAAACTCTTTTCCTAACACTAGATATCTTGGCCGCATGTTGCATTATGAATGGCAAAGGTGCATCTTCGAGTAACTGATCGAGTTCTGCCCAAAAAACACAAATTTCAGTTTACCAAATTGTAGACCTAGAGTATTTAGAAATTATCACATCCTAGAGTTATAGGAGAAGCTCTAGCAGAGGCGTTAACATTAAGCAAAACTGAACTGAAATTTTAGCAAGTTACCAAAGGCAACCCATAATAGCACACAACAGCAGAAAGTTTGACATGGCAATTAATACATCCATGGAGAATAGATTGGCAGAGAACAATGTTTTTGTCATCATACAAATAAGTGGATATGTTAACATTCTTGGGGAGAGTGAAGAATTTTTTTATCAGTGATGCTATATGGCACGACTGACACATCCGACAAAATTGCACGACATATTTCAAAATCTGGCAATTTACTTCATCAATGGACTTCTAGCAGCTTATCAGTGGTTTTGTGTGTTTAGTATACATTAAAAAACAATTTTACCATAAAATATCATGATAAATTCTTCGGTACATATTTTATTTAAGGCTTAATTACACATTTGTACCAAACATTTATTTTAGGTTTCAGTTTGGTCCCAAACGTTTGTGTTAGTTATTCTCCTCCGTCAAATTGTTTGTTAACGCCGTCAAATATTTGACTAAATTGAAACCTAAAATAAACATTTGGGACCAATGTGTGTAATTAAGCCTAATTAAAAAATGAAATATAGTATCAGGATCCTCTTAAAAAGAAATTAAGTGTCAGGATGCAAGCAAAATAGGTGCGAGAGAGACTATAATGTACATGTGACCAGTTTTGTGTAAAAAAGGGTGTCGTGCAGTAGTGACGACAAAGGGTATCGTACAGTTGAGCATTTTCCTATTTTCATTGTATAGCTCGAGGAATATCTATGAAGCTCTATGATGCACCAAAATTTTGGATCAAGCAGTCTCACTTATGGTAACACTAACACCCTCTTTGGTGGAGGCTAAGAAATTGTTCTTTCATAATTTGCTACACTAGACCATATGGTTGCATTGCAACTTTCTTATTCAACTGAGATGAATGGAATGTGCTTGTGTTTTTAAATAAAATGGTTAAAGCAAGTTGTTTGTTCGAATTAATATTCAAACTTCCTGGTAAAACACTCTCAAGGCAGGAGGCTAAGATGCGGACCCTCATAAAACTTGCCCATCTGGATCATATAAACTTACTCCTATATATATGACTCTTTTGTGAGGCTTAACCAAAGGTATCGTACAAATTAACACCAGAATCATCAACTGCAATAGCCAATTTAAAACCTCCCAAGAATTGAATAGGGCGGCACCACAAAAGAAAAGCTTCTTCCAAGTTGAGAGAATTATATATCTGTTTCCATTTTTTTTAGGGATTGAATATTCTTGTAAAGGATAAGAAAGGGAAAAAAGCAAGATAACGGCAGTAAATGCTTTTCTTATTTAACCTTAAGTAAGCAATAATAAGGTTAATAGAGCTACAACTTGGTGCCAAAACTGACCTCCGAACAAGATTAAACTGGTGGTGAAAGCCAAAAACAAAAAAAAAAAGGTTAACAACAGAGCTACAAGAAAAGAAAAGAAAAAAAGAGTAAAGACTATAACTGCTACTTGGCCAATGGTACAGAAACTGTATTTTCAACTTTACATTCCAGCTAAGATACCCCATCTTCAAATTCTTGTGAGGATAACAAACCTCTAACCACATTTCAAATCTTCCTGGTATACTCACGTCACGCATTTCAAATTCTTCCTCCTTTCCAGTTTCTACTATAGAATAAGTAATAACATCTTAAGCTTTTTCTGAGTTTCTCAAATACAAAGCTAATAAAGACTACAAACATACACGGTGAATTGCATGCAGGTAGTTACGGTGCTAGCATAACTACAGAAATCAACATTCCTGTGTTGGGCCCATTGAGTATGCTTTCTCTTGGTTCTATAGTAGGTTAAACAGAATAGTCCCATTATTCCTACTTCACCAGCTTATAGAGTAGCACTCAAATTAACTTCTAGCAATAACAAGAAAAACAAATCTAGAAGATCTTGGACTTGATTGCCTATCTATAAACTATTGAACTTATAAGGATATTCCAGCAAATGAAGAACCGTGAAATTATTTTAATTGAGAAGCTCCTAAACTCGGCCTTAGATTATTTTAAGGTAAAATAAAAAACCTCCTTATATTATTTTGGCAAATTCATAAAATAGCTATTGTTTTCCAAAAAAACTATTATCAAACAGGTGTCAATCCTACGTTTGACATAGAACTTAGTCAGATTACAGAAAGAATAACATAACTCACCCTTAAGAACCACACATGATAAATGTAGGAAGAAAGAACCACTACAAAAAATTTGAGATGTTTCCAAGTTAGAAGGTGTTACTTAGAGTAAGATTTGAGAAGGACAAATGTGGAAAAGAGACCATGAGACTACCTATTTCGGCTTGACAGGACAACTATAGCTACAAACCCAACACTTTAATGCGACATTAATCTGTATGAGAATTGAGAGCAACTCCAATGGCGCAACCCATCATGAATGGGCTCCACAGTGCCACATGACTTTGAAGCAATTCATTCATCTTTTAGCAGCCCTTAAGAACAATACTTGTATTTACACACATTATGATTTTCACTAACAATCAGAACTAACCAAACTGCCGGTTGTTAATAACTCTTAAAACATACACACCACCAGGTGTACACAACATATTATTAAGGACGAGTTCCTTCAGCTAGCAATTGTCCTATAGCAAGTTGTCGGACCAAAGCCAATTTTCTCCAAACTCGGTTAAAAACAAACCTTTTGAACTTAAGGACTCTCTAAGAGACTACCGTCGGAGGTCCTCTAACTAATGATCTTGGCCTCTGCCAGTTATTCCTATAAACTCGTCAAATCACATCGTTCAAATCTCCTAAATAATCTTGAACCGGACTCATCCACACGAGTTATATCCTCCACGCACAATAACAAGGAGGCAACACTATTCATCATAAGTAATTTGTGCACTGCCTCATAAACTCCTACTCTTAAAACACTCTCACTAACTTGCACCGGTGTGTTCGCAGTTACCTAGATAATAACAAAAACTAAAATCTAATTGCAGATTGCAACACAAAACATATATATAACTTATGTCCTATGAAGCACGGACACAGACACCGGACACGACACTGACACGTCGACAATTAATTTTGAAATTTGAGCACAAAGTTGTAAAATCAATAAAGAGAGAGAGAGAAAATAAATAAGCAAAAGATACCTCCAGTGAGACGATCGATAGAGGAAGAGAGGTGATTTTGACTCATGAGAGTTTGTTGAGCTCTGAAATCGAAATCCCTAATTACGGAAGAGATCATCGAGGACAAGCCTTTCGCCAACACATCGGAGCTCTTCGCGAGAGGATCGAAGGCGTTATCGGTTTCAGAACCGTTTTCGCCGGCGTGAGAGGTAGAAGGTTCCGTTTGAACGACGACGGCGTCGTTTTCGTTGGGTGAAGTGTTGTGAGTGTCAGCAGAGGTTTCCATTGTTGTTGGATTCAGTTAGTTAATCGAGCTTTTCGGGAATATTGGAATTTCACTAAGCTTATGAGGTAAATTGAGCTGTATGCTAAGCTCAAATGATGAAAATACAAGAAAATTTATTAAAAAATGGTTTAAATAATCTTTTGAATTCATCGTGTTAAAATCATTTTAATTTTAGTATTTAAAATGAAAATCTGTAAAAAATAATTGAAGAAAAATTCGCAGAAAACATATAAATTTTTCTGTACATAAAAATTAAAATGAAAATGATTTTAATATTTAGAGACATATTTCAAAATAAAAAACATACAGAGATTAAAATAAAAAATATATGAATTTACACAAATCAAAAGATTATTAAAGCCTTAAAAAATTTATTTTCAATTTCACCAAAAAAAAATATAAATTAGGAGAATGTTAAAAAATGAAATTTATTTTCAGTTTGTCACAATTACGGGTTCCTAGTGAAATGAGCAACATTTTTTGTTGCAATATTCAATGAGCTATTGAGTGCTTGCTCTTAGAAATTGTCTTACTTTTTTAATAGATTTTTGGTTATTAATTTTTGTAGTATAATTTAAACCACAATGTTTTGGGTGAGTGAGTTTACCCTTTTTCATATACTTTATATATATATATATATATATATATATCTTTGATAATGTGAATAAGAATCTTGGTTTTTTCTATAATATTGAAGGTCATTATGTGGTTTTTTAAATGATTAAAGAAGCGTGAGTAGAACGTTGGAATTTTGGTGTCAAATTATATAGAATTATCTCTATTATGATTTTATGATTTATTCTTATATTTTTATAATTAATTAATAATATTATTATTTTTTTTACTTTTTCTTCTTGATAAAATCTTACACTCTTTGTACCAAAAAAAACTTACATTTTTTCAATAGGGAGCTTCTATGGTACAATAGACAAATTCTATTGTACCGGTACACTTGATTTTTAAAATCAAAAAATAAATAAATTTTTTCTAAATTAAAAATTTATTTATTGAATATTATATTTTAGATAACATAATTTCATAAGAAAAATCACAATTACATTTTTTTATAAGTATTATACTAATTTATTTTATATTTTTTCATTAAAAAATTTAATATTTACTATTATGAATAATAAATTTTTGAAAAAATAAAAAAATTCAAAATTTATATTTTTGACAATTTTAATGAATGATATTTAGTTATTATAATATTTTAAAAGATAGAATGTTTTATTATTTTTTTTCAAAAATATTGATTTTTATATTATTTAAAATCTATTGTACCATACAATTTCCCTTTTCAATATTATATATTAATAATTTATTGTTAAATATAACAACCTATAAGCCTCATGCATCGCATGGGTCGGAGATATAGTTTTACAAAAGTGTATGTCAATTAAATAGTTGATTGTACATGTGAAGTAGTACAACATCATTTTACAAATAAAGAATTATCATGAAATATTTTCTTTTAAATATATTGATGTGTCTCATATAGTCATATGATCTTTTAACTTGCTCAATTGAACACCTGATATAATGAAGATGTTATATAACAATATTTTGTTGTCCTTAAAGTTTGTTATTTTTTTATTACAAACCTTAAGAAGTATATTGATGTATCATTTTTGTCCCTTTCAAACATATGTTTTCTAGAATGCGAAGAAGTAATAATTACCCTTATCTTACAAGAAAAAAATGTACATATAACAAATAATTTAATATCATATTTATAAATAAACTCACATTTTATATGAATTCATTTGTATAAATATATTTTTAAAAGAAATTAGTCAAGTAGTGTAATAACTAGACTTTTTTATTTGTTGATAATGTAGTAATTAGAATTTCAACTTTAAAGGTGAATAAATAAAGTATACGAGGTTCGATCCCCACTCCTGCATATAAAATGTAATATATCTTCTAATTGAGTTTAATTCACGAAGACAATATATTAGATATATTTATTATCAACTAAATAAATATTAATACATTTTTGTTAACTTTTTAATATTTATATTGTTAATATCTATTGATATATAGTTGTATTTTTCTTTAAAACATAATCTTAATAATAATCAAACTTTTTTGAATTAAAGAAACATAATTTGTCAATAAAACAAAGAAACATAAACTTTGCTATTTTTTATCAATACATAAATTATATGTTAGTTAACTTTAAACTATTTATATGAAGTTAAGGAAAAAATTGGATCTATATATCTATTATTAATTTGGATTTAAGATGATTTTGATTTTTTGTCAAAAACGAAGATGAATTTGATTTGGGCATAAATATACTATATCACTTCATTTATGATTTATTCATAAATTAATCTTTAGGGTGATTTTCTATTATATGTTTTTAAATTTTTAAAAACCAAAACAAGTTTTTGTTTTGAGATTTTAAAATTATAAAAACAAAATATCCAAACAATTCATTCCATTTATTTTGGTTGGTTTGCAAAATTATTAAAATATTATAAGCATATAATGATTTATGTATAGTAATTTTAATAATAGTAGTTGAAAGCGGTGGTTATCGAAAGATGATTGTAAGAGTGGTGACCACTGGTAAATAATGGTCAAAATAGTGGTTGGTGGTGCTCATAGTGGTAGTTACTAGTTATCACAATAATGGTTAGAGTTGGAGTGGTAGTCATTTGTGGTTGTAGTATTGATCAAAGGTGGATAGAGTGGTGGTTAGAGATGGTCAAAGAAGTGATAGGCGGAAATTGAAGTGTTGATCGATGGTGGTTAAAGTATTATTCGGTGGTGATTATTGGTTGATGAAGTGGCAATTAATGATGGTCTAAGTGGTGGTTATAAGTTGTCGAAGTGATAATTACAATGGTAGTTTGTAGTGATTAGATTAAAGATTAGAGGTTGTTAGAGTGGTGATTAGATTAAAGATTAGAAGTCGTTAGAGCGGTGATTAATGGTGGTTAGAGAGGTGGTTGTTGGTGGTCGAAGTGATAATCCCAATGATAGTCACATCACATATGTGGTCAAATTGGATATAAAGATGATTATAGTGGTGGTCGAATGTGGTTGAAGTGGTGGGAGATTAGTGGTGGTTGAAGTAGTGATCGTCGACTATTGTTGATAATGTGTTATTATTTAAACAGAGATAAAATCTATAAACTTATTTTTTTTGATTTTGAGTTTTAATGAAAATCTCATTTGAAATTAAGGAAAAATCCAATTCAAATTCATTTTATCTAAACAATTTTTATTTTGAATTCATATTTAAAAATTAAAAACCAAAAACTCACGATCACCCCCCAAAAGGCCCTTACTTTACCATCATGCAACACAATTATTTATCATGTGTGATTTTGTTCATGTGTCTCATAAAAGGAATAAACAAATAAAATTTTGATAATAAAACATGTTATCAATTAATTCATGATTTATTCATAAATTATATTTTCCACCATTCATCACTATTATATATCTTGGGATATTTTCTCCCAACTATCATGAAAGGATAAAAAATAAATGGTTTAAAAAATGTTTGTATTATAAAATAATGAACTCTCATGACTAGTAATATTTGTATATGATGTCTTTACTATAAGTGATTAATTGAGTGAGTTAAAGATACAAACATGATACATCAATATACTTAAGAGACAATGTTTAATAATAATTCTAATATGTGAAGGGTTTCTTACAATCATGTGTAATTAAACTATTTAAGGGGTGTAAATGTTTACAAAGATATCAAACAATTTTCAATTTGTTGTATGCAAAAGGGAAAAAAATGATGAAACTTATATGTTGTGTTTATGTTATAATCCTCTTTCTTTTCATATTACTTGTTGTTGACGGTAAGATTTTATTTTTCATCATTTTCAAACTTTTATCTTTGACTTTTACATTTCAACAACATTCGTTTATTCTTGTTTTATATTACAGCTGATTATTGTAAGGAACACTATGATTGCATATATAAGGAGTGTTCTAATCGTTTTGCAGAGTGCATTTATAATAAGTGCCAATGCGTTTAATGAATCAGTTAAGTTTAAATTATTTTTATGTTACTAAATTTTATTTTCAAATCATAACATTATTCATATGATTCATCCCACACTATAATATTTTTTTTTAACAGACTGAAAAGCGTATCATTATATCATGCAAATGTGACGAGGATCAAGTAAGAGCATGGAGAGAAATCATATTTAAAATAAATTAGAATGAATTTTGCTTTATTTTAATTTAGTTTGTAATAATTCTTAGTTTGTTTTCAATTTAGTTGATGTTACGTGTAAGGGAAGGAATCCTTATTCCTTATGTTTATTTTTATTTTAGAAAATGTTATGTATGCACAATATGGGTCTAAAATTGTGTCATTTAAGACCCATTTAAATTTAGAGTATGTTTTGCTTTAAGTAATCTATTGTAATTTTAGTTGACATTATTTTGAAAGGAAATATAATATGCATCTCATGAGATTTAAGTAATCTATTGTAATTTTAGTTGACATTATTTTGAAATCTTTATCAGACTTATAAATGACCTCCTAATCATTGTGGTGAATTTTTATTGATTTATCAACTATTCATGAATGTAGCGTAATAAAAATTATATTTGAAAACAACATCTGAGAACTTAAACCATTTATAAGTCTAATTTTGAATATCCTATTATCCTTATAATTCAAAATTTTAATATTCTTATAGTTCTTGGCCTCCTAATATCCGAGAACCTAAACTATTTATAAGTCTAATTTGATTCTTCGATTGAAATTCTTATTAGACTTATAAATAGTTAAAAATTACACCGAAAATAACACAAATTTCATTCTGTTCAACTAAAAATGATGACTTTATGAATATACTCACATCATTCAAATTATGGATATAAAATAACACAATACCTACAAATGTGACCAAACTAAAGTGACCCATCTACTCAAGTCCCATTGATGTCGATATCTCAATTTCTAATAAATTGAAGTCGATATCTCAATATAAACAAAACAAATACCACAAAATATAAAAACCAACTTACACTGCACCAACACAAAAAAAAAAAATCAAACAACCCACATTTAGACAAAATAAATCACAATAAAAGAACACAACAAGTGAATATCACCATTTAAAACTACAATAAAATTAAAAACAAATATTTATATTAGAGTAAATAGGCAACTTCGTCCTTGAATTATCACTCGTCAATCAAACTCATCATTGAATCATCTAAAATAGTAAAAAAGTCTCTGAATATGTAAGAGTAAAAATTACAACAGTTTTAATATTTTTTCAATTAAAAATTGAATATTGACTATTATAAAGAGTAAAAATTTAAAAAATATTAAAATTTATATTTTTGACAACATTGGTTAATGATATTTGATCATTATACTGTTTTTAATGATAGAAAAAAAATTCTTAAAAAAACATTCATTTTGTTTATTAATTTTTTTGGTATGGAAGTTAATAAAAAGAATGAAGAAAACAAAAAAGAAAAACTAAGCACTAGGAAGAAAATTCTCATTGCGTCATTCCTAAGAAGTTCGCGAAAACCTTTTGGAGAAGATGTATGAGTCAGACATCTGATATTTTATTTATTAATTTGATAACAATGTACCGATACATAAGAATTTATCTAATGTACCATACAACTTCCCTTATTGATTTCAATCTTCTACAAACGCAGTTACGAAAACCGTAATTATTTCTACCAAATCTAGTGCCAAGTGCCAACTTTTTTATTTTTTTATTGTTACCAATTGGCCCCGGATCACAACCCGACCCATACAATGAGATTATTAGGGCTCCGCATTTTACGAAACGCAGCACTATAAATATCTAAACTAGGGTTTTATATTCTCAGATTCATTCACCTGCTGCAGAAAATCGCCATCGTTCACAGAAGCTTTGATACCGTAGCGTTCATCATCCAACATGAGAGCCAAGGTAATTCATCTTTCTTCAATCGATTCTCATTTCTTCACTATCAGCCACTGTTTTATACATGATTTTTTAATTTAATCATTTTCTACTATTTTTCTAGGGTTAGGTTTATGGAAATTAGGATGATTCTTTTGCTGTTAATGTTTGATATTGAAATGTGTTGATTTTTCCTCAGAAATCATTATGTGAATGAATGGTTTATCGTCTTTGATTTAAGCCAATTTGATGAGTTTGATAATTTTAGGGTTTAATATGTCGAATCCAAAAATGCTGAATGTAGTGAATAATTTCAAATCAAAAAGATATTCAATCAGAGATGTGTTGATTTGTTTTCATTAATTGATTTTGTTCTTAATGTATCAGATGTTATTGGATTGGATAATGATTTCAATCCAATTACATCTAAGGCATCTCTGATCTATGAAGCTCCGACACGGCTAAAGTAGAGTGTGTCCAACACTCTACGTATCCGGCATGTTTTAGATAATTTGCTTAAATTGAAAGTACTCAAAATGTTTTGACGGATTCTTTCTATGGTTGATTGAAAGTACTAAGTTTATATAAACATAAATTATGCTTCTCATCAGACTATTTATATATTGTCCTCACAAATTTCTTTATTTATTAATATATAAAGTATATACAGCCCTTGTGTCCTTAGTTTTTTTACATTGTTCCATGTCCGGTGTCCGTGAGTGTCCCGTATCTGTGTCCGGATTTTTAAGACATTCAATAATCTAATGCTGTTTTCTGTCAAATTGTGTGATTTCTTACTTCCCAAAGTACATGTTAGAGTTAAGTGTGTCATTAAGATGCTGATGTAATTGTGTGATTTCTTAATGAAATGAAATTAAGCTCATCTCTAAATTATTAGTTTAGAATTTTGTGATTTCTTAGTGAATGAAATTAAGTTCAATTTGAATAATACCATTATACTAATGAAATCATGTTGAAACATTCTTGAATAATACTATGGTTTGGTTGAGACTTATATATTGAGTGCTATCGATGCTTCATTTGTTTGTGTGTGTGTGTTAGCATGTTGTGCTTTTTAAGTAGGGTTAGTCGCATAAAAGCTAATGCAAAAAAAATGTAACATTGATATCCATTCTTGGTGTAGTCGTGGTGCAAGTTTGTTTGCAAAAGATATGAAATTTGTTCATAACAGTATCATGTTTTGCAGATAATGTTTTGTAGATTTTCCTATTGTGTCATTGTGTGTGGTTGTCTTTCATGTTAGTCTAACTTAATGATGCTATGTATCAGTGGAAGAAGAAGCGCATGAGGAGATTGAAGAGGAAGCGCCGAAAGATGAGACAGAGATCTAAGTAGGTGGCTAGGTGTATGGACTAGAGACACACTTTCCATCTTGCTTGGTGCCCGCTTCATGACATGTTAGACAGTTATGGTCTGATGATCTTGAGGTTTGGTTGCGAGGGGAAGCTTCTCTTTAGACATAGTTTAGCTGTATTGGTTTAAGACAATTGATTTTGAGTGTTTTGTAGTATCAGTGCATGTACTGGTTTGGTATACTTACTGGTATTTATATTTATGTCTTATATAAGCATTTTAAGACTTGCATGGAAATTTGATCCTTTTATTTATGCTTCTGTTTACCTTATTTTTTGACAAATTCAGTTTACCCTTAATCTTTAGGCATATTAAGTCATGTTCTGTGATCATCGACTATATAATATGGCTTCACTGGGTTTTTGCTTAAAACATGGATTAGACCCTCATTTCTTTATACTTTCAAGCTAAAGAAAATGTTAGTTACAAGTATTTTCCTTTCATCCTATGCAAAAAATACTTTCATAATAGATGTAGAATTTCCTTCTCTTTCCCTTTTCCCCTCTCTAAGTTCTTGTAATCCATGTGCTCTTAAATCTCAAAGAGAGCACTCTCTTGCTCCTGGGATAGTGTATGCAAGCAATTTTTTCTTATATGTAGCTGTCAAGTACAGTTAGGTTTCAGGGGTGATAGGAGCATGGTGCTTTTTCTGTTTTCATCAAGGCCTGAGAAAAATTTCAAAGAGGCCAATTTCTAAATATTTACAATTGTCACTTTGAAATTGTTTTGTTTACTAATGGTGACGTTCCAACATTATTAAGTTGATTATTAGTTGATAGAGAATCAAAGTAGATTTACCAATGAGTCGAAAAATATTAATGATACCGATATCAATGGTAATAAACTAATAATCAAATGTTTGGGAGCTTGAGATAAGTAAACTGAGCTGTTGTTGGACGAAACAATAATCAAATCAAATGTAATTTACATTCACTCCATCCATCTTAACGATGTATATCCTAGAATACTCTATATGACTGAAACAGTCATTCAAGTAGTAGCATTTCAGCTAATAGCTTGTCATTTTTTCTCGTAATTTTATTAATAATGGGACACTAATGACTATTTTAAAACAGTACTACTATAGGTTGAATTTGACATCTTATACTTTCTGTCTCTGCAATCGTTAACGCTGTTATCTTCAAAGGGAGGTGAGGGATTTTTTAGAACTAGAGGGGTTTTGTTTGTCGTATAATTTCTCAAAAAAAAAAAGTTGACTGATGGCTTGACCTCAAATTTTTTTTATTAAAAAAGTAACATCAATCAAAAGAAAAACGTATACAATTACATTACTACTTCATGAACTTAGCCCCAACACGATACTCTTCATGAATGCTTGAATGAATTTGGCCTATAGAGTAGAAAAAGGGATAATGGATTCTTATTCATTCCATGAATATCAAATAGAATGCTTCATTCATCATATTACCTATGTCCCTTAATATAAATTTTGTTGATTATATTCTTATGAGTTTAGTTAAGTTGACAGAGACATTACATTTTATTTACAGGAGTCGAAGTTCGAACCCCGCACTCCACTTATTCGGATTTAAAGGTGAAATTCTAGCCACTAATTGACCAACAAAAATAAATTGTTGATTAAATCAAGGAAATTTGGAAAGATATCTGAAAAAAAAAACAAGAATAAAAATCTATGAAAGTTCTATATTCATGAGGCTGAGATGATAAATATATCTATTAATAGTCGTTTGATCTTGCATCACACAAAACAATCATCAACACAAAGTTCAAGTTTCAAAACCTCATCTATTCTTACTTACCATTTTATCATTCTCTTAAAACTCTTTATAGGAAAGTGATCACTGATCATGGCAAGCACACCTAGTATTCCATCTCATACAAAAGCTTGATTTAGGGAAGGGATTCTCTCCATTGGATTTTTCATCGGAAAGTCAAAGTATCTAGTGTAGATCATAACCATTGAATTTTGTGGGATCCAGTGAAACAATAATGAATCAATGGACAATGGCTTTGATTCCACTTCACCATTATATCAATAGAGGGAAGCCTCTCCCATTTAGGGAAGCCTCTCCCCCCCAAGGAACATCAAGTGCTCATTAAGGTTGTGGCTGCAGCCCTTAATCCTGCTGATATTAAGAGGGCTCTTGGCTATTTTAAGGACACTGACTCTCCTTTGCCAGTAAGATTTCAAGGATAAATAACCTTAAAATGACAATTAAAATGGAAAAATAAAGTAGAATTTAATTCATATACACTACCACAGTAAAGATCAACTTTTTTTACACTGTCAATAAACAGTAATTTGTCAGGTCATTAAAAATGTTTAGCACTAATTATAATTACTTCTAAAGGGACAGATGATTTGATTATGATTAGTTGACAAGTAAAACTGTTAACATTAATAGTTTATCAACATTAAACTCTTAGACTAACATGATTTTTGTTCATTTGTGTGGTGGTGTTAACTGTTAAGACTGTGCCAAGATATCTAGAGATACTCTATATAAAAATAGTTAAAATCGTGGTTATTTACGTTCAGTTGATGATGAATGCAGAAGATTTTGAAGAAGATTTTGACACATTGTTATACTTATTAACAATCAACTGAACGTAATTAACCACATACTCAAACTACTAAGTAACATTTTTATGACTATAGCTAGCTAAGCATGTTTTTGGAGCATCTAGAATTGCAGCTACTGCTAATACTTCAAAACTGAACTTGGGAACAAACTTGACTATTGATTATACTACAGAAAATTTTGAAAAATTTACAGAAAAATTTGATATGGTATATGATGCAGTAGGTAAGACATTTACACTGAATTTTAATATATGAATGTGGTTTATTATGTGTAAGCTTTTCATCTATACATACAATATAGCTCAAAACCCTTACAAAAAAAAACTATATAGTTGAAAACATATTTAATATTTTTTATATTCCAAAAACTCAATGTTGGCAGATACATGGATTTAAATATGTTATGGTTGGAAAATCCGCAATCAAGCAATCCAAAACAACCAATTAGTACTAGACGACTCACATTTTAACTGTATCTCATAATGTAAACCGTCTAATAAACATCAGCAGTAACACGATGTCAAGATCATGCTCCTGTGCCTAATATTGGGCTGCATAACAATCACTCGATACGACCAGCTCTCTCCTTCGTGA
Source organism: Trifolium dubium (assembly GCA_951804385.1). Taxonomy (NCBI): domain Eukaryota; kingdom Viridiplantae; phylum Streptophyta; class Magnoliopsida; order Fabales; family Fabaceae; genus Trifolium; species Trifolium dubium. The sequence continues at coordinate 29,240,922 of OX638070.1, read as the reverse complement.
AAGTACAAAAAACAGATGAGGAGCTGGCTTCCCTCAAAGTTGCTCTGGCTGACTTGCCCGTTCCGCTTCTCTCCCGCTTTTGGAGTATCAAGGCTACCCTCCTTTTCTACGAATCTACAACTCTCTTTACTGAGCGAGACTCTACCCAGCCCCCTTCCCATTGCTCTAGCCATAAGCTGTGGCAGCTCCAGCTCGAAACCAAAGGGGCCTGCCCTGCAAGGCCAGAGTGGGCTCAGTGATCAGTCCCCATTTATGCGCCGCTTTACCCTGAAAGGACAATTAGCTTTGCTCCTCTGGGTGCTAGGCGCTCGCGTGGTTCGCGAGAAGGAAAAAGAAGGACTCATCCTTTGTTGCATCTGGCACGATATGATAAAGAGAGAGCTTCGTCTATCGATGATCAGAGGGGATTTAAAATCCTAAGCAGTACTGATGTTCACTACAATTTATAGCATTTTAAGTTACATTGTGGTCTAACTTGTCAAGTTAGTTATATGTATGGATCGAGCGCTTAGGATATTTCCAAAGCACTTATAAGAAAAGGAAAGTAAGGGTTAATAACCTGACACATTTGAGCATTAGCAGCACAACATACATTCCTATAGCAATGAAATTGGCATGCAAACAACAAATTTGTGTTCCAAGAATCAATTAAACCAATGACAAATGTATATTACAAAATTATTGAAAAAACTAAGAATCCTCAATTAACAAAAGCTGTGTTAAATTTAAAGCTCGACAGAGAGCACAGTCAGCATCAAATTCTCTGCTTTGAAACTTTCACTAGTCATCTCTAAATTATAAATCCAACCAAAATTTCAAGCATTCAGGAACTTGGTATCACTAACAAATCAACAGTATATAAGAAATCCAAGTACTCAAGCTAAGAAAAAATATTTTCATATCTGAAAGAGGTAAAATCACTACTTACATTCTTTTGTTATATATACTATGATTGTATACATCTCTCTGCCCTGTTAACTTCTTGAGGCCGTATTGCATAGAAAGTACTTCGACAGTACTTTGACTCAGAACCCCTTTCAAATACAATTCATTCAACATGGTAGCTGCTAAATCCGTTTCTTCTTCATAAACAAGCCCTTCAACAAGAATGGTATAAGTTATCTCGTTAGGCATGCGTCCTTTGTTGACCATCATCTGAAATATCTCTATTGACAAGTCCATTCGATGAGATTTGCAAAATCCAAGTATAAGTGCATTGTAGTTATCAACAGGTGGAACATAGTCATGTTCCTCCAAAATCTCGAATATCTCAAGAGCCCCGTCAAGCATTCCTTCCCTACACATTCCTCTTATCAAAGACGAGTAAGTATATGAGTCTGGTGTAAATCCGTGCACTGTCATTTCATATAATAACTGAAAAGCTGCATATGTATTCCCTTTCCTACACAAGAGTGTAATCACATTTTTGTAGAAATAATTAATAGGGTGGTTTTGTTTTTTACCCAATTTTTCAAATATCAAGAAAGCCTCCTTCACCTTCCCTTGCTCACAAAGCAAGGCAATAGCATTGTACGATCCTGAATTAAGATGAAAACGCCCATTAATCATTTGATCTAGACACTGAACTACAAGATCCACTTTCCCTTCCTTGCAGAGACGGGCGATAATCGGATTATAGCTATTAGTACTCACCTTGAATCCATTTCTTGTCATTTCATCTAAAACTTTGAAAGCTTGTTCAAGTCTTCCATCGATAGAAAGAGAAGTGATCAATATGTTGTAAGTAACTACAGAAGGAGCCTGACCCTCTCTATCCATCTGTGCTAAAAGCTCGTACGCTTCCTCCCATCTCCCTTCATCGCACAAACTCCTTAACAAAATGTTATGACTCACAACACAAGGTTTAAACCCTTTTTCCGGCAACTCTCTAAAAAGCTTAATAGCCTCTTCCGTTCTACCTTCCTTACACAACCCCGTCAACAACACATTGTAGCTAAACAAATTAGGCTTACCACCCTTCGCAATTATATCCTCTAGCAGATTCATTGCTTCATCTACTCCCCTGTCCTTGTAAGCAGCTTCAAGCAAGATAGAATACGTAACCGCATTCGGAACAAAACCCTTCTTTATCAACCTATCTAATATCTGCATGCTCTGATTCAATTTCCCATGCCTACAAAGCCCTTTAACCAAAGTATTATAGGTAACAGTATTAGTTTGAAAACCATGCCCTTCCATTTTTTCAACCAATTGCATTGCATACCCAACATCACCTCTCCTACACAAATAATTCACCAAATATGTATACGTAGCACCCTCCGGTATAATACCCGAACTTACCATAATCTCCATAACCCTAACAGCTTTTCTAGATTTATCAGACTTACAAAGATCATACAAAAGCTGAGTTGCTTGAGTTACCTCAGGCTTAAGACCCTTACCAACCATGTGTTCTAAATGAGCAAATGCATCATTGATTCTAATTTCTGTGCTCCTTTGGTCATTCTTCCCATCTTTCCAATTGGGTAGGTTAAAAACTGAATCTTTTGAAGGACTAGTTATGTGGGTTGAAGCCTTAGAAAAACAAATTTTCTTAACATGAAAAGTGTGATTATGATTGTGAAGATTTGGAACATTTGTATACAAGAAACTGCAACTGTTTCTTGTTGACTTTGCATGTAAATTTGAAGTTGGAGTAACTGTATTCAGTAAAGTGGCCATGGTTGAAGAATTGTGTTAATGTAATGATGCTAAAGTTACAATGCATAAATCATCATTTTTTTATTGTTCTGCTTGGCAATGTTACAAACAGTTTGAGTGCATTAACTATGATTATGAAGCTAAAGATTGGCACTTGACAAAAATAATGAATAAAGAGAGGGAAAGAGAGATACCAGTGAGAAATGTTTTTCGAACAAGAGACACTGATTCTGTGGTGTGGGATGAATTGAGCAGCTTCTGCCACGTTTTCATGGTTATCCAAACTTCATGTGGAATTGAGACTCTAAAGACAAATAAGCCCACAGGCCATTATCAAATGGGCTCCTTTTCTTTTCAATTTAGAATCCTATCCTAAATTTCTTTTGAAAGTTGTTTTTCGTGCCCCAAACATTCTTGCCTACCCCTTGCATTTTCAAATTTACCTTTCACCGGTTACTTAGAGAGTGTGCTAAATTGAAAAAACAGTTCACTATCTATATAACAAACTTAGCTTCACTCTTCTCTGACCATCGTGATTTTTTTTGTTGAATAAAACATCGTTTGAAAGTTAAAGCGTGACTCATTCATTTACCGTGTGTGTGTGTGTGAGCTAAGTTTGCACTCTAAGTAGAAATCTGAGTTTGAATTCGCTACCTAGATTGCAAATTGTAATTGAGTTCGCTATGTAGATAACAAACTGTGTTCGAGTTCTTTACTTAGGTAGCAAACTATATTTTTTCATAATATTTTCATTCATGGGGAGGCGCGAAGGGTGTGTTGGGTCATAAAAATGTTGTTCGCTACTTAGGGTGTGGATTTAGTTCGCTAACAAAAAACAATTTTCATTTCTTTTCTCCCTTAGTTTTTCATAGTAGTGTTCACGGTTCGATTTGGATTGGTTTTGAGATAAAAACTTATTCAATCTAAAGATGAAAGTTGATGTTGTTTTAGTTTATATAAAATCATGTAAGCAATAATGATGTTGTTTTTATTCTTTTTGAACGAAGTTAATTGAGTTTATTCTTTTAGTTGATCGGGGTCATGATAGTGACACTATATGATGTCATGTCTGTTGCGTATCTCCGCATCGAGGGCCGAGGGGCGTCTTTTAGACCGCCGTGACAAAACAAGATGCAACTGAATTGATGGTGGGTGTCATTGGATCTGATATGGATGATTCTGAGTGAGAAGACACACGGACAAATGAGGCTCATGCACGATTCACATACTTGAAAAGTATGCTCCGAAGACAACTGATTGCTACAAAGGTTGTTAGGCAGAAGGAGGATGAAGTGTGAGCATGGTGTTGCGCATACAATATGCCATTAAGTTGTACTTGTTATTCTTGCTTGGCACCACCTTATTCTCAAATTAAACAATATCGGTTACTATGCCAACGTCGTCTACCTGCAATATTTAAGGGACTTTGAGATGATCGACAACTTTGCTTGTGGCACTGCTGCCTTGGCAACTTTGTACAAGGAGCTGAATTTTCCCACGGTCCCCAAGATGAAATACCTGTCAGGTTATAAGATACTACTTCAGGTAACCTATTCTTTCATATGTTAACTATTTAATAGTTCAAAATAACATATTCAATCTTGTATATTCATACTTATACTTATTAGTATACATTTATACATGCATGGATCTTACAGAACTTTATGGGAATTGGCGAACAGGGATATTCAGATGAATACGTGCGGAGGATCAGCCGCATGCTAATTATTTCTGTTCAACTGAAGAACATCCTGCTGTAGAGTCGACTTGACTGACACTTATTTGAGTGCTACCCCATAATATTTTCTACTACACCTATCAAAGCCACTACAACACAAGCCTGATTGAAGAGATATGTTTCTAATCTGATTGAATCAGATGTGGTCTGACAATTGTTCAGTACCTCCCTGAGCGAGTCTTGTGTCAGTTCCATTATGTACAGACTATTCTCAAGATTTCAACAGTCTCTGCTCATCCTCTGGTGACTCGACAACATGTTGATCACCACTACGAAGAATACACAGACCGTGTTATTACTGTGGATCGGAGAGGCCGTCATCCTCTGTGTGTTTGGGATACTGAGTCTTGTTATATTAGGTGGTTAGATATTGCATCCTTACATGATCCCGACAAATGAAGGAGATCCTCTGAGGCTAGTCGATGAGAAAATTCTTATACAAACATAGGCAGAACGAGAGGACCAATGCAACTGATCTAGTTCCTATATCCAGTTAGATCTAACACCTTACAGCTATAATACTGGCTAGTGGGGACATAGAGGAGGCCTCTAATATTTACACTATTGTGGAGCAGATCAATAGTCCCAACATCTTATTGAAGTTGATTGTGAGCCTCACCTTCGGTTAATATAGTTGGCCATATGGTGAACGAACAATTGTTGTGATTGTAAATGTTGCTGAGTTAGCTCCTGCATCCATGAAAATGTGTTAATTAGTTATTCAAAATCTATATTTCTCTAAGAGAAAAAGAACACATAATGAAAAGAGAAATTTTGTTAGAAGTTAGAGCTTAATTACCTGAGAGATAAAGGATTGATAAGAAAAGCATATAAAGCATACCAACTTCCATTTGTGGATTACATTGATTGATTTGCTACTTGGTTGATGTTGTTTTGGTTGTGATAGAATTTTAATTCAATGTGTATACATAGAACTTTTTTTATCGTTTTGATATGATTTGAACAAATCAAATAAATAAATTATGGCAAAACATTATTTCATCTATGATTTATCACATCTTGAGTTTGATGCTGAACTTAGATAACATTTTCCATTTTTAATTTTTTAACAATCATTCTATGAATAAATATTCTCATACTTTGTTTAAAAAATAGTTATTTTACTTGAGTACTTTATATTAAATTTATTTTGAAAGGTAAATAAGAAATTATGTTATATTATATTGATAACTATGTATCCAATGTAATTGCAGATCTATCTTTATAAAATTAAGGGTTAATAACCTGACAGATTTGAGCATTAGTAGCACACATTCCTATATATAGCAATGAAATTGGCATGCAAACAACAAAATTGTGTTCCAAGAAGCAATTAAACCAATGACAAATGTATATTACAAAATTATTGAAAACACTAAGAATTCTCAAATAACAAAAGATGTGTTAAATTTAAAGCATGAGAGAGAGAGAAGTCAGCAATAAATTCTCTAATTTGAAACTTTCATTATTCATCTCTAAATTATAAATTCAACCAAAATTTCTAACATTTAGGTATGCACCACTATCTGTGAGAGTGAGATTAACAACATAGTTAATAATATATAAGAAATCAGAGTACTCAAAGCTGAGAAAAACTACTTTCATATCAGAAAGAGGTAGAATTCCTACTTACATTCTTTTGTATATATCTCTCTACCCTGATAACTCCTTGAGGCCGTATTGGATAGAAAGTATTTCGACTGTATTTTTACTCAAAACCCCTTTCAAATGCAATTCTTTCAACATGTTAGCTGCTAAATCCATTTGTTCTTCATAAACAAGCCCTTTAACAAGAATGGTATAGGTTATCTCATTAGGCATACATCCTTTGTTAACCATCATCTGAAATATCTCTATCGACAAGTCTATTCGTTGAGATTTGCAAAGTCCAAGTATAAGTGCATTGTAATTATCAATGTGAGGAACACAATGATCCTCCAAAATCCTGAATATCTTGAGAGCCCCGTCAAGCATTCCTTCCCTACACATTCCTCTTATCAAAGACGAGTACGTATAGGAATCTGGTGTAAATCCATGCATTGTCATTTCATATAACAACTGTAAAGCTGGATAAGTATTCCCTTTCCTACACAAGAGTGTAATCACATTTTTGTAGAAATAATTAATAGGGTAGTTTTGTTTTTTACCCAATTTTTCAAATATTAAGAAAGCATCTTTCACCTTCCCTTGCTCACAAAGCAAGGCAATAGCATTGTACGTTCCTGAATTAAGTTGAAAACGCTGATAAATCATTTGGTCTAGACACTGAACTACAAGATCCACTTTCCCTTCCTTGCAGAAACGGGCGATAATCGGATTATAGCTATTAGTACTCACCTTGAATCCATTTCTTGTCATTTCATCTAAAACTTTGAAAGCTTGTTCAATTCTCCCACCTATAGAAAGCGAAGTGATCAATATGTTGTAAGTAACTACACAAGGAGGCATACCCTCTCTATCCATCTGTGCTAAAAGCTCGTAAGCTTCCTCCCATCTCCCTTCATAGGACAAACTCCTTAGCAAAATGTTATGACTCACAATTGAAGGTTTAAACCCTTTCTCCGGTAACTCTCTAAAAAGCTTAATAGCTTCTTCGGTTCTACCTTCCTTACACAACCCCGTCAACAACACATTGTAGCTAAATAAATTAGGCTTACCACCTTTCGCAATTATATCATCTAGCAGAGTCATTGCTTCATCTACTCCCTTGTCCTTGTAAGCACATTCAAGCAAGATAGAATATGTAACTGCATTTGGAACAAAACCCTTTTTTATCAACCTATCTAATATCTGGATACAATGATTCAACTTCCCATGCCTACAAAGCCCTTTTACCAAAGTATTATAGGTAACATTATTAGTTGGAAAACCATTCCATTCCATTTTTTCAACCAATTGCATTGCATACCCAACATCACCTCTCCTACACAAATAATTAACCAAAAATGTATATGAAGCACCATCGGGTACAATACCCGAACTCATCATAATCTCCATAACCCTTACAGCTTTTCTAGGTTTATCAAACTTACAAAGATCATACAAAAGCTGAGTTGCTTGATTTACCTTAGGTTTATGACCTTTACCAACCATGTGTTCTAAATGAAAAAATGCTTTATTGATTCTAATTTCTATGCTCTTTTGGTCATTCTTCCCATCTTTCCAATTGGGTAGGTTAAAAACTAAATCTTTTGAAGGAATAGTGATCCGGGCCGAAGACAAACCTCTAGAAAAACAAATTTTCTTAACATGAAAAGTGTGATTGTGAAGATTTGGAACATTTGTATAAAAGAAACTGCAACTGTTTCTTGTTGAATTTGCATGTAAATTTGAAGTTGGGGGAGTTGTATTCACTAATGTGGCCATTGTTGAAGGATTATGTTAATGTAATGATGCTAAAGTTACAATGTATAAATCAAAATTCTTGAATTATTCTACTTGGCAATGTTACAAACACTTTGAGTGCAATAATGAAATGAGTGAGAATAAAGAGAGGGAAAGAGAGAAATACCAGTGAGAAACTTTTTTGAACAGAAGACACTGATTCTGTGGTGTGAGATGAATTCCAGGTTTCTATGGTTATCCTAACTTCACGTGGGAATGAAACTTGTGAAGGTTTCCATTTATGCAAAAGACACACAAGCCCACAGGCCAAGCCAATATCAAATGGTTATTTTTAATCCTTCTCTCTTTTCACTTTAAAAAATTAATTTTTTTTCGCGGTCTCATCATTTTCGCGCGCTTCTATATTTCTATAAATACTCTGTTTAACTTATAAGATTCGCGCGTAAAAATACACCTTTTTTAAATTACGTTTGAAGCATAGATTTCGAACGTATATGATACAAAAACTAAAGTAGATTTTCTGAATTTCTCAATAACATAAACAATATTGTAAATAAAAATTAAGATCAATAACAGTATAAACATAAATTAAACAAAAAATACTAGATGGAATAGTTAAACAAAAAATTTGAAACCTTTTCCATCCAAATGAATGAGTATATGTATATAACCTTTTTTTAATTGGTGGTAAGTTTATTTTCGCGAGCATAACTCAATTGATAAGGACATTATAATATGCAAAAATTGGAGTTCAAATTCAGGATTTTTGACTTATTCATCAGTGAAATTCTTCCCACCAAACTACTTGATTAAATTTTTTGTTAAATCAGGGGTGGCGCGGGTATTCTGACTTTGAATATTAGCATACTATGAACCCACACTTGATCTAATTTAAAGCATCATTTATAAACATACATGTGATTTGATCATATCATATCTCATTCATCAAAATACATTAATATTAAGAAGCACCAAATAATTTCTTTCATTGCAGTATAAAATTTCATAAACTTGATCAAAATACATTAATATTATTTATGCCATATGATGAAATTTCCTATATGATTATTTTCTATCTCAAATATTGTTTCAAGGACAAAATGTGATGGAATAGTTTGCCCCACCAGAGCATGTAAAAGTACTAGATTTATCATCATAAGCATAACTATAAGCTTGAGGACATTGATTCTTAAAAATCATTGAATAAGCATTTGGTAGACACTTATCAGGTGTAGCATAAGCTCCAGTACAACAATACTCAGGTTGATTCAAAGCCAAACAGGCACTCTTACAAGCAACGACGCTTCCATCCGAGCCATGAACCGAAAAATTTGGAGGACAAACTTTGTTCACATCATTAGGACAACTAGTTGCTTTACACTCACTTGAACCACCTTGCGGCGTAACCGAAACCGGTAAATTGAAACCATCAACAAGACTAACATCATAGAAATCTTGTCCATTGTTTGATGCAAGAGTGAATTCAACTAATGTAACTGGTGGAGTTCCACCAGCTCCAATGCATGGAATTTGACCAGATCCACAATCACCAGTTACACAAGTGAATTTGCTTGCTGTGTCAGTTGAACATTGAGATCTTGCCCAAAATCTACCTGACCATGGAGATGGAATGTTGAGAGTTGATGAAGCTTTGGAGGCTAGCTCTAAACCTGTTGAAGTTGATTGTGAGCCTCCACTTCCAGTTAATGTGGCTGGCCATATGGTGAATGGACAATTGTTTTTGATTGTGAATGTTGCTGAGCGAACCCCTGCATCCATGAAAATGTGTTAATCTATGAAAGATAGACGCTTTTTAGATCAGACATGTGTCAGTGTCGAATACTGATACGACACTGATACATATGATTACATTAAATTATGACATTTTTCAAATTATTATCAAGGTTGATGTGTCAGTTTGTCAAATTTGTTTAAGAGAGAAAGAGCACATAATGAACAGAGAAATTTTGTTAGAAGTTAGAGCTTAATTACCTGAGAGGAAAATGATTGATAAGAAAAGCATAGAAAGCATACCAACTTCCATTTGTGAATTGTCTTGATTTGCTACTTGGTTGATTTTGTTTTGATTGTGATAGAATTTTAACTCAATGTGTATATATATAGAACTTATTTTATTGTTTTGATACAATATGAACCGATGAAATAAATAAAATCTGACAACAATTGTTTCGGCACTTATCACATCATTTTTTTTTTGTCGAGACGAAGATAATCACCGCCAAACATACATTATGTATTTAATGCATATGTGAACTTAGATAAAAACTTCCATGTTTAACTTTTTTTTTATCATTTATGGTAGTAATATATATATATTAATAAATTATATTTTTTTATTGATATATTAAATTATATTTTGAAAGGAAAATTAGAAATGAGTAATATTTTGTCAAAAAGAAAGATTTTATTTTACTAAAAAGGAAAAATAAATAATGTAATATTATATTGATAACTATAACTATATGTATTCAATATACCGTCAAAAGAAACAATATGCATTCAGTATAATAGCAAATTTATTTTTAGGAAATTTAGCAAATATATATATATATATAAAATTTTGTATTAAGTACATAATATATTACTATGTAAGTAAAATGGATTTGAGCATAAAGATTGATTTAGATGATTAGAGTCTTTTAAAGTTTTAGTGATGTCCAAGTGTATCATTTGTATTGTGAAGTTAATACGTGTGCAAGTGAATTTATGTGGATTGTGATCATGAGTCGGGTTTGATATATATATGAGCAATGTTAAACTTTTTTTCTTTTTATTTGTAGTTGATATCTTGGGAGTGCCTATTTTATAAATAAAAATAATCTCGGAAGAGCCTATATATTTTTAGGTTATTATTTTTTTTGGAGGAGGATTGGAGTGGAACATGTTCTCTTAGAAGAAGCAGTGCACAACTCTTCTTTCTACCTACCTTCTTGCTGGTTCAATGGAGAATTTCTTTCCCAAACTTAATTTAGTTGTTTTTTTTGTTGTTATTTCTTTCTTTTTTTTGGATAAATTAAGAGCATCTAGGTATCAAGGTGTAAATAAACATCCCAACTAGGTTGGCACGCCGAAATACACCTGTCCTCGACCTATATCTCATAATAATATATTAATAATAAAAAGAAAATATGTACAAGAGTGGGGGGGGCCAAACCGTACCCCAAGAATAACAAAAGAAATAAAAGAAAATCAAGAAAAACGGTACTGCGGGTAACCCGTCTTGTCCTGAAGATATGCATCCCGAGCAAAGTGTGGAATATCATCCCACCATAATAAGTCAGTAATAGAGTGACCATGATTAGCAATCCTATCCGCACACCTGTTACCTTCTCGAAAAATATGAGTATGCCGAATAGTTAGTCCCTGAGCTAAAGCATTATTCCACCGGTTACGAAGATCCCAAGGAACAACGTCAGGCGTGGCAAAGGAGGCCAAAGCACCCAAGGAGTCACTCTCAACCCAAATATTATTCCAGCCCTGGCGACATGCAAACTCTAAAGCCAAAATGATTGCCAAGATCTCCGCATGTAGAATAGATACTGATCCCAAATGTTGCGCAAAACTCCCAATATGAATGGCCAAGTGATTACGAAAAATACCACCACAGGCCGCCCTCCCTTCTACGACCAAGCCATCGGTGTTAGCCTTAGTCCATGAAACACGCGGAGGCTGCCAAACCACCAGAGTAATATTAGGCGCATTTCTGAGACGAGGGGCGAGGCGTAGCTGCTGGAGCACGGAAATCTCCAGTGAGGAATTGGTGGTGTAACCTTTCAGCAGAGGAGCGGATAAAGCAATGGCGATTAAGATTTTTGTTTTGGCCGCATGTACAGTAACCACCGCATTATTAAAACGAACGCCATTCCTGCCGAGCCAAATAGCATGAAAGGTATGTATAATAGAAGCACGGGCAAGATTGACGATAAACACACTCCACCAAGGAGGGAAATTGTCAAAAAGAGATGCAATAGAGGTGGTAACCAACACATAATGGAATAACGAGCCAAGCCATTGCCATAGATGAGATGCAAAAGTACACCGAAAGAAAAGATGTTCCGTAGTCTCAAAATGCGAAGAATACATACTACAAACCGAGACAATGATGCAGCCCCGTGTTCTAAGATTCTCATCAGTTGGCATTTTATTGTGAAAACATCACCAAACAACAAAAGATGCCGTGGGCGGAATCGCCGGGTGCCATAGCCAACTTGCCCAAGGTACCGAAGGTGAACCTGAGAATAAAAAATCATATGCTTGCTTAGCCGTTAACATGCCATCTGTAGAGTCATACCAAACCAGTTGGTCGTGTAAGGGATGATTAGGCAACACAACTTGATGTATCCGTTGTGCCACCGCCGGGAATTTTTCAATGAGACATAGAGGAATATTCTAAGACTGGTTGTGAATAAAATAGCTCACCGAACCACGTAGCGAAAGACGGATGTCAGGTGGAATTGGAAGAATCTCCGTTAACGTGTCACCCAACCAATTATCTGACCAAAAACTGATGTGCTCACCCGTACCAATTAACCACCGGGTCTGATTACGAACCAGAGCAAGATGTAGCTTAATGCCAGGCCAAACCGAGGAGCAAATATAAGAAGACGCGGGACTGCCCTTGCGCAAGAACCGTGCGCGACCAAGGCGCGCCCATTCATCACCGGAAGACAAGAATTTCCAACAGAGCAGCAATAACAATGATTGATTGATATGCCGTAAAGACCTAAAACCCAAACCACCTGCTTCAAAAGGCGTGCAAACCACGGACCAAGAAACCGTGCAAACCTTGCGAGTGTGCACATCACCACTCCAAACAAAGTTGCGGATCCACTTGTCCAAACATCTTAGTAACGACCGGGGCCAAGAATACACTTGAAAAGAGTGTATAAGCATGCCTTGTATAACCGAGCGAACAAGCTGAACACGCCCCATGATAGACAACAATCTCCCTTTCCATGTGGCAAGTTTGGCTTTAACACGATCAGCAATAGCACGAAGGTGCATCCTCTTCGGCTTACCCACGAAGATAGGACAACCAAGGTACGTGAAAGGGATGGAACTCGGCGAGAAGCCTAGAGCAGCAGCTAGGTGAACACGCCGTGCATTAGAAACCGACCCTGCATAGAACTTACTTTTGGATTTATTTAGAAGTTGACCAGACGCCGAACCATATAGCGAAAAAATCAAAAGTATCCGCCTGACATTCCTCTTGGTTGCCTTGCTAAAGATCATAATATCATCCGCATATAAAACATGGGATGGAACAGAAACACCACGACATAGATGCATAGGCTGAAGCACGCCAGCCCTCATTGCTAACGAAAGGCTGCGGCTGAGTACTTCCTCTGCGAAACAAAACAAAAGCGGTGAGAGGGGATCTCCTTGTCGTACCCCACGAGTGCAACTAAAAAAACCTGCTGAACGGCCATTGATAAGGACAGATAATTTGGCGGAGTGAAGTATAGCCGACACCCAGCCACAGAAAGTAACATTAAAACCAAACTGTTTAAGAACCGCAAGTACAAAAGTCCAATTTACTGTATCGAAAGCTTTCTGAATATCAATTTTCAAGGCAAGGTTGCCTGCAAAACATCGCTTGGAAAGAACATTGATGGCTTCCGATGTGACCATAATACAATCAGAAATTTGCCGGCCGGGAATAAATCCACGTTGGTTAACCGAGATGACATTAGCTGCAATGACGGAAAGCCGATCCGCTAGAATTTTAGTTATGATCTTGAACTGAAAATTAGCCAAAGCAATAGGCCTGAACTGAGAAATAGAATCCGCTCCCGGGACCTTCGGGATCAACACCAAAAGGTTGCAATTAACATTCTCAAGCAAAGTACCTGTTAGAAAGAAACTTTGAAACGCTGCAACCACGTCAGAATTGACTATACTCCAATAGGTTTGAAAAAAATGACCGCTAAACCCATCCGGGCCAGGAGCCCCATCCCCATTCATGTCAAAAACCGCTGCCTTAATCTCCTCCGGGGAAGGCAAACGCGTGAGATCATCATTATCTGCCACGGAGACAAGGTTGGGAATACAGTCCGATATCAAATCATTCGGCGTACACAATTCTGGACCACAAAAAATATTTTGAAAGTAGTGAATAATATGGGTCTCTAAAGCGGCCATATCTGTAATAATGCCATCCTCCCCCCTAAGCAACTGAATTTGCTGAGTTGTCGACTTAATTTTATGCACACGGTGAAAAAAAGCCGTATTACGGTCCCCCTGAAAAAAATTCTTAACACGAGCCTTTTCTTTCCAAAAACCGTCCTGACATAAAAGATTCTTCGTAAGTAAAAGCTGCGCTTGATAGTCATGAAGCTGCAAGTCGTCGGAAATACCATGAATATCAATAAGATTTTGAATACGATTAACCTCCTCAATGGCCGATTGAACATTAGCATCAACATTGCCGAAAACCTTTTTATTCCACTTCTTAAGAGCAGGTCTCAAACGCTTTAATTTTTGTTGCAAGCAATACATTCGCGCACCAAAAACCCGGCGGGACCAAACATCCCTTACAACCCGCACACAATCCTCATGCCCAGTCCAAACATTAAAGAAGCGAAAAGGCAAAGAGCGGGGAACCGAGAGCCTAGAGTGTGTCGCCAACAAAGGATGATGGTCAGAACAATGTTTAAATAAAGTGCAACAGTGAATTGTAGACCAATGCAATAACCACGCTTGATTACAAATAGCACGATCAAGCCGAAGAGCCACATACTCAGAACCTGCCCTTCCGTTTTCCCAAGTAAAGTGCACGCCAATTGCATTTAAATGAGTCAATTGATTGGCATTAGTCCAGTCAATGAAATCTGCGCAAGACAATTTCGGGGGAGGACGCTTGCCTCTCTTCTCATGAGCGCCAAGAACGGCGTTAAAGTCACCAATAAATAACCAAGGGCCCGGGTAAAGCGCTTGTAAACGCGTGAGATCAGCCCATAAAGACCGACGTACCAAATAAGAAGTACTCGCATACACCGCCACAACATAAACAGAATCAAGCTCAAAAACCAAGCACTGGTCCGTGGAATAGACCAAGGAGATGTTAGCAGATGAATTCCACATGCCCCAAATATTTGGAATTAATGGCTCTCGCCCATTTACACCAAATTTATCCACTTTAATACTCTTCCAATACCAAGCCGGGATTGTAGCAAACTGAATTTTAGGTTCGGCAATACAAATCAAATCCGGTTTATGAGTAGTACAATAATTTTTAAGAGCAACTCTTGAATCGGGATTACCAAAACCCCGCACGTTCCAATAAAGGAACTTCATAAAGAATGAGATGAAGGAGGCACACTCCTGGAGCGAGTGTGATAAGGCTGGGTGGCACTTCGTGCTTCAAGTAAATTCTTTTTGCGTTGTCTCTTGTACACGACCTTAGTGAATGGTTGCTCGTCCGGCTGGTCAGCCTAAGCCCTGGACACTAAAGCAACATCCTGGCGTGCTATGTCATCATAAGCTTCTTCATTAGATACAAAGACATTCTGAGTTTCCGGCACAACCTGCGTACCATTATTAGTAGAGCTATGATGTGATTCCTGCCCCGTCGGAGAAGTAACACTATCATGAACAACCATATCCAAAACCACATCGTTCGCACGCAACTCCCCTTGGGCAATGACATCAACCACATTATTAAGAGCAAGGCTAAAGGACGAGGTAGCTACCGTGGCAGCAGGTACGGGTTCAGCAATAACCGGAGATTGCAATTGCTCTATGACCGGTGTGACAACAGGTTCAGCAATAACCTGAGGTACGGGAACTGCCACTGCCCCCTGCTTATTATTAATTTCTTTCTAATGCATCAAAAAAAAAATTATTAATGCATCAAAAAAATATTATTAATTTTTTGTATCAAGGAGGGTTGAGGCCCAATTTTTTTTCTATAGAAAATTACTTTTTGGGACCTCCGATAATTTCTTCTTGTTGTCCTAAAAAATGACCAGAATATTCTTTGAGTTCGCCTTTTAAGTAGCGGACGGTGGTTATTTTTACAATCAATAACCAGCGTCTACACCGTTTACGCCCCCCATAAATGAAAATATAATGAAAAATCATGAAATCAAACTATGTTCGCATACTACATAACAAAACACTGTTAACATAAATTATATTATTAATGGCTTGTGATATGAAGAGGAAGAAAGAAAGAAACCATGCACAATGATTTCTTCACCATGAATTGAATTAATGGAAGCAAAATTCATGCATTTTTTCTTTCACCATGAATTGAATTCATGGAAGTGGTTGCAAAAGAAAATAATAAGAAAATAACTTTTGCATCCTAAAGAAGGGAATTCTTTTTGAGTTGGTAGGTCACATAGCGAAAGGATAAAAATGGAAATGCAAAGGCGCGCTAGACTGCCAATTGTCAAAGGGCGTGAAAAGTAATATTCATTCCTATGAACCCCTTAGATGAATTGTTAATTGTTTTTCTTTTGGGGTTTCAGTCCTTCAATGTTATAAAAATAAATAACTCTAATGAACTAGAAACAAAAACTTAATGAATACTATTACAACAATTTAGGAATATTTTTTTTGACATAAATTTTATTAGAATATAGTTATATATATATATACTTCCAATTGAAAACACTCAAACTAATTTCCTTTGAAGCTTTTTTTTTACAAGAATTGTCGATGAAATTTTTATTTATTAATAATGATATATAATACTTGACGTGTTAACTTAGAATCTGAAACCAAAAGATAAATGAACAAGAGCTGAACAAGACAACAAGACAGAGTCTTGTTGAACACAAAAGTTCATCTATTCAATGCATCTACGTGTCTTTTAAGTTTTTACTTTGTACCACATAGATCACTTAAATTTTATTTTGTAACACATAAATCCTTTATGTTTTAAAACCATAACACATGAGTATAACTTGAAAGCTAAGGATTTGTATGTTACAGTTTTGAAACTTAAAGGTTCTATGTTTTACAAAAGAACTTAAAAGATCTGTGTGATACAAACTGCAAACTTAAAGATCTATAGATCTATATATTAGTTGAGGAAGAACCACACAAGTCAATCTTCTTTACATTTAGGATTACTGCTAAGGAACTCATCTCTATAGATCCAGGTATTCCTAAGATCAACTTATCGATCCTATGATTTTACATATGCTGCTATGACTATTTGATTTCTGCAATAAAGTATATGTCATAATATGTTTAGCATGTATATATATATGATTTATTTCCAATAGCTACTTCATTTCACTTTTGAGCTTGACATGATTTGAACCTATGTTACTTTGTACACAAAAAAAATGAAAAAGGAATTGAAGAATTAAAATTTGAATAATCAAAATTAATTTTATCAAACATAATTTTGCAACGATAGTACAATCAAATATATACCACAGCAAAAACAAAAAAGCATCAAGACTCTTGACTGTTTTTTTCAAATAAAGGAGAAATAAGGTAGGTGACATAGTACTACTAGTCGTAAGCCAATTAATGTGAGAATATTAATTCTCATAAACAATGCTACTAATAATGGCAACCTTATAGATTTATGGACTATGAAGTCCAGATACTTGATACGACACAAATACGATACGGATACGGCGATATGAGAAATTTTTAAAATTTAAGATACGATACGATTATGATACTTCAATAAAAAATTAAATATATAAATGCAAAATATATAAACATAACTAAAACTGATAATAAAGAAGCATTCATATTATTAAAATTATCTAAAATAAATAAATTATACTCCCTCCGTCCCTTAATATAAGACCCTTTTGACAAAATTTTACTATTCATCTATAATGTTTTGACCGTATTTTTCTAATAATATATAGATGTAAATATTAGCTTATAGGATCTTCTTTAATTTGTTTTGATGAGTATTTTCAAAATATCTAATTTTTATAATTTTTACTGCTAGATAATTAAAGATATTAGCGATCAAAATTGTACATTGGCGTACGTGCTGTGGTCCAAAGGGTCTTATAATTAAGGGCGGAGGGAGTATATCTTAAATACTATCCAAAAAACGAGTCATGCATTTCTCCATTAATGTCCTATAATTTTATCGCTCCTTATTGTTTATAAACATTACAATAAATTTTTACATTTTTTCGTAAGAAAGTTTGAATATTCACCATTATTAGAAAGAATAGATAAAAAAAAAAAATCAAATTTTATGTTTTTCAAAGTTTCGATAAATTACTTAAATATTAATAATATTTTCAATGATAAACAAAATAATTATTTCAAAAAATGTTAACATACTGTAACTATTTCCCTAAACCCTAAATGTTAACATAATTATTGAATTAATGATCTGGTGTATGTGAAATTTTCAAATGCACATGAAATTTCTCTTAATTAATTGGCTGGAGTACAGTACACACGTGACACGACACCCTTCATTTAATTTTTTTTTACAGAATCATCAATTCAAGCGTTGGGGTTGGCAGTAGTTTTGTTTGTGGCATTGATCTTTTGTTTCAGAATCATCAATTCAAAGCAGTTGGGTTGGCGGTACTTTTTGAGTGTGGCATTAATTTTTGGGTAAATAGACTTCTACCCCTCTAAAATATGTAAATTCTACAATACTCTTTTATAATTCTTTTTTTTTTAGAATTCTCACCGTAATGTTTGATTTTTTGCAATACTCTCTAAACTCATTCAATCACAAAAAATCCCCACTAAAATGATATTTTGCGGCGGTTTAAAACTCTCGCTAAAATGACATTTTGCGGCACATTTTATTTGCAGCGGTTTAAAACTCCCATTAAAATTATATTTTGCGGCGGTTATATTATGGTTGAATGAGTCCTGAGGAGTATTGTAAAAAATCAAACATTACATCAAGGAATTCTTAAAAAAAAAATTACAGAGGTATTGTAAAATTTACATATTTTACAGAAAGATAAAAGCATATTTACCCCTTTCAAAAAAAAAAGCCTATTTACCCATAAGTTTTTGACAAAGAGTGTGACATTAAGTCATTAACTATTTATTCGAATGAAAATATTACATTATTTAATCTCTTCTATGAGCACAGATTAGTCACAAAAAAAAAAGAACCAACTAGCACATAAAAACTCACTCTCTTTAAATTGATTTCTCTACCACTATAAGAGATCATCAGAAACACAAACAAAATACTAATCATGCAACCTCTTAATGGCGAACCTCCTCCTCCTTCTTCTCCATCAAAGATCATACAACATGCTCCTCCTCTAGAGATTATACAATCTGAGGTTCAAAATCAAGTTGTTGCTCGTGAGTTTTTTTTTCTCTAATTATTTTCATCTAACAAGATTGATTTTGAGTCGTGGAACACATTTTCAATCTTTTTGATAAATTTGAAAATAGTATTAATATATAGTTTGTTGATTATTTGTTCTATTTTAACTAAGATTTTAGTTCTGCTGATACTCTTTTGTTTGTACTAATTTTATTAAAAATAATAAAAGATAGATCTGAGTATTGTGATGGACACCAAAACCAGGAATTTGTGTAGGTTTATTTTCAAGTTTTCTTTTTAACTGATAAAATTATGTACTTTTCTTACAAATTTACTTTCTTTTGCAAAGTTTTTTTTAAACCGAACAATATGTAATACCTAAACCAAAAACTTGTGTAGGTGTTTATTTTCAAATTTTTGTTTAATTTCAATTCCCCGAATTGGAGCTGCAAATACCAGGGGATCGATTGTGAGGTTAGTGATTGATGTTTTTAGATTTCTACCCATTTGTTCAAATTGAAGATTTATTTAAATTAACACTCATCCAACACCTATAACAAATTAAAGTTCCTCTAATTTTGAAAGTTAATAAACATGGCTTGTTATTCTAGTGCGTGTTGCTCTGCGTTTGATTAAGCGTTTGTTGCTAAAATAATTCATTGATGTATCATTGTTGCAGAGTTTTTAAGTTGAAGATCAACTCATGACATGCAAAACTAATGGAAAGAGTGATGCCGATCTTTTCTCTGTCAAACGATAACCCTTCTATGAAAGTTGAGGACTTGTGTTCCCTACTTTGTGGTGTTTAAGGTAATCATATTTATATCACTTTTCTCTTAATTAAATTATTATAACCTAAGGCTTATTTATTTTATTTATAATCGTAACACTCTCAAATTTTATAATTAACTAGAACCCTTGTTTTTATTATTTTATTTATTATTTGTTTTAATTGAGCAATTTTGTACTCTCTCTGGCCTTTATTATAAGCAAAAATTATTTTTTAGATACATTGAATAACTAATATATTTAAACTACTTTATTGTTTGATACATTAATTATTCAATATATTTAAAAAGTCAATTTTACTTATAATAAAGGCTGAAAGGAGTATAACTATATTGGATACACCTTTGCATGTTTGACTTTATGTCATTGGCTTGATAATTTATCTTAAATTATTAATAATAATTGTTTAGTATATTTATTTTATTTACAACAACTCCAGTCACAACAGCAGCAACAACAACCTCGATATTTCAGACAACAACAACCTTCCAACACCTTCGTCCAACACATGGGTCAATCGTCTCTTCAGCAACAGTTCATGGTCCCAGTAGAATCTAATTCACAGCCATCCGCAAGCCAAGTTCTTCCTTCGATGGATGACGATCATATTCAGCGGTTTGTGAATTGTGTTTCTAATGATGATTCATCATGCATTTTCAATGAACTACATGTTCAAGATCATGATCCGCATCCAATGGGAACAAGAGACGGTCCAAGAGGAAGAAGCAGAGGAAGTAGTCAATCCCGCAACAGTGGCAACCAAGGAGATCATTATCAGCGTGACACTTAGAAGTTTATTTATTATATTTTATTTGCATGAGTTAATTTGTAATATTATGACAATATTTTGTTTGCTTTGGACTATAATATTATTATAATTATGACAATGATCTATTATTTTGTTTGCGTCAAAAAAAATTATTACTACCTCCATTCTTTTTTACTTGTCGTTTTAGAAAAAATTATTTGTTCCTTTTTACTTGTCGTTTTGGCAATTTATGTTATATTTTGCCTATTATACCCTCTTTTCTATTTTATTTTATTGACTAAATTTTGTATAATTTTTTTTTTGTTGAAACAATATAATCTTTTTATTGTATAAAATTTTTGTTTATTTTTAAATAAAGTTTGTTACAATTTTTTAGGAATAAATAATGTTCTTGAAAAAGTGAGAAATTATTGGTGGATTAAAAATATACGATATATATTTAAAAAAGGGAATAATGGAAAAATAAGGTGCAAAAACACACTCTCCTATTTTGATTTTTTTTTGTTAAAATGACAAGTAAAAAGGAACAGAGATAGTAATAATTAATAATTCTAAAATTGTACAACAAAATATTAATTCCAAGAGAAAAAAAAAAGAGCAGGTAAAGAGGATGAGATTGCATTACTTCAAAAAAAAAAACAATTATGATTGCCACCTGCATCACACACCATTGAGGCATGGACCGTGGATACAAAACAATTTATGTTGCGAAGCAATGTATTAAATTTCAGAGTTAATAGTTCAATGAATATGATTAAATTTTTGTGAGCAAAAATATATATATGATTTTTCATTAAAAAAAAGTGTGGTGTTATTAGGCCATATTTGTTCCTTTTTATTTGTCGTTTTGGTAATTTAAGTTATATTTTGCCTATTATATCCTCTTTTTTATTTTATTTTATTGACTAAATTTTGTATAATTTTTTTTTTGAAACAATATAATCTTTTTAATGTATACAAATTTTGTTTGTTTTTAAATAAAGTTTGTTACATTTTTTTAGAAATATATAATGTTTGTGAAAAAATAGAAAATTATTGGTGGATTAAAAATATGATATATATTTAAAAAAAAGGGCATAATAGGAAAATAAGGTGCAAAAATACACTCTCCTATTTTGGTCTTTTTTTTTCTTCTAAAATGACAAATAAAAAGGAACAGAGGTAGTATAATTATACATTGTTAATATATTTTGAAAACAATTTATTTTAAATATAAATTATATACTAAAAACTAATTTGTTTCAAAAAAAAAATATTTTTTATAATTTTCAGTGTTTTAAAAACCGGATCGGTTGAACCGGTGAACCGGAGGAGCACCGGTCCGGTCAGGTAGTTGGGTCGGACATGCAGTCCAACCAGAGAGAACCGGTTAGAACCGGGGGTGAACCGGTATAAACCGGCGAACCGGGCGGTTTCCTTAAACCGGTCGGTTTTATTGCAAATGCTATTATTTTTTTTCGGAAACACTTTTTTATTTTGGGAAACAAGTGTTTTTTTAATTGGTTAAAAATATAGAAAATATCAAGAGCAGACTTTGAACCCTTGACCTCTCTATAATATCTATAATAGTAGAAGCACATTGCCACTATGCTATTTGGTTTAGTTGTGAATATTGTTACATTGTATTCTATATATTTCATATTATCTTGTATGATTATTATACTAAACATTTAATTTTATTTTCTTCATTTTTTTTAAAAACTTTAGATTTTATTTATTGTTCGTCTAATGTTAATTTTATTGTTAAACTCTTATTTTTTAAATATAATTTAACTAATGCTTTTGCGGTAAAAAAAAAAACCTGAGTTCTAATTTATTATATTTATAGTTAAAAAATATACATTATAATTGCATGTGTGTTGACTATGTTTAAAATTTAAATTTAAAAAATAAACTTGTGACATTATGACAAATAAAATTTTCATATTTTTTAGGTGTCATGACTTTTTTTAAAGACTGAGTCACCAGTTCGACCGGTTTAATACCTATATAATTTTATTATAGAGACCGGTTCATTACACAGGTTTGATCTAGTTTAATTCGGTTTAGTCTTGCGGTTCGACCAGTCACCCCGTAGTTCGAGTGAACCAGTGAACCCATACCCTCACATGTTCAATGACCGGTCCGGTTTTTAAAACATTGTTAAAATGAAAAACATTTTTTTTTAAAAAATAAGTTTAATTTCCAGACGGTCTATGCCGTCTAGAAATTTTATCGCGCCGAACATTTTGAGACGGCCTAGACCGTCGTAACGTGTTAACCGTTCTGACATTAACTTTGAGACGGTCTAAGCCGTCTCAAACTTTAACAAGTTGTTCATCGTTTCTAGACGGTTCAAGCCGTCTCAAACTTAGTCTCAAACAGGCCCACCACTTTCTAACGGCTTGAGCTGTCTCAAAATTTTGTGGCGAGCTATTTTGCAACGGCATGTGGCCGTCTCAAAATCAATGCTTTGGGACGGTTTTCAACATTTTGGGAGGGCTTATGACCGTCTC
The DNA here is from genome assembly GCA_951804385.1 of Trifolium dubium. Lineage (NCBI taxonomy): Eukaryota > Viridiplantae > Streptophyta > Magnoliopsida > Fabales > Fabaceae > Trifolium > Trifolium dubium. Next base: position 29,217,865 of record OX638070.1, on the reverse strand, counting down.
AAAATCATGTATTTCTTATAGTGATTTATTTTTTAGATTCATAGAATGATTGATGTATTTGATTCATATTATAGATGAAATACAACAATAATTCAATGGTTCATATTAATGAAAGGAGGCGGTACATGTTTTATCATGCGGTAGTTAGTTTCTACTAATTGTGCATTATTTTTATCAACTTTCCGAACTTTTTTTTTTACCAAATCAACTTCCAAACTTAATTCATGATTTGGGTTGGTTTGTTGTATGGTTAATGATAAACATTGTCTTCACAGTAATATGGTAATGGTTAAGGAAATAAAAGTAATTTTGTTTAAAATTTGTGTATTATATTTTTTTTTTTTACAATTGTGTAGTATACTTTTTCAAAATAATAAAATACAATTTTCAATATAAATTTTATATTTTTTGGTAATTTTAACTAGTGTCCCAACACTAATTAGAAGGCCCTTGTTTTATTAATAAGCTTTTCAAACTCTCAACGCTATTACCATTATTATTGGTTTATGTGAATTATTCTTTCAAATATTATTTTGTTGTCTATTGAATTATTTTTTCTATTAATAATATTCTTATTAGTGATGTACGGGTACCCCGTTTTTGAGAGAGTACCGGTACTGGGTGTGTACCGGGTACCGTTAAGCACCAGGTACACAATGGGTACGTACCGACGATGCACCCATTATTTATTTATTTTTTTAGTCTGGGTACTCGCTGGGTACTTACCGGGTACTCTAACGGCTCCTAAAATTTTAAAAAAAAAATATTTTTTTTGTTTTTATATTTTTTTTAGAAATATTTTGTCCAAAAAAATCTTTTATTTGTTTTTAAAATATTATTAACCTAAAACTGCAAGAAAACTATAAAAAGAGTAAGAATTATAATGAAGGAGCAACAAGAATGTGAGATATTGGTGGAGATGAATTGGATCTATTTGAAGTTGCTAATCTTTCTCTCGATGAACTTGAATTAGAGGCCCTCTTTTAAATGACGGTGAAGGGTGAAATATTAAGATTCGATTTTGACTCGATGAATAATGACATTTTTAAAATGTTTTTTTTTGTTATTGCTTATAATTTGACTCTTTTTGAGCAAATTATTTTTTAATTTGATACGATTGTTTTAATGTTTTTAAGCAATTTAATTACTTTTAAAATGTGTTGTTTAATTATGTGTTTTTTAGTAGTATATTTGTATTATTTTATTTATATAATTATAAATAAAAATAAATTATACCAACGTACCCGTACCTTCATTTTTTTTGAAAATGTCATACCCTGTACCAGTACCGGTACTGTACCCATACCATGGCAACACTTGTTCTTATGGATTTTATTTATTTGATTTTTTTGTTTACTAGATCATTAAAGAAAGTAAGATAAATTAAAGAAGAATCGACAAAGACATTTACAAGATGAATGACATAGATAAAAAGGATGAATGGAAGATTGTTTATTGTTTTTAATTACTTGATGTTTTTGCTTAACTGTAACAGAATTTGTTATTACTCCTTCCATTGGTTTCGTTTGGCTAGGGATGGATCTAGGACTGGTATATCGATGTGGCTAAAAAAATACGTTCACAAACTTTAAAAATCTTTATATATACTAGCGGGCCAAACGGGCACGTTCCCGTTTGTGTGATACCAACGTATCCGTTTGTGTGATACATATTTTTTATTATTTTATATTTAAATTTGATTTTTTTTGTTGTTGATGATTTCTTCAAATTTGATTGTTATGAGAATAATTTGAAATTCAAATTTGGTTGTTATGAGAATAATTTGAAATTTGAAATTAAGGGTAAAATAAGAATAAAAATAGGTCATACCAAAATAGTGTATCCTCTTTATATAGGTATAGATATAGGCCCGGCCCAGAGGCTGTGCAGGGCTGCAGCCTTGGGCCTCAAATTATTGAGGGCCTCAATTTTTTCATACTCACATAGCATTATTATATTAAGTATATGTTTTGCGGAAGATTATACAAGAAGTGTATGTTGATGCAGTGGTTGTTGTTGGTTGAGGATTATTTGGGTACGCGAGTGCAATTCTTGAGGGCGACAGTTTTGGTAACTTTTTTTATTTACTTTAAATAACAACTAAAAAATAGAGTAGGCTCGGGACAAAATCAAAACCTTATTAATAAATTAAATTAACATTAAATAATAATCATTACGCAATTAATTTTAATATTATTTATGTTATTTAATATATTTGAATATATAATTCTCTTTATATAAATTTTTTTTTTTTTATTAGGGGTCCATTTTTTTTTCCGCCTTGGACCTCCAAAAAGTCGGGACCGGCACTGTATATATAGTTACATAAAAAATGCGTTCTATATACTTGTATATTAGTTGAAGAAGTAGCTTTGTCATCAGAACAAAAAAATCGGAAAAAATAACAAAGAACAATGGGAGAAAAGAAAGTAAAAGAATCAAACAAATATTGAGATCGATTAAAATTACATGTGTTTAATAAAAATGTATAGACCTTTAATATTAATGAATTTCAATAACATATTTTTTTTTTTGGTCGAGACCGGGGTATCCACCGCCGAACGCAGTGACTAATCCCTCGCTAGATTGGAGGCACCTTGATGGGTGGGATAGCTGGCCCAAGGATTTAAAGCTGCTTCATGCCCAAGGTGAGAATCGAACCCTCGACTCTTGGTTAAGGGAGGATGAGCCCCAACCGCTCAACCACACCCCTTGGGTTTTTCAATAACATATTAAATGATTTTAAATTTCTATATTATACAAATTATAAATTTAATGATAAATTTTGTTAATTTTTAAACTCGTTAAAATGTCACCAGTACAATTTAATTTCTTTAGTATGTGTATATATATTGACCAAATCCGTAAAAAAAAATTGACCACATTTCTTGATTTCCTGAACCTGGGACAGTTAACTCACCAGGATGCCGAATTCGTTTTTATGATAATTTGCTACCGTTAGCCATATATATACACAATCATAATTATATATATATATATATATATATACACCTGCTAAATATTGAAAATTTTAGTGTGGCTATAACCACACTATGCCTCTATATAGATCCGTTCATGGACTTTGGCTCATTTTTTAAGAGTAAAAGTTGCTTTCAGTTTAAAAGTAATAAAAAGAGTTTTACAAATAAATTAAAAGTTGTTTGGTAATTTTCTTTTTATATTTAAAAGTACTTTATACTTATCTTCTTTTTACATAGTGTATTTTGATTTGTTTTGTTGAGACAAATCTCTATATTTTTTTCATTAATATTAAACCACTTTTTTTAATAAGAGCTTCATAAAATGTGTGTTTGACCCTACTTATGATTTAAACGAGAAGTAAAACTAAAACAAATTCGGACAAACAAACACTAAATTTTTGGTCTTTTTAGCTTTTTAGTTTTGTATCAAAATTTTGATTCTTTTAAGAAATCAAAAGGTACAATTGATGATGTTTTTAAATTTGTATCCTTACAAAATCTTTAAATTTGAAATTTGTATCCTTACAAAATCTAAAACATTCATTAAATGAATTTTTTCTTTCTTAATAAAGTTATGGTAAAATGATTTAATTTATAAATTTTATTATTTCTTAATTCAAATCAATCAAAGTTTAGGACAAAGAGAGTAATATGTTCAATACTTTCTTTTTTGATACAAAATGTGTGAGAACTACAAAGAATTCTGAATTTGGACCTATTATCCTTTGATTTACCATGTTCAAATCCTCTCGTTGAATTTCTTCCTTTTGACTCTGTAAGCAACCCTGAAGAGGATGACAATTCACCCGACTCTCTCTGTCGGATCTCTTCATTGAGAACCAAATCTCGTACATCATTAAATTTCATCTTTGTACTTTCCGACGAGCTATTCACATTCGTGACTGTAGCATTCCAACTATGTATCAATGCTTGTATTCATCGTCAAATTTGATACCAAATGAATTCAATTAAGTTGTGACAATGTTGAGTTCATTGATATGTTGTACAATTGATGCGTTCTGTCATCGTTCTAAAGTGTAAACAATTGTCTCATTAAATGAACTTTATTTGCATCATTACAAAAGTTAAAGCATTAATTGTTACGATCTTTGTGATTTCTTAATCCACGTGCATAACTCTAAAATGACAATAATTTTGAGATAGAGAGTGTAATACTACCTCCGTCCCTAAATATAAGAACATGTTTGACTAAATTATATTATTCACTTATCATGTTTTGACTGTATTTTTTTAATAATATATAGATGTAAATATTAGTATATAAGATCTTGTTTGATTTGTTTTAATGAGTATTTTCAAAATATCAAATTTTTATAATTTTTACTGTTAGATAATTAAATATACTAGTAATCAAAATTGTGCATTGACGTATGTGCAGTAGTCAAGCAGGGTATTATATTTAGGGTGTGTTTGTTTCAAGAGAAAAAGGAAGAAAAAAAAGTGAAATGATAGAAAGACGATGGAAAGTGTTATTTTCTTTTGTTTGGAACAACTTGAAAAGGTGAAAGAAAGAAACCTGCTGCTGGAGGTCCACACAAAAACAAAAGTGTTATTGGAACACCACTTTTCAAACACCAATACAAACACCTAGGCAATTTTGTCATTTTCATTTTAAAGTAAGAGTTTTTTGGTAAAAACAATATATTCCACTTCCATCAATATCTTTTTTTTCTTCTTCTGTCACCTAAAACGATGGAGTTTGTGAAGATTTCCCTCTATCCACTGTCCACACCATCCCGACCAACACTGTCTAGACCATCACGACCACCGCCGTCCACACCACCCTCATCGTTGTTGATTGCAATTGTCAAAATTCAATTTTGATCCCAAAATAACAACAACAGTAGATCTAATTTTGTCAAGATCTGATTTTGAGAACGGACGGAGAGTGAGAAACAACGGTCGGAGACAGAAACGGCGGTCAGAGATAAGTGGTGGTCGGAGAATGAGAGAGATCTAGAAGAGAATTGCAGAGAGAACAATTAAAGGAAAAAATGCAAAGAGGTCGGCGCTGGATGAGGCAACGGCGGTAGATGTGGAAATGATAGAGGTTTTGAGAGAAAGCTAAAGGAAAATTAAAGGAGAAAGAAAATATGTTAGAGGGAGTGAGAAAAAGAAGAAGAAAAAAATAAATAATAAAATTAGTATAAAGGGTGTATGTATGACCGTATAGTGTTTGTATTGGTGTTTGTAAATATGATGTGCAAATAATATTATTGACACAAAAAACATTTACTCCCAAATGTGGACGGAAAGTTTGAAATAGCCAAATCTTTTGATCTAAAATAACTAAAATGGCACTATGCTTTTGCTATTATTACATTGCACCTACTATTTTTAGTCATGCTTTTTAGTTTTTACTCTCACGTAATGACTTTTTATATAATGTCTTTTTTGTCATTTTATTAATATTAGTATTCATCTTTTTTCATTTTATGTCAAATCAAACAATAAAATAAAATATTTTTATCATACTTTCTTTCTACTTTCTCTTATTCTAAACAATTAAAACAATCCTTTTACACTCTTACTTTCTACTATTTTTCTTTCCATGTATTTTCTTTCTTTTCGCTTTCTTTTTTTCCACATTCTTTCCCAAACCAAACACACAGGTAGTACATTATTATCTAATACTAGTTTCGTCCCAAATTATAAGACCCATTTTGAATAAATGACACTATTCATATATCTTGCTTTGACCGTATTTTTTTCATAATTTATAGATATAAATATTAGCATGTAAGATCTTGTTTGATTCGTCTTGAAGCGTATTTTCAAGATATCAAATTTTTATAATTTTTACTAATGTACAATTAAAGATATTAGCGATCAAAATTGTGCATTGGTGAACGTGCAATGGTCAAAATGAGTCTTATAATTTAAGACGGAGGTAGGAAATTTTAACACTTGTCGGTTGTGTCACCACCTTGGAACATTCTCAATCTATGCTCATGCACACTTGTCACTTAATTGAACAAAGACCTAGCCACGCATCACATTAACCTCTACCCTATAAATCCACCTTTTTCATCTTCATCTCTCAAAATTTGACCTAAATAAACAGAAGTACTTGAATCAAGCACAATGGCAAAAAGCAAAGATGACATAAAATATGGAACAGCACAAGCAAAACTATCAGAAGATGAAACATTGAGAGTAGCTTACAAACATGGTACACCACTTGAAGGAGGAAAAATATCAGATTCTAAACCAGTTAATTTGTTTCCAAGTGCACAAAAGAGTGATCAACAACAACAAAATGTAGATTCTAATCAATCTCAGTTGCAACGTGACGAGACAAAAGGAGAAGGAGAAGATTCTACTGATTTCACTACTGGAGCTCCTTGTTTGCCACACAAGAACAAGCCTCCAACACTTGGTCATAAATTTTAATGATAAAATGAAAACAAGAGAGAAATATCAATTATGTATGTATATTAGTTTTAACTTTGTGTGTTTTTATTTCCTATGTGGCCTGGAAGGCTGGAAGTTATCATGTAGCAATATTGAAATCCTATGTGATACTCCTTAATAATTTTGCTGTTTAAGGCTGAGTTAGATATGTGTCAAAAAATAAAAAAGATTGAGTTACATAGATTAAAAAGTATATTAAAAATTCTATTTTAAACAAAAAATACTACGGTCCAACCCGTTTAACGTAATCCGTAGTTCGTGTAGACTTTAAGTCTAATTTTTTTTAATTCTGTGTGTGTTGGATTGTTAAAATTGCTATCATCAATCTTTTGCAGTCACACATTTTGATCTATGAGTGTTGGATTGTTAAAAACCGCTGTCATCAATCCTTTGCAGTCACACAAATAAGTTGACTGAGTTGGACTTAATTGGTCCATATAATTATCTATAAATAAGACTATAAAGGGGCGGTTGTTTCGGGTTTATAAGTTTTTTTTGTCACCGTTGAACGTGGTGACTAATCCCTCACAAGATTAGAGACACCTCGATAGATGAGATAGTTGGTCCAAAGATTTAAAGTTGCTCTATACCCAAGGTGAAGATCGAACCCTCGACTCTTGGTTAAGGAAGAATGAGTGCCAACTGCTCAACCACACCTCTGAGGTTATAGGTTTATAAGTTTATTCCTATGTATCTAAGATGGGAATAAAAAATAACCATGTTTGTTTTAAGAAAATAAATAATTATTCCCATGAGTTTATTATTACCGGAACTTTTTATTCCCATGAATACAGGAACTTGATGATTCCCTCCTACATGAATACCAACCAAACACAATTTTTCATAATAATGGGAATAAAATTCCTGCTACAATATTCTTTGAAATTATTTTTGCAGAAAGTAATTTAAAATCCAGCAAACAAACGCTCTCTAAGATACATTTGAAAATAAAGAAGGAAAATGATAAATATTGCTCTAAGGGCAATAGTTAAGGAAACAAAAGAAGTAATTTCTTTTTGAAATTTGTGTAATTTACTTTATTAAAACAATAAAACACAATTTTCAATGCATATATTTCTTTTTTTAATAACCTTAACTAGTACCCTTGGAGCACTAGTTAACAAGACCCAATAAAAAATACAAGAGTTTTATCTTCTCTTTCTCTCTTTTACCTCTTCTCTATCTCTATTCTCTTTATTTTTTACTTTTGTACACTCTTTATTTTTTACTTTATTTCATAATAAAATTCATTTGTGACGGCACCAATATATTTTTCTAATGTAGACAAAACAATTTTACAAAATCAAAAAAATAATCCAAACCCAAATCTAGGGATGACAAGAAAATCCAATCCCACAGGACCTCACCTCAACCTGAATCAGAGTCAACGGTAAAAATTTAAGTTAACAGGGTTCAAATTCAATTTCAGGTAATGTCAAACATGCATTTTAAACCTGAAATCACATCCTTTATATATTAAATTATATGTTATAGATTATTTTTCATCTCTATTTTAATATTGAAGACATTTTATAGTAATTTCATTAAACTTGCTATATTTTTTTTTATTTTTGTTAATATGAGTTCGAATTCAAGTTTAAATTCGGTAGTATTTTGATATTCAAATATTATTTAAGCTCAGATTTGAGTAACTATTTCATATTCGAGTTTAAATAGTGTCAAATTTAACCAGAGTGGAGTCAATACGCGACAATCAATCACCGTTTCCACTTTCGCTTATTACATTTTGAATTACCACTACTTTGTATATAAAGGATTATTGTGGCGGTGTTCAAAACTTCCTTCCAGACTTCAACAACTAACTTACCTCTTCTTCTCCAAACAAAACATACAATTTCTCCATCCATTCTTATCTCTCTCTTGACGGTTATTTCACCATGATCCATTCCAATATGAAATCATCAACACCAAAAGAGAAAGAAAACGTTCGTGGCGGCTTGAGTTCGCACATCCTCACCCTCCATCGTCGTCTTCTCCACGCCTTAAACCTTGGCACCAGGTAACCTCTCTCTCTCTCTCTCTTCATTCGCTTTTCGATTGTGATTTTCTCTTTCAGATTTTCAGCGACTTATCGATTGTTTTTGTTAATTTGTAAAAATTTGATAGACATTTTGATGAGAAGACGAATCGATGGAAGTGGCAGTGCGTCAATATTGAAGCGCAGAAAAATGTACTCCGTTCAATTACTGCCTTTCTTGATTCTATTTCCGGTGATGCTTGCGCCACGCGTCATTCCATTGTTAAGGTACTTTTAACAACACTATTAGGAGGTAATTGTATGTTTGGTTCTGCGGTGAGAAAAATTGATTTTGAATTAATTGATGATTTGATTCTAACTCAGTTGAAGATAAAATGATTTATGTTTGGATACATTAATTTTAGTGTAAAAATCAATTCTAGAGCTACAAATTACAATTTTTAGCTTCAAGTAAAATCAATTCTGAAGGCAAAATTAATTCTACTTTAGAGAAACTAAACATGTCAGAATCAATTCTAGTCCATCTAAAATTGAAACCAAACATAACTGAGGTATACATAATTATCTAGGACATTTATACACTAAAATCATAGTAACGATGATCGAGTTATTTCTTGTAAGAAATTTAGAAGATCTCTATTGGTGCTACTATATTATAACTTTATAAATTTATTGATGCAATTTTAAATATGTAACTTGCTAATGTACAATTCCTAAAATATAAATCAGTATTTTAGTCGCGCTACCATTAATATATTCCCACTTCACTTTTAGAAGAAGGATGTTAGTACCAACATGTGGTTGAGAGACTCAGACACCATAATCAAGTGGTCAGTAGTTCGAACCATCATTCTATATTGAGAGGGTTTTTTTGACCTGGCGGAGAGTAGTCACTGCTAAACTGCAGTGTATACTTTGTACCTCTTATATGGTTAACAAAAAAAGAAGTATGTTAGTAAGTTACATCTTTGAATTATATAGATGAATTGGCCTTCTTGGCTGATGTATACTATTTAATTTAATGGCATTCAAAAATGTGCTTAACTTCATTATTCTACTTCATTAGGAATCTACTGCTGATATTTTGGGAGCATTGTTATGGATTCTTCAATGCAAAAATGAGCCCTTGTTAAGCATGGCATCGAATGTGGCGGTGAAGTTAGTTAGTGTTTTACCAAGTCCGCTATTGCAATCGCGTTTGTTGGATCTTGTCTATTGTCTATCTTCCTTGCTATCTTCACATCAAGAAGAAGTTGCAATATCCTGTGCTACTGCTTTGAATTTGATAATCTCAAATCTGAGTGCTACAAGCGAGAAGGCAGTTATTGAAGCACTGAAAGAAACAGAGATTTCCATTTGCATTGTTCGAAATATAAAAGATTTCAGTGCGAAGAAAATTGAATATTTTGTGGAGATGGCTTCACTTTTGAGCACAATTCTGTTAAGGTGGCCTTCATCTAGGTTCCCTGTTTGTAATGATGTTGAATTTATGAAAGTTTTAGCAAACATGCATACAAAGACAGATAGTTCTATTAAACTTGTTCTTCTAAAGCTGTACACATCTTTAGGTATTAAAGTATCCATCTTTTCCCACCCCCTCTTTTTATCTTCCATATATTGTCTCAATTATTTAAGCCAACTAATCTATTACTATTATTTTTGTTACCAGCTTTATGTGATTCTGTAGCGCAGAAACTTATAGAGGATGGAAAAGCATTTCTACAAATGATTGTGCAGGCGATGGGAAAATCAAACCCTCATGATGTTCGAATAGCGGGGTTTCGGCTTGCTCAATGTCTATTGGTAATAGTTAATGTTTTATATGATTAACATATGAATATATATATAGGCTTGTACTTAACAAACATCACTTTTATCTACTTAGAGATCCCAAGAAAGTTGTTTAAAAGTGATGGATTTGTGTGGCGAAGCTCTCGTTGATGCCATAATATGTGGGATGAGAGAGACATGGCCTTGTTCCAAAAAAATTGAGAACAACTATGGTTCTGTATTAGTGGAAGCATGTAAATTGGCTCTAATTATTCGTTGGGCTGGCGATCATCATATCAAGTTTTGGAAACAAGGAATCGATAAAGTCCTCCTTAATCTTCTGATGGAAAATATTCATGACCAATCGTCTGAACTCGTCTTGTCATTGGAAAAACAAATATCCATGGTGAAGGAGGGACTGAAAGTCAATTATCACATTCCTCTGAGGAATTATGTGTGGGACATTCTTGGGTGGCTTACAATTCATTGTGGAGAAAATTCAAACCCTTATAGTTATACCAATGAGAGTGAACTCCATATCAACTTACTAATTGTATGTGCATGGTAAGTTGTATTTCTTTAATTATCATTTTGTTATGACTTAAAATGCGTGTATACATTGGTATTATAATGTATTATATAACATAATTTCTTAATATCACTGCTTATATTTCTAAAATTTCATATCTGACCATTTATTACACCTTCTTAGCAATAATGTGCAAATTTCTCCTTTTTCGACAGCTTCACTTTTGTGGATGTAATTCGAAAATGGTGCCGGATATGTCAAAATGATGTTGATGATAATTTTCAAAGTGAACCGGTAGCAAGGGCTGTTCTAATGATGATATATTCTCCATGTAGTTATATTTCCTCACATGCTCGATTAGTATTATCTGATATATTGAAAGTCAAAGGCGATCCGTGCTTGAAAAACTCACTACATACCTTGGATTATATATCATCTCTCAAAAGCTATAGTTCATTTGATAAACTTCAACTTGTTATTAACTTAATTGGGCTGACCTGTCTTTCAAGTTTACCACAGTATCAAAGATGTATCATAGAAAGCAGAGGGATACAGGCTGTTGTTCTTCTCGTGCAACGATGCTTAAGTAATGATATTCATGTAGAAAGGTCTGAAGTTGCTCCTCATTTGCATACTGTATTCCATAAAAGGTCTTGTTGCTGGATTGGTAAAGGAGACTGGGAAGGTTCCGATGTTCTCTTATTTTATGGTTTGTGGGGCTTAGCTGAATTTCTTCATCAGTGTGGCCTTTTTCAAGACAATTCTCAACAATTTACTAGAGAGGTGACAAACATTAAAATTCAGTTTGTGAACAAACTTCATGAGATCTGTAGTAGCACCTCTTGCAGTCCTGGAGTAAAATGGTATGTTTCTTATATTCTAAGTTATTTTGGATTTTACGGTTTCCCAAATGAATATTCCAAAAGGATCGGGATAACTCTTAATAAGGAAGATTATGCAGATTTGCGACTCATTGTAGCAAATGGGGCTTCTATGAGTGTTCATGGTGTTATTCTTGCTGTTCGATGTCCATCAATTCTACCTTCTAAAGTGTTATCTAGTAGTAAGAGTTCTAAAGAAATAACAGATTATTTTGTTGGAGAGACTGTGAGAGAAGTTCGGTATTCTTCTCATGTTGATTATGAAGCATTACTGTTATTGTTGGAATATGTATATCTGGGATGGTTGAATGCAGCAGAAGAAGAAACTGTGAAAAAGCTCAAAATTCTTGCTAAGCGTTGCAATCTACAGCCTCTCTTGCAAATGCTTTGCAGACAATCTCCAAAGTGGGGCACCCCTTTCCCCAACTTTAATCTTACTTCATCTCTTGATGCAGCTGGAAGTTATTTTTCGTATGGTTTGCTTCTTGACCAGATTTTTCTAGATATCTAGAGGTTGTATGTGATTGGTAACTTCGTGTTTTCTTGTTGATCCATGTCTTTATCAATATCTATTTCCTTTCGTATACTTGAGTAGATTCCTTGAAATTGATGCTACTATTTTTCAAATGATAGTTACTTTTCTGAAAGGACTAAAACTTGGAACTGTTGCTGAGATTTGCTACTAAATTCCTTTGTATTATCCAGTTTATACTTTATAGCAAAACTACCGTTAGTTAAATCCTTACTTACTGATTGGAGCTTCCTTATGGACTAGGAATTTATTGACTTGCCATCTTGGAAAGTAAAAGGTTTCTGCACACAATGAAAAATTGTTAACAACGATGCTGTTAATATTTGCTTAAGTAGTTTGGAGGGAAATTCTGATTTTGTTAGTTTCTATTTTCAGAAATGTCATAATGGAAGCTAAATCGAATGAGCTTGTCGGATGGGCGTGTAACATCTGTTCTCATCTAGTACCGCATTTGCATGTTCACAAAGTTATACTGCAGTCTGGCTGTGATTATTTACAGGGTTTGTTCAGATCAGGAATGCAAGAGAGGTGATTATTGATAGATTATGTAGTTTACAGTTTTCCTGATACACAATTGGTGAAGAGGACACTTGGATGTTCAAATTAAAAGTTTTCCTTATTATGGAAGCTAGTGAGTGCTCATGAAAAGTGAACATTATCTATAGACAGACATGCATGTTTATTTATATCTTGACCAACGTCTATGTAACCCGTTGTGTTTAATTTGTGATTGAGGCCCGAGATTCAAATCTTCTCTTTACAGGCTTGTTTTAATGAAGTATTTGTTTGGAAGCTCATTGGTGCATGTTCTTGAGTCCTGAATTTCAACTTAATCTAAAAATTGGTTAAAAGCTACCTGGAACTAAGTCCATCTTTATGAAATGTTAAATGTATTTTATTTCTTAAGTTTGATGGAAATTGTCCATCCCGTCTTCTCTGTTTGCTTTAAATATTGTGGCCCTTTTGCATTTTGGATTGCCTTATCGGTTTCCTGTTATTTATTTTTGCAGTCATTCGCAAGTCATAAAGGTTGATATTAGCTGGGAAGCATTGATTAAACTGGTACATTGGTTTTATTCTGATGAGCTGCCGAATCCCCCTTCTGGTTGTTTGTGGTTTAATTTGGATGATCAAGAAAAGCTCTTCAATTTGCAGCCATATGTTGAGCTTTGTTGGCTTGGTGAATTCTGGATTTTGAAAAATATTCAGGAAGCCTGCTGGAATGTGATTATGTCTTGTCTTGATTCTTCTAAGCAGTTGTCCATCAAAATAATCAAAATGGCTTATAAGCTGTCTTTGTGGAAGTTGGTTGAAATTGCCGCAAATCTCATGGCTCCTTCTTATAGGCAATTACGGGATTCTGGTGAACTTGAAGAATTTGATGAGGCACTAGTTCACTTCATTTATTCTGCTTCTATTGAACTTAACCACAAAGGTGAAAAACGCTTTAGGTGATGTAATGTAATACCAGAAGTGATTTACCGTGCAGGAGACTCAGGTGTGTTGTAAAATTTTGTAGCAGCTGAGCATTTTTTTCGTCATGTTACTTTTGCTGAAATTTCTAAATTGTTTTTAGTTTGAAAGTGTTAAGTAGACCTAGAGTATGAAGTTTTCAAAGCAATCCTTACTCTTAGCTGTTAGATTTTGTTACAGTTTTTGTTAGGTAGTAATTGTTAGTGTTACAGTTTTTATAATGTTGTAGTTCTGCAAAGTCATGTTGGTATAGGCTGCAAGAAAAGTGGATTCATGTATAGATACTGTTGTAAACTCAAAAATCATTATAGAACGAAAAATAATTTTTTGAAGTGAAAGTTTTATGCTTTATTCATTATTAGAACTGAGAAGTATATTTTTCTTGTGCTTCACACTAAGTTACGGGTTCGCCAAGAACCTTGACCACACTCATTGTCCATCCTGCAATGAGGGTAAACACAATTGTTCTCATAATCAGTTGTAACGGAAAGTGTGCCTCAACATCTAAACAAGTAACATTACGTGATGACAATCACAATCTCTTCAATTTCAAGTTTATATACTAAACCTTCAACAATGTCATGTACTTTAATCACCTTGACATGTTGGTATAAGATTCATTCTAGTCACGCGGCCCAAGAACTATTGGTTTTTTTCTTTCTTGTTAGCCTTATCAGAGATTTTACACCTAAATTGACTGATTGTGATCTTGTAGGTTTAGGTTATATCAATGAAGAACTAATAAGTTCTTAACTTCTCACTAGTTTTAAGTTTGTTGGTCTGAACTTCAAAGGAGAAGAAACATAACAGGTTCCTCTCTTCTCTCGCGTTCACACATAAGAGAAAACCCCACCTAAATTTGTATCCATTTTTCTGTCCAAATTATGATTTGAACCAGATTGAATCATATCATCCTTTATGTTTTGGTAATAATTAGTTTCCCTTTTCTGCTATGTTTGGAGTCTGTTCTGTTCATAATTTTATTGATATAGATAATGGCGACAGGGTGAGCGAGTGTATATATGCTTTTCTATTTTGTTGCTGTACAAGAATAAATTTAGAATTTCAACGCTGATCAGAATTATGAGCCGGTTACCGAGTTACGGAACAAGAGTTTCCAGATGAGTATCATTTCTTTGTGTATAAACAAGATGATGTGGAAGAAGGCATTAAACTGTGAGAGCTCTTAAAAGCTTACTAAATCCAATTGTCATGATTGTCTAATATTATGTCACAATGATGTAAGAATTAGCAATTTTTGGACTATAATATAATGTTCCGATTGTTATGATTCTTCTTGTGATGATAATGATAGTAGTCGGTGTGCTACTAGGATTTATGGCTATTCTATTTACAGTAAAAATATTTGATTTGTAATCTTAATAATGACCTCTCTAACATTAATAATCATGCCAAATTGCTTATCTTTCGCTATTTTAATTTGGTCTTGAATCATGCTAACAAACAGGGCAAGGAGGTCTACAACTTTTACAACACTGGGTTCCAAATTTTTGAGGCTCCATTTTATTTCAAGCTCGGTCATTTAAAATAGTAGTTAACTAGCATATGACCCGCACGTTGCGCGGCTCGAAATTATGATTTAGATAGTTCGCGATAATTCATATAAGAAGACAATAATACTCGATATAAAAATACCATGAACAATTTTACTGTCACAATATGTCAACAAAAAAATTTCAAGAGATAACTCGAATGCATATAGAAATTATGATCACCAGAAAGCTAAGAATGTTTTCCAAGACCATTACTTTAAAAATATGCAGCAAGTTCAATGTTTTGTAATAGTATGTATAGTAATCAGAGGACGAGTAAAGTATAAATGGGAAATTCTTTAACAAAATTAATAAACTATTTACAATCTACTCAATATATAATTATACACCCAAAAAAAGTTAAAAGCTAATAATTGTCCACTAACTCAAAGTTAACAAACCAAAATTAAAAGAGCACCAAAAGAATATAGTACTTGAATAATTATAGAAGAGACATAACCTTTATTTAAACAAAAACTAATGGCTGACCTCATGTTATGGATTTTTAACATAGTAGCCTCAACTGATCTCCTATTCCACTTCAATGTATACTTGAAATGAATATGACATGTCAATTAATTTTTGGAATATAATGTAAAGTTTTTATCTACGATATTGACAACATAAACTATAGAAATCCATGATTCTCAAATAACTTCTTGGACAATTTACATCCTGAAAGGCCTCCTTCTCCATCTTGTTTGTTTAGATGATTTTGTGATGGAGTATGAATTGCTACATTTGCATGAAGGAAACGGGTGAAATGCAAAGCTGCATAAATACAAAATAGGATAAATTAAAATGTAGGAAAAATAAACTTTTAGAAAATACCAGAGAAAGTAGTATGTGAGGGAAGTATGAGCAAAACACTCAATAATGGAAAACATGACAACCAAAATTGATCCCTGAAAAAGAAAAGCATGGAACGACGGAAACTGATGAAAATAGCATCCTACAATTGTAGGTATGTTGCTATATATACATTTAAGAATATCACAGAAATGGACACATATTTGGCTTAAAAGGAAACCAAAAAGCATATACTCACCCATAAAAGTAGTGGTTGAATTAGATATTTTAGGTATTATGTGAGGGCTGTGGAACTTTAAGTTATATAGTGATGTTTATTATAATCACATACTAAGGTAATCTCAAGAGGAGTAACTTTTGCATTTGGTCTAAACATTTCCAATTTTTTTTTTGGATAATGTCCTTAAATTGGAGCTATAAATAATACGAATGAAATAGATTAGTTGAAAACAAATACCAGTGTTTGAACCATAGAGAAAAAGGCGACACCCATTTTCAAACTAATCAACTACTTTCTTCGAAACCTAGCACGTCGGAATTGATATAGTGCATAAAGCGACCGCTGTTCCCGAGCCTCTGCAGTTTCACAAAAGAAAGATATGTGTAAACGAAAGTTCAAGATTTTAAAACAATGGATGAGAACAATTTTATTGAAGGTCATCACCAAAAATCATAGCAAGCTAGGCTGCCAAACATGTCAATAAGGAACGCATCATCTTTTTACCATCATTTTCCAATGCGTGATTGTAAGGCTGATAGACATTGCTCATTACTTGGATTGTTTGAGGTTAAATAACGAAGGGAAATATTTAACAATTGAGAAAACATTTCAACAGAAAAGCACCAGACCATATCTATGTAATACATATAACATATCCATCTGCGGTAAAGCAGGCCAACCAAAATATAGGGAAACGAATTTCAAACTATGTGTGGCATAAGACATTACAAAAAACTGAAAGAGAATAACCCCATTTGAACAATAATTACAGAACAAATAACAATATACATACAAGTTATTTGCATTAGATTGATGAAGATTCAATGATAGAAAAATTAATCACTAATGTAGAGGAATGTGAAGCTTACGAGGATGAGTACACAACACTTATTTTCATCGGATATGCGAAGGAGGAGTGTGAATGATAGCAAGGCAAAACCAAATAGCAAATTCAAATGTGTAATTATGAGGCTAATAGTAACAAAATAGCAAACTCAAATGTGTAATTTTAAACAACACCTTCAATAAAGGTATCTCACACATATAGAAGAAAGAAAATCACAAAGCATGGAATTGCTCTTATGGTGGCTTTGAATTTTGGGGATTTAGAGTTAGAAGAGTAGAAGAAAGGAGAGATGGAGTTGCTCGAGCAAACCAAAGAGTGGAATATGGAGAATGGATTTGGAAATCTAAGTTAGGACACATCAGATTTTGTGCATAGGTGACAATTGATGCATAGGTGGAAAAAATAAGACACATGGCAATAGAAGAATTGGAGTCTTAGAATTAATAAATTAAAATAGATTATTATTTTAAGTTTTAACTTGCATCCATGTTAATTCGCTGACTTCTGGGAGGTCGTGTGCTCGACTTCAACTCCCATGGGATCTACCATTCAAAGTTCAACAGTGTGAGTTCTACATATTATCGATTTTATTTATATTTTAAATAAAAAAATTACTCGTTCATACCTAAAAAAATATTACTCCTTTTAAAAATTGTGTTTTTAAAAATAAGAAAAGAGGAGGGGTTCGTTGATTCTAGGAGTAATTCTGAGATACTCTGCTTAATATTTCATTATTTACGAATAATTTTATCAATCCAACCACCCCAAATTATTATTATTTTCTTAAATGACATGTATGTGTATGTATATATGCTGATGTTGAGCTAAATATTATGTCATGATTTGTGGCTTGGTGGTTGTTTTTAATTTTACTAAATATTAAGGTTCAAAATTAATATATTATACAATAAAAAATAGAAAAAATAATTAGGTGCATTTCTTTTGGTATTGTTTTGGACCGGATTAAAGTTCAATCCATTAACAAATGTCCAATTCCTCATAAGGACACAAATTAGCATAAAAAATACTGTTCACTTCCATCAAAGCTTGTAGTGCTCTCACCTGTACCAAATTCGGTGACTCATCGTATTATGGAGGCAGTGTGCCCTCGTCAAAAGAGCAACCACGTTCAAGCAAGGACATTATCATTTATCGGATTGCTAACTTCGCCCATGGGTCAAAGTTAGCAGTGTATGACCCACATGTTATTACTTAGCGACCTCCCATTGTTTTCGTGTCCCCCAGCTACTCATATGCCCCCACATGCGTCCCCCCACCACTATCACCCTCTTGTAAATTAGATGTGGGTCATACTTGCTAACTTCGACCCACATGCTCAAAGTTAGTAAGGTACACAAATTCTTATTCATCTCTTAATACTTTCTTTCGACCAATACTGACTTGAGCATTGGAGTGCTAACATATTTTGTAGGTACCTCCCCCTCTCGACGAGGCCAGAACACCAAGCCACCACAAATCAACCAATAAGATCCCATTTTTTCTTACTGGAATTGTTAAGGTTCTGCCAGTTCAGAGCAGGTACCTTTTGTTTAACATAATACTACTTCTGGTCTTTAATATATAAAAAATTTGCTTTTTAGATTCATTGGGTTTCCAATGTATCTAACCTATAATACGGACTAGATACATTGGAAATCCAATGAATTTAAAAAATAAATTTTTTCTTATATTAAAGACCGGAGGGAATATTCAACTTTTGTTGTTATAACAAACTTTTAAAAAAATCATGAATTTGTGGAGATCATAGTTTGTTATGTTAAGAAACATACGAAAAGTACCTAAATAAATGCACCTAAGTTTTGTCATTTTTTTTATAATAATACGTTGAATTTGAATATGACTTAGTTTTTCCTGTAAAATAAATCAAACATTCACTTAACCAATAATAAATTATGTTCATTTAGTTAATAGTATCGATAGTACAGAGCCGGACTTGACATTTTTGAGGTCCCAAACAAATAATTAAAATGAACCTCTAATACAAAAAATTGTATAAAAAATACTTTTTTTTTAAAAGAACATCATCTATTTAAATTATAAATAACATCAACAACTTTAAAATTAGTCATTTATCTATATAACTAACATAAACAAAAAGTCATTTTCTAATCAATATTTTCGAAATACATTTTATCTACTTAAAAAAAATCTCCTTCTTAGCATTTTTTGAAGCAAATTATTCAATCAAGTCTTTATATTGTACATTTTGGGCCAAATATAAATTGGATCTAGTGATATAAATACCTTTTTTTTAAGGCCTCTAAATTTTAGAGGCCCCAAGCTAAAGCACAACTTCGTTGGGGCTAAGGTCGGCCCTACTATAGTATATAATTATTTGGTTGATGTTTTACAGTTTGTGTAAGTCAGTCTATTCTATTCTCTGTTATGTTGTCTTCTTATTTCTGTATGTTGTTCCACTTCTTTATTCGTTCTTCCTTTTGTGTTGTCAATTTTATTCTTCTTTTCTTTTAAATTTACGTTGTCTTTATGGCTGTGTTAGCCCATATTTTGGTTAAGTCAAAATATGCACTAAATGTTCTTTGAATGCAATCAATAAACCTTCAATCATGGAAACTAATATTTCCATATCATTTAATTTCATATGAAGGTGAAAGGTAATATTTCCATATCATTTAATTTCACAAGTTCAAGAAGTAAATCAAGACTTAATTCGAGTTATAGACATTTCGAGTAAACCATCAGAATCACTTGAATTCGAAGATTCTTTGTAACTTGGCAATTTCTCAACATTTCTGAAGATTCAAAATTCAAACCATTGCAACTCTTCATTCAAATGTGGCAACTCTTGGCATTCAAGAATGAAGATAGGTGGCAAGACACTTGTCAAATGGATGTTAATTAGTCGTTATTAGATAGCATTAGATTTTATCTATAAATACTAATTCATTTGATGTAATTTCTATCACAAATTCACATACTAAAAATCCTTAAACATTCTAAGTACCCAAGCGTTTCGAGCGAAAGGAATATACAAGGAAACAATGTATGATCTTGTGATCACTCTATTTTAATTCAATGCAATTTACATTTCTTATGCAATTTACATGCTTTCATTTACAATTTCTGCATTTTAATTCATTGAATCATTTACTTTTTCTTGTCAAAACGTACTCATTTTGAGTATTTTTATATTTCTTGTCAATCAAGTCATTTATTTTTCATTTACTTTACTTTGTCAAACAAACTTGTTCATTTGCGTTAATGAACATTGTCATTTTTAAACATAAACAATGAATACACAAAACATGTTCCGAGATTCTCTAGTTGAACTCTCAAGCATTGCAAACTAGCGGTTGTTTACCAAAAATCAGTGTAAACAAATTGGCACGCCCGGTGGGACTGGTTTTGTGTGTTTTAGTTTAATAGTTTATTTCAAATTTTTCTGAAAAAAGTATTGTTAGTGCATGAGCATTGCATTTTGCATAAAAAAATTTCTAGAAAAGTTTACAAATTCATTGTTGTGTAGTGTATGCGTTTAAGAAGTGGTAGAATAAAACCAGAAATGGTGAGAGCCAGAGCAACAAACGCTAATAACAATAATAATAATAATGAAAATAATGATCCACATGATGATCAAGACTTCGATGATAGCCATCCAACAATAGAGTTTGGCACATCAAGGGTCATGACTGACCCAAATCAGGTTTCGAATTCCACAGGGACTGCACAAGAAATTCCTGTGTTAATACCTATGGGGTCTACCAACCCCTCAGGGAGTTCGAATGCATCCACAACATTATTGGATCAGTCTTCAACAGCCCCTGCCATAATTTCCTCTCAAATGGGGACTAGCAATGGCAGTTCAGGGCCAGCATTTGACTTTAGGAGTCAATCAGGGTCATTATATCATTCAGGTAGGCCAAATCCCTATGGGATGCCAACCTCACTCATGCAGGGTTTGTACACACATCAATCTACATGGATCGGTTACGGTGCGTAAACAGTTGTTTATGCACCATACATAAACCCAGTCCAGTCAGCATAAACCCAATAGCAAAAGTCCAACCCAAAAATTGATCACACGAAAATCTAATACGCGCTATCACACGAATTCAACACCATCGCACGATTGCTTCCCCCATCTTCATCGCCAGAATCTTCATCTCCATCGCACGACATCGCGGCTGCTTTCACGACATCGCACGACATCTCCATCGCCAGAATCTTCATCAGCTCACACAAAATCATCACTAAATCCCTAAATCTCCAATTCGTTTCATCACCATATCCCTAAATCCATCTCTAAATCCATTCGTTTCTTTCATTCATCATCACTATCAAATCCGCGTTATCGTTCTTCCTCCATTGAAACGTTGTTGTTGTATTTGTCATCGTCACACTGATTTTGCAGTTCGATTTCAACGTATAAGGGGTTGCTGGTGTTGTTTTGTAATTTGATTTCGCAGTTCGAATTCAACAAGTTCGATTTTGACACTGATCTCTCTCTCTCTCTCTAAATCCAACCATTTCTACTTTCTAATATTCTGATTTCACTCTTCTTAGTTTTAGACTGTTGCTGTGGAATTCATTATGAAGCACGGTAAAACTGAAAAGGATTTTGATTTAGTTGAATTTAGGACTAGTTGAGACAGATTTAGTGTAATTGGTTTCGCGAAAACGTATTTGTGGTTTAGTAGAATGAAATCTTAGGTTGATGATTGAAATTTAAGATTTTGTATGTTTTTGATGATGTTTGGTTTAGATGAATTTGTTGAAGTTGAGAAAGATTTAATGTAATTGTTGTCGCGAAAACGTGGTTTTGGTGATTAGTTTAATGAAATCTTAGGCTGAGGATTGAAATTTAGGATTTTGTATGTTTTTTATGATGTTTCGTTTTGAGAATTGATTGTTGGTTTTGTTTTGTGGATTTTGGATGAGTAGTTCTGCTTCATACATTTAGCTACTTGCCTCGCGATCTTAATTTCATCGATCATACTAGTGACATTGGATGGAAAGAGTGAGTTTTTCTATTGTTTAGTATTGATTCTTATTGATTTCTTATGTTTTGAGAATGTAGATTGATTATCTGATGTATTGTTGTTTATTGATCATCAGCGTGCAAGGCCAATGATCGTTGATCCGGGGTTGTACATGAATAAGAAGCAAGATTTGTTTTGGGTTACATAGAGGAGATGTAGACCAACTGCTTTCAAGCTTTTCACAGGTGAAGATTCTTTTTCTTGTCTTCTGGTTTTCTTTACCCCTTTTTTCTTTTTTGGTTCCAATTTTCTTGTCTGCTGCTATTTTGTTGAAATAATGTGGTGATTGGAATTGGTTTATCAATCTTAGTGCTTCTCATTATTCACTTGTTACTCAAGATGATTTGTGTTTTTTTATTTCAACTTTGTCTTTGTGATTCAACGTTTAAGGTTTTTAATTGGTTTAGTTGAATTTGGGATAAATTGAGACTGATTTAGTGTAATTGTTTGTCGCGAAAACGTATTTGTGGTTATTAGTAGAATGAAATCAAAATCTTAGGATAAAATCTTAGGTTATTATATTACTTACTAAATGTGTTACAGTCAAATACACCTTTTTATTGTGTTGTGTTGGAAATAGTTGGAAATTGTATATGTTAGTTGGAAATAGTTTAAATATCAGATGTACTTAATGATTTTCTTTGATCCAGGTGGAGAAATCTAAGGACCTAGAGAAAATGACATCCTTCAATCTTGGACTGACACAATTGGAGAAGGAGAATAGGAATGTCACTACTTCATTTTCCAGTGGTGATAAAAATCAACGGCGGAAAACGGGAGGGACAAAAGATAAGGAAAAGAAGCAATTTCAAAAGATATTATGTGGAAAAGGAAGCAACTTCATACTATGAAGAAATGCTTCAAAAGCTAGCACGTCCAACATGATTGCTAACCTCTGATGAATTATATGTTGATGAATTTTTGGGTTGTAGTTCTTCTATATTAGCTTTGATTGAGTTTGTATAAAGATGTTGATGAATTTCTGGATTTGTATGAAGTTTATGAAGAATTTCTTCATATGATATATTTCGAGTTATTCAAGCATTAGGTTTTGTTTATCTCATTGTACCCATTTTTATTGGTCATTTTACTCATTTTAGGAGTCATTGGGTTTAATTTAATGAAATGCATTTTGACATGGTATTATGTGTTGCTGCTCTTATTGTGTCATGGTTTCTAATAAAATAAAAGAATAATAAAAGTTAAATAATGATTATGATCGAAAACATAAAATAGATCTTTGAAACCATTAATATTGTTAAATGGTTTCATGATATTATATACTGAAACCATTAGTATGGTCTAATTGTTTCGATACCCTAAAAATTCTCTTCCCACCATCCAACATTTTTTTATCCTCCTCGAATTTTTCTAACCAATCTCTAACAATCACGAATGTTGGTTAATCAACCAAGAAAGTTGGTTTATCAATCTGGCAATTGTTGATCAATCTGGCAAGTTGATTAATCAACCAAGAAAGTTGGTTAATCAAACATGAAAGTTAAATTGGTTAATGAAATTATTATTGTTAAATGGTTTTAAGTAATAATTATGACCGAAACTACAAAATAGATCTTTGAAACCATTAATATTGTTAAATGGTTTCAGGATATTATTTACTGAAACCATTAGTATGGTCTAATGGTTTTGATATCCTAAAAATTATCTTCCCACCATCCAACATTTTTTTATCCTTCTTGAATTTTTCGAACCAATCTATCAATCATGAAATAGTAAAATGTTGAGTGAAATATTAATACAAATGTTATGGTTTCTAATAAATTAAAAGAATAATGAAATTATTATTGTTAAATGGTTTTAAATAATGATTATGATCGAAAACATAAAATAGATCTTTGAAACCATTAATATTGTTAAATGGTTTCAGGATATTATATACTGAAACCATTAATATAGTCTAATGGTTTCGATACCCTAAAAATTCTCTTCCCACCATCCAACATTTTTTTATCCTCCTTGAATTTTTCTAACCAATCTAACAATCACAAATGGTTTCGAAACCAAGAAATTTGGTTGATAATTTTTAGGTTGTTAATCAGCCAAGAAATTTGGTTTATCAATCTGCCAATGGTTGATCAATCTGGCAAGTTGGTTAATCAACCATGAAAGTTGGTTAACCAACAAGAAAAAATGGTTAATCAAGAAGGAAAGTTGGTTAATCATTTTTTTTAACACTTTGATCTTGTATCTTTTATAACATTTATCAAAAGCTAGGATAACCAACTTTTGTAGCTGATTAACCAACATATAAGATAGATTATGACTGAAACCATAAAATAGATCTTTGAAACCATTAATATTGTTAAATGGTTTCAAGATGTTATACACTGAAACCATTAGTATGGTCTAATGGTTTCGATACCATAAAATAGTAAAAAGTTGAGTCAAATATTAATACAAGATGTTATGGTTTCTAATAAATTAAAAGAATAATGAAATTATTATTGTTAAATGATTTTTAATAATGATTATGATCGAAAACATAAAATAGATCTTTGAAACCATTAATATTGTTAAGTGGTTTCAGGATGTTATATACTGAAACCATTAGTATGGTCTAATGGTTTCGATACCCTAAAATTGTAAAAATAATAATAATTTTGAAATTCAATATTTTTATATGATATATTTTCACCAATTAGTTATCTGTCACACATACATGCATATACTATTTGTGCTTGTTTAAATACCTATAATCATCAACACGTACCAACAAAGAACGTGAAATGAATAATTCCCAATCAATTGACTTATCACATAATCTAGTACAAACTCCGTACAAACTTCGTACAAACTTATCACGTGAAATGAATCACCGTGTCTAATAATTTTGTAACAAAATCTAGTACAAACTTATAACATAAAATCAATCAATCAGTGACCACTCTTGTTTTTGAAGCTTCATCATTTGGTCTTTCTTTGAACTTTTGTGCAGTGGACTTCACCCCAGCATCAGATGTTTCACCAACAACAGTGGCTTTTGAAGACTTAGATGATGTCACGCAAGATGAAGACTTAGATGGTGTCATGGAAGATGGTAGGTTTATAGAACATATGTTGCTTGAAATACGGAAGATCAAAAACAATTTAGTCACAAATTTATTATCACAGACCAAATTCTACTATTCATGTTATCAAAATGTTAATGGAAGATCAAATCTTATCAAGCATTGTGAAATAAGGATACTTTTACCTGCCGAAGATGAAGACTTAGATGACATCATAGAAGATGGGTCTGTACGAATTGATGAAGTGGATGTCGAATCCATTAAAAACAGCAACAATCCCTATAAAGAATAAAAACTATTATCAACATCAAATGATTTTGGTGTACAACTGACTGAAACCATTCCCTGTGCAAAATGGTTTCCGACAGTATCACCCAATTTAAACTTAACAAGCGAAGTCACAAAATAAGAAAACCATTACAAGAACAGAACAAACAATCTACAAACTACAACCATAGCATGTTAGTTATAGTGAATCATATTGCTTTTTAACCCAACATACTAAAATGTATCAACTTACTACTAACATACTAAAAGAAGTGAAATTCAAATTAGGGTACCCAAGAAGCTCTTTATCCTCACCAAAAATCAACTTACTACTAACACTTGAGTTACTATTTCTATCCACAAGACAATATGAAAAGGAATGATCATAGATAGATTGAAACCATTTTCTAAGTTTTATAACATTACAATTACCATGGCCGGAAGTATTATTATCGGTTTGATCTGTGAATTGAACTGCTAATAATTTAGGTTATTTTCTGTCTTAGTCAGTTGGTTCTTGGTAATTCAGGGAATATGTCAAATGCATTGCAGCAAATGCAAGCCTGATCTTCTTTAACCATTGTAACTACTTTAACCATATGCTAACTTAACATAACGAACACAAAAGGATATAAGGAAATGGTAAGCCAAATCATCTACTCTTCATCCCCAAAGGTTACAAAGTGAGATGTTTTTCACATCATTTTGGCATTAATTTTGCAACAACCAAATTCCATGATCAAAAGATTCTAGAAGTAGATCAAACAAACAGTACAACCAAAAAAAACTCATACACATCACCTTTTTGAGATCATTCTCAAAATTGAATATACAAAACTAAACAAACTTGAACGTCCATTATACCTTCATAAGTAAAACTAAACATAATAGCTTAACAGTACAAAACTACACATAATTGAACATCCATTATATCTTCAATAATAAAACAATATAGCCATCAAAGTTCTAGAGATGCGCAGCACAAAGCAAGCAATTTTACAAAGAGTAATCATTTCCACAAAGCAAGCAATTTTGCAAAGAGTAATCATTTCCACAATTGACATATATTGGACTTCTAAGTGTTTTTAATGGAATCTCAAATTGAAGGAACAACAAAACAGAATCAAAATCAAAAAGAATTAGAACAACCAAATTGAATTAGAATAAAAATGAACAACAAAATCAAAATTGATATAGAAACAAAAGTGAACAACAAAATCAACATCCAAACAAAACAACAAACAACAACTTCAGAGCAACCAAATTGAATTAAAACAAAGAGTTACCTTTAACTAACGGCAAATCGACACGAAATCAAGTTTGGGCTTTTGGGGACTGACCAAATTGAGGTAAAATTGCAGAATGTTGTCTTGATGGTTGTAGAAGGATGAAACGCCGGTGGCGGCGACAGAAGATTAAGCTGGTGGTGCGATGGAAGAATGAATCACGTCGTCAATGATGATGAAACGGCGGTGGTGGCGGCGGAAGAATAATCTGGTGGTTCGATGGAAGAATGAATCTAGCGCCGATGATGATGAAACGGTGGCGGCGGCAAAGAAAGAATAAGCTGGCCGGTGGTGTGATGGTGAATTTGGTCGCGATGATGATGAATGAATATTTCGTGTAACAAGATGATTTCGTTTCGTGTAAGGGAGAGAAGAGAGTGTGAGTTGAACTAGGATTATAACACCTGGCAAAGGAATGAAAATGAATCTAACGGTTATGATCTCTTTATGCACCATGCATAAAGAGAATCCTTATGCATAATAACTTTGCCCCAATCTACATACTCTGATAATGCTACGGTTCGATCCCCACTCCATGGGGGACAAACATCTAATAACAACCGTACTCGAGGAAGTGCACCAACCTTTACTACAGATTCCATGTTGGCTATAAGGCAACAAATGGATGAGAGTAATCATCAAATGGTGAACTTACTCACAACCCAAATGGGTACGGTAATTAACCCATTAATTCGAGATACTAACAATAGTTACGAGGCACTAGCCACCCAAATGGGTAGAATAGCAGATTTCTTTGGTGGCCCTCAAATGCCTAGGCAGTCATTTCAACAAATACAGGCCCCAGAGCCTGAACCCGTTGCAGAGGCTCGAAATGAAATACTGCAGAGGCCACAACCAGTGCCTCGAGTAATAGAACAGCCTGTGTAAAGGAATATCGAACCTGGAGTGGTGTTAGTTAATCGAAACCAAAATGCTGATGAGATTTTGAGAAATGCCCAACAAAATGATTATGGGCAAAATAACTTAACCAATTTAGTAGAGGCAATTCTTGCCCAAAATGGTCTTAATGTGGGCCTACATAGGCCAAATTTTGTGTCACCCTTAACTGAATTTGTGTTGCAAACAGAAATACCCAGGGGTATGAAAACCCCAAAATTTACTAAGTTTGCTGGTGACACCACTGAGTCCACAGTTGAGCACATTGCTAGGTATCTAACAGAGGCTGGGGACATAGCAAATAATGAGAATTTAAGGATGAAATATTTTCCAAATTCTTTAACCAAGAATGCTTTTACTTGGTTCACAACATTGCCTCCCCATTCTGTGTATACATGGACCCAATTGGAAAGACTTTTCCATGAACAAATTTACATGGGTCAAACTAAGATTAGCCTCAAAGAGTTAGCAAGTGTGAGGCGCAAAACACCAGAGTCTGTTGATGACTATCTCAATAGGTTTAGGCTTCTTAAAGCAAGATGCTTTACTCAAGTCCCTGAACATGAGTTAGTAGAAATGGTTGCTGGGGGCCTTGACTATTCAATTCGAAAGAAATTGGATACTCAACATCTTAGGGACATGGCCCAACTTGCTGATAGAGTTAGACAAGTTGAGACGCTTAAAAGTGAAAAGGCTAGAAATTCTAAGTTTCATAAATCAAAGGAAAAAATAGCCTATGTTGGACATTATGAGAGTTATAATGACTTCGAGTTAGAGTATGAAGAGGTTGAGGAAAATGAAATAGATTTGGCTGAATTAAAACCAGGGCCTCCTTATACTTGCAAGTTATTAAAGCCCTCAAATGGAAAAAATCCAGTTGAACCTAAAAATGATAAGTATGTTGCAAAAACCTACACATTTGATGTTACTAAATGTGATGAAATTTTTGATTTATTGGTTGCTGATGGCCAAATAGTTGTTCAAAAAGGATTAAAAGTTCCTGCATTAGAATAAAGAAAGAAAAGAGGTTATTGCAAATTTCATAATTTTTTGGGTCATAAAACTTCTCAATGTGTTGTTTCCAGGGATCTTGTTCAGAAGGCATTAGGTGAGGGAAGGCTGAAATTTGATGAAAAATCCAAGCCCCCAATGAAGGTGGATACTGAT
The DNA here is from genome assembly GCA_951804385.1 of Trifolium dubium. Classification (NCBI taxonomy): domain Eukaryota; kingdom Viridiplantae; phylum Streptophyta; class Magnoliopsida; order Fabales; family Fabaceae; genus Trifolium; species Trifolium dubium. The sequence goes on along the minus strand of OX638070.1, from coordinate 29,189,168 downwards.
CCTCTTCAAGTGGCAGAAACATCCTATGTTGAGCCATTCGAGTGCCTGATGGTGGATGCCATGGAAGCTTCTCCAGTTCGAGCTGTAACCGAGAAGGAATACGAAGAGAAGATTCAGAAGGTTTATCCTCAGGCTGAAGAGGAATTGATTGACTTTCTGAATAGGTGCAAATTAAGCAATACTGAAGTCATGCTATGCCCTCGTTGCAGTGTTGTGTGTGACAAAGAGGCTATTCCAGGCCTTAAGAATGTTATGCCCTATGTGGATAACAAAAACAAGTGGTCTAATGCTAGACCAAACAAAGGAAACTATGTGAAGCAAGGCCCTTCCATCCATGACAGGTTGGGGAAGAGGCAAACATATGTTCCTTCCAATAGGATCCCAATCAATCAATGGTCATCTGGCCAACACCAAGCCTTCCAGAAAAGGAAGTTGGAGATTGGAAACTCGAGTCATTCTGCTTCGAGCAACAATGCTGAAGCCAAGAGGTTCTCTTATAATAACAATTATAAGGGAAATAACCCAATGACTCGAACACAATGGCGTAGGTATCAACGCCAAAAGAAGTTAGAAAAAGAGATGGCCCTAGCTGGGGGTAAATCTCATCCAATTGCCCAAACTAGGGGCAATTCTAACAAAGTGGCCCATGCTGGGGGCAACAAAAACAAAGTTATCCATGCTGGGGATAACAAGAACAAAGTTGCTCATGCTGGGGGCAACAAAGCTAATTCTGGGAATAATAAACAAATTCCCAAGGCTGAAAAAGCCTTAATTGCTGATCAAGGCTCTTCCTCGAAGAGGCCTGTTAAAGAAAGAATATCACTTCCTAATGATAATATGGAAGATGATATAGTAGATGAGGATCTACTCGAATCTGGATCTGAACCAGATTTTGATGTATTGGTCAATGTGGTATCTATATTGCCACGTGAATATGACCTTAGGAATTTGAAGAGCCTGACCTAAATGATTACACCCATGTGTGTTTCTATGTAATGAATAATGGATGCATAGAACAACAGAAGGCCTCATTCGAATGGCCTCACGAGGCAATGAGGAACCACCTGAAGCCTTTATACATCAAGGCTAAAGTTGGTGGTGTGGGTGTGAATAAAGTCTTAGTGGATGGGGGTGCTGCAGTTAATCTAATGCCCCATTTCATGCTGAGGAAGTTGGGAATTTATGATACTGATATGCATTCTCACAACATTGTTCTCTCTAATTATGAGGGAAAAAGTGGCAAATCTATGGGTGCCATTCAAATGGATGTTGCTGTAGGCAGCACCATTAGGCCAACTTTATTCATAGTTGTGCCATCAAAAGCTAGTTTCAACTTGCTTCTAGGAAGGGAGTGGATTCATGGAGTGGGTGTTGTACCCTCCACCCTGCACCAAAGGTTGATACTTTGGAGAGAAGATAAAATAGTTGAAAACATTGAAGCTGATCAAAGTTTTTATATGTGTGAGGTCGATCACATTACTAAGAAAACTTTTGATAAAAACTTAGCTTCAATTTCTCCTTGTAGGGAGAGAGATAGTGGCTTTCGAGGAGCCACCAGTAATAATGTGTATCATTCCATAAAACTCCATCCAATACATGGATTCTGTTGGGAAAGGGAAGTAGTTGAAGATTTCCCTCCTGAAGATGGAGTAATCCCACCATCTGGTTGGGATGATGATGAAGAGTCAAGCAATGTCTGAGCCCTCTGCATGGGCCAAGATAACGGCATATGTTGCCGAGAAAAAGCTTGAAACGGCTTTAGAGGCCGCACTCGAACTGAATATGGTTGAAGAAACCATTGATGAAAATAATGGCAAACTATTGCCAATTGAGCAAAAGTTGGATTGCATCTATGATAATGAACCCTTAGGATTTGAAAAAGACCCATTGAGTTCGAATCCAAAAATGCAAGCCCAAGACCCTTTGCAAGAAATTGATATTAGAAATGGCCCCACAAAAAGGCCAACATATATAAGTGCCAATATTGATTTCGAGTTAAAGCAGAAACTGGTTAATCTACTCAAAGAATTTAAAGATTGTTTTGCCTGGGACTATAATGAAATGCCAGGATTGAGTAGAGAATTGGTGGAACATAGACTACCACTCAAACCAGGAAAGAAGCCAATCAAGCAGTTACCAAGGAGATTCAACCCAAAGATCCTGTCAAAGATCAAAAGTGAGATTGAAAGATTGTTGAGAAGCAAATTCATTCGAACTACAAGGTATGTTGAATGGTTAGCAAATATTGTGCCTGTTATTAAGAAAAAATGGTAGTCTTAGGGTATGCATAGACTTTAGAGATTTAAATAATGCAACACCTAAGGATGAATATCCAATGCCAGTGGCAGAAATGCTAGTTGATTCAGCAGCAGGGTTCGAGTACCTGAGCATGCTTGATGGCTATTCTTGTTATAACCAAATTTTCATTGCTGAAGAAGATGTGGCTAAAACAGCATTTAGATGCCCTAGGGCATTAGGGACTTATGAATGGGTTGTTATGCCATTTGGTCTAAAAACTACTGGTGCCACATATCAAAGAGTAATGAATTTAATTTTTCATGACTTTATTGATGCCTTTATGCAAGTATATATTGATGATATTGTTGTGAAATCATCTTCTAGTGATGATCATTTGAGTCATCTTAGAAAATCATTCGAAAGGATGAGAAAATGTGGATTAAAAATGAATCCAATGTGCTTTTGGTGTACATGCAGGGGATTTCCTTGGTTTTGTGGTGCATAAGAAAGGCATAGAAATAAATCAAAATAAAACGAAGGCTATTATGGAAACTCAGCCTCCAAAGACAAAGAAACAACTTCAATCCCTATTGGGAAAGATCAACTTTTTAAGAAGATTCATTTCGAATCTAAGTAGGAAAGCTCATCCATTCTCTCTACTACTTAGAAAACAAAAAGGTGATCAATTTCATTGGGGGCAAGATCAACAAAAAGAGTTTGAAGACATCAAATCTTATTTGGCTAATCCACCAACGCTGATGCCTCCCATTCGAAACAAAGCAATGAAGTTGTATATTTCAGCATCTAATTCAACTATTGGTAGCATGCTTGCCCAAGAAGATGAAGATGGTGTTGAAAAAGCTATATATTATTTAAGTAGAGTATTAAATGATGCTGAAACTAGATATAGTGCTATAGAAAAATTATGTTTATGTTTATATTTTTCTTGTATCAAACTTAAGCATTATATAAAGCCTATTGAAGCTTATGTCTATTCTCCTTTTGATGTTATTAAACATATGCTTCTGAAACCTATTTTACATAGTAGAATTGGTAAATGGGCTCTAGCTCTAACTGAATACTCACTAACATATAAACCTTTAAGAGATAAAAAAGGTCAAATAGTGGCAGATTTTCTTGTTGATCATTCAGTGATTGAAATGCCACTAAGTTATGTGGAAACACAGCCTTGGATTTTGTATTTCGATGGTTCCAAACATAAACATGGAACTGGAATTGGGATTTTAATAATATCTCCAATACAAATTCCAACTAAGTTCAAATATAAAATTAATGGTTTTTGCTCCAACAATGAGGCAGAATATGAAGCCTTAATTGCAGGTCTTGCATATTAATAGACTTGGGGGCAAAAAACATTATCATTCGAGGTGATTCCGAATTGGTAATCAAGCAATTAACAAAAGAATACAAGTGTATTTAAGAACATTTGGCTAAGTATTTTGTGATTGCAAGTACTTTACTGGATCGATTCGAATCTGTGTAATTTGAACATATTCCTAGATTACAAAATAAAGAAGCCAATGACTTGGTTCAAATAGCTTCTGGTTACAAAGTGTCTCCAGAAAATTTGACAAAGTTGATTAAAATCAAGGAAAAATTGGTCTTCCATGAACCATTATCCTCAGAGTTATCAACGTGCCATCAATGTGGAATAAAAAACGCCAAGTTCTCCACTCATTCGATTCGATTCGAATTTGGCATTTTTTGGGGGTAATTTGTTAGCCCATATTTTGGTTAAGTCAAAATATGCACTAAATGTTCTTTGAATGCAATCAATAAACCTTCAATCATGGAAACTAATATTTCCATATCATTTAATTTCATATGAAGGTCAAAGGTAATGCATTTAAGCAAAAAGAACATTGTTATAAGAAAATATTCATGAATTTTAGAAGATGGAAAGCATTCACAAGTTCAAGAAGTAAATCAAGACTTAATTCGAGTTATAGACATTTCGAGTAAACCATCAGAATCACTCGAATTCGAAGATTCTTTGTAACTTGGCAATTTCTCAACATTTCTGAAGATTCAAAATTCAAACCATTGCAACTCTTCATTCAAATGTGGCAACTCTTAGCATTCAAGAATGAAGATAGGTGGCAAGACACTTGTCAAATGGATGTTAATTAGTCGTTATTAGATAGCATTAGATTTTATCTATAAATACTAGTTCATTTGATGTAATTTCTATCACAAATTCACATACTAAAAATCCTTAAACATTCTAAGTACCCAAGCGTTTCGAGCGAAAGGAATATACAAGGAAACAATGTATGATCTTGTGATCACTCTATTTTAATTCAATCCAATTTACATTTCTTATGCAATTTACATGCTTTCATTTACAATTTCTGCATTTTAATTCATTGAATCATTTACTTTTTCTTGTCAAAACGTACTCATTTTGAATATTTCTATATTTCTTGTCAATCAAGTCACACTACTAAAAAAATCTCAAATACCGACGGCCAAAATTTGTCTCTAAATGACAAATAATCCGTCACTAAGCACGTTAGAGACAGAATTAGAGACGGATTTAATTTGGTCGGTAATTTCCTCGTCTCTAAACCATTAAAGACAAATTTTATATTCTGTCTCTAATTGGAGACAGAATTTATCCGTCTCTAATTCAGAGACGAATTTTATATATCTGTCTCTAAATGTTGAAGTCAAAAACTAATAAATCCGTCTCTATTGGAGACAGAATTATTCGTCTCTGAATTCAAATAATTCTGTCTCTAAAAATCCGTCTCTAAGTATAAAATTCCATCTCTATTGGAGACAGAATTATCCCTCTCTAAATTTAAATAATTTTGTCTCTTATTTTCTGTTTATCTGTCTCTGAATACAAATAATTTTGTCTCTAATTTTCCGTCTCTAAGCATACAATTTCATCTCTATTGGAGACAAAAGTATCCGTCTCAAAATTCAAATAATTTTGTCTCTAAAATTCCGTCTCGAGGCAAAACACATTTTTCGTCTCTAATAAGTCATTATTTTTATTTATTTAGCAATTAAATGCTTATACAATTTTTTAAATATTAATTTTTATTTACTAAATGTAATTCATATAAATATCATTTGACACTAAATTTGAAACATTAACTTAAAAATTATACGTCATTCTTACTAAGTATCGATATCAAACTTAAAGTTGTCCAGCACACAAATAAATTGAAACGATTTAACCAAAATTCATAAAAGAAAGTAACTAAGTTAAACTTCATCACCCATCTCATCAATTTCGTTAGCATCCATGTCATCATTTTCACTATCACGTTCTCTTTCATGTTGAACCGGAGCGTTTTGAATAATATTAGGCACAAACATTGCAAAACATCGCTCTCAATGCTCTATTTTTTGTTCAAGATTCTTTTGCTCAAGTTCAGTGGTGAATGCTTCAATATAAACCTCCATAGCAGCAACTTTATCAGCAGTACCACATCAATAGAAATTGAAGGCGAAAATTTCATAGAATTTTTAATAGCGGCAGCTTGAAAAATCCTAATCCAAATATGTGTTCCTTCTTATTCATGCCTTTAACAACTTCCATGTATATACTATCATCAGATTCTTGGCTACTACCCTCACCTCTTTGAGAATTTTTCTCAGATTAATCAATTATCTGTATGAGGACATTCAAGAATTTAGAAAGTATATGTGGCAATTGTCAATCTGAATGAACAATTAAAAGCAAGCATTGATCTGTTAGTGTTAAGTTCATTCACCTTACTAGAAGAGAATTTGTGAAGGGATTAAGACTTGAGAGAGATGGTGCAGATTGAGAGACTTCATCCTTTTAGCATTCTCTTCTATTATTTTGTCTCTTGCTTCCTCATACAGTGATGACGTCATTTATTTCACCACACTGAGAAAACAATTAGAATAAGAAAAAAAAAAACTAATAACAAAATTACAATCATGAAATCATATCAAGTAAAGCACACAATGAGCATTTGTTCTTATGTAATGCTTCATTGTCTATATATTTGCCCTGTTTTGTTCTACATAATATGTAACAATGTTAACATCACATATAAGTGACAATTTAACATGTTCTATATATGATAAAAGTTGTGCCATTAATTAGTTCTTCATGCTTAGTAGAATAATGGACAACTATTTTAATGAAAAAAAGATATGAACATGGTAATTTTTTAAGAGTTAAGACAATTGATTGGAGGTATTATTTAAAAATCCAAATCTAAGAATCTATAACCTATAATAATAATATCACTAATTGAAACTGGTAAATAAGAATGAAAACATACCCCAAATCATAAACAAAACGAGAAAAGTTAAATCAACAAAAAAAAAATCCTAACATACAAAATTGAAACTATCATATTAATCTTAACTATGAGTTGAACAGGGGATTAGGGTCCCTTATTTGTGTCGACATTGTCACGACAGTGTTGAAACTTTGAATCATGTGTTCATGTCGTGTTACAAAGCAAAAAAGAAATACGTTTGGGACTCAGCTATAGCTAGGACTCAATTTCAACCATAGTGCGACTATAAATTTTCAAGAGTGGATAACTTATATGCTAACCAAGGTTGATAAAGCTATTATGGCTTACATAGCTACTCTAACTTATGGCATATGGTTTAACAAGAATAAGAAGATTTTTGAAGCAATTGACATACATGAAGAAGAGACCTTTAATAGAGTTCGATTGTTTATTGAGAAATCTACCAAGCCAACTGCTCTTCAGAGGGTAGTCTGTCAAGAACATGTATTTGGGTTTTTTTTTTAATAAGTATTGTGAGCGGATTGATTGCTGGGAGGTTTTTTTTTTAAACAACTCTTCTTCTTTTTTAATAATACTTCATTTTTTTCCTAATAAAAAATATATCCTTTTTTTTTTTTTAGGTGAATTTTTTATATCTTTTTTTTTTGTCTGGAATTTTTTATATCTTAGTTTATACCCCACTTGTTCCTTTTGATTTGCCGTTTTAGAAAAAAAGACCAAATTAAAAAGATGTATTTTTACACTTTATCTTTCTATTATACATTTTTTTTGAAATATATATCCTAATTTTAATCCACTAATAAATTCATATTATTATGTACCAAAAAAAAAATTCATATTATTTTGCGCAAACACTTTCTCTTTCCATAAAAGTTAAAACCACCAAAAAAAATTGTAACGAATTTTATTAAAAAAAAAAACAAACAAATTTTATAACAAAAAAATTAAGGACAAAATATAACCTAAATTGTCAAAACAACAATTTTTTTTTTAAAACGACAAATAAAAAGAAACAGATGGAATATAAATTAATTATCATCCACTTTATTGACTATAATTTATTTATTTATTTGTTTTTATAGTTTTTTCTTATTCTATAAAAACAGGAAAAAAATTATAATAAAAACAGTAAAAATAAATAAATTATAGTCATGAATCATACCAAGTTATGGTTGGTTGATTTAATAGTGATTGGTGTTTAACTTAGTATGAAGGACCACAATTCTGTTGAAGCAAAATCCCTAAATGATGTTTTAAAGATAACAAACATCTTCAATTATATTTTCATTTATATTCTGATCATTTTGTGATCTAACATGTGCTTTTGAGTGATTTTAATAAGCTAGATAAGCTAGATCAAATTGCAAAATCATGATCAATCATCACTCTTTGTGAAAGAAATGAACACTACTGCAGAGAATGATCCGAGAACGCTCTCTGAGTAACAGTCAGCACAGGTTTCAAAAGTGATTCTTGTCACAAGCACTTAATAATGTTTCATCAGGCTACAAGACATTATTCCACTTTATCATTGGACTTTAAATCAGTATCTCAACAGTGGATAAGTCATTCAAGGTCAAACAAGACCATGTGCATGAAGAACATTCCTTGTATGACATGTTTAAGGAAAGGAATCAATGCACAATGAAGACAAGCATGTGTGAACTAGTGTTTCTACTGGTTTTTGGATCTTATGGTTTATCATAGACCAATCAAAATGCAGCAGCAAGCACCTGAACTCATAGTTGGCAAGGTACTTGCAAATGTACTTTCAATGAACATTCTCCAAAGTATCTCCCACATAAGACAAGAAGGTTTGTACTTGCAAAGGACAACATGGATAGCTACTATGCTAGTCCCAGCTGTTTAGGACGCTCCACTACAGCTGTTTATGATCAAGCATATCCCACTCACGAATTCTTGCATCAGCCCAGAATGGAGAGAACGTTGCCAGAACGATCTCCAACCCAGACAGTTTTATACTTGAACATTTAAAATGAATATCCAGCTGTTCAATGTACTTTGATTTGATACACAACGGCTAGTACAACGTATATACTTGAAGAACAAGCTTCATACAGCCTGCTACAACTGTTTACAGCTCATCACCTTTTTTTGGTGAAATAATGAAGAAACTGGGGGAGTGTTTGCAGAACGTTCTCACAGATTTGAATCATGCAGCAAACTCTCTATGAGCTGTCATATGAAGGATGCAACGGATCTATTACAGCTATCAAACGTCTATAATTGATGACTAAGCATCAGGAGCGTATTTGGCATCTATAAATAGCACCCCATGGTGCACTTGAAGAGCAAGAAGTTTACTTACAAGTTTTCATACAACAAGTTTAGTTCTCAAGCAATCAAAGCTCTGTTTTTGTTTACTCAACACTCCAGCTCTGCTATCAATCTTTGGATCACATATTTAGAGTGTACTGAGTTGTTTAAATAAGCCTATCAATCTCTGGTTTAAGTCATTGTATAAGCTTAGATCCAGAAACAAAACCCTCTTGTTAAAAGAAAGAAATCCTCAAGTCAATACGTAACTATTGATTGAGAGTACCTTGGATAGTCAGGTTTGACTAGAGGTAAGCCTTGGATAGTCAGGACTGACTAGAGGCAGAAAAGAATTTGATCTTGGTCTAGATCATAGAAGAAGAAGAATTGTATTGAGAGATCAATAGTATCTCATTCATACTAGTGATAAATTGCTGTGAACCCAACATTTGGGTACTGGAGACTGGAGTAGCCCAACATTTGGGTGAACCAGGATAAATTGTTGTGTGTTATTCCTCCTCTCTTTACTCCTTTACAATTGCACACACACCATACACTTATATTGTTTGTTTGATATAAACTGTCTGCACTAACGAGAACGATCTCAGAACGTTCTATCTTTGTTTGACAAAACTGTTTTAAACTAACTAAGTTGTTTTGTTTTGTAAGCTTAATTTTTAGAAAGGTCACAATTCAAACCCCCCCTTTCTTGTGAAACTTTGCTACTTCAAATTTGATCCCCTACAATTTCGATCGGGAAAAAGCTGATACCATTTGATACTAAAATTGATCCCAAATCAGATTAATTTGATGGTGAAAACAAAAAAAAAATTATACCAAGTTAAGTTTAGAGGCTCATCCACGAAAGGAGTATATACTTCTTCTCCAATTAAATCAACAAGACTTTCTTCAAGATTGTCATTTGCAATTGTCGCATGTGACCGTGGGATTGATTCATCCTGGTATGGAATATCCTTCTCAACTCTCAAGCTTAGTAGCCCCGGCTAAAGTTTGAATCGTACTTCGTGTCTTGGTCTTAATCACAACTAACCAATCATTTTGTCCTTTAGAGTATTGTGTGAAGTATACTTGCTTTGCTTGTTACGTTGTGCAAAACTTTTATTTGTTTTTTATAAAAGAAAAAATACATTTTTACCAAAAAAAAGGGAAAACATAACACATGTTTAAACGTTAAGACGCTAATTAATACCCTAGCAGCAGGTATTCTAACGGTTTCCTAGAACTACCGTTGAATGACCTAGCTACGTCTTTTCCAGGGTCGATTAACAAATTGCCGCCGTATCCATTTAGTGACTGTTCAAACCTCCGCTATTTGGCCAAAAAAAACCGTTGTCGGTCTCCTGATTCTTTATGTAGTGATCAACCTATGTGTGATTCAAGGAAAATGTGTTTCATAACATTAAAAAAATTATTATAAAAAATAAAATATATCAATTTGTTTAAAATTTTGTGCGGATAATAAAAAATTTGGCGGAAAATTCTTCGGCGGACAATAAAAAATTTGGCGGGAAATTTTACGGCGGGATGAATCTTTGAGAGATGAAAAAATTCCGTCTCTAACAGATGTTTGACTACTTTAATAACAAGTTGACTAATTTGAGACGAATACAGAGACAAAAACTATTAGACACGATAAAAATTTGTCTCTAACATCTGTCTCTAATTACTTTTTTATTTATAAATTAAAAAACTAATTGACTAGAGACAGATTTAGAAACAGAATACTTTTGAGACAGATCTTTCTGTCTCTAAAATCCGTCACTAATACATATGTTTTAAATTTTGTCTCTAAACACTTTTTTCTGTCTCTAATTCCGTCTCTAATAGAGATGAAATAAATTTCGTCTCTAAATTCCGTCGGTATTTGAACTTTTTCTAGTAGTGTCATTTATTTTTCATTTACTTTACTTTGTCAAACAAACTTGTTCATTTGTGTTAATGAACATTGTCATTTTTAAACATAAACAATGAATACACAAAACATGTTCCGAGATTCTCTAGTTAGTCTCTCAAGCATTACAAACTAGCGGTTGTTTACCAAAAATCAGTGTAAACAGACTGACCCCGACAATTTGGAGACCTTATTCAAATAGACCCTTGGCATAATAGTTTAATTCTTTTTAGATTACTCTATAATATAAAGATTTCATCATTATTTCACTATATTGACTTTTGGTTGACAATTGATTTTTTATTAACTTTAAAAATAATTATCATTGTAAACGTCAAAAAGAAACATATTTAAATGACATAATAGCTAAGTCTTACAAAAATATATTTTACCAAAAAAACTACCAACTGAACTACTGCACTTTCTCAATTTTTTATTAGTGATGAATATTGTCTTGTAAAAATAAAAAGGGACATGGATCATAACAATAGGGAGTATATAAATGCATTATTAATTGGTGACGAGGCACTCATGCATAAGTGAAGACATGCATAAGTGAAGACAAATTTATCGTGTTGTTAATCATTTTCATTGTTATATGGTTTATGAAGAACTTAAATAAATAAAAAATTTAATTTTTGTTTTATATTACTTTCGTTCTTAAATATAAGATTTTGTTTGACAAAATTGTATTATTCATCTATCATGTTTTGACCGTATTTTTTTTAATAATATAGAGATGTAAATATTAACATATATCTTTAATTTGTTTTGACGAGTATTTTTAAAATATCATATTTTTATAACTTTTATTATTAGATAATTAAATATATTAATGATCAAAATTGTGCATTGACGTACGTACAATAGTCACATATTTAGGGACAGTGGTAGTAACTAGTAAGTTCTAGAAGAACTCATGCATCCTTAAATAATTACATAAATATTTTATTATAGAGATTTGTTAGACTTATTATATCATTCTCAAAGAACTTAATTATAAAGACGATGATCCTAATATACAAATCTTTAATTTTTATTGGCAATTTCACGAGGATTGTGATCCTCCACCTATTCGATCAAATGCTTTTGAGGAAGGTTATTCAACTGTGAACTCATTGACAATGTTTTATGAATGTCTTGTTTGTTGATGCGAAGGTATTATAGGAAGGACAAGTATTTTATGCCATCTAGGGTAAACCGATAATTGAAAATCATTTAAAATTCTAACAACAATGAGTTGATGTGTGTTAATTTAATAAAAAAACAAAGAGAAATTATATTGAATTAACACACATCAGCTCATTGTCTTAGTCACAAATCATAAATTGATGTTTATTGTCATATACTACCTCATTTCTAAAATATAAGATATATTTTGACTACTACATGTATGCTAATGTACAATTTTGATCGTTAATATATTTAATTATGTATTAGTAAAAATTAGAAAAACTTAATATATATTTTGAAAATACTCATCAAAATAAATCAAACAAGATTTTATATGCTACTAATATTTATATCTATATATTATTAAAAAAAATACGGTCAAAACAACATAATATATGAATAATGTCATTTAGTCAAAATAAATCTTATATATTGAGACGGAGGTAGTAAAAGTTGGATTGATTTCAATTATTAATTCAATGATAGACCAAATGTGACAATTTTTTATCCTATCATTGCCAGATTTGAAACTCAATAAGTAATATAAAAAGTCATGTTTTCTACGCTCTAACTCAACTTGATTTTAGGTGATGAGACGAAAATCCAAGAAAAGGAAGCATTGGAGGATGACAAGTGGCCAAAGAAAAACGAGTTACTTTCGCATGGGAGAAATGCAATCAAAGTTTAGTTTCAAGTGATATTTTTGTATTGATGGTATGAAAGTAGTTAGACACATCATTTGTTTAATAAACTTAAAATGTGACTTATATGATTATTTCACTTATATTTATTAAAATAAATTGAACAAAATCTTATATGTTAATATTTATTATTATATATAAATAAAAATATATAGTTAAAGTAAGTTATATGAATATTGCACACATATCTCGAATCACAGTTAAAAAGCACGGAATGAGTACTCCTTTTGACTTGAAATATAAGGAAAAAACATTTTTTTTGTCACAAAATATAAAGAAAAAACATAAATTTGACCAATTTTATTTTAAACATCCAAAAATACGCTTTGTCATGTTTTTCAAAACAATTGCATTTATTTACTTACTTAGAATTGATGGTTTATTGATATATTGGAATTAGGATATGCATTTGTGAGTTGGTAACTGAAAATTAAAATAGGTCATGCTATATTGGATATATGGAACGGGGAGATAATAAAAATTATAAAAACTAGCTAAGTAATTTGTAGAGTTACTTGGTATCAACTAATTAATAGGGTTATAGTTGGAGAAAAAAAATTATGTTTTGAACATTTTTTAGCATATTAAATGAGTTTTTTTTCTTGTATTTTGGAACGGAGAGAGTAGTTGATAAAAATCATTAACTATTTATGGGTATGTTTGGTTTGACTTTAAATAAAATTGATTTTATCAGAATTGAGTTTAGTAGAATTGATTTATGTTTAAATACATTAAACTAAAAGTGAGTTGAACAATAAATTTTAGTGTAAAAATCAATTCTAAAGTAAAACGTTACGATTTATAGCTTCAAGCATAATCAATTCTAGAGGCAGAATCAATTCTACTTTACAGAAATCAAACATATCTGAATCAATTCTACACATCCATAATCAATTACAAAAACCATACATACACTTAATTTCAATTTTAAAAAAGGAAAATGAAGAGTCGTCTTTTCTAGAATTTAATTATTGTTTAAACAAAACAAATAAAAATACCAAATGATTTCTTAAATTTAGAAGGTTTGAGGCGCAACAATAATCATACTTAGCGCCTAAAGTTATGTTTCAAGTTTTAAATAAATAATAATTAAACAAATAAAAAACAATCAAAAGAATTCATCTTACTATAATTTAAGGTGCAAAAACATTCATTCAATTACTAGGGTGACGATATACACATGGTTTGAGATGTGGCGGCTGCAATGCAAAAATTGGGGTTGAGCAGTAACAACAACATTGGATAACTCTGTAATCTAACTTCTACCTCAGTCACTCACTCATTATTACTCATAAAATCTCTCTAACCCTAGCTAGCAGACATGAGAATAACAAAGAGCACAAACCATCCACTGCCGTTTCAACTTGCTTCTACTGCGATGAATATTGTTCCACTCAAAACATCAGCGTCTCAATTTTCTTGCTTGAAGGGGAAAACAACTCATAGGTGCGAGTTTGACCTTGCACAACTGAAGGCAGTAACTGCAATTACAACTTAGACTACATATCTAGATGTTTTTGATGTGACTGTGAAAGATGATGACCCCATTTTGTAAAATCATTCAAAAAATCCGGTGTTATCAATACACAGATTCATATATATCAAATAATTATCCGGTAGTCTGATATTCAACATTATAGGGGAATTTATAGGTTTGATTTGGTATGGAGATAATTCATTTGTATATGGTATACCAGCCCAAACAATCATCCAAGGACTACCTCCAAAAATGACTCATCTTGTTAGAAATATAGCCAACAAAGACAAAAAAAATTATCAAATAAAAGAAAGAAATATGTCTCTGGGATAAAGATTGTTAGTCTTTCATAGGAATGTTTAGAGCTCACCACAAGTCTATCATTTTAATCCCCTTCTTATTTGTTCAATTTTATATCATTCATTCAACTAAAGAAAGTATTTGGTTGTTTTGAGAAAATATTTTCTATTATAATTTTTTAATTATTAAAATGCTCCTTATGAGAAACAAGAGTTGAAGATTAAATATTAAACATTTGATATTAAACATTTAAATAAACAGCAGTATAATTTTAAACATTGTGAACATTTGATATTAAACATTTATTTAATATCAGTGAATAAACATTTGATATTAAACATTTAAATTTATTTAGATGTTTAATATTTCATGTACAACTTGCTTATGTACCTCCTACTTGTGTGCCAGCTTATCAAATCTGTTTAGTGATTCAATCAAGTTCATGGAACTGGAAAAACAAATTAACATAATTCAAAGTTCAATCTTATTAAACAAAACTGAATAAATTCAGTTATTGCTAGAACAACATTTTCAGTTACCATTTGTTACAAAAATTGAAAAATAGAACTTTACACTCCCATAGTTCACTTACTTTCCATAGATTTTTCACTAGCAAGTAAATTCACACTTTGAAAACGAGAAATTACTAATTTCATCATTGAAATAACACTTCCAATAAAAGTTACAAAATAACTAAATCCCATAGACATTTATGCTAATTTCAAAACAAAAAGAGTTCACGTCAATAACCAAACAACGTTTTCATTATACTCAGGATTTCATCACACTTAAACATAAACTAAGACACTATCTCTTCACCTTAAAATTTGTTATCCAAAAAAAAAACATCAAGAGGCTTCCTAGGAATGGGTTAAGAAGACCCACAAACTCATTCCCTAGGAATTTGGGTTGTATATACTAATTGTGATTTCTCCCTTAACCCATTAATTGATGAACATTTTATGACTTTTGGGTTCATTAGTGGTGTTGGTTGGATCAAGAACTCAGATACAATGATTTGGTGCTAAAGCTTATGCGAAACATAAATTGTAGAGCATTGGCCAAGAGTTGGTTCTTAAGTGGTAACCATGTTAATTCTACTCATTAATTTCCTTCATATTTTGGGATAACATATATATGGTGTTAAATACATTGTAGGTTCCATTTTTATTTTTATTTTGTCAGAGGTTCCATTTTTAATTAGAGAATGATCTCCTAGCTTTTAGTTTATTCAGTTGTTTCTCATACCAAGCCATTTTAATAATTAAAAAGTTATAATAGAAAATATTTTCTCAAAACAACCAAATATTTTCTTTAATTGAATGAATGATATAAATTGAACAAATAAGAAGGGGGATTAAAATAATGGACATATGGTGAGCTCCAGACATTCATCTAAAAGACTAATAAATAAATGTTAAATTACAAAACAAACAGAATGTATGAGTAGTAGTTATGTATGGTGATACCAAATGACGACGCTGGAATCGAAGGGTCGGACCGATCATCGGAATAGGAGGACTCCATCTTCTTGGTTCTCTTTATATCAGAATAGTGTATAAGAGGGTCCATTTCTCCAACCACCTTTGAAATTCAAACAAACTTGTTAGAGTTATATGCAATGATGAATTTAACTTTCCATGTAAGATTACGATCTCAAAGTAAATTAGAGAAACAGATAGATAAAGAAAATGGTACTTACATATATGATTGATGATGATTGTTGGTCGTTTGAGAGAGATACAAGAGAGGGAAACACGTGAAACGAGCTGATTGAGAGAGAAAGAAAAAGAAGGGTAAGCAGTTTGAAACGGTGGCGGCGGTGGATTGTTTGTGCTCTTTGTTGTAGTTAGATTACGGAGTTTCCACTGTTGTTGTTGCCCAACCCCCATATTTGCATTGTAGCCGCCACCCCTCAAACCATGCATATATTGTCACTGTCACCCCTGTAATTGAATGAATGTTTTTGCACTTTAAAATATCGTAATATGAATTCTTTTATTTATATATTTATTTGTTTAATATTTATTTAAAACATGAATTATAACTTTAGGCGCTAAATATGATTATTGTCCCGCCTCAAACCTTCTAAATTCAATAAACCCTTTGATGTTTTTTTTTTGTTGTTGTCATCTCCATTAAACAAAAATAACAGTAATTAAATTCTAGAAAGAAGACTCTTCATTTTCTTTTCTTTTTTTAATTGAAATTAAGTGTATACTTGATTTCTGTAATTGATTCTGAATGAGTAGAATTGATTCTAACATGTTTGATTTCTGTAAAGTATAATTGATTCCGACATGTTTGGTTTCTATAAAACTCATCAAACTAGCAGACTATATTCTAAGAATTTATCCCACGTTCACCTACTTTGACTATCAGTCTGTCTAACAGAATTATTCAATTATGCCCCGTTTGAATTGACTTATTTGAAGCTTATGCAAGCTTATTTTATCGTCATAAGTCATTTAATTAGTGTTTGGGTAATTAAATAAAAAGTGCTTATCACAATTTCATAAGTTGCTTATGCCATATTTTGATAAGCCATCCCTATTAGCTTATACAAAGTTTATGCACCATTTTTTGATAATTTGAAGACCTTCGATCCTCACCTAAGCAAACAAAGTGAGGATTATTATATTTTCTTAAAACTTTAATTTTAATTTATTTGATCTTCCATGCGTATGCATCTATCCACACAATTTTTTTTTTGTAACAGTAAATATCTACACAATTCGGTTTTCCTTTTGGTTAATTAATTTTATGATTTAAATTTTTTTATATAAGTTAAAAATATTACTATTATATTTTTAATCATAGTTTGATTCTTTAATTTATTTATTTTGAAATTAAAATTACGTTAACATTCTATATTTGCTTATTTAATGACACATCCAAACACTTTAATTTATGTAAGTATTTTCTAGTGTACATATCCAATCACAAAGAGCTTATTGAGCATAAGAGCTATAAGAGCTTATTATGTAAGCTCTAATGTTACATGCACTTCTATAAGTTGTTTATCCAAATGGGCCCTTTACCCTTAGTCTTCGTAGGAGCTATTAATTCCAAGTTCCGAACCTCCAAAGAGTTAATTATTAAGATTTAGATAATTATTTATGTTTTGATTTGATTAATCTAATTGAATATCATTATAATCAGATTATTTTGGAAGAACGGAGTATACTATTCCAAAAGTTGTTTCGAGAGTATTGCCCTCCATTGTTAGACTAACTTATTATTATTCAGGTTGAGTCGAATGTTTGATTTATTTATTTTATACTACATAGTAATTAAGGTTCAAATTCAATATGTTTAGGGAAAAAAAAACAATATATAAATAAGGAATCAAACCAATAGAAGCAAAACAAAATGACTGAGTTCAGGGTAAGGGGGGTCCAGGATTCGATCATAGACGGGAGTAATTTATATTTCCAATGTACCAAAAACAAAACCAATAGAAGCAAAACAAAATGACGATCACTGAACTACTAACTAACTATTACATTACATGATATTTAATGCTGAGAGTCTGATAGCAATATTAATTGCTGCTGCAGTTGATGAACTATTAAAACTCATCATACTGGCCGACTAGCAGTCTAGGTAATACTCTGTCCGCAATCATCTTTTTTGGTTCCACAGACAATAAGTAATTAGTAGTAACTTATTCGTAGTACTACTTGGACTGGACGGAGTATTAAATGCATTTTTGATATTGTCTCCAGGTGACGAGTTTGGTTTGCATACATGTGACAGGAAATGCATATCATCAAAATTCCCTACATTGCTTATATCAATGCCTAGCAAATGCATATCATCAAAGTGCCACATTATTTGTCAAACATGAAATGTAATCTAACAAATACTAAAGCAGAGACAAGAAAGATAGACCAATAATAGTCCAATTGACTGAGAACAAGAGATGGTACAAAACTATCCCGCCACCTATAGCAACTAGTCAAGAGACGAGACGGAAATGAAACCATTAACACCATTGAAAGAAGGTTGACAACAGAAATTATTAGGCATGCCGATAGCACCTTGTCCAGTGGTTAAATTGGCAAACCCCACAATGCTACATCAATTTGGACATGTGAAACATATTTAGGTAGATAGATACTATGGAATACTGGACAAAACCAATCCCATGCCTGTATGATAATAGTAAAGGAACATTAGGATTAACCTTAAACCTAAACGTAGACAATACTACCCACTACTGTTCCCTAGAAACAACAAAATGAGTAACAAAATGCTCCCCCTGTCAAAAGAAAATAAAAGACAAGAGGAACAAATCAAGCCAAGTCTATAATAATACACAATGGGCCTGATTGCAAGTTTCTCCAAAAGCTACATGGCAATAACAAGTAAAAATAAATGAAGGTGCTAAAAAAGAAAATTCAAGGTAGATGCACCAGATATTTCCACATAAAACTGCTCCACAAGACTCTTATGAAATTTACTGTCATTCTACTTTGAAAACAGATCCTTGGATGAATTTCTCTCGTTATATAATTATCTCATGACTGACTGTGAGTTTACTTGGTGACCATTACCGCCAGAAGTACTATTATATCCAACTACGGACCGCTGAGCAAAGTCGAGTAATATTTTTTTCTGCCGATCATCAGTGTGAGGTAGACTTGCACGCAGGAGCTCAACTGGCATTTCCCTACTAATAGCTCTAGCAACATCAGGCCCAATGACCGCCATATTTGATATCCCTTGAGTAAGGAATGATTGCACGATGCTGTCATATTTACTGACACAATACTTGGTGAGAAGACCAAAGAACTCATCAAATGAAGCCTGCCAAAGAGAACGATTTCTAATGGTATAGTTGCTAGCAGCACGAGGATCAGTTAAAAGTTGAGTGGCTCTCTCAAGCACAGAAACTAAAATAAGGGAAGTCCCATCTCCAGCAGGGCTTCCAAGGGGACGCAGAGGTGGCGGCTCAGAAGAACAAACAACTGAAGCTAGGCATACACTAAGTGAAACGAGATCCATCTCACGGATGCACTTTGAAACCACATTGGCAAGGTTTATTACAGTTTCTGATGCAGTTGGATCGGAGGGAAGAACACCAAATAAGAATCTTAAATGACGACAGATGGCCATGCAGATTATACGCATAAGATCCCCGCCTGGAAAAAGTAGTTGAAGGTATCTAGCAAGTAGCTTTCGACCTTTGGGCAGAGAAACTATCCTGAGAAAAACATAGTCATCTTTTGCAGCAAGTTCAACTGTATGTCCATTTCTTCCAAGAGGATCAACTAGTTGAAGTGAGGTTGAAAGTCCTTCCAAAAGACCCTGCCTTTTACGTTTTAAATGATCACCACCATCTTGAAGCTGCAGATTAAACTGTAGGAAACGGTCAATATCATCTACATCAAGAATAACACAAAGACCATCCTCAATTGTGACCCTTGCTGCCAACATTGGCTCCTGTTCAAGGGGCTTTTCTGAAATGTTTTGCTCAGGACCACCAGCGCGTGAGGAATTTGGTGGATCAACTTCCAGTAGAGGACGGGGCCTGCGAATCGATGAGAATGGAACCCTCCCTAGAGCATCAACCTGAAGAAAAGCATGTGGTTCATTAGAAGAAGCCCGCAGAGGGATTTCCCTTATTTGAGCTGGTGAAAAGTGACGCCTCAATTTAGCACTTGAAGCTTTTTTCGCAAGACAACCTTGGTTATAATAATCATCTACATATGGATCATTAGTATGGGTTGCTGCAAGCTGCAATCTAAATATATTCTCAAGTTCCTCAGTCGTCATATACTTAGACCTAAATCGAGGCCATCCATTATTGAATTTTTGGTTACTCATATCAAAACCCTGAGGAGAAAATCGGAGATTCTGTCTACCCATTTGAGCAGATTTTGGCATTTGATCCCTCAGATCCATCACCCCAAGCATCTGATCATATTTGTTGATCATGGGTAAACCAGAAGAAATATTGGGATGAACTCCATTATATGGGCCTGCCTGGTTGACCAATTGATTCGGTATTCGCTGATTAAGAGGGGAACCCATAGGAAATGGGCGCATGTTTCCACCAAAAGGTGACCCATGGTTTAATCCACCCAACTGTAGTGCAGAATTAGATAAATGAGAACGGTTATGAGGAGATAGTGCCATCTGAGCTCCTACAGCATGATGAGGAATGTTTAAGGGACCTGTATTATGACTTGGAGAAGCCTGCTGAGATCTACCACCAGGTGGAGGATAAGAAGTAAATGAAGAATTTGGTGCCAAAATAGAATCATTAGAAAAATGAAGAAGCTCCTGTTGTTTGTCAGGATATAGAGATGTACTGTACAAGGACTTTGATTCTTCTATGTGTCCAATGGAGGAATGTGGCTGTGATGACCATCGTTTGTCATCCTGTGTTTCAGAATCATGAAAAGGCTGATCAAACCAGTTAGGAATGGATTCAGTTGAGCCATGCTGGAGGTATGGTTGTTGTGGTTGCTGCCTTTGTTGCTCGGGATATGAAGAAGTTCTATACAAAGAATTTGATACTTGTAAAGGGGCAAGAGAAGAATAAGGCTGTGACGACAGTTTTCTGCCACCCAGAGCACCTTCGCTATCATAAGGATTCTGGTCAAACCAGTTAAGATCATCACTCCTTCGTGCCCAATCAGTTGTTGAATCTGAGTATAATATAATAACAACATAATAATTCAGTCAAGTGAAAAAATATTTCAAACAGTAAAAAAGGAGTGCTCAAATAGAGCTGCTAAATGTGAATACAATAACTTTGAACATAAAAATACTTAAACACAACACCTTATCTTAATCCATCAAACTTCAGAAGTGGATTATAGACACAAATAGACCACGATTGTAATAAAATTGCAGCCATGGCGTGGCGGAAATTCATTCACCTTCCATAAAATTGGCAGTGTTACAGGTTTCTATGGCAAGCCATATTAGCCCCGTGGGTAAAAACAACATAAAATGCAGTACAAATCCCTTCATTGCTCTCTGCTCTCCATCTATTATCATTGGCAATAGTTGTATACCCTTCTTTCATTACAAGCCAACTCCAACAACCTCAATTTCGAAGCAAGCTTTCCTTTCAAAGTGAACAACCTTTTATCTACATTTATTTTGCATCCACTCCTCTTTGCTCTACAATGTCCTCTTTCTAACGTTCTTCTCTTTCTTTATCATCTCCATTTCACTTTTTTCTTTTTTTATTCTATTCCTTTTAATCTCCTCACTTTTGACTTTGATATCACCTTTTTATCCTTGTAGTTATTATCTGTTCCAATTTATCCATCTTATTCTCTGTTTTCATTCTCTTTTTCATTCCATATCTCAAGTTCAAAAACATTAACTTTCCAAAAACATTAGATTTCCCATTTAATATATGTAGTTTTTTGTTATATTTGTTTGAGATTATATGCGAGTGTTTATAATTTTTATTTTTCCTATAACCGCCACGTTTTCACCATATGCCACAATGCCATATTCCATATTTATAAAAAGTAATTCGGGAAATATATAATTAAATAAAATTCAGAAAGGGAACATCATTTTGTTTTGATAAAAGGAAAACTGAAAATTGGTGAAATATTTAATTTTGTTATACTCACTTTCTCTTGATCCCCGTTCTCCAATAATTGTTGTGCTTTGTGGTCCAATTTCAACCTTGTTCAACTGAAATTAAATGAGAAAAATATTAGTCCACATATTTGTATATATACATAGGGAAAAGCTTTCACAAAGAAGAGCGGCATTGTCAAAACAAAAGGTGAATCATAAAATATCAGAGGATTGAAAATTCACTATGTAAAATAGCATAACATTGCAATCAAATAGCGGAAGACACGTAGCAGTTGAAAGAAATCAGTTGTATTATATAAAAATGTATGCTACGTACGAATAAAAAGATGCATAAATTTTATAAAAAAGAAAAGTGAATTGAGAGGATTAAAAGTAGGTCGGGTGTAGCTCACATGCTGCCTCTATAATAATAAAGTGAATTGAGTGGATTATCGTCCTCGCTGTGTTTAAAGGCGATGGGCGCAGAGCATGGCTTGCTTACATATTTTAGTATGATTATAAGAGTAATAACAGCCTAACAGTTCGGTTTCTATTTTAAAAATAGGCCATGTGAAACTCACAATGCCTATTCAGTTTAGTTATTTAAAAAAGATAACTATAGTCTCTTTTCCAAGTTATTACCGGTATGACTGAAACTGTAATAACAGCTGCTATTGCCCCGATTGCAAAAATGGGATATCATCACTGATATAAGAACTATTGAGCTTAAATTTAACCATACTCGATTCAATTGAGCGGATTATGGATCTTATTGATAGTGATGATCTAGACATTCAAGATCTAGTCTACGAAACTTAGATTTGGATACTCCATATGAATAATAGGATGTTATTAACCTCCATTTGATTACACTTGATCTCTTTAACTGAAAATTCATTTTTAACTCTTCTCCCCAGCATCTTACCGCATAGAAATGCTTCGTTACACGACAAAATCATTAATTTTTTCAGAAACATATAATTTTTATAAATATATATCTTACATACTGTAATTTATAATTTTTAAACTAATAAATACAAATTAAGATCATCTCAATACTCGGTCACTTGCCCAATTAAAAGTCTATTAGTCCAAATATTCAGGAGAAGATTAGAAATCATAAGTTAGTAGCCTTACCTTCCAAAAATCGGTGCTGAGATCATCGATATCAGAAACAGATTTTATATCCTCAACCTTCAAATTAAATAAGAAAAATAATTAGTCAATAGTCAATACAAAACTCTAGCATTGTATTCATAAAAGTGAAAATTAACCTCTTCTCTATTAAGAAGAAACTCCTCCTCATTAGACTCAGCAGGTAAACAGTCATCATCTTCTAACCCTCCCAACTCAACTTCTTCTACACGAGCATCTTGACCGAAAAATGCATATTGTGTTGCATCGAAAACTGCACCTTCTACAAAAATAACGAAAAATCTTCCGTCAAAACCCTAACACCAATATCTTAAAAGAAATTCACATTAACATTAAAAAATAATACAAATTACAGTATTACTGATATTATGTGGAAAAACTATACTGACCCAACATCTACTATAAAGCATAGATTAAATTTAACACTATAAACATCAACTACAACAATCAACAATATCACAAAATCAAAGATTAAAACATTTAAATCAATTAATAAGCAAAATTCAACAATTTAATATTTTCAAAATTTTACAAAATTCTACAAAACTATCAACTAAAATTAAATCACTATATAAAACAAACCAGATCTAAATATACAAAATTTGAACCAAATAACACAAAATTCAAAGGGAAAAAAATCAAAACAGTTGAACCTAAAAAAATTGAAGAGAAAAATAAACCTTTGGGAATATCTCCAAATTGATGAACATCATCCCCACCACCAAATCCTTCCATATCAACCATAAAAATGCAAAACCCCAGAAAAATAGAGAAAAACGATTCAAAAATTGAAAGGGAAAAAGGAAAACGATTGAAGAAAATGAAACAGTGTTTGTTTATTGGTGATTTTATGTTGAGAGTGAAATTAAGAAGAAAAAATTGAAGATTTAGGGAATAATAATTGAGGGATTTGGATCGGGGGAAAATGGAATGGAAAGAGGTATTTATGAAGAACCCTAAAACGACTCGTCGATTATTTGTATTGTAGCTGTAGATAAATAAATAAATAAATAATTAATTAAATAAATAAATAAAATACGTGTTTGTGAATTTTAAAAAATGTGATGCATAGTTTTTTTTTTTTTTTGTTAAAAACATGCTTTAAATTTTTGAGTCAATTTCACTCTTATCATTTAAAGTGTTTTGTGAGAGATTAGTAATTGTGTTTGATGTTAGATATTTCAGTTTTGACTTAAAATAAAATAAAAAGAAAAGTGACGTATGCTATTTTTATTTAGTATTAGTATTTTTTAAGGAGACGGTGATGTCTGTTAACTTGTTTTCATTTTTTTTCTTTTATTATAAATAAAGGGCATATATTTATTTTAGGTAATATTATTTTGGCTACCAATATTCATGGGACTTTTATATTTGAATTTTATTGTACCAAAAAAACAAGAATTTTATTAGTAATGTCTTTAGAGTAGGAAAAAATTTTCCCACACTCCAATTAATCTAAGTTACACCCCAAAATGACTATAATACTCTTAAATTAATTTTCGTATCATATGTAAATTCAGTTTGCGTACCATATGTAAACTCAGTTTGCATACCATATGTAAAATCAGTTTGTGTACCATATATAAACTCAGTTTGCGTACTATATGTAAACTCTGTTTGCGGACTATAGATTTAAGTATACCTAAATTGTTAGTTTCTAAAATTGAAAATTGTATCAAACAACAGAGGATCTTATGTGATTTACACAAATTTTTACTAATCTATGGAATAAAATCTTAATTGAACGTCGTCAAATCCAATCTTCAAAGCTTTGATAGGAATTATGTGGTTTGAAAGATAAACTATGGAAGAAGAAATATAGGAATAGAATTAGAATGGGAAAGAAAAAAAGGTTTAAAAAATGACAATTTTGGTATTATGATAAAATTTTATAAAATTTGGGTGTAACTAGGTTTTTTTGAGGTGTGGGAAGGAATTTTCTTAGAGTAGTGGTTGATCCAAAAATATTTGATAGTGGAGGAAAAAAAATAATATAGTAGTATATTTATAAAATAAATTTTTTTGTATTTTATAAAATATAAAGTGTAACTGTGTCAAAAAAAAAATATATATATATATATATATAAAGTGTAATGTTCAAGAAAAAGGCGAAAAAATAGTGCGATATATATTACTACCTCCGTTTCTTTTTACTTGTCGTTTTAGACAAAAAAAAGACCAAAATAGGAGGAGTATATTTTTGTACCTTATTTTTCTAGTATGCCCTTTTTAAAAATATATCATATTTTTAATCCACCAATAAATTCTTTCTTTTTTCACAAACATTATCTATTTTCAAAAAAGTTGTACTACAATAAAAAATTATATCATATTTCTACTTTTTCACAAACATTATATATTCCTAAAAAATGTAACAAACTTTATTTAAAAACAAACAAAATTTGTATACAATAAAAAAGATTTTATTGTTTCAACAAAAACAATTATACAAAATTTAGTCAATAAAATAAAATAAGAAGGAGGATATAATAGGCAATATATAACCTAAATTGATAAAACGACAAGTAAAAAGGAACAAATATTTTTTTTAAAAACGACAAGTAAAAAAGAACAGAGGTAGTATATTTTTAATACATCAAAAAGATAAATTATTTCCGCCAAAAATTAATCTCTGGACCTCCTTTGAACAACTCGTATGTCTCTTAGCTCATAGCACTTGAGCTATTTTACTGATACAAAATATGTATTATATAATGCATCAACATATATATTGAGGTGATATTTTTAAGTTCATACATTCCATTATTACGTGTATGTAAGTTCAAACCATGTTCGTATTTGAGTTTCGAACCATACCATACCATATGCATGTATTCAGTTTGAACCATGCATGTATCATGTATGTAGTTCAAACTCTAGCACTCGAACCTGCATTATATTATATTGAAGTTGTTTTGTTTTATTGAATTGTTTACTTGGTTTTAATTATGGTTTGATTTAAAGCCAATTGAATTTGAATAGGAATATGGTTATTACAATGTAAAACAAACTTACATATAATTAATTACAAAAATTACATAAAAATATTGGTAGAATGGATTTGACTAAGGTCTACCCTAGACATCTCTCTCTAGAGATGATAAAAGATTATGAGGAGAATCAAATTTTCACTTTTGTGGGTCAGGTTTCAACTTCTCGAGCAAGAGAAAATTTCATTTGTGTTTTTATTTAAAAGTAATTTCAAGTTTCTGTTCAATTAGTCATAACATTCTTGATGTTGATGGACCCAAAAAATTTGGTTAATGAACATAATGCTCTCCATCATCGTCTCCAAAATGGATTATATAATTGTTTACGCACAAAATACTGAAATATCCAAAGATGGAAGAAAATTATTGAGAAAAGAAGATGGTGATGAATGACGGAAAATGAAGAAAATATTTCAACTTATAAACTTCAGCGAGACGAATAATTGATTGGAAAAGTTTCACAGCCTCTTTGGTGGCCAATAAGAAGTGACCGTCGTTCAAGACTATATGACTATGACCACCTTCATTCAAAGTTTTGACTACTGACCATGTTCGAATTTTAAAACTCGAAACCTCATAGACATGGTTCGAACTCTACAAATCGAACATTATTTTTCTATAATATGCATTTTTTTCAACTCTCAGCACCTAAAACGCAAGTAGAACATCTATGAAATTTCATAGGATACGTGAGAAGGATAGAGGGCACGAAAAAGATTCTCACCAAATGTGCTCACCCAAATATTTGTTTTTTTCCCCTCAATATAGTCAACTTTGCGGCTGTAAGCAGACCACACAAGACAAAAATTTGGGTCCCAAGTTTTAATGGTTATGTGAAGGAGAAAATATTGAACAAAAAAATATTCATCTCCCTCGCCTCTTGATTTTCTGAAATAAGTAGTTTGAGTTGTGTTTTATTTGAGAAAAATTAAAATTTTAAAAGAATTTTTAATTATTAAAATTGCACTTGTTTATTAAATGACTAATTTTTAAGATAAGAACAACATTTCAACCCCATCATTTATTCTGTCATATCTATTCATTTTTTTTGTCTCTCTCTAATCTCTCCGAGTATAGACCAAATGGTGTCATTCCAATTCAGAGTGGTCTGGATGATTTAGTTTATAATGTATAAACATAAATGGTCATTATCCGCGCACAGACAAAAGTCGTCCAACGCAAGTACTAGAGACATGCTATGAACAATAGTTCATAACAAGATAAACCAATACTATCAAAAGGAAAGATCATATATTTTCAACCATTCATTCGTCAAAAAAAGTGGAATGAACCTCAACAAAAATCCAAAGTAAAGCATATCAAACTCAAGAGAGAAACAGTAATGCAAACTGAATATTCTCACAAGTTGGGTAATACATAAGGAACACATATATACAAATTGACAGTTGTAACAAGTATAGTAAGAAAAAGATAAAATTATGCATCAGGTTCAACATAACTTATTCTTCACTACAGTGTTCCTTTGAATTTCAGCATGCTAAATTGTCAACCTGTTTCTTTGCGAAGTTTGCACATTGCCAATAATAGCCCATACCATTTTTCGAATAGAACAGTTCTTTGACAGATACGACACGAGTACAACCCACCCTTTTTCACCCTTCTATATATAATAATAAGAAAGGAAACATGGGAATCATATATTACCTAAACCTGTACATACTAAAAACTACTGTGTTCCTACCAGACACACATAGTAACAAAATAAGCTCCCCTTGTCAAGAGAAAAATAAAAGACAAGAGGAACAAATCAAGCCAAGAACATCATAAAATAAAGGGCCTGATTGTATATTTGTTTCACAATGCTGCACATTTTCTCTGCATCATGACAACTAGTAGAAAATTAAGGATGAGGAAGAAGCCTCCATCCATCATATAGATACACTTCCGTTTAAGATTCGCTCCAGAAGTACTTGAGGACTAGATGTATTTGAATCCTTCATCTGTTCAAAATTTGAACATTTTGAACAGATGAAGGATTGTCCTTATGACATTTGATGTGACTTTTCAACCCAAAAACCATTATGGAGAGCTTCTCTTGTAGCTATCTTTCAACTTAGCACGGTCTCTGAATTCACAAAACCTCCGCTTCCCTCAGAATTACTGTTAAATCCAACCACCGGAACAGATCGCTGAGCGAAATCCAGTAATAACTTTCTTTGGCGGTCATCTGTGTGAGGGAGGCTTGCACGCAAGAGTTCAACAGGCATTTCCTTACTAATAGCTTTAGCAGCATCTGATCCAATGTCATCCACATTTGGCGAATTTTGTATAAGCAGGGATTGCATGATACTCTGGTATTTATTCATGCAATACTTCGTAAGAAGCCCAAAGAATTCATCAAATGAGGCCTGCCAAAATGAACGATTACCCATCTTATAGTTGTAGGCTGCATGTGGATCGGTTAGAAGCTCGGTAGCCCTCTCAAGAACAGATACCAAAATAAGGGAAGCACCATCTCCAGCAGTGCTTCCAACAGGGCGTAGAGGAGGATGCTCAGCAGAACAAACAACAGCAGCAAGACAAGCACTAAGAGCACCAAGATCCATTCCTCGGACACATTGGCATACAACCTCAGCAAGGCTGCATGTAGTCACTGCAGCTGCTGGATCTGAGGGGAGCCCACCAAATAAGAATCTTAAATGCCGAAGGACAGTCATGCAGACTATCCGCATGAGCTCACTACCAGGAAGAAGCAATTGAAGATACTTCGCAAGGAGCTTGCGTCCCTTAGGGACAGATACTATTCGTAAGAAAACAATGTCATCCTTAGCCGCAAGCCCGACCTTGTGCCCATTCTTTCCCAGCGGATCAACAAGTTGAAGTGAAGTAGCTAGTCCTTCTAACAGGACCTGCCTTCTTCGTTTTAATTGCGTTCCACCATCTTGTGGCTGATTAGACTGTAGGAAACGATCAATATCATCTACATCAAGAAGAAGACAGAGACCGTCCTCAATTGTGACTCTGGCAGCAAACGTAGGCTCCTGTTCAAGAGGCTTCTCTGAAATCTTTAGGTCAGAGCTACCAGGGACGGAAGAGATAGGAGGATCAACCTCAAGAAGAGGGCGAGGTCGACGAATAGACGAAAATGAAACCCTCCCTAGAGCATCAACCTGAAGAAATGCATGTGGATCATTACTAGAACGTGTTCGTGAAGGAAGATCCTTTATTTGGGTTGGGCAGAACGGATGTTTTAACTTAGCCACAGAAGGTTTTCTTGCAAGACGGCCTTGGTGGTAATAGTCATCTATGTATGGATCATTACTATGAGTGACAGCAAGCTGCATTCTAAGAATACTCTCAATTTCATCACTTGTCATATACTTAGATCGAAACTGTAATGAACCACTTTCACTCTTCTGGCTACTGGCATCAGAACCGTGATGGGATAAACGATGACTATGTTTACCTTTTTGAGTTGATTTTGGTCTGTGATCATACTTGCTACTGATGGACGAGCTAGAGGAAAGGTGGGGATTAAATAAATGGGACTGGAAACCAGACAAGTAGCCTGCAGATTGCTGAACAGGAAGATGAACTCTATGCTGCTGCTGTTGCAATTGAGTCATCAAGTGAGGAGAAACTGATCCACTATGAAGGTGTAACTGTTGTTGTAACATACTACTAAGGAGGTTGGAACGGTCCCCTGGATATAACCCTGATTGGTTGACCAATTGGTTCTGTATTCGCTGACTAAGAGGGGAGGAACCAGTAGGAAATTGGCGTGTGTTTCCACCAAAATGTGACCCAAGGCTTAATCCACTCAACTGTAGTGCAGAATTGGAGAAATGTGAACGGTTTTGAGATGATAGTGCCATCTGAGCTGCAGTTCCAGTGTGATAAGGAATGTTTAAGTGGCTGGTGCTATTACTTGGAGAACCCTGCTGAGATCGACCACCTGGCGGAGGATAAGAAGTGAACGAAGACTTCTGTACCAATATTGGCTCACTAGAAAAACGAGTAAGCTCCTGTTGTTTGTCGGGATATGAAGATGTTCTGTACAAGGATGTTGATTCATGTAAGTGTGGAATGGAGGTATGCGGCTGAGATGACCATCGCTTGTCATCATGAGCTGTTTCAATATCATAAATATGCTGATCAAGCCAGTTGTGGACCGGCTCACTAGAGCAATGTTGGAGGTGGTAGTTTTGCTCTTGCCTTAGCTGCTCAGGATATGAAGATGTTCTGTACAAGGACTTAGAGCTTTGTAAATGGGCAAGAGAAGATTGGGGCTGTGATGACCATCTTTTTCCATCAATTGAGCCTTCACTATCATAAGCACTCTGATCAAACCAGCTATGAACATCGTCTCTTTGTGCCAAATCAGATGCAGAGTCTGGATAATGGATACAATAACAAAAATTAAATAAATCAGTCAACTTGATGAAAACAAATTGTCTACAGTGAAAAGGGGGATAAAGCTGCTAAAACCCAGCATTACACGGTCCATTTGAACACAAGAGACACAACATCTCTTTTTTTTCTTCTTACAGACACATAACTTCTTAATTCTTAACCTCATCTTAAAATATTCAGATGTGGATTTTAAACAGACAAGACCGGACCTGGAAAATCATGATACTAGAGGCAACCCCTCAGATGAATAATCTTAAATAGCCTAAAATTAGTGTTTTTCATCAATCCTCAGTTTCATGACTTATTAGGTAGTTTGGCACGCAGATAGAAGATCTGTGTATTCTGTAGAGAAAGTTTTCTACTTAAAAACTGTTAAGTTATTGTTGGAAATTTCGCCTTCATTGCGGTCCGCCGCCAGCCACCTAATTGCGGCACTTGGGAGGTGTTGGGTGTGAAGGGGTGGGTTTAGTCACACATTGCTTAGAGATATGGCCTGAGTGGTGTTTATATAGCTTGGGCAACCCTCACCTTACAAGCCAGTTTTGTGAGGATGAGTTAGGCCCAATAAAAAAAATGAAGAGTTGTGAATAAACTTGTAGCAAAAACCAGCGTTATCAAACTCTCAGAAGAAAGAAGATATCAGAGTATAATGAAAATATATAAATTGGAAATGCCAAGAGTGAATAGGCAAAATTGTGAAAATCGATCAAAATAGTTCTTGTATCTTGCAAATTGGCATATACATCCTTTAAATTATAATTGTCAAGTCAAACCGGTCCCTCCATGAACTTCTGCCTTGTGAGGCTGTAACGTGGCACGCTAAATAAACATGTGGCCTTCCACATGGATCCCATATCAATGCATGAATTTATGTGGCATATAAGCTCTGTTTACTTTGTGAAAATAATTTCAATTTTTGTTTTCGAAAGTTTTTGTCAATTTTGCTTGCTAATAAGGAGATAATAGATTTTGAAGTGAACAATTGTGTTCATTTTTTTTAGTCAAAAAAAAAATTGTGTGCATTTTTTGGAAACAATGAGAAAGCCAAAAGAATCGTTTTCATTATTTCCAGAACAGAAATGTACCATTCCTATCTAAAATTTCATCTTTCCTCAATCGCAATGGTTGACTTTAAAAGTCACACATCTTATTAGCAAGTCAAAATAGCACACATTTTAGAAAATGAAAATAAGAAATGTTTTCAATAAGTAAATGGGGCCTAAATTTTCAGTGATGTGGCATTAATGTGGGATCTATCAGGAAGAACCCATGTTCATTTAACATGTCATGTCATAGCCTTTAACAATAGAAGTTCACATGGAACCATTTTGAATGATGTGTTACAATTTCATAAATGCATTTACTATTTCTTAAATTCAAGGACTATTTTGACTAATGCTCACAATTTTGAAGACCAATTTGTCTATCCACTTAATTTTAAATAAACAAAATGAATGCAAAAAAATGATATCATTTATTTTAATAAAAGAAAAGGCAAATTGGTGAGTGAAATACAATTGCTTTACTTACTTTCTCGTGATCCCCGTTCACCAATTACACCTGGGTTCCTTGGTCCGCTGACAACCTTGTTCAACTGAAATTAAATTGTAAAATAAAAAAGAAGCTTAGTATTCATAATGATGAGCAGCAATGTCTATTTACAGAGACAAAGACAAGTACAATCAAAATCATAGCAGTCAGAAACTGAATCGCAAAATTGTACATAGGTAGCTCACATATCAAGAAAAAAATCAAACAAATAACTTTTACTTTGAGACAGAACTAGTTAGTTGATGCAAATAACTTTCAAATGTGTTTGAAATGCCAAAGCATGCTAATCAGATTAATATGTCATTTTGTCTTTCTTTTACGTATTGTTGGTTCCACAGAATATGGGACGACAGAAAGGTAGAGAGTGGAAAGTATTTAAAAAAATGTGCCATCCATCGTTTGGTTCCATGTCAGAGTGGAAGGAAAGGTTTGTTTAAGTGGGGTCCATGGATAAAAGGCTTTCCGCCCCATTATGCGAAGAAAGTATTATGAAACCATACAATGCGCAAAAATGACGGAATTGTCCCTGACTCAAAATGCTCACGTGATGCGTATATAGTGTTTTATATTTATACATTTTAAATTTTTGTCACAACTTAATAGGGATATTTATGTCATTCAATAATGATATATCTTTCTACATACTTTCTTTCCTTCAACTTTCTTTCCTTTAATTTTCCTTTATCATCCAAATACACTCTTATGTGTGAGATAATAGCTAATTGTCAAAATTAATGGACTTAGCAATCATGGGAATTAAACTCCCAGGAAAGGCAAAAAGGAAAAGTAAGAACTAGTATTTAGCACTGAGAAAATGGGGGGATGCACAAGTATATAGACAAGCTCCAATATTGCACTACCAGACATACCTTCTACCAACAATCTATTATCAAAATAGTTGCAATAATAATTTTCTCCATCATCTTCGAACCACAAGTAATATGAGTGACCTCCTTGGTCCACACCAACTCCCAAAGAAATATAGATGAGCCGCAAAATAAAAAGAGAACAATTTTGCACACAAAACATGCCATGAAAACCAGCCAAGGGAAGAAAACCTTCATAACTGGTCATATTTTTGCAAAGACTTTAAAGTTGCAAGATCCATACAATATTGATTCACAGTTATTACATGGGATTTGGGTTCAAGATCAGAAGCTGCACTGGCCTATCACTTATAATGGATTTTTTCATTGGCCAAGAAAAGCTTGTTGTAATCTTGTAATCGGGGAACAGAAAATAAGGACAAGAAAAATAAAACTGGAAGTCTGGAAAAACATTCGGTATGGTCAACCAACAGCTAACTTAGGCCTACATCCATAGGGAAAAATAAAGAGAATTGCTGTAATCAACAAAGAATAATAGAGTCGCCACTTAATACATTTTAGCTTATAATAGAGTTAGAGGCATGGGTATTGTTAGAATATAAGAAACAAAAAGACAAACTTCACTCAAGCATAATATCAAAGATATTTTCTTATATTCTATGAGAATCTCTGATTGTTATTTTTTAAAGAACAGTTTAATATATTTTGTTATTTGTACTCAATGTTGTCTCAATTAAAATATTTATTTTATTGTGTCTTTTGTATGTTTTTGCTAACTTTCCTTGACACTAAAATTCCTCCTTCTCACCTACACACAAAACCCATTGCCTCTTTCTCTCACAAACACAACTCCAAACTCTGTTTTTCACCGTTAAAAAAACACTGTTTCTCACCTCCACCCAATGACCAAACCTATTGCCCCACACTCTACTTCTCCCATCCAAATGCCCGGCATCTCTCTTTCTTTTGCAAACACACAAACCTAGACCCACAAATCTATTTCACCCCCCCCCCCCCCCCCCCAAAACCATATTGTGCGACAGCATATGAAATTATGAACGGCAGACATGCAGCATCCGAGATAGAGATAATGAAAATACATAAGGTATTTCAACAATTTCAATGTTACTCACTGTTCTTGTTTAGGAATTGGGATAGCTTAGGTGATGATGATCAACGGCTTCTAAACTAAACTTCTATATGCTTTTTGGGCGTAGAAAAGGTATGTCCCTTCAGAGCTTAAGAGATCACACACACACACACACATATATATATATAGCCTATCTTGTTCAGTCATGGGAAGCAGTTAACTCCTCCCACACTGAGGTCATGTTGTCACGTTCTCCAAACGTGGGATGAGAAGTGGTTTATCAGCCTTTTCTTTCTAAGCTGCACGTGAAGAATGCTTGCTTAATGGGTGATAAACTAGTAGTTGATGATCATGGGCCTGATTGGTGGAGTGGCACTCGGATCCGTTATTTGGGCTGGGTCGTGGTTTGCATATTATGGCCCAATTGAGTGGCCCAGAGGAGCTATGGCCGGTACACTCACTTTGCCACATCAAGTTCCTCCAATGGGAAAAAAGATAAGGAACGGGTTCATAAACTTACTTAGATACCCCCATTGGAGATGCTCTAAGAGGTAATATCAGGTGCTGAAGTATCACGTCATCAAGAGCTCAATGGAGTACTTAAGGTTAAGGGTACCCAAAGTACTTGAGAGAGGCTGTCCCAAAAAAGGCCGAGTGAATCATTAAATAGTGCAGATGCCTCAGCTTTGAAGGGAGGCGCTATGATAGAGACTTGGTTTTTTTTGGGTTGTCTAAGTCAATATTGAGTAGAATGGGATACTCGGAGGAGAACTTATGTGGCTTGGTTCTCTTTGTTATAACCTAGAAACCACACATTTCACACATCAAGCTTAGGATCTTCAACTCTCTTGTATAATGACATTGACAACAATCATAGAAGCGCTAATTGAGATAGCATACAACAAGGGGGGAAAAGATACTCAAACATACATAGGATTAAATTTCTTACTTTATACCCTGAACTAACTTAAGTGCACGATTCTCTCTCATAGTTAACAAATCTGGACCAAACATGTGGCTTGTCTCAACTCTTTTTCATGGGATAGTTGAGAAATTTTAATGAAAACAAATGAAACTGAAATCATGGAAAATCAGTGCAGGAATAACTAATAACTGTTGAGTATTCACTTTTTACTATTTTTCCAAATCATGACAGCTCATATTCGAAACATTACATCAATCATATTCCAGGAAGTGGGAAAATGTGGTTTTATAAAATTTATAATTCAAATATATATTTTTAGCATTTTTTCCGTAAGTGTGCAAATTAAACATGATCATTGATCACAACACATAGTCACTTATTTAATTAAAATCTCCAGAATCCAGAAAAGTGCAATAATCATAGATTCATAGTGTAACATCCTTACCTTCCAAAAGGTGGTTGTAAGATCATCAATGTCGGAAAGAGATCTTACGTCCTCATCCTGCAAAGCGAGAGAGAATGTTAGTTGATACAAAACTCAAGCATCATATCTGTGAAATGCATGAGAAAGGAAGAGAGGGGAGATGTTGCTCAATCAAAAGTGTAAACTCAACATTATTATATTTTAATTAACATTCTAGCAATATAAAGTTGTGAATTTTAAAAACAAATCAGACATAAAATTGGAAATGAACCTGTTCTCTATTAAAAAAGAACTCCTCCTCATTAGACTCAAAAGCTGGCAAATGGGCATCATCTTCTAACCCTCCCAACTCAACTTCCTGAACATCATCTTTACCAAAGAATGCATATTGTGATGCATCAAAAACAGCACCTCCTGCATAACAAAAACATCATCAAATACATTTTACCAATTTCTTACAACTACTTAACACGAAAAGTACAGGTAGCAGTGTGGCACTTGCATGTAGCAGAGAGCCACCATGTGACCATTATTCACACCATACCAAAACAAAATCTAGATAAGCACACCACCCGAGTACTAAAAATACATTTAGCTGTTTCAACATGTAAAGCCAAGAAAATGGATACTAACTTTTATTCTGAAAAGCAAGAATAGACAATTGGAAGTACAAACAAGTGAACAGCACATATTTTGATCAAAAAAATTAGAAGATATTTTTGCGAATATTCTATAACAAGCATTAATATAAAGAGAAAGTCCTACTAACTATTAACTAAACACTATCTCGATAATCCTTTGCTATATCAAACTGTCTCGAATCATCAACAAGAGTAAACAAGTTCATCACACCATATTCTCCACCCCTCCCCCTCATTCAGTCTTAAGAGTATGTGTTTGGATTAGCTTATTTGAGCTTATCTACTAGCATAAACACTTGTGAGACTATATTTGGGGGAACTTATGACATGCACATAAATCTTTTTCACCTTATTTCTATTACCTCTCTATGACAGCTTACAAAAACAATTTATAACTTACAAAAACAATTTGACTTTAGTTAATCATTTGCTATATAAATATCTTATGCATGAGCACTTATTTAATTAATTTTTTTCACCCTCTGGTTCCTAGGGAAAGGGCCCCAATTGTCCAGAGTTCGAGGCAAGTTATTTAATTGTTTTATACAACGCTCCTACAACACAATTATCATTTGGTATCCCGGAGGGTGTGTCAGAATCATGGTGATCCACCGTGATTTTACATAAGCTACAAGTGATTTTCCATAAGCTATAACTTGTAGCTTATGTAAAATCACGGTGTATCGCTGTGATTCTGACACACCCACCGTGATACCAAACAGGCACTAAAGCATCCAAAAGCATCATAAACCCAAACATCACAACAATAATTCACACAGAAATAAGCTTCTGATTCAGCTACTGTCACCACCAATCCATACAATAACAACAACCAATTTCACATGAAGCTTAATAGTAACGAAATTCAAAACTAAAAATTAAACACCAAATCATGCACACCAAATATCCCAAAATCTCAAATTAAATTACTATCCAAAACAAAACCAGATCTACATAACCAAGATGAATAAAACAACACAATTGCATAACAGAATCTGAAACAAACCTGTAGAAACATGACCTAATTGTCTAAGATCTCCAGTATTAGGACCTCCACCACCAATATCACCCCCACCTCCAAATCCATCCATATCCACCATAAAAACGAAGGTAGAAAAAACGCTGAAGAATCGGAGAATGAATGTGAGAAAGATTGAAAGTGGAAACAGTTTTGTTGAGAGTGATTGAGATTAGACGGTAAAAGGAAGAAGAGGAGAAGATCTGAGTTGGGAAATTGGGATCAGAGAGAGAGAGAGAGAGAGAGAAGAACCCTAGAAAGTAGATATAGGTAGGAATTTTATTACAGAATTTGTTCTTTCTTTGTTTAGAAGAATATTAATAATAATGTCAAACTAAATCAGGAATTATCGCATGGAAAAAACATGGAGAATTAAAAGATATTTTGTTTTATTTATTTTTGTCTTAAGCATCTCCAAAGGTGATATCATCATGAGTATTATTATTTTTTTGGTACTAATCATCATAAGTATTATATATTACTAATAAGTGATGTCATACAATGTCATGTAATATTTATACAACTTAAACATGTTTTGCTCCAATTATGCAAAATTATGCAACTCCTAAGATACTCATATTTTTTTATACATATCAAATGAGTTTAATTACATGTACCAAACAAAAAACAAACATTAAATTGATGATACGGTATCTTAAATAAGGTACATGAATCATTTTTATGATATCATCAATGTCACATCATCATTGTTCTAATGGTTAAAAAAAATAAGATACTCATTAATAGTCTATGAAACTCTCTTAGGTATTCATATTGGAGATGCTATTAGATAAAGTGGTAATCCACTGAAATTAAACAACTTACACACACAACTATGAGGTCTCGGATCAGGACGTCTGACCAAGCAATTTTAACATTTACCATTTGGTGATATATCATATCTCACTAACAAGAATAAAATAATACTATCTTATCAATTCATATAAGTAACATGCGCGTTAATTTAAAGTCTTCAATACCGAGATATTTGATATTTTCTTGACACTAACATCATGTACTCAACAAATATAATTTGTCAAGATTCAATTAGCTATTTGATTTTTCAAAATATTTATCTTAAGATATTTCTCTATATCTTTAATCAATCCATTTAGAATTTTTGATAGGAGATCCTTCAGGGACTTTCATATAATCATGTCTATCAAATGAGCCATATAAATATACTATAACAACATTCATCATGTGAAAATTGAGCTCTCCATATACTACAAGGCATCATACCTTACGTATCAAAATAATACGTGTATCCTTGAACAATAAGTTGTGTTTTTTATTTCACTATCTCATCATTCTCATTTGTACACAATTATAATTTCACACCCTTTAGGTGTCTGGACTACAGGTCCACAGGCATTTTGCTTGAAAGGTGAGTTTCATTATACTTCAATCTAATTTCTCAATTTTGGTCAATTCTCATTTTGTCTACAATCTTTAGTAGACTTTGTTTCATTATCCTCATTGTCATTTATCAAAAATAGCGCTATATTATATTTAAAAACATTGTCAACGTTGACTTCCTTTCGATTCCTTCATATTTCGTTCATGACATAATTTGTCGAGATCTCTTTATTTTCATAAACTATAGGTACCTGATAAGTTCTTCTGAAAATGAAAACTCAATTGTGTCAATTATTCTTTTCATATTCTCACTTTGCTCATCTTTCTTTTTAGTTCATTTTCTCATTCGAGAATTTTTAATCTTTGGAACCGACTGCACTACCACACTTCAGGGTGGTTAAGATTCATTTGCAATATAAGATTGCCCAACAAAGACATCTATTTTGATTGGAGCGTTAGCAGCTGATAATTTATTTCATAAACTTTGCAAATGATTCATCTTTTGAACATATAGTTCAAATTACCTTATATGAAGATCAAAGTGTTGTGCTTCACCATACACTAATGTCGGTCACGAAGCACAAACAATATCAAACACTCAAATAGATAAAGACATGATGTTAAGATTTGTACTATTCATAATCATAAAAATAGGTTAATAGTTGTGTGCCTCAGTTGGTAAGCTCGTGTTGATAACATGTTGTTATGAAATTAAGATAAACAAGAGAAGTATTGAGATGGAGGAGAATGAGATAAATAATGAGATTGCATTATTCTTTTCACAAGTGTGTCATTACACTAATACATAAGTCCTATTTATAAGACACAAATAGAGAAGTGAAAGAACATAGATAAATAAGATCGACTCACTAGTGAGAGTCATAGGAAAGTGGAAGATCATGCACTAAAACTTCCACTAAGACACATGGATGGACATCCACTAAAACACTAATATAATTATTCATAACACTTATATTTTAATGATTAAGCTTTTTAAAATAATGCTTATAATTAGAGGTGGAAAGATTAATACAAGTGTTTTTAATGATTTTAGCCTTGGCTTAATTAATCAGCGAATTTAAAGGGGGTGTATTCAATTGGGATTTCAATGGATTTTAAAAGACTTTTTTATTGTAAAAAAGTCTTGTAGTATTCAATCAAAACTTTTATAAAATGCAAGCAAATCTTGTGGCATTCAATTAAGACAATTAAAATTTGTTTTTCAATGTCACGAAATGTCTTTTAACAAAGTTTTTCAAAATCTCACAAAATCAATATAATCCAATAAAGTCTTTTAAAATCTTCAAGACTTTTTTTTTGTGAAAATAATCCCTCAAAATCCCAATTTAATACCCCTTTAAGGCCCCGTTTGACCCGGCTTATTTTCAACTTTTTTAAAATAAAATAAAGAAGTATAAAATTGAATTTAGCCATATTTTTCCTTAAAAGTATTAGAAAAATAAAATAAAAAAATAAAAAATATAGAGAAATATAGAATCAAACACAATTTTTTCATTCTTTACTATTTTTAAAAAGAAGAAAAAAAATAGAAAAAAAATTGAGTCAAACGGGAGCTAAATTACCATACCAAAAAAAAGCGACCTAAATATTTACTCTATTTGAGCCATTAAAATGATAAGTATCACTTTCATATTGATATTGAAGCATGAACAAAGAGAGGTACACATCCTACGATAAGTTTGATGTTTATCTTAATGGGGATAAAAAATAAAGACACTACATGATTAAGACACTTGGCTCATTTTAATATGACAAATTAAAATATGATCAATAATGTATGAAGCTTTTTCTAGAAAAAAATTATCATTAGTAGGTGAAATTAGGTGAATAGCAGAATAAAAACAAAACAAAAGAAAATTATCATTGTTATAAAACTATCATAATTCGTAGGTTGAGGCATGGCTTTGCAAATTTGTTTTTATGATATAATTATAAAAGAAAATTGTTAACTACTACTGTATTTAAAAATTTCACTCTTAAGGTGATTAGGTAGAATGACCAAAATTTAAACTCAATCCAAAATAAATGCATTATCCTATCTACTAAATTAAACTGAGGGACATAATTATAAAATTTGTATTATCATTAGGAATGATTAATCTCTGTGAAAAACTGATTGATGTATGTTGAAAATTGTGGAAGACATACATAGATTTTCATCGTTTTTGTATGTACGCGCGTTTTAGATTTTAGTCCTTATTTTTTTTTCTTAAAGATTAATCTCTTTATGTTAAAATTATTTTGATTTTAGCCCCTAAAACTAAAATCCGCAGAAAAAATCAATGAATAAATCTACAGATTTTAAACCTGCGAGAAAATTCAAAAAAAAAAAGTGCTAATTTTAATCTTAAAACAACAATGACCACAATCAGTATCATTTGTTGTTTACCAAAAAGATCAGAATAAAACTTAAATTATTAATTTAATTACAAAAACAATCGCTAATTTTTTTTTTTCATGTCCCCCTTTTGTCATCAACAAAAAGGATTATAAGTAGTAATACTACTAGGTAGGACATGAATCATATGATTGTGTTAGGTTTTGATCGTATCGACAAACCGATCTTAGCACTTTCCACTATTAGGTTTGAAATGTTTCATAAACTCTATATTTTCTGAATAGTAAAACTCCACAACCTCAGGAATTTTAATTATGTCCTTCAATTCAAGCCCTCTGTACGTAATAATAGAAGCGGATTTGGATTTGGCGTTCAACATAAAAATTATAGGAAATTTTGTAAGCTTTACAACGCATTAAAGATGTCAATCGGACATCCATAACTCTAGATATAGTCGAAACAACACAAATATGTCTTCACCTACGGAAATTATATTTTTAACCAAATTAATTTGTTTTTATTTTTATTTTCATGATCGAATATATTCTTGTAAAGGGTGATCATATTAGAATCATATCACCATTAATCTCATGAACACCATCTGCAATTTGTAACTCATTAGAGACTATTGACAATATATGCTATGCTTTAAATGCAAATGAACTATTTGGTAGTTGAGACATTTGAGATGGTCTATTATCAGAATATTATAGAAATATATGAGACGCAATGGAGAACCTTTATCATCTACTGATTTAGGTCCTGTTTGGTTCAATCGAGGGGGAGGGGAGGGATTTTTAAGGAGGTGAAATGAGAAAAAATATAATTTATTATGTTGACAAAATTACCCACACTTTTTAATTAAAATTCTAAATTATCCTCGTTGAAATATTAAATATTTAGGTTTTATTTTTTTGACAACAAAAAAAATTTAGGTTTTCTACTCATTAGATTTGTTTTTTGTTATATATATCCATTATAATTTAATGCTTATTTATTTTTGGTTAAG
The DNA here is from genome assembly GCA_951804385.1 of Trifolium dubium. Classification (NCBI taxonomy): domain Eukaryota; kingdom Viridiplantae; phylum Streptophyta; class Magnoliopsida; order Fabales; family Fabaceae; genus Trifolium; species Trifolium dubium. The sequence goes on along the minus strand of OX638070.1, from coordinate 29,147,537 downwards.
GATAAAAATGTAAATTAATCATTCTCTTCCCTCCCCTCGTTAAAAATTTGAACCAAACATAAAAATTTAAAATATTTCCTCCTCTCCCCTCCAAAAACCCGAACCAAACAGGGCCTTACTTGTGGTTGCCGAGAATATTCTAAGCAGTGTCGATACAACACATGAATACAACAGACAACAAAATATAGCCTCATCGTTTATATATTTCATTCTCTCTTGTTCAAGCAGTTTTGGATTTTCAACACCCTCCATATATTTCATTCTCTTTAAAGCTGGGTATAGTATCCACATATTCCTTCGAACTTTAACGGTAAAGGTAGAATATTCAGGTAATTTTATATTGATAATGGTTGCCGATGCTGTATCTCTTGTTATATAAATTTATTTTCGAGAGGGAGGACTACAACACTAAGGTAGATCGGTCTTGAAGAAAAAATGGATTCCGTGATAAAAGGGGAAGAAAATGGGGCAAATTATATTAGGTAGTACACTCTAATTGCATGTGTCTATGCAGAGTGCAATTTTAAACAAAAAAAAAATGGTTTCACAATTCATAACATTCACAAGCAATCTCAGGTTCAAAAAGATGCATTCATAATGAAAGAATCAGCATCGTGAATACATATCCCTTTATGAGTTCAAAAGAAAGTGATGTATTGCAAAGCTTGTACTCATGATATATGAAATATGAACTTCTAAATCAAAAAACTACTAGAGAAAATAAGGTAGTATGGTATTTTTGATCTGCATGGAAAAGACATTTTCATATAATACTAATACTTCTAAAGATAAAAAGGTTGAAAACATCAAAATCAATTCATATTTACCTATAGGTCTATGGTTTTCAACTCCCACATCCCAATTTAGAATCCAATCTCTCTCTTTGAAACCTTTAGCTTTCAACAAGTTTCTTTCTATGTCAAGATTCACCTAAGCAGCAACCAGCTTTGTTTTTAGCTGCTCTATTTCCAGCTCACGAGCTACCACATTCTTCTTTAGCTTTTCTACTTCTATAACAACTTTCTCAACATAACTTTTCATTACTAAAGCAGATTGAACATGGGGCTCTAGCCATGTGAGATCATATCTAAACTTCTCAAGTTCCTTCCATAAAACTTGAAGATCCTTACAAGCTTGGTCATTCATTTCTTTCACTTTTTTAGTCCCGAGGAAATAAAGAACTCTACCCAATGCAGCAAACTTGAAGGATGATGAAAACATACTTCCTCTATTTGTTCTACACTGCTGAAAACATATGTGATATTGCTATAATACTATTATTACTATACTAACTATTTGCTATGATATGCTAAAGTCATAATCATTGACGCAAAACATACGGAGTGGAAGAAAAAAAACACCTTCTCTAATTGTCATTTTGGTATCAAGCTGATTGAATAAAACCATATTAGTGTTGTGCCCAAAGCCCATATTAGACTTTCTCACTTTTTATTAAACATCCAATAAACATACAGCCGTCTAAAGTTATGTCTACCTCCTCCTGACTGATAACAAAGGTGGCAGGTGGTGGAGAATTTTGAAGTAGATATGTTACCAATTCTCTTACTCTCCCATCACATACCCATGGGCGAGATTCCACCTTCAATGACTTCAATTTAACAAAACTAGGAAGTTGAGCTCTCGCTGAACCATTATTCTTTAAAACCTGCATATTATACATATAAAATTAAAGTGAATTGTATACATATATGTAGTTAATCTCGGATAGCAGCACGTAGCGCCGACCCTCAAAAATGCTATAGCAAAGCGGATAGCGGGAGATGCTATAGCGGTATACTTGTGAACACTTAAAAAATCATGTACAAATTAAACAAACTTCAGCAACATACATAAATACTAAAATATAGAAAAATACCCAAAATCAAAGGGACATTCATACTTAATATTCATAATAAAACTGTCATTTCCCTCAAAATATGTTCTTAATAAAGACTAAATAGCATTCCATGATTTCCCGCCGATTTAGAGAATGAGCCAGGTGGAAACGTGTTTCAGTGTGTGATATCACGTGATATTCACAAGTTAGGTGAACCAAAGGGTGCAAAACAACCTAAATACCCCTAACTTAAAGAAATAATTACAAAACAATTCGGGTTTTATCATATCCCCCCCCCCCCCCAAAACACAATAGCGGCCAAAAACGCTACAAAACCGCTATTGCGCTACTACGGCGCCTCTATTTCACTGCTTTTCGCAGCCGCTATTCCTGCTTCTCTAAATAGCGGTTTGCAGCTCTGTGGCGTAGCAGATAGGGGATTTGTCGCTACTCTATACCGCTATAGCGGCGCTATTGACTACATAGTTACACATACAAATAAATACATACTCCCTCCGTCCCAAAATATAAGAGAAAATTGGTCAACAAAAATTAATGTATCTGGTTAAGAATTTGGTCCAAATACATTAACTTTATTTGACCAACTTTCTCTTATATTTTGGGATGGAGTAGTATAACATAATAAAAAATATGAAGAGGAGAAAAAATATACTAAAGTAACTTACATCAACCATCAATTGAAGGATCTTGAAACTGAGAGTCATTATCTTAACTTTAGCAAGCAAATGCAACCAACTAATCAAGATATCTTCTCCCATTGGATTCCCATACCTACAATCAAATTTTAGTTCTTCCCACAAAGATAAATTGCATGTAGAAGGGGCTGAGAAATGAGGAGGAATCCCGTTGATAGTGAGAGAAGTAAGGTTAGGAGTACAAAGTATGACATTGTGAATGTCGGAATTAGGACAAAACGTGCCTATGGCCAAATTAGAAACTTTAGAATTGGATATGCAAAGGCCTTTGGCATCATCCTGTAAATGACAAGTCACAATGACTAACTTATTCAACATTTTACATGTTGAAAAGGGCTCAGCATAGCCATTGTCACTAGTAAAGAAAGTGAAACACACAAGTTTTAAAGTTTTCAATGACGGCAAGTTCAAAGATTTTGGAAACATTTTGGTACAGGGTTTAGATACGTCCCACAAGCAAAGAGTAAGAGATGTCAAAGAACTACAATTAAAGATGGAAGGAGGCAACTCGAGATTACTTATGTGGTCTGATTGAGAATTGATTTCCAGTTGTTGCACTTCATGTGACGCGGCATATTCCATGATCTCTACAGGAATGTCAGTTTCAGAGGGAAGTGGATAATTCGTACATCCATTCACATATGATATGCTATGAAGGGAAACAGAGTTGTCACGACCAGACAGAAATTGGGATACAAACTTATCGAAGATTATACCATTGTAGTGATCAAAGTGACACAACTCGATATCAGTGAGACATTTCCAAAGGTTTTTCCATCTTTTAGATAAAACACAAGTCTGGACATAATGTTTTGTCGTCATAAATTGAAGTATATGCAAAAGAAGGTGGTCAGGTAAGGCACTAAGTCTGTCTGTGACACTTTTCTTTTGTCTTTTCGTTTTCAACACCTTTTGTGACCTGTCTTTTCTCTTAAGTCTTCTCATTTTCAATACCTTTTGTGACCTAACAAAGTAACGCAAAGCCATTAAATAAAAAAACAAATTAAATTACACATATATTTCGTAAAGTCACAGCTTAATATATCTATATAATAATAAGATCTTCCAAAAAAAAGCATCTAAGAAGCCTTTAATTTGTGTGTTTGTAATATTTAGGTCTATTAAATCTTTTATGCAACAAATAAGTTGAAAATTTCTCTACCCACCCCATCGTTATCTCCCCCCCCCCCCCAACTATTGTTTTTGCCCTTACGGGGTTTATAAAAAAAATTCGGGACGTAGATCCCGAACTAAGGTTCAGGTTTTAGAACCCAAAGTGTGTGCAGAGTTTTGGGGGGGTATAAGCACAAGTTCGGGATCTAGATCCCGAACCATAATAATCGTATGGTTTGAAGCACAAAGAAAAGTAATCGTATGTGAAGCACATATATGAACAAGTGATTCTTGAATAAGTAGAAAAACATTGTAGTATAATAATACTTGAAGGGATTAGAAGAAAACAATTGTACATGAATGCTATGAACAATGACAAGTTTTGGTGGAAAAAAAGCGACAGCAAAAATATCTCTGTTGGGTTGAAAAAGTCGCGAGGGTTTGAGTGAGATTGTTAGTATGTCTATTTTTAACTACAAGGTCAAAATATCATTTCTAATCAATTGAAATCTGTATACATTTGAATACCAAGAGATATTTTATAAGTTATGAAATGTCAATCGAGTAGTTGCTATAAAAAAACAATTCTTGATTGTCTTGATTAAATATCACAAGGTTATTTAAACTTCTTAAAAGGCTTGGTACAATACCACAATTTTTTTATCATAAAAAAGTCTACACCCCCTTAGATTGATAACAATGCAGGTACAATGAGTACTAGCTCGGAGAACGCAAGTTTAAGTGCAAACAACATCAAAATACACCAATTGCACACCAAAAACGGAAGATCAAAAACACCTGAACAATACCTCTTTAACACATACATTTCGTGCCTTTTGGCAAGGACTAAGATAAACACCCTGCACTATAACAGCAAAACAAACAGCACAGGAGACAGATGACAGAGCAGAATCTATTATTGGCTTAATTTAAATGAGAATGAGGTTGTGTGGTGGTGACAAACTGTAACAAGACTCTTATTTGCCACTCACCAGCCAATTTTTTTCACTGTAGAACCAAATATACACTACATTTGTTTTCTAGTTTTTTCTAATTTCTTTCTTTCATTCTTATCTTGTTACGGTATGTCGCCACCACACAGTAGTTTTCTTCGCCAGCTAGACTATTATTCGACTGTGTGGTGGTGGTGACAAATTATAACAAGAAGATAAGAATGAACAAAATAAATTAGAAAAGAACTAGAAAAGACTAGAAAACAGAGGTAGTTTATATTTGGTTCAACGGTGAAAAAAATTGATCGAGTGAATTGTTTATGTAAATTTGAGTTGAAAGTAAAGTGATTTATGTTTGGATGTTTTTTGTACATCAAAAAATAAATTGCTCCTTCCAAGAATTGATCCTTGGACTTCCCCTTACTCATCTCATATGTCCCTTAGCTCTTAACTATCCTATGGGGACTTTGGATGCATTTATTTAAAAGTGAGTTAAACAATAAATTTAAGTGTAAAAATCATTTCAGCATTGGAAACTACAATGTCTATCTTTGAATAAAATCAATTCTAGTACTTTTTTTTTGGTTTTCACCACCAGTTTGATCTGGTTTGGGGGTAAATTCTAGCATCAAATGGTTCCAACCCTTCACGATCGTAGTTGCGGGAGATCGAACTGTGATCCTCCCTACCAAGTTCAGAGTCAATCATTGAACCAATTAACGATTGGTAGACAAAATCAATTACTATATCATGAAGAAACCAAATATGAAAGAATCAATTAGGGGTTGTGGCAGAGCTAGTCAAATATCAAGGATGGAGCCGGAAAAAAAATTAATTAATAAATAAAAAATGTAAATCATATAATTCAGTTGTAGGACTATGAATTCTAATTTCTTCATCTCTTTTATCTTCATGAGTTCTTTTCTTAAAAAAATCAATTTTTCTAAACTTCATCTTCAATTTTCTAATACAAATCAATAAACAATAACAATAAGTAATTAAGTACTACAATAGAATTTATAGAAACAAACAAAACAAAATTTAACAACTATGAATTGAAACAAATATAGAATTTATAGAAACAACAATAGGAACATCAGTTTCCGAGTTTCAGTAACAAAAATTAACAACAATGTATGTTGAAGTTAAAACCCTAGAATAGAAACAAAACAAACAAACAGGATAACACAAAATAAGGAAGAAAAGGAAGAGTATTTGAGAATTGAGCAACAACATTCAAGAAAAAACTAAAAGCACAAACAAAGGGTTTAGAGGAAAATGATTTTTAATTGAAAAAGTAGGATTATATTGATACCTTACGTTAAGGAGACATGGAGATGGAGTGGACGGTGTCGGTGGTCAAGTTGTGGACGGTGGTCACCGCCGGCTGAGTGGTCGCCTGGTCGATGGAGATGGAATGATGAAACGGTGCAAGAGCAATGTGTTTTCGTTTCCTCTCCGTGTGTGTGTAAGTTAGGGAGAAACTAACGCTTAGGCTTTGTTTGGATTGATGGTAAGTGGTGGAATGGAATGGAATGGAGTGGAATGAAGTTGGATTCCATTGTTTGGTTTAGTAAAAAATGAATGGAATGGAATGGAGTGGGATGGAATCCATTCCATCCAATACCATCCATTAAGCCATTTTTTCATTCCCCCCAATTTGGGGTGTATGTGATGGAATGGTATATAATAATTATATAATTACAACTTTACCCTTACTTTTATTCTCATTCTTCTCTTTCTACGTTGCTTCTTCTTCTTCTTCCGTTACTGTGCTTTCTTCTTCTATGTTGTGTCATTGCCATGTTTTCTTCTTCCTCTTTTATTCTTCACTCCTTGTTGTGCTTTCTTCCTCTTTCTACTGCATGCTTGTATATGGCACTTGTCTTTCGATTACTTTTATTGATTTTTCCCTTTTTTTTCTTGTTGTTGCTGCTATGTGTTGTTTATGTATGAGTACATCCTTAATTTTTTATATCTATGTTTGCGTTTTTTTTCTTGCCCTGTTTTTTATATTGTTTTTTATATATATGTTTGTGAGGTTTATGTTTAAGACTTGATTTTGTTTCAAATTCTTGATATAGGACTTGATTTTGTTTCAAGGTCATTTTTTGTTTTGTTTTAAAGACTCAATTTTGTTGTAAGTTTTAATTATTATGAACTAAAATGTTTTGGCCACATTAAATTGAACTCTTTTGTTATTGTTTTAAAATATATATTTATTAAAATTGAGTCCGATTATTGTTATTTTGGTAGTTTATTTTTAGTTGAGAGTGTGATTACAATGGGATAATGAGTTAATAATTATACGTGAAATATATTGGTTGAATTGAGTAGAAAATGTTATATATTAATATTTTATAAATAAAGGATAAAATTGGAAGAAAAAAGTTATAACTCATTCTATTCTATTCACTTCCCAAACAATGGAGTGGAAAACAAATTCCGCTCCATCATAAAATATCCAAACAATGGAATGGAATCTCTGCCCCGTTCCGTTCCATTCCATTCCGCTCCATTCTGTTCCATTCCGCTCCATTACTTTTTAGTTATCCAAACAGAGCCTAAATCAGGGGTATAATAATAACTTAGCAATATAATTTTTTTTTTTTTTTTCTCTAAGGCCCAGTTTCACATGATCATAAAATAAAATCAAAACATTATTTTAATACCAAAAACATTGTAAAGGCTTAGTCAAAAAAAAAAAAAACATTGTAAAGGCATATCTCTTTTTTTTTTTTTTTCATATACCTTATATTTTTAGTGTACTTAAACTAGAAAAAATTATTTTTGAAATTAAGTGAGCCCCAAAGCTCAGATAACCCCTAACTTGAGTCTGTCTCTTAATGGAGGATTAGATTAGATTTTTCCCTTTTTTTTTTGTCGAAATCAGGGTATCTACCGTCGAACGCAGTGACTATGATTGGAGGCACCTCGAAGGGTGAGATAGCTGACCCAAAGATTTAAAGCTGCTCCATACTCAAGGTGAGGATCGAACCCTCGACTCTTGATTAAGGAAGGATGAGCCCCATGCCGCTCAACCACACCCTTGGATTATATTTTTTTTCCCTTTTTGTAGAGTCATGCTAACTACAAGTACATAAAATTATATCAATGCTTCAAAAAAATAAAAATTATATCAAAAATTTTGTCAAAAATATTAAATTTAGACTTTTAAGACTTAAATGTCATTTTAGTCCTTGTATATACGCGAAATTTTGGTTTTAGTCTCTGTATGTGATTTTATTCCAAAATAGTTCTCATATCGACCAAATTATTTGCTTCTGGTCCATAAAACAAAAATCCACAGGAAAAATCATAGTAAAATCTGCGGGAAACTAGATAATTTTTCTGCAGATTTTAATTTTAGCGATCAAAAACAAAAAGTTTGGTCAATACGGAACTATTTTGGAATAAAATCATTTACAAGGACTAAAAGCAAAATTTGATGTACATGCATGGACCAAAAATATGTTTAAGCCGACTTTTAAAGTGTTTACATTTTTTTTAGGCTTAAACATCATTTTGGTCCTTGTATGTACACCAAATTTTGTTTTTAATCCCTGTATGTAATTTTATTCCAAAATAGTCCCTGTATCGACCAAACTTTTTGTTTTTGGTCCCTAAAGTTAAAATCTGCAGAAAAATTCTCAAGTTTCCTGCAGATTTTCCTATGAATTTTCCTGCAGATTTTTGCTATAGGGATCTGAAGCAAAAAAAATTGTCGATATGGGAACTATTTTGGAATAAAATCACATAAAAGGACTAAAACTAAAATTTCACGTACATACAGAGACTAACATGATGTTTAAGGTTTTTTTTAAAGTGTTTACATTTTTTAAGAGCAAGTTTCTAAATTTGTACTCTTAATTAACTAGTGCATAGTATTTCCTTCTTTTTAAAAGAAAAAAACAATAAAATAAGAACATGCAATCTGTCGACACCCCAACACACTACAAAGAGACACTGAACTCATCAGCTGTCTTTACTTTACCTCATTTCTATGCACCTTTCCGTTCATTCATTCAACTTGAAACCATCCTCTCTCACAATTCTCCAACTTTTCTTCAGATTCGAATGATTCTCTTTCTCAATGAAGCTCTTTACTTCAGATTCTCCAACACTGTATGTCTTTTTCTCTCTCTTTGATCATCCTTAATATTGATGCATATGATGTTCTTTTTTCTGGGTTTTTATGTTTTTTATGGTGTTTGGTTTTTTGGGTATCTGGGGTTCTGTGTAAACCTTAAAAAACTTAGCTTTATGTGTTTTTAATGTTAAGCTGAAAAGTTGAAATTTTCTGAAACAAGGTCATGAATACAACAATAAGGGTTATACCCTTTTGTGCTTTGAGGACCTTGATTTGTTCATCGGGGTAAACAAAATTGTTTTTTTATTTTATTTTTATGGATTAACTATTATGAACTTGAGTTATGTTGTTTTGCTATGTTTTTAGGATGTCTGAAACTTAGGTTAGCATTTTTAATTATGGAAAATGATAACTAGTGCCCTTAGGGCAATTGTTAAGAATCACAAATATAGTAAAATTACATTGATCATGTGGTTCGACCTGTCACCCCGAGTTCGACCAGTGAACCAGTAGCCTCACCGGTTCAATGACCGGTCCGGTTTTTAAAACATTGAGTAGAGGTCTTTTACTCTTTAACCCTTTATTTTACTAATTAAATTGGCCATGAAAAACTCCACAAACCCGACCCGACCATTTTAAATATCCACCCATTACAAAGTGGTAATAACAAAACTAAACACTATTATCGTTCTTTCTTCTTATCACGATTCACCAAGAATCGAACACTCCTCACTCTTTCCCTACCAGCTAGGGTTTATCCAGGGTTTCCTTTTCTCTCTCTCTCTCTGCAACAATGGCGAAACCTGGCCGAGCTCGCCGATCACCACCGTCGGGTTCCGCCTCCGGATCCTCTTCTCTCTCCTCATCTTCTCGCTCTTCTCGCTCCCGCTCTCGTTCCAGATCCTTCTCTTCCTCTTCATCCCGCAGTTCCAAGAGCCGTAGCCGTAGTCCTCCTCCTCAGAGACGCAAAAGGTATATCCTTCGATTTTCGTTTAATCTTTGTCAAATTGTTCAAGTTTCTTCTAATCTAAAGGCCAAGTCAAATTGAATAGTGATTTTTATGATTTATGAAAATGTTCAAGATTAGAACTATTAAGATTTTATGCTGAGAATTTGAGAATGTGATGTTTTTCGTTGTTCGGTTTTGATTTTTGAGTGCGGTTTAGATTTCAATTTGGTTACATTGGAAATTGAAGGTTCTAGAGTTTGTAGTTTCGGAGGAAATTATTGTTTCGATGTGGTTCTTAATATGATCCCTGGAAATTCCTATGGTAAATGTGGTCAATTAGCGAAGATCATATTGTTGCTTTCGATTGTATAAAGTGCAAAAATAAACGTTCTTTTGGTTAAATTAAATAATTTGCTGGAGCAATTTTCATTTTGCTGAATTCCTTCAGTTTATGTTTGATTATGTGGGTTGGGTAACATGTAGACCAAATTGATTTGATAATTGATAGTATTTGCTTTTTTTGTTTTGTAGTTCTGCTGAACCAGCTAGGCGAGGTCGATCTCCTCCTCTTCCTCCCCCTCCTCTGTCTAAGAGAACTTCTCCTCCTCCAAGGTAAAGTGATTTCAAATTTGCCATTGCAGTTCTATTTTTTTTATGATACTTGTATTTCTGTATGTCCCTCGTGGAGATGTAGACTAGGAATTTTTATTTCAAACTATGTTTTTCATTTGCCTTATCTTGATGGAGACATGAAACTTTTATTTCATTTTATGCTGTTGTAAGGAAATATCTATAGTGGTAGGTCTTAACAGTAATATATTTTGAGTTCATGACTGACTAAAGTGATGTATGGAGGAATTTGGATATTGAGTTGCGAATGTCCTTGCTATGAATATGTATGATACACAATGTAGTCAAAGTTGAGATCCTGCATGAGATCGGAAGAGGGGTGAAAGATCGTAAAATGTGAGATCATGAGACAAGGATTGTAAGATCCTACCAAACATAAGTTTTAAACATATAAACGCAATAGTAAAAATATTCAATTAATAAGTATAATAATGCTAATAAAATTCTAGTCAGAATTTTGATGTTTGTTTTTATAGCTTTTGTATTGTTAAAATTTCTCATTATATTTATATTTGAATTATAAAAGAAGGAAGATACGGTAAATTAAATCCAAATATCAAGTTCCAAATTTATATACAATTGGGAAAAATCCAAGTCCCATGTTAGCTTGATATAAGGCCTAGATAGATCTTATAAAACTCTGGCATTCCTAACCTTACAAACTTGTTTTATTGGGTTGAATTATGCCTAAAATCTAAGATGGTATCTTAGATCTGTTGTCGGATCACCCACTTTATTATCCATGCATCAAACTCAATAGTGGTGTATTAGGAAAAATCACATCTCACATTGACTAAAAAGTGTGCTTGATAACAGCTTATAAAGTATGGACAGTTGGACACTCCTCACACACCTTGTAAACTAGTTTTGTTGGGTTTAGTTAAGCCTTAAATCCTAAGTAGCGTTTTGAAATACAAATGAAGTCCAAAACAGCCCAACTTCTGAGTTTCAGGATAAAATGAGAAACAAAAGTTAGAAAGGTGTAGGTCTCGGTCGAACTACTAACAAACAGTCCTATTAGTTTCAACCAAACTAGTAGCACAGTGGACAAGAATAATTTTAAACCTGAAATGCAAGGTAGAAATGTTGTGAATCTTTGGCAGACAAACCAAAGGCTTGAACCAAGAGTTTTGGCAAGGAAGAATCATGGCAGTCCATCCCAGATAGCAGCATGGAGTGGCCGGCCCCAAAAGTGGGATAGTGGGATAGTCTGCAGTGGGATGTTTGCTATTTGATAATGTTTGGACAGATTACATGAATAATACTATAAATATATGTTTACTGTAAAATAAAAAATAAAAAAAAAATCAAAAACCATGAAACATTCATAAATAGAAATAAAAATCTAAAAGTCTTGGTCAAAGCATAACATTAAATACCAACAAAACTCAAATGAATGCCTTATTTTGTTTTAATATTTCTTCTTTCACATCATATATTTTTAGATTTAATTAAACATGCTCTGGATGTGACCCTTATTAGTTCAACAATTAACAACTTTCAATTTGTGACTTCTAACTTTTGCTGTGTTTATTTCTTATGGCTGATCTCAGGAAAACTTCTCCTGTACGAGAGTCTCTTGTTCTGCATGTAGAAAAACTCAGCAGAAATGTCAACGAAGGCCATTTGAAAGAAATATTTAGTATGTTAAACTCCTTATGCTTTCATTTTAAACTGTGAATAAAGACATACGTACAAAAAAAAGACGTCTGTCATCTCAAACCAATGTTTCGTGGTGGTAGCATCCAGAATTTAAGTTCAACATAACTTCTTTGTTGTTTCTTTTCTTTTCTTTTTAGTTATGGTTTAATAGCACGTAACTGTTACTTTTCATCCTTTATACTTCAATACCAGTATTATTGCTATGAGGAGTATCTGGAACTCTCTCTTTTCAACAGTCTCTTACAATCAATCTTTAATTGGGTGAAACTCATGTGGCTCTCACCACTTTATTTGGTACCTATTTTCAATGTGAGGGACCCACACTGATTCCAACCGATAAGAGAGTGAGTGTTATAGTAAGTGTTGAACAGAGAATGTTGCTGGCTCTCCTCTTATTGTTATATCAACTGTGTGTGAGCATTTTTGCTTCATATCTATGCAAGTATGCATACATTCTTGAAATATCAATTGCTGAATGACACTTTAGTGCCTTGAGGAGTTTGCATCGACAATTGGATGAAAACTTTTAGCGACCATTATATCTTAAGAAGCTCATATCCTCACTTTGTAACCTCTTTGCAGGTAATTTTGGCGAGGTTGCAAGTGTGGAGCTGGTGATGGATCGATTTGTAAGTTAGCATTTAACTTGGCATCATAGCCTTTTTAGAGGAATTTAGTGTTTTGTGGTACTTTCAACTTATATTGTTATCTTCCCCAGGTTAATCTTCCTAAAGGATATGGATATGTGCATTTCAAGACAAGAGGGGATGCTGAAAAAGCATTATTGTACATGGATGGCGTAAGTTGCTGTTGGCTGAAAGCGATTAACTTCCACAATCAAGCTTACTGGCTGTTGCATTTTGATATTGATGCTTTTATTTTTATTTCCATTATGCAGGCCCAAATAGATGGCAATGTCATTAAGGCAAGATTTACTCTGCCTCCAAGACAGAAAGTTTCACCACCTCCAAAGGCTTCTGCTGTTGTTCCAAAGAGAGAGGCAGGTAGGACTGATAATGCTGGTGCAGATGTTGAAAAAGATGGGCCAAAGCGTCTAAGAGAATGTATATGATTGTTATTTGCTGCACCATTTTATGTTTTGTATTTATCATATCGGCGGTTGTATATAATATATGTAATGAACCAATAATTGATGATACCAGCTTCTCCTCGGAGGAAACCTATCTCACCACGGAGAAGATCTCCTGTGCCTCGAAGAGCTGGATCTCCAAGACGACCTGAATCTCCTCGCCGCCGTGCAGATTCTCCTGTCCGTCGTCGATTAGACTCTCCTTATCGTCGTGGAGCTGGAGACACACCTCCTAGGAGGAGACCCGTGTCTCCTGGAAAAGGTCGTTCTCCATCTCCACCACCAAGGCGCTTTAGATCCCCTGCAAGGTTGGCTTGTGATTGCTTAGATGTCTGAATAACAATTTCATTACGAACTCCACTCATATTATTATATTTGTAGGCTCTCGCCTAGAAGGATGCGTGGAAGCCCAGGTCGGAGACGTTCTCCTCCTCCACCTCTAAGACGCCGGTAACCTTATTTTAAGAGCTTATTTTCGTTTACTATTGTTTTTCAAGTTGCATTTTTTCATACATGGTATTGATTGTCCATTGAAAAAATGAATATTTCTAGTTCACCACCGCCTAGACGAGCTCGTAGTCCTCCTAGAAGGTCTCCAATTGGTCGTAGACGTAGTCGCTCTCCAATACGTAGGCCTGCACGCTCACGCTCTAGATCATTCTCACCTCGAAGGTAATTTCATTGTGTGTTATTTCTCAGTTCTCTATAATGATGAATTTGTTTTTTGTGCATTAAAATATTTTGATAGAAGGATAAAACAACACTGGATATTAAAAAACAATGAGACCCAACGAGTTTGAAGCTTACCCATAATCCCACATTACTTTGAATGGTCATATATGCAGTCCTAAATAATGGTTCACTTTTTTCTTAAATAAACTATGACAGAATGTTTGGGATTACAGTCCTGTTGCTTAGGAGGAACTGAAACATTGCTTAGTTTACTGTCAGTGTACACCATTTGTGTGCATCTGATATGAAGATACATGAAACGTTTTAATAATGTTGTTTCTGTATTCATAATCATGTTTTGATTGATTGAACTTTGAGTGCTAACACTTTGAAAATGTTTCAACACCCCCATTAAATTTACTTTATTGACAGAGGTCGACCACCTATGAGACGGGGAAGGTCGTCATCATCCTACTCTGATTCACCAAGTCCTCGCAAGGTTTGTATCTTTTTTTATTTGGTGTAGATGGCATTATTTTTACTTGGTGAATAACTGTCTTTTATAATTTTGATAGATGTCTCGGAGATCAAAGAGTCGCAGTCCAAGAAGGTAATGTGTAGGGTTTTTGGTATAATGGTTTTCTTGTTTAATAATTTTATTCTGCTTTTTCTTTGTTCTTGAACATTCACTGCATGGTTTTTTTCTATCCTGTTTAAAAGCTCTGATGCCTTTTTCTTTGGTTACATCTGACACATTTATCATGTTTTTCAACTTATGCAATCATTTATGACCTTAAACAAGATTGCTTTGTTTTGTTTTGAAGAATTTCTACCAGTGATTCTCCTTTTAGGAAAGCATTTAAAAATATCATGATGATGAAACACTGCTACTAGATTTAAAGATTGAAATTTATAAAGACCATATGCAATTGAATTAACAATATCATTTTGATGCCTATCATACACCCACTTTTCTGCTGATTTTAAGCAGGAATTTGCCACCTAACTTGAGTGCTTCAAACACAGTACAAGGGTACATTCTTAATTCAATGCTTAAATAACATTTTTGAGCAATTAGATTTTGGGTTCCCACAATTTTTCAATGATATTTTCATGTGTTTTGGTCACAGATTGTGGAAAATAGGACTTTGTTCAAAACTTCAAATTCACCTATGCTTTAGAGTTATGATGCCTGTTATAGCTGCTATTTGACAAAAATTATGGGCATATTGCGGATCGCAAACAATAGTGCTATGACCCACTTTTTACAGCATCATTTCAAATTAGAATATTTGAGCTAGTACTACATAATTTAAAGTGCGCATATAGCAAGGTCAAACTCTTCGGATCTATTTGCATTTGTGGTATTGGGTAGAATAAACTGGAACATAATAGCATGAGTTAATTACATTTCAAAAAATGGATATTAATCCATTCTATTCCATCCCACTCCATTTCATCTTATACCACCAGTTCAAATTTACTCTCGATAAAAGAGTTGGCATTTGTAAATTTATCATCATTAATTCCAACTTTAAATTTAACTTGGTAATTTTCCTTGGATTGTATGATTTTTTGTGAAAAGAAATTGTGTCCGATGTAGTTACAATAATACTGTATTGCTGTTTCTTTAATCTCATGTGGTTTTATTGATTTGTATCTTCACTTTGTTTTTTTGCTAATGTAAATTTCCCTCTAATTCAGGCCTTTGAAAGGAAGAGCCAGTAGCAACAGTAGCAGCAGCAGTTCACCACCCCCAGCTCGCAAACCATAGATAATCTCTGTATATCTACTGTCTCTCTGTTGATATATTTATCAGCATTCTGTACCAGCAACGAGAATCTAGTTTAGCTGTGTAAGGTGTTTGGGGGGATATTTGTCGCATTTTATGGTTGTCTATTATTTGCTAACATGTTTTCAAAGTAGCACTTAAGTAGTTTGAAAATTCAGTTACACATTATTCTGGGTTTTGACTTTAACAATACTGTTTTGCTCTGAAATACTACAGAATTTGGGAGATGGTATTTTTAGTCCCTTGCAACTAATGTTAGAATTGAAATTTGGTTGAATCATTTCTAGAAGTTCTGTGAAATTATATGTAACCGACAATTTGAGTATGCAGATAAGGTGTATGTTTGTGGGGCAAAGTGGAGTAATTATTAGGCTAATCACAAGTTCTTATATGATTTAGACAATGAAAGTTATACTTTAAATGCTTCTCTAATCAAAACAGAAAAGAATGAACTATTAGAAACCTGAGATTTAGCTGTGGGTTTGTGGCTATTTTGTAAATTTAGTTGTTGTTTAAACCACCAGAAAAGGCATTAGTGGCATTTTAACAACTGCCGATACATGTGCTACATCAATCTCGAATGTTATCCCAGATCACGTTGAATATATCCCTTGAATGATCATGATTTTGGTCTACGTGAATCTTGAATAAACATAGAGCATATGATCTCAATATTGATGTAACAATATGTGCATTGTGCAATAATTACAATTTTTACTAACAAATAAAAGTTTTAGCTAATATACAGGTGTGTCCTTAAAATGAAGAAAAAGATACATTTATTCCGCTAACAAGTGTTCTTCTTTCTTTTTTTTGACGAATAACAAGTGTTCTTAATTTTGTGGGTGTTGAAGTGAAGACAATAAGACTTTTAAGAGGGAGTTCATGTTTTACACGTCCAAATTTAAAATCTAAAAGTATAAAATTATGAAAGAAAAAAAAAATTTAACCACAACTAAACTAACTATGGCTGATTTTCTCCTTTCTAGATGACAAGTTTCTTATACTAATAATTTTTTACAACCTATAATCAAAGCATTACTGTTGACTGGAACTCCTCAATGTTGAAATTTGTCCCGAGTTCTGGATTGTGTTTGAAAAACCTCAAATCTACAGTGACATGCGATTGACTCGAAGCTCCAATTAGCAGCTTCTTAAAATTCATGGTAAATTGACTTTGGAACGCGAGAAAAGAGTAGTCACCGTGTGCATCTAAACACCCTATAAAACTATTTTCCACATGAATCAAAAGGTGAAAACTAAAAAAGAAAAAAAAAATTAAACAAGTCCCCAAATCACTTCCTTTTTTCTTTTAAAGAGTCGAATGTTTACTTACTAAAGACAAAAATAAACATATTTTAATAATTTATTATTAACTGTTATTAAAAACACTAACAACTATTTGGATCCTTTTAATTATTTGATCTTAGGTTCGATCCTGATCAATACATATCGAATAATATTTATTAAGAAAAGTCCATCCCTTAAATAAATCTGAATTATTTTGAAGGAATCAGTCTTTTTGGCTTACCAAAAAAACATTAACAACATAAAACAAAAAAATCAACACACTTAACAAGTAGTAACAACAAAACTCAGCAGCTCCATAAAAAGCAGACAAAACAAAACAAACCAAATGCAGCAGCTGTTACACTTTGCCCACCAAACACAGCCGGAGTTCTTCGTCGGCCGCCGGAAACAGTAACAGAGTCATCCGTAAGGTATTTCTTCTTTTTCAATTTTCCAATATCGCTTTCCCTCTTTCTTTACCGCAAGCAAAAATGCGATTCCTTGTGGCGCGATTTACAACATAGCTTTTACTGTATCACTTTCTGATCTCAATTAATTTCTTTGAGTTAGTGTATGCTGAGATTAATTGTTCTTGATGGCGATCATAGTTGTGAATTTTTCAATATGATGATTGGAAAAAAAATTATTAAAATTAATTGTTCTTGATACACTGTGATTTTAGATTAATTGTGTCTTTAATTTAATGTTCTATGTTTTCACAATCTAGTTGTAATTAGAGGTTTGATCATGATTTTGGGGCTTGTATGAATTTACTTATTTGAGCTTATTTACCGACGTTAACATTTGTGAGACTCTTCGAGGGAACTTATGAAAACAACTGTTGATATGTTCATAAGTTGTTTTCAGTTAATTTGCATAAGCTCGTCGACTTGTCATGTTATTTTACAATAAAAGCTTTTACTGTGTGTGTTTGATCTGCTAAAAAATAAGGAACTGGACAAAAACAAATATTCTTGTCCCCCACTTAACCATTGTACAACTTTTTGTCCTCAACACAAGTTGTCTAAAACACCAAAAATAACCTTTTCTACACCAAACATTGTACAGATAAAAAATTGTTCAATACCTTAAATGTTTGTTCTGTGTTGTTATGTTCTATACTGTTATGTCCAATATTTATATTTTGCAGATCAAACGGATGGTTATATTATATGATAAGCACATAATTGGGTTGTTTATCCAAGCAGGGCCACAGTGGTGTTGTCATAGTTTGTAAATTTACTTTTCAACATTTGAGTATTAGTTTCTGATCTGAGATTAATTGCTTTTCTTGTATGCTGATAGTTTAGTTGGTTCCTTTCGTGTAGGCTAAGGTAACAGGGAAGATTAAAGGAATTCATGGCAGGCACTGGCTTGCCTTCTTTGGGTCGTGTGAAGCTCGCTGATTTAGTTCCTTCTGACGGGTTACCGTCTGATTCGTATAAAATTTCGGTTTCAATTTTGTCACAATTTGTCCTATAATTAATGTTCTTTCTTACTGTCATAGATTTTGAACTAAACTGAAGATCCTATGTGCTAAATTGATTTTTTTTATTGTTCGAATAGAGCATTGTTTTAGTTTAATTAAAAGATGGAGCGCCCGAGACTTAACTCGAGGGTTCGGTGCTCTGGTTCAACTCCCTCAGAAGAATCTGCTTTGGATCTTGAAAGAAACTGCTGTGGTCATTCTAATCTACCTTCACTTAGTCCACCGATGCTTCAGCCTTTTGCTTCTTCCGGACAACATTGTGAGAGCAATGCTGCGTACTTCTCATGGCCTAGCCGTTTGCCTGATGCCGCCGAAGAGAGAGCAAACTACTTTTTAAATCTACAGAAGGGGGTCCTACCTGAAACCCTTGGTCGCCTGCCGAAAGGTCAGCAGGCAACCTCATTACTTGAGCTCATGACAATCAGAGCATTTCACAGCAAGATATTGCGTTGTTACAGCCTTGGAACAGCAATTGGTTTTCGTATTCGGCGAGGGGTGTTAACGGATATTCCTGCCATTCTGGTGTTTGTTTCCAGGAAAGTTCACAAGCAATGGCTTAGCCCAATCCAGTGTCTTCCTACTGCTCTTGAGGTACTTGGAGTTGTTCAATTTTAACTTTATATACATACTCTACAATATATATTGGTTGTGATATCTGGTGTTTACTGCTGCAGTTAAAATATATGTTTAATTTGTGAATCAGGGGCCTGGTGGAGTATGGTGTGATGTAGATGTGGTGGAATTCTCATATTTCGGTGCACCAGAGCCAGTTCCTAAAGAACAGCACTATACGGAAATTGTGGATGACTTGCGTGGAGGTGATCCCTGCATTGGTTCAGGATCTCAGGTGTTTCTTTGCTCTCTTATTTAATGTTTCTGTATGGAAGGACGCATCAGGTTTACAAAAATAATCTTATGATTAAAATAAATATCGCATATATGCGATGATTAAAAAAGCATTTTTTGCCTAATACTTGCTAAAAATGACTTAGTGTGTGATTACTGCACTACGTCCTTAATTTTGTCGAGTATCATGTTCATTTGCTGCGGTGATGTTTTCTCAAGACTCATTTAAGCTCAATAAGTTCATCTTCATATCTATATTTATAGATGGACTTGACCTATGATATTGATTGATTCTAGAAGATATAGCTATTTGATTCATGACTTCTTCAAATTTCTGACCTTAGATTTCAAGCTTCATCATGTTATATATATTTTTAATTCTCTTCTGGTACCTGTAGACAAATGTTTATGCTACTAAACAATGGTTTAAGTATTTTAATTGGAATTGAACCTTAAATCTGGTCCAATGCCTTTTTTTTTACAATCTCAGTATAACTTAAATCTTTTCTTTTGATGACCGTCACTCTATTTCAAAATTTCTTTTCCTGAATTAGCAATAAATTAGGGAGGCCGGAAATATAGATCATGTGGTTTTGTCGGTCTTATCCAGAGAAGTCGTTTGAGATATTTGAAGAGCAAAATAGTAAGGTCCGCAAAATCTCTCATGATCGTCAGTGTGCCGAGTTAGTATGAGTATCTCTCATTCTCATATTCACCTCACCACATCCACATGATAGGTCAAAATTTTCAAATAACTTGTAGATTGTTGTCATTCCTGGGCCTCCACCTAATAATTATGGAGTTGTGAAGATTGTTGCAGAAATAATGTCGACGCTCTTAGTCATCCATCATTAATTTATTACAGAATAATCATCTAGCAGCAGAATAGTTCATTTGCTATTTCCAAAATCAATATAGTTCATAGATGGATGTTTAGCCGCCGATTCCTATTGTTGTGCTCTATTTGATGAATATATTGAACAGCTGACCACTTACTTTGTTAGTCCAGGTGGCTAGCCAGGAGACATACGGAACTTTGGGTGCCATAGTGAGGAGCCAAACAGGTAGCCGGCAAGTTGGTTTTCTCACAAATCGTCATGTAGCCGTTGATCTAGATTATCCAAATCAAAAGATGTTTCATCCCCTTCCACCCACGTTGGGCCCCGGGGTTTATCTTGGGGCTGTAGAGAGAGCAACTTCATTTATAACTGATGAGCTTTGGTATGGAATATTTGCCGGAATAAACCCAGGTAAAATAAATTTTATGAGTCTAATTGATTTAATATGGCCATTCCCATCCTTTTCACTACACATACTCACCACACATTATGACGCTCTTTTTTTGCAGAGACATTTGTGAGAGCTGACGGAGCATTCATTCCTTTTGCCGATGACTTCGACATGTGCACTGTTACTACCTCAGTGAGAGGCGTTGGAGATATCGGTGATGTGAAAATTATTGACCTACAATCTCCAATTAGTAGCCTTATTGGAAAACAAGTGGTTAAGGTTGGAAGAAGTTCTGGCTTGACTGCGGGAGTTGTTTTGGCGTATGCCCTAGAGTACAATGATGAGAAGGGTATATGCTTTTTAACGGATTTTCTTGTCGTTGGTGAGAACCAACAAACTTTTGACCTTGAAGGAGATAGTGGAAGTCTCATCATGTTTAAAGGTGACAAGGGTGAGAAGCCACGGCCAATTGGTATCATATGGGGAGGGACTGCTAATAGGGGCCGCCTTAAGTTAAAAGTCGGGCTACCTCCTGAGAACTGGACTAGTGGAGTTGATCTAGGACGTCTTCTTAATCTACTTGAACTCGATTTGATAACAAGTGATGAAGGACTTAGAGGTTTGTCTATCCTTCACTATCATCATCGTCATTTTAATTTATTCTTCATAATTAATTGATCAGAACTTGTATTTGGGTGTTTTAATCGAATATGATTTAGCAGGGTTACAGTGTGTTTGGCTGTGTGTCACCCGATATTTTCTTTATTTACTATATTCCTATGGTGCTATATAAATATGGAGATTGCTCTATGAACAGATTAGAAATAATGTCTAAAGGAAGTGAAACTAAAAGTTAAGTACTAAAATCATATTTTTGTGTGCTGATGTTTTGTTTAGCGGCGGTGCAAGAACAAAGGGCTGCTTCAGCTACATTTATGGGCTCTATTGTCGGCGATTCCTCAACTCCTGACGGTATGTTTCCTAAAGATAGAACCGAAGACAAATTTGAGCCGCTTGGTCTTCAAATCCAGTCTATTCCCGTAGGAGTTGAACCTAACAGCCAAGAAGTGAAACCATCAATCACGGAGGCTGAATTTAAATTAGAAGACGGAATCAAGGTAGGCGGTCCTAGTATCGAACATCAGTTTATTCCGAGTTTTATTGAGCGGTCACCGTTGCACAAAAACACCGTGCATGACAGAGCTGCGGCAACAGAAAATTTGTCTTCATTGAGGAACGGCCGTGACGAAGATTTATGTGTTTCACTGCAGCTGGGTGATAATGAAGCAAAGAGAAGGCGTTCCGAGGCATCGACTAGTACTGAGGAACCTTAATGAAACAAATTATTAGCATAAGCTTGAAAATCTGACTTGTTAAAACAAAGTTAATCACCCTAGAATGTGTTTGTTTATGACCATTGGGATAATGTATTATGGTTTAGCATCTTTGACAGTGGCAATGTTATCAGTGAAACTCACATTAACTATGAAGTTTTAAGTGAATTGTTGTCTTTGAGGGCCATTCAGTTCTAACATTGGGATAGTTTTTGTTAAGTTACTTTTTCATCAAGTATGCAGTGTTTGCCAATATTGTGATGGCTAGCATCTCATTGTCCTAGGACTAAGCTAAAACTCCTTCTGATCCGATATATAAGCAACAATTCACTTTTTAAGATCATTGAATAAATGATGTATCTGATATATTTCATTGTATAATTTTTGACCAAAAAAAGGAGTAAAATCAAATAAATAAATGGATAGACTAGACAAGAAATCATGCGAGGATACGAGAAGCAGCGTATAGCAACAGGACCAAACTCGCTTTTGAACTTAAAAAAAATCAAAATTCCAAGGAAGAATAAAAAAGTTATTGTGCTCATAAAGATCATAGAACTCTTTCTTTGATAGATTTTCATTGTGATGATATTCAAAGTTTTTAGTTCTTTATTTTCCTTTTTCTGTAAAGGTATTTATGCTTATTGTACAAATAATGTTGTATAATTTGAGACAAATAGTGGCATTGTGAAAAGGGTTGGCCAGAGTGGTTTTTGCTACCCAATTTTATCATGAAGTATAGTTGTTAGGAAATGAAAAGGATGAAGAATGACACTATCAAAAAAAAAAAAAAAAGAAGAATGAAATTTTTTTCATTCTTTTATTTTAGTCCCTATGTACACATCATGTCAACAGAACTTCTTAGTATCCTAGTCAGCATGACCAACTTAACGTTCATATTTATGTTAGGGACCAAAGTGATCAACGTAGTGAAGAGTGAAGAATTTATTTGAGTTTTTGTTTCATGGTTTAGAGAGAATGAAGAGAAAAATTTAGAAAGTCTCCAATAAAGTAAAAATCATAAGATTTCATATAGAAAAAGATGATAAAATGAGTACAATAGTGACTCTTATATAGAGTGATTTGATGATTAACCAACTAACTACTTAATAACAAACTAACTAACTATCTAATAACAGCTAACTAACTAATTGATCTTTAAGCAGTTATTACATTTCTTAACATGTTTGAATCAAGGACCAATTCGACAATGCATTACACTTTCAAGGGTCAAAATAGTAGTTTGATAATAGTTAAATTATTAAACTTGATATTTTAAAGTTTTAATTATGTGATGTCATTTGAAACATGTCGCAACGGTTAAAATAAAATAATTTAAAGAACCAAATTTCAAATTTGTTAAGTGACAAAATGAAAGTTGCAATATTTGGAGGATTAAAAATGAATAAACTACTAAATTGATCATTGACTTTGTAGAATACTCTTAAATAGATCTTTAACTTTTTGGTCAAAAAAAAAATCTTTAACTTTATAAATATTATATAAATGTTCATGGCTCTGTAACATTTTACTCGTGCTGCATAAGATATGTTAAGGGTTGAATTAATAATAAGTGGAAAAAATTAGAGACCAAGGTGATAATTTGTTAAAATATAGAGATTTACTAATTGATAATAAATAAATAGTAATATATAAAGATAAATTTGATAGTTTCTTTTTTTCTTTTATATATATATATATATAGATAAACTGACAAGTTGTTATTGTAAACTCTTACACCCACAAAGTTGAATAATTAGAAAATGAAACTCAATCATAGATCCGACCTAACAATTTTAATATTTTTTTTTTCCATTGAGTTACGACTCGAGGAAGATCAATTTGATAGTTTAATAGTATCTAAAATTATTAAGATAATCATAATCTTGTTTTTATTAACGAAGTGATAATTATAATCTATAATTTATTTGTTGGTTTTTACCATCAATATCTCACTGAACCATTTAATCTAATATAAGACGAGTTATCAACCAATTATAATCTCCTCCAAAAACAATCGTGGGCTTTTGCCCTTTGTCTTTGGAGTAGAGGCAGTGTTTTGAAAACCAAACCGGATTGGCCGGTCGAACCGTTTGGACCAGAGGTCCGGTCTGGTGTTTGGATCGGATATGCATGTAGACTGGGGGAAAACCGGCATGAACCAGTATAAACCGGAGAAAACCGGTCAATTTTCCCTAAACCGTCCGTTTCAGTACATTTTACCCAGTTTATTTTTTATTTTTTTTGTGGACGAGATTTTTTTTTACGCTTTTTTTTTAAATTGGGCTCATTTAATGTATTGAAATAAGGCATTTTTGTTGGTAGTAACATGAAATTTTTTAATGCTTAAAAATATTAGAAAACTGTCATGAACAAGTTTTGAATCGTTGACCTCTTTGTAAAAGAAGGAGCACACTACCACTAAGCTATGTTATTAATTTGATTATAGTTTTATTTTATATTCAATATATTACATCTATTTTTGTATTACTACTATTTTTATATAAAACAAGTTTTCTCACAACAAGTGTTGATTTATTTTAAATGCACATTTGATTCTTTTTCATTGACTTTAGATTTAATCTATTGTTTGTCTAATATTGTTTTAATTGTTCAACATTTTTTACATTTAATACATAGAATTATTAAATGAATAAGTGTATATTCTCCGATTAAATCTAATTTAATACATAGAATTATTTTTTATATAGAATGAGTCATACAACTGAGTAATTTGATTTAATCAGGTTTAATCGTCCTAATTTATTTAATTTTTTTAACACTTTATAAATGCTAAATATTTTTAAAGAATTATTTTACTTGTATTAAAACATAACCATAATACTTGATGACTAAAGGCATATAGTGTTTAAAAAAGATGAATTCTAGCGCTCTGCTAGGGTTTGATAAGGCTGCACATGAACTTTCCAAAGATGAGAAAGACCAAAAGGAAAGAAGCACAAAAAAGGTTAAGGAGGTAGACATACACCTTGGGGAATTCCCATTGCTGTTCAAACATGCTACGAATGGGGAAGATCCAGGGGGTTCGAAGGACAAGAATGGTGTCAACGTGTCTTACAAGGATAAGGTATTGGGTGATATCGGAAGGGATGAAGAACTAATGAGTGAATCCGACAAGGATGATGAAGAGGAAGAAGCAAGGAATGATGGAAGTGAAGGGATAGTAATTGAAGAACATCAGTTTGGGCATTATTGCAGCAAATATGAATGAACCATGGATGATAGCAGGTGATTTCAATGACATTATGGGGGCACACGAAAAGAAAGGAGGAGCTCCAGTGTGCATGAGGAAGTGTCTTAAATTCCAACAACGCGTTGATGATTGCAAGTTGATGGACCTTGGTGCGTTTGGGTCAAAATTTACATGGCGTGGCCCCATGTATCACGGAAGACAACGCATTTATGAAAGGCTTGATCGAGCTTTGAGCAATGATATGTGGCGAGTAACTTTCCCTGATGGTTTTGTTAGAACTCTCCCTCGATTAGATTTCTCTGATCACCACCCAATACTAGTGTGTCCTATTGAAGCTTTGTATGCAAAGGCTCCAAAACAATTTCGCTTTGAGAGTGCTTGGCTTATTGAAAGTTCTTATCATGATATGTTGAAAGACAGTTGGGAAATCAATGACTCTATCATAAACAATTTGCATAATGTTCAACAAGGCATCAAGAGATGGAAGTTTGATTACTTTGATCAAGTCCGATATAAAAAACGAAAATTAGAGGCGAGACTTGATGGTATTCAGCGGCGACTTCAGGGTTGGGGCTATAATCGAGGCTTAATAACGCTAGAGAATAAATTGCAGCGCGAACTGAGCACTATTCTGAGGAAGGAAGAATTGATGTGGTTTCAACGATCTCGGGCTCGTTGGCTTATTGATGGTGATAGAAATACTAAATATTACCATGTTAAAACAGTTGCACGAAGACGGAAAAATAATGTTATAACAATCAGAAATGAAGCTGGGCAGTGGGTGAATGATGTGGATCAAATTAAGGTCATGATAAATGATTTTTATCAAAAATTGTTTGCACTGGAACAGGTTGATTGTGCATGGCAGCAGTCAAATATAACATTTCCAGTTTTGGACAATGAGCATATGGTTAGATTGGGAGCTCCTGTTCAAGATGATGAGGTTAAGAAAGCCATTTTCAATATGAATCCTTGGAAGGCTCCGGGACCGGATGGTTTTCCGGCTGGTTTCTATCAAAAATCTTGGGAGGTGGTGGGAAAGAATGTTTGTGATTTTGTTAAAGAGGTTTGGAGGAATCCTAGCCATATTGCAACTGTCAATCAAACAGATATTTGTTTAATTCCTAAAGTGCCGCAACCGGAGTTTATTAATCAATTCAGGCCTATCTCTTTGTGTAACACTATTTACAAAGTGGTAAGCAAAGTTATTGTTGATCGTTTGAAAGAATGTATACCTTTGATAATCTCTCCTTTTCAAACTGGTTTTGTACCGGGGCGAAACATACATGAGAACATAGTGGTTGCACAAGAAATGATTCATAGTATGCTAAAGATGAAAGGCAAAAGAGGATACTTTGCAATTAAAGTTGACTTATCAAAGGCATATGACAAATTGAATTGGGAGTTTATTTGGCGTATTCTAACATAAATGAAGTTGCCGGATAACATTGTCAACATCATTATGCATGTTGTAACAAGTGTGGAAACAAATGTGAAGTGGAATGGTGCAAGATCTGATTACTTTCGTCCGCATCGAGGGATTCGTCAAGGTGATCCGATCTCGCCGTATCTCTTTGTTATGTGTATTGACAAATTATCTCACCTCATCTCTCATGCGGTTGAAAATGGTGACTAGAAGGCTCTCAAAGCTGGAAGAAATGGGCCGGTTGTGTCGCACCTAATGTTTGCAGATGATTTGTTATTATTTGGTGAGGCTTCTGAAGCTCAGATGCAGTGTGTTACTGATATACTAGAAAATTTCTGCAAATTGTCGGGACAGCAGGTGAGTCAAGAGAAGACTAGCATTTTTTTTTCAAAAAATATTAGTAGAGGAGTTAAGGATAAACTGGTTCAGTTGTCTGGGTTCTGTGAAACATCATCTCTCGGTAAATACCTCGGTGTTCCATTACTTGGTAAAGCACCAAAGAAGCAAGATTATAATTATATTCTTGAACAAGTAGGTAAGAAACTGTCAAGTTGGAAAGCGAACCATTTATCTTTTGCCGGGAGGGTCACTCTAGCTAAAAGTGTGATGGAGGCGATTCCAATTTATCCTATGATGACCACTGTAATACCACGAGGTTGCATTGATGAGATTCAAAAAATGCAAAGAAGATTTATTTGGGGAGATAATAATCAAACACGACGGTATCATGCTGTGGGGTGGGATATGCTAACAAGACCGAAAGTGTGTGGAGGGTTGGGATTGAGAAGACTAGATGTGATGAACAAGGCTTGCATTTTAAAGTTGGGAAGGAAGCTACAAATTGGTTCACAGGATCTCTGGTGTGAAGTTTTGTGGGGTAAATATCGTCGAGATATGGAGCAAAATAACGTTATTGCAAGAAGCACTGACTCACATATTTGGAAGGCTATTGTGAAGTTATGGCCGGCGCTTGATGATCACAGTTTTTGGTCAATAGGTAATGGTATGAATGTGAGCTTTTGTAATGATGCATGGTTAGATAAAGGCCTTCGAATTAAGGATCTTAATCTGAATGTTCCTGCACAATTACGTAATGCTAAAGTTGCTGAGTTGGTAGATGAAGATGGGATGTGGAATATGGAACTCCTTCATGGATGGTTGCCACAAAGCATTATTCATAAAATAGCAACAATGCTCCCACCGAGTCATGATATTGGCGAAGATGTGAGATGTCACATGGAAGATGCAAAGGGTAATTCAATGATATCAATAATGTATAATAATCTTTGTGGCTTTGATGATGTAGTCCAAGATTTGGAATGGAAGAGGATATGGAGTTTGCAGGTTCCAGAGAGAGTGAGATATTTAATTTGGTTAATGAAACATGGAAGGCTCTTAACAAATTCTCATAAGAGTGTGATGGGTTTGGGATCTGCAATGTGTGACCATTGCGGCGATATACCGGAAACTATTCTTCATGTGATGCGTGACTGTCCTTTAGTAATGCCATTGTGGTTAAATATGGTTCCAAACAATGATATAAGTGCTTTTTTCACTTGTAATGAGAAGCAGTGGATATCTATGAATTTATGCAGAGAAGTAGATTTGACTAGGGAAGTGATTTGGAGAAATTATTGGGCTATAGCATGTCACTCTATTTGGAGTTGGAGAAATAAGGAAAAACACAATGACAACTACAACAGGCCCTATAATTTAGCTAGTGAAGTGATGAGAAATATGAGGAATTATAGAATGGCAAGCAAAACAATTCTCCAGATAGCAACACAACAGCGTGTAGTGTTAGTTAGTTGGAAACCTCCGCCGGTGGGATGGGTGAGATTGAATACATATGGATCGTGTAGAGAAGGAGGTTTTATTGGTTGTGGTGGTATTATAAGAGGAAGTGATGGTGAGTGGCTAGGAGGATTTTCAAAATTTATTGGTATAGGTAGTGCATATTTGGCGGAGCTTTGGGGAGTGTTGGAAGGACTCACCTATGCAAGAAGATTGCAATTTCATTACGTTGAGTTGCATATTGATTCTCTTGTTCTTGTTAAAATTATCAAGTCTCAGGAGCATGGGAGTTGGAAAGGGAGAGCTATAGTTGAAAAGATTTATCAATTACTAGCGCTGGATTGGGAAGTTATTATTCATCATTCCTACCGTGAAGCAAATAAGTGTGCGGATGCCCTCGCCAACTATGGTTGCTCAATGGATACCGAAATTATTTTTTTTCGATACTTGTCCTAGTAGTATTAGTAATTTGTTGCTTTTTGATGTAATGGGGAACACTACCCCTCGAGTAATCTCTTTGTAATTTCTCTCTCTTTGGGCTTAGGCCCTCATGATTATCAAAAAAAAAAAAATATATATATATGAAAACATTTTATATTATCTTATTTATTTGTTGCATGTGTGATGACTATTTCTAAAATTTAATTTTTAAAAAATGACTATTTTATTTAGGTGTCATAATTTTTTTAAAGTGTTTACATTATTTTTAGGCTTAAACATCATTTTGGTCCTTGTATGTACACCAAATTTTGTTTTTAATCCCTGTATGTAATTTTATTCCAAAATAGTCCCTGTATCGACCAAACTTTTTGTTTTTGGTCCCTAAAGTTAAAATCTGCAGAAAAATTCTCAAGTTTCCTGCAGATTTTCCTATGAATTTTCCTGCAGATTTTTGCTATAGGGATCTGAAGCAAAAAAATTTGTCGATATGGGAACTATTTTGGAATAAAATCACATAAAAGGACTAAAACTAAAATTTCACGTACATACAGAGACTAACATGATGTTTAAGGTTTTTTTTAAAGTGTTTACATTTTTTAAGAGCAAGTTTCTAAATTTGTACTCTTAATTAACTAGTGCATAGTATTTCCTTCTTTTTAAAAGAAAAAAACAATAAAATAAGAACATGCAATCTGTCGACACCCCAACACACTACAAAGAGACACTGAACTCATCAGCTGTCTTTACTTTACCTCATTTCTATGCACCTTTCCGTTCATTCATTCAACTTGAAACCATCCTCTCTCACAATTCTCCAACTTTTCTTCAGATTCGAATGATTCTCTTTCTCAATGAAGCTCTTTACTTCAGATTCTCCAACACTGTATGTCTTTTTCTCTCTCTTTGATCATCCTTAATATTGATGCATATGATGTTCTTTTTTCTGGGTTTTTATGTTTTTTATGGTGTTTGGTTTTTTGGGTATCTGGGGTTCTGTGTAAACCTTAAAAAACTTAGCTTTATGTGTTTTTAATGTTAAGCTGAAAAGTTGAAATTTTCTGAAACAAGGTCATGAATACAACAATAAGGGTTATACCCTTTTGTGCTTTGAGGACCTTGATTTGTTCATCGGGGTAAACAAAATTGTTTTTTTATTTTATTTTTATGGATTAACTATTATGAACTTGAGTTATGTTGTTTTGCTATGTTTTTAGGATGTCTGAAACTTAGGTTAGCATTTTTAATTATGGAAAATGATAACTAGTGCCCTTAGGGCAATTGTTAAGAATCACAAATATAGTAAAATTACATTGATCATGTGGTTCGACCTGTCACCCCGAGTTCGACCAGTGAACCAGTAGCCTCACCGGTTCAATGACCGGTCCGGTTTTTAAAACATTGAGTAGAGGTCTTTTACTCTTTAACCCTTTATTTTACTAATTAAATTGGCCATGAAAAACTCCACAAACCCGACCCGACCATTTTAAATATCCACCCATTACAAAGTGGTAATAACAAAACTAAACACTATTATCGTTCTTTCTTCTTATCACGATTCACCAAGAATCGAACACTCCTCACTCTTTCCCTACCAGCTAGGGTTTATCCAGGGTTTCCTTTTCTCTCTCTCTCTCTGCAACAATGGCGAAACCTGGCCGAGCTCGCCGATCACCACCGTCGGGTTCCGCCTCCGGATCCTCTTCTCTCTCCTCATCTTCTCGCTCTTCTCGCTCCCGCTCTCGTTCCAGATCCTTCTCTTCCTCTTCATCCCGCAGTTCCAAGAGCCGTAGCCGTAGTCCTCCTCCTCAGAGACGCAAAAGGTATATCCTTCGATTTTCGTTTAATCTTTGTCAAATTGTTCAAGTTTCTTCTAATCTAAAGGCCAAGTCAAATTGAATAGTGATTTTTATGATTTATGAAAATGTTCAAGATTAGAACTATTAAGATTTTATGCTGAGAATTTGAGAATGTGATGTTTTTCGTTGTTCGGTTTTGATTTTTGAGTGCGGTTTAGATTTCAATTTGGTTACATTGGAAATTGAAGGTTCTAGAGTTTGTAGTTTCGGAGGAAATTATTGTTTCGATGTGGTTCTTAATATGATCCCTGGAAATTCCTATGGTAAATGTGGTCAATTAGCGAAGATCATATTGTTGCTTTCGATTGTATAAAGTGCAAAAATAAACGTTCTTTTGGTTAAATTAAATAATTTGCTGGAGCAATTTTCATTTTGCTGAATTCCTTCAGTTTATGTTTGATTATGTGGGTTGGGTAACATGTAGACCAAATTGATTTGATAATTGATAGTATTTGCTTTTTTTGTTTTGTAGTTCTGCTGAACCAGCTAGGCGAGGTCGATCTCCTCCTCTTCCTCCCCCTCCTCTGTCTAAGAGAACTTCTCCTCCTCCAAGGTAAAGTGATTTCAAATTTGCCATTGCAGTTCTATTTTTTTTATGATACTTGTATTTCTGTATGTCCCTCGTGGAGATGTAGACTAGGAATTTTTATTTCAAACTATGTTTTTCATTTGCCTTATCTTGATGGAGACATGAAACTTTTATTTCATTTTATGCTGTTGTAAGGAAATATCTATAGTGGTAGGTCTTAACAGTAATATATTTTGAGTTCATGACTGACTAAAGTGATGTATGGAGGAATTTGGATATTGAGTTGCGAATGTCCTTGCTATGAATATGTATGATACACAATGTAGTCAAAGTTGAGATCCTGCATGAGATCGGAAGAGGGGTGAAAGATCGTAAAATGTGAGATCATGAGACAAGGATTGTAAGATCCTACCAAACATAAGTTTTAAACATATAAACGCAATAGTAAAAATATTCAATTAATAAGTATAATAATGCTAATAAAATTCTAGTCAGAATTTTGATGTTTGTTTTTATAGCTTTTGTATTGTTAAAATTTCTCATTATATTTATATTTGAATTATAAAAGAAGGAAGATACGGTAAATTAAATCCAAATATCAAGTTCCAAATTTATATACAATTGGGAAAAATCCAAGTCCCATGTTAGCTTGATATAAGGCCTAGATAGATCTTATAAAACTCTGGCATTCCTAACCTTACAAACTTGTTTTATTGGGTTGAATTATGCCTAAAATCTAAGATGGTATCTTAGATCTGTTGTCGGATCACCCACTTTATTATCCATGCATCAAACTCAATAGTGGTGTATTAGGAAAAATCACATCTCACATTGACTAAAAAGTGTGCTTGATAACAGCTTATAAAGTATGGACAGTTGGACACTCCTCACACACCTTGTAAACTAGTTTTGTTGGGTTTAGTTAAGCCTTAAATCCTAAGTAGCGTTTTGAAATACAAATGAAGTCCAAAACAGCCCAACTTCTGAGTTTCAGGATAAAATGAGAAACAAAAGTTAGAAAGGTGTAGGTCTCGGTCGAACTACTAACAAACAGTCCTATTAGTTTCAACCAAACTAGTAGCACAGTGGACAAGAATAATTTTAAACCTGAAATGCAAGGTAGAAATGTTGTGAATCTTTGGCAGACAAACCAAAGGCTTGAACCAAGAGTTTTGGCAAGGAAGAATCATGGCAGTCCATCCCAGATAGCAGCATGGAGTGGCCGGCCCCAAAAGTGGGATAGTGGGATAGTCTGCAGTGGGATGTTTGCTATTTGATAATGTTTGGACAGATTACATGAATAATACTATAAATATATGTTTACTGTAAAATAAAAAATAAAAAAAAAATCAAAAACCATGAAACATTCATAAATAGAAATAAAAATCTAAAAGTCTTGGTCAAAGCATAACATTAAATACCAACAAAACTCAAATGAATGCCTTATTTTGTTTTAATATTTCTTCTTTCACATCATATATTTTTAGATTTAATTAAACATGCTCTGGATGTGACCCTTATTAGTTCAACAATTAACAACTTTCAATTTGTGACTTCTAACTTTTGCTGTGTTTATTTCTTATGGCTGATCTCAGGAAAACTTCTCCTGTACGAGAGTCTCTTGTTCTGCATGTAGAAAAACTCAGCAGAAATGTCAACGAAGGCCATTTGAAAGAAATATTTAGTATGTTAAACTCCTTATGCTTTCATTTTAAACTGTGAATAAAGACATACGTACAAAAAAAAGACGTCTGTCATCTCAAACCAATGTTTCGTGGTGGTAGCATCCAGAATTTAAGTTCAACATAACTTCTTTGTTGTTTCTTTTCTTTTCTTTTTAGTTATGGTTTAATAGCACGTAACTGTTACTTTTCATCCTTTATACTTCAATACCAGTATTATTGCTATGAGGAGTATCTGGAACTCTCTCTTTTCAACAGTCTCTTACAATCAATCTTTAATTGGGTGAAACTCATGTGGCTCTCACCACTTTATTTGGTACCTATTTTCAATGTGAGGGACCCACACTGATTCCAACCGATAAGAGAGTGAGTGTTATAGTAAGTGTTGAACAGAGAATGTTGCTGGCTCTCCTCTTATTGTTATATCAACTGTGTGTGAGCATTTTTGCTTCATATCTATGCAAGTATGCATACATTCTTGAAATATCAATTGCTGAATGACACTTTAGTGCCTTGAGGAGTTTGCATCGACAATTGGATGAAAACTTTTAGCGACCATTATATCTTAAGAAGCTCATATCCTCACTTTGTAACCTCTTTGCAGGTAATTTTGGCGAGGTTGCAAGTGTGGAGCTGGTGATGGATCGATTTGTAAGTTAGCATTTAACTTGGCATCATAGCCTTTTTAGAGGAATTTAGTGTTTTGTGGTACTTTCAACTTATATTGTTATCTTCCCCAGGTTAATCTTCCTAAAGGATATGGATATGTGCATTTCAAGACAAGAGGGGATGCTGAAAAAGCATTATTGTACATGGATGGCGTAAGTTGCTGTTGGCTGAAAGCGATTAACTTCCACAATCAAGCTTACTGGCTGTTGCATTTTGATATTGATGCTTTTATTTTTATTTCCATTATGCAGGCCCAAATAGATGGCAATGTCATTAAGGCAAGATTTACTCTGCCTCCAAGACAGAAAGTTTCACCACCTCCAAAGGCTTCTGCTGTTGTTCCAAAGAGAGAGGCAGGTAGGACTGATAATGCTGGTGCAGATGTTGAAAAAGATGGGCCAAAGCGTCTAAGAGAATGTATATGATTGTTATTTGCTGCACCATTTTATGTTTTGTATTTATCATATCGGCGGTTGTATATAATATATGTAATGAACCAATAATTGATGATACCAGCTTCTCCTCGGAGGAAACCTATCTCACCACGGAGAAGATCTCCTGTGCCTCGAAGAGCTGGATCTCCAAGACGACCTGAATCTCCTCGCCGCCGTGCAGATTCTCCTGTCCGTCGTCGATTAGACTCTCCTTATCGTCGTGGAGCTGGAGACACACCTCCTAGGAGGAGACCCGTGTCTCCTGGAAAAGGTCGTTCTCCATCTCCACCACCAGGCGCTTTAGATCCCCTGCAAGGTTGGCTTGTGATTGCTTAGATGTCTGAATAACAATTTCATTACGAACTCCACTCATATTATTATATTTGTAGGCTCTCGCCTAGAAGGATGCGTGGAAGCCCAGGTCGGAGACGTTCTCCTCCTCCACCTCTAAGACGCCGGTAACCTTATTTTAAGAGCTTATTTTCGTTTACTATTGTTTTTCAAGTTGCATTTTTTCATACATGGTATTGATTGTCCATTGAAAAAATGAATATTTCTAGTTCACCACCGCCTAGACGAGCTTGTAGTCCTCCTAGAAGGTCTCCAATTGGTCGTAGACGTAGTCGCTCTCCAATACGTAGGCCTGCACGCTCACGCTCTAGATCATTCTCACCTCGAAGGTAATTTCATTGTGTGTTATTTCTCAGTTCTCTATAATGATGAATTTGTTTTTTGTGCATTAAAATATTTTGATAGAAGGATAAAACAACACTGGATATTAAAAAACAATGAGACCCAACGAGTTTGAAGCTTACCCATAATCCCACATTACTTTGAATGGTCATATATGCAGTCCTAAATAATGGTTCACTTTTTTCTTAAATAAACTATGACAGAATGTTTGGGATTACAGTCCTGTTGCTTAGGAGGAACTGAAACATTGCTTAGTTTACTGTCAGTGTACACCATTTGTGTGCATCTGATATGAAGATACATGAAACGTTTTAATAATGTTGTTTCTGTATTCATAATCATGTTTTGATTGATTGAACTTTGAGTGCTAACACTTTGAAAATGTTTCAACACCCCCATTAAATTTACTTTATTGACAGAGGTCGACCACCTATGAGACGGGGAAGGTCGTCATCATCCTACTCTGATTCACCAAGTCCTCGCAAGGTTTGTATCTTTTTTTATTTGGTGTAGATGGCATTATTTTTACTTGGTGAATAACTGTCTTTTATAATTTTGATAGATGTCTCGGAGATCAAAGAGTCGCAGTCCAAGAAGGTAATGTGTAGGGTTTTTGGTATAATGGTTTTCTTGTTTAATAATTTTATTCTGCTTTTTCTTTGTTCTTGAACATTCACTGCATGGTTTTTTTCTATCCTGTTTAAAAGCTCTGATGCCTTTTTCTTTGGTTACATCTGACACATTTATCATGTTTTTCAACTTATGCAATCATTTATGACCTTAAACAAGATTGCTTTGTTTTGTTTTGAAGAATTTCTACCAGTGATTCTCCTTTTAGGAAAGCATTTAAAAATATCATGATGATGAAACACTGCTACTAGATTTAAAGATTGAAATTTATAAAGACCATATGCAATTGAATTAACAATATCATTTTGATGCCTATCATACACCCACTTTTCTGCTGATTTTAAGCAGGAATTTGCCACCTAACTTGAGTGCTTCAAACACAGTACAAGGGTACATTCTTAATTCAATGCTTAAATAACATTTTTGAGCAATTAGATTTTGGGTTCCCACAATTTTTCAATGATATTTTCATGTGTTTTGGTCACAGATTGTGGAAAATAGGACTTTGTTCAAAACTTCAAATTCACCTATGCTTTAGAGTTATGATGCCTGTTATAGCTGCTATTTGACAAAAATTATGGGCATATTGCGGATCGCAAACAATAGTGCTATGACCCACTTTTTACAGCATCATTTCAAATTAGAATATTTGAGCTAGTACTACATAATTTAAAGTGCGCATATAGCAAGGTCAAACTCTTCGGATCTATTTGCATTTGTGGTATTGGGTAGAATAAACTGGAACATAATAGCATGAGTTAATTACATTTCAAAAAATGGATATTAATCCATTCTATTCCATCCCACTCCATTTCATCTTATACCACCAGTTCAAATTTACTCTCGATAAAAGAGTTGGCATTTGTAAATTTATCATCATTAATTCCAACTTTAAATTTAACTTGGTAATTTTCCTTGGATTGTATGATTTTTTGTGAAAAGAAATTGTGTCCGATGTAGTTACAATAATACTGTATTGCTGTTTCTTTAATCTCATGTGGTTTTATTGATTTGTATCTTCACTTTGTTTTTTTGCTAATGTAAATTTCCCTCTAATTCAGGCCTTTGAAAGGAAGAGCCAGTAGCAACAGTAGCAGCAGCAGTTCACCACCCCCAGCTCGCAAACCATAGATAATCTCTGTATATCTACTGTCTCTCTGTTGATATATTTATCAGCATTCTGTACCAGCAACGAGAATCTAGTTTAGCTGTGTAAGGTGTTTGGGGGGATATTTGTCGCATTTTATGGTTGTCTATTATTTGCTAACATGTTTTCAAAGTAGCACTTAAGTAGTTTGAAAATTCAGTTACACATTATTCTGGGTTTTGACTTTAACAATACTGTTTTGCTCTGAAATACTACAGAATTTGGGAGATGGTATTTTTAGTCCCTTGCAACTAATGTTAGAATTGAAATTTGGTTGAATCATTTCTAGAAGTTCTGTGAAATTATATGTAACCGACAATTTGAGTATGCAGATAAGGTGTATGTTTGTGGGGCAAAGTGGAGTAATTATTAGGCTAATCACAAGTTCTTATATGATTTAGACAATGAAAGTTATACTTTAAATGCTTCTCTAATCAAAACAGAAAAGAATGAACTATTAGAAACCTGAGATTTAGCTGTGGGTTTGTGGCTATTTTGTAAATTTAGTTGTTGTTTAAACCACCAGAAAAGGCATTAGTGGCATTTTAACAACTGCCGATACATGTGCTACATCAATCTCGAATGTTATCCCAGATCACGTTGAATATATCCCTTGAATGATCATGATTTTGGTCTACGTGAATCTTGAATAAACATAGAGCATATGATCTCAATATTGATGTAACAATATGTGCATTGTGCAATAATTACAATTTTTACTAACAAATAAAAGTTTTAGCTAATATACAGGTGTGTCCTTAAAATGAAGAAAAAGATACATTTATTCCGCTAACAAGTGTTCTTCTTTCTTTTTTTTGACGAATAACAAGTGTTCTTAATTTTGTGGGTGTTGAAGTGAAGACAATAAGACTTTTAAGAGGGAGTTCATGTTTTACACGTCCAAATTTAAAATCTAAAAGTATAAAATTATGAAAGAAAAAAAAAATTTAACCACAACTAAACTAACTATGGCTGATTTTCTCCTTTCTAGATGACAAGTTTCTTATACTAATAATTTTTTACAACCTATAATCAAAGCATTACTGTTGACTGGAACTCCTCAATGTTGAAATTTGTCCCGAGTTCTGGATTGTGTTTGAAAAACCTCAAATCTACAGTGACATGCGATTGACTCGAAGCTCCAATTAGCAGCTTCTTAAAATTCATGGTAAATTGACTTTGGAACGCGAGAAAAGAGTAGTCACCGTGTGCATCTAAACACCCTATAAAACTATTTTCCACATGAATCAAAAGGTGAAAACTAAAAAAGAAAAAAAAAATTAAACAAGTCCCCAAATCACTTCCTTTTTTCTTTTAAAGAGTCGAATGTTTACTTACTAAAGACAAAAATAAACATATTTTAATAATTTATTATTAACTGTTATTAAAAACACTAACAACTATTTGGATCCTTTTAATTATTTGATCTTAGGTTCGATCCTGATCAATACATATCGAATAATATTTATTAAGAAAAGTCCATCCCTTAAATAAATCTGAATTATTTTGAAGGAATCAGTCTTTTTGGCTTACCAAAAAAACATTAACAACATAAAACAAAAAAATCAACACACTTAACAAGTAGTAACAACAAAACTCAGCAGCTCCATAAAAAGCAGACAAAACAAAACAAACCAAATGCAGCAGCTGTTACACTTTGCCCACCAAACACAGCCGGAGTTCTTCGTCGGCCGCCGGAAACAGTAACAGAGTCATCCGTAAGGTATTTCTTCTTTTTCAATTTTCCAATATCGCTTTCCCTCTTTCTTTACCGCAAGCAAAAATGCGATTCCTTGTGGCGCGATTTACAACATAGCTTTTACTGTATCACTTTCTGATCTCAATTAATTTCTTTGAGTTAGTGTATGCTGAGATTAATTGTTCTTGATGGCGATCATAGTTGTGAATTTTTCAATATGATGATTGGAAAAAAAATTATTAAAATTAATTGTTCTTGATACACTGTGATTTTAGATTAATTGTGTCTTTAATTTAATGTTCTATGTTTTCACAATCTAGTTGTAATTAGAGGTTTGATCATGATTTTGGGGCTTGTATGAATTTACTTATTTGAGCTTATTTACCGACGTTAACATTTGTGAGACTCTTCGAGGGAACTTATGAAAACAACTGTTGATATGTTCATAAGTTGTTTTCAGTTAATTTGCATAAGCTCGTCGACTTGTCATGTTATTTTACAATAAAAGCTTTTACTGTGTGTGTTTGATCTGCTAAAAAATAAGGAACTGGACAAAAACAAATATTCTTGTCCCCCACTTAACCATTGTACAACTTTTTGTCCTCAACACAAGTTGTCTAAAACACCAAAAATAACCTTTTCTACACCAAACATTGTACAGATAAAAAATTGTTCAATACCTTAAATGTTTGTTCTGTGTTGTTATGTTCTATACTGTTATGTCCAATATTTATATTTTGCAGATCAAACGGATGGTTATATGAAAACAGTTTGACTTTATGTTCGCTTTTGTTATGAAAGTAGCTTATATGATAAGCACATAATTGGGTTGTTTATCCAAGCAGGGCCACAGTGGTGTTGTTATAGTTTGTAAATTTACTTTTCAACATTTGAGTATTAGTTTCTGATCTGAGATTAATTGCTTTTCTTGTATGCTGATAGTTTAGTTGGTTCCTTTCGTGTAGGCTAAGGTAACAGGGAAGATTAAAGGAATTCATGGCAGGCACTGGCTTGCCTTCTTTGGGTCGTGTGAAGCTCGCTGATTTAGTTCCTTCTGACGGGTTACCGTCTGATTTGTATAAAATTTCGGTTTCAATTTTGTCACAATCACTAGCTCAGTTTTCAGCTGTGATTGTTCAGTTTCCAGCAACTGATGGGGCACTTCTAAGATCTGGTTTGGAATCTGCTCGTTTGTATTTCCATCAAAGAGAGACATATCCACCTTCAGATATAATCCACCATACTAGTGAGTCACATGATTGGTGTAAAACTTCCGGTTACTATGCAAATCCACATTTGTGGCAAGAAACATATGATTATAGACCAGGTTTAACTTCATTTGAACCGAATAACTCAATTGAGTTACCTCCGGCGGGTTTGTCTGATATCTTTGCTTTATTTGGAAAAGCAGCAAGGGATATTCTTGATGCAATTAGCTTCCATTTGAACTTGCGAAGTTCTTCGTTTGTAGAAATATTGGATAATGTTCCCTTGAGAAATCAAGAAATTTCATCTTCGGTTTTGTCTGTTTGCTGTCATGCTAGGCCTTCATTTCAAGAGCCACAACAACATCATAATATAGCTGCTACTCAAGAGGATGGTCAATTGCTTATGTATCCTGATAATGATCACCAAGTTGATAAAAGCTTGATATCTCTTGTTAAGTCCGATAGGGCGGGTTTACATGTTAGAGATTATCAAGGTCGGTGGATTCTTGTGGATGGTGATTTGGGGCCTCAAGAAGCTATTGTTTTTCCTGGGCTTGCTCTTTATCAAGCAACAGCGGGATATGTAAACCCTGCATTGCACAAAACTGAGATTAATATGGAGGCTAATATGTACGGGCGGTGTTCTTTAGGGTTCAAACTTTTGCCTAAATCAATGACTAGTCTCGATTGTTCAGAAATGAGAGCGGCAGGTTATGGAATTGAAACCCAGTTTCAGCTTCCTGTTCCTGTGGATGATTTTATGCAAAGATCTCATCCAACTGATCATCTTTTTAACAGGCCGGCTTTCCAGTGCTTTAATTTCCAACCCACACATGATGGTATGTATATTATAACTAGATTAAGATTCTATTCATTATTGTTGGCCAAATATTCTTCAAAACTCAATTTAAAAAACATACTTGGTTTTGAATGATATCCATATCGGTTGACAATTTCTATAGGCTTTCTACAGTTTTGATGAAATTTAAATTTGGAAAAAATTACCATGTCTAACTATAAGAATCTTTCCATGTTCAAACAAGATTGTGCTATAACACACATTTATCCAGTCAATGGAAGAAATATAATGAGAATATTCAAAAGATAATGAATGTATAACTTTTTTCGTGTTCCAAACATAAGCCATCTCAGCCACTAGAAAAAAAATGTATTGTTGTTATGATGTTATCATCACCATATGCTTGGGTGATTGAAAAAGTTTCTATCACTCATAGAATCTCTCCAGCTTAAACGAGAAAGGCCCTTGTAATTTTAGAAAGTGGAGAAGGATCAAAGAATTTCTTATATTAGGAAAACAAAGAAAACTAGGAAATTAAGATAATATTACAACTATTACTACAGAGGATGATAGGACATATCTTGCACAAAAAGTATATGCCCAATATACAACCCCTAAATAGGACACATGGAGAGCACTTGACTCAGAAAAATAACCATTGGTAATAATGTTTAAAGCTTTCAAACACTTCAACAAAATACTTTTTGCCTAAAAAAGAATAAAAGTGGGTACGATTTTGTATATTTTGCACTGCGGCCCTAAAGTTTTCTTATATACTCTAAACATTAAACTTAAATGCCCATATTTAGTAGTTAAATATTCATTGTTTCTTTAGTTTGACCGTTTTGATGTTGAAGTAGTGTCAGTTGTATTTTGAGAGTATTCCTTAGTGGAAAGTTTTTAACAGCAGGTCCTTGGATCGATGAAATGCTGGTACAGGATCTATGAAGAATTTGATACGGAGGAGGAAACAAAATCCCAAGAGTAAGCCTCTGCCACCATCCAAGAGATTAAGGCTTGAGGCACAAAGAGTTTTGAAAGAAAGAGTCCAAGACATTGCAGATAAGAAAGGCATCAAGCTGCGGTTCTGTAATCTTAAGGAATGTGAAAGTCACATTCACACCCTAGACAGTCCGTGTGCAAATATACGAATGGAGATAGGGTGGCCACCTGGAGTACCATTTGTCCACCCCCATGATTTGCCTAATAAGGCAAAGCTGGGATTTCTTGAGGCATATGAACCTGGTTGGACAGAAGCTCATCAAAATATAGACAGGCTAGTCAACACTCTGATATCTTTAACTGTAACTATCCTTTTGCAA
This sequence comes from Trifolium dubium, assembly GCA_951804385.1. NCBI lineage: Eukaryota > Viridiplantae > Streptophyta > Magnoliopsida > Fabales > Fabaceae > Trifolium > Trifolium dubium. The sequence goes on along the minus strand of OX638070.1, from coordinate 29,106,301 downwards.
GTTTCATGACCGTGGATATTCTAGTTTGTATCTATATCATTCAAGTCCAATAGTTGTGATGCATTCAAATTTTAGGATATGCATATATTTTGTTTTCAGGGTATTGAAAAGGTTAAGAAAAGTTGCAGCTGCTCAACATAAATTATTAATTCTCATTATTGTAGTTAACAGAATTCTCTTCACCATCTAATTTAAGTTATGTAATTGATGCTGCATAATTACATTGTTAGTAACATTTTGAGAACCCTTTCTTGCACATCAAAAGGACCATGTATTTTAGGAAAGAATGAAGATTGAATAAATGAAAAATCCATATAGATGGGATAGAAGAATCAGAACAAATGTGGTCGTTTAACTGTGATATGCATTTCTTAGAATTATGGAGGTCTCTTAGAATTGTGCAGAATAATATTATTGTGATGCATTTGATTTTGTTTGTTTCAACTCTGCTTAATGTCTGAAAAGTTCACTCTATATATTGTTTATGATTAACTTAACAGTTATATTATGTTTTATTTCTTGTGATATTAACAGCATATTCTGGTGTGTGCAGGAATCAGTCCCCCTGATATCCATCATATGGAAAACATGTGATCAAGTTGTGAAGGTCTTTTGAAGTTAGGCCTATAGTTCTCTGCTGGCCTCTGAATCTATTTGTGGACAGGTTATAAAGTTTATGCATCGTGCAGATTTTGAAGCAAATGAAATAAAGAAAGGCGCGTGATGCATTTAATTCTGTAGACGTTCTATTATAAGATGTACCAGAACCCCGAGGTTTATGAGTCGCCGATCCAATCAAAATGAAGCGTAGACTCGTCTGGACTTGAATACTCATGCTGATGGATGTCTTCCTGTCTAGATCCATAATCTATAAAATGATGAGAAAACAACAGGTAATAGAATTATTCTGGTCATGAATATGCACAAATAATCTATCTTTCGTCTGGAGGAATGCAGTGACTGTAACATGTATCTGCAGCATGTATAGATGTAACAGACATTTTCTCCTCGAGTTATGTCGATTAGAAAGTTGTTCGATTTGTGTGAATACCGTAGCTTTATGCGGTGAGATAGCATTCCAGCATGCTTTGTTAGTTTAGTTTCTTGTCATTATGAAAATGTCTTTCATTACAATGCTATGCGAAAATGTGGCATAATATGTTTTCTTATGCTGTGTAATATGTAAAAAACAAGGCTACCTGTATTATACTGCCAGCCAATTACAAATGGATGTAATCTTTCGTCGCTCTGAAATTCGGTTGGAATAGATTTTCCCCGTCAAAGAATTACTTCCTAATTATTCTGATTTATGCTTATGAATGAAAAATCAGTGTGCTAGATGTTATAAGGATTTGTGGCAGTAAATTGAACCATATGCAGTTTTGTTTTGGTTTAAGTTCACCGGCCACATCAGAGAAATAAAGTAAAATAGTAATGATGATTAAAAATTAGGGTTAAATATATTTTTGGTCTCCATAAATATATCAAACTTTAGTTTTAGTCCCTCTAAATTTTTTCTTCAACTTTTAGTTCCTATAAGACTTTTCATCTTCATTTTTGGTCCTTCCTTTCAAGTAAACTCATATGTAGAAATCATATTTTGAATAAAATTTTCCAAAAAAGTTTATAAAAGTATATTAATCTCTCACAAAAAAAACTTAGAATTTTTTAACAAAACAAGAATTAATTATGAATTTTTATATTTTTTTGTGGTTAAAAATTCATATTTATTCATGTTTTGTTAAAAAATTCCAATTTTTTTTGGGAGAGATTTTCATAACATTTTGCACATTTTTGCACAATTTTATTAAAAATTACAAAGACTATAATACATGAGTTGAATTATAAATAAGGACTAAAAATAATGATTGAAAATTTTAAGTATAATTGTAGAATTAGCAAAGACATTATATATGTGATATTTCTTTTTTAAGTTTGGTAGACTTGTAGTTCAAACCTAACCTAAACTAAATGGAATTACTATAGAGATACTAATGATATCTTATTCAAATAATGTTTGTATTACTATTGTGCGTAAATAAATCAATTTTATTAGATTTTTACTATCTTATTTAATCGTAATGGTATTAAAATTACAAGAAGATTTTGAGATAGAGATTTCAGATTCGAAGAGGTTGTTGTTTAAAAATGTTATTCGAACAAATCTAAAATTTCTTCTTGGTTGGATAACTGCTGCTTAACTGTAGGAGGTTGCTGTTAACCTTCAGGCGGGGAAAAAATTGATACAAAACGGATGTAAAGAATGTCCAAAAAGCGAAGATATTTGGCTAGAGGTTTGTAGGCTTGCGAATTCAAATGAAGTGAAGGTTGTGATTGCTCAGACGTTAAGTCGATTCCCAGTTGTTAACAGGGGCAGAGCCACTCATAGGCAGTGTAGGGCAATGGCCCGCCCTTTGTCTAATTTTTCTTATTCTGTATATATACATATTTTTATTAATACATATATAATATATACTAACATTTGCAACGGTTGACATGGTTTTAGTGGGTGTCAATGCTTCACTCTTGGTCAATGGCGTGGGTTTGATTCCCTTGTGTCAGTGTTTACCATTTTAATTATATTTTAAACAAAAAATACTATAAAATTGCAAGTTTGTAACATGTGATATTAGAACTCTAGACTTGCAAGTGAAATTGAGATCAACAAACCACTACAATCAAATGATAAATACATATATATTCATATTATAAACAAGATCTTATATAAAAAAAAATGTTTTCAAAATAATGGCTCTCAAAAAATTCTTAGCTCCGTCACTGTCTGTTAAGGTATTAAATTGATTAAATATTGAATTAACACACATTTATTTTATTAGTATTATAAATTGTGATAGGGTATTTGTTTTTGTTTTGGTAATATCAATGTACATTCTTTAGTTTAACAAATGTCTTTTATTATTTTTAGAAATTTATGCAAAAATATGAAAGGAGTGAAAAGATAAGAACACAAACAAAAATATGAAAAGAGATAAGAGATCAAAGAAAGAAATAATTATGTATATTGCATTAGATGAAAAATTAAGGAGAATGGAATCTAATATATTGGTAGTATTATGCATATATATTAGTTGGTTGGTTGGTTGGTGGTGTTATTGATTGGTGATTGATATGCATGACTCTTAAGAGTCATATTTTTTTTGTTACAACTCCAATAGTCATGTTTAATACATGATAATCAGGGAATCTCAATTGTTTATGATTTCTTCATTTTAAAATTTTAATTTTTTTTAATTTAAATTTCATAATATGTAAGGTTGTTGACGTTTATTTTCCAATGTAGCAAAACTACATTTCACAATGAAAACATGAGATAACTAACAACAATTTATAATTACTTATATTATGATAGAGAAAATCATGCATAGTTTCATTGATATACACATAATTTTATAGAAGTTTTTATTTAGTAGTTATTATTAATTCATTAAATATTGCCATACACATCAACTATAGTATGTTAGCTCGTGCCATGTGCGTGATTATTTTCTTTTTTAATATTATTTATTAATTTATTTTAAATTGTTACTAGAATAATTTATTTTAATATTCAATATTGAATTTGAGATATTATATGAGATGCTTAAATATACATTATTAAAGTAAATATATTTTTTTTATAGAAATTTAAGTAAAAATATTGTGGTTTGTATAAATGATATTAAATAAAAATAAAAGTCCCATACCAAAAAAATAAAAATAAAAGTTATATTAAAAAATTAAAAGTTATATTAAACTTAAAATAGTAGGGACTAAAAACATAGTTAATATTTTTTTTGGGTACATAAAACAAAGTTAATCTATAAAAATAAAACTTTAGATTGGAAAGTGAAGTGAAATTTTAATTTTTTTTTATAATATGAAGTGTCATTTTAATTTATTTATTTTTGCTACAAAAGAGGGCCAAAGGCCCAAAGAAAAAAAAAATTAAGATACTACACTAATATTCCTAGGCATGCATGCCTCGGAGATATCATCAAATAATAGACTCTGGAGAACGTTAAGGGGATTCTCCATAACATGAAAATGCATAGAGCCTATAGAAATGCTAAAATTTGCAAGCCAGTCTACAATCCTATTACCTTCTCGCCATGTCATCTTAATTTATATTAATGAAAAATAATAAAATTTAATATTTAAAAATTTCAATAATTTTGATTCAGTATAGACTAATTTCTTGCACTAAATAGTTATTTCCGTTATCATAATAGACATTAAAAAAATGTTAAATTAGATATTTGATCCTTTAACTTTTTTTGTTTGTCATTATAACAAAATAAAGAGTGAACACTTTGAAATTGGCGAGAAAAATATAATAAATAATGTATACAAAATCTATTAAAAGACGTTATAATATAATGTAAAATTTAAAAAATTAAACATTATTAACTTTTAAAAAAATTAAACATTATATAAAAATACAAAGAAATAGGCAACCTTACTATCACAAATCTCGCACATTTTTTCCTTCAAAAAAACAAAATACTCCAACATTTATTGATCTTCAAATGTTTATTATAGATTTATTAAACTGAATCTCATCAAATCAGCTTATCTTCCTATTATATCCTTTTTTGAAATATATATATATATATATATATCCTAATTTTAATCTACCAATAAATTTCTATTTTTTTGAACACACAATATCTCTTCCGAAAAATATTAAAACCACCAAAAAAATTTGTAATAAACTTTATTTTAAGGCTTAAATGGACTTTTGGTTCCCCTATTTTATATTTTTTAATTTTTGATCCCCCTATTTCTAACTTTTTAGTCCCCCCAATTAACAAAGTCAACAAAATATTTTGGTTCCCCTCTAATTTTATTGATGTGACATCCTCATTAATGATGTGGCGCCAATGTGTCTTTAGTGATTTGGAAAAACTCTTTCACATATCATTTTAGTAATTCCACATAATTTTTATTACTTTTTTTTAAAGGTGTAATTTTTATTACTTATTATAATATAATATTGAATAGTAAATATTTAATAACATTATTTTCAAATAAAAGGAAAAATAAAAGTATGTAAATTACCAAACCCTAAATCCTAAAATTCCTAAATTCATCATCGTTTCACCCAAAATCCCTCCTCCATCTAGGGGTGGCAAAATAATTCATTAAGAAAAAATCCATCCAATCCATCCATTAATTTATCTATCCAATCCATGCACAAGAAAATTATTTTGTAATTGGATCCATCCACTAATTGATTGGATGAATTTAATCCATCCACCTTAGTCTCAAAATCCAATTGGATCATTAATTATAATTTAATTTTTTTACCTTCTAAATCTCTTTTTTTTTCTTAGTAAAAAAAAATCTTTTTTTTTACCTTCTCAATTTTTTTTACCTTCTCATTTTATTTTATTTTATTTTAATCTAAAGAATATCCTAGTTTTATTGTTTATAATTCAAAATTAAATATTTTGAGAAAGGTTTTATTGTTTTTTGGTTATGCTAATTGTTGGTGGCCATTGTACAACATCATTCAATATATACACACTACCTTCGTTCTTTTCCACAAACATTATCTATTTTCAAAAAAAATGTAACAAACTTTATTTAAAAACAAACAAACTTTGTATACAATAAAAAGATTATATTGTTTCATTAAAAAAATATTATACAAAATTTAGTCAATAAAATAAAATAGAAAGGAGGGTATAATATGCAAAATATAACCTAAATTGTCAAAACGACAAGTAAAAAGGAACAAATATTTTTTTTCTAAAACGACAAGTAAAAAGAAACAAAGGTAGTAATGCTTTGATTTATTGAATTATCTTGTTTTGTTATGTGTCAATATGCTGCAGTCAAACCAATGTGCTCGTTATAAGTTTTGTTTGCCTTCTTTTTTATGTGACGATTATGTTAAACTGATTTTGTTTTACTTCTTTTTGTTTGGTTATTACAGTGAATTAGTTGAAACTTGAAACACTGAAACATGTCTACTCAAAGGGATGTACCTCTATTTGAAGTTGAGGTTGGGGATGAAGTTGATGAAAATAAAAATTCAGTCTCTAGTTCAAAAAGAACGAGAACTTCATTAGCTTGGGATTATTTTGTGAGGTTTGTTGATGAAAAAGGACTACCAAGGGCAAAATGCATAAAATGCGGCAAAGTGTACATGGCTAAAGATGACGGTGAAACTTCAAATATGAAAAAGCATTCGTTGAAGTGTGGTGAAGGTGATGACGCTTATTCTTATCCACCATTGGATCAAGAAAAGTTCCGGGAAAAGATTGCTTAGGTAATTGTCATGAATAATTATCCTTTTTTTCCGTTGAACATCGCGAGGTTGAAGATTTACTTAGTTTTTTGCACCCTCGTGCTAAGGGAATTTATAAAAACACTGCAAAATCTGATGTTCTGAAGTTGTATGAAAACGAAAAAGAAAATTTAAAATGTTATTTACGATCAATTCCAGGAAAGATATCTTTAACTTCTGATATGTGGTCAGCAATAAATACAGATCAATATATGGTTTTGACTGCGCACTACATTAATATGAAGTGGGAGTTAGAGAAGAAAGTGTTAGCCTTTTTCTAATTTCCACCACCTCATACTGACGCTATTATGGCTGAGAAGTTATTCAGTTTGTTAAAGAAGTGGGGTATCGAGAAAAAAATATTCTCCATTACATTAGATAATGCATCTAATAATGATGTCACGGTGAATATACTAAAGAAACACCCATCATTTGGATCTCATTTGAGAGCTGATGGTATCTTTTTTCATGTTAGATGTGGAGCCCATAATATTAAACTTGATTGTTCAAGCTGGATTAAAAGTGATAGATGATACTTTAGATAACATTAGCTTGTGTGTGAGATATATAAGAGGTTCAAATACACGAAAGATAAAGTTTGCATCTTGTTTAGAGCAACTCGCGTATGTTACTTCTAAGAAAGTTCGTCAAGACATGCCCATTAGGTGGAACTCTACTTATCTAATGCTTGAGAGTGCTATAGGTTTTCAGGAAGCTTTTACCCTCTTAAATGATATTGATCCCAACTTTTGTTCTTTAACAAACGATGAGTGGATTGAGGTTGGAAAAATAGCTAATTTTTTGAAACCATTTTATGATATCACCACTCTTTTCTCTGGTACCACTTATCCAACTGCCAACCTTTATTTTAGTGGTGTGTGGAGAATTCAAATGAAAATCAAGGAAGTTGCATGTGTTGATCATCCTGAGTTTGAAAATCAAAATCAATTATGTTGTATGGCCAAAAGACTGAAGATAAAATTTGATAAATATTGGAACTCTTATAGTGTCATTCTATCATTTGTTGTCATGTTAGATCCTAGATATAAGTTGCAGTTTGTTGAATATTGCTATGTGAAGTTGTTTGGTGATAAGAGTGTGGCAATTGCAAAGGTGACCCTTGATAAGATGAAAGCTTTTTTTCAAGAATATCTCAAGTCATCTTATGAGACTAACACTCCATTTTCACAAAGGTCTATTAGAGGTAGTCCAAATATTCCTCAAAATGATTTAGAGGCTTTCAGAAATTATGAAAGTCAATTGTGTGGCCCATCAAAAAAAGAGTCTGATTTGGATACTTATTTAAATGAACCAAGACTTGACCATGAGCAAAATAATGACCTGGATGTTCTTAAATATTGGAAAAAAATGAGGGCATTATCCTGAACTTTCTATGATGGCACGTGATGTATTGAGCATTCCAATTACTACAGTTGCATCAGAATCAACATTCAGTATAGGTGGTCGTATACTTGACAAATATCGAAGTGTGACTTTGCCTGATAATGTCGAAGCATTATTGTGTACTTATGATTGGCTTTGTGGAACTCCAGGTTAGTATCTACTTTATATTGAAACTCAACTTTGTATTTAATCACAGGTCAATAGTTTATATTTTGTTCCTAAGATGATTAGTGGGTTGGTGAATTAGTTTAGGATGTTTTGTCCATGATCATATTTCAGTTTAGGGTTATGTTGAGTAACGTGTCAAATATTCTGGCCTTATAATCCATAAGGAAGGCATGCTTAACTTGGAGAAACCACTAATAGTATAACTCATAATTGGAGGTTGGTATTGGTCACTAACACATCGTTGTATGGCTTGCATGATAAAATTAACTATATTTCATTTTGGATAGTCCATAAGAAAGGCATGCTTAACTTGAAGAAACCACTAATAGTTTAAGGTTATGTTGTGTTACGTGTCAAATAAGGTTATGTTTCAGTTTGGGATGTTTTGTTCATACTTATATATTGACTTGACTATAAGAATATTGAGTTTGTATTATGTTTCTCTTTTGGAGATCCATTGGACATTGATGGTCCTGATTGTGTTGAGGACCTTTCAGCCTTCTCTTCTATGTCTATATCTTGATGGCCATGAATTTGTTGAGGACCTATCACTTTCATCTTTCTTTTGCTATATTGAGGACACAAGGCAAATCTGTGATGTGACTTGAAGATGTTTAGGAATGATATAATTAATCCGTTCTTTTTTTGTTTATGATGATTTTATTATGCAAAATAAATGGAGATTATAAAACAAGTTGGTTTTGTTATTTTTGTCAATGTTGAATTTTGATGTTATTTGATGGACTACGATATATGTTTGTGTATGTTCACAAATGTATTATTATATGGATAAATAGGTTTTTTGTGCCTATTATATATGTTTAATTAAGATTGTGTTGTGTATGTATGTTCTAAATAGGAGGGATTTGAGTACTGTCCGGAGTGGTTTGGGCAGCTTTAAAAGTATCTGGGCAGTGTCGGATAGCTTTAGAAGTGTCCGGACAAATGTCGGTCAATGTCAGGCAGGTGTCGGGCAGGTGTTGGGCAACGTTACAAGGGTTCCGGGCAGCTTCAGGCAGTTTTAGAAGGGTCCGGGCAGCGTCGGGCAAACTTGGTTCGATTACAAATTACAATTAATTATAATTTTTTATGAAATTATAAAATAAAAATTATAATATTTAAATTAATGGATGGATTGGATATCCATCCATTAAAATGGTGATAATGGATAGATTTGATGGATTTAATTTCCAACGGATGGATTAGATTGGATTTTATTTTAAAAATTTTAATGGATTGGTAATGGATTAATGAATTATTATAATCCATCTATTATAAATCCAAGTCCAAAACCATTTATCCATCCATTTTGCCACCCCTACCTCCATCCATCATCTGATCATCATGGTACAAGTACAAACCCCCACACCTCCCTTTCCATTCTTTTAAAACAAATGGGTTTAGAAGAGAGAATGATGGAGTTTATTGCTTCATGAATAATGAAAGAATGATTTGAATTCTCAAATAATGAAGGTGACAATTTATTAAAACAAATGAAATTGAAAGAAAAAAATTACTTTTTTCCAGAAAACAAATGGGTTTGGGAATTGTTTGATGAATGATGAGTGGGAGTGAGGTGAAAGAGAGAATTCAAATTTTTGCCTATATTGAAGTGTTTGTTAGAAGTTGTTTGAGGAAAATAAAAATACATAATTATGGATTAGGTTAAGGCAGTGATGTTATTTAGAAAGAAAAAAAACTCCAGTATGAAAGAATTGGATGTGAGGAATAAATTTTTTTAATTGAATTTTTTTAATTTTAACTTTAATATATAGATAAAATAAATAACAAGATTTATTACAAAAAAAATAATGATTTTTTTCCAACTCATAAAAGACATATCAGCGTCACATCATTAACAAGGATGCCACATCAATAAAATTAGAGGGAGACCAAAATATTTTGTTGACTTTGTTAATTGGGGACCAAAACATAATTAAAGATAAAGATTTGAATTAAGATATTGGATTTAAAAACAAAAAAATATTGATTTGAATTGAATATAAAAAAAAAAGATAAAGATTTGAATTAAGATATTGGATTTTAAAAACAAAAAGATATTGGGCTTTTTGATTTTTTTCTTTTCTTGATATAGTTGATTCAGGGTTATATATATATAGACTAATATAGACCTAACTAGATGTGTTAAAGTAAAATAAAAGTAAGCACTCCATCTTTCTGCAAAGTCTTGGAATCGGGCAAACTCTAACTGGTTGTGATGGAAGGGGCAAACTCTAACTGTAATGTTGGTAGTAAATCATTAGAAGAAGAGAATGGTGGTTTGGTGTTAACCGAGATCAGAGAATTTGTGCGGGATCTTCACATTCAGAAGAACTCAGAGGAGGAAGAGGAAGAGAATGATTTAATAGAAACAACAACTATACACGATGATGATCATATTACTGTTGCTGTAGGGAAAGAGAAAAGGAAATTAGGAGCTGATAGAAACATGGATAAGAAGAAAAAAAGCAAGTTGGTTATGTCTATGGGGATGGTAGAAGAGGATGTAGGAAAGGAGTTTCTTCACATCAACATGAGAGATGAGTTTGGGAGACTTTTGACTCCTAAAGAAGCTTTTCGTAAAATTATGAATAAATTCAAATTCGGCGGGAAAGTCTCAAAGGAGGAAAAGCGTATGAAGCGAGAATTCAAATTGAAGCAAATCAGGAATAGTTCATCGTTTACACCATCACTTTCTGTTGAGAGAAGGAGGGAAGCTCAAGCTCGTTTGAAGACACCCTATCTTGTTCTTGTTCTCAACAATGATGGTCATGTGAAGTGAAGCAACTGTGTAGGATCATGGATCATAATTAATACTATTCAACTAAATTCGACTTGTTTAATCTAAATGCATGCAAGTATGCAACATTACTCTATATTGCTTTATCAAGATTTTCAATTTCACTCTTTTGTTTAACTTATATAGATTGCGATCTATCTTAGAATTGTGTCTTTCGTTAGTTAGACATATCGTATTCATATCATAATTGTGTCTGTCTTTAGTTGCTAAAATTCGTTGAAGATGTGTCTACTCTATCTAAAGTATCCCTTCAATTTAAAAGATAAATTATTTGATATATTATAGGGTTTTTATTTTTTTGAACGGCGATAACATGCATTATGCATTATAGGTAAATATCATAACGTTGTTGTGTATCAATATTGGATAGATGTGTTTCAAGTATTGTTTTAATTAGAATGAGATTTTGAATTATAATTAGACTATGCTATTTGCACAAAACTGAAATTAATATGGAGGCTAATATGCAAACTTTTGCCTAAATCAATGCCTATTCTAGATTAAGATTCTCATTCATTATTGTTGGCCAAAAATATTCTTCAAAACTGAATTTAAGAAAAACATACTTGATTTTTAATGATACCCATGAAGGTTTACAATTTCTATAGGCTTTCTACAGTTTTGATGAAATTAAAACTTGGAAGGAATTAAGACTGTAAATTTAATGCGGAAAAATTGTCAACTTTTACAACACATTCCTATCGACAACCTAACACTGCTTTTTCGAGGAGAAGATAAAGTAAGTCTTGCGGGCTACTATGATACTGATACTGACTTGTGAGCAATATATCCCATCACCCATGGTTTACTCTTTAGTTTGACTGTTTTAATGTCGAAGTAGTGTCAGTTGTATTTTGAGAGTATTCCTTGCTCGAAAGTTTTTAACAGCCTGTCCTTGGATCGATGTAATGCAGGTACATGATCTATGAAGTGTTTGATACGGAGGAGGAAACAAAATCTTAAGAGTAAACCTCTGCCGCTGTCCAAGAGATTAAGGCTCGAGACACAGTTTTGAAAGAAAGAGTCCAAGACATTGCAGATAAGAAAAGTCCAATAGTTGTGATGTATTCGAATTTTAGGATATGCATATATTTTGTTTTCAGGTTAATGAAAAGGTTAAGAAAAGTTGCAGCTCAACATAAGTTATTAGTTCTCATTATTGTAATTTGCATTCTCTTCATCATCTAATGCAATAGATGCTGCATAATTACACTTTTAGTAACATTTTGAGAACTCTTGCACCAATTTATCATTTTTTTTCATTCCACTACTTGTATGAGTCATTTACTGTTATAGTTATCCTTTGAAATTGTTGTTAGGTTTCTTGCAATAGGCAATCTTCACATTCACACAATTGGCACATTGGCGGACATTAGATCAAGATCAAACGATCTAGATTTCAATGGAATCTTTTTCTTAAAATAATTAAATTATCAAATTTGAATTGTCCGATCTCAATCCACCTGCCACATGTGTGTCTACTGTGTGAATGCAGTGGATTACCAGGTGAGTCATTTGACCATTGTTTTTCCACCTGATATTGAACTAGTTGAAACCAAATTTTGGACAAGAATAAAAAATTCAAACTATATCACATAAATATAGATAGATTCTCATAACTGGTTGATGAATGCAAATAATTATGATCTACTTTTCTAATTTACTACTCCCATCTTCCCCTAAGACCTAAAAACCCATCTATAACAATTTTCTTAGAGGAATTACCATCCTAAAGAAAAAAAGAAAAAACTGAATGCATTGAATCAATTGATACTGTCCTTTTCCTGTCTGCAATGGAATAAGCCTCCATTCCCACCCAAGCAAAGTCTTGTGTTGATAACTGTATTGAATTGTTTACATCGTACTCATGTAAACAAACCGAAATTGGCGGTGATTGTTGGTCTTTTCAAAGCTAACAATTAATCAACTTTCTGCATCGTCTAACAAACCATAGGCTCCCTCATTCCGAAATTGTGGTTGATTTTCGAAAGGCAGCTCTACTAATGTTGCATTACCATAAAACTCTTCCAAATTATAGAAAGCTCTTTGTGGGGGAAGAAATAAGTGGACGACAACATCACCTGTGACCAAGAAACAATCATAAGGCAAACCTAGATCAGTAAGTATTAAGAAACACGGTTATCAAACAAAATGCATGATAGGACTACGATTCGGCATAGACCCAGCTATAATATAACACAAATTTTAAATAAAATTAATTTGAAAACATAAATCCTAAATCAAAAGAAGAGAACTAATATATCAATGTTAACAAGCGACACTATGGATATAATAAAACGAAATCATTAATCTAATTTTTGTGGTATGATCATCTCCAATGGTGTATATGTTCAAAAATAGCTGGAAAAATTGTAAATACAACTAGAGTCAAGTGTCTGACATGAATACATATAGATTAAATAAAATATGCTATTTTTTATGTGGCTGTGTTTCATTGCCCACACCCATTTCACTTCTGAACTGTCGCCGTTAATGCGGATAAATTTCAAATATCGGCTTTTGGAATTTGACGCAATTATGTTGATTGATATATAAAATTTTGGTAGGAACAGAGAGGGGGAGAATCATGCTGCGTTTGTGCTTCTGATAATGCATCTTGTTAGAGTATAACGTTAAATTTCTAGAAGTTGTCTTTGCAGGTGAATATTCGGTACAATCTTCTAAAGCATTTCTTTGATAAAATGCAGAGAATTAGAGAACTCTATTGTATTGTAAAATCACTTACCGAAGTCCAACAGGGTCCACGAATTAGGTTTTGAATCTCCACTTGGAATTTTACCATATTTCTTTTCAGCTCGATCTCTAATTCTCGACCTAAAATTCAATGTAAATATGATTAACTATATATCATTCTTCTAGCAAAGAAAAACAAATAATCAAGCAATGCCAGATAAACATGTAAAGATCAATGACAGGTTCTGTACCCGATAGCATCGATTTGGGGACGAGAAAATGCTGTAGCTATGATAAAAAATCGAGTCCAGTAAACAAGTGGCTTCACAAACAAGACCTTTATATCCCCTGCCTTAACCTCACTTGCAACTGTGGCCAATTCCACAGCAACTATATGCACAACAGTTAACACTCAATCATTAGATAGTACTTGATAAAGTATTATAAATCTAGATTCATATAAAAGAAAATAAACAAGTTTTTATAACTGTTGAACAAATACAATTACAAAGAAACCTGATATAAGGCAAAAAAATATTTAAAAAGACAGATTGTAAAAAGAAAAATGTAAACAAGGTAGAAGTAAATTAATTAACAAAACTTCTTATTAGCTTACATGATAGGCTTTCGGCATCATCATCCAGCTCTGCACTTGCAGGCTTCTGGTCTTTTCTCTTATATACTACTTCCCCGTAGTTTTCTAATAATTCATCATACATATCATCGGTATCTTCACCTACATCCTGAAAATAATATGATTTTTTACTTAAGCACCATTAATGAGAATGACATAATCGTCAATCACGAATGCATAGCAGATATTACAGCGGTCTTTATATTTGAATAGAAAAGCAACCAGTTGAAATTTTACACAAGATCAAACCATTGTGATTATATAAATTCATTCACCACACAGATAAAATGACTAAAACAAACCCTTAACAGGAACTAGATTCTATTCTAAGTTTTGGTAGTTAAAATTCAGGTCTCTAAGAGTCAACATTAACCAAAGGAAAAGAGAGTGATGAAATAAGAATGACAATTTGTAGACACTACCAACATTAACCAATATTTTAAAAACTAAACCAACAAACCAGCAAGAACTCTAGATCACAGTTCAACTACTTTAAACCGCTTAAATTGGCGCAAAACCATGATCAAACGTCCAAAACAACTGAACCATAGGAAAAGCTTTGATTGGAACTGCAGGGTGGGTTGTGGAATGAGTGAACTAACCTTATATCAATTAATACTTTAAGTAAATATTTTACATTATGTTCTGCTCCTCTATAGTCAATAACCAAATAATACATAAACATTATAATTGTCTCTAGATATTTACCTATGCAAAAGGGCTTAAAAATCTTTTTTCTGAATCTATACACATATCTGATAAATTATGAATATATGACATTTCATCAAAGAAAAACATCTACATAGGAAATTAGTTTTCCTCCTATGAAGCAAGACAGATACAACGGAACACAAAATTGACATCGACACATAGACATCTGTAACGATTTAAGAAAATGAAAGTGAAGGAATGTAATTATCAGTTTGTGTCGGACAACAACACTTTCTTATAATTGAGTATGAGTATGGGACCTAACTCAACCTTACAAAACTGGCTTGTAAGGCGAGGATTGCCCTCACTTATAAACATATATTCCAGTCATCTTCCAACCAATGTGAATACCTAACACACCTTCGATCTATACTCTATAGTAATAGTTTTTTTTAATCAGGAAGCCTAGTGGCTAGAATTTCACCCCTTAAAGGTGAATAAGTGGGCGTAACATAGTCCGAACACTGGTCCCTGCACAAACGTGAAATATGTCCTACTAATTGAGCTAAGCTCAGTAGCTCACGTGACTAGTATACTTTAATTATTCAAACTTATAAGATATGTTTCTCCTCAAATTTGTCTAAATTGCATAAATGAACATACTTAAAATTTAAGTATGCTTTCAAAATTCAACACTTTCCATGAAACCCAAAATCTGAATTAAACAAACATAATCTATTTTCAAAAAAACAATACTTGCAACAGTAAGAAATTTTACCAAATGCAAAGCTCAAAAATGAGTTCTTTGTCTTCAAATTCAAACCATTGATACCGTGCCATTGTAAAGGAAGCACCTTTTTGCAGAAACAAGTGAAAACCTTTCTGGGTTTTGAAGAAGAGTTGGTTTGGAGATGACCCATTTCGCCGGAAAAGGAGGCCGGAACGGAGGGTCCGGCAAATGATAGGAGAGTGGAAGACGGTAACATATTGTCGCGGCAAAAGAAAAGATATTTACGAAACTAAAAGATAGCGAAGTGAAATGAGAAACAAGATTGATTGTAATATTGTTATTTTCACTTTTTGGTAGTTTTCTTTTAATTTTAAAATTATGTTTTAATTATATATATATTTTTCAACCAAGGAGTGTGGTTGAGCGGTTAAGGCTCATCTTCACTTAACCAAAGATCGAGGTACAATCCTCTTTTTAAGTATGAAGTAATTTTAAATGCTTGTAATTAGTCACTGTGTTTGGTGGTGGATATCCCAATCTCAACAAAAAAAAGGAAAATGATAACTAGTGTCTTTAGGGCAATGGTTAAGAAACACAAATATAGTAAAAGTACATTGAAATTTGTGCAGTCAAAGTTATAAAAATATATAAAATATTGTTTTCAATATGAACTTATTACTTTTGTTACTTTAACTAGTGCCTAACAAGACCAAAAAAAAAATGTTTTTCGTTTGTCTAAATTATTTGTGCATTCATATTTTATTTTATTTGTCCCAAAGATAATCAACTCATTTCATTCATAATTATATTAGTACTAGTAGTAGTAATAATACAATGAATCTCAAAATTAGCATATATGACAATACTATTGAGAAAATATTCAAACATCTTATTTTCACTTTTTGTTTGATGAAGTTAAAGAGAAAATAATATGTGTTGAATATTTTTTGAGGAAAATTTAAGAACTAATGGAATGATATGAACAAGTATTTCATAGAATTATTATTTTTATACATAAACTAAAACAAAAGAGAAAAGAAATAAAGAATAAACTAAGTACTCTAGTGTAGGTCACTCTTAGAGCGTCAGCCACAATTAACTCATTTAACTTATTAGGCAGAGATTTCTAAATCGAAATTTTTTCATCATTAGTCGAGTCTAACTTCACAAGAAAATTAGCACAGGAATTTCCTTTCCTGAAAGTGTAAAATAGAGAGGCCTCCTAATCAAACTTCAAAAGATCTTGGATGGCTAACGTAGCAGTGAAAGTTATTGTACTCTTTAGTAACGAGATCTAACACCATTGTCTAATCAGAATAACAAAAGAAAGAATGATAGTTGGAGGATCTCGGCATCTCACTAATCTAATTATAATACTACAAATATATATTAAATGGTGGTATTTATACCACTAAAACCAGCCATCAATAAAACACTTCACATTTATTATTGTAAGTTGACATTTTAATGGATAATTAAAATCACTTTTTTAAGTTGACAATATAGAAAAATATTTTAGTAACTCACGTGTTTCATATTACTTTAGGATAAATTAATTATTCTAATTTCTTTTAAGAAATACTTATTTGTATATAAATCAGTTTTTATGGAATAGTTCAAGTGGTATGAAGTGATAAATATATAAGTTGGGTATGAAAAAGTCTAGAAATTAATTTTTGACGAGAGTAATTTATATTTCCGACGTAAGAAATAGTACATGAATCAAATTTATCATAAAGTTTGATATTGAATTAATAAAAATCACACATATAGCGCTCCAAAATCATAATTGGTACTAGACATGTTGTACATGTCGTCAATGCAATGCTTACATTCAATTTCAATTGACATTTAAACTAAACCAATACTATCAAATCAATTTTATTTAATTTTCACGTATTGACAATTTTATTTTAAATGTCCATATTATAGTTGAACTTCCCCACTAGGCTGGTGTTGAAAAAACGAGGTATTGTGATTCTTGACTCTTGTCCCCGTTGTCCAGACCAACCCGAGAGTATTTTGCACTGCTTAAGGGATTGTCCTTTCTCAAAAACGATATGGCTGGCATTGGGTTTTGACAACGTTGGTTTCTTCATGGACCAAAACATAGTTTCTTGGCTGCGAAGAGGTTCTCTTGGCGCAAACAACCAGATTTTTATGGCGGCCTGTTGGTGGCTTTGAAGAGCAAGAAATAGCTTGTGCATGACTAATGAGATTATCCCGATGTATCAGGTGAAATTACAGATTTATAACACTGCTAACATAAATGAGAAAGTGTATACACCCCGATTGACAATTGAAAAAGAGGTGCAGTGGGTAACGTGGCATCCAGATGCAGGTAACGCTATGGTCCTCAACGTTGATGGTAGTAGCCTAGGGAATCCTGGTTCCTCGGGTTTTGGCGGTGTTTTGAGGAATGCAAATGGCCAGTGGATCGTTGGCTTCGCCGGAAATGTGGGTATATCGACAATCTTGCATGTGGAATTGTTGGCTATCTATCATGGGGTGCAATTGGCTTGGAACCAAGGGTATAGAGACATAATTTGCTATTCAAATTATATACTTGCATTGCAACTGATTGAAAGAGAGGTAAATCAATGGCATCATTATGCAGCCATTTTGTCTAACATCCAAGAATTAGTGAGTAGGAATTGGACTATTCGTTTCAAGCATACCAAGAGGGAGGCAAACTCAATTGCTGATTTTTTGGCTAAGGCAGGAGCGTCAGGCACAGAGACATGGATCAAGTTCCGAGAACCACCTACTACAGTTTTACCGCTTCTTCAAGCGGACGCGTCCCGCGTTCTGTATGCTAGGGGCTAGTTCTTTCTTTGCCTTGATTTAGTTCTTGTATTTTGTTTTTTGTTTAGTCGTTGTACTACCAAAAAATATTATAGTTGAACTGGTAAAAATCAAGGTCTAATTGTTACACAGTTAAAATTAAGAAGTTAAAGTTGCTATTTTTAAAATATGGCAGCTAAAATGGTCAAAATTTAAATTTTAGGAAAGTAAGTGTATTTTATAACCCTGTTTTTTTTAGGATAAGCGCATTTTATTACCATGTGTTTCAACTAAGCTTTGCTCAGGACAATAGAAGACATACTTAAAAAATACTCCTATAAAAATATAATTTATAATTTTAATATATTTTGTTGACAAATAATTTTAATATTTGTGTGGTATTCTAAGACAACCAAACAATGCATTTTTTTCTTTGAAAGTTCTTGTGCTATTTTATTTTGAAAAAGCCAAAGAATGAAATATGTATTAGCACTTTGGATCAGCACAAGGCATGCTCACCTAAATCGGAATAAAATGTCAGTTACATGAAAAACATCAAAATCAAACGGTACAAAACACTCACATCAAAACACAACACAATGGGAATATAAAGCATAATTGTGCTATTAATTGTTGAAAGTAGATTTATTTTTAGAACAAATTTGAGCAGCACATATCACAAGAAATCAATTTCTTAATTGTACTTTTCTCTTTGTTCATAAGTTCAGATGATGATACTAAGGTGAGAGTTTCAGCCACCATATGCAGTATTTAGCCCAATACAATGCTCTTTTGTGAATCACAACACAAACCTTTCAACGTTGCAAAAAGTTGTTTACTTGTAATTGGCACCACATATGAATATAATTGGTGCAATATGACCCTTGTAGAACCTACTTTTTCAGCTTACACTAATTTTAGGTGAGGCCAAGTAGCGGTTGGTTAAAGTGTAATGTTAATTGTACTCTTTTTCTAGTTAACCAATGCTTCAACATAGACATTTGTTTTCGTGTTAGCTCCGATACTCTGGTACAAGCTCGTACCTTATGTTTTCCTCACCTCTTGTTGAAAGTGAGACTTTAGCCATTCTTGTTGTTCACTAGATTACAATGAAAAAATGATTATGATTAACACTATAACAAATATTAATGGTGAATTGGTGATGCTTATGTTAATGAACTAGATGATATTTTACCTTGGTGGATCTCCATTTTTAAATATTTTTAGAAAAATACTAAAAAGTTTTTCGTAGAACAGTAAAATATTATTAATAATTAAATTTATGTTCAAGATAAACATGAACATAATATAAATTAAAAACGTTATAAATAGGCAGGATACCTAAAACACAACCCATAAAACCCCAACACAACACCTATTGTGTCAAAAAAAAAACAACCAACACCTAAAACAAAGCCAAACACCCACACATCCTTAGCAAACAATTGTTTTAATGAAGTAGAACAAAATAATCTTTTACTGAAAAACCCACTTGTCAAAATTGAGAAACATGATGATCGATTATGAATACAATTAGTAAGAACTTCAGAAAAACTACACCTCAAAAGCCAACTATCATAAGATTTTATATTTTTTTTTAAAAAAATATGTAAAATCAACGCATTTGTGTTGTTTACTTTTTAAATACAAATAATTAATGATGGGTTATAATTAAATTATGTTTTATTGGAGTCCATGATCGTACATGTATGTGTGGCCCATGAATGAATATGAATAAATAAATAACCCGATCGAAACCCGTAAAACCAAAAAAACCCACAAACAAACCCATTTACTGCTTCTGTTCCTCAACGCAACAAAAAAAAACCTAGCCACCCCATCAAACACCATAATCTTCTTTTCTACCTTCGATTTTCAAAACCCTTTTCCTCTCTCTGTTACCTTAAACAACAAAAATCCATTCTTTGCTCTTTTTTTGTTTTCTCACTCTAGATTCCGTTACTGTGTAAGCAGCTTCTCTACTCATCATCCACTTTCAAATCCCACTCATTGGTACTAACCCTTAATTTTCCTTTTTTTTTTTGTGAAAATTTTATGCTGTTTGATTTTGATATGTTCATGCTATTGATTTGTGTTTTTTTAATGAAAAGTTATATTATCTATTTCATAAACTTACTATAGTTGTAGGGTTTTACTCATAAAGTGAAATTGATAAATCAATCTATGAATTTCTGAAATCTGTAGGGCTTTTCTGTGCACTTTAGGTAATGATTAATCCATTAAGAACAATAATCAGTGTCTATTTTTGGCTAATTTATTTAGATTTTTTTTAATTGTTTAGAAACTTTTAAGTACAAATATTGTACCTGATTATGATTTGTGAAACTTTAGTACATAAAAGTGAATTAGGTTTTGTCAGGAAACAACCGACATAGATACTGACATGTTGACACTCGTAAAAATTCGAGAAAGTGAATAATTCAATGTAATCATAAGTGTCGCTGTAGGACACTAACGCCGTAACACGCGTCCAACACTTACATGCCTAATCTGAGGAGTGTCTGTGCTTGATAGGTTTTGTGTCATATATGCAACAAAAATGTAGATTTGATTAAGTTTTTTTTTTGTCTTGGTGTGCATGTAGATTGAGTAATTTGATATCAAACATTGTCTTATAAATTAGTTTTGTTACTTAATTGAATTTTTTCCATTGGAAGCAGAATCCAAAATGGCGACGCGTAGAGGGTTGATGGAACAAGACCTGAGTAAGTTGGATGTGACAAAGTTGCATCCGCTTTCTCCTGAGGTCATATCTCGTCAGGCTACTATTAATATTGGTAATGTATATTTCAATAATTTTTCAGTCGTACTATCAAATTTGCTGCAATTACAATTTACGTTACAATTTAGAAATTCAACAAAAAAACGTGTAAGCTTATTTTTCTTTGATGACTGTTGATGCTGATGGGTAGTGAAATTTATCCTGGCAGGTACCATAGGTCATGTGGCACATGGAAAGTCAACGGTTGTGAAAGCAATATCTGGTGTTCAGGTATGCCTTGTATTAAGTTTTTCTCTACTTTTTTTGGGGGTGTTTGTCTACAAGATGGTGCCGTATATCTATATGTGAAATTTATGATGTGGTGTTCTGTAAATTCTTAATGATTGACCTATTTGCACCAAAGCAAATTGTTTCATACAGAAATAAATTATTTAGCAGTTTGTCATTGCCGTAACTCATAAAAATTATTGCCAACAATTTACATTTTTCTTAATCCAAGTAGTAGCATTGCGAACAGTTTATATTTTCACAGTCCAAGTATTATGTAGTACATGAAATTTGTGAAATCTTAGTTGCCATAGAATTATGAAGTGCAGTTGTTTCAATTTGTGGATTTTAGCTGTCATAGATAGATTTATTCTATAGTTATGTTCATTTGTTAAACTAGTTAGTTTATGGAAGCCCTTTCCCCACAGAAGTAGTTATCTTCACCTAGTGCGTACACAGTTGTTTGATAATATTCAGATTGATTAAATTTTGTGCCTTTTTTTCTTGCATTTTCAGCTTCGATAAAGGATTATATAACCATGCTATATGTATTTTAATTTTATTTTCATACATTTTCCTTGAGTCTTGACAATGGATTTTTAAACTGTTGACCGCTGTTTTCCCATGATGTTTTGCAGACTGTTCGTTTTAAAAATGAGTTGGAGCGTAACATTACAATCAAGCTTGGTTATGCGAATGCAAAAATATACAAGTGTGAAGATGAACGGTGTCCAAGGCCCATGTCCTACAAGTGGGTATTATTTTAGTTTTGCCATTTCAGTGTTAGGTCATTCATCTTTTGGTGACGTGATAAATTATTTTCTTTCTTTCTGCAGGGCTTATGGAAGTGGAAAGGAAGATAATCCTATGTGTGATGTACCAGGGTTTGAAAATTCTAAGATGAAATTGCTAAGACATGTTTCTTTCGTTGATTGCCCAGTAAGGTCCTAAACCATCATTTGTTATTTAGGGCTGTTTAATGCACATATTAATTTTATGTCTAGCGTTTTTCATATTTCTATCGGTAACCCTGTTCATAAGTTAACTAGTTACAACTTACAAGTCTCCAATCTATGCTATATTATTAAATATATGTTAATTTATCTTTCGTTTACATCTTATGATATTTATTTTACTTATCCAATTTGTGTAGGGACATGATATTCTCATGGCTACTATGCTTAATGGAGCTGCAATCATGGATGGAGCTTTGCTACTTATTGCTGCTAATGAAAGCTGTCCACAACCTCAGACATCTGAGCATTTAGCTGCGGTGGAAATTATGCGTCTGCAGCACATCATAATCCTTCAGAACAAGGTAGACTTGATTCAAGAAAATGTGGCAATCAACCAGCATGAAGCAATTCAGAAGTTTATAGAAGTAAGTTTTCTATGAAAAGGCTTATTTTTATAGAAGTGAATCCCTTTTCATCAATCTAAATGATACTCTTTTTTCTTGGTGTTTTCCAGGGAACTGTTGCTGATAAGGCACCAGTAGTACCTATTTCAGCACAATTGAAGTATAATATTGATGTCGTGTGTGAGTACATCGTGAAAAAGATCCCAATCCCTGAACGGAACTTCATTTCTCCACCTAACATGATAGTAATTCGGTCATTTGATGTCAATAAACCCGGTTATGAGGTTGATGAAATAAAAGGAGGTGTTGCTGGTGGAAGTATTCTGAGGGTAAGTCTTTTTTTGGTCAATATTCCAAAAAATATGCTTAATTTGCCGACCTGACCTACAGATATTAGGATCTCTTTGGTTATATCAAATATTTATCCATTTATTGATGTTATTTTTAATTGCAGAACTGCCCCTTTGTTTTCGCTTTGTATCTTGCTTTTGGTAGTTTTCACTTTGAACCTTTGTTTTGTGTACAAATATTTGAAAAATGACAACAGAGTGAAAAATGGTGTAGCTTTGCAATTAAAATGAAATCTGGAAATGAAAATATATAATATTTTCTCAAATCAAACAGGCTCGTAGTATTCTAATTCTATTACTGTCTGGACAGATCTTTGCCTTTATAAACCCTTGATTTTAAAACATTTTAATCTATTCTAGACTTTCAAAGTGTGGTGCAAGTAATGGCAAGAATGTGCAATATGATACATGGATGTTCAATAAGTGTGAAACAAATGCCTTGTAATTTATTACATCTATTTTTCTTCCAGAAAACCTTCTTCTACATGCAATTTTCCAAATACCTTGATATAATACTCTTTATGCCATTCTATTTCCAAACAAGAAAAAGGGAATGAACTATGTTTTATGTTTTTTTTGTCTAAACCAATTGAATATGTTATGAATTATGATAGACCATGTACTCGTTAATCATGGGCCAAATTTTGGATTATACATTTGTCACATTTCTGAACACATTGTACAATTTGTTATTTGCAGGGTGTTTTAAAGGTCAACCAATTCATTGAAGTTCGGCCTGGAATAGTTGTTAAAGACGAGAGCGGAAATATCAGATGCACACCCATCTACTCCAGAATAGTTTCATTATTTGCTGAACAAAATGAGCTTCAATTTGCAGTTCCTGGAGGTCTTATTGGTGTTGGAACAACAATGGATCCCACCTTGACTCGTGCTGACAGGTTGGTAGGGCAAGTTCTCGGAGAGGTTGGATCGCTGCCTGATGTTTTTGTGGAGCTTGAGGTAAGTGACCATGCACACTCATCTGGCTTGATTTATCATTTCACAAGACAAGTCAGGATAATGATCAACATGTGCATTACTCTATTATTGTGCTGTAAAAGCTTTTATTTATAAATGAATTATGCACATTGTCTTGCAGGTAAACTTTTTCTTGCTTCGCCGGCTTCTTGGTGTCCGGACAAAAGGTTCCGAAAGACAAGGAAAGGTCTCAAAGCTGGTAAAAGCAGAAATGCTAATGTTGAACATAGGCTCAATGTCAACAGGGGCCAGAGTGGTTGCTGTGAAGAATGATTTAGCAAAGTTGCAACTTACTTCCCCTGTGTGCACCAGCAAAGGTGAGAAGATTGCTCTAAGTAGACGTGTCGAGAAACATTGGCGTCTTATCGGTTGGGGCCAAATCCAAGCTGGAATCACCCTTGATGTCCCTTCTGCCCCCCTTCTGAATTGAAAGGAAGACACATTAGGAGAAAGACTACAAGAAAAACACCTTTTATAAAAAAAATCTTGAGATGAATTTAGGTATGTGGGAAGGGAAAAAATTGTTGGGAACCATTTTTGTGAGATGGATTAGATTGTTAATTTTTTGTTTTCACATTGTTGTTGGTTACCTATTGTTGAAATTGTATTTTATGCTGATTGAGTTTAGAATGTGAGTAATCGTCTCAGCCGCGACATGTTTTCATTCATTGATCACCTTACCAATAATTAATCAAGCAATCTTGCTATACAATGAGGCATTTCGTTATTCATACTGTAAACATGTCCAAGCAATTGTTGAAAGTTTTAAGACTAATACACTTTGTCTGGTCCTTGTTATTACTAAGCTCTTCCAGTATTTTCAAGTTAGAATGGCGAAGGTTAAGCGATGATTCATGTTGTGCAGTTTGTTGGTTCACGACTGCTAAGTAGTGGTTGTTGCACTCATTGATTGAAATAAGGAGCTATGGGCTGACTATGAAAGGCGTTGCGAAAGGAAGAGGATCAAACGGTGATTTTATCGTCTTTGCTTATAATTAAAGGCGATGAAACAACGAATGGTTTGGGGATCGGTGATGCGTAGTGATGGCTATGACTGCTTGTCATGCAGTTTTAGTGTATCTAATTTTAATTATAATTGATTTTGATTTGAGTTTATCAAATCTAGTCCAACAATATTTATTCTAACCTTATAAACCATTTTTTTTTGACAAACGCCTTACACTAATTTTATTCTACAAAATTGAAGTTTATGTGAGGAGAATCTGAACTAACATATTTAAGGCAAGGTGTAGTTTCATACAGAAATATTTGAAAAATATGAATTCAGTTTCATAAGATTTTATACATTTTTTCAAGCCTATCACCATCATTTTTCTTATGTGTATAATCACTTTTTTTTAGAGCAATTATGTGTATAATCATTATTGTGGATGAATCATAACATCTTTTATTCAAAAGGTTCGATCAGTAACAATAATTGATACAAAAGAATTATATTACAATAACATGTAAATACAACATAAATTCACTAAAAAAGAGTACATAAAGTATCAAATACAAGTGATATAAATAACATCCATCAAATGGACAAATAAATACATAATGTCC
Organism: Trifolium dubium; assembly: GCA_951804385.1. Lineage (NCBI taxonomy): Eukaryota > Viridiplantae > Streptophyta > Magnoliopsida > Fabales > Fabaceae > Trifolium > Trifolium dubium. The sequence continues at coordinate 29,080,877 of OX638070.1, read as the reverse complement.
AAAAAGATAAAAATCCTTATTCTTCTACAAACTACAAAGAATACAAAAGGAACCAAAAGGGATAAAAACTGTGGTAAAAAACAATAAGCACAATCTACGCTATATAATATAACACAATGAGAAGTTAAAAGCAAATATCAAGAGCACAACAGCAACATAGAGCAGCACAACATCCTTTCCAGAAACCATCACCTCTGCTAGTTGTTTGTTCTGGAATCCTTTGTTGGGGGTACCCTTCAGAGCCATCCTTTGAAGGGTAACCTATTGGTGGTGGGGCACTTACATATTGAGCTGTTGGATAAGCCTCACTTGGTGGTGGATATGATACTGCAGCATCATAAAAATCATGTCATGTTAGATATTAAACATATGTTAATATATTTAATTTATAGGATACACTATAATTAAATCAGTATAATTTTAAATTATCAAGTGTTCATGGTAAAAGATAATGATGGTGGGTGGATTAAGATAATGGCAAATTAAAAGAGTTGGTTATAGATGATAGATGTATAGCCACCTAACTTATGCTTTTGACTTTGAAAGGGTATATAAAAGGAAATACATGTTAAGTTTATTTTTTTGACTAAAAAGACATGTTTAATAAAATGTTGGTTACCAAAAGAAATTTTTTAGAGAATGATCTTTTTTTTGAAACATTTAGAGAATGATCTTATTGTCAAAAAATCACAAATAATTATTTATATGATTTTTAAATAAAATCAGAATTTTTAACAATTGAACTGTTGCGATTAATCGCATAAAACAAAATAATTATTATACTTTTTTTTAAGAAACTAAAAATATTATATTAAACAATTATCCAAACACAATATATGTCTAGAATGAAAAAGATAGCATCAATAAGTACAACAAAACCAAGTAAAAAAACAAGGAAATCAACTAGTTAGTGAATTCAAATCTAAATATAAATTAAATACATATAAATTAAATCCAAGATTTAAAAAGACAATATTAAATAAAGCGGGGGGAAATATTGTATAGAGAATACAAACATGTATAGTCACTTCATCTTCATTTATGTAAATTGATTGAGTTGATTTCATTTAAAAAATCACAGTTTATTGTTAGAAACAATTTGCTAGCTACAATATTTGTATGATAAAAGATAAGAAAGACTACTAACCAGGAGCTTGTTGCTGATTGTTAAAGTGACTCATATTGATGATAAAGTTTCAAGTATTAATTATCAAAGAGTTGTTGAAGGATGAGATAAGAATATATGATATGATGGAATTGGTGGTTATATGAATGAAAGTATAGTAAGTAGAATGTGTATATATATAGGTTTCATTTGGGGTGGTTGCTTAATGCAAATGCAAAATTGGAATGAGATAAACGCGTTTATATTTTAGGAGGTTGAATACGCTATGTGCCTTAAACCGTGACACATTTCTTGTATTTATTTATTCCTAAGTCCAAAGTTGAAACATATTTTATGTTTGCTACGCGTATGCTTCCAAATAATGAGAGGCCTTTTCTAGATTATATTTTGTCGTCAACTCGTCATTCATGATAGTAGGTTTTAAAATAATACAAAAATATTTCTATTTAAATCTCATTTGGTTTTTCTGTGAATGATTTGAAAGAAATGTTCAAGTTGTTAATAAAAAAGAGAGTGTTATAATAACTGCTTAATAAAATTAAGCTTCAAACATATTAGTGGCCGAAAATAAATTACTTTAACATGTAGTTGAATAGTTGAGATTTATTAATTATTCTCTCTTAATTAAAAATTGATGGGTCGATTTTTACTTTGGGTATAAATCTTTAAATTTTTAGGTCAGTTGTTTCATTCTTTTAGGTGTTTCTAATTTAACGAAGGATTAATTATTGTATTCGGTGATAGATACTCCAATCTCAACCAAAAAAATGGAAGAAGAGAGTGTTAAAGGAAAGAAAAAAAATAAAAATAAAAGGAATAGAAAAATTTGAAAAAAAAACAGTTTAATAGATACATTTTTTTTTCTCGTAACAAAAATAAACCTTTTTATTTAGCTTACATTATTATAACATTCTTAAAATTGAAAATAAAATATATACTAAAGAGAGCTTCTATTCAAATGTACCGTTACATTAAATTAATAAATTTATAAATTAAAAAATATTTATCAATTGAAGAATTATTTACCGATAAAATTATGTTTTAGCGATAATGTATTTTATAAAAAAAAACATAATTTTATTATTTATGTATTACAATAATATTTTACAACTTTTCATAAGAAAATTCAATATTCAATATCCAGTATCCACTATTATTAAGGATAAAAATTATGAAAATATGTATATCAGGTGTGACCAAATTGTGGAAGCCGGATAAAGAAGAATAGAAATTGAATACAAGAAATGTGTCGGAGGACATGGCGTATATGCATGTAAACGCCGTCTGTCTTATTGAGACGCGTTTATCTAACCAACACGTCTTTGTATTAATTGTAATTGTAATTGAAACCTATATATACACATTTGACATTTTTCCTTCTATATTTTTCAATCACTTAATAACTTCAACCAATTTCATCATATTATATACACTCTCTCTTATCCTTCAACAACTCTTTCATAATTTTAATAATTTCACCATCATCATCATCATCATCATCATCAATATGAGTCAATTTAACAATCAGCAACAAGCCCCTGGTTAGTTTAATCTCTCTTATTCTTAATTACATATTCATAATAATACTAGCTAGTATATGTATATGTTTATTACTAAATCATGGCTCAACAAACTATGCTTTCCTAAATAAAAATTTCTCTGATCCAACTCATCCTTTTTTCTCCACCGTTTTTAGACACTAAATTTTCCCCTCCTTAAATTAATTCCATAGTTTTATTTATTTATTTTTAATAATTGATATTTTTTATTTTGTATTTTAAATTTTAATTTAATTTATATATAGATAGTATAATGATTTTTCAGTGTGTCTCTGCACATGAAAATTATTCTCTAAATTTATTTATTTTTTATCTTTCACTTCATTTAATTTTTAAGCACCCAACATTAATTAAATTAAGGCATAAATATGTCATGTAATTTTAATTTTAGTCACTATATCAATTTTTATTTTAAATAAGTCTCTGAATCAATTAAACTTTTTATTTTTAGTTTCTAAGATTAAAATCTGCAAAAAAACTTATGAATTTTAATGCAGATTTTAACTTTAATGATCAAACACAACTAAAACTAAAATTCTGAAACAAAAATGATAGTTAAACCTTAAATTAAAATGCCTTTTCTTACCTTTTGTACACTTTCAAAGTCAAAAGTATAAATTATAATTTAGGTGGCTAAATCTATGAGACTATATGATCTATGAATTGTGAAATTTTTGTAACTGAAATTAATGACATGATCTATTATGATGTTGCAGTATCATATCCACCACCAGGTGAAGCATACTATTCAGCTCAATATGTAAGTGCCCCACCACCAATGGGTTACCCTTCCAAAGATGGCTCTGAAGGGTACCCCCAACAAAGAATTCCAGAACAAACAACTAGCAGAGGTGATGGTTTCTTGAAAGGATGTTGTGCTGCTCTATGTTGCTGTTGTGCTCTTGATATCTGCTTCTAAATTCTCATTCAATTATTATATATTATAGATTGTGCTAGTTGTATTCTTCGTAGTTTGTAGAAGAATAAGAATTTTTATCTTTTTGGACATTATGTATTTATTTGTCCATTTGGTAGATGTTGTTTCACTTGTATTTTAAACTTTATGATATGTACATGTATGATGTATTAAACTCGACATTTTTTCACATACTTTTACTTTCTAATTTGTAGAAAATATTTTATTGATTGAGTTCTTTATCTTATAAATATTTCAAGTTTTATTTTTAGTTGCTATAAAACATTTCAGTAAATATTAGTTTTAATTTTCATCACCACTTTTAATCTCAGTTTTTAAGTCAATTTATGTGTATTCATCAATTTTATATTCTTTGGATAATCATTTGGTTACTAGAGTTTTGTCATAGATTTTATTTATTGAAATGGCTAAATTGAATTTATTAAAATAAAAGTCTCAAAATTAGCACAAGATGCTCGAGAAAAAAGAAGAAAAAAAAAAGAGCAACATAATTAAAGCTTCACAACTGAATATCCAAAGCACTTTAAACTTTAAAGGACTGTTCCACCGGAAACTTAAGCTATACAATATAAACTCTAAAGCTTTAATTTTTATTTGATTTTTTGAAGAAAAATAACTCATCATCAAATATATACTAATAAGAATATTAAATAATTTATACTTGAATATGTTATTGTAAAAATGTGTTGAAAAAAAAAATTATTTAGATGAAGCTCAACAGGGCAAAATTTTAAACTCTAAAGACAAAATTAAACTACAGCAGCAACAGAGTCCTTAAGTAATAAAGTCTCACTTTCCAAAGGAGGATTATCAAGTATAGCATCAACTATATTAATATTATGTGCTCTAAATTTTGCGATTCAATCTGCAACTGAATTTGCTTCACAAGAAACTCGCTCAAGTTTGTAATTCCAATTATGCCTCAACAAATTCTTGATATCAGATAGTATTCCACGGAGGCTATGAAACATCATCATGTTTAGATCATCCAAAATAGTGAGAATTTCTCCACAATCCAACCTCACAAATAACAGTCTGGTAGCCTCATAACCAAAGAAACTCAAGCCCAGTTTTGAGGGAATACAACTCTGCAAACAAAGAGGTATGTTGGCCTTGAAAATGGCTGTTAAAGTCGCGCAACCATCTGCCATTAGCATCCCGCACCACACCACCAACTCCAATTGCATCGGTCATGTGATTATAACTCCCGTCGACGTTCTGTTTGACAACATTTAATGGCGGCGGAGTCCAACATGGCCGAAGACCGACCCATGACGTCTTCAAAACTTGCATATGGATCCAGAAATTCAACATACTCTTGATACTGATGGCATAAAAATCTCCAAGTGAAAGAAAAGTTCCATGGGTTAGTGTCTAAGACAACCGAGTTGCGCCAACTCTAAATAGTCCAGGCTGCTGCCGCGAAAAGAAGAGCGTGATTACCCCAAATTTGAGCCATAATCCAATGTTGCACATCTTGATGAAAAAACTGGCTCCAAAAAGATGCACCGAAGCTATTCTAGATATCACGAGATTTAGAGTAATCCCTTAAACAATGAAGAATGTTTTCGTCACCATTAGAACACCTAGTGTACAAAGCAGAATATGAAAGCCCAATTGTATGGCTCTTCTCATTCAAAGGTAGTGCATTATGTAAAGCAAACCACATGAAAACTTTGACCTTCTTTGGCACTCTTAATTTCCAGACCTTCCTCCATGCCATATTGCTCAAAGGAGTATTTGAGATTCTCCTATTAAGCTGCCACATGTACCCAGCTTTGGCACTATATACACCATCCTACCAAGCCCAAACATCAGCATGAGTATGAGGAAAAGATTCAGAACACGCAGGTAAAAGCTGTAAGATATTTTGATCCATATGGGTGTAAAGGTCAACGACATTCCAATAGCCTTGTTGACCAATATCTCTAATGCAAAGATGTAAATCTACAATATTGACAAAAGGAATTTTTTGAGCAAAGTTTCCATGACTTGTCCAATCGACATACCAAAACGACGAGTCACTATTTCTAATACGAAACTGAAAGCCTTCCCGAAGCCGATCTCTGGAATGCAAAATTCCACGCCATATAAAGGAGGCACTAGATTATCCTTATATTAAGTGTATGTTTGAAAAACAATAAAATTACGAAACAATAGAAACTATACATGAGCAGCTACTAAAATAAAGACACTTAAACAAGGCAACCAATGTCATATTTTTATGAATAAATTCTGTCTAAAATATTTAGATCATTTGTTCTTTTCTCTAGTGCACGAGAGGAATCGAAAAAACTTTGTTCTATAACTTATTATTGATTGATATGCTTGCTGTAAGTGTGCAATTCATATCAAGGATGCTAATATTATCCTGGTGGTGATTCACCGGTTATCCCATTTGCATTCAGTTTGTATAAATTGGTGGGGCTAATCGAACCTAAAGATTAGTTTTCCTACACGCAATGGAATTTATGTGCAGTCATCATCATTTTTATCTTCTTGTTCAAGTATTTGCAGTAGACCCCCAAAACAAGTTCCAATATGCCCATCTCTCATCCAAACAAATAGTGTATTTAGTGTGCGTTTAATATTAGAATTATGGGATGGGATAACGTACGCAAGTTAATTTTAAATGAATTTGTTTCGTTATTAACGAGAATTACACTTTGATTAGAAAAAACCTTAATCTACCATTCAAGTTTAAGACAAGATAAATTTCAATATCCATTAACTTTGATATGTTATTAATTGTATCTTTTGAGGTCGATATTTAATCATGGTCAATTATATATCGTTATTTAGGGGTGAGAATAAGTTAGGGTGAGAATAAGTTATATATCGATAACGTACGAAAGTTAATTTTAAATGAATTTGTTTTGTTATTAACGAGAATTACAGTTCGATTAAAAAAAACCTTAATCTACCATTCAAGTTTAAGACAAGATAAATTTCAATATCCATTAACTTTGATATATTATTAATCGTATCTTTTGAGGTCGATATTTAATCATGGTCAATTATATATCGGCATTTTGGGGTGAGAATAAGTTAAACTGAACTAAGTTTTGTCAAGTCTGAGTCTAGTTATCAAAAAACTAAATGTCTAAGTCTAAAATGTAGTCTGTTATAGGTGTTGTAGCACATCAGGTGCAACTTGCTAAGAGAGATGTTTATGGCTTAACGAGCATATCAATTAGTAGTTTTAGTTTGTTAGCTTTCTGTTTAGTTTGTTAAAAGTTAGTTGTGTTTGTTTTAGAATCTTAGCTTATAAATAGAATCATTGTATCTCATAATTAGTTGATTGATTGAATGAAAGCCTTTGTTTCCAACATGTGGTATCATCGAGCCACAACTTTGTGAGTGCATTCAATCAACATATAAGGCAACACATAGTGTGATAATCGATTCTTCGACCTCTTTTCTTTAGGGGAGGGAAACACGAGTGGTTGTAAGCTTCGTGTTGATATTGTGCACTAGTTTTCGATTAGAAAGTGTTTTTTCCACGTTTCTTGAAACATTTCTATCATGGCAGAAAGTAACGGTAACAACTTTGGGCATCCTACAATTTCATGCTTTGATGGTTTCTATGACCATTAGAGCATGTTGATGGAGAATTTACTGCGTTCAAAAGAGAAGTTGGGTGGTTGTAGAAGAAGGAATTCTAGTGATAGCTCCCACTGCAACTGCAGAAGAAAGAAAGCTTGCTGAAGAAGCAAAGTCCTAAGATCTCAAGGCAAAAAACTACTTGTTTCAATCGATTGACAGAATAATCATTGAAATGATTCCTGACAAATCTTCACCTCGTTCCATATGACAATCCATGGCCAACGAGTTTCATGTATCCACAAAGGTTAAACGTGCTCAATTGAAAGAATTGAGGGGGAAATTTGAAGTATTACGTATGAAGGAGGATGAATTAGTGAATGACTTCTTTGGATGAGTTCTTGCAATTGTCAACAAGATGAAGATTTAAGGAGAAGTTGTAGAAGAAAGAATCATCGTAGCAAAGGTATTCTGAGATCCATGATCAACAAATTCAATTATGTGGTGTGTACTATAGAAGAATCCAATAATGTGGATACTCTCTCCATTGATGAACTTCAAAGGATGAAACTAGTCAAAAAAGAGATCAAGCACTGAAAGTTGTTATGGACAAAGAAATGTAGGAAGAGGAAGATGACGTGGTGGCAGAACAAGTCAAGGAAGAGGTAAAAGACTAAGCAAAGAACACATAAAATGCTATAAATGTCGTAAATTAGGTCATTTTAAGTATGAATGTCCTAATAGTGAAGGCTATGCAAATTATGCCGATTATGATGATAATGAAGAAGTGCTACTAATGGCTTTCAACTCTTCCGCTAAATAAAGTACGAAAGACAATATATGGTACTTAGGTTATGGTTGCAGCAACCACATGTGTGGTAAAAAGAATGGTTTCATGATCTTGATAGTAATTTTAGAGAAACTGTTAGATTGGGAGATAATTCACAGATGAAAGTGATGTGAAAATGCAATGTGAAACTCAAATTGAATGGAATCACTCAAGTCATTACTGCATTGTATTGCATTCCTGAGTTGAATTTTTTTTAAGCATTGATCTGCTACAACAGAAGGAACTCACTATCATATTCAAGAACAATTGGTATAACGTATATCATCAGAGTAAGAGCTTGATCATGGTCTCACAACTAGCCTCAGACAAATTTGTAGAAGCAAAACTAGTTTGTTTTCAAACTAAAGGAGAAGATGTGACTTATCTATGGCCTTGTAGATATGGTCATCTCAATTTCAAAGGCCTACAAAACTTGCATTAGAAAAACATGGTGAAAGGATTGCTTGATAGGAAAGCAGCACAGATATAGGGATGGCAAAAGCACCCAAACCCGTGGGCCCCGCCCGAACCTGAGTCAATGGGTAAAACCCGAGTTGACTGGGTTTGGGTAGTGTCAAACCCACACCCGAAACTCGAAATCACACCCGTTATATATTAAATTATATAATTATTTCTCTTATATTAGTATATTGTAGACTATTTTAATATTGTAGACTATTTTTCATCCTTATTTTAATGTTGAAAACAATGTTAGCATGTTGTAGACCATAATTTCGTTGAATTTTCCGTATTTTTTTTACTTTTGTTAATGTAAGTTCGGGTTTGGGTTCGGGTGGGAAAAACCTGAACCCAACGGGTTTGGGTTTGGGTGCTATTTTGGCACCCGAAAACCCCTTTGGGTTCGGGTTTGGGTAGTGCCAAACCCGCACCCGACCCTACCCATTGCCATGCCTACACAGATAGAGTATTCCAAAGATCAGTAAATAGAAGTCATCAAGAAGGTTAGAGTTAGTTCACTCTGATATATGTGGCCCCATAACTCCTACATCCAACAACAATAAAAGATATGTATTTACCTTTATTGAAGACTACAACAGAAAAATTTAGGCTTATTATCTGATAAATAAGTCAAATGCATTGGATTATTTAATGAAATTTAAATGCATGGTTGAAAAGGAAACAAGTGAATTCATAAACTTCTTGAGAAATGATAGAGACGATGAATTCAACTCAACTGAATTCAAAGAATATAGTGAAGACAATGGAATTAAAAGACAACTGACTATTGCGCACATACCTCAACATAATGGAATAGCTGAGTGAAAGAATAGAACCGTAATGGAGATGGTTAGAAGCATGCCAGCAACAAAGAAAGTACAAAAAGAGTTTTGGCCAGAAGCTGTGAATTGGGCCATATATGTCTTGATTAGAAGTATTGTTGCTGCAATACCAGATATAACACCTGAAGAAGTATGGAGCTCATTAAAACCATATGTGAGTTACCTTAGAATATTTGGGTGCATAGCCTATGCACATGTTCTAGAAGCACCAAGAAAAAAACTAGATGATAAAACTACTAAAGAATCAAAGGATTATAGACTTTTCAATTCCATCAACAAAAGATAATCATTAGCAGAGATATAAAGTTTGTTGAAGAAGAGAGTTGAAAGTGGAATGAAGAAAAGAAATCAACCAGAGTACTGCATAGACAATTGATTAAGAAACAAACAATAGCACTGAAGAAAATGAATTAGCAAATGAGCACACAAAAGAAGAAATAGTGGATGAATTCATTCAAGAAATTAATTCCACCACCACTAATCAACATGCTGAGTTTATAGATGAGGAATTTATGAACTTAATGACCTTTGGTCAATGTTTAAATGAAGACCCCATCAATTGTTAAGAAGTAGCAAAAAGTTAAACATGGAGGAAAGTAATGAATAGTTAAATTGATGCTATAGAAAGAAACAAGACATGGCAACTCAGTGATCATCCTACAAGTTCAAATGTTATTGGAGTAAAGTGAATCTATAAGAAAAAACTCAATGAGAAAGGAGAAGTTGAAAAATATAAGGCTAGGCTAGTCGCTAAGGGATGTGCTTAAAGATATGGCACTGACTATAAAGAAGTGTTAAGTTGCTAGGTGGGATACAATAAGAAGTCTATTAGCCATTGCTACATCACGAAACTGGGATGTGTTTCATCTAGATGTCAAAAGTGCTTTTCTCCATGGTTAATAAAATGAAACAGTATATGTGGAGCAACCTCTAGGATATGTGAACTGAAGAAGGGTAGGGAGAATCAAGTGTATAAACTACATAAAGCTTTGTATGGTATAAAGCAGACTCTCTGGCATGGTATAACAAGATTGAGCAATATTTCATAAAGGAATGGTTTGAAAAGTGTCCTCATGAACATACTCTATTTGTGAAAGAAGTTGGCAATAAGAACTAGTTGATCATAAGATTGTATGTAGATGACTTGATCTTCACAGGTAATGATGAAAATGTGGTCAATCAATTCAAAAATTCCATGATGACTACATTTGAGATGAATAATAAGAATAAATGGGATAATAGAACAAATAAATGATAGTAATAATAATACAATAGAATTTAAATGGTTTTTTTTTAATTTAAATATAAGGTAGTTATAAGGAGTTTTTTTCAAAATTGGAATATACGGTAGTTATATGGAGTTTTTCTTCAAACATGGCTTTTTTTTTTGTTGACGATTTCTTCAAATTTGATTGTTATGAGAATAATTTAAAATTGAGATTAAAATAGGAATAAAAAAAACGTCTCACTAAAAGAGTGTGTATCTTCTTTATATATAAGTAGAGATTTATTTAAATGAAGCGAGTCTAGTAGCTTAAAAGACTTTTGTTATGGTCTATTACCTGACTTTTTTAATAAAATAGGCTTATAAAATAATTTTGATATGTTCTATTTAAAAAACAGTATGATCTATCTATAACTTATATAAGATAAACCGTAGGCTCCTGTCGGCCGGTCTATTTCTACACCTATTGGCATTTCATGAGACGATAAGTATTTCTTCTTAGCTTAACGATTAGAAATTCCACTTTTAAAGTGAAGATGTATGGTGACCGAAGTTCGAACCTCAACCCCCTACATATATAATACGGTATCCAACCAGTTGAGCTAACCTCGTGGAACGGTTACATATTTCTTTTAATATGTATATTATATTGTTTGTACATATACACACGCGTACCAAAAAAAAAATTGTACATATACACATCTTAATTTCAACTTTTTATTTTATGAAAGTCTTTATGATTCTTATCTTCTATAGTATTTTGCTGGTAAAGGCTTTATCCTTTTTTTTCTCTTCATATAATATGGATATGAATATGATATGATGAATAGGCTTATCTTATCCAAAACATAAACCTAATGGTCAAGAGTGATTAGCCACAGCATTACTATAATATTTCGGTTGTTGATTGAGAATAGTAGTAGTTGATCAGAACTGTCAGAGATATTATATATTAATTCAAAAATAAATTAAATCAAAACAAAATCAAAAGTATATTACTATTCATTTACTTAGAATTCTTATTTTGACAACATTTCTTAGAATTGAAACTGAAGTATTCTAATGAGTGAACTAACTAATGCACATTAACTCACTCAACAGTGAACCCATAAAATGGTTATGGTTCTCAATTGCAACGACACATATACAAAGGGAATCAAAGATTCAAAAGTTACAAATTACAAAGTGTAACCATGTTATTAGACACAAGGTACAAACAAATATAAACAAAATTAAAACATGAAGACAAACACAAATCTATAAATCCAGTGACCATTATATGATATTTAACTCAATCAGAGGCAACAATCCAGGGCACAACAACAACATAACCCAGCACAACTGCAAAGGAAAAATAAAATAAAATTAGAAAACATAAATCATATATATAAAAAAAGTAATTTTTAAAAAAGAAATAGTCAGAATGAAAAATCATAAAATTCGTCTATAATTTTATCACTAAAAGTTAGAAAATATTACAAATTTTCTTCTAAATTATATCGTTAAGTGTTATTGATTTTAAAATTGAAGATTAATTTCATTTTTGGTAATAACTATTTTCATCGATAATTCAATCTTTTTAATATATTTTGCGAAAGCAATTTAGTTATTATCGGAATATAACAAAATAAGATATAGATATTAATTTTCTATAATCAATTTCCTAAAAAAAATATAGCTATGATCAAACTCACCATCCTTTCCAAAACCCATCACCCCTACTAGTTGTTTTGATTGGAACACTTTGTTGAGGATCATCCTTTGTAGGATAACCCATAGGTGGTGGTGCAGCTGCTTGAGGGTTGTTCTGACCCATTGCTGGATATGCAATCACTGATAATTGAAATTAATTAACATCAAAAGTTAGATTAATTAAATATTAGTATTAACGATTAACTACTGACTTTAAAAAAAAATATTTGCGGCGCAGCTAGTTGTATGCTTACATTCTTCATTCAATTGTAATTATTTTATAAAATATATATTAAAAAAATTGCACCAAAAATTAAATGCTCTAGCTTATGGTTTTTTTTTAGCACTCAATATGATAGTAGTAGTTGATTAATTATTTAAGTGTATATATTAAATTGAAATAATTAAGAAAAAAACTTACCTGGAGATTGTTGTTGATTGATATTCTGACTCATTGTGTTAAGATGAAATTGCTTTTGATATTGTTTTTTCTCTTTTATTTTATAATTGGTAAGTCACAAGTGTGTGTGATTAATTGGATGATGATGAAGAAGGGATAGAATATGTATAAATAGGTATTTGCGTAGTGGTTACGGAATAAAATAAGCGCGTTTTAGGTGAGCTAAAACAATTGAACTTCTTAGAAGCAGCCTTAAAATAAGTGCTTAACTAACGCAGGTCTCATCTCATATATGGAATAGGAAGCTACTTAGTTTATTGCAACTTGCTACTTTGCTAGAATATCATGTTTTACAACAAAAAAAATTGGTATTTTTTTTAAAAAAAAAAAGAAAGAAAAAATAAAGTGGGAAACCCAATATCTGATTCAAACTAAAATTTGGATCGAGGTTTTATTCAAATTAATCCAATATTACGATATACAATTTTTAAAATAAATTCAAACCGTAGTTCTCTTTATAGGTTGATTTCTGATTTTGACCAAAATAATCGACTCAAATCGGCCATGTACATCGTCCCTAGAGCAAATACATTTGTGACATACTAGCACTTGTTAAAATAATTCACTCCAACATGCATGCATGTATTGGTCAATGCAACGAGCAGCACACATTGCTGAAGGTTTACAAAATTGAATTTTATTTGATTAATATAATATATTTATTAGTTCAATTTGACTCATTTTTGACAATGACAAACAACTACATCAATTAATCTAAAACGTTCAATTCTAAATAACGTCTTCTTTAAAATGGTTTGGTCTATTTTGTACAACAAAAGAATCTAGTTTTTGATTTAATTTCATGTACAAAATGTAAAAGGAATAACAAAAATAGGCTTATCATCACCCTTACAACGGTTCATGATTCAACTTCAACTATTGAAGTATTGAACCGAACCATAATAAAAGTTCAGAATAATTTAATTTAACCATTATGGTCACTCTTCATCCGAACCAAACTGAATCATTCATGGTTTGGAGAACTAAAGTTCTTAATTTGAAACTGAACCGAAATATGTCTCGTGGATCAATTTTTTGCATATGTAAATAGCCTATATAAATATGAGTTATTTTGATTTTAGCCATTATAGATTTATTTATTTTTTATTCATACACCTGCAAATTCAAAAAAGAAAATAAGTCTTCAATGAGTTTTTTATGATAAATTTTTTTGTTACTTATAATAAAAAAATATAGAGGTTACTAATTTGCATTGATATGCTACATTCTGAATGTTTTTTTTTTAAGAAATTAAAATGGAATATATCACTAAGTAGTTTGATGATTTCGGCACAAGAAGTGCCAAAAACAATAAGACAGAGTTAAGTTACATCAAAAAACAAATAGAGATAGGTAATGAGAAAAGCTTAAGTCACCCTATTACAAGAATATTCTCAACAATACAAAGTGTTGGAATTAATTTAATAGAATAACATACACATGCTCAACAACAAAAGATTAAATCAATAATCATACTTTAGGCGGAAGTAAATAATATGTATATATAAAACAGAATCTACGACATCTTTGATTTGTCAATGATAGATATTAACAATTAGATAAGTCTAAGGGACTATGACAGAAATCCGCATATATGATTTTCTGAACTGATGTGTTTCTACAAAGGCAACATGTCACAATCCTCTGTTGGCAAGATGTCAAGACATCTTGCTCAACATGTTTGACAAAAATGTATGACAACATAGGGAACAACAAATATTTTTGTTCATATTTTTGGAGAAGATTATTTTTATTTGTTTGGAAGTGAACATATATATATATATATATATATGTATGTATGTATGTAACAAATATATTCATCTGGAAAAAAGTTGGAAGCGCTAACTATTTTTGGAATAGCTTTGTCTTGTTTAAAAAATAAATCTTTGAAAAAGATTTAATGAAAGATTTAGTGCTAACAAACTTTATCAAATTGAAGTTAATCCTTTGTGGAAGACGTAAAGATTATCTCATACTCTATTTTACTATAAATAGAGACTCTAGTCCAACAATAATCACTCAAGCATATTGTGAAAGTCTAAGGGTTCTAAGAGTTTTTATGAGTTTTGTTTGTTTTGTTCACTGTTTGTTTTTTTTAGCATGTAATCGTGATAGAACTTTCGTTGTAGGCGTTTTTGAAGATTTGTATCTGATATAATTAAAACTATTCGGTTCAACTTGAAAAGGGTGAAAATAGTTACTTTCTTTTATGTATTTTTGTTAAATCATTTAAATTTAGTTGTGTTGGACAACTTTAAATTTGATATAGATACTTTGTAAGAACGACATACGTTTTTACGTTAATGTTTCAAATTTAGTGTCAACCGAAATTTGATTTATTAACATTGTAGAATTATATGAATTACATTTAGAAAATAAAAATTAATATTTGAAAATTTGTATAAGCATTTAATTTTTAAATAGACAAAAATAATGGCTTATTAGGAATGGAAAATGTGTTTTGCGAGAACCAATTTTATGCTTAGAGACGGAATTTTAGAGACAAAATAATTTGAATTCAGAGACGGATAATTCTGACTCTAATAAAGACGAAATTTTAGAGACAAAATAATTTGAATTCAAAGACGGACAATTTTGTCTCCAATAGCGACAGATTTATTGTGTTCTAAATTCAACATTTAGAGACAATTTCTTTTTTAGTGACAGAGGAATTTTATCTTCAATCAGAGACGAAATATTAAATTTGTCTATAATGATTTAGAGACGAGAAAATCAACGACCGAATCAAATCCGTCTATAATTTTATCTCTAACCACTACAAAAAACGCGGCAATTTGCAGGGGCTATATTTATAATTGCGGGGGTTTTTAACCCCCGCAACTTAGTTTGTGGCGTTTTTTGAAAACCCAACAAACAGGGGTGCCGCAGTTTATTTGTAGGGATTTTTAGCAAACGCTGGTATTTTTGCGGAGGTTAGATTGCCGGGATTTGTAATTTGTAACCTCCGCTATATCATGGTAAGTTTGCGGGGTTTATTAACCCCCACTAAATATGCCCTGGATTTGATAAAAATAAATTAGTGGGGGTTTTTAACCTCCTCTATTTTCTCAGTTTTTTTTTTTTTTGATGTTCCAAATTATTTAGAATGGATCAATACTAATTTTACATTTCTAATATTTTTTACATTTTCTAATTGATAACAACTGTAATAACACATTCCAAGTGGTCAAGAGCTTCTAATAAAAATAGTAAAAAAGAATATAATTGTACTTTAAATGTAATATAACTCAAAAATTCATAATATAGTAATTGTACTTGAAATGTAATACAACTCAAAAATTCATAACATAAGCAAAATGAAATCTTCTACTTCAAATGTATTCAACTCTAAGAAATTTTAAATATATACAAAATAAAATATATGCGAATGAAGACAAAACATCAATTGTTGCTAGCACTCGAGCATCCCCTCACATCCGTATGCAAATCAGGTTCAATTCTGGCAGTAGTTGACTGAAAAAATAACAAAAGAAAAATCTAACAATTAATATCAATACAACGATAGTTTTTTGAATTGCAATTATATTAGAGAGTATGCGCACTACACTAGCTAGAACTATAGCAAAAACAATCAACACAAACACTAAAACCCAAACAAAAAACAGAGCAAGATAAAAAAACATATGGTCTGAAAACAACAAAACAACATGGTGAATCCAAAATAAGGCCATGTTAGGAAAGAAAAAAAAAACATGTCTCTAGACAACCTGATATCCTAGAACAAATAGACAAAAAAACTAGCAATATAAATAAAGTCATGCTTAATATATAATGTATCAAGCTCATATTCAGAAGAATTTGATGTATTTATAGCTCCAATTCCTAATGCACAGCCACAAACATCAACCTTAAGCCAATTAAGTATTCATCTGTGGGTCTTTCCTTACTAATCCAAGATTTATCCATTATAAACCCTTCATTAAAAGTTGGACAACTTAGTACGGTATTTACTAAAAATTATAAAATAAAATAAAAATATATATATATATATTCATTTCAGAAAACACTAGCAAATCAAGAGTTCTAACTTAGAAGATGAAAGTGAACATCATGATATAATTCAATACATTCACAACATAATCTTACATTATTATAGCCAAAAACTCATTCAATATTGACATAGACATGCATTCAATCACAAAATACAGATAATTTTCTAAATGGAACAACTACAAATCCAACAAAACAGAGAGAGAGAGAGAGAGAGAGAATAACCTGGTTGAATGAAATTAAAAGAAATAATGGGTTGATCGTGTGAGCTTACCACACCTGAACATATAGCATTTATTGTGTTAAGGTTTATAACATTAATCTCAACAATTTTTTTTTTTTGAATTCAGCAAATTTTTATTAAAAATTGTTCATAGTACAAGATGTACAAAAGAACAAAGGCAGAACAAAGGCCAAAAGACCAGCCACAAAGCACAGCAGATGAGATCAATAACACCAAAAAACAATAAGCTAAAAACAAACCCCCCACTACCAGCGGCTAAAAACCAATACCAACTAAGAGGGAAAAAAAGAAAACAAAAGAGAACAATGCAGTAAATACCTCTTGCATAACTAGAGAAGACGCTTCCCGATCACCGCCGCAAACAAAGACACATTTCAAATTCTTATAATAATTTATAAAGATTTAAACATAGAATTGTTTAAAATTAACTAGTTGCTATAGGTGTGCATTGGGCTGGTTGTGACTGAGAAAACAATAGCAAATCAAGAACTCTAACTTAGAAGGTGAAAGTGAACATCATGATATAATTTAATAAATTCACAACAGAATCTTATATAATTATAAGCAAACACTCATTCACTAATTGACATTGAGATGCATTAAATCACAAAATAATAATAATTTTCTAAATGGAACAACTACAAATTCAACAACTATCAATGTTGATGAAGATGAAAGTGACTTGATTCTTTAGATATTCATATTCCAATTGTACAATAATGCTATGACAAGAAACAATTGTTTGGATTTTAAACGGATATCGGATATTGTTTTGTTAACAATTACAGCCAACAACAAAAGAAAGATCCAAAAGAAACTCTAACCCCCAAATCGATAAACAATCCCTTATCGAATTTTATCTAAGTGACGACGGCGAGAGGGATGAAGTGAAACGAAAACGACGGCGAGAGGGAGAAATAGATGCTTACCAGCGAAAGGGAAAGAGAGACGACGACAAGAAGGAGAGAGACAACGGCGAGAAGGAGAGCGACGACGGCAAACAGTGGGAGGTGAGTAGTTGGTACGGTGAGCAGGGAGAATCGTATTCTTCTTTCTTTGTTTAGTTCTTTCTTTCTTTCTATTTCTCTGTTATTTTTTATTTATATTTATATTTATATTTATTTATCTTAGAAAAATAAAAATCAAAGGGTTGTAACAAAAAAAAAGGGAAAGTAAAGGATATACACGGAAAAGTAACGTTTATACTTTTTTTTTTATAAATGAAAGATTCAATCTTTCTTTCTTTAATTTGAAGTAAAAAAAAATAATCTTTCTTTTTTAAATATTAATTTGTGGCGGTTTTTAAAAACCACCACACATTAAACCGTACAAATTACTATATTTTTTGTAGTGTAACATGCTTAATGACGAAATAATTTTATCTCTAATTGTCCGTATTTCAATTTTTTCTAGTAGTGATATTTATCGTTGAAAACTGTATAAAAAAATTCATTCAAAAACGTAATTTGACACTCTCTTTCTCTATTATAATATTAATAATTATACATATGAATGTGTAAAACACAATGATACATTAGAGATAAATTTATTACTTCAACAACTCTTTTTTTTTTTTAATGTTATAAGTACTTTTTGTTAAATGTTCCTATAGTAAGAGGTGATGGAGTATTATGCTTTATATCGAATAACAGATTTTTTTTTTTAAATAATCGAATAAAATTTTGTGATGTTCCATTATTTTTAGAACAAATTATAAATTTTGGTATTTCTTTGGTTTTTATCTCTTTATTTATTATTATGTATTTCACTATTCATTTCTTTTATTTTTATGCACACATTTTACAAACTCATATATACAATACATTTCTACTACAAAAATAAAAATAAGTATCTCTCTAAATATTTACATATAATATTAAAGTTAATTTTTGTTTATCCAAATATTTATACATTTGCTTCAAAAAAAAATATTTATACATTTACCAAAAAATAAAAAATATTTATACATTTATGAGGCTCTGACGTGTCGCCATGTGTTCAAGTTCAGCCTCAATCAATTTCTAATTACTAATGAATAGTGAAGTAAATTTAAATTTATCGATTTACTCATTAATTTCTATAAAAAAACTGATTTACCAGTTTATAATTAAAATCTCTTGATGTAATCAAAAAAAATATCTCTTGATCTTTTAATCTATTGTGTAAAGTAACTCCCTATAACATTTAGTTTTA
Source organism: Trifolium dubium (assembly GCA_951804385.1). Lineage (NCBI taxonomy): Eukaryota > Viridiplantae > Streptophyta > Magnoliopsida > Fabales > Fabaceae > Trifolium > Trifolium dubium. Next base: position 29,061,757 of record OX638070.1, on the reverse strand, counting down.
AAAAATGAGTTAAATTATTCAAAAAAATTAATATAAAAAACTAATTATTTAATTAATGAAAAACTTGGGAATATTGTTATTTAAATCAAAAGAGGTAAATAGTTAAGAAACTAGTCAAAAATTTAGTGGAAGATAATCCGCTTCTATATTAATAAAACTATTATGTATTGGAAAAGAACAATTTTTTCTTATTGTTTTCTACTATTTTTCAAACTTTGGAAATTTAATTTCTCAAAAGTTTAAAATGTAAACTTTTTTCAATATAAAACTTCTATTTTTGAATCTTTAACTTGTGCTCTTAGAGAATTTATTAATGGCCGCAAATTTATAGTTATATCGTCATATTAAAATTATTGATACACATCGATCGGCTAATGTTTTTGGTTTACCTCGACATAAAGATGTCCCATAGAAAGTTTCTGTTTTTGCTTGACGGTTCTTGCATAATAGGCCTCCGACTCGTGATAACCTCCTTCGCAGGGGTATTATTTCATAGGGTTCTCATTTGTATGGTTTCGGTTGTTCATCGGTTGAATCTTTATCTCATATGTTCATTGGATGTGTTTTTCCACATAAGGTGTGGAGTGGCTTGCTTCAGTCGTTAGGTGTTTCAGGTGCATCATTCGTAGGCAATCGTGCACGCTAATCAGTTTATGGTGCTTCAGGTGCATCAAGTGACTTTCAAAGGTTTTTCTCAAATTATGAGGTTAGCGTCGATTTGGTGGATTTGGAAATCCCGCAATGATAGTATTTTTTAGAACAAACATCTTGATGCGAACCAGGTGTTGGATCACATTCGTCTTCAAGTTTAGTGGTGGCTGAAGGCAAAGAGGAAATATTTTTTGGTGGACTTTAGTTTATGGCTATCTAATCCTTGGCTCATTTTAGGGTGGAGGGGTGGTTGATTGAGATTTTGTATTGTTTCTTGGTATTCTTTGTGACTTGTATTTTGTAGTCTAATTTTGTTGTATTTGAACTCTTTTGCAATCTAGATGACCATGCCTTGTGCTAGTTTAGTTGCCTTAAAAATATAAGTTTCTTTGACCGTTTCAAAAAAAATGATTGTTACACATAAATTTGTATTGAGTACATATTTCTTTCCCCAATAGCGAATAGCTAAAATATTGATATTTAAAAAAAAGTAACTTTTGAGATTTAGAGAACAAGCAATATAATAAAAGGTTGTCTTAGAATCGCAGGTTCATCACAACAATAAAGGAAATGGTACATCGATTCATGCTTAGTCTGATCGGTTGTTGTTTCCTAGTAGAATTATAGGGATGGCAACATGTAGGATCATGCACGGGTTTGACACTATCCAAACCCGAACCAGAAATGGACGCTCGAACCCAAATTACAATTGGGTACCAAAACACCACCCGAACCTCGTTGGGTTCGGGTTTTTCACCCGAACTCGATCTCACATTAACAAAAGTAAAAATAATACGGCAAATTCAACAAAATTACAGTCTACAACATGCTAACAATGTCTTCAACATTAAAATAAGAATGAAAAATAGTCTACAACATGATAATAGTCTATAACATGCTAATATAAGAGGGATAATTATATAATTTAATATATAAAGGGTGTGGTTTGGGGTGTGGGTTTGACACTACCTGGACCCGTACCCGAAATATCGAATGTCACCTGAATAAGAACCCGAACTTAGTCAACTCGAGTTTTACCCGTTGACTCGGGTTTGGGTTCAGGTAGGGCCCGCAGATTTGGCTTTTTTATCATCCCTATAGAATTATTGAGGAGATTATAGCAACGAATATGCATGGCATGATGGTTAAATATATACCTTGATTTACATGGGCATTGGAATTTTTAGTTGTTAGATATGCAGTTATATGCAAGCTATGATGAATAATAAACTAAGGGAAAAGTTAACATGTGTCCTTGAGGCATATTTTAAGAAACTTAATATAAAAATTTGGTCTTAAAAGTTGTGCATTCAACCTTTTACTTTGGAGTTGTCAAGACCCGATAGCCCAGACCAAATGCCATAAACCGATAAAAAAAACCTAAACTTGGTCGGATTGCAACTGAATCACGGGTTGACGAGTTGATCTCACGGGTTAATGTGGATAGAGTCGGCCGGGTCCAGTTTTTAATATACAATCCATGGGTACTTAGCCCTGTTATTTTATTTTTTAAAAATTTATTTAGTACCTATATATATTTGTTTGTTGTTAACGCGTATTCTCTTTCACTTTCAAGACTTTCTCTACGCGTACTCTTCCTCTTCACAAATAATAAACCCTAGCGCCATTGCTCCTTCATCGTCGATCCACCGTCGTCTCATACTCACACCCATTTACTTCCGTTAAAGAAATCAAGGTACCGATCTCATCTATCTCATGTTTTTCATTCTCTATGTTCCTTTTCTTTTTTGTGCTTGTTTTCTTTGCAAGAGTAAAATATTGTTTTGACATCATTTTCATTACTTTTAATCTTCTCAAGCCTCTGTATTTCACCATTCTCATTCTTCTTCACCCGATTTTTAAGGTTTTATAGTTAGGGTTTGTTATTCAAAGTTGTTACAAGTTTCTGTTATTTTTAAAGTCAGGGTTTGTTATTTAGTTTTTGCTAATTTTGGTGTCATTGTTGTTGTAGTTTTTATTACTTGGTGTTATTGGCTTCTAATTTTGTTAATTTGATTTCAACTTGTTTTTTTTATTTTCTCTTGGAGAGATCGAGTATGGTTGAAATAGCAGTGGAAAAGAGATGTAAAGTAAAACCATTGTAAGTATTCAAGTCTATGTCTTTGTATTAGTTTTTTTCCCTAATTAATTTTTTCCTTTCAAGTTAGTGTTTTTAATGTTATTATTTTATTAATAATATTGTTTACTGTGATTAGATTTTGTGAATTTCAAAACAAAATTAAGTTGTTGATATTAGTGTGTGCATCCTATGTTTGTGTACACACAAGCAACATATAAGTGTTGATTACTTCATTGTTTTTGTCTTAGAAAAAATTTAAAATTGTTCAACTAGGACAACCAAAAGAGATAATTTTGAGCAGCATTAACAGCTAGAGGATTACACTTGTAAGTACAAAAAACTATTTAGATTTAACTAATATGGATGACTAATAAAGTGTTTGTATAGTTGAAGGATTTTAATTGTAGTCAAACTTTATATGTTTTCTATTTGCTCCTTATCTTTTTATTGTTAATTTGGTTTAGAAAGATGGAACAAGGAGAAGGAAGTGGTGTGCAAGAAGTTGTAACTCAAGAAGTACGTAGGCAAGGAGTTGTACCTCAAGGAGGACATAATAGCCAAGAAGTTGAAGTTCAAGGAAGAGGTAAGTTATTCTAATTTTTAGTAGTGTTCTTAAAATTTATGTGTACTCAAGTATGATTTAGTTTGCAATTCTTGAGTTATATGCTTAAAACTCATGTGTATTGAAGTATGTTTTATGTGGATTCAAGTATATTCAAGTCTAGTAACTTATCTTTTTTTAAAACTCATTGTTCAAGTGTATAATTAATATGCAAGTATATTAAACTGATTTTAACTTAGTTGCTGTGTCTTTTCTGTTTATGCTTACTATGTAAGTGTATTTTAAAATTGAAACTAAATGTCTTTTTAAAACCGCAACTAAATAATCTCTTAAAATTGAAACTGAATAATGTTAACCAACATTTTAATACTTGATATTGAATAGAATAATTAACCGAACCCAATTATAATTTTGAATAGATACGTTATTTTAGTGAGGGTCCAACCTACTCAAAGCACACATATTTTAGATTTTACTGAACCTCAAGCTTTTGTGCCTGTAACAACTCCAACCTCTTCCAACCGCTGAAACAGACGTTTTTAATCTAGCTATTAAAAAAAAAAAACTGATGCAAATGGTCCTAGGCAAACATCTAAAGTCTGGTTGCATTTTAATAAAATACCTACGGATGATCATGAAAACCAATTAGCTATTTGTAGAGTTTGTCACAAAAAGAATCTTTGCAACACCCAGAGACATGGCACAACCAACATGCTAAACCACATAAAGAAATGCCCTAGAAGACCACTTGTTGTGACAAATGGTCCCAACCAATCAATCCTTACATTTCAAACTGTAGAGGGATCTGGTTTGGTTCCCGTGAGCATCATATATAATTATTCTGCTTGTAGAAAGGCGGTGTCTATTTTATGATTTTAGATGAACGACCTTTCAAGGTGGTTGATGGTGAAGGTTTTAAGAATTTGTGTCGAACTTTCCAGCCCCAATTTGATATCCCTTTTTGGCGTACAATAGCTAGAGATTGTTTAAGTTCTTTGTTGATGAAAAACAAAGACGAAAAGCTTTCTTTAAGTCTGATTGCAATAGAGTGGCACTCACAACCGAATGTTGGACCTCAATCCAAAACTTGAACTACATAGTTATTACAGCACACTTTGTGGACAATGAATGGACTTATCAGAAAAGGATAATAAGCTTCATAACAATCTCTGACCAATAGGGTGACACTATAGCTAAAAATATTGAAGAATTTTAAGGGAGTGGGGGATTAGGAAAGTGTCATCAATAACCGAAGATAATGCATCAGCTAATGATGTACTTGTTAGGTTGTTGAAGAAAAAGATTAAAACTCTGAACGGGTTGATGGGAGATGGGTCCTTTTTTCAGATGAGGAGTAATGCACACATATTGAATTTGATTTTGAGTGATAGTTTGAAAGTGAGAGACTTGTCAATCTCTATTATTAGAAATGAGTTAGGTTTGTGAAGTGCAACTAGAAGGGTTAGGATATTAAGGGAATGCATCCAAAATGCTGGAATTACTTGTAAAAAAGTTGTCTCTCTTGATATGCCAACTCGTTGGAACTTGACATACTTGATTCTAGAATCTGTAGAGAAGTTTGAGTTGAAACTTGAAAAGCTTGAAAAAGAAGATTCGAATTATAGGGAGTATTTTGGTGAGCCTGGTCCCCCTATTCAGTATGATTGGGAAAATGGTAGGGCCTTTGCAACTTTTTTAAAGTTATTCTATGAAGCCACTTTGATGTTTTCATCCTCACAAGAAGTCAGCATACATGCAGCGTTTGACCAAATTGTCAATATACATTGTGAGTTGCAAGAGGCTTGTATGGATTTAAACTCTATTTTTGCAAGTGTGAGTAAAGAATTGTTGGCATATTTTGCAAATATTGGGGTAGTGCTAGAAACATAAACAAGTTGATTTATTTTGGTGTTCTTTTAGATCCACGGGTAAAGATGAGACTTATTAAGTTTAAATTTAATGCCATGTATGAAGGAAAAAAAACATATGGTGCTGATTTACTTGCTTCTCTTGAGGGTGATTTGACAAATTTGTACAGTTGGTATAAGCAAGAGTATGATAGATAAATTCAACCAAGTTCTAGTGTCGTTGAAACAACTGTACCTGCTGGCCGTTCTTCACTTAAGTCAAAGGGAAATATGTTGACACACATTTGGAAGAAATAGATGCAATTAATGAAAACAATGAGCTACAAACATATCTTTCTATGAAGTGTGAAAAAAAGAGTGATACGTTTTATCTTTTGAGTTGATGGAAACTTAATACAGTAACATACCCCATTTTATCTATTATGGCAAAAGATATTCTTGCTATACAGGTGTCAATCGTGGCTTCTAAAAGTGTGTTGAGCACAGGCGATACAATTATTGAACCCTTTAGGAGTTCTTTGAAGCCGGAAATGGCTGATGCACCAACATGTGCACAACAATGGTTGAAGCCTTCCATGACCTCTTATAAAGATGTTCTTATGGAAAAAGCTAAGTTTTTTGATGAAATTATAGCATGAAATTGAAACATTTATTAAATGATATTACTCATGAATTGTCTATTTTAATATTTAGCAGAATTTGAAAGTTTATTTATCAGATGAGAAAGTGCAAATGCAACTGCAACTGCAATGGATGCACAGCCATCTGTTGATGGTCGTGCTTGATGACATTAGATGTTTATATTGAATTAATGAAGAACATGCTTTTTTTGCCGTGGGATTCATATTCATAGGTCCGCTCTTATATTAACATGCTTTCTTTTACTTTGTTTTACCTTTTCTGTATTTCCTTCACATAAGGCATCTGATACAGTTGTGGAGCCTTACGATGGTATACTTTTTGTGCATCAGCTTGTTGAAAATGCTGGTGAATGCATGGTTTTGTATAATGATGTACTTTAAGATATCTGCTTCCGTACATTGAAGCTTGTCACTCCAACTTGTAAGTTTCTTAATCCTTTCTTCTATTTGAAATTTAGTTATACTGGTTAACTACGCCTAATTTTGTGTGTGGAAGTTTTCATCTAATTTCCTTTTATCTCACTAGTTTGTTGTTGTTGCACAATCAATCAATTCATTAGCCTTTGTATCTGATGGTGTGAACTATGGTGCATCTAATTTTGCATACTCAGCACACTCCTTGGTAAGTTTTCATGTCCATTTTCTTCTTTACTTTTTTCAATTATTGTCATCATGATCTATACATATTTATTTATAAATTTTCTTTGTTATTTCTTCAGGTCATTGTCTCATTTGCAAGTGTTACTTCATTATATATTTATATATTCTCTACAAGAGTAGAGGTTTTATTAGGATCTAGATTGCACAACCATTTATATGAATCAGTCTCCGCATGGTTGCTGGTGTATGGAGGTAAGCTTTCCTTATATTAAAAACAAGTTACTATATTACATACTTAGACTACTTGGGGGAGCTTACAATACTTTAAAATATGTTTAAAGTATTATCAATTTGGGTTTTTACTAAAGGAGAAAAACTTTAAAATAGCTTCATTTTACAAAAATATCTTCGAAACAATAAAAAAAAGAAAAGCAATTGAGCTCCAACTGGCCCAAACCGCCAAAAACCACCTGTTTGGCCCGAACTCAGCAAACCCGAAGTGCTTACATGACTCGGTTTGGGCTGTCTGATTTCACCCGCGGATTGGGTTGGTTTGAGGTTTTAAGCCCATACCGACCCCAACCGACCAATGTCCACCCCTACTATTACTAGTTAACATGTTGCTTTTTCCAATAAAAAATAGTACTTTTAAGTTCCTTAACATGTCCTTAGGACACATGTTAACAAGACTCGTAAAGTAATAAGCCCCCATTCACATGAAATTCATACTTGGATTGGAAAATTTGTCTTTAACTCCCATCAAAATTGAAATTGCCCTTCATTAACACAAAATAAAGGGGTTCGGATTATAGTATACGAACTAGAGCAACGAGAAGAATGACCAGATCGGATAAAATTTTCCGAACCTTTTAGTGAAAGTATGAAAAAAAATCCTAACCTGCCAGTTTACAAAGACAAAAAACGCGATAGACAGAGTTAGAACAAGTATATTTTGTTTTGCAAAGGGGCGGTTTTTAAAACTCTTGTTCATCAAATCCAAAATTTTGCAACCATCTCACACCAATTTGTTCAATCTATCATCTACATTTGCAACTATCAAGTAAGTTTTAGTGTGTTTTATGGTTAAATTTTATTTTGATTGGTTTATGAGTTTGGGGTTTAGGTTTATGAGTTTGGAATTTGATAGGTTTAAGAATTGATTTTGATTATGTTTTATAAATTGTTTAAATTATGATAATTGGGTTAATGGTTGGTGAGTAGGAATTTGAATATGGGTTATAGATTTTGATGTTCGTTAAGGTTTATGAGTTTAGGATTAATGAAGATTGTAAGGTTTTTAATGATTTTGATATAGATTATGATTATAAGTTGTTTGATTTATAGGTGGGTTGTTTGAATATAAGCTTTTAGATTATAAATATAGGTTGTAAGATTATATATTATGATTATAAATTATGATTTTAAGTTGTTTGAATATACGAAAGTTGAATATGATTATTGGTTTAGATTGGTCAAATTTAATTATAAGTGTTTAGTAATATGAGTTTGTATTGTCAATTTGATGATTTTAACTTTTGTTGTTGTATAGTCATGGAAGAAGACGTTGGAAGAAGTAGACATGGTAGACTAAATCAGGCACATTCATCGGCTCGTAAAGATGTTCCTACTCATGTTCAAAAAGAAATAGCAATAGGGATCAGGAACCTGAGATAGTTCTAGGAAATGATGATGATGAAGCTGGTGGTTCACATGCACATAATGAGACTGAAGCGGGTGGTCATGTTACTGCTGGTAATGTTACTGCTCCTCGACGTCCGCAACGCTCACGTATACTCGTACTTGTTGTTTGTGAAGTCGAGTTTCATGAAGGAGACCAATACTTTAATACTGAAGAAGAAGAAAAAGAAGAAGAAGAAGAAGAAGATGATGATGAAGAAGAAGGATATAAAGTTATACCGAGAGATATGTTTTTGTTGACAGATTACTCTGAGCATAGGTCTATCATGATATGGAATGCAAATGAAGAAAATAAAGAGGTATAACAATTATTATTTTGGTTAATTAATGTTGACAACATCATTATTAGTTTTTCGTTGTATATAGTTTAGTAAAATTTTGAAGACTATTTATAGTGTATGTGTCTTACGACTGTGTATATGTGTCTTACGATTTTATTGATTTGGTATTTTTCAAATTTTAAATTACACTCAAAAGATTTAAACTCATGGAATGAATATGGTGAATATTAAAAAACCTCCTCATGATGATGAACATGAATGGTTTTGGAATGCTTTGATTGAATCTGGACTGGAACCCCTTTTGCATACTAGATACAATGTCATATATCATGGGCCGATGATGGCATTCGCCGAGAGATGGTATCCAAAAACCGAAACCTTCCACCTTCCATTTGCTGATATTGGCATAACATTGGATGACATCAAGTATCATCTTCATCTTTCTATCCAAGGACCCTTCATTAACCATTCTAGAATGCTCAAAACGAAGTTGTTGACTTATGTGTTAAGTTCCTTGAATGTGATGGGAGCGTATGTGATGCTGCTTTCGCAAAGATTAGAGGTCATCATTTGAAACAACTACGCGAAAAAAATTTATTTAGAGAATTTCGAAGCTGTTGATAATGTTGTTGAGGAGGGATTGCCGGAGGAAGAGGTAAATGTGTACATAGAGATGTGCATCAGAGCTTTTTTTATATATTTAATTAGTTGTATAATTTTCACCAACAAAAGTGACTACTTCGAAGATGTTGTCTATCTACAATATTTCCCTTACTTGTCAAATATTCATACATGGAATTTGGGTGCAGCTTGTCTAACTTATCTTGTGAGGTATATGAATGAGTCATCAAAGGATACTTGTCACTGCTTAAGGTAAATTACTAAGTTTTAGTAATTAATAACTAAAATTCTGGCGTACTACTTATAATGTGTTATGTGATGTGCCAATACTTGTGATGTATGGTGTGATGTTAGCACATCAGATATTCTTGCAACACACGTAAGAAAAAGACAAACAATAAAAACAGTAAATAATACAAGAAAATTGTTAACTCAGTTTGGTGCAACGTCACCTAATCTGGGGGCATACCAAGCTAGGAAGGAAATTCTCTAGTGTAATATTATCCCTAAGCTACCGGCTTACACCTCGGATTACATCTTAGGTCTTTGCCTATACCCGTGCTATATTTCTACCTAGGTACCTCATAGATAAGAGAAACTCATCTTACTCTCTATCTCTAAACACAGACCAGTGTTATCTTTCAATAAGAACAATCAAAGTAGAGAACACTCTCCAAACAATATCACATTACTCGGCTTACACCTCGGTTTACATCTTAGGTCTTTGCCTATACCCGTGCTATATTTCTACCTAGGTACCCTATAGATAAGAGAAACTCATCTTACTCCCTATCTCTAAACACAGACCAGTGTTTTCTTTCAATAAGAACAATCAAAGTAGAGAACACTTTCCAAACAATATCACATTATTCGTACTTCAAAGCTTAGAGTAGTAACAAAGTATTCCTTGCTTAAAAGCTTAGGATTACAACTCAAAAACTCAGTCCTTATGCAAGCATCAAGGTGACACTTAGCAAAGGCTCACAAATAACAAACTACAAGACTCAAACCCTAAAAGCCATATTCTTCAATGACGGTTTCAATGAGTATTAGGTTTAGTCTTCACACATATATATAATCTTTTGAGTAGCAAAGGTTGTAGACTTATCTTGGGCTTCACGGAAGCTCTTGTAATAATTATGACCCAAGAAGTATAAAATTGAACTATATAAAATATTTTCATAATTGGAAAATACTTTTTACAAAAGAATTAGGGTTATAAGTAATCCTAATGGTTCATACAGGACGTGCGACTTAGCTAGCAAGCAAAGCGAAGCAAAAGCGAAAAAAATCTTCTTAAAAGATATGGCGCGTAAATAAGCCCGAAATCTTCGTGTAGTATCCAATATTCTTTAGAGCATCAATAGCAAAAGTTTCTTACTAATTCCTTATAAATATCGTGCATTGTTTGCTACTTCCATTAAAGACAAGTTGATTGATCATGTGTGTTTCTCGGCAGCTAAATAGAGCACATCAACTATCACAAATTAACATTGTTTCAAATACATAAAAAATATTATTTTATATCATTTCAATTAAAATCCTACAAAAAAAATATAAATATGTGGGGTCAAGTTTTGGTTCTTTATAAACAACTACCATTAAAGTAAAAACTATTCAAATTAACTATAAATTTTTTAAATCCTACACAACACTTTAGGCCCACAAAATGTAACTCAATTTATCCATTTAACTTACTCCCACTAAAGATGCTCTTAAATCAAAGCAAATTCTTCTTTTAAGATATTCATAAAATCCGTCAAATTGTAGATTGCATAAAATTGCTTCATTCAGCCATGAGTGGAAATCAGCAAAGAATCAAAAAGGAAAAATTGGGATCATGATAAAAAAAAAAGACAGAAGAACACCAATAAACTAAGTAATTAACTTTCAATAGAAGAAAAAAAAAACAAACTAATTTTTTTGTTTGGCTACTTCAAGAATCTGGATTGGGCCTGATACCAATTGTTAAGTAAGAGTGGTAATTCCCACTTATTCATGACTTGGGATAATTTTTCATTCCACCTCCCAAAACTATCTTTCCCCCCCTAAATTATTTTTTTTACCCTTATACAAAAACTATTTTTAAGGAGGGAAAGAGAGTTTTGGGGGTGAGATGAGAAATTATCATGACTTAGTGAATTCCTTATATATGTTGATTACAAGTTACAACAAAAAAGAGTTAACCTCAACTTTGTCACACAACATTACAAAGTCAATCCAAACAACTCTCAAAACACTATCGAAAGACCTATAAGCTTAACAACAACAAGCATATATATATACATAAATTTTGACTTCTTGCTTCTTGAGTGGATTTCATGTGTTTACCAATTTCTAGTTGCTCCGTTACCTCCACATTGGGGAAGGATCAAATAAATCATAGAAAATTTGCGCAAATATATTGGCTGCAGATATAACTTCCTAAGGAAGTCTTTGTAGCACCTTAGATTATTATTAACAGTTTTCTATTTTACAGGTTCATTTCTAAAGTTTAAGCATAAGTTGGTTCGATGTTGTGTGCAATCGCGGTCACCATTCGTGCTCAAATCGTTATTACCACACTACAACAACACTATTACCTTTTTTTTTTTTCATTCTCTACTTAGTATCAATGAATTTTCAATGAATATGTGATGCTTCGAATAAGCCTTTCCTAAGGTTTTATATTTACAGTCACTACACTTAACAAAAGTTGTTACATAACTAACTAGAATAAGTAACTTTGAAATTCAGAGGTTAGCACCAATTTTATATAGAACCCATTTTGGTTGACATGTCCCATGAGCACTAGATTTGAACGGTTCTTCATAGGAAAATGGGCTGCTGGACTAAAAAATGGACTAAAATAACCTTGGGCTGATTGGTACACAATAAGTTCTAGCCCAATAAGGTATTTTTTTTTTAAGAGAATCCATTAATTTATTTTTATTTTACTTAATAAGAACCTACTATTTTTTATGCCAAAGGTAAGTAAGATCCATTTAAAAGATTGACATCTCCCAACAAATCCGGCCACTAGTATTTTACCTTATAAGGGAAAACTGATGAATCAAATATGAGTACCTATTATTGTCCTTAAATGTAAGGCCAAGCAATGTGGACTAAGAAATGTTTAAAGTCATTTGATGGTTGAGCTTGATTAATTAAAAAATAAAAAATCAATTACTTTAAGCATTGAAATTGTTTCACTTTTACATATGCTTCAATTGCCCGATACATTAAATAGAGAATGAATAATATATAAAGTTATCATTTTTTTATATTTTACTTTAGTAGTTTCTTGTCAATAACAAAGCAACACACTCACATGAACCGCAAATTCAAAAGATTTGCTAATTTAAACCAAAAGTTACATGATTTGATTAACATATTTGGCTTCTTGTGTGTAGTGCTTATTGGTGATAATACAAGATGTCACGTTAGTGCAATCTATAGGCTTTTGGCTTTTGCTTTATCTAGGGGAAATTTCACTTATTATAGTTACTCTATCAATCGTAACTTATGACTTTGATTTAATACCTTTTTGATTAATTCAAATTCTAAATCAACTCACCTACTCTACTAAACACATCAATAAGTTAGTTGAAACTTTTATTTCTTCTCACTTGGTTGCACAATTGTTGAATTAATATACAGTAATGATCCATCTTGATCAATTTTTTGTTTTATATGCAATGATCTTTGTTGGTATTAAAAATTAAAGTTGGTGCTACCAATGGTACCTCATAAAGTAAATGTATAGTAACAAATGCAAGGAAATTTACTCTTTCAAATGGGTTAAGAACTAGTACTACTAGTATAGACAAACTATCTTCCCTTTATTTGCCACATTGCAAACTCATCATCCTTAATGGCTTATGTGGTTCCTCTAGAATAAGAATATTTTCATGTGAATACAATGTGTGAGAATTAAATGTGAAATTTTAATACTAATTAAATTAATTAAATGTGGTTCATCTAGAGTTCACTTCACATTATTTATAATGAGAAGTAATATAAAATTTTAATAAAATTATCTTTCTATTTTACTTTTATAAAGTTAAATAAATTTTTCATCCCTAGAGGAGTAACGGCGCAGTTTGTTACTCATTTACCTTCGATACATATATACGTAGTTATCTTATATATATATATATATAATGAAAAAGACTTTATGCTTTAAAAAAAACTCTAAAACTAAAAACAAGAAGTTTTAGTCCTCTTAGAGTTTTCTGTTTTATTTTTGTCCTTAACGGACATAATTGTGATATGTTCTTCACATTTTTTAAACCAAAATATAAATATAAAGATGTTTAACATAAACATAATAGATTTTTTGTTGAGATTAGGGTATCAAATGTCAAACGCAACGCAGTGACTATTCCTCTCGTTAGAATGAAAATGCTTTATAAAATGGGATAACTACTTAGAGATTTAAAGTTGCTCCGTACCCAATATAAAAATCAAATTTTTGATCATTAGTTAAGAGATATAATGAACTCTGCCCGATCAACCACACATCTGAATTTAACATAATAAATTATATAATACTTACACAAAACATAAAATAAAAAGGTCATAGTTATAACATTAATTAACATGAACATAAATTGATGGACGAAAAATAAAACATGTTTTTTCAGAGAACATAAACATCTCAAATTTATATTTAGAGATATTAAAATTGAAATTAGTTATACTTTTTAACATAAATAATATATACTGTGGAAAGAAAGTATATTTATTGCCATTGACCACATACATATATATCTATATCTAAGCACCATTTCCCAAAACTTGACACTTTCCATCTCATTGACACGTCCCTATTCAATTTTGGTAGTTTTCCATTTCATGGGAATTGAATTCTGATAGGGAAGTTACGTGCTGCCATGAATAGAGAAGTACTATAAAGATAATCATAGAGTTAAATTTGCTTATACAGAAACATAGTAAGGATATTTTACCCAAAAAACAATTGTATATAAGTGGTGATTGGTGAAATAAATTTATGAAGAGTGGTCAAATCATTTTCTTTACTTTTTATATATGCATAATTTTGAGAGAGAAAATTCACAATAATTTTAATATGTAAATAAAACATAGTAGATATTTATTACTAGTTAACATATAAAATGGTATCACATTGTGATTTGATTATAAATATGATGAGTCAAAATATATTAGTTAAAATTCTACAGTCTAAGCATTAAATTAAATTGATCTAATATTTTTAGTATTTTTATTTTTGTGTTAAAATTTATATACTATTTATGTGAAATATAACTACTACTAAGATACATAATACAAGTTCCATAACTTTATTGAATTAAAACAGAGGGACCACAAATTAAAGACCCACAAATAGTGCATGCAAATCTCTGAATTCACCCCTTCCAAACCTAACGGTCAAATTTTTGTTGGCCATAGATAGATATAAAGCTACCCTCTTTATAAGTATCCTGATCACAAGTAAGGCATGTTTCCACTATAAGATATGATGATGGGCCTAACACACAGACCCATTTCAGCAAAAACCACCTAATAAGTTTTTGTCATGGCATACTCAAAAATATTAAAAAATTAAAAAGGTCATTTCCAAAAAAATTTATTTATATGGAATAGGAAAAAATATTAAATTATTCATAATGAAATTGTCGCATATGATTATTTTACATTTATTTCAGATAAAATTCAAAATTATATTATAATGTTTCTGTAAATTTAACACAATTTATAAGAAGATATCAAAGTTATATTAAAAAAAATTAATAATAGTAACTCTTATTGAGCTGATATTTATAGACATAATCATAGCTTGAATATATTGGAATTTAGTAATACTAATTATTAAAATATAAAAGAATTTTAAAATAAGAAACCAAAAAAAAGGAAAGTTTTCTTTGAGTTCCACACTGTCATGCAGAAGATCCTCTTTAGTTAATTATCAACCTTTGTTTTTTTTCTCAACCTCTCTCTCACACACACACTTATCTGACAGAGAGAAAGTGAGAGATTGAGGCTTGACATGTTCAAAGATTGGTTTTATATGCTTGTATTGTGGAGGTGATAAATGAGATTCCCAAACAAAGAAAACAAAGCCTTAAAGAGAGAGAAAGTATAAGAGATTCTCATAATGTGATAATTAAAAAAGGATGAAGAATATCACATGTAGAATAATACTAATAACTTTATGTTGAATAAAAAAAGTACTTTAGTAAGAGTATTAAAGAAACTATTTTGTTTTGAGAAGTCAAGATGCAAACGATTTTTCCCTTAAAAGAGAGGCAAGCACAAACACACATGATCAATATCCATACTCCACATTAATTAAATTGAATAAAATTAATTTTAATTATTTTATGTTGTGACTACTTTTCTTTTTTCCCTCCTAAACTTTTCTTACTTTTCTCTTATTCTTTTTTTTTTTTGGTTCCTTCTTTTTCATATTCATTTCTTGGTGGTTAAAATAAAGTAGGGTCAATATGGTTGGGAGTATATATGAGCAATAATGGACCTAAAGTGAAAGAGAAAGATATGCATGAAGTCTGAAGATATATAGTTTGAAGAGGAGAATCAATCCTTGCATCTACTTCTCATCTACTCATCTTGCTAAGGACTCTTTTTCTCTTTTTTAATTAATTTCACTTTTTCAAGAAACTTGATATTGTTGGCAAATTGTTTAAATATATAACATTAAATTGTTCTCTAATTAAAGATACATATTAAACAATTAAAAAAAATTGTATTAAAAATATACAGCATAATTTAAACAAATAAATATACAAATTTTAAGACAATATTTCTATGCTGAATTTTTTAACATAATATTACACATTCTTTATTTTTTAACTAAAATATTACACATTCTTTAAACATATATATCAAGCTATTTGGCTAATTAATTGAATTAATTAGTTTGAATGTTCTCTTGCTTTTGGTCTTTATATTTATTGCTTAGGGCCATGCATATATAGTACTTCAAGAAGAAGGGTTGTATTTATTAAATCATGGAAAAAGATACCCCTCCATATGCAATAACTAAATAATTTCTTTTTCTCTGCCAAGATGTGATAATTCATGTTACTTCATGATCACGTCCCATTCATTTCTATTATTCATAATAATACAACCAAAGTATTGTCCCCTTACTCTTTTATAAGGCCAAATTTTAAGTCACTTTAAGCAATAGGGAATATCGAGAACAATAAATAATAAAAAAAATAACAAACAAATTTTCCATGCATGAATTATTATGCCTTGGTTTCTATGTCTGTACGGGTTGCCTGGCCTCACGAATATAAAAAATACTATACTTTGTCATAAACTTAATTATATATAGTAAGATATTTGTACATTGTTAATTAATCTAAGTATATCTATCTAACCTTACCCTTGTGACTTTATGCTAATGAATCATATTATAAGGTCAAGTCTCCTCAATTGATCCGTGTAGTGTATTAAAATGTAGGAAATACAGGTGAAACTAATTAACAAACGTAACTTAATTGAGAATCCTTTGGTTGGCATTGCCATATCAAATTGATTTTTATTGTTTTTTTTAAAGGATTTTAGATCCTATATAGCAACTAAGTAATTTTCAAGAGGTTATCTATTATTCCTGGTCCCAAACTATAAGTATTTTTTTAAGTACGTAAGCGAAATCACATATCATTGAAAATTTAATTCACACATAAATTGGAGAGGTATTATATTGGAGCTCTAATCCCGGTCATAACTATGGGCACCTAATTAAACGTAATAATTTTGATATTTTCTATCAATTAAATTAAAACTTGTAAACCCAAGGGGTGTGGTTGAGCGGCATGGGGCTCATCCTCCCTTAACCAAGGGTCGGGGGTTCGATCCTCACCTTAGGTATGGAGCAGCTTTAAATCCTTGGGCCAGTTATCCCACCCTTCGAGGTGCCTCCAATCTAGCGAGGGATTAGTCACTGCGTTCGGCGGTGGATACCCCGGTCTCGACCAAAAAAAGATAATTAAAACTTGTAGATTAAGGGTTGAAGGCTCGATCCTCACCTTGGGTATGGAGCAGCTTTAAATTCTTGGGTCAGCAATCCCACCCTTCGAGGTGCCTCCAATCTAGCGAGAGATTAGTCACTGCGTTCGGCGGTGGATACCCCGGTCTTGACCAAAAAAAAAATTAAAATTTGTAGACAAATTATAAGCATTAATATAATTAATCTAACTATCTTTTATCTATTTTTGTACATAATTTAAAATAGAAAAATAAGTATTTGTAAATTTTTTTAATGAAAATTAGATGAATTAGTGTTGATATGATTGTACATGTTATAAGAGAGTAAAATTTTCTTTCCCATTGTTGGCAAACAAATCTTGAACAACATCGTATGATCTTTTTATTGTTCATTTTGTAGTATCTAAGATTGAAGTCTTGCATTGACCGTATGTTCTACCCATAATACCATAAATAAAAATCAAAGTAAAAGCATGACCAGATCAACTTTTTTAGGAAAACTACTCCATACATGCCTCGTTGTGATGATGTTGTTCAAGTAGTTATAATGAGAAGAAGAAAATGTATACAATTAATGTCCTTACATGTACTGAAATGGCACCAACATATGTGTGCTTAATTAATGATATTGCACGTCTAGAATTTATAGCAAGATCTCTTCCAAAGTGTGTATAAAAACTCATAAAAAAATACTACCTTGTGGTAAAAAAAAATTGTTAATACTAATACAAAATTTCTACTGCTGTTAGCAATTATTAATTTTTGAATAGGTTCTCTTCTCTTAACAGAAGTAAAAAAATCATACTTCTAACTTTAACCACATGATTAATGAGTCAAAACCCTTATAACTATGACGACGGCCTATTTATTATTAGTACCTTAAAATGAAATTATTATACAACATCCTTTTAATTATTACTACCATCTATATCTTATGATTTTATTTTTCTTTTAAAAAAAATTCTAGCATAGAAAAAATGTTAATTACAAGTCCATTCTTGGTATATCTTTCATTTTTTTTTTCGCATAGGTTTATTCTTCAAAGAAAGGTTTGATTCACAATGCTTATGCTTCTTTTTTTTGGGGTTTAAAACCTTAGCCGCTAAGTTTGCTCAATTTTGTGAACCACAATGCAACCACCTAATAATAATAATAATATGAAAATGTCAATTTTAGTTCAACTTACTTGGCTTTGTTTTTCTTAATTTTGAAAATGGATTACAAATTATTTACAATTAATTTGATAAATTCATTATAAATGATTGATTTTCTAAATAAAAAATTATATTGTAATAGTAAGTGGTTATATAATTATGCATTATTCTAAATAACTATACCTTGAAAGAAACACATGCATGGTACCAAATTACAAATTATTAACCTATATACAGAAATACACAATAAATACGACAATAAACTTTTTATGGTAAAGTGATAACATGATACACGCAACCATGGATGTGGAGGCATATATATACTAAAAACAATAATAAATATTATAAATTCAAAACATACATATCTATCCATAACTTCGAATTTTTTATATGAATAGAAGGATATGGACAAACACTGAGATTCAGAGAATACATAAAATCAAAATTTGGTGGTCTCAAATTTAATTAGGCCTTACTAGAAATTCAGATTTAGAAGACAAATTCAATTAAAAAAAGGAAAATAGATAAAGTCATGAGCACATGACAATTTTGATTTCTTCACAAAAGTTCAACATTCATTATTAGAAGTTATGCATACCCCCTTACCTTTTTTT
Source organism: Trifolium dubium (assembly GCA_951804385.1). NCBI lineage: Eukaryota > Viridiplantae > Streptophyta > Magnoliopsida > Fabales > Fabaceae > Trifolium > Trifolium dubium. The sequence continues at coordinate 29,043,007 of OX638070.1, read as the reverse complement.
CTTTTCATAGTATGAAAAGCTGTATATCTAACTTTTAATATAATGTTTTGTCGCATAATATTTGGGTCCATATGTTCATGAAAGTCCATATAATGATCTAAACTATATCCCATGTATATATGTTTTGCATAATATGCATTAATCTCTATCCTTAAATCTTAATTAGGTATTCTTTAATCTTTATAAGCAACTATGCATCGCACTAAAAAAGAGTGGTGTTAAGCCATGGTCAAAATCGTGGATAACAGAGGTAAAAATATCCTAGCAAACAAATTTAGTCATGGATAATTAACATAATATAAGAGTAAAATGATTTTCAATTTTTTTGTTTTGTTGCTTATATATGAGACCAGAGAGAGTATAATTGAAAGAATAAATAAAGAGAAACAAATAGTTAAATGTATAATAGTAAAAAGAGCATTAAGTCCAGAAGTCCTCATTCAATTAATAGATTTTGTTAACAACAAATATATTATTATTAATAATCAGATCTCTATACAAGATGAATAGAGTTCGGTGAAAAAGGAACTACAAAACAAATATACTCCCTCCGTACCAAAAATATAAGTCGTTTTGACCATATCACATAAATTAAGGAATGTAATCATTGTTGTATGGAAAAGAGAAATTATAAAGTAGTTTACAAAATTGTCCTTCATTAATGGTATGGAAAAGATAAATTGTATAAATAAAAGAAAAGAGAGTAATAAATAGTTAAGGGTATAATAAGAAAATTAGTATTAAATATTGCATTTGTGTTGTAAAACGAATTATATTTTGATACAATTTTTTTTCCCAAAACGACTTACTACCTTCGTCCCAAATTATAAGACATTTTTGACCACTGCACGTTTGCCATTGCACAATTTTGATCATTAATATCTTTAATTGGACATAAGTAAAAATTATAAAAATTTGATATCTTGAAAATATTCATCAAGACGAATCAAACAAGATCTTATATGATAATATTTACACCTATAAATTACGAAAAAAATACAGTCAAAACAAGATATATGAATAGTGTCATTTAGTCAAAATGAGTTTTATATTTTAGGACGGAGGTAGTATATTGTGGTAGGGAAGGAGTAGCATTTTATGTAAATAACTCAATTAATAGTAAATAACAAAATTGTTAGGTCAGACGTCTATAACTAAAGTTTGAACTTTATTCACTTCATTTTATATATATATATATATATATATATATATATATATATATATGAGACTTTATCATTTTATTTATGTAAAAAAGAATAGCATTAAATATTTAATTAATAATTACAGTATTTTTTAAAGGAAAATGTTAAGATGTGTTGTAACTTAAACTTATCGATTATATTCACGTTAAAAGCGTTTGAAAAAGCATAGATGTGATGAACAATCTAAACAAAGCCGAATAAAAAGCGTTTGAAATTTCCAATGTCTACGGTTTTCCAAAACAAACGTAATGAAGAGAGTATGGACCAAACCACAACAATTACCAAAAAATCAATTCAAAGCAACAACAACTCATAAAACAAAACGACACGTGTCATTATAAACTGGTCCAACATAAACAAATCAACAACGTTTCCCTTTCCATGCCCCCACCATGACTCAACCAAACAACAACAATTTTTTTTCTCATTTTTTAATGTAAAATTTTTTATTAAATAAACCACAATAAATTAATCTAAATCATAAGCGTCTTGACTCCTTTAAGTATATAGTGAGAAGTTCGATTTCTCATTCATAATATGTAAAAATTTAAATTGGAAGAGAATCCTCTTTATTTTCGCAAATGTTCTTGACATAAATTAATGGCGATGAAAACTTTGTAACAATATAATATTAGTAGTAACTAAATTTTTTATTTTAGTTTAATTTAGTTTGATAAGTTGTTCTTACATCAATTAATTTCCTTTCGAATGTAGTTTAGAGATCAAATTGTAATTTTTTTTACAAAATTCAACGTCAATCACAATTAAATTCGATAATGAAAATTAACGTTGATGAAAATTTTGTAACAATATAATACTCCCACCATCTCAAAATAAGTGTCATAGTTAGTTATTTTTTCATTATTCACATAATCAACTTTGACTATTTTTTTTTATTAATATATAAATGTAAATATTAACATGTAAGAAGTTGTTTGATTTGTCTTGAGAAATATTTTTAATACAAATTTTATAATTTTTAAAGATAGATAATTAAAAATATTATTGTAATGATTAAAATTATACGTTGACAAACGTAAACTAATTAGATGTAACATTTATTTTAGAACGGAGGAAGTATTAGTAACAAAAAAAAGTTTAATAAAGAAAAGAAACTGCCAAAAAGTCACAACACTTCCCTCTCTCCGGGTACACCGTACCCTTTCACCGGGTCCCACGGCTTAATCCACGCTGGCACTTCGCACGTGCCCCACTATTTTCTTCTTTCACTGTTCCCTCACTACCCTGCCACACACGTGTTTCCTTTTACTTTCGTGGGTCCTACGTTTATCACGTTGTTCTTCCTTGGACGACCAGAAATATAAGAAAACAACGACCAAATTAAGTGTTGGATTTTAGTGGTTCCTACGTGGCGTTACTTAGTTGGCACAGTTACGTGGCACGGCTATTTTTTCCTACTTTATCTTAACTTCTTTTTACTAATTAACCATTGGTTAAATATGAAAGTAATGCTATTATTATTGCTTAGCCAATCTTAAGTTACGATACAAATGGGATATTTTGACTGAAATGCCCTTGGAAATTGGCAATAACTTTGGCTTGACTTGTCTTATTTTCATGTCTAGCTGGCTGTTCAGAATTTTTCTTTTTTTTTTTTTGAAAAAAGAAAAAAATATCTCTCACACAAACAAACTCAAACTCTATCTTTGGTAGGGGTGATCATATCCGAACCAATCAAAAAGTAAAACCGCAAATCAAACTAATCTAAATCGAAACTGCAAAAAACCGCACGGATCATTTTTCTACTACACCGCACGGTTTGGTTTGGTTCGCAGTTTTCATTTCATAAAACCGAACCAAACCGCAATACTTAACTTAACTATATCAACTATAAACAATCAACCTATTACACAATCCAACTTAACAAGCTCAATCAAAATTGAGTCTATAAAATAGTAGATTGTTAAAATATGTCAGTTTACACGATTAAGAAGTATAATGTTGTTATTAAAAATAAACTCTTTTTATAAAATATAGAAAAGTTTTAGGATATATGCAATTTCTGTATATACGTATTATTTCATGTAAAAGTAAACAATAAAATACTAATATTTTTACGTTTATTTTGTTATAAGTTGATAATATTTTTATATTTTTATATTTCGATAAACCGCGACGACCGAACCGCACTAAACCGCATTGGTTTGGTTTGGTTTGAATGACTTTTTAAAATTCAACCAAACCAAACCGAACCGCATGTATTTTTATCTCGCGGTTCGACTGATTTTTTTGGTCAAAACCGAACCAAACCGCACCGCGATCACCCCTGATCTTTGGTTCTTTACTCTTTTTATTGTTTTCTCTTTTCAAAAATTGATTATTACTATTAATTTATTTAAATTTAACTTAAAAACTAGTAACAAAGAAAGGCAATCTACCTTGAAAAGCAATTAAAATCATTATTATTTATAGTTTTTTTTTGGCACATCAGAAAATAACCATTATTTATAGTTTATCCTTGAATATAAGGTGAGTCTTAATATTTAGTAAGTGATATGATATAAGTGCAATATTTTGTATATGTTAAAATAATTAAAAATAATTTTTTTAATTAAAAGGTTATGTATTGAACATAAATTTTAATATGAATTTACTAATTTGAATTTTTTAATATAGATGACATTTTTTAGGTACATATATAAAATAATAAGCTATTTACACAAATTAGAAAAATTTAGATTTGAATTTCGATCATATACACCTAACCTATTAATACGGTAATTTAAACTTTTTTTATCGGTTAAACTATGAGTCTATGACTCATAAAACAACAAGACTGAATTTACACCGCATTAAAATTACAATAACTTACCATGACACATTATTTTAATGAAAAGTGATTTTACTAAAATTTAGGAGCAATAATAATAATGTGTGGTGTGGACCATAGCAATGAAAACATTGAAAAACCCCACCATATTATAGAGTTGTCAGCAAGCCATTTATTTTCTCTTTCGTTTTTCATTTCATTCACTTACTTACTCCTATTTGTATCTTCCTCATTCATTTCTCCTCTCACCTTTCTCTCTCACACATCATTCCACAATATCCCAAACCCACCACCAGCTAATACTCCAAATAAAACCCACGCCAATAACGCATTTACATACATACTTAGTCTTCACATTACAACATAAATAACTCTCCCAACCATTTCACCATTTCATTTCATCACATCTCTCCCTTTTCTCCTCTTCTCCTACTTCTCCCTCTCTATCTATTTCCTCTTCAATCATGGCCGTTGAATCTCGCCATCTTCACCTCTTTTCCCCTCAACTCATCACCAACCGGTACATATTTCTCTTCTCTTTAGTACTTGTTTGGTATCACGGTAAATATATCAAAATCTGTGATTTTTCAGAAGCTACACTGTGTGACTTCTGTAATACAACGGTGCATCATTGTGATTCTGACATACATGTCGTGATATCAAACATAGTATTAATCTCTCTATGTTATTTTATCAAAATTTTGATATTCTATGTTTCATTTTTTTTTTTTGCAGAGATATGATGAACCCTATTGAAACAAACGTGAACAACATCTACAACAACATATCACAAATGGGTTACTCATCAATTCCACCTTCATCCATCAAAACCACCGCAACGGAGACACTAATCCTTCCGGCGTACAACTCAATAACAACCGATTCATTACCTCAAAAAACAGCTATGAACTCAGACAGCGGTTTAACTTACAACGTTAATGTTCCATTAAGGAAACGTTCTAGAGATTCTAGAGACTATTCAAATTCCATTAATTTTCCTTACCCAAATTCTTATCTTTCTCACTCAACACAACAACAACAACAACAACAACAACAAAACAACAACAATAACAAAAGTTGTGCCTCTTCATCTTTCTCTTTTCTTGGTGAAGATATTTCTGTTCAGATCCAAAGGCAACAACTTGATATTGATCAACTCATTTCTCAACAAGTAAGTTCAAAAAATTCATATGGGTCATCTCAAATTTCATATGGGTCATTTCAAAATTTGTTCTTGATTAAAAAAATCTAATTTTTTTATTTTATTTGTTTAGATGGAGAAAGTGAAATATGAGATTGAAGAAAAAAGGAAAAGACAAGCTATGAGATTAATTCAAGCAATTGATATGAGTGTGACAAAGAGATTAAAGGCTAAAGAAGAAGAAATTGAGAAAATTGGGAAAATGAATTGGGCTTTAGAAGAAAGAGTTAAGTCACTATGTATGGAGAATCAAATATGGCGTGATTTAGCTCAAAGTAATGAAGCAACAGCCAATGCTCTACGCTCAAATCTTGAACAGCTTCTTGCGCAACGCGGCGTCGATGAAAACGGAGAAATTTCTCCGGCAGGTATGCCGGTTGGTTTAATGGATGATGCAGAATCATGTTGTGATAGCAATGAGAGTATTAATGATGATGATGATGGAAATGCTGTGGATCAATGGAGAAAATTAGGGGATGGTAATAATAATAATGGTAAGAATAAGAAAATTGAAGCAATGAAAGTGAATGGATCAAAGTGTGGTGAAAATGGTAACAATTTTGTGAATAGCATGAAACTGTGCAGTAACTGTGGGAAAGATGAATCATGTGTGTTGATTTTACCTTGTAGACATCTTTGTTTATGTGGTGTTTGTGGTTCTTCTCTTCACATTTGTCCTATTTGTAAATCTTTTAAAACTGCTAGTATCCATGTTAACATGTCATGAATCATGAACATGGAGAAATTTACATTAGGTAGTTTTGATTAGAGAAAGGGAAAAAACAATTTTATCACTTGTTGCAAAAGGCAAAAAAAAAATGTCATTTTGATCCCAAATCTCTTCTTCAATCTTTTCTTTTTATGTTTTTGTTGCATTAGCCCATTGTTACATTAGTCAATTGAATTATGCACAAAATATTTTTTGGGTACAAAGCACTAATTTATTTTTACATAGGCCAAAGTAATACAAATCTTATCTACACATTTATATTTTTACAATTGAATAAATAATTTTGCTATTTTCTGTCCTAAAATTAGAGTTACAATTTTCATAATCATCTTTGATTAATTTTTTTACTGATGTACTATTATTATATCAAAAATTTATACAGAGCAAATTTAAATAATAAATATTTTAAATTACTAATAGTAAAAGTTGTGAACACTTATTTTAAGAAAAGGGATTAAAAAGATCATTTTTGAACATAATTGTAAAGAATTGAACCTTAATTCTCTCTAACCGACGAAATGTTGTTAAGTGGTTGAGGTTAATTATTCTTTAATTAAAGGTCGAGAGTTTAATTCTCAACTTAATTGTAGAAAATTTTTAAATCTGTGGATTAACCGTCTTACTCTTTTAATACTTTATAATCCAATCAAAAATTATAGATATCCCAATCTCAAAAAAAGAACGTAATCCTCCCTAAAATTACTCCTATAACGTTAATCACCACTAGTTAATTATCGTTTGGTTTGATTATTTCTTTTTAAAATAAGAAAGTTAAAACCAAAACAAAAATGAGTAAAATACGACTGAATTTTTGCCTTATGCATTTAAGGTGTGATTTGTTGTGTCATCATTGTAGAGACTATTTTGGCGTATTAGAAGGATAAGGTAAAGTAAAACAAAAAAGTGAAAAATAGAAAAATTATTTAAATGTAGGGTCCACAGAAATTGATCTACCTGACAGTTCCCCCAATAGAGAAACGAGGTAAACCTCGAAAGGATAGAAAGATTGATTAATTAATGTAAAGTGGTAGCGCGTGGGGAATAGTCGCGTGGAGTCAACGAGAAAGGGACGAGTGTGCGGCAAAAGCTGACACGTAGGACGCGCGCAAATGTCGCTGTTGTTGTTGTTGTTTTAGTAGTGTGTCTGTAACGGCCATTTTCTTATTAATAACTCACTCTTTTAACCAAAAGACATTTCTTAATCACAACCCCACACGTTCTTTCTTCACCCGTGCTACCCAACACTCACTGCAACGCTAATAAAACAAAATTACTAGCATTAGTATTAATCCTATGTTCATATTGATCATGATCGTGTTAACATGTGTCCTTAAGGGTTCGTTTGGTTGGAAGGAAAAAAAGTATGAAGGAAGAAAAACACGGAAACCAACGCATGTATTTGGGCTATTTTATAATTCAAATACATCTCTCGAATTTCGTGTTTTCCTTCCTTTCTACTTTCTTTCCTTCCAACCAAACGGACCCTAAGGGTTTGTTTGGTTGGAAGGAAAGAAAGTTGGAAGGAAAAAAAACACGGAAACCAATGCATGTATTTGAACTATTTTATAATTCAAATACATCCCTCGAATTCCGTGTTTTCCTTCCTTCTTATTTTCTTTCTTTCCGATCAAATGGAGCCTAAGACATATTTTAAGATGTTAAAAATAATAAATTTTTAAAATAAATTCAATATTGTTTGAGTTATGGCTCACCTTAAGTTCTACTCCATCCGGCTATAAATATAAGTAAATTTAATTTTTTTTTTGTATATTTTACTATTGATGTATCTGGTCTATATTTATAGTTAGATACATTAATTGTCAAATGTATCAAAAATGTCAAATTTTGGTTATATTTATGCTAGAGGGAGTACATGTGATAGTTTATATACAATACTCTACACTCTTCTAACCAATTGAGACATCTTTTTTACAAAGGACAAAAATAAAACTATAACATGTTAACTTAAAACAAACGTAGACTTGAGATCGGGTCAGAACAAATCAGTTTTAAGTTTTAACAATATTAAAGAAAAAAATTGTTGGGGTGAAGAAAAGTCTTGTGTTGATTGAGAAGACGGTGGCGTTTTGTTTTATGATTGATTAGATTTAGATCAGTTTTTAAATTAAGTTTATTAAAGTAAATAGAAAAGAGTGGTGTTAAATTCGGTGGCGGTGCTGTGGATACTATAGATCATTTTGGGGAGTGGGGAAATCAGGAAATAAATTGGTGATGGTTGTTGAGTGAGGCGTGTCCTACACAACTTACTGTGTGACCTTATTTCACTATCTTTTCACTGTTAAATAGGGACTAGAGCAAACCACTATCAACCCCAATTATATTCTCCCTTTATGTCTACCTCAAATTAAAACACATTTCTCAAAGAAATTTTATCAATATAGTGGTAAAAAATTACAGAATTTTTTTACTAACAATACTATAATAGTATTCTGTCTGATCTTTAAAATAAGAAATAAATTATTTTTTATATTCATTTGAAAATTTATGTATTTAGTCTACATTGTAAGTTAGATACATTAGTTTTTTAATGAACCTAAAAAGTAATTTGTTTTTTATAAACAAAAATTTATACTTAATTTTAGAGTAAATATCCATTTTGATACTTAAAATTTGTAATTGTTGATTTCATTTGTAAAATTAGATGGAAAAAGTAAGGGTCATGTTTATTAACACATCATCATAGTTGATAAATTATTTTAATATTTTGGATTAATTTTCCTAACAGAGTCAACAATAAAAATTCTAAAATGTTTTATGCTGATTTAGAAATTACTTAATGACACTTTTAGAAATTAAAATGACTATTAACTTCATAATTTTATTTGTTACTGTAGACAAATAGTTAAAATGAAATTTATCATATTTTATCGAATGTTATTGATTTAGTGATAATTAATATTAAACCTGACAAGGAGAACAATAATTCAATTCTTACAATTACATTTAAGAAAAATTAAATTTAAAACTACTTGATGACCGAATTAATTTTAACCACGGTATTAAACCAGTGGTAAAATCCAAAAATAAAAATATAATATTTTGTGTGTTAGTTTAAGGAGGTTAGGGTACGGTTGTTCAGGAGGAACAATAATTGTGTATGTACAAAAAAGATAGTGGTGCAGTGGATAGATTTTACGGCACGCGGTTAAAAATGGGAAACAATGCTGCTATCATTACTCGATTTTGTTTTTGTTGTTCTGCTCTTCTGTTGTACTGTTACTGTTTGGTTTCAGTTTTTATTTTTCTGATTCCTACCACCCACCCACGACTGAATAATGAAATGAAATGGGTTTTATTTCCCAAAAGAAGGGTACTATTTTCAGTGTTTTGCGTATTTTCATACCCTTGGGAAACAGAGAACAGAAGAAAGGGTAAAAATGAGTTGGGTTGGGTTGATTAGCATGTGAGTGGCACGTGACAGGTCAATTCTAGTTTTGGAAGTCAATTATCAGCAAAAGAGGTGGGGATCTTGGGGCATGCGTTTGCTTATTTGAGTAGTGCCTCTAATTAGACGTGTTTGCGGTTCGGTTTATTTTAATTTTAAGTGTGATTGATTTTTCTTTGGTTGAACCGGAGTTAATATATGATTATTTTGTTAAGTTTGTTCATTAGGTGATTTTTTTTTTCAGCTTATTTGATTATGTGAAGTGTGAATTCTATGGAATAAACAGAATAACAAAGTTTTCAAGGCAGAAATAAGCACAATTAAGTAATTAATCAGTTGTTAGAGTAAATTAAACTTATTTCATTATGGTGGTTGAAAATTAATAGTAATATAAATTTTGGTTTAAATTCTCATATGTGACGGTTGAACACTTTTATGTGTATAGGCATCGGCTAGCTAAGTTATCTTGCTTGTAACTCTTTGAGTTTTTATGGCACACGTTGTGCTTGTAAGGACTTTACTTTAGTGTTAATATAATCCATTTTTCTTGTTAAAAAAAATAGTATCAATTTTTTTTATTAATCATAATATTATTAATTTGTTACAAAATAAATATATGAGATTTTATTTTACTGTTTATATGATACAATATGCAATCAATATAATTTTGTTTTAATGGTATGAGAGAATATGTTTTGATAACCTACTAGTACCGTTTTCTAGGCTAAGTTAGAATTGGATTTGTAAAGTTTGGTCGGATAATAGATCGATTGATATTAGTTTGATTCATTTGATAGAATTAACTTAAATATTAAAGTTTTATTTGGTTTTGTTTGACTTAGTTTTTTAATCAAAAATTGAAAATTCAACCGAAATGTGTGATTTAAAAGATTAATAAAAAGAGCAACGAACGAGTGAAGGAGTAATGAATCAAAAAAATTAATGAATAACTCTTTGATTGATCACGAATTTAAAAATGTAATTCTTTTTTCAACAAATAAAAAAAGTGCAACTCTTTGCACTAAAGAAATGTGCAATACTCCTAACAGAATAAATATAAAATTATTGGAATTAAGCACTAAAAGAGAATAAATTAAATTATATTTTTTGTGAAAAACCACATTCACACCACGAAATATTATTAAATTTAAATGAAACGGTTCTATCATCAATTATTTGTCACACAAATTATTGTTCTATATATGCTTTTATATTTCTTTGTTTTTTAACAATATTTGCATCTATATTTCAACAACGAGGGAGAGCCAAATTTTATTTTATTTTTATAAGCAAGAGCCATAAAACTTATGTGGGGGTGAATTAACAAAGGAAATAATTGATAAAAGAAATCTAAAATATATATATATATATATATATATATATATATTAACATTGTTTTTTTTTTTCCTGAAAGGATATATTAACATTGTTGAAACTTCAACTACATGACATAGATATTGTAACAACTTCTAAATATTACTACATTATGGATTATCGATGATAATATTTTCCATTGAATATAATGTGTATATGGTAATGGCCCCGAAATGTTCGGCTCCATAATATAATAAGACACTGAAATTGTACAAAAATACTATAAAATAAAAAACAATACGACACTGAATTTTCAATTGATTTAGGAGTACGTAATTTTTATATTATGAAAAACGATTCAAGTATTTTAGATGATGAAATATAATGAATAGATAATTATGGAACAAGAGGCAAGAGTCGTGAAGGTTTGGGTGGCAAGAACAAGTCAATAGTAGCAAATGAGTCGCTATATATTGACATCAAATTTAATTTGACTAATAACAAAGATACAAATAACTCTATATTTACAAAACGTGATTGGCAATTGTTATAATTGCCTTGAAATCTCATTGGAATAGAAAAATGAAGAAAAAATATATTCTGCCAAGCACGCTTGACGTGCTCCCAGGCACGCACAACATGCTGGAAGGGACGTGCAACGTGCACGCGACCAGATTTTATTTTGTTGTTTTTTTGGGTTTTTTTGGCCAGATTTGTTCCAGTTTTTATATGAGATTTGTTCCTATTTTATTTTATATTTTACCCTATAAATATAGAGGTTTAGGAACAAGGTAAAACACAAGAGGAGAAGGGAAAGAAACAATTACTCTCTAAATTGTTTATTCTTCATCTTGGAAACACTATATTAAGTTTTTAGGTTACGGGAAGAAACTTGGGATTAGGGTAGGATTAGGTTGGCGGCTAATTCTTGTAACCCTTATTGGGAGTTTCATTGTAACGATGATACTTTGGAAATAGTGGAACGGAGGGGCTGCTCTTTCCCCCAGATTAGGTCAGAATTTGACTGAACTGGGTAAACAAACGATTGTGTCTTTTACTGCTTTCTCTATATTTTCTCTTGTTTCATATTGTTGGATTAATATTCATTGTCTCTATATTCTTTGATACGTGGTTGCTTAATCACTTTGCTCCACACATCAAAATCTTATTGGTGTGACTTTATTTCAAAGGAATTCACAACTATTGGCGCCCACCGTGGGGCAAGGATCAAATCGTGAATTAGGTACCATGGTTTCGAAGTTTGATGTTGAGAAGTTTACCGGAAAAAATTACTTCGGGTTGTGGAAGGTAAAGATGAAGGCGGTCTTAGTCCATAACAACTGTGATGAAGCCTCGAAGGGAGAAGCACAGATGCCGGCAAAGCTTTCAGCTGATGAGAAATCTGCGTTGAATAAGAAAGCGGTTAGTGTTATTGTCTTGTGTTTTGGAGACAACGTGTTGAGAGAAGTAGCTAAGGAGACCAATGCGGCGTCTATGTGGGCCAAACTTGATTCATTGTACATGACCAAGTCGACGGCACATAAGCAGTTTCTGAAACAAAAGCTCTACTTTTATCGAATGGTGGAGTCGAAATCCATAACGGAGCAACTGGCAGAATTCAATAAAATTATTGATGATTTGGCAAATCTAGATGTAAAAATAGAAGATGGAGATCAAGCCTTGCACTTACTGTGTGCATTACCTAAATCCTATGAAAGTTTCAAGGATACTATGCTCTTTGGTAGAGAAAGCGCTGTTACCTTGGAGGAAGTTCAATCGGCCTTGAGGACGAAAGAACTAACTAAGTCTAAAGACTTGAAGGTGGAAAACAGTGAGGATGCGTTAAATATTTCTGGTGGAGATAGAGGTAGGAAGGCAAGGTCAAAACGAAGCATTAAGTGGAATTGTCATCATTGTAATAGGAAAGGTCACTTCAAGAAGGATTGTCCGGAATTAAAGAGCAATAATAATTTTGTGCATGTTGTGGAAGAGGGTTATGAGAATGCGAAAGCACTTTTGGTGTATAGTTGGAAACCGGAGGAGAATGAATCTCTGAACTCTTGTGATTCTCATGACGGTGGAGAGTTAGAGGATTTCGGGTTGGAAGTTTCAGAGGAATTGGAGAGGTCTTGCCAATTACAAGGTGGAATTATTTTGGTGGAATCTCAGATTGAGGTGGAGTTTTCCAATAGTGGGAGAGAAACAACATTAGCTCTTGGAAATATGAAGGAGAGTGGAATTGTTGAACCAAAGGGGTGTGGCCATGGGGACCTTGGTGGCAGTGTTTCAATTATGGCTGAAGCAGTGCAAGACCTTGAGAGGAACTTCAGGGAGGCAATTGAAAGCAAATTTGATCAAACTAGAGAACTTGTTATACTGCGGGAGGTAGTTGCAAGCAAGAGGAGTTTGATGTTACAGTTTGAGGTGGATCAACCTAAAAATCCAAGGTTGGTTTGGTGCCAAGCAATACTTCGGATGACGGAAGGTATTCCTAGGGATCAGAGGGTAGTTGAGCTTGTTGAGCTATCTAAAATTCCGGTGATAGCTGTGAGCAAACAAATCTTCAGGAGGACGGACTTAGCTACTCCGGGGGCTGAAGTGGAAGCGGTGTATCTTGTTGTTGGGCTACCTAAACACCCTATGGTAGTGGAAGACGAGAACTTCATGAAGGAAGACATTTCGAGGGATGAAGGAAAGGAAGCAATGCTTGCAGAAAGCAAGTGGAAGCAAGTGCCTATGTCAAGGTTCAAGTGTGACTTGGACTTGGTCTGTGATTTTGAATAATAGAAGTTCAAGATGGAGAGAGTAGCATGGTGGTTGGTGTAAATTGACATCGCCATCGATTTTAAAGTCAAGGTGGAGAATTGTTAGAATTGCCTTGAAATCTCATTGGAATGGAAAAAGGAAGAAAAAACATATTCTGCCAAGCACGCCTGACGTGATCCCAGGCACGCACAACGTGCTCACCAGCAGGAAAAGTTTCTGCCAGGCACGCACAACGTGCTGGAAGGGACGTGCAACGTGCACGCGACCAGATTTTATTTTGTTGTTTTTTTGGGCTTTTTTGGCCAGATTTGTTCTAGTTTTTATATGAGATTTGTTCCTATTTTATTTTATATTTTACCCTATAAATATAGAGGTTTAGGAACAAGGTAAAACACAAGAGGAGAAGAGAAAGAAACAATTACTCTCTAAATTGTTTATTCTTCATCTTGGAAACACTATATTAAGTTTCTAGGTTACAGGAAGAAACTTGAGATTTGGGTAGGATTAGGTTGGCGGCTAATTCTTGTAACCCTTATTGGGAGTTTCATTGTAACGGTGATACTTTGGAAATAGTGAAACAGAGGGGCTGCTCTCTCCCCCAGATTAGGTCGGAATTTGACTGAACTGGGTAAACAAAAAATTGTGTCTTTTACTGCTTTCTCTATATTTTCTCTTGCTTCATATTGTTGGATTAATATTCATTGTCTCTATATTCTTTGATACGTGGTTGCTTAATCACTTTGCTCCACACATCAAAATCTTATTGGTGTGACTTTATTTCAAAAGAATTCACAACAGCAATTTTTGGATAAAACCATTCGTTGAAAACAAATATCTAAACTAAAATAAATAAATAAAAAACAAATATCTAACTTTGTTTAAGTCTTTTTTTGACACAATTGACACCTAAAAATTTGAAATTCTTTAATTTCCTCCTTATGTAAATTGTTTTACTAAAATACCTATAAACTTTTTAAAATTGCGAAACAACCTCTAAATTGTTGGTCATTTAAAATTTCAAAATTTATAAATTGATTATTATTTTTTTCGAATTTTAATTTGATCGATCAAAAACTTTTAAAATTAGTATAAAATAACCTAAAATATTGACAATGATATTATTTTTTTTGTTATTAACTCAAATTTCATTTCTTGAAATGAACAACTAAAAAATATCACTAAACAAATAAAAGAGCCGTACAAACCGCAAAAGTAACCATGTAAATCACATTAGAATCACCTATCTTTGGTCACATTCATCCAACACCAACACCAACACCAAATGGTACTTTTATTTTCTCTTTCACAACATCAAATAATTATGATGTAGGACACCTAGTAAACAGTACTACTAGGATATAGTAGTTGTATAAAAGAACTTTTATTTTTTGATTTATAAAATAATTAATGTATTTGATCTATAATATTATCAACTAAATACATTAATTATTCTATGGAGGTAAAAAGTAAAAATTCTATTATTTTTAGAACTAGATGAAATATGGTAATGTATAATAATATAAAGGATCTTCCTAAGAAGTTAAAAAGAAAAATATTACTATACATTAAGAAAAAATTATTTTCATGTTATTGAAAAAACAATTTTTAAATATAAGTTTTTAACAAACAAATATTCATTAGCATTAACATACATATTTGTTAGCATTTGCCTATTCAAAGATATTGATAAATTGGTCAACAAAAGTTAATGTAATTGGTTAAGAATTTTGTCAAAATACATTAATTTTTTTGATATAACAAAATACAATAATTTTATTTGATAAAATTTCTCTTATATTTTCAAACGGAGTAGTACTTTGAATTCAATCAACTAACTTATTTGTCATAAATTACTTTATAAATTATAAATTTATCCACTGTACAAATAAACATATATCAACTACTCCCTCCGTCCCAAAATAAGTGTCACAGTTGACTAGTTTACGTTTGCCAACGCACAACTTTGATCGTTAATATCTTTAATTATTTATCTTTAAAAATTATAAAAATTGTATACCTAAAAAATACTCATCGAGACAAATCAAACAAAATCTTACATGTTAATATTTACATTTATATATTAGTAAAAAAATAAGGTCAAAGTAAATTATGTGAATAGTGCAAAATGGTCAACTACAACACTTATTTTGGGACGGAGGGAGTATCGACTATTTAAAAAAATGGCAAAAAATAAAGCTAAAACTCGCTATGAGAATTGATTTCTCAAACTCGCTACTATTATATTTACAGTAGCGTGTTATGAACTATACAAAAAATTGGGTAGATCGGAAATTTTTTACAGTAGTAATGAGAGCATATAGGTGTTTTTTTTTCACCTTTCAGGATTATTTTAAAAAATAAAAATCACAATTTTTCAATGCATAAAAAAAAAATCAACTACTATCAGCTACTACAATAAAACTGTATCTCCACTCCACATTGGAAAAGCAAGTAGCTAGGTTAGCTAGCACTAGCAGTAGTGACCTTGTTCCACGTTCATATTGAAAAGCAAAATTTCCAAATCAATCGACCAGTCACCACCATCATCCATACTATAGTCCCACTCAATTAAAAACACTGCTTAGATAGTCCAAATTTGATTTATGTACGCATACAGAAAAATATGATGTTTCTTGATTTGATGCAATTTGGGGACACAAGAAACCACAACCTCTTATAGTGGACCCCACTTTTAGGTCAGTCAGGTACAAATGCCAAAGGTAGCATTTAAATGAAGAGTCACAAACAAGGACAACACAAAAATAATGGGGTTGAGTGATTTTTTTATTTTATTTTCATTTTAGTAATTTGATTTTGTAGGATGGGATCTTTTTGGGCCTATGTGGGTCCCATTATATTAGGACCATCTGTCCCTTTGTGACCGGCAGCTCTACAAAACACGTGAATCTGATTCCCACTCATCACAATTTAGGGTGTGTTTGGTTGCATTGATTGTGGAAGGAAAGATTGTGGAAGGATGGAAAGCTCACTTTTCTAGATTTTTCCTTTGTTTGGAACAACTCATCAAATTGAAGGATTGATTATATTTTGGTGGGTCCCATGTTTTTTTCAATCCCCCCAAATATGGAAGGAAAGTGGCATATAGACAAAAGTTGATGTTAAAAAGACAATTATGTTATTTTTTATAAAAATATTTTAGTGATATGTGTATGGGCATTTATGTCATTTTATTAAATATGACTTAATCTTTCCTTTCATTTTCCTTTCACTTTCATGTCTACCAAACAACTTAAAAATCATTCTACTTTCTACTCACTTTCTTTCCTTCAACATTCTTTCCTCTAATTTTCTTTCCTTTCACTTTCTTCTCTCATCCAAACAGAACCTTAATAACCATTGCACAAAGTTAATTATACTCCATTCTTTTTAAAATAATCGATTTTTTTATTAATATAGTGCATGTTAAATACTACCTTCGTCTCAAATTAAAAGACTTATTTTGACTACAACACGTTTGCCAATGCACAATTTTAATCACTAATATTTTTAATTTGGCATTATATTTATATCTATAAATTATGAAAAAAATACGGTCAAAGCAAGATACATGGATAATGTCATTTAGTCAAAATTAATCTTATATTTTGAGACAGAGGTAGTATTATTAAAGTAGTACTGTAGTATAATCACACTTATTCAAAGGCATTCGTAAAAACTACAAATTATATTTCTATAATATAGTGCATGTTAAATATTATTTAAGTAGTACTGTAATATAATCACACTGATTCACAGTCATTCGTAAAAGCTAAAAGCTACAGTACAAATTATATTTCTATAAAATATTATGAAGTTCCTATCATAATATTAAATATAAATTTATATATACATTTTATAAAAATATATAAATAAATAAATAAAAAATTATTATGACAAATAATTGAAAAAATAGAAAAAATAAATTAATATTATATTAAAAATAGAAAAATCAATTATTTTAGGACGAACTAAGTTATAAATAATTCAACTAATCACATTTATAAATAGTTTATTTTTTAAATTTATTAAATAGTCTATGTATTTAATTTATAATTTAGATTAAATTTATACACCGTTCAATATATATATATATATTGAAGCATCCTCCTTTCTTAATAAGTTTGTTTAAGGTAAATACGACATAATTTTGTGTTTGATTGAATATTAATATATTAAAGATAAAATTTATTTAAATTCATGTTTTAGTAATTTTTAATAGATTTTTATCTCATCTTTATTTAGGTCAAGTATGTTTTCTTTTTTTAATAAGAAAGAGGAGTAGCGAAGAGCTACAACCTCAAAAATGAATATACAAATTTAGATTAGAGATATATTCCTAATCACAAAAAAAAAAGAGGGAGACTAGGCCAACATTGTGGGGAAATAATAACATTAAAGAAGAAAAATAAACAAAATCACAACACAAGAATATAACGTAGAAATTATAAAATCAGAGAAAAAATTACGATCGTAGTTTAAATCGACAACCAAAGAATAAACACCATATAAAAATTGTTACATTATATAAACTTCATTTTCATCTACTCTAAAACCCCAATACACCCACAATTTCTAAAGTAAATATTTGAACTATATATCACAATACTCTAAAACAAGAGCATAAGAGAAAACAAAGTCAGATATAAACTTAAAGTGTTTTTGATTGGTGCTTTGGAACATGAAATTTGAGGTCTCTATATAACACTAAACTCCACAACTTTTCATTTCTCTAAGCAAACTGAGACTTCCACAACTTTTCGTGACCTTTAATTTTCCTTCATTAGCAATGTGGGACTAACATTGCAATCAACCCCCAACAATCTGCATCTTGATTGTAATGATCTTCAATCTTCATTGTCTACACCGACAAACATTGTCTTCACCGACAATCAACCACTACTACAATTTTGGGTTATTATAGCACCTATTTAATGGCGCTTTATTGAAAAGCGCTATAAAACAATAACACAGAACCCCTATAATAGCGCTTTAATTAAAAGTGCTAATAAAACTCAAAATTCAAGGAGGATATAATAGCGCTTTTGTTAAAAGCGCTATCAAACCTACAAATGCAGAATATTATTATAGCAGTTTATGTGAAACGCTATTAAACCTGATACCCTATAATAGCACTTTTGACATAAGCGCTATAATAAAACAAATCAAAAAAATAAAAATTTTATATGAGCTTTCAATTTCACAATAGAACTCCATCTTCCTTGTGACTTTTTTCTTCTTCGTCCTTTGCTCACAACTCCATCTCGTCGAAGTGTCGAATTTTAATCTTCATCCTTATCAAGTTCCTTTGTTTTAACCCAACATCTCCATCTTCGTTGAATTGTAAATCCTTCTACTCTCGTTTACATCTCAATCTCCGTCGAACCTAGTTCCTTTGTTTCAATTCACCACCTCCTTCCCCAGTGAACCCCAAATCTCGTGATTTCTCTCCCGAAGCAAGAGTCCATTGTACGTTGAACCCTAAGTTAATGCTCTGACAATCTTCACCTTGATTTTAATAGTTTCATCTTCCGCAACCATTGTCTTCATCGACAATCATAATTCTCATTGTCTACACCAACAAATTAAATTATTATACTCCACCATAAAGAGTACACTACACTTGGAACTAAACCATCCTAACAATTTTCTTCATTTGGAACTAAATCCTCCCAAGAATTTAAACATCTCAAAACCTTGCTGAAAATTTATGGTGCAACTTCCATGTTGGCTTTCTCCAAAAGTTCATCAGCCATCGAGATAACTGCATACCTTGCATTTAATGCCAACCAATGCATGCACGCTATTACCGCACATCTTGCATCTATGTCAGTCATTGTCCGTGTGCTTTCACCACACAACTTACATCCATGCTAACATACCAATGCCTACGTGCCACTTGGACAACTACATGTCCAAAACGCCTTGTGCAATGCATCAACTACAATGCAATATTATTCCTCTTCAGCACCTCCACAAAATCACACTTGTGATTTCTTCTTGAACCGAAAGCTCTGATACCACTGTTGGGAAATAACAACACTAAAGATGAAAAATAAACATAACCACAACACAAGAATAAAACATGGAAACCCCAAATCCGATGAAAAAACCACATCCGTTGTCTAAACTGACAACCAAAGAATAAACACTATGTAAAAATTGTTACAACACATAAACTTCACTCTCAATCACCCCAAGACTCCGGTATACCCACACTCTCTAAAGTAAATATTTGAACTACATTTCACAATACTCTAAAACATGCGCATAAGTGAAAACAAAGTCAGATATAAACTTAAAGTGTTTCTGACTAGTGTTTTGAAACAAAGAACTTGAAGTATCTATATATAGTATTGAACTCCACCACTTTTCACTTCTTTAAACAATGTGAAACTTCTACAATATAATTTCTTTGACTTTTATTTTCCTTCATTAGTAACGTGAGACTAACATTACAAACAACTCCAACAAATTCCTCCTTAAATACTTACTACCCTAATTTCTATGTTTGACTAAATTTCCATCATGATCTTAAAATTTTGCCCATCCTATATTAATGTTTTAAAAAAATTGACAAATAAAATAACAGAACCTAAATGGGAATATCTATCCTTACCTTGATGTCTAGATGTTCTTAATATATAAAAAATATATTATAATTTGATCAAAGTAATCTCTACAAAAAAAAAATCAATCAATGAGCTCTCCAAAAGGCCCTACAAATTATAATTTGTACTTACACAAAAAAACTGACTATTCTGTATTTTAAATATAAGTATGTGTAATTTTAAATTTAAAAGTTCTAACATTTATGGCTAAATTAATTACGCAGAGTTGGACTTACCACCGAATAATTATAAAAAAAATAATACTAGGAGTAAGAGATAAAATAAAATACTATAGAATTATAAAAGATAGTGAACAATTAGACATTTATTAAGAAATAAAAAACACATTTTAGTTTTTTTTTTACTAAACACACACATTTTAGTTTTGAAAAAAACATATTTTTTTTTATTGAACTCATTATAAAACTTTCATGATATATAAATGTAAGTGTCTTTAGTGCTTTTTCTTTTTTTATGATTACCTATAGCTCTTTAAAGCATTGTTAATATTTTTTTTGCAAAAAATTACTACGCTTTTTACAATAAATTAAACAATGTGATTATAAAATAAAAATTAAACAATGTAATTTTTATCTTAAAAATTGTACTTATTGCATTAATTGCTGGATTAGAATTGTGACTTGTGAGACACTAGTGGACATGATCTATGATGCCAAAAGATTGTCCATATTTCTTTTCTGTAGTTTATGGGCCTGCATTTGATCACAAATTAAATCATTGAACGATTTTAATATTTTTCAAAATAAGTGATTTTATTTATAAATAATTCATTGACAACTCATATGATGGTTGAGAATATCATTTGTGTTTTTTTTTTATTTTCTCTTTGAAATTGTCTATACCACCCACCTTTATATGGATCGTATTCATGAAATTGACTATTTTGTTTTTCATTTTTCAATAATAAATTGTAGAATCATTCAATTGGGTCACTTCATCACACCCTATGCTTAGACAACAAATTTTTGGGCAAATTATTCATATATTGGCAATGGATATAGTGACCCATCAAATGAATGATAGATGAATTTTCTATTCTACATCAATTTGCCGTGTTGAATTTGATTCCCCATTAAGAATCTTGTTATGTTCTTGTTAGATATCATATTCTTGGCTGTCGTTTTATTTTTTCTTCGTCAATTTTTTTATTGAGATTTTCAACTATTGTACTTTTAAATTTAGAGGTCCTTGTCTTACTATGTCACATGCTTGTCTTCTAATTGCTTAGAAAGGGAGTTGTGATAAATCAATAAAAATAAATAGAGTGCTAATACATTAAAATTTTCTTTGGTGCTAATAATATGTAACAATTAATATTAAGGTATTTGTTCATCATTAACTCCCACTAGAAGCTTTTAATTATTTTTTATCGTTATTCACTTGTTTATTTGTGCTCTATAAATAAGATTAATGTTTTAGTGTCAAGACATATATTTGAAGAAAACAATACAAACTCTATATATTAATTAAATAAAAGATCATAGATGTGTTATTTTATTTTATATTTAGATGTGTTATTTCCACACAACACCACATAGTTAATGATTTTTATTTTTTGACTAAATAATTGATAAAATTTGAAAGGTTGTTTTTGATTTATTTTCAACAATTGGTACCATTATATAGCCGTCTATATATAGCAGCTTGAGCCATCATCAATTCATCATAAACCGCCAAATTGATACAATTAACATCGTTTCTCATTATTATAATCCTAGTTTTTGGTCACTCATTTAAGAAAACTAAGCATGATTTGACCCTAAGTGTGATTGAACATTTGGCTGAAGTTCAATATTTAAGAATAACCATATAGTCTAAACATAAATAAACAAGACAAAATATAGGAATATAATAATGAACAATTATAATATATATTGTTGATTGTTGTAACTTGCAATGGAAAAGGACGGTTGTTTAAAATCAATTAAGCATAATGCTATATTTTTTAGTGTATCCACATTGACCTCTTTGCTAATTAAAAAATGGTAATTGTGTTTATATTGGTGTCTTTGTTAAGATAATTCGGATTGTCAAACGGTATATCTTATGAAGGTGTTTTGGTTGAGTTGGTGCAATGCACATTGGAATCCCCTAACTTTTTCAAGCTTTAAGATGCCTTTAAGCTAAGCAAATCAACCAATTACTTAAAGAAACTAATCTTTTATCGTTTCAAGATAAAATTGCATTAATAAAAAAATGATTTTAATTTTATTGATATATTTGTTATTTCATATGTGTGATTAAACACTATGCATTTGATTGACACTAGCGTATCTAATTTTGAATGTAGTGACTATTTTCAGACTATCTATCTCATCATTTGAGGTACCTTCAATCTAGCGAGAGAAATAATTACTATGTTCGGCGTTGAGTATTCTTATCTCAACCAAAAACACTATGAATTTGATCTTGTGAATGTTGGTGTAAGCCCTAGAGGCCAATAGTTTTAGTACTTGTATCTAATTATTTATTAATAATAGTATAATGTTTCTTTTATTAATAAAGAAAGACGTTTTTCTATATTATATTTGTGTTTCCAAAATAATGAAGTCCATAAAATAGAAAGTTCATTTAATATTAAGTGTGACTTAATCATGAGATTAAATTAAATGTAAGGACATTATTCTTAAGAGTATCCATAGTCAAGCTTCAATGTAAATGTGAATACCTTAAAGCATAAAGACTATTATGAAGATAGACTGATGATCGCAACTCATGGATCATAGGATAAAAAGTTATCAAGTCTTGACATATGTATAAATATTAGGGATAATATTCATAATGGATTGACCCGCTATGAGAGTACTACATGGAATATTATGCAAAGCGTCATAAGTTACTCTCATGGTGATAATGGTGTAAACCACCCTTAGACCTAAAACCACTTTGTACCATAGATGTGGAGTCAAGTAATTTGTTGCTAATTTAACATTGTCCGTAACAGGATAATTATAAATACAGTTGATGAGTACTTCACAAAGCATGTTGAGGGACAATAGTAACCTATATAGAATTTGCCAATCCTGCATAACAGGATAACTTTCACGGGCTCAATATTGAACTGAATAAGGATGACACCAAGTATGTCTTGTGTTCAATATAGACATAAAGGGCAGGGGGTAATTATACACACTTGTATTATCACAAAGGTTATGTTTAAATCACATGTTATTTTCTCGTAACTTGGGTAGCGGTGACATGTTAGATACCTTTTACTGTTTATTATAATAAATATATGATTTAATATAAATGACAACGTTATGGAAACCTACATGGTCACACACATAAAGACAATCTAATATTGAGATGATTAAGGAACATCGTAAGGTATGATGTACCTAAGAGGAACGTGAAATGTGATAAAGGTATCACAATAATTAAACAAGCAAGCACACTATAATATATGATGGATGAGCGCGCACATGAGTATACACACTCATGAAGAGCATGCGTCATAAGGCTTATCTTAGTGGGCATTGTTTTCTTATTGCCAAGACAAAAGTTTGTCTTGGTGCACAAGACAAAAATATATATATATATATATATATATATATATATATATTGACCTCTTGACAAATCTCTATACACATCAAGAAGCACATGAATATTTTAGAGTTGGAGAAACCTTAAAATCATTCTTCTCTCAATATTCATATAAGCCATCATACTAAGGAGTTAACACTCTTTTGAAAGTGACTGTTCGTGTGGACTGACTAGAGGCGTTGGTGATCATCTTCAATGCTCGTGATCTTATATTGTCCGTGAATCAAAAAGTTCTTCTCTACAAAAGACAATAACTCTATAACACATGATCATACCCATTCATATAAAGACCGCTTAAAGAATTTTTTGAATTCTGCTACTTATACTCTCTATTTTCCTTCATTGACATGCGATACTAGCTCTATTTAAATTCTATTTAAAGACATCACATTATATGACTAGAAATTAATAATAGAGTTTAATTTAAATATCTTATCCGTGTAAATGTTTTTCCCCATAATCAAATTATATTAATTCAATTAAATAAAACTAAGACAATGATTAACGTATGTCATAAATGTACATTTTAAAAAAATTTGTAAAAGAATATAATTCAGTTAGTATGAACATTACAAGTAATATGTAGAAATTGAACTTTAATCTTGATAAACACATTTATTCATCATTTTAAAAGGTGAAATTCTTACTATTAAACTATCTGACAAAAAAATTCATAATAGAAATATTATCAAAAAATTAATAATGTAAAATCTTTATACACTAACAAATAACAACACATATAAATAAAATTTACAATGTAGGGATAGTAGTTCAAATTTTACTACATTCCCTTATTTACTTTCACAGCTAAAAAATTTAGCCACCACACTATCTAACAAAACAAATATAATTTTTTTTGACAAAACAAAACAAATATAATTAAAGCTACAATAATAATATTTATACTTTTATCACAAAAAAATAAAATAATATTTACTTGTCTAAGAAAAAAGGTAAGCCAACAAACACTATACCATTGTGCACCATGTCTCCCTTTTAAGACAAAGACTTGTAAATAAACTAACCCACTTTCATTGCTTTTGTTCCCTTTTCTACATAGAATCACACATCAATTTTATGTGGGGTCATAACTAAAAACCCACCTTCTCCATCATCTTCACCTCCCAATGACAATTCATTTTTATGATTAAATTGCTCACATTAATTAAACATATTTATCTATCCACTCATAAAATTGGTAATATTTAATTAATTAATTAAGGATTTGAAATTAATTAATTATCAAAGCCAGGCCAGGTTCACGTACACACTACGCACCTATCCTCCAATTAGGACATTAGGACAATGATACTTAAACCAAGGTTACATCACACATGATATACATTGATATAATTTTCTTGAGAAGCTAATGTGATAGGAGACCTTTCTATTTATCTAGGCCCATGCCATGTTGCTTTCTTTTATTTATCTTGTTCAAGAATTTGTAGACGTGTTAGACTTTGTGCAAATGGGTTAGAAATGTGTGTCACATAAGTTGTCCATATCAATCGATGATAAATAATCATTTATATTTCGTCAGAAAACATAAATTCATTTTTATACTATGGTTTAAAATATATCAAAAAGTTATATTAACAAAAGTTAAATGTACTTGCTTCAAATTAATATGTTTAAATTTTAAATAAAATATATCAATTTTTATCGAGTTAATTTTTTCTTATATCTAAAATGTAGTATGATATAATTTTTTGGGTTAAATATGTTTTTAGTCCCTATAAATATCTGACTCTTCTACTTTTTGTCCCTTTAAATTTTTTTCCCACTTTTTGGTCCTCCAAATGTTTCCGATCGTGATTTTTGGTCCCTGCTTTTCGCTCAACTATGTGTACGATTCGAATTTTTTAACGAGATTTTGTCATCATATTTATAATATTATAAAAATTACTCAAACCAAAATTCATAATTTTTTAACAAATGATGAATTAACTATGGATTTTTAAGCGCAAACACTTCAAAAATTCATATTTAATTCATCACTAATTAAAAAAAATTCAAATTTTGAAAATCAATTTTTAATATACTAAACATTATTACAATACATAATTTCAAATTTTAATTAGTATACATAAGTTGACTTAAATGCAGAGACCAAAATTCATGTTAGAGAATTTTGTAGAGACTAAAAAGTAAGAAAAAAGTTTAAAGAAACTAAAAGTAGAAGGTTCAAATATTTATAGAGACTAAAAATATATTTAACTCTAATTTTTTTTATATAATGTTCCAATATTTTAGTTGGAGGTTGGGTGGACCTACTCCAAATATTGGGATAATACAAAGCATATAATATGGATGTAATTAAAGAAGGCATATATAGAGGGGTCCATGATGTGGAACCTAACTTAATTTCTTCCCTTGTGAAAGAGGGCATGCTCATGTACTAGTCCTAGGTCCATCATCATAGAATTGATTTTGTTGTTTCCTTTTGTTCTATCCTAACACATGTTTTCTTCTTTAAAGAAAAGGACCCACTAATTCTCTCCCATATCACAAGTCACTTAAAAATATAAATATATATGATGATAAAATCTATGGAGAACAATTAATTGAAATGAAGCTGGCTCCCAAAGTAAAGTAGCATGTCCAAATTATGTCTCCATAACAATTGTGAATCTCAAAGTCTAAAGGTTGAATAGTGAAAAGCATGTATTGAAAAATCCAAAGAATGGAATTCTTGGTTTTCAATTATATTCAAATGACATATTGATATTTGAGGTCGGCCTAATTTTATAAAAAAATGTAATTAATTAATTTTTTAAATTAAATTAATGTTGATTGTCATACTCATGACATTATCTAAAGTCTCATTCTCTTTAATTTTAAGCCAATGTGAGTGAGGCTTCTATTTTTATATATTCCTTTCTCAATAAAAAATATGCACAAAGAGAATCTAATTGGTTATTATGTGTAACATTATTGTTAGTTGGTCTCCTCTATTTATATTTTTATGATTCATCATATATTTTTTTATTAAATATTATTTGGGGAGGCAATTCTATATTGGGAAGTGCCTTGTTGGCATCTTAAATTTCATCTTTTACAACTTTCTTACATTCTATGATATGATTCTCAATTTACTTTGTAATGATAATGGGGTGATAATATTTATATATTGTCAACAAAAGGCATGGTGGGTCATGATAAACAATTAGGAATCAACTAGCTCATAAAAGAAAAGTGGCATATAATAAACCATTCACCTAGAAATCATATCTCACATAATGAGCATTTCTTTATAGGGGAATTAGAATGACCTTCCATGAGTTTACTTTACATAAATGGATTTGGTGCAATAGATGGAGTAATGCTAAAGAATAGGACATTATTATTTATTTGTATTTTTGAAAGCATAAGCATAAGCTTCCTCTCTCTCCCACTATGGATGAAACATTGAAAAGAGAAAACTAAAAGAAACATGAGAATGAAAAGGAGTAACAAACATTGTTAACTATTGTTTTTTTTCCTATTGCCTTTAGACATATTGGTGTGTACAAGTGTAACAATCAACTTTCCCCACTAACATAATTTCCATGTGCTAAGGTCCACATAGGCTTACTCATCCCATTAATGTACTATTGGAGTTTGTGGTCACAAACCCAACTCCCCCTATCTTGGGTAAAATGATTATGCCTTTGCCATTCTCCCTCTTTTCTATCCCCTTTTTTTTGTCAGTGGGGACTTTGTCTAAAAGTGTTTTAATACTTCCTTCTTGTCTACATTAGGCACACTTCCAAAAGTTAAATTATATGCACCATAATTTACTAGTGTCATATAAATAGGAATTTCAATTCGTTTTAATACATATTCGATTAAGATTTGATAGTTGATATTTTAATTCAATAAATTGTATTTAAATTTCACAATCCAAATATGACTTGTTTGAAATGTAATGAGATTCAACTAATTACATACTATGCGGTAAGTTATTTCTGATCTACCGTAGTTATTTTATCATACTATTTTTTACTGATTTTAATCACAACAATTGTTTTAAGATTGAACGGTTGAGATAATATATTCATTAAATATCATCAATCAATCTCAACCACTGTTTTAGATTGGACGGCTGAAATTAATTATTGTATCAACATAATTAATGAACATAATCCTATTCTAATATATATATATGGAGGCTGCTAACTACAACAATGTAAGTCGTAGTTGGATCGTAGTTAGCGAGTATGACCCATGTAAAAAATACAAGAGGATGGGGGCGCGTAGGGGGTGTGGTGAGAAATGAGCGGCGCGCAGAGAAGATGTGGGGGTGTGGGGGGCGCGCGGAGTAGAATTGAGGGGAGGGGAGGGGGAGGGGGCGCAGAGAAATTTACATGGGTTATACTTGCAACGTTGACCTACATAAGTCGTAGTTAGCAATTCCTTATATATATATATATATATATATATATATTAGATGAAAATAATTTATCTTTGATCCCTATCCCATTCTTCTTTTTTGAAAGTCTCACATTGAGTCATGAGATAATTGAGATTCAACTAGCTATCACTTTTGGACCCAATATATTATGAAGGGAAAATATTTGGTTTTATCATATAAATGGAATAGTGCATCACATTGTGTTGTCCACAATTCTTTTGATGAATGAGCAAGATTAGGCCCACATTGATAATGGACCATAAATTTTTGTTTGTTGAAATTGACACACCAATTTCATAATTTTGGCAGATTCCTATTAAGGAATAAGGATTTTCTACAATGACTTTAGCTTCTATTATTTTCCTTTTCATTTTTTGGAATAACAAATTAACAAGATATGTAAAATATCATAATTAAGGCATGGAAATAGTTACATAATTTTAGGTACACCATCAACTCAATCCTTTTCCTCATGCTTTTAAAATGGGGTTACAGTGTTTTTACACTAAAGTAATGTCTCCTCATCAATGTTGTTTCCACTAATAGCATGTCAAATCAATTCACAAGTGAGTAATTTAGTGGAGGATCAATGAAAAGATAAAAAAATTACATCAAAATTCAACATCATAGTCATTCAATTCAATTTAGACTTATAGATGTTAGGCATACTATTTTGAGTGCCTGTGGACAAAAATGGTAACATGTTTCTTGTTCCAATTCTATCTTAAAAACATTATGGAAGTAGACCCTTAATTTTTGATCTTGGTAATATATGTTCCTTTCCCTTGAGTTGGCCCTAGTGGAATCAAGGATACCCTACCATACAATAAATAGATAATAATATTTCACCATTATGTTATTGCAACTCAAATTAAAATGCTAGTACATCCTATCTTAGAAATGAATTGTCTTCTAGCTAAACCTATTGAAAATTTTAAAGATACTTTTAAAATCCAAAATATACCCCACTAAATTTTTAAATATTCCATTTGGAAAAAAAATAGGGTGTTTTAATTTTTATTAAAAGGAATTATGTATATAATTTTAAGTTTTCATCCATCACTTTTACTTACCCTATTCTTCTTCTTATGACATTACACTACCTAATGTGTTGGGAGTAATTTATTGTACTCATGTTGTAAAAACAAAAAGGGCCGCATGAAAAAAAGTATGATAGGTATGTGATTTAATGTGTTGGGCCTCATTGACACTAGGATCCACTTGAATAGCAATTAACAAATCTTACCTATTTGATCAAGCAATGTCCCATTTTATAATAATATCTGACTTTTTTAGCCTTATAATAGAATAAGAGATAGTGACTACACATGCTATAAATTGCCCCCACTTTACATTGTCATCACAGAATGTGTTGTATGAGGTTAACACTCTCCATGTGCTTATGATTCATTCATATCATAAGGGTTATAATATGCCAGCAATTAATTATGACACATAACACATTATTATAAAATTAAATGAATGTGCAGATAATTGTTGGCATCTTCTTTGAATAGTCTCTTGATAGTTTGTTGTCATAAATTGACAACAAGTGTGGTAAAAGAAGGCTATAGCTAGCTAGATTTTTTGTTTTATTTTTTAATTTCAACCTTAATTTTGTATATTATTGAAAAAAATAGGTGTATATATAACTTAAGACAATTGTTCTTTATCCTCATCATTTGATAAAAATTTCCTCTATCTCATTTTTATCTAATTTTTTTGACACATAACACAAATTTTTTAATCTATTATTGGAAAATATCTTTTATCTATTGAAAAATATTTTTTAATAGTGTAAATTTTATTTAAAAATATTTCGATAGTACAAATCTTACTAAAAAATATTTTCCAATAATATAAATATTATCAAAAAATATTTTCTGATGATATTTTTTTAATTTGAACAATGCAGGATGTAAAAATCAACTCCATAACTTAATTGAGAAGATTTTGTTAATGTGATGGAAATAGTTGGAAATTTCCTCCCCACTAATTTATCAAATTCAAGATGATCACACAATCTTGAAAATGAGTGCTAATATGATGTTACAATTTTTGTACTCATTAAATCTAAAATTTAAAGATAAGCACAAACAAAATAATAGCATAGCTTAACAAAAATGATGAGTGATGAGTAAAAAATGTAGTAAAATACAAAGTCGGTGTTTAATTAGTGATGCCACAATTAAAAAAGCAAAGGATGGTGAAACAGACTTACTTTGTTTTTTTGCTAGAAATTGAAAATATGGATATGCATGTGAAGTAAAAGTGTGTACAAGAGACATAAATGCACACGTCAATTAATACAAACAGACATGAAATAACATCGAAATGAGTGTCTTTTAGTTACAGATCCTAGTGGTTTAAACTTGAAAATGACATGTATGAATAAGACCAATAGATAATTAATTAATGTCTTTTTTTTCTTGTAGGCATAAAAAAGGTGAATTTTAAGGCTATGGTCCAATCTCACTATTCAATGTTGAATATTATTAGCCCAAATTGAAAAAAGCTAGTGGGGTTGGGTGTGAGATTTTTCTTTTATAATTACCAAGAACCGAACTTGATATTTTGAATGTACAACACTTTATATTATTTTTCATATTTATTTTTTTATTATGATTTTAAAAAAATTGTAATATTTTTTACCACTAAACTACTAACACTTTAAATATAATTTTTTTCATAGATATATTTCACACACTTAACAGTTTCACTTGCTACTGTAAATAAAGTGTATGTTGAGGAATCACAAATGATAGGAAACTTCACACTTATAATTGAACAAGCATTTGAGCTTTTTATTATTTGGATTTAGGAATATCAAAGAGTAAAGTGGAAATGGAAGCTTTCTTTCATCTTAATTTATTCATGTTTAAAGGAAATCAAGCAAATTATTACTTAGACTTTTTAGTGGAAATCAAGTTAATTATTACTGCAAAATCGAACTGTATTCAATAAAAATGTATAAATTATTAATTTTAATGAGTCTTAATAATATATTAAATAAACTTTTAATTCAAAACTGAATTTTGTAAAATTTGTGTTATTATTGCGATATTAAACGTTATAACATTCTCAAATGTTATACCGATGTAGTTTGATTCTCTATATATATGAAATCATTTTCATAAAAAAAAAAGCATTGGTACTCAGTCAAGTTGGTAAATCATACATATCTAAAAATATATACAAAGTTAAAAAAAAATTGATAGTAGGAAGGAACAAAGAAACTCCTTTTTTCTATTAAGTATCATATGATATTCATATGAAGACACAAAGTAGAAGAATTTAAATTGAATGACCACAATTCCACCATTGTAGATAACATGCAAGAGTCCTTAGCTTTTCAAATAGAAAACTCACAAAATTTGATTCGGTTCCTATAGTGGCTTCTCAATCAATGTACACTATAAATAATTCTCCAAATGGAATCTCATATAGTCTATATTCTCATATCTATTAAGTTGATTTTGCACCTTGAAGCACTATTTTTTTCCCAATTCATACAAAGCAAAAAGAAAAGTAACCTAAAAAGAAAAAACACAAGGTTCTTCATTTGATTTGAACTAGTCACGTTGTAATGGAGTTTTTCTTTTCTCATTGATGATGTAACAAAAGCTCAATTAGTGTCTCATATAGTGACTACTTTTTTTACTTTTTCATGTTATGGAATAGATTCTTGTAAGAAAAGTTTGTTTCACCCCATAATATCAAATTTTAAAAAGTTCTAATTGACTAAATTATCTTTAATCAAAATCTAATTTTTAAATATTATGTAAACTTGCTTAAGTTAACATGACATTTGAGTTTACATAATCATACTTGTATAAACACATTTGGAATAAATTTGTGTAAGATCTAGAACCTCGTATGTTACATGTGCCGAGGGGGTGCAGCTAGCAGTTTTCTAACTTATTTATATAAACGTATTTGGAATGAATTGAGTTTACATACACATACTTGAATTTACAAAAATCTAAAATAGACAATATGAGGGGGTGTAGCTAGCAGTTTTCTCTAACATCATTTCTCAAGTCACATAATTTGAACCAGTTAAAACATACTATATAATTAATCATGATGTTTTTACAAAGTCCATCCAAAAAGTACATTATCAATATCCTCCAATGGATTGAGATCAGTTTATGTAGCATTTACACACAGTTGTACACAGTAGTCGATCTCGATCGTTGATCAAACAGTTCAAATTTATTCAATATAAATTTAATAATTTAATACAATATTAATCTCAACATTTTATTTTTGATCAGACAGTTAAAAACAATTACTGCGCTGTGTTAAATCCAAATCCATCCTCCTATCTCTCCTACCTTCAAAATCAAATCACAGCAAAAAGTAACAACTTTTCATATGGGAAGAGTTCAATGCAAGCCCTCTAGTGCTTGTAAAAAGTTGTTTTGATATTCCACAGATTGAGAATATGCTTTCAAACCACTAGCCCCCAATAATGACCATTGCATGTGTAAACAAATGTGTATTGAGATAATAATGAGATGTTCCTGTATCATCAAAAGTAGCTTTAGAATATGGAGGTACAATAGTAGTATCCACACATTTTAATCTTTAAAGCATAATATAAATTAAACGAGTAAGTTGAAATTCTTGTTTTGTTTACATGGACTGTTCAAAAGGTGACATATTCCTGTCAAAGTGAACAAATCACTTATAAGTTATAACCTATCAAAATTTGAACAAATCACTATTGTTACACGAAAAACGCTATTTACTACAAAGTTTTGTCAAACATTGGCTGTTGACGGTTGTGTCATGCTGTAGCATAACAGAGTTTAAACAAACCACTATTTTCCCTTATCGCGATTTGACAACATTGAGTGGAAGTCATTAGCAATATTTAGTAAAAGTGAGCTGATAATTAATCTAATGAATAAAGAACACAATGAGATGAAAAACATTGAGATTTAATTTTTTTAAACGAAAAATGGTTCTTACATTCTCACCGTACTTGAAGTTCCCTTCTCAAAGCAATGATTCTGATAAACATGGATGCTCCAAGTACAATTGCAAACAAAGAGGTTCACTACTCATTGACTTGATAGGGGTTATAAGTGGAGGCTGTTGCCACTGTTTTGTGTCGGTTGAAATCCACAAGTCTGCTTCCTTGCTTGTACCTGCCTCGGGAATGGATAGAAAGTAAGCAGTTATCTCCCACCTGCAATCTGTTTAGAATCCAAACGATAAATTTAGTCTATCAACCCACTTTCACTTGTTTCTAAAGTAGCAATCTATACGAACTGTAATTGATGATGAGATATCGGCATGCTAGAGTGAATATGTGTCTATGTATGCATTAAACAAATGCAAGAGAGAATGAAATGGTTGCAAATTTCCACCAAGAAAAGCATGAGAAGATGTCACAAAAGATAAGCTTTTATAAGCTTGGGACGTAAATTGAAGAGCATGCAAGGTTGTTACTCACGAGTCTACGTAGACTCGTGAAGCAAATCAAGTGTCAGTAAATTGAACTCCTGTGATCAAAGGTTGGGATGTCCATCCAAGGTTGTTACTTGCAAGTCTACATAGACTCGTGAAAGGTCCGTAGACTCAACTTGTAGACTCTTGGAAAATAAAAAATTACTTTTAAAACCATTAAAATGACAAACAAGTAGCCCATAAACATAATAGAACATCGATTAACAAAAGAAAAGTCCAATTTGAAACTGTAATAAAACAAAAGAACATTTTGAGACACACACAAAGGGAATAAGCTATAACAAAACAAAGGGATGCATTGCTTCAAAAAAACAGACAACAAGAAAAACTTGTTTTGGCCTCCTGGTGAGTCCGGGCGAGTCTATCATGAAAACGAGTTTGAGTACAAGTCAACTTGTTTTGGCCTACTAGACTTATAAACTCGTCCAAGTCTACGAGTTAACAACCATGAATTTGTAGTCTAAAAACCAACTAGATTTCACCCTACCTTGCTACTAAACGCTATATCTTTAGCATCGTTTAAAAACCCAAACACTTTATCTTTATTTTACTCAATGTGGGATGTTTTTCCAAACAGAACTCTAATCACTTTTACACTGAAGCAGATAAATTAAAAGTACAATTAAGACAATTTAAGAACAGGGAACAGAGAAATATAATTCTTTGCAGCATGAGTATAAGCCTATTTGTTTAAAGATTTTTATGTGAACCACATGCTAATTTGTGTTATTTATAATAGTGAAAATCAGGTTTTTCTCTAAAGCTACTAAAAACAGCTTCTCGTTTTAATCATAAAATTTCTCTTTTTAGATTCTAATAAATTTAGAAAGCATAAATAGACAAAATCAACACCACTAAATGATTTTTCACTTAAAAAAACTTTTTTCTCTCAAATAATTTGTACGCTGTATACTTTGTACTCACCAGGAGGAAGCTTCTTAGTAAGAGATTCTGAGATTGACAACTTGCTCATAAATGATCTGAGAGAGAACTGAAGATCAACCTCTTCAACAGCTGAACCATAGGAGAGGTTCATTGCAAGCTTGAAAACAAATTTCTCCAGTGGAACATTATCAGCATTGAAGAAAATAACAGCTACTCTTTCAACCATGCCCTAGTAAATGGAAGGTAATGGATAAAAATCAGCAAGACAAAAGATCACAGTTACAGAGGAGTTGGATGTGATATGGAGGTCTGTTTTTGTACACGATTGTCTAGCTTCGATCAGCTATTGAATTATTACGGAGGTGTGTTTTTGTATGTGATCGTCTAGCTTCGGATAGTTGCAAGGGGGGTTGTAATAGATGTAGTACACTAATAATATTACCAATTTTATTTTTATCTAATTAAAAACTATATGTTGAAGTTGAACTCTCTAAAATATCATTAATAAAAATAAGGTGGAACCATTTTAGTTGTTATCCATATGAAATAAAAATAAATTAAAGAGAAATCACAAATGCAAATGTATTTAGTCCAGTTTCTCTAAGCCTTGAAATACTAATGTATTTAAATTTCCATGTTTAAAGCATTGCTTATCTTCCTAATTGTTATATAGCTTTGCACCTTAAAGTTATCGCTCACCGCGTCACCCTACTTTGGTCTGTTTCCTTTCATAAGTATTTTCTCTCCTTCGTCTTCTTCAGGTTTTTTATTCATAAACTGCCCTTTTTCGAAAATTGTTCACCTCTATGACAAACCAGTTACCTATTCGCAATCCTAGGAGGGTTGAGCGAATTGTGTAATTACGGCCTGAGGTGAGACACTGTAATTGAGGTAGTGATCTTATGGTAAAATGGATGTTGTAAGTTGTAACTAGGAAAGCACCTCCTTTTTCCCCTCTAAGTTGAGATTTTTGTAGGTAGGCATGTTAGGTAGAGATAAGCTCTACAACCGAACTTTCATATTACTCCGAATCTATAATAATTAATAACTAATAAACCTTATCATGTGTTTGTTTTCTAAGTGAAAAAAAGATGTGAATGCACGTCAATCTTAAAGCTACAATTTGTAGCTTCAATGTTAATGGAGATGCATTGACGGTATAATTTGTTTTTAACTCGACATCCAATTAGAACTCATGACACTGCCACATAAGCCCACTTTGGATTGCCATCACCAATAACGAAATAATATCAAATTTCCATTCAGCAAATAACATGCACAATATGATATAGCTGAATTCTACATGACATTTGAAGTGACCTATATTTTATCATTCAATTCCTAAACAAGCAATCCACAATACCAGAATAAAGTGAAAAACAAAATCAAACAACTAAAGAAGACAAACCTTTTGTATAAAGGGAAGAAGTCCTGAAACAGTGGCATGTATGTAATATCTAAGCTGAGGATGACAAGCCCTTTGAACCACAACATTCATATACCTTCTCCTCTCAAAAGCACCTTTTCTCCACAAGCAAAATAACAAAAATCAATTCCAATCAGTTATTCTGTTCAGTTATCAATAAACTAAAAGGAATATCTACAATAAAGTAGCATTGTGCAGCCAAAAATCACAGTTTTTCCATTTCGCAAGCAACCAAACAAACATAAAAGAGTAAACCTTCAATTTGGTCCCTAAATTATCACACTCTCCTATTTGGTGCTTAAACTTTAAGAATATAATAATTACTAATGATTCTCAGTCTATCAAATTAGTTGCAGCATTACTTTCAAAATATGAGAGGGTAATGATTCAAAAGGACTAAGCCTATGTTTGGTATCACGATAAGAGTGCCAGAATCACGGTGACAAATTCACCATGATACCAAACATGCACTAAGTGTATGTTTGGTTCTACTTTTAGACAAGTCAAAATTGATTCTTTCTAGAGGTATATCATTGATTTTGAGATGTTTGAATGCTCTCAAGTTGAAGTGTAGCTTTTGCATCTAAAATTGATTTTTGGCTTGAATATATGGTTCAACCCATTTTTACATGAAAATCTATAGTCTCATAAATCATTTTACATTCAATTCAACTCACTTTTAGTCAGAAACTATTTTAAAAAAAAAATATATTCATTCATAATCAATTTTTATCACCACATAACCAAACAGACACTAACTTAGATCGCAAGAAAGAGAGCGATACTTTAGCGACAAAATTGAAGATTTACTAAAAAAAACTTAAAATGAAAGAACAAACCTGAAGGATAAACCCCTTTGAGAAAAACAACAGAAGTAATAGCAACTTCCAAAAATTCAACCAAAACACGAGCAATTTGACCTAAAATTTTTCACACAAAATCATTGTTAGTACTAAAACACATGAGTCAAAATCAAAACTTTCATTCCTAAAATTTCAAACCTTGTGGAGTTTGATTCTCTCTGCGCTCCATTCCAAAAAATTTCCATAACTCAAATTTCAATTTATCATACTTTCTCTACAAACCCTCTCAATAAAATAAAACCAAAAACCCCTTTTCCAAAAAAGCCATAAAATTGAGTAAAATTACAACTTTACCCCTTATTTGGGTCATACCAATACTATATGGGTCGGGTTTTGACCCGAGTGCGATTTTCTTCTATATGCTACTCTTGACTCTCTCTGTCACTATACACAGCGAAAATGGCAGGTGAGTTTATTTTTCTTATTTTATTTTTCATTTGAATTTAAGTTAATTAATTTTGATTGATAAAGATTGGATTTTGATTAATGGGTTAATTGAATTTTGAGTTTTGATATTGAAATTTGAAAATTTAAGGAAAAAGCAAAGAAAAAATGGAAGGAGGAAGAAGAGGGAGGGCTTGTGTGGTTGTTTTGGGTGATATTGGACGCAGCCCTAGAATGCAATACCATGCTATTTCATTAGCCAATCAGGTTTTTCAATTTCTTTGTTGATTTTCAAAAAAAGTTTTATAATTTGATTTAATGTTTTGATTTGTTTTGAAATTTAATTTGTATGCACCGTCAGTGTATTCAATTACATCTCATTGTATAGGTATCCGTGTAAAACTATTTTACAACGTTAGTGCATAGAAATTAATGTTTTGTATTGACTTGACTTGATTTTCCAATACAGGTATTATCAGAATGTGAATTCTGATTTTTGAGTTCCTTGTAATGATTTTGTTTGTACCGTTGATTGATTGATGTATTGGTTTTTTATTGTGTTATTGCAGGCCTCTCTAGAAGTAGACATTGTTGCATATGGAGGTAACATTTGCGAGTTGAGATCTTCTATGATGCTGGACATGTTCAATAAGAGAGAGAGTTTGAGATTGTCTCTCTTCTACCGAAAGTGTCCAGCATTAGAGATGATCTCAATTCTACTATTTCTTTATTCGACGAATTGTTTAAAATGAATGAATAAAGAATAGTCTGTTTGAGAGTTAGATTTTATTAGTAGAATGTGTTATGGAGTTAATTAGTACTTTTTTAGTTCAATTTGAATACATTTGTGTTCAATGATTTCTAACAGGTTCAGAGCCTCATACATCACTTCTTGCAAACCCATCTATTCATATTTACTTAATGGTATGTGTGTTGTTTACTAATCTTTTGAGGATAAATTTTACAAAAAAAGTTGATGTAGTTTTTTTTGGACCATTCTCAAATTACAGAAGCAGTGGCCAACAGCCCGTCAGGGATTACCGAAGATACTTCAACCTTTCATGCTTTTGTTGAAGCCCTTGTTTCAAATTTTCATGCTTCTTTGGTACCTTTGTGTAAAGATACCTTCTCCTGATATTTTTATTGTCCAGGTTGGTAACCATTTTACGCGTTCTTCCCACTTTTGTTGTTGGATACAATTCATTGCTACTTGTTCTTGCTTAAGTTACACTTCTAATGTTACAGACATGAGACATGTGTACCTGAAAAATAGATGTGGCCGTTGTTTGACAAACATCCCAGAAGCCAAT
The DNA here is from genome assembly GCA_951804385.1 of Trifolium dubium. Classification (NCBI taxonomy): domain Eukaryota; kingdom Viridiplantae; phylum Streptophyta; class Magnoliopsida; order Fabales; family Fabaceae; genus Trifolium; species Trifolium dubium. The sequence goes on along the minus strand of OX638070.1, from coordinate 29,004,686 downwards.
TAAATACTACCTCCGTTCCTTATAGACCAGATACATCAAGTTTTAATGAATCTAAAAAGTGCGATGTCTCTTATAATAAGGAACGAAGGTAGTATTAAATATCATATTCGCTTAGTAGTTTGTTTTAGTTTAGTTGAAGGTTTAGGTTACAAGAGAGGTTCTATATTGCCCAACTTTGCTATCTTGCATAGATGATGTTAGGCACTCTATGTATTAAAGGAAAATTATACTGTTTTTTGGTTAGATTAAAAGTGACACGATTGAGAGCCAATAGAGCCTCTGGTTAAGTTAATAGATTATTGAGTATGCATCATTACTATGACTATGAAGGCTGAATGAACAAGCCTTCTCTTCACAAATATGCATTCAATTTGGTATACACTTAAATCAGTTAAACAAACATATCTAGTAGTATATATTATTGTCAAAAAGTAAGAGAAATACATAAAACATGTTTGGAGTATGGAACTTACCTTGGCAAGGTACAATCTTATGGCTGCCACTCCAAATACTTGTAGTCGACTCAAAATCAAACCTGTCATCAATCCATGTTGCATTTACAATCTTCTCGTCGACTTTTTTACCACCTGCTAGAAAATCAGAATATGAGAGATACCATTGCATAAATATCTTAGAATCAACTGTGAATTGATTCATTGACGAATGAAGAAAAACAACCAAACAACCAGAGGTTGCAACAAATATAATTCTGTAGTTTTGTTTGTGCAGAATCCTCCCTCAGTTCCAACTTTGGTGGCAGTAAAATGGGCTAGCTGGTTGAGGAATTCATCATTTGTCATAGATTGGCATAATTTCGGATATACTCTACTTGGACTTTCCCTAGGAAGGAATAGCCGTTTTGTCTCTTTATACAAATGGTATGAGTTCAGCATTTTTAACTTTCCCATTTTGCTAATATCAGTATTGTCAGCTGCGGATCGCAAAAAATAGCAATTTGTTCAAATTCTCCTATGTTACAGGGATATAGTTTTGCAATAACCTCTATTTGACAACGCTATGAACTGAGTATTGTATCGCAGAACAATAGTGATTTGTTCAAAAAATCGACTATGCTATAGCATCGCTATTTGATAATAGTGACCGTTATGGATTTTTTTTGGGTCTTTCATGACTTTTAAGCTTGATTCTAATGTGACTATTTTTGTTGACTATTAGGTTTGAGAAGCATTATGGGAAAATGGCAGACGCTTCTCTATGTGTAACAAAAGCAATGCAGCATGAATTGGCTCAAAACTGGGGAATTAAGTAAGAGATTCCGTTAAAACTTCAAAGGAAAATATGTGTTTAGTCCCTAAATATTATAAATATTTTTTCGTTTTTTAGTCCTGTAAAAGGTTTCTTCAACTTTTTTAGTCTCCATAATCTTTTCTGTCAACACTTTTCGTCCCTGCTATTAAATTTCAACATATGTATGTGGCTTATGGAAGTCTACGTGGCACTTGCCAAATGAGCTTTTTTAATGATGTAGAATGTTGATTTACTAATACATGTTTTTATTAATTTGATCACTATTTATTATTTATAATTGAGATAATATTAAATATTGTGATTGAAGTTTTTAAAGATAAAAAATCCTCAAGTTCCCCAAATCAATCACATAAATTGTATGTATGTGATGGTCTTGGAAGTGATGCAATCAATCTGCGACGGAATTTGGGGACCAAAAGTGTTGACGAAAAATATTTTGGAGACTTAATTTTATAGGGACTAAAATGAAAAATGATAATTTTCTAGGGGCTAAAAAGATGTTTAACTCATTCTTAAATATATTGATTCTTTAACATATTGTTGATATGAACTGCGAAGCAATCTGATCCAGTGTTGATTCCTTGACTTCATAGTGCTACGGTATTGTACGACCAGCCTCCTGACTTCTTTCATCCAACTTCACTGGAGGAAAAGCACAAGGTGACATAGTTGTTCAGTTGTCTAGTGACTGTGAATGGTGTTACACATTAAGCATCTTCAAAGTTTCCTAATACAATATAGATAGCTTATAGTTATTTTGCAGATTGAATGAACACTTTTATGATCCTCTTGGTGTTAGAGATTGTGTTAGTAACGGTAAGATAGGTTATAAAATCCCAAGTTATATTGGTCTTAGTTGTCGGCACATTATTTGTTAACGTTCTTGCTTCCTGCAGGAACTTCACTGATGAGTAGCCAAATCCAAAATGAAACCCTGTTTACAACTGAGGTTGGTTCAAACATATGTTTAAAACCAAACCGGCCTGCACTTGTTGTAAGCAGCACGAGCTGGTAAGTGTATCCTACAATGAATTCCATGCATTGGTAGCATTAAAATTGTTGGTAAATATGCTTTATTTACACTGGATAACTCGATACAGGACTCCCGATGAAGATTTTGGCATTCTCTTAGAAGCTGCTTTAATGTATGACAGACGTGTTGCTGCTATATTAAATGAAGATGATTCATTAGATGAGGAGGTCATTTGGAAAGAAATATCTGATGGAAAACAATGTTTATATCCCAGATTGTTATTCGTCATCACCGGTATAATTTATTGTATTTTCCCCCTTCTGAAGCATTGAGAATAATAACTCATAACGAACTATTTATTGAAGAATCTTCCTTGATGAAGGTAAAGGTCCTGAAAAAGCAAAGTATGAGGCTAAAATAAAAACATTGAAACTTAAACGTGTGGCATTCCGTACTATGTGGCTGTCTGCGGATGATTATCCATTACTGCTAGGTACAATTTGTTTTCTTTGATTTTAAAAAATTTCCTTACAGTGTCGTAAATTATTTGATATTGACATCTTTGAGTTATTTCAGGATCAGCTGATCTGGGTGTTTGTCTGCATACTTCTTCATCAGGATTAGATCTTCCCATGAAGGTACCATTTAATATATATCATTGGATAAACAAAGACGTGCTGTGATACACACCCGCTATTTTTCATTTCATGTAATAAATTTTGCATCGGTTTTGGGAAGTAGTTCTTTTCCATGATGAAGTCAGCTTTATATTTTGATTATGATATCAAATTTTGACATCGTATTTTAAAACAACTATTTCATTCAATATATTTCTAAAATTTTCTTTATCGGTACCATAGGTTGTTGATATGTTTGGCTGTGGACTGCCTGTTTGTGCGGTTTCGTACTCTTGGTAAGCTATGTACTTCCTTTGAAAATTATTGTTTGTATTTTTTGAAGTTCAGACGTTATGTTCGTTCCGTTTATTGTCAAGTCTTTTACTTTCTTGAAGCATTAAAGAGCTGGTTAGTGTCGACAAAAATGGTCTTCTCTTCTCTTCGTCTTCAGAGCTAGCTGACGAACTCTTGGTAAGTTTGTTAATGATTGCATATACGGTATTTCACTAGATAGTATACAATCATTTCATACTAAATCTTAGCTAGTATTTGTGGCATTCAGTGTTTGCATCCTTGTGATACATAAAGATATTAGATGCAAATAGATATTACATCTTCAACTCCCTTATATGACATGTGGATTTTCATATTTCTTTTAGATTATTTTATCTCTTTAAATTCTTGATCCATAACGCGAACAATGTTTAAGTCTAATCTCGAGCATACTAATTTGTTTTCTTGCTGAATCAAAATAGACGCTCTTCAAGGGATTCCCCGACGAGTGCGATTCTTTGAAGGTTCTCAAATCAGGTGCACTAGATACTGGTTCTTCATCAAGGTGGGTTACTGAATGGGAAGAACATGCAAAGCCACTGATAACCGAGGCAAGTTCATACTATTTTGTTTTACATCTTTTCATAATTCGGTCATCTAGTCTTGCAGTAGTTAACCATTTATATGTATTATGATTCATAGTCAATCCTATTTTCACTCTTTTTTATATGCTGCTTTGGTTTAAAGAGTTATTCCTGCTAACAAATAATTACGACCATTTGAATTTGTAGGTTATATCAAGATTTTGATTTTCTTGTTCTTAGAAGACATATTTGACTGCTTGTAACAAAATTTGGTTAGATGGTTGATTAGCATCATATGCTATTAATATTAATATGGTTCGACAATTTTCAAGTCATTGTTACTTTCAACAGATTATGTATACCACAGGATCTTGCTACATTTGTTGTAAATAGAAGTCTGAAAATTTTGCTTTATTTGAATTAGGATTAGGATTTCATTTTCTTTTAATATGTCCTGATTCATAATATATTTCTGTAAAAGTGAGATTATTTATACTAAAGCTTACAGATTAGATTATATGTTGTTTTCTGCTGAACTCATGTCGACTTTTGTCATATTACTTGTGCGGTAAAGTGTCGGAGAACTCACTCCCAAAATTTAATTAACAATGGGAAAGTTAAGATAAAAAATAAAACATGAAATCATATTAATATTTCAAAAACAAATTAGAGAGAGTGAATGAAATATATAAACTATTGGTAGTATCTACTATCTAGAAAGGTACTAAAATTAAAATTATAGCAAAATGAAATGCTACCCCTTACACACAAAATGAAAAACAGGAAACAAAAATGAAATTATAGAAAAATAGTTTCGAAGAAGTGAAATTCAAAGTCTGTCCTCGAACTCGGAGAGAGGAATCATTTGTTCCTTTAAACCTTTCTTTTTTCTTATCTCGACAACCCGTACAGCAGCCGGAGATCCAGGTTCGAGTGGATCAGATGGCACTATATCCCAATGGTCAAATACCATCTGAGGGAAAGCCTGTCCTCCAGTTTGAGCCCTCAGTGATTCATTGAATTGAAATGACTCAATAACAGGTAAATATGCCTTGACATTGTAAAGTGGAGTGTTAGGCCTCTGGATTTCCTCAAAAACATGCCCTCTTTTCTGATTAAGAACGCTGTATATACCTCCAAGAGCATGTTCAGGTGCTTGTATTTCGACAAGATATACTGGTTCCAGAAGTCTCGGCTTTGCTGTTAGCATGGCTGCATAGAACACCCTTCTGGCAGTTGGAATGATCTGGCCACCTCCTCTGTGAATGGCATCGGCATGAAGAACAACGTCACAAATCTCGAAACAAATACCTCGCATGCCCTCATCGGCCATTGGACCTTCTTTAGATGCTATCTGAAAACCTGCAACGACCGAGTCCTTGATTTCATTCAGATATTGTACACCTTTACTTGTATCTACCACCATGTTGGGACCTGTTGTCTCGGGGCCGAAACACCATATTTTTTTGGTGAGATCCTTGTCCCAACCAAACTCTTCAGACAATATTTTCGAACGATTTTTGGGGTCGTCTCTCAATCCAATCTTTCCATCGTCGATGGCCTCTGCAAGCCCTTCCTCCATTGGCCTTGCTTCCATGTATAAACGGTTGTGTTTGTTTGGTGATTTGCTCATCGCAGTATGACTAGATTTTTCGAGTACAGTCTCGCGGAAAGAGACTATAGGATCTGATTTTGATATCTCGGCTCCATTCATGAAATCATCCTGCAAATCCTTTAAGCAGATTTCAAGATGCAGCTCACCAGCAGCAGCTACGATATGTTCTCCAGTCTCTGAAATTGTGCACACCACCATGGGATCTGACTTTGCTAACCGTTTAAGGCCTTCGACAAGCTTGGGAAGATCCGATGCTACCTTGCATGTAACTGCTACACTTACCACAGGCGACACTGAGAACTTCATAGCTCGAATATGGTGTGCGTCGACTTCTTTCTCATTGGTTAAAGTAGCATTCTTCGTAATGAATTGATCCAAACCCACCATGGCAACTGTATTTCCACAAGGGACATCTTCCATGGATTCTTGCTTCTTTCCCATCCAAATAACCGTTCTTTGAACACTTTTCACGTACAGATCTTTCTTCTCCCCGGGGATGTAATTTGGTCCCATAATCCTGACCTTCATACCAGTTGAAACCTTACCTGAAAACACACGACCAAAAGCATAAAACCTACCCTTATCAGAGGCAGGAATCATCTTTGAGACGTAAAGCATTAAAGGTCCTTCAGGATCACAATTTCGGATTGCAGAAGCATAAGGATCATCAAGGGGACCCTCATACAAATTCTCAACACGGTATTTTTGAGCCTTGGAAGGAGAAGGAAGATGAAAAACCATCATCTCAAAAAGGGCACGGCTAGCTGGGAGCCAGCTCTGCATAACATGCTTCATCAAAGCCTTTCCCGTCAATTCTTTCTCATCCGACTTCAAATTCACCCCAAGCTTCTGCAGCATCGGCCACAGCTTATTCTTCTGATCATTCATACAAAGTTCAATAATCTGCTTGATTGGTTCGTAACAAAACTGAACAAAACCGCGCTTGCAAGTAGGAGTTGCAGTGTGCTTGTTAGTCCACTTTTTAGTAGAAGTGTCAAAGAAATTCTCACCCCAAAGCCTATTCATCATCTTCTCCTCATCAACTCCAAACTTCGAAGCATACATCTTAGCGAAGTTGGTGAGGGTAAAAGACCAGCCATGCAGACCAGCAGAAAAAGCAACTGTTCCCTTTTCAGGATAAACCTGAACATCACCAAGTAAAGCATCTTCATAGGTTGCCATGATGACATTGGCACTCTCAATGACTCTCTGAATTGTCAAGTATGCCTCTTCTGCATCAAGTTGAAGCTCAAGAAAACATCTATCCATTTTGTTAACGGTTAAAACGGGTTTAATTCTTTCTCCAAGTGCTTGTCTCAGCACTGTTTCAGTTTGTACACAAACCCCTTCAACACAATCCACAACCACAAGTGCTCCATCGGTGATGCGAAGTGCAGCCGTGACCTCAGATGAGAAATCTACATGTCCAGGTGAGTCAATGAGGTTTATAAGGTACTTGTTCCCTTCACGTTCACCTTTGAAATTCTTCAAATCATCATCACTCATCTCGTAGTACAGAGATATGCCGGTTGACTTGATCGTTATGCCACGCTCAGCTTCATCTTGACGAGTATCTGTCATCCTAACATCTCCTGCAACTTCTTGTGCTATAATGCCAGCAGCAGCCACAAGAGAGTCAGTTAGAGTTGATTTTCCTGCATTCAAGAAATTAAATCAAAAGGGTGCAAGAGTATTGTCCCCTTCGCATTCGCTACTACAAAAAAAGAGCGCAGAATTTTTTCGAAAGCTTATTTTCGGACGGCAATATTCTGTGAAAGTTTATATTTACACACGGCTAAAAAACACGGAAAATTACATGTCCAGAAATAAATTTTTGAACGATTTAGGTATGTAGTACTAAAACCTTAGCAGTTAATACCAGCTCCAAGTTATACTGTTAAAGGCTGCAAGATGCTACTAAAGATTAACCAAGCTTAGAGTAGCATACCATGATCAACATGAGCAATAACCGACATGTTCCGAATGTTGTGTTTGAGGTCCATGATCGGCCGGAGTTCATCAACTGTGAACTTCACCTGCTCATTATAGACTAATTTAATAACTTGAGGAAAATGAAAGTAAAAGAAATTGAAAACAAAAATAGAGATAGAAACCCTTGTTAACTCACCATCTTTGTCAGATTTTATTTCTTACAAATAAGTGCTTGACTCTGAAAAAACCAGAAAAAAACATAAAATAAAAGAGCATAAATTTAGTTCTTGAATAAACAACAGAAAATTTAGTTGTTATAAATTTAGTGCAGTTCTCAAACTTTGTATAATAACAACACCTTTTGCAGAAGACACTTGACTAGTATGAGGAAGTTGATTGAATGTTAGAGTAAAGGACCAATAATTTCTATTTATAGAATCAAAATGTTAATGTTTGTTTCTTGGGTTGGAGTCAAACGTTGGAAAAGAAATTTATTAAAATATTTGAGATTAAAAAATTGAGAATTATTATTTAGTAGTATAAATTTAATCTAATACAATAAGTGATAATTTTTTACTTAGGCATCAACTATAGTTTATTAAATAAACTATATTTTGGTACTTGAGTGATCCATACAAGGAAGTTTCTTGGAGTGCTATGCAAGAAAATTGACTAGTTCCATTTTTTTCTCAAAAATAATTACAACAAAATACTATGCAAAGTGGTACTGTGTTTCATACTTGCATCCCAGTATAATATCAAATGTCATTGTCGTCAGGTAATATTTACTCCCTCTCAGGTAATATTTACTCCCTCTGTCCTTAAATATAAGACTCCGTTTGATCACTGCACGTACGCTAATGTATAATTTTGATCACAAATATCTTTAATTATCTAGTAGTAAAAATTATAAAATTTGATATTTTGAAAGTACTCATCAAAACAAATCAAACAAGATCTTATATGCTAATATTTACATCTATGTATTATTAAAAACATACGGTCAAAATATGATAAGTGAATAGTATAATTTTGTCAAACAAAATCTTATAAAAAGGGACGGAGGGAGTAGGTTGTATTTTGAGGTCAAAATAACAACATTCTATTGAGAACTGTTGTGTTAATAAATGGAATATATTATATTTAAAGAGAACATTTTTTTTTGGTCGAGACCGGGGTATCCACCGCCGAAGACTATTCCATTGCTAGATTGGAGGCACCTCAAAGGGTGGGATAGCTGACCCAAAGATTTAAAGTTGCTCCATACTCAAGATAAAGATCAAATCCTCGACCCTTGGTTAAAGGAGGATGAACCCCATCCACCCAACCACACCCCTTGAGTTAAAGAGAGAGAACATATTTAACTTAAAACAAAGTTACTTTGATTAATAACTCTCCATAAACATTATTCAAACTTTGAATTGAAATCCACTCCATTTCTTAAAATAAATGAAAATCACAATTATTATAATTTTAGTAAATATCAAATTAATGTTACCAATTCTATAAAAAAATGTGGATTCATATCATTAATTTACTTCATAATTATAATAATGACTCACTCCGTCCTAAATTATGAGAAAAAAATCCACTTTTTTTTTTTGTTTTAAATTAGTATAAGAAAAAAAAATCATTTTCAAAGATGTTTTTCTTCTTTATTTTCATAAAATTAATTGCAAATTACATTTAATTTTCTTTTCTCAATAAACAACAACTAATAAGAATTGATTTTATATTTTCTTACGCAACTTATTCAAATTTTCATATTTTACTTTTTCTTAATAAATTTGATTTTTTCCCCTTGTAATTTGGAACGGAAAGAGTATCTTCATTTCTTTTGAGAAATAGAGAATATCCCTACACCTAAAACTTTACAAATTTAATCATTGATAAATTTGACGGAATTACAAAGAGCTTCAATTTGGTGGCGTGATATTTAGAAGATCGGTAGTGCTTTTGAAAGAGATTGGTTTGGATGTAATATTAGCAATATTCTAGGAGATGCAGTGAAATGGATGTGGCAATTGCATTGGCAAGAAGACATGCACGATGATATTATGGTAGAGCAGGTCGAGTTGTTGTTGATTCTCGAGGGTATAGAACCAAGCACGTCGAAGCAGGTTTTTTTTACGATAGAGTCATGTTATGATTTTCTGCAGCATAAGTTTCGAAGTGTTGTTGTCAATGCTCATATGGTGGGAGAGTTTTGTTCTACGGAAGACATTGATTATGTTTTCTTCAATTGTAGGTTCTCGGTGCAAGTTTGGAATGTATTTTTCGTTGGCTAGGAGTTAATGCTATACTTTTTGAGAAAGTTGGAAAACATTTTCTCTCGTTGAGTGTTTGGCGTTTGCGCAATAATGTGGTGTTTAATGGAGAGATTGCTAATGTGGACAAATTGTTGGAACAAGTTATTCACATTTTTTGGTTTTGATTTGTAAGCTGAGAATGAAAAAAAATGTTAATGTTGCCATTAACTTATTTTCATGGCATTCTAATGGATTTGTTCCTTGATTTGTAAGAGTTTAGTACTCCTTATAAATCAATTATTATTTATAAAAAATATTGATAAATTTAACGTCACATTATATGTCACAATAAAAAATTTGTATCTAAACTTAAAATTTATGTATACTTTTAAGGAAAAATGGAGTCACTTACTCTACTCATCATAGTTACTCATAAAATAAAGTAATATATTCTCATTTATTCTTTGAGACTTTGACCAGTAATCTATTATCATATTTGGTTTGCTTAAAAAAAAGTTAAGGCCTTAGCGGTGCAAAATATATAAGACCAAAATAAAGAGACAATTAAAATTTTATCTAAGATTGTTTTAAAATGATCATTAATATATATTAGGGTTAAATATGATTTTTATCTCCATAAATATACCAAATTTTATTTTTAGTCGCTCTAAAATTTTTCTTCGACTTTTAGTCCTTATAAAATTTTTCATCTTTACTTTTGGTCCCTCATTCTAAATAAACTCATATGTAGAATTCATATTTTTTTTGAATAAAATTTTACAGAAAAGTTTATTAAATTATAATAATCTCTCCTAAAAAATTTAGAATTTTTTAATAAAAAAATAATTAATTATAATTTTTATATTTTTTGTGGTTAAAAATTCATATTAAATTCATATTTTGTTAAAAAATTCCAATTTTTTTTAGAAGAGATTTTCATAACACTTTACACATTTTTGCACAATTTTATTAAAAAATACAAAGGTTATACATGAGTTGAATTAATAATAGGGACTAAAAATAGGGATTGAAAAATTTTATAGGGACTAAAAGTTGAAGAAAATTTTTAGAAAGACTAAAAGTAAAATTTGGTATATTTATAAAGACCAAAAATATATTTAACCCTTAATATTTTCATCAGTAATATAATTACTCCTTCTGTTATAAATTTATTACTGCACATATGTTAATACACATCTACAATCACTAAGTAATATATTTAATTATGTATTATAAAAAATTATAATAAAAATTGTTTTTATTTTACTAGCACATATGCTAATCTATTACGCACACATCTGCACGACCACGATGCATGAGCGACACATTTGCAAATTCTTACTTTCAGTGTAATATACTAGCAATTGTTTTTATTTATTTATTTATTTAGGTATGTAAGTCCCTGCAAAAGATCTTTCATCTGTGTGAACATTTTTTATTTTGTTTTTAGTCATTACAAATATACCACCTTTTATATTTAGTAGTCCTTTGTGTTTTATTCAAATCTTAATCTTATCTTATCTTAATCTTAATCTTAATAATCTTAATCTTAATCTTAATCTTAATCTTATCTTAATCTTATCTTATCTTAATTTTATCTTAATCTTATCTTAATCTTAATAATATACAAATCTTATCTTATCTTAATCTTATCTTATCTTAATCTTAATCTTAATCTTATCTTAATCTTAATCTTAATCTTAATCTTATCTTAATCTTAATAATCTTAATCTTAATCTTAATAATATCTTAATCTTATCTTATCTTAATCTTAATAATATCTTAATCTTAATCTTAATCTTATCTTAATAATATACATATCTTATCTTAATCTTAATAATATACATCTTAATCTTATCTTATCTTAATAATATACATATTCAAAACAAACTTAAGGCAATTAGAGTTGATTGTCAAACTCTAACCACATCCATGCCAAATAATCAAACAAAATTCAAATTCTTTAGCCACATTTAGTTTAACCCCACTAACAAACAAGAACATATCATCATTATTCAAGTTAAAAAATTACTTGACAATGAAGTTTGTTCAAATTTTAAATTTGCCCTCTTTTTTTGCTTGAACACATGGTAAAAATAGCAAAAAGACAAACAAATTTTTGGACCAACCTCATAAACTTGAGCCCATATTCTATTTGTTGCAAAGGTCAACTATTAAAGAAAAAAAAGTCAAAATAATCACATAAACAGCTATAGGAGCAGCAGTGCTTTCGTCCCTTTCACAACAGCAATCCTCTGCCATTTGAATGTGCACTTCTCTCCTCTACCATTTCATTATCAATACAAAAATTTATGTGTAACTATCAATAGAAGATGAAGCTCTCTCCTTTTCAAAATTCAAATTTTGAAATCTCATCAAACTTTCCCCACCTTCCTTCTTCTCTCAAATGAATATCATTTTGTTCTTATGTTTGTGTTGTTATTGTTGTTTCAGTTTCACCGTGAAATCGTCCATGATATTCGCCGTGTTTGATTCCGATGACTCACAAACTATGTCCATCATTCCGAATACTACAGGTAACACTTAATTTGAGTTATTTATGTTCTGAAATCCCTAATATTCTAAAACATAATCAAAGTTGATTCATAGTGTTTAAGGTTCTAAAATCCCTAATCTGTTTTGTGAAAGTTAGAGGATTCCACTTTGGTGAGGGGGTAAAAAGTATATCAAGTTTGCTGCATCAAAAGAATGATTTTCTTGATTACTAACATGGTAGTTGTATCAAGTTTTCATTTTCTTTATCTATTTGTGTTGCTTATCGTTTCATAATAGTTAGCCAAATACTCTAATATCACATGAATTTGAAAGAATTTTAAAGTTAATCAGGAGATTATGATAATAATCATGTATTTTAGCTTACTATTGAAGCATCATCCTTTTTTGGTTTTTGACGAAAACTACTGATTATTGAAGCATTATCCTTAACTAATCTTGATATGGATTTTTTTTAGCTTTATTCTTTGCTCAATTTGGGGATCCTAAAATCTAAAGGTAACGTATCAATTTGAGTAGTCAATGTTGGTCTAATCATGTTCATTGTTTATTACCTTCAAAGTATCCATGGTTAAAGAGGATGAACTAAGTCTATTAGCTTTTTCAGCATTATGTTTTTGTTATTTCAAATGAATATGCATTTTCAAAATATCCACGGAGTTTATTGAAATTATTTGGTGTTATACTTTATCTTTTAATTCATTCAACACCCCATGTTTATGTTTTAATTCATTCATGTTTATATTTCTTCTTGATGTTGCTATAGACTTAAAATTTGAAAAATAGATAAACAATGACTTATTGGTTCAAATCAATTAGTCCTCCCTTTGAATTAATTGTGGGCTTTAAATGATTTATTTGGTTCATATCTATTGTGTTTTTTCAAATCTACAATCTGCAACATAGTTTTCTTTGAAATCATTTTCAAATTTCAAATTATCCCTCTCTTCAATATCATGACTCAATTTCTTTCTCATGAGTTTCAATTCTTGAAAAACTTGAAGTTTCTCACGCCTTCCCAGCTTCACATAAAGGAAAAAAGCATGACCAATCGAATCACAGATCAGAATCGCACCCTCCGACCTATTTCAAGAACCGGTTTCAAGAACCCTCAAACAACATCCTCCGGTGGCTTCTTCAGCTTCGTCGAGTAGAAAAGTTTCAACTTGCTTCTCAATGGATTTGTTTTGTTGTAATTTTCCTTTATAATTCTGAACCATGTTTTAACTTTGAATGCCCTTCAAATAGTTTGTTTGATATATATTGTTAACTCCGAATTTATACTTAAGGGGAATTTATTCGATAACTACGTCTTAAAAAACACGGGGGCTTATTATCGGCAAACACTATAACAACATTCTATTCATTCATTGTTGATAGCTATTTTTTTTCAATAATTAGTATTCATATTTACGAAGGAGCTAATTGTTTAGCATAAAATAAAATATTTTCAAAAACATTATCTCCCCGTGCATTGCACGGGTACTCTGACTAGTATGAATAACATATTTAAACTTAAATAATATATTTGCAGGGATTATAAACATATTTAAAATTGTAACATTTAATTAATATTTAATCCATCACTCATAAGTCTATATCTTTCACCTTATATCTATGATAATCATGATGATAAACTCATAAACATAATAAGGATAATTTGATAATATTACTATTTTTCTTTCATTTATAACATGTACAAAATAAAGATATCTTTATGAAAAACACTACCCATATCATATATGTTTATAAATATAATGATTTTATGTTATGATTTTGTACGAACTACTACAAATGTAACACTTTCAGAGGTGGTATATGTCTAGCAAGAAAACTAGTAGACAAAAGCAAAATGGATGAAAATACTTATGTTGTGATTTGTGACATATCGAGGAAAACGCAATCACCCAAAACTAGAAGTTAAACATAACTTTGGTGTTGGAACCTTTCAGAAGAAGTCATTCGAGGCTAGGTTACCCATTGTTAGTTAGAGAAGCTGGATCATCTCCAAACTTTGAAAATTTGGATTCTCCTAATGTGATGACGTTATAGTTTGATCAACCGGAGAGTAACAATGCTCAAGTTCTGGACGGTCATAAAAAAATGGGAAGTGTTAACATGTGTCCTTGAGGCACTTGTTAGTGTACTATTAAAAGAAATTTTGCATTGGAACTTGTGTATTTTATACTTTTAAATCTCAAACAATGTTAATTTCAAGACAAAATTACTATTTCGAGTATCCTTAAAATGTGCCCTTAGGGCACATGTTAACATGATCCAATATTCAAAACACAGATTGACATAACATGGTGACGTTACAATGTTATGAGCTAGAGAGAAGCAATGTTCAGGTTTTTGCTAGTGAATCATAATTACCTTATTTTGAAATAGATTTTATTGAAAGTGCTAATGATGACGATGACAATGACATTTTGATACCAAACATGACAACTATGTCAGTTTTTACTAGACTTCAATCGCCTCAATAGTGGAGCTCTATTTCCTTAGATATATATAGATTTCCTGAAGCCGGTTTAGTTTTGAATTGAACCTTAAATAATGTACATGATTCAATGATTATCATTGTTAATTAGTAAGTAACTTGTGTTATTGAGACTCGTCAAATTTTTGCTGTATTCAACAAAAACACATAAACCTATAATTTTTACGAGTTTCAGTCAACATATCAAGTGAGTTTTGTATACATAAGTGTTGGAGTAAGCCCTAGAAGCCAATCTAATTTCATAGTATTTGCTTTAGGACTTTGAATATAAATATGACATTTCTTTATTATGTTTGTAAGAGTTCAAAAGAATAATGAAGTCCCCAGAATAGATAGTCTGTTTAAAGAAATATTAAGTGTGATTTAATCATGAGATTCTATTAAACATAAGGACTCTATTCTAAGCTTATTGGGCTTTTGATTCAACTTGTCTTGGATAACAAGACAAGAAACTCTATAAATAGAGGTCTTGTGCAAGAGCTTAACATACAAGAGAAACTCACAAGAATTTTAGGGTTACTTGAATCCTAAAATTATTTCTCTACTTCTCTCTCTCAAAAAGTTCTTCATTCATAAGCTAGCACTTGGAGTGAAGGAAAATTGTTCGTGTGGACTAGCTAGAGACGTTGCTGTTCACCCTTCAACGTTCGTGATCATCTTGTTCGTGATTCAAAGGGTTCTACACTACAAGAGGTAAAATCCTAAACACATAATCATGTCCATTCGTAAGGATCATTAAAGAAATTTTTTGAATTCCGCTGCTTTTACTATTACTATTTTCCTTCAATAAGTAGAAATATAGGCCCCTAAACAAATATCATCAAAAAAGACATCGGTATTATATGTATAATAACATATAAGCATCCCTAAAAATAATTAAAAAATAAGTTGACTTTCATATTAATATATGAGTCAAAATATATGTCTCTATTGAAACTAAAAAAAAAACATGTATTATAATAAATGAAAATTGAAATATACATCCACATAGGAATTGTAAAAAAGGCTTCGTATTAATATGTCATAAATATAAAATGAAATAAAAAGACATTTTTCCGTATTAATATATAAATAAATATAACTCTCGTAAAAATTAGAAAAAAATGTCTCCGTAGAAATATATGTCTCCTAAATATTACCAAAAAAATAAGTTTTTGTATTCATATATGAGTATCTGTCGAATTAAAAAAAATTGTTACCCGTAGAAATTTAAAAAAAATAGGTATACCCATAAATGAATTATCAGTGTATAACTAAAATTGTAGATACCTGTTGCAATCGCACACAAAATAATTTTATTAATAAAAAATACACAATAAATTGACTCTTCTATTAATATTTGAGTAGAAATGTAGATATTGTTGAAATAAAAAATAGTCATTGTATATGAATAGAAATATAAGTACTAGTATTAAAAATAATTAAATATAAGTACCGTGTAACAAAAAACAAAATAAATACCAATAAAGATTACCTAAAAAACTTTAACTTTCTTATTAATATATAAATAGAAATATAAGTATCCGTGACTTGTTAAATCTGATCCATAATGTGTTTTCACGGTGTAATATGTCTAAAATGAAAAAATAAATAAAGAGATATGTAGTTACTTATATAAATGACAAAAAAAAAGTATTTATATGGATATATGAGTACCCAACGTTGTTAAAAAATTAGGTACCCGTAGAAATAAAAATTAGATACCCTTAGAAATAAATAAAAATTAGGTAACCGTATAAATTACCTGAAAATTTAAATTCACTGTGTAATATGTAAAAAGGTGAAAAGACGTAAAATATTATGATTTAAGTTTATATTATAAAAATAATACAAAGTAAATTTTTAATGTGAAAAGACATATATGGCCTCATTAGTATAGGGTGCAAAAAATTAATTAACGAAGAGTATTTGGTAAATTCATTAGACTATTCTTATTTTATATAATAAGCAGATGACTCGTTTTTCTATATACCAATTACTCTTTATTCTTTAATTACCATATAGATGTAACCGTTAATTTATCAAGCATTTCCTACATATCTATTATTCTTCTTCCACCAAGTAAATTGATGTCCTTGCGAATACGTGTCCTATTTAGTGTTCAACAGTGTTTCAAATAAGATTGTCTGATCTTTTTTTTAAATTTGTCAGTGTCAATATCGTGTCTAATGTCCGTGTTTTGTTTGAAGGTAAAATATTTGAATAATATCATGTTCGAAAATATGTCATACCAAATTCAAGTGATGGACATGTGTCAAAACTTTTGATGGTTGCTTATCCATCTTTTTTATTGCAGCTTTTTGCAAAAAAAATTGAAAAAGGAAAGAAAAAAAATTCAAATTCTGTTAACAAATTGAATTTTCATTTATTGCAAGAGATCTGTTTTGTTTTAGATTGTTATGATCAAACTTTCATTAAATTGAATTATAAGATATATGTACTCTTTATGATTCAACCAAAACAAATATTATGTTAGCAGAACAATAATGGTTAAATAGCAGTGAATTAAATCTCCAAAATACTACAAAGTTAATTTTGTCTTTAAATAAGATCAAATGCAGCATTTAACAAAAATACTCCCATGTTGCTTTCAAGTCTCCCATGTTGATAAAAATATCCTTCGTATTTAGAATACAAATTCGATTAGTTTCGTATCTTGGGATAAGAATGCGTATAATTTTTTTTTGGTTGTTTTCCCACTTCGTAAGTGACAATACGAAAGAGGAATCTAAGTGTTTTTTAAGGTAATATGTATTTTGTATCTTACGAAACGAAATGGATTTTGTTTATAAAAAAATTGACAAATTTGGCAATGTAGACTTCATATTCGAGGATGCAAAACTAATTGTCATTTCGTTTTGTATGATGGAAAACTCTGTGTTAAAAATCTTAACTTGTGTTTATCATACAACTCAGTTCGTATTGTAGAATTCTAACTTGCCTAACTTTATATTGTAAGATGCAAAATGTAGCAAAACTTACATTACCTTCATATATTCAAATACGAACATAACTAGGTCAAAAGTTGAGGGCATTTTAAGATTTTTGGGGGTCTAAAAACATGTTGGGGGCCTAAAGAGCAATTTTCTTTGAAAATAAGGGCCAAACGCAACATAATAAAGCCTAAGTGGCTTAAGGATGAATATTCTCTTCTCCCCAATATTGCTTACAACCACTCCAAAATACCGATAATTCTTTTGATATAATTTATATGAAGTTATCTTGATTTGATACATATTAAAGAGACATTTTAGGGTAATGCATATATATATATATATATATATCACTTTTTAGTTGAATCTACGAATGTGGAGGGATTTTGATAAATGTAGTAGGAGCTAAGTCCAATAGTCTTTTCTAATTATACTTACAATTAGGTTCAAATTAAATATATATGGCTCTCCACCCATATAACTCAAACTGATTACAACTTACACCTATTATAATACTATTTGCAATAGAATTTGTGATCTAGTCCCTAAATCAATATAGTACAAAGATAAATGCATAGTACAAAGATAAATGCATTTGATTGGATAACAAGAGACTAAATATCTAACAATTATTTCACATAATTTTTATCACTCAATAGAAGCTTCATTCAAGCAAGTCATGATCTAATGAAAGCTTCTAATTCTTTAACAGCTTGATCAACAGCATAGATTATCATCTTCTTTATCTGTGCCATAAAAAAGCTATCAATTATTTAACCACCATCATTAAACACAAAATAAGGTAAAATTGTCCATAATTATATTCTACTTTTCAATTTAATCATTTTGAAACTAACATCAAATTGAAGAAAGGAAGACAAAAAGGAATATGTAATAATCAAATTACCTCAAGTTTGTCTTCTCTTGCCTTGTGATTCTTCGGAAGACGACGAAACTCTTCGGTTAAAAGCATGCAAATATTCGCATTTTCTGGTGACACAAAGTCTACAGCAACTTTTGTGCATGACTGCAATATTTTACAACATATAATGTGATTAGAATTATAAATTATAGATATAATCAAATAATCACGAAATACATTTTAGTTTTGCTTATATTTAAGTCAAGAGGATACGAGATGTTTCACCTTGAGATTTCTAACTTGGTGTGGACAACCAGCAGGTATAAATACTGCTTCACCAAGTTTCTGCTCAAATGTCCAAGGTTCTACACCTATAATTAATTAAAATTCATGTTAATAACTAAAACTAATTACATTATGCATTGATTTAGAAATTTGAAAAATCTATGTACTAACCAAATTCTTCTTTTAACCTCTTCTTATGCTCCAAAGTCAAATAAAAACATTGGTCATGGACTGGATGAACAACCTAACCAACATAGAATTTAGATTAAATGTAATAGTTAATATAGATAAACATAAATGTAGATTAAATTTGATAATTAATATAATACCTCTCTTACTGGACAACAATAAGTATGCCGAAATTCATTGTAGTACTTTCTTAGATATGCTTCTAAATTTTCAGTATCTTCTCTTTTGAATATGTCCCAAATAGCTCCACCTGTTTCTGCTATTTCTTTTGTGATAGAAGGCACTTCATTCAATTTTTGTTCGATCTTAAAAGGGCGTCTTTTCGATCGAGTGATGAGGCGCTCTTTCTCATCTTGAGCCTTATGCGCTTTTTTTACTCTTATGATATTATCATGTTGTTCATCAGTTAACTCCACCTCAGCTGTATGAGTCAAAATATTTACCTGTCAAAATTATTAAACAATAATTCAGTAACAGTTAATTAAGGACGTGACATACCAACAAGGAAAAATGAAGGACTCTGATTAAATATCAATATAAAACTAATTTACATCATCAAATTCCAAAACAAGTTAATTATATAATTAATATAATGTAGCGTACCGCGTCTGCTATATCACAGTGAAGTTTTGTAACAGAATCTCCTCTTGCAAGTTCCTCTTTGATTCCATAAGCAATATATGTTTTTGGACCTAAGTCAGGCTTTATGACATGTTGTGGCAACTTTGTAGCAAGGTTAAGGATTCCAGCTCGTGGATCACTATACTCTTGAAATGGTAACACACGAATAAACTCGTCATAATGGCGCGGCAAAACATCTTCAAATTTGTCAGAAGGGGGCCAATCTTTTAGCTTGAGCATCTCCGGCCACAAGTTTATATATCTTGGTCCCTCCGTATAACCTTTGAAGAACAAATTAGTGTCAATTTCTCCCTGCAAATACTTTGAAGGATGAATATTTTTATACAATAAAGCTCATGCTAGATTATATATATTCTAGTGATTTATACAGAAAAATATACTGGTAAAAAACCATCAAAATGAGCCAAAGAAACAAACCTCACAACCGGACAAGCAATCAATAGCCTTAACTGTTGAGTCTGAACCCGAATTTCCACACAATGTTCTCAATGTAACCATTGGCTCCCAACTAAGATTAGTCCCTTGTTTGAGAGTATCACGAACTATAATTGGTTCACCATTTGTCCAATGCTTTCGGAATTCAAATAGTCCTTCTTTTGTAAGGTCACTTGACATCGGACAATACAGATTCCCTTTCTTGCAATTCGACGATGCTTCTTTTTCAACATTCATTTGCTCTTTGTTGTTGCAAAAATATTTCATCAAATGGCGGGCTTTGGATATTAAAATCGATATTCTTCCATTCGGAAGCATACGTTTCAACTCCATTACACATCCACCGCAACCGCCTAGTTCATTTGGAGCGCACAAGATACTTCCATCACTTTCTATGTTCCATTTGGCGGATATCTTAATACGCCGGCCCTTTGAATTGCTTGTATCAAAATTCTTTGATAGACCACTGCCGTACATATAAGCATAACCTTGATCTTGGTATTGAAACTTCATTTCAGGGCGTGGTTTAATGCTTCCATTGCGTATTTCTTTGCAACAACTAAGGCAGATTTCAAAAGAGCATATTTTACAACTTCTATGTAGATCAACTATTGAAGTACCACAATGGTTGCTGTTCCAAAAAATAATAATAATGTAAGTATACTATATAAAACACTCATGTATACATAAACATCAGACATCATACACAACTATGACACAAGTTATTTGAGAAAATAGAATAATTAAATGTGATTACATTTGATGGTGTCAGACACTTGATACATTTTATGTGTGTGTGTGTGTGTGTGTGTGACAAAGTAAAGATCGATAACATACCAATAGATACGCTCATCATCATTGCATTGAGTTTGTAGTATCTCAATCTCAGAACAAGATTTTCCTAATATGAGAGGTTAATTATTGTTAGTGATATCAATATATATGTATATGAATAAAAAAGAACCAAAAGTTTAATCTATTAATTACCTTGTATTTTAGCTTCAATCTTTTGTTCTTGAATTTGCTCTTCACAAATTTGTTGAATCAATGGAAGTAATAAGTTAATCATATATTGGTTATGATGAACTTTTTCACAATCTGTGATGTCCCTATTAGATATCTGAATGTAACAATAAAATAAAATTACTAAGATCACTGAGATGAAAAGTATACTAACATTTATTTCATGAGACAAACTAATTTTTAAGGCATAATAGTAAATTAAACCTTGATCATTCCTCTTGAGCACAAACAAACAATGCAGTTACAATTCTTATGACAGAAGGGGCACATCTCTACTGTATTTCTTGTTGACATATTTGAGTACCTACATGCAAAAAAGAAAAATTATTTTAGAATTTTGCAAAATTATATAATAAACTATATAAACAAATACATAAACCTTTGATGCACTTTTATCAGACTTATTAAAAAGTTTGATGCATGTGGTCATTAATATAGACTATGTACATTTGCTTTTAATGAATCTGAAAAGTGCATTTGTATTTCATAATCAGAAAACATTAATAGTATAATTTAAAACATACCCTTTCCCGATACAATTTATACAGTAAAATTTCTGGCATTTTGTACAAGGTCCATATGTCAGCCTCTCCCTTTTCATGCATTGGTGACATGTTTTGAAATTTCGTTGAGTGATCTATTAAACACAAGTTACATTTATAAATCTATGGTATAAATTTATAATATAAAAGCTACCAAAATAATTGTGATTAAATATATAACAAGAAAATGATTTAAAAAAAAAGAATAATAAGAATTGAGAAATGGACTAAACCATTATATTATCCAACTTTCTAGCTTTACTTCTTGACTCTGTCTCTGAAACAAATATAACTTCTTCATCATCTTTAAAATTATTATTGGAACCACTCTCTTCAAATTTTCTTTTATCATGATTTTGTGTGGGATCAAATACAACCTTCATGATTACTGCGAAATGAACATGAAATTAATAATTTAATAAGCATGCTATAGACATAAGCATTAATGTATAAATGAATTTTAGAAAATAAAGGACAAGAACTATGTAAAAGTGAAGCCAACCTTAAAATCACTTTCGAGAAACGATCAACCAAATGATGTGTTTCTTCAATCAAGTATGAGGTACATATAGTTATAGTTCACTATTTATATTGATAGTAGATGACATGAGAGGGGAGGAAGAGATATATGAAAATTATAGCATTGGAAAAAGAGAAAAAAAAAAGGTAACTCATTGCGTCAGCAAAAAAAAAGGTAACTCAAAAAATGTTTATGCAATAAAATAATACCTTTACCTTTGACCAAAAAAAATTGATACATTTACCAATATAAAATAATACTTACTACCTTTATCAACTTTTTATTTATAAAAGGTATGATTTTAATTCTTTTTTTATTTATTTTCTTTCTTGGTCTAGACAAAAGAGCCATATTATCTTTTTTGATATGTTTTTAAATATTTTTTTAGGTTATATATAGGTTTTTTATTTTATACCTTACCAACTACTTTTCAATTCAATGTATTAATTATTAAGTCAAACAATTCATGTATTTATGACTTACTATTATTTTGTTTGAATGGTGTTATGAATGAATTTGACTCACGGATCTATTATGGTTAAAATTTGATCTTATCACTTATGTCTCTATATTTTTCTATCATATAATCTAGTGGCTAGAATTTCACCTCTTAAGAATGAATAAGTTGGTGTACTAAAGTTCAAACACTGGTCCATATGTGCAATGTTCTTACCAACTGAGCTACTGACTCAATTGGTAGTGGGAATGAATTGAACATGTACTTGAATATGTGGTCCGATTATCACTGAAGGCTAAAACTCTATAGAGAGACATGAGAATAAAGTAACTTAAAATAATCCTTGAAAACATGAGAAAATGAACTGAAAGTAATCCCTGAAATCATGAGGAAAGGAACAAAAAATAATCCTTGAAAACATGAGGAAAGAAACAGAAAATGATCCTTATAAACATGAGGAAATGTACAGAAAATGAGAAGAGATAAAACATCATTTTATTTTATGCAAAAAAGTGAATCACAAGTTCAACTGTCTTTTGAAATTGGGAATAGAAATTACTTTTCTACTTTTCATGAAAAAACACATCAATTACTTTATAGAAATCATTTACTCTTACTTTTGTATTTTTCATAAGAAAAACCATCAATTACTTCATATAAATCATTTACTCTATTTCTCCCCTTTCTTTCGGCCTATATCCACCAGTGTCTTAACATTGTTATATTGGCTCTCAAAAAAAAAATCACCAAAAATGCAAAAAAGAAGTAGATATATTTGTCTCTAGTTTCACTATCTCCCTTGATTCTTTCACTCTTTTCTTTATAATCAACAAAATTTGAAGTTCAATTAATCTTTAGAAACTGTTTTTAATTATCAGTTACAATTTTATATGGAAATTGAAAATAATAATCAACTTTGTATTTTTTCATTAAAAAAAACATCTTTTGTTTCATATATATTAATTTCTCTCTCACTCTCTCTCCTCCTTCTATCTTGTAGAAATTAAAGTAAAACAACAAAGATCAAAATAAAAATGTACTATATTTTCATAGACCAAAAACCAAAAAAAAAGTAAATTTTTACGGAGAGTAATAAATTCTAAAAAAAACACATTTGCAAAGATCAAAACTTATTTGAACTTGACTTCTAATTTTTTTCCAACAGTAACATTTAATTATTAGTAAATGCATCACTCCTAAATCTGTATCTTTAATTTTATTAACATAAATATCAGTATTGATAAGGTTAATTTGATAAAATAACTATTTTTCTTTCATTTACAGTACTTTTTAATATGTACAAATGAAACAAGTATGTCACTCATCTTGGGATACAGTCGAATTGCATACCTTTATGTTATTCCCTACTCCATACACACATATGTGTATTAAAAGTTTTATCTATTGAAATGTTATGATGTTGTAGGAGCTACTACAAATATAGCACTTTCACATATTGTTACGCAACAAGCTTAGTAGAAAAAAAGAAAAATCGAAGAGAACACATATGTCGTGACATATTGTGGAAGGCACAATATAATCACTAAAAGAGTAGTTATACATAACTATGTTGTTGGGACCTCCCAGAACAAATCATCAGAGCCTAGATTATCTAATGTCGAGGTTGGATCATCCTCAAACTTCAAAACCTTGGATTCACCTCATGAGGTGATGTTGTAGTTTCATCATCCACAGAGCAACAACACTCAAGTTTTCAAAGGTAATTTAAAAATCCCTTATTCGAAAATTGGAATAATAAAGAGTGAATAACATGTTGACGGAGAAGGTGAATCGTCCCAAATTGTTCGAAACTTTGATCCACATAACATGATGTTACAATTTGATAATTCGGGGACAAGCAATAATCAGGTTTTTGTTGTTGAATCATAAATTCCTTATTCTGAAACATATTTTATAGGAAGCTTCAATGATGATGATGACATGTTAGAAATTTTTTTATTGGATTTCAATAACCTCGATGATGGTGCTATTATGTTTCATTAGTTAGGTTTGACCCATTTGATGGATAATTTAGCAAGTATACTAAATAGTCGTCAAGTAATAATATTTATAAAGATTTGTATCTGCAGGGATTGTTTAAATCTCGACAAAACAATTATATTTGATTTAGAATGTAAATGTAAAAGCAGGGGGGTTGTTTGCATATAGATTTCAATTGACATAAATAAGAGTTAAACCAATAAGTTTCAAAGTTATGAGGATGATTAGGTTATTCGAATAACTTCCTTATCACAAATTTGTAGATGTGGTCTTATGCTACAATTGCCCTTCTAATATCACGATGAATTAACTAAATGGTTCAGAGTAGTGTTAATGATTAAGAACCCTTTTCTATAAAAATAATTTTCTAATGTGTTAGGTCAATTCAAATTCATAGAAAGTTTGATCGCACGTTAATTCCAATTATCATGGTTCAATAATTCGATATCTCTAAAATAATTATTGACCAAATATTTATCTCCTATTCAAGTTTCAAAATTTAGGGTTAGTAATCATTTGATTCCTAAGAACGATTCATAAATTCGTCAATTTATAAAAAGCATTACACAAAAAGATAACTGAATAATATTAAGAATTCAATTACATAATAAGATATCAACAAACAACATGATTCAATTTGTTCTATGAAAGATCATCTCTATGACCTAATCACAAGAGAAATAATTACTCATAATATTAACTAGAGATAAAAGAGACATGAGAATTACACATATAATTGTACTTGAATAGTCTATGAGCCCAAAACCTAAGAATACATAGGTGAGAGCCTTCTAGTCTCTTCTATCTTGTGACCCTTTTAAAATTTATTTCTGCACTTAATTAAATTGATCTCAAGTGTATACTTGGATAAATGTTAGTAAACAATATGAGAGATTGATCTGAGAATGTTCTATAGAACAACTTGTTCTAAACTTGTTCTCTCTACTTTGTGGAAATCCAAATTAAATGTAAACAATCTCAAAACGTTAGTAAGATTGATGTACAATAAAATAAACTAAGAATAATGAATAAAGTTAAAACAAATGTTTTAAGTGCTGAAAGAATGTTCTTTGATCATTTTGGCAGAATGTTCTTAGGCTGAAAGAATGTTCTTTGATCATTCTGGCAGAACAGATTCCAAAGAATGTTCTTGGTATATGATTTTGTCTTGCAGAAGTAAAGAGATAAAGAGAAGAAGTTTGATACACATAATTTATATTGGTTCACCCAAATCTTGGGCTAGTCTAGTCCCCACGCCTGTGAGTTTTCCACTATAAATAGAGGTGTTGTGCAAGAGCTTAACACACAAGAGAAACTCACAAGAATTTTAGGGTTACTTGAACCATAAAATTATTTCTCTACTTCTCTCTCTCACAAAGTTTTTCATTCATAAGTTAAAAACAACAAATGACAAGTTCTCCATACAAGAAACTTGTGTTTTATCAGATACATTTACAATTCCTCAGGTGGTTTTATCCCCAATGAGTCCTATTCAGACATTACACAAAAAGATCATACAAATATTTTCTTTCTACAATACAGGTTTACAAGTCAGCCTACTTGAGTCACTATTGGAGTACCCTGTAGAGTCACCTCCTTTCAATGGAGTCATGTTACCTTCACACGCTATCGTTTGCATGATAGTAGGTAACATTTAGTCATTATCTTGACTTGCTATCACTTTGTTTGGTAGTAGATGATGTCTATCTTTTCGGATTACTTTGACACACTATCATTTGCATGGTAGGAGGTATTTCCTTGATTTCATTATCTTGACTTGTTGTCACTTCACGGGACAATAGATAATGCCTCTTCATTTCATATTATCTTGACTCGCTATCGTTTGCATGATAGTAGATATTATTAAATCATTGTCTTGACTTGCTATCACTTTGTTGGATAGTAGATGATGTCTATCTTTTCATATTGCATTGACTCACTGCCGTTTACAGGGTAGTAGGTGATATTTTGTTTCATTATCTTGTCTTGTTGTCACTTTGTTGGACAGTAGATAATGTTTCATCTTTGCATATTACTTTGACACACTATCGTTTGCACGATAATAAGTAATATTTGGTTTCTTTATCTTGACACGCTATCACTTTGTTGGATAGTAGATGACACCATGTCTCTTTGAATTACCTTGACTCACTGTCATTTATATGATGGTAGGTAATATGAGATGGTTGTATGTCAGTGTACGCCATTCCAGCTGTCGGTCAGTCGATAGTCTGATGATTTTCAAATGGTTGTATGTCAGTGTACGCCATTCCAGCTGTCGGTCAGTCGATAGTTAATCATTTTCAAATGTTGTGTGTTAGTGCATATCATCGTTCTTGTTGTCGGTCGGACGATAGCTGATAACTTTTTCCCCAATGTTTTACTTTGTTTCCCAGTGGAGTTCGTTCCCCCAATGGACCCAGTGCATATATTGGTGTTTTCCCAGTCGGGCCATGTCTATTCTTCCCCTATGAAGTTTTACCCATCATTTTCCTTTGTCTGTCTGTCATAACATTTCTTACAAAATTCAAAAACAAAGTCAGTATTTTGCATACATTTGCATCATGAGCATTGTTAGAGGATTTTTAAGTCCAAAAATGGTGCATGTCTTATATTTAAGTCTCTTCAACCCCGTCTAGACAAAAACTTAGTTTTCATCTCTCCGGATGAAGAAACTCAAATAGGGACAGCTGTTGTACCTCAATTTTAGACCTACAAATCCAATTCGCATTACATTCATAAAAAATATAAAAATAATCACTAGCAAACTCTTGCATTTTTCTTCTAGTGAAGACTGAACCTTGGTTAATGGTGATTGTTTCTGGAATACCATATCTATAAATGATATGATTTTGAATGAAATTAATCACTGCCTCCTGATCCACATTAGGTAAAGGCACTACTTTGATCCATTTAGTAAAATAGTCAATACCAACTAAGATATAACGTTGATTTTTGGTTGAAGCGGGTTTAATTTAACCAATCAAATCTAAAGACCAACCTCTAAAAGGCCAAGGTTTAATTATAGAGTGTAACTCACTTGCAGGTACATGTTGTATTCCTGCATGTCTTTGGCATTCTTGACACCACTTAGCAAATTATATGCAATTTTTTAACATAGAAGGCCAATACAAACCTTGTCTAAACAATAACCACTTCATTTTGTGGCCTGCTTGATGAGCACCACAAATACGTACGTCAGAAATAACTATAAATGCCTCTGAATCATTAATACATTTTAAAAGAACACTTTCCAGTAATTACATAGGTTAAAGCTCTATATTTGATCTTTCGATCAATCTGACCAACAGGGTTCTGCAAATAATCCACTATTGGTTTTCTCCAATCACCATCAACGAAATTGTCAATGGCAAAAATTTCAAAATTTTAATGGTCTTCGCCATTATTTTCATCACTTAGTGGTGAATCTGCCCCCATAAGTTTTGGCGTTGACAATTCTGGAGATAATGGCTTATGCAGAACCAATTTTTCTTTTATTTCGATCAACTTTGCTAAGTTTTTTGCAGACACCTTATACCCAGAAGCAATTTGAGCCAAGTCATTGGCTTCTTGATTTTGCAATCTAGGAATATGCTCGAAGTCCATAGTCTCGAAATGATCCAGAAGAGAACTTGCAATCTCGAAATGTTCGTTAATACATTTGTATTATTTTGTTAATTGCTTTATGACTAATTCTGAATCACCTTTAATTTTAATGTTTTTTGCCCTCAAGTCTATTAAAATCTCAAGACCTGCTATTAAGGCTTCATATTTTGCCTCATTATTGGAACAAAAACTATTGATTTTGTATTTAAACTTAGTTGGAATTTGCATTGGGGAAATAATTAAATCCCAATTTCAGTTCCATGTTTATGTTTGGAACCATCGAAATACAAAGTCCAAGGCTGAGTATCCACATAATTTAACGGCATATCAATCACTGCATGATCAACAAGAAAGTTTGCCACTATTTGTCCCTTTTTATCTCTTAAGGGTTTGTATGTTAGTGAATATTCAGTTAAAGCTAAAGCCTATTTACCAATTCTACTATGTAAAATAGGTTTAGTAAGCATATGTTTAATAACATCGAAATGAGAGTAGACATAAAACTTCAATAGATTTTATATAATGCTTAAGTTTAAGACAGTGGTGTCGTATATATAAGCAGAACATCAATAAAAAATACTAAAAATAGTCACCACCTAATAGAGGTTCAGCTCTAATTCTATTTTTAGAGAGACACTCATTAGCTTTCAAACCACTAGCAAATACACCAACTCAACTAAAAAGATGTCCGGCTTCAACTCGAAGTTGGAATGTAAAAATAACAAATTCTTAATACTCGAAATTAACACATAAATTCAGAGTCACCAATATTATTGGCATTCACAGTTTCCACTACTATTTGTGAATCACTTTCAAATATTATGTGGTCCATGTTTAAGTTGATTGCTTCTATCAAGCTGTACTTGCTATGATAAACTGTCCATCTTCATCTCTATTATACCAGGCACCTGTTGTTATAGAACCAACACCAACTTCAGAACGTGCTCTGTTGTGAGCATTGAGGTAGTCTTGTGGTGAGTTTTGAGCATGTGAGGTTTGTGTTAATATGGCTAGGAGAGCCATGAGAGAGACTAGCATTGAGATCATTGGTATGTGGATAAATATTTTGTTTTGATACGTAGACGAAATGATAAATTATTAAAAACTCACATACACAAAATGGAGAGATTGAGATTTGAACTCCGTCATGAACATCCCCACCTAACAATAATTCAACATTTTATGCTAGTTGAGTTACTATGACTTATGGACTAGCTATGTGCAGAAATGTTTTTTATGGACTAGCTAATATGAAGTTAAATTACCTCAGATGATTTTTCTAATGTGCCCAACCTTGCAAAAAAAAAGTATTATCAAATATACTAGTTATTCAATTAACCTAAAATATATTTTTTTTTTTGTTGCAACTTGTGTACTCTCACAAGATTTGGAGGTATTTACCCTTAACCACTTTAAAAAGTTTTAAACAATATAATTTTTTATAAAATACATCGTTAGATTGAAATTTTATATCATATAGATTATTTGTGTAAAATTTCAGACAAATATAAATTTATTTGATATGTTATTGAGACGCCTAAAGATTAATGGTGTTTATGAAATGATAGAAACTGTTAATTTTGATGTGTCTCAATAACATATCAAATGATCTATATGATATAAAATTTTAATCCAATGTTGTATTTTATAAAAATTTATATCGATTAATTTTTTTTAAATGATCAAGAGTAAATACCCTCAAATCTTGAGAGAGTAGACAAAAATAAACCATTTTTTTTTATCTATAATAGTGCTTAACCGAGGGTGTATTTTTTTCTCCCCCTAAAGGCTCTCACATCTGCTCCCTAATTTTCCTCTAAACTCACAAATAAAATCTAAATAAATTCGTCATATTATCTCAAAGTGAATATTATAATTATTTAATTAATTATAAACTCTATCCTATTTTTGTCAAAAAGAAAAATTCTATATATACTACTAAAACCCTTCTGTTCGTACAGAACTCATATTTATCTGTGGGGGATAAATGAGGGTATGTTCTGACCCGATCTCAAGAGTCCACATCTCCGAGAGATTGTCCACTTTGGGGCTTTATCCGTCACGGTTTTGTCCTTATCCTTTGTAGAAAAGGCGCCTCAGTGGTTGGAAGAGTGTGGCGTGTTGTATATAAACTACCATTAGCCTCGAGTTCTAAGCGATGTGGGACTTTTAAGGTGAGCCAGAATAGATGCCCCCCAGTCGAGGCCAAGGGGTTGTGGATTCGAGAACTAATATTATCGTTCCCACAGACGGCGCCACTGTTCGTACAGAACTTAGATTTATCCGCGGGGGATAAATGAGGGTATGTTCCGACCCGACCTCAAGTCCACATCTCCGAGAGATTGTCCGCTTTGGGATTTTACCCGTCACGGTTTTGTCCTTTTCCTTTGTAGAAAAGGCGCTTTAGTTGGTTAGAGGAATGTGGCGTGTTTTATATAAACTACCATTAGCCTCGAGTTCCAAGCGATGTGGGACTTTAAGGTGAGCCAAAACAGATGCCCCCCAGTCGAGGCTAAGGGGTTGTGGATTCGAGAACGAATATTATCGTCCCCACAGACAGCGCCACTGTTCGTACAGAACTCAGATTTATCCGCGGGGGATAAATGAGGGTATGTTCTGACCCGACCTCAAGAGTCCACATCTCCGAGAGATTGTCCGCTTTGGGGCTTTACCCGTCACGGTTTTGTCCTTATCCTTTGTAGAAAAGGCGCCTCGTTGGTTAGAGGAGTGTGGCGTGTTGTATATAAACTACCATTAGCTTCGTGTTCCAAGCGATGTGGGACTTTAAGGTGAGCCAGATTAGATGCCCCCCAGTCGAGGCTAAGAGGCTGTGGATTCGAGAACGAATATTATCGTTCCCACAAACGGCGTCACTGATCTTGCCCGACCAGGAGTGTCGACCAGCAGAAGAAGCACCACCGAGCACGATTGTTGGAGGAGAGGGGAGTTTGTACCTGCAGGGACTCTGACGCTCAAGTCAGCAGAGTATAGGAGAAGCAAGTACAAGTTTAGAATGATAGATACCTGTATCATTGTCAGAATGACAGTATATATAGTCTCCAGCGCTGGGCCAAGGCCATTAATGAGGGGGGAGGAAGATCCGCCCCTCATTAAATGGCTGTCTGAATCTGGCGTTGAGCCATGATGAGCAGTTAATGCTCATCATTCCGTGGTCGGCCGTTACAGAATCTCCCACTCTGTAACGGTCCAACGGTGACGTGGCAATGGGCCACTGGGAAGTTGGGCCTGCTCGACTTAGACTAGTTATTGGACCTCCCCAGCGGTTAGGCGCAGTCCAGAACACCTTCCTTAAAAATCAAAAAATTGAAACCAAAAAAATAACAAAAAGAAATATGGTCATTGATATAGGGTAGAGAGAGGGGGGTTGAGGGATAACACAGAGACAAATTTCACTCATACTATTAGTTTGCAAGTTGTATATGATGAACTTACATGAACATTATTTTAATTTTAACACATTGAGTAGTATGGGGTCTTAATTTCACTCATTCCATACTTTTATTTTCTTAGTCTTATTTATTCTTGATATGGCTACTATATATATAGCCAAACTATGATAGATCATACACTAAATCATACACTTAATATGGAGTTTTGTCTGGATAGATGCCAGGGGGATCATGATTGCAAGTAATGAACGTTCCTCCATTGTCACATGTCACTTTGGCACATCCAACACGAGCTGAGTTTTTTCAAACCATTGAGTATAATGTCCACACATTTCATCATCAACACATGAGTTACTAGCATAATCATAGTTTCCTATCTCATCAACACACATCTTTACTACACCCGTGCAACTCATATCTCCGAAGCTCATCGCGATATTCTCCACATAACCACCATGATCACCACTGGAGTGGATTAGTTGACAATCTGTGCGTTGATTAGCATAGTTTTGTGCAAAAGCAGCGACAATGTCGTCTCAAACAAATATCTGGAACACCAACCTTTGATCTTGCTACGTTGTGGGCGTCCACATAATCTGTGGGCGAGTCCTGAGCAAATGCAACGTGACCAATAATGAGAAATAAGCCCAAGACACACAATAGAGAAAATGAACTCATTTTGATTATTACAATTGTTAAATTTAAATGGTATATATGTTTGTTGTTTGATGAAAAATGTTAGGACTCTTGTCGCGTATTTATAGGGGTTTTTGTCACAATGGAATTAAAATTTGGTCATTGAGATTTGAGAAGGTTATTAACTTATTTTTTAAGAAACACAAGCGCTAATAAGGCTTGTTAAAAAAAAGACAAGTGTCATAGTATAGTGACAATATTATAAGCCTATTTATAGTTAAGAGATTTTGGCTTATAATATGAAGTTAAATTAACAACTTGAGGGTTTTTTAGGTGTTTCTTGAGAGTGACAACATAGTTGGGATGTCTTAGACTTTTATGACTTTAAAACTTTATTACCCACTCTTTGACTAATTATAATTAATTAGTACAAGAAAGCAATATAAATAAAACAATATGTGAAATAGAACAAACAAGGTAGATATAAATTAAACTTCTTTAACATGTGTAAATTTACACATGATAAAAAAAATCCATTGATACATAGGTTGGTATAGAAATGTGCATAAGAGAATATCAAGAAAAATTTGTTCTTGTTAAAAGAGTGGATCACACTAATTTTTATGTCGATAACAGTGAAGTCGTCGGTCCATTTAGCATGTTAAATTGAGTTCATGTATTATATTTGAAAATTGTTGATTTTTTCCAGATATGTTATAGATTTATAACAAAAAAGAGGATGTATCATAGCTTGGCAATGTGATCAAAAGTTTGTGTCGATCTATAATTCTCATTTTAGAAACTCGTGTGTTAAACTTGTTAGAAAAACAAACCAATAAATTTTTTTAACAAAATACAATAACATTATCAATTATCAGTAACAAAATACTCTAAGCATACTTCCATCAGAAAAGAAAGAAAGAATAAAAAAAAGAGTAAGAACGACCGAGAAGATTCAAAATAATTCAATTTACCAAAAAATATTTCAGAAGAAGCACATTTCACTCAGGTTTAAGTTCAAAGCATTGCAATTGATTGACAATCCTTAAATTCTTTTTTTTTTTGGTACAAGATAATACTTAAATTCTATGTAAAATCATCCATAAGTTTGATGGTTTCTCTAAATTTACATGGAATGCAATTGCAAAATTTTACAAAAGTCCCTAATTGGCCAAAATTGTGCTTAGGTGGCGGTCTGACTGTGTACTTCAGATGATGTAGGACTTATAATATTCATATTAAATATTTACATTATTCTTTTTTTGGCCCACCAATAGTAGAATCTTGGACATCCATCTACCCAATTCATATAGCCTATATGTCTTCAACTCTTATTCAATTTAGTATTTAAATTAAAAACAAAATTTTTTATTAAGAAAAATATTTAGATTGAGATTAAAAAACACCAACAAACCCATAATAAAATTCCTCCTAAAATTAGGGTTCAAGTCAAAACCCAATATCTTAATTGTTAGACCAAATCGATATGAAGCTGGGTTATTAATTGAAAATCTCCAACAATCTAAATTTTCTTGTCTTCTTTTCACTTTCTTCCTCATCTGAGAGAGATGAAAATGTGAATGAAAACACCAATGTATATCCTACCAGAAGATGTATTTTAGTTGCTTGAGCAACACATAAAAGAGAAGAGCAATCACCAAATATCATTTGTTTGGCAATTAGCCAACCCATTTCATCAAGGATGCTACTTTTTGGCAGTAGCAGTTGTATATATATTCATCAAACCCAATCAGATTTGATCGTTTTCAACACCATGATAAATGCAACAGAAACTTATTGATAAAAAGACAGTATAAAATAAAATTTGCATAATAAAGGTTGAACCGCACAACTGCAAATCCCAACCAAGACCAAAAATAGACCGACCAACACAGACAGATTATCCGAAGTTCAACACACATCAGGGCTAATCCCAAAACATAACTCAAGATACTGAACTTGAGAAAATAGAGTAATAGTTCAAATAAAGAGAACATTAAGCTAAATTGTAATAAAAGTAAAAATAGTTTTCCATTTAAAGCTTATCTTCAAACTCAGCGAGGGGTGTCATCTGCTCCTTCAATCCCTTCCTCTTGCGAATATCAATAACAAGGTTTGCAGCTTGTGATCCAGCCTCCAATGGATCTGACGACATCATATCCCAATGATCGAACACACACTGAGGGAAGGCCTGTCCTGATGTTGCAGCTCTCAATTGACTGGAGAATCCGAAAGACTCAATGACAGGAAGGTATGCTTTGATGTTGTAAAGTGGAGTACCAGGCCTCTGCATTTCTTCAAAGACGTGTCCACGTTTCTGATTGAGAACACTGTAGATACCACCAAGAGCTTGCTCGGGAGCTTGGATTTCCACCATGTAAACGGGCTCAAGAAGCCTGGGTTTGGCTGTCAGCTGTGAGGCATAGAAGACTCTCCTAGCAGTAGGGATGATTTGACCTCCACCTCTGTGGATAGCATCTGTGTGAAGTACAACATCACAAACTTCAAAGCATATGGCTCTCATGTTTTCTTCAGACAAAGCACCTTCTTTTGATGCCCACTGGAAACCAGCAACAACAGAATCCTTGATTTCATTCAAGTATTGGACTCCCTTACACATATCAACCACCATGTTGGGTCCAGTGGTCTCAGGTCCAAAACACCAGATTTTCTTGGCAAGATCCTTATCCCAACCGTACTCTTCAGACAAGATTTTGGAACGAATCTTAGGGTCATCTCTTGGTCCAATCTTGCCATCATCAATGGCCTCTGCAAGACCATCCTCCAAAGGTCTGGCTTCCATGTACAACCTGTTGTGCTTGTTGGGTGATTTACTCATGACTGTGCGGCAAGATCTCTCAAGAACAGTTTCTCTGAATGACACAACAGGATCAGATTTAATAATTTCAGCTCCACCCATGAAATCATCTTGCAAATCCTTCAAACAGATCTCAAGATGAAGCTCTCCTGCACCAGCAACAATGTGTTCTCCAGACTCCTCAATGGTACAAACAACCATAGGATCTGACTTAGCAAGACGTTTGAGACCTTCAACAAGCTTAGGAAGATCTGAAGCAACCTTGCACTGGACAGCAACACGCACAACAGGTGAGACGGAAAACTTCATAGCACGAATAGGGTGTGCATCAACTTCCTTCTCATTTGTCAATGTAGCATTCTTGGTGATGAATTGATCCAAACCAACCATAGCAACTGTGTTACCACATGGCACATCCTCAACAGTTTCTTGTCTCTTTCCCATCCAAATAACAGTTCTCTGAACACTTTTCACATACAAATCTTTCTTCTCCCCGGGGACAAAATTTGGTCCCATAATTCTGACCTTCAAACCAGTTGAAACTTTACCAGAAAAGACACGGCCAAAAGCAAAAAACCTTCCTTTATCGTTTGCGGGAATCATCTTTGACACATAAAGCATTAAAGGTCCTTCAGGATCACAGTTTCTGATAGCATTAGCATATTGATCATCAAGGGGACCCTCATACAAGTTCTCAACACGATACCTCTGAGCTGTAGATGGAGAGGGAAGATGAAAGATCATCATTTCAAGTAGTGCGCTGCTAGCTGGGAGCCAAGTCTGCATGACACGTTTCATCAAAGGCTTACCCATCAAGTCCTTTTCCTCAGACTTCAGGGCAACCCCTAGCTTTGTCAACATAGGCCACAACTTATCCTTCTGGTCATTCATACAAGTGTTAATAACCTGCTTGATAGGCTCGTAACAGAACTGAACAAACCCACGCTTGCAAGTAGCTGAACCAGTATTCTTGGTGGTCCATTTCTTAGTGGCAGGGTCGAAGAAATTTTCACCCCAGAGCCTCTCCATCATCTTTGACTCATCCACACCAAATTTGGAGGCATACATCTTGGCAAAGTTGGTAAGAGTAAAAGCCCAACCATGCAAACCAGCAGAGAAAGCAACAGTTCCTTTTTCAGGATACACTTGAACATCACCGAGCAATGGATCTTCATATGTAGCCATGATCACATTAGCATTCTCAATAACTCTCTGGAAGGTCTGGTAAGCTTCCTCTCCATCAACCTGGAGCTCAAGAAAGCATCTGTCCATCTTATTAACAGTAAGAACAGGCCTGATTCTTTCTCCGAGGGCCTGTCGCAGCACAGTTTCAGTTTGTACGCAGACACCCTCAACACAATCCACCACCACTAGAGCTCCATCAGTAATACGAAGAGCAGCAGTAACCTCAGATGAAAAGTCAACGTGCCCAGGAGAATCAATGAGATTAATGAGATACTCATTCCCATTGCGCTCCCCCTTATAACTCTTGAGAGATGCGTCAGACATCTCATAGTACAGAGAGATACCAGTAGACTTGATAGTGATACCACGCTCAGCTTCATCAGCACGGGTATCTGTCATCCGAACATCACCAGCAACCTCTTGTGCTATAATTCCAGCAGCAGCAACAAGGGAATCTGTCAAAGTTGATTTTCCTGCAAATGGAAACACAAATTAATTGTTATTCTCACAAGAAAATTAGTTCTGATAACATAAAAAAATAGTACAATGCACTCAGATAAAAAACTGAACACCTGTATGAAAAACAATTCAACATCATTGCATCAAAAAGATTCTAATAATTTAATTAAATATAATGAATAAATATGTCTAAGACCCTACCAAAATTAAAATAACAATGTTTCAAGTTTAGTCCCTATTTTGATGGACCACCAGATTTAATCAAAAAGTATTCAAAATAGGGCCTACAGTGAATAGAATTTATTTATATAATAAACTTGTAATTGAAAGATCTGATTTTATATTATAAAAATAGCTCATTACTGTCAAGTATCTAAAAACATTATAAACTATGACACTAGAATCTTCTTATCATGCAAACAACAAAATCAATCATTGGATCAAACCCTACACCAATCAACATCACCAACAACAACAACAGACATGCATATTACACATTTACCCCTAAATATCATCATTAAAAATTAAAAATAACTTTCTCAATCAAATCTTCAAAACAAAAAAACCCCATGATCATAATATTAATTTTATATTAAGAAAACACCAAATTATGGATTAAACAATAAATTATGAATGAAACTATACCGTGATCAACATGAGCAATAACAGACATATTACGAATGTTATGCTTATAGTCCATAATACGACGCAACTCATCAGCTGTAAACTTCACCTGAAAATTCAAACACAAACAAATCAAATTAAAATTCAGATTATCAAAACTAAACAAAACAAAAACAAGAATTGAGTATATCTTATTCTTACCATCTTGAATAGTTTTGTTTATGATCCACACAGAAAATAAGAATCTGGTTAAGAATTCTGAAAGATGAAACAGAAAGATGTTAGAATCGATTGAAACTAGTATGAAAAAAATAGATGGATTGAAAGAGAATTGAGAAAGTGAATTACGTGAAACAGAATGCCGATCTCCGCCGAGAGAGAGTGAGAAGGAGAGATACGGCAGTGAGTGAGGAGAAGGAAATGTGAGTGAATTGTTTGGTTTGTTAGGGTTTTATTGTTAGGGTTCGTAATTTTTGGGCCTTTCTTGAAGGAGATGATGGATATGGCCCAAATCACTTTTTGTTCTTTCTCTTCTATTTTCTTATGGAATATAAACAAATATTTAGTTTTTTTTTTTTGTATAGAAACAAATATTTAGGTTTGAGATGACAATTTCTACGTTTTAAAGTAAGTGATTTTTATATCTCTATTATTATCTCTATTATATCTCTATCTCTATTATATACATTACGATAGTTCTACGGAGTTCTACCGTACATTTTCAAGAAAATTTAATTGTGTCATTCAATTAGATCTTATGGAATAAATAAATTTAGGTTTGAGATGACAATTTCTACTTTTTTTTCTTCTTCTTTAATTTTAGGTTTGAGTCGAGGGACATGAGTTGGGTAAGGGAGGTCCAAGGATCAAGCAGCAATTTATTTTTTCGATGTATCAAAAAAAACATATATTGTGTTTTATTTTTCTTCTTAGTGATTTCTTTGTCTTAAGTGTGGTATTATTTGATTTTCTGTCTCCGTGTTCGTGTAGTGTGTTTGATTAATTATGATTGACAATTACGGAAGATAAGTCCAAATTATATTATTTTAAAGAAGAAAAAAAAAATACTAAAAAATAAAATTATCTTCCGTGATTTGATATGATTTTGTCATCAAGAGTTAATAATTAATATCATCCACTTGAATATCAATTAAGATATTAAACATGTAGCAACCTCTAATCCCCTTCTCCAAATTAAAAAAAAATGTAAATGAACTCTATATCTACTTATCTACTTATGTGGGACAAAAACAAGAAAATACTATTAACAACTTATAAACGTCACAAAAATATAAGGACTCGACATCCTTGTATACAATTAAAATTAGTCATTAGATAAATAAGAGATGTAGGATAATTCTTCTATCTTTTGGCACCTCCATCCAAATAATATGATTAAAGTAAATATTGATGGTAGTTCAATTGATAACCCTGGTAGAACAAATTTTGGGGTCATATTAGAAACATTATTAGTGGTTGGATTACTGATTTTGCATGCAGATGTGGTTATATTATTAATCTCTATCTCTATCTCTATCTCTATCTCTATATAATATATTTACGGATGTCTCTCTCCTGATCGTAATCCTATGTGGCAAGCTATCAAGTACTCATATACCTATGTGGCAAACTATGAGACTATCTACGTAACAAACAAATTCTTCCTTAATGTATCACTCTTCGATTCCCACTCAAGACATTTTTTCAATTATGAAACATTTTATTTTACTTTTTAGAGTTCCTTGATGTACCACTTTTCGATTCCCGCTCATGACACTTTTTTAATTATGCTACAATTTATTTTATTTTTTAGAATTCCTTAATGTATCATTTTTTGATTTTCACTCATGAGACATTTTTTAAAAGATACTTTTGAAACACATATTCTATATAACTAAGATTAATAGTCACTTATAGACAAAAACAAACAAAATTTTTGGATAAAGATAAGTAAATCAAGCCAATTTCTAACAAATAACAATAATTTTTTAAGATTAATACTTTTAAAGAAATTTTTTCTTAATAACGTTTCCATAACTTTTTTTTAATCATCGTAACTAATGATATATCATAAAAAAATTAATTGATTCAAATGTTGAAATACTATTATATAAATATAAGTACCCAAACAATTATATGTATCTATTTTTTAAAAATAAAGTTGTATGAATTAATATATACTATTACATAAATATTATTATGATAAAAAAATTCATAATTTCTCAAATAAAAGTATATTTTATTAATTTAATTTTTAACTTTTATTTACATGCAAAACTTAACTCATTTCTATCGATCATTTTTTTTATTACTAAGTTGTATCAAATATAAATCATACTTATTATTTATGTTTTATTTGTATTTTATTAAGAACATATTTTTATTTCTATATTAATAGAATAAACCCATTTTTTGTAATTTTTATCATTACTTATATTTACACTTATATTAATATCAGTGCATGTCTTTATAATTTACACGGGATCAATATTAATAATCATATATTAATGCAAGAGCTTATTTTTTTATTTAAAAAATGAGACTTTATATTCACATATCAAAACAAAGTCCTATATTTTTTAAAATTGCTACGGCGATGGGAGAAAAAATATCACATTGTTGAGAACGAAAAGTGGAAGATCATTCTCCAGCTATGAATTATATTTACACTCATGTTAATATGAGTGTATTTTTATTTTGTAATTTATACAAGACAATATTTATACTTATATATTAAAACAGATCCTATTATTTTTGTAATTTTTACGGGGACAAAAAGAAAATACCATACTATTGAGAACGGGGAGTGGAATATCATTCTCCACCATGTTCTATCCATTTAAAATTCCTAAATATATAATTATTTTTTATAATTAAATAATATAAATATTAAATCAATTTCATAAGTAATTAGAAAAACATAAATTATATGACAAAAAATTCATTAATTAAAAATAAGATATAAAAAATTAAATTACATTACAAAAATTAATATTTAAACTAATCTACTTTAACATTAATTATATATATTAATATAATTTTGAATTTTAACCCGTACATTTGTACGGGTTAGTTATACTAGTACTAGTATAATATAATTACGGATGTCTCTCTCCCGATCATCATCTTACGTGGCAAACAACCAAGTACTTAAATGTCTATGTGGCGAGATTTCAAAGCTTTTAAGTGTTAAGCTTAAATGCACTCCCTTCGATTCTCTCTGGCTACACTTTTCTAATTTTTATCATATTTATTTGTTTTACACGTTTTTTTCCCCTCAAGCATACTCCAAAAATACATACTAACCGAAAAAAAGGTTTTAAAGTTTTAAGCACAAATGCACTCCCTTCGATTCTCTCCGACTACACTTTTCTAATTTTTATCATATTTATTTGTAACCAAATTTTTATCATATCTAAAGGCTTTTTAGTTAAAATTCAATTGATTCATAATTAACGTATTATAACCAAATTGATTAAAAAAAAGTTGTAACCAAATAATTGTTAGAATTGTTTTTTGTTTTCTTCTTTAATTTACACGGATAAATATTTATACTAATATATTAATACAATTGTATAATTTATTTGTAATTTACATGAGATTTATATTTATACTCATATAACAATACAAGGTCTATATCTATATATAATTTTTATAATTTCTAAATAGACGAGAGAAAAAATATCATATTGTTAAAAACGAGAAGTAAGAGATCACTGTCTAGAGTATTTTATCATTTTAAAATACTAATTTGTATTATTTTTCATATTTTAATAAAATCAATATAAAAAGAATGTCTTCCAAATATAAAATTAAAAATCATATACTTTTTTTTGCTACGTGAATAAAAATCATATACTAATACAAAGACTTT
This sequence comes from Trifolium dubium, assembly GCA_951804385.1. Taxonomy (NCBI): domain Eukaryota; kingdom Viridiplantae; phylum Streptophyta; class Magnoliopsida; order Fabales; family Fabaceae; genus Trifolium; species Trifolium dubium. The sequence goes on along the minus strand of OX638070.1, from coordinate 28,963,656 downwards.
TTTGTTGTTGTAATTTTACGATAAAAAGACCTATATTAATACCTATATATTAATATGTGGACAATTTTTTGTAATTTCAATAGAACATATATTTATACTCATGTACGAAGTTTATTAATATGATACGGAAGACTTTTTTTCTATGGGAACTTAAATATTTAAACACTTATTAATACAGGAAATCTACTTACACTAATATTAATACAATAGCCTGTTGATTTTGTAATTTACACAGAGATCAATATTTATACTCATATATTAATAAAAAGCCTTATGTTTTTTGTAATTTCTACGACAGAAGAGAAAACACCATATTGTTGGAAACGGGGAGCGAGAGATTACTATCCACTCTATTTTATCCCTTTGAAAATTCCTAAATATATTATTTTTCTTATTTAAATAATATAAATATAAACTCAATTTCATAAAAAATTCGTAAAATAAAAATTACTTGCCAATAAAATTCATTAAGTAAATATAAGATTCAAATAATTAATATGAAATTAAAAAAAAATAATATTTCAACTAATCAATTTTAACTTTAATTACATATAATAATATAATTTTGAATATTAACCCGTGCATCATTTGCACGGGTCAGTTATACTAGTTATTAATATATATTAATGCTGAACTTCGAGTTAAAAATAATATATTAGATTGAAATATAACATACAAACGAAAATTTGCATGAAAGTTACTATTGTAGTTTTGTATATTAGATTGACGCAAAATTGAAAAACATTTTCTTGAATTTAAAACACAAAACAAAAAATTATAAGTATCAATAAAAGAGACACCAAATTTTTAAACCACTCGAAAAATACAAATAACATAATTAAAACAAATTTGACATAGAATCAAATTTCAATAAAAAATATAATTGAAAAAATATTTCATTATTTTGTTGACAAAAGAAAATGTAAGGTAAAACTTACATAATAAAATGTTACGAAAAGCAGAGGCAAAACTCAATAAATTAATTACATTATAATTTAGTTATTATCAAAATATAATTGAATTTTATCCCTAACTTCTCTTAGGCACGAAGTAAAAAGTTTTTTTTTGTCAAAATTGAGTATCTATCGCTGAACGTAGTAACTATTCTCTCGTTAGATTGGAGACATCTCAATGGATGAGATATTTGACCCAAGAATTTAAAGCTGTTTTATACTCAAGGTGAAAATTGAACCCTCAACACTTGGTTAAAGGAATATGAGTCACAACCGCGCTCGACAACATCTCTTGAGTTCACAAAGTAAAAAGTTGAGAAATAACACATTTCCTACTTTCCAAAAAAAGGCACAGACTAAGGGTATGTTTAGTTTGACTTTAGATAGAATTGATTTTGATAGAATTGATTTTGGTAGAATTGATTTTATTATAATTGATTTTGGTAGAATTGATTTATATGTTTGGATACAATCAACTAAAAGTGAGTTGAATAGTAAATTTCAGTGTAAAAATCAATTCTAAAGCCAGAAACTACCATTTCTAGCTTCAAGCAGAATCAATTTTAGAGGCAGAATCAATTCTACTTTATAACAACCAAACATATCAGAATCAATTCTACATATCCAAAATCAATTTTAACCCCTCTAAAATTGAAACCAAACATACACTAAATATTCTTAAAAATAAAGTTGACACAAAAAAGAGAACACTCTCTTATACTCCATGAATCATATCACATATGACATATCATAATATGACCATTGACCACCCATATATACCAAGTTGCAAAAATAGCATAAACAAATATTATCGGATAATATGACCACCTATAAAATTGATACACATGAAGTGTTTTGTGGGATAACTCTTATGGTGTGTTTGGCAAAACACTAAAATGAACTTTTAGTTTATAGTTTATAAATTCATTATGAAAAATAAGTCATGTTTAATAGGGTATGTTTGACAAAAATAGCTAATAGCTGATAAGTTAGCTGATAACTGATAACTTATAGGGTCTGTTTGGCAAGCTAAAAAATGAGCTTATAACTTATAAGCTCGTTTGTAAAAAATAAACTCTGTTTGGTAAAACGTTTTTAACATTAACATATAGCTTATTTTACTAGCTTTTAGCTTATTTTCCAAACGCTATTTCATATAGCGTTTTAGCTTATATCTTATGGCTTTTCATTTTTTTTCCACTTTTACCCTTACTGTTTTAATTAAAATCCACATTTACCCTTATTGCATTAAATGTTTAGAACATCAAATAACACTCTCTCTCACTATTTATTTTTTTACTGTAACGTTTGTTTTTTTTATACATTAATATCAACTTTTTTTTTATATCTATTAATATCATTTTGTTTCGACGTCGTACTGTATGGTGCTTTTGTTTACTATATACTTGTACTATGTGGTTCTATATTGATACATTATCGTTTCTTTTCTTTTTTTTTTACAAGTTCTTTATTTATTTATTTTTTTTAAAGTCTTTATTTTATTTTATTTGTTTATATAGATACATGTTTATTTTTATTTATATAAATATATGTATCTTTTTTTTAATATTATTTATGTATATGGTATAAAAACTACTACTATTATGTTTAATTTTTTTTAAAATTATTACTAAAACTGAAGAAAAAATTAAAATAAAATCATATTTAAAAATATATTAGTTATATTAAATTAATAAATTCTAAATATGTTAAATATTAAATTGATATAAATTTTATTATAAATTAAAAATGTCCGTTTTGTTATTTTTTTGACACAGAGTTTGAAAAATGTCCTTTTTGTTAAAAATGGAGGTTTTTGTTAAAATAATTTTTGGAGTCAATCTTTTATTAAAGATATATTACATTAATAAACTTAAGAATGTCCTTTTGTGTAATTTTACATTGATCAGCTAGTTGAACCGTTAATTTTACCAAACACTTTAATTAGCTTATCAGCTAAAAGTCATCAGCTATCAACTATCAGCTATAAGCTATAAGCTATCAGCTAGCTTATCAGCTATCCGCTGTTTTTGCCAAACAGACCCATAGCTTATAGTTGATGGCTGAGAGCTGATAGCCATTGGCTGGTAGCTGATAATCATTTCTGCACATGAGCTTATAACTTATTTTGATTAGTTTTTAGCTTATTTTGATAAACTAATTCAATTAGCTTATTAGCTTATTACTTTTTCTTCTAACTTTATCCCTATCATCTTATTTAAAAATAATTAAATATTAATTTTATGTACATTTTTTATGTCATTTCATATCAATAAGTCTTTTCAACCGCTAATTTTACCGAACATTACAAATTCAACCAACTAGCTTATCAGCTATAAACTATCAGCTAACTTATCAGCTATAAGATCATCCGCTATAAGCTAACTTATAAACTATCCGCTATTTTTTATCAAACAGACTCTTAAAATGTTCAACTAATTATAAACACTCCATTTAATTGTTTCTCTGTCATACCGTGTTTCTCACTCATTTTCATTGCATATCTAAATTAAACATGGGCACGTCCCAACAAAATTTAACATTTGCATGGACAATCTACAAGTAGGAAATGGATATTAAGAGGACAGTGATGCAAATCAGGACATCCTACGTTAAATTACCCTTGAAGTAGATGCAAGAAAAGAACATCACAAGTAATATAAAAAATAAGTATAAACAAATATTACCTCAAATTATGTTGTTAGAACTTTGTGCTGATAATGTGATATGAAATTAATCTAAATAATTGAAGTATAAAAATGAAGGAGAACGAGAGAAAAATAAAATTTATGTGTCTCATTACACATACATGAGTTTTATTTGTAGGACACAAATAAGCAAGTTTATGATCAAATAATTAAAGATCACTTAGAAAGATATACCCTAATAAGAGTTAAAGGGAGAATGGAAGATCAATGATGGACATCCGCTATATTAAAGGATGAATATCCACTAACTTTATTAGCTCATGCTTCCATGTACAACTTGTGCATATATGATTACCATGCACAAATTGTTGATTTTAACATAACGAATATGGATTTTGTAAAATCAACTGTTGGATTGTACATGGTGCACTATATGCAATAGTTGTGTATATTAAAATTTGTCTATCTTAATCTTAATATTAATTTATAATAAGTCAGAAATATTTATCTTTCTCTCTTCTCAAATGTCTCTCCTGCCATACATTTACTTTACAAAAACTAAAACATTCATTAAATGATTCTCTCTCTCTCTCTCAATAAAGTAAGAGTGAAATGACTTAAATTATCAATCTTTAAGACCCATTTTTACTAAATGACACTATTCATGTATCTTGATTTGACCATATTTTTTCCATAATTTATAGATGTAAATATTAGCATATAAGATCTTGTTTGATTCGTTTTGATGAGTATTTTCAAGATATCAAATTTTTATAAATTTTACTAATGCACAATTAAAGATATTAATGATCAAAATTGTGCATTGGCGAATGTGCAGTGGTTACAATGAGCCTTATAATTTGGGATTTCTTAATCTACATGTAAAACTCTAAAATGACTGAAGACCAAAGTTTTGGGATAAAGGGATTATTTTTTTCTTTCTGAAAAATAGTAAGAAGAGAAAATTTACTTGACAAAAAATAAATGAATTTATTTATGAAGAGGAATATGTTGACTTCACGAGTAATCTTTGAGATGAGTTACTCTAGTTAATATCTCATTATTCACGATGAAATTCACTAATCGATCTAATTGTCAAATTAAAAGTTCTTATTGAATAAATCAACTCTACAAGTTCTCGTGCACCCCTCATCCACCCTCCATTTCTCGCGCACCCCCACCCACTCCATTTATCGTGCACCCCCACATATATAGGGTGTGCGCGAGTAAAACATGTGGGAGGATGTTAGCGGCCCATATATATATATATATATATATATATATATATATATAAAATAATGTAATTTGTGAGTTCAATTTATAATAGTCTAATGATAACAATAATTTTAGTTTGTTAATTATATAAACTTAATACTTTTAATCAACCATAAAAAGAATTTATCAAAACAATAGTTTAAATAATACTTAAAATTTAAGAAAATTATCTAAAACGTGCCGGATATATGTCGTATGAGTGTCGGTGTCCAACACAGCGACACACCCTACTTTAACTGTATCAGAGCTTCATAGGTTAAGATTACCATTATAGTGACACCTCCTGGACAAAAGAAATTATCAAACAAGAATCAAACACAAAATCTAAAATCAAATAAAAGTCTCATCACACCGATATATTATTTTCTGAATAATAACTAGAATTATATATATTTAAGATTAAATGAATTGCCCAACATGCATCTTAATCACTTGTTAGTTGTCATTGCGTGAAAAATCTTCTTATCCCGTTTGATAAATATGTTCTAACTCGACCCTTCAATTGTTCAATAAGTGTTGATGGCCTATTAACCTTACAATCAGCTAAATGATACAATATATGTGTGTATTCTAATAAAACTAGTTTTATTCTTCTTTTATATGTCTTGTCCGACACTATAAATAGTTATATATATTTGACAACTACAATGTATATACTCTTATAGTTGATCAGGATGAAAATCAAGCATTTTATCATCACATTTATTCTTGGTGCACTAATTCATATTTCTATTGTGTCAATGGAGTCATTGAGAGATGAGAATCAATGTATATATATATATATAAATAAATTGTACATACAATTGCTTTTCTCTTTTATTGTATTTAATAAAAACATTTTGTTGATTTGTAGTTGATGCAATAGAAAAATCGAAATCAAAAATTGGAATAGAAGAATGGAGAAAGTGGGGAGACAAGAGTTGGGGAGGAAGACAAGGAAATGGTGGTGGAGATAAAGGTGGACAGGGCGTAGGTGCAAAAGGTGAACATGACAAAAATGTAAGAGACAATGGAAACGGACACATTGGTGAGGGTTGGGAATTGAAAGGTACGAGAGGTTGGGAACGACGAGGAGGGCATAAGAGACACCCATGAAAACCAGACAATAAATGTGTTACAACTTACAATGAATGTGTGTGTATAAGTGTATTGTATATCACATGCACTATTTAATACGAAAACATGGACTTTGTCTTACTTCATTCCTAGTCTATAGTAGGATGAACGTCTTTCCCTAAATTTGTATGCCTTTCATTGATATCATTATCTTTAACCACAAATTCATGTTTATAGTAGTATTAGTATTAATTATTTGCTTGCTGTTCAGTGCCGGCCTAACATTTAGTGAGGCCTAAAGAAAAATTTAAAGTGAGACATTTTTATTTTATTTGAAGAAATTTTTTCTGATGTATAAAATAAATTTTATTTAAAATTTCTTGAGAAGTTGTAAAGTTATTGTCTCATTTCTATAATATTTTTTCTAAGAGGTCTTTATATTTTTCTTTGAGGCTTTTTTTAAAGTATTTATGACTTATTTGAGGCCTTTTTCTTTAATAATTTTTTTTATATTTTTCGGAGGCCTAAAACTCTTGCTTGGGTTGTCTTACCTTTGAGTCGGCCATGTTGCTGTTTTGTGCAGAGAGTTGTTGGTACGTGAATCGGCTCGTGTTGATGGTCGGTTTATTCGCTATTTGAGTTGTGAAAGCCCACACATTTTAACTCGAGCATCCATTTTTTGGTCTTATCACTGTTTCTTTGATTTTATGTCTCTTTATGTTAAGTTTGTTGGATTCAAATAAAAAAAATTTACAACCTAAGACCCAGATTGGGTGCATTCACTACAATCACGACCGTATCAAGATCAGACCTCTTAGACTTAATATAAAAATTTAAATGTTTTAAAAAATCAAAATTATATATCATTTGGACCGTTTGATTTTAATTAGATAGCTCTGATGCAGTGACTACACACTGACTACATCATAACATACCGCTTCTAATCCATTTTCACAACCCATGCATACTCTTTCTAGAGGAGAATTTGATTTGATCCATCTCAATAGTTGAATGTCTACTTTTCTTTTTTTTACAAAAAACAACCTTTCATTTGTGTTAAACCACAATTATCGATCCATACTTTTATCAGTTTACTTGTCGGCCATTCAAAGAATTTCAATTAATGAAAGTACAAAATGCAAAGAGATTCAAATGTTGGAAGATTAAATCAATACTCCCTCCGTTTTAAAATGAGTGTCGCTTTAACTCAAAAAATTTGTTTCAAAATGAATGTCGTTTTTCAATTCCCAATGCAACTTTTTCCATTTATATCATCTATTTACTACTTTATACACTATTTCCAAGAAAATAAAGGAAAAAGTATACTTAATTTAGCAAATGTACTATTACTTTTAACATAATGATTACATTCCTTAATATGTGCGAAAACACCAAAAACGACACTCATTTTGAAACGGAGGGAGTATTTGATTATGCAATAGTTTTTTTTTATAAAGTAAAAAAATTAAATTATAAGGAGTACAAAAACTCTTATAATTCAAGCAAATTAAAACCTTCAAAGATGAAGAAAATAATCTAAGAGATTACAACACCAATCGGAAAAAACACAAGCACATTTTATCTTAATCGGCCAATGAACCAAATTAAGAGATAAAAATATAAAATTTGGTTCACTAAAAAACACACATCAACTTTCTCTAAAAACAACGTTATCTGCATACGCTAAATACACCACATTTAGTTTCAATTTTAGAGAGGTTAATATTGATTCTGGACATGTATAATTGATTCTGACACGTTTGATTTCTATAAATTGATTCTGACACGTTTGATTTCTATAAATTGATTCTGACATGTTTGCCTCCAGAATTGATTCTGCTTAAAGCTAGAAATTGTAGCTTCTGGCTTTAGAATTGATTTTTACACTGAAATTTATTGTTCAAATCACTTTTAGTTGAATATATCAAAACATAAACCAATTCTATCAAAATCAATTTTGATAAGATCAATTCTAACAAAATCAATTCTATCAAAATCGATTCTACCTAAAGTCAAACCAAACATAATGAGATGCCAAATACATTCCAATTATGCAATAGTTTTTATCTCGATCATTTCAATTGTTGTAAATAATATATAAAGAGATATATAACTATTAAAAGAATTTTATTTATATAAAATAAAATCTTACCTTCAAAATATATAGACGTCAATTAACATCGTAATAAAAAAATAATCACTTTAGACATTGCCATGTACCAAAGTATAATTAAAATGATATGTTATCATTTTTATATACACTCTTGATATTGACAGAAGATAATTGTTTTTCTATCTATTTTATTTATAGGTGATAATTTGTGTACCCTTTTAAGATTTGGTATATTTACTCTTATACCATTCAATAATATTTTAATTGATATAAATTTTATAAAGAAAATGACAGGGCAATGTTTAAGGAAACAAAAATAGTAAAAAAGCTCTCGAAATTTGTGTTTTCTACTTTTCAAAAACAATAAAACACAATTTTCAATGCAACTATTTCTTTTTTTGGTAACCTTAACTAGTGCCCTTGACAAGACTCATTTTATAAAATACACCGTTTGATTGAAAGTTTATATTATAAACATTATTTGTATAAAATTTAAGATAAAATTTAGGCTTAAATATACTTTTGGTCCTTTAAATATTTTCAAAGTTTCACTTTGGTCCTTTAACTATTTTTCGTTCTGTTTTGGTCCTTTAACTATTTTTTTATTCCGTTTTGGTCATTTAACTTTCATTATGTTAATCTATTTGGCCCTAATTATCGTTAGAAAAATGTCAAAAACGTTAATTTTACGTATGTGACACTTTGGGACTTGATGGCTTTGGTGTGAGATCCAATACGAAAACGCCACGTGGCCAGAGACTTTCTTCTTCATCGTGTACGGAACTTCCTCCATCACTGTCTCCGTCCACATCACCGGTGTACTCCAAAACCTCTCATTATCCACGCTGAATTCAAATCTGATGTTTGTTTTCTCAATATAGGTTTCTACCTCTCATTTTTTACATTTTTCTAACGGTTAGGACTAAGTAGGTAAACGGAATGAAAGTTAGAGGACCAAAACAGAACGAAAAATAATTAAAGGACCCAAGTGAAACTTTGAAAATATTTAGAGGATCAAAATTTAATATGCTATTGAGACACGTAAAGATTAATGGTAAAAATCACACAAATCGTTAATTTTGACATGTCTCAGTAACATGATTTTAGATTTGTCTGAAATTTTATACAAATGATATATATGATATAAACTTTCAATCTAACTGTGTATTTTGTAAAATTATATATCAATTAAAATATTACTACATTTGGTATCACGGAAATGTCTATGTGCATAAATAAAAAAAACAATTTATATTTCCGGTATATCTACTAATTTATATTTCTGATGTACATAATTAAAAAAAACCAACAATTGTTTTAACTTTTTTTTGATAAATATTAAAGATGTTCATTCATTTTTTAAATTGATAGAGTACATCAGTTTATATCTCCATATCTGTATCCTTGACTAACTTGATCACCGGTCACTTATAAAAAAAAAAACTTGATCACTGGTCGAATTAACAGCTGATTGAAATATCAATTGAAACATAAAAACATATTATGACAAAATCATGTGATACATTTATATACTTTCTTTGAAACGTAAAAAATTATTTATAAATTGATTTAAAATAATTGAATTAAAACTATTATTAGCATACTTGATATATAATCAATTGTATATACATATTTATGTGTTATCATAAGTTGTTGAATTATGAAAAACATGATCTATTTTGATAATTGTTCTGAATCTTGTAATCCAAATTATTGACTTGGGTTGATTATACAAATTTGAAATAATTTGATTTAACTAATGTTTAGTCTTGTAACATTTTGTAATATAGATATTTAATAGAACAATGTATTATCTTCTTGAATCAACACAATTAGTTAAATTATAGTGCTGCAACAATGTATATGGAATAATCAACATCGATGTACTGCATTTTCAAGTGATTAGACATGTGAACATTTCTTCCGTTAGTACTTTATAGTATATGCATTAGTGAAGCACATTGATGATTGTGTAAGCACAAGTTATATTCCTTGTGTTTTTTTTCATCTTTTACCCTGACATATTGTATTTTTAAAGTCGAATACTGACAGAAGTTTACTTGATCCCGTGCGTACTTTTCTGTATTTTCATCAATGAGACACATTCTTTCAATTAATATTTTAATCGTATAATTTTAACTTAATGATGTACTTTAGCAGTGTTCTTTTCTTTAAACTTCCATTAGATAATTTGTCACTAATTACTTTCATTTATCGCATTAGTGAGCTATATTATTTTAATTAATATCTTTATCATTTAATATAACCTGGTGATATTCTTATATATTTAGATTTGAAATAACTAATTAATTATCTGTGTGCATGTTTAAGTAATTAAACATGTGACCAACTCTCCTTAGTACTTTATAGTATATGCATTAGTGAGATACATTGTTTCAAGTGATTGTATAAACATAAGATATATTCCTAGTCTTTTTTTTTTTTTCATCTTTTCCACTAACAAATTTTATTTTTAAAGTCGAAGACAGACAGAGGTTTACTTGATCCTATGCGTACTTTTTTTGTATTTTTATCAATGATACACATTCTTTCAATTGATCTTATACTTATGATCTGTCATAATGAACTTAGGATCATGCAATCCAACCAAGATATTAGAAATAATATAGCAAGAGCCACCTTCAAGAATTGACTCAAAATCACCAAACAGTGCAGGTTTCACCAAAGCTTGGATCTTTGAACACTGAAAAAACAGCAAAGTTGACAATCAGAAAATGTAAGAATGTGGTAAATTAATTAAAAATCAATATGCACATTATAGGTAATAAACAACAAATGAAATACTCACTTTGCTGTCAAGTAAAATCATTTCCAAACTTGTGACAATATTGGGTTCATAATAAGAATAGGCTTTCCACAAACGAATTACACGAACATTAATTTGTCAGTTCAATTTTGGAGGTACAATGTCAGAAATTATACTCATAGGTAGTGTCATTCTGCATACAAAAAATACTGATAAGAAAAAGTAAAAACTACAACTTGCAAGTTACTGATAAGAAAAAAAAATCAATTTTGGAGGCTCAATTCAGAAATCATTCTGATATGAACAAATACAAATATGAAGAATCACATCAAATATATCAAAGAAGAGGAGAATAATCCATTACAAAAACATAATTACTCGCATACCTGTTTGTGAGTGTGAAAAAAATTGAAGAGGCACATCAAGTTAAACTCAGTAAAGTCACAGAGAAAAAGAAAGAGATGGAGTGGTTGAAGAGAGACGAACGAGCTTCTCTGATATATGGTGAATAGGTTCTGAATTTTCATTTATTAATAATAGGTTCTGCAAATCTTTGAAAAGGGGAAGAGATTTGTGTTTTACGATAAAAGTATTGATGAGAATGCAGATTCACGAAGAGGAAACAGAAGGGTTTAGTGGACAATCGTTTTTTTTTTTGGTATAAAATTGTTTAGTGATTGGTGAGAATAATAGGTGGCAATAAATTAGGAATAGATTTATTTATTTAGAAGAATACAAATAGGCATATATTTAGGCAATTAGGCGGCACTTTAGGATTAGTTTATTTTTATTTTTATGATGAATACAAAGTGGAATAGATTTAGGCGGACTAATGGAGCATTTGGAGGGAAAATGTATTGTGCCTTATAATATATATTTATATTTATATTTATTAATTAATAATAGGTTCTGCAAATCCTTGAAAAGGGGAAGAGATTTGTGTTTTACGATAAAAGTATTGATGAGAATGCAGATTCACGAAGAGGAAACGGAAGGGTTTAGTGGACAATCGTTCTTTTTTTTTGGTATAAAATTGTTTAGTGATTGGTGAGAATAATAGGTGGCAATAAATTAGGAATAGATTTATTTATTTAGAAGAATACAAATAGGCATATATTTAGGCAATTAGGCGGCACTTTAGGATTATTTTTTATTTTTATTTTTATGATGAATACAAAGGGGAATAGATTTAGACGGACTAATGGAGCATTTGGAGGGAAAATGTATTGTGCCTTATAATATTAAGGATTTACAATGTAAATCCCTATATTTAAGGAGGTAGAGCCTAGTTTATAGGCATATACATTAGCTGTTTTTTTTTCTCTTTCTTTTATTGTTTTACATCAATTCAAATAATGGGGACATATATTTAATATATATTGCTATTTTTTAGGCTATACTGTTAAGTTGCAAATCCTAAAAAAAAAAGTACGGTTAACTTGTTTGATGGAAAACTTGAAAAAATTGTGCCAGACATTTAATGTTGCAGCAAGTATACAATTCCCAAGTGCTTGCTTTTTTATTTGCTGTGTTCTACGTTTACAATTTCCAAGTGCTTGCTTTTTTATTTGCTATGTTTTACGTGCTTGCTGTTTTTACGTGCTTGCTATGTTTAATTTATTCAACCTTGCTTGCTTGTTTAGGTTATATTGGACTAGGTTAAATGTTGGGCCATGTTGGGTTGGATCATGATTATTTAGGGTTAAGATTAGTTAGAGTTAATTAGGGTTAAGTGTAGATTAGGGTTAATAAGCAAACTTAACAACTTTTAGAAAGATAAGATAAGATAAGATAAGATATGTTTTACGTGCTTGCTGTTTTTACGTGCTTGCTATGTTTAATTTATTCAACCGTGCTTGCTTGTTTAGGTTATATTGGACTGGGTTAAATGTTGGGCCATGTTGGATTGGATCATGATTATTTAGGGTTAAGATTAGTTAGAGTTAATTAGGGTTAAGTGTAGATTAGGGTTAATAAGCAAACTTAACAATTTTTAGAAAGATAAGATAAGATATAAGATATTTGTTCATGTTCATTAGTGAAGTGTTCAGAAACCTAATAGAGCTTTCTCAGAGGCATGACCCTAACATTGCACTAGATATACCTTTAATCCGTCAGTGATGCCTAGCTGGAGGAAAATCAAACCGAATTGTTATTGGTTCATACCAAACCAAACCAAACCAAATTGGTATAATGGTTTGATGCACCAGTTGTATCATAAGACTAGCCTTTCACCCGTGCGATGCACGGGTTTTGTTAGTATGTGATATATAATATACAATTAAATATCATATAGAAATTCAAGCAAGAGTTAAACAAATTATTCTTTTGCATCAATGAAATTACATAGATTTAAATAAATAATCTAACAACTAACTAATGAATATTCTGGAACACTACTTTGTAAAAAATATTATTAGTTATATTTATATCTTCACCTTCATCGTCGGTTATAAGTTGTACCTCTAAACTCTTTTTTAAAGTAACACTTAATAGTACAAATGTAGATACTTAGTTGTTAAGAGATAAATAACTTCAGAAAAAAAAAATACTTATTATAATTCAAGTATTTAGGAATTGTAGTAAAACATGTTGTTATTGTGCTGCACACAGCACACCTATGTATTAAGCTTCACGCCTATGTATTGAGTTGCATACATAATTAATTAAAGGTGGCTACATAATGATAGAAAATGAGCTCTACACCTAGGTATTGATATATGCAAGCATAATTAATATATGGTGGTTGCATAATCTTATGATAGAAGAACATAACATTGAAAATAAACCAAATTAGATGCTCAATTGAACAAAGTATCTTGAATGGAAATAATTTTGTTAATATTTAATTTGAATAGGCATAATCATATGCATTCTAAAACAATAATGATTCCCATAGTTTTTGTCAAAAAAGCGAAAAAATGATCACATAATTCTAAAATAACAATACTACTTCTTAAACAAAAGGGTTTTCAAATAAATATAATAAAAGTACACCATTATTCATCAAGACTTCAAGAATATAAAAAAATACAACTGAAAGCACTACAAACATAAGAATAGAAACCAAAACTGATATGAATAGATAATCCAGAGGAGAAATTACAATACTGAAAATTGCAAAAGATCTTCAATAAAATTTCTGCCACTTCACATGCTGAATTTTTGGTGCTTTGGTAATAGATGAAGATGCACTTTGTTCAACATCAATAACAACGTCCTGCAAAACAACAACAGAAGCGGCAAAGACGTCGGCGAGTTGCAAATGGCAATGGTCGATTGTGTAAGGAGGGGGGAATCAATACTTGAACATGACAGAATACATAATTATAGTGTAGCATATGATGAGATTACTATCATGAAATATAATTATTTATTTCGATTCAAAACACTTCCCATATTCCTCTGAGATTATTAGCATAAACAAAGAATAGTTGTAGCATAAATTAGGTGGAGAATAAACCAAGAGTAAGGCTAAATAGACACATACAGTGGGTTTAATTTGCATTTCAGATACTTCAAGACTGGTTTAATTCTACATCGATTCATAATGCAAAAGGGTAGATAAATAAATAGAACATAAAATAAATAGATGAAGTAGAAATTAAAGCATCATAAATTAACATATTTAGACAAAAATTGGAAATTAACACATGAAATAAGTAGTTGCCTCTCTCTTGTTGTAGACTTGTAGATTTGTGTTGTTCTCCAACAATGTTGTTGCCGTTCTTCTCCGTCATATTCGCCGATATAGTTGTTACCGTTACTCGCCGACGTAGCCGTTACCGTTATCCTCTAACAACCGTCGCACAACCGTTCTTCTCCGACGTGGTCGTCTACTTTTTTCACCGCTCACACCGCCTCGACTGGTATTTCTGTCGACCTGTTGAATCTTTCCGTATTCTTTGAAAATTGAAAATGGTGACAATGGTGAAGAGAGTGAGTCACAAAGAAGGAGGAAGAAGAAGCCATTATTGATGAAGAAGTGTGGGTAAATGAGAGATAAAGAAGAAAAAGATGGAAAGGGCAGATAGATTTTTTGAAAATCTCAATATATTATGTTATGTTTCCAATGTTGCTCTGTTAAACGTGTTTTACAGTTATCAATTTTTGCTTTAATTCAAATTAAATTGGGTCGGGTTGTTAGTTGGGCCTAATTGGTTTGGATTAGGTGATTAGGATTAAAATTAGGGTTAAGTGTAGATTAGGGTTAATAAGCAAACTTAACAACTTTTAGAGATATTAAGATTAAGATTAAGATAAGATATAAGATATAAGATATTTGTTCATGTTCATTAGTGAAGTGTTCAGAAACCTAATAGAGTTTTCTCAGAGGCATGACCCTAACATCGCACTAGATATACCTTTAATCCGTCAGTGATGCCTAGCTGGAGGAAAATCAAACCGAATTGTTATTGGTTCATACCAAACCAAACCAAACCAAATTGGTATAATGGTTTGATGCACCAGTTGTATTTTTCCCAATACAGGAAAATTAATTGTACCTTTGTGAACCAAACTGATTCCTTGTGAAACAAACTACATCAATTTGCTATTATTGACTGATATTCGGACTGATAAAACAAACAATTTTAAATAGTGCCCTATTTAAAAACTGAAAAACCAAACTGAATTGCACCAATACAAGTTACAGAGCCGTGACAAACAGTTCACGAACTAAGCTGAGTTCTTACTAGGTTTTTAACATCCCTAGCTGGAGACACAATGCATAGCCTGCCTTGATTGATATTTAGTATACATCTCTTTTTTCACTTCACTATCTTGTTCATGGAATCTAGTTAATTATTCAACGATTTAAGGACATTGCGTAGAGAAAAGTTAGAGTATGTATGCAATTTTTTTAGTACATGTAACTATGTAAGTTGAATTCATTGTTATGTTTTGAGTATAATATAATTGTTTATTAAAGATTAAATGTTCAATAGGTCGCACCTTCTCAGTCAGGGTCCGAATCAATCCACAACATCCAACTCAAAGTTTGAAATGTTGAATAGCAGAGATGCCATCAAGTCTTTTTCCATCGTAGTAAGCTACATAATCCGCAAAAGTGGTTTCTGTATATATCGGAGGGTTATCTTCTGATAATATTTCTTTTATAGGTCCATAGAGCTTTTCTGCTCTACGGTCCTGAAAAAGCATGCAACAGATATTCTTGGACCGATGCTATTTGCCAATACTCTATGTTCAGCACTCTTGAATCTGTCATTTGTTATAAGCTGCAGTTCATTAAAAATTATAATTAACTACATCCATGTGATGATAGTTTCACATCGAATAAGCTTATAAGCTGCAGTTCCAAAAAAATAAATAATAACTTGTGAAGTATTAATGTGGTTGCAATATTATAAGCAAATTAGCGAAGTGATAAATGTTCAGTACCAAAATACCTTAGACACACAAGTCATTATAATATCATTGTTAGAGTGCCGGATTCGATTTTAAATAAAACAGATAGAGCTCGTTGTACTTTCAGCTCTATGTGCTAGAGCATCTATCCACTTATCAGTGAATATGAGTCATTCTTCGCAATAACAAGAGCAAGCAAAACAGCAATAGAAAACTTGCCAGTAAAACTTCACCAAAGTTAATAACAAGTGTCCGAGGTATTAATGGTACATCAATCCACATGTCTTGGTGAAGAATTTGAAGGCCACCAATATAATCTTGGAGAAGCACTGTGAGAAAACTACTATTAGAGTGTTTGGAGATCCCCATAATTAGTTCTCGTTCGGGACAAGCCGGAAAGTAATGGTCAAGTAACACCATCCCCTCAGAAGTTAGAACAATCCATGTCATTTAAATAATTTGGATTAAATCCAAGAACTTCTGATAGTAATTCCGAGTTTCATTACATTTGCTTCATATTCTAGAATCTAGAATTATTATGCTTAACTTAAATCTTAGAATTTGTGTTGGGACTAATTCAAATAAACTTATGTCCAAAAACATTACTCATCTAATACGAGCCTCTTAACATTCACCTGCCAGCCTTTTATAACTAATTGTGATTTCACTAGATATCTTTGATTAACAATTTTCATGTTTATTAGTGGACAGGAGAGTTCGGAGACTATTAAATAAATACCAGACAAAATTCATAGTTCGGAGACTGCCACATATAGATAATAATATTTTGATGAATGTAACTACAATGTGTTGGCGACCGACATTTTAAATACAAGATACACCTTTAATCGTAAGTGTTTGTGCTACGTACATAGCTGAATATTGGACTGTTCATAGTTTAGTACAAAAAGGAAAATCAAACTGAACTGGTATAAGGTTTGGTGCACCAATTCTATGTTTCCAAACTAGAATTATCTTTACAGAAAAAAGAACTATACTTTTCGAAAAATAAAGGGAAATATGCTCCAAGATAGACTCTTTTTATGTAAGCTAGAACTGAGATTTTTTGTTAGACTAAAACTTTGCTCAAACTCAATAAAATTTCTGGCTCCACCACTACCGCAATGGCCATAATCTGTAATCCAGCCCGTAACGGCTGAAATTGTGAAAACCTTATCGCGACTGTGACTGCGACTGCTACTTGAAACTTTGGACGTGAGTATTTCGACCGTCACACCGTGCAGGGTACAACAACAGTATACCGAGGGCACTGTAAATAATTGTGACAACAAGAATTCAATAAAAAATTGAAGTAAGCAAAGTTTCTTGTTTTACAGAGAAAATTAGATATTAGATATGTTACCTATACATGGAGAGTGCAACCATTCCTGCTACAAGGAAATCCATATATGATTTACCTACCAATAAAGGAAATTACACATTATATGATATATCAAGCAGAATTTCTTGTTTCAAAGTTCTTTATATTCTTTATTTTACATATGCCAATGTACTTGACAATATATAGTTCTTACAAGACATATAAAGTAATAGCACAAACTTCAAGTTCAAGAATAGTATCTATACTTCTATAGGCATATTGAACTGTTATTACTTTCCAAATTATCTATGATACTATATGAACCAGTTTATTCAACTCAAAGCTTGAAATATTCAAGAGCAGATATGCCATTAAGCCCTTTTGCAAAGTAGTGAGCTAGATAATCAGAAAAAGTGGTTTCTCTGTATCTAGGAGGATTGTCTTCTGATAATAATTCTTTTATAGGTCCATACAACTTTTCTTGTCCTCTAAAAAAGCATGCAACAGATATTCTAGGACCAATGGTATTTGACAGTACTCTATGTACAACACTCTTGAACCTGTCATTTGTTACAAGCTGCATAACATCACCAATATTAACAACAAGAGCTTCAGGTATTGGTGGTACATCAATCCACTTGTCCTGGTGAAGAATTTGAAGGGCAGGAATATGATCTTGGAGAAGCACTGTGAGAAAACAGCTATCAGAGTGTTCGGTGGTTCCCATAGTTAATTCTGGTTCAGGACAAGCCGGATAGTAATGACCAAATAATTTAATCGCCTCAGAACAATCCATGTCTTTTAAATGATTTGGATTCAATCCAAGAGCTTCTGATAGTAATTCAAAGAGTGTCATGCCAAGTTTTGTTACATGTTCTCCATATTCTAGAAGTATATCCCTACAAGAAGATGAAATCACCAAGTAATTAGTTAAGTTCCCAATGGTAAAAATGCCATGTTTATAATTAGTTGTGGAATTTCACTTAACCTTTCTGATTGGTAACTGTTCGTGTTCATTAGTGAAGTATTTGGAGACCTAATAAAGCATCGTCACTGGCACGACACTAACACATGGATGCCACAATTATTTATGAAAATATTTGTGATAGAATCTAACTACATGTGTTGGTGTTAGACACAAACACATATTATAGACCATATATGTCTTTAATCGTAAGTGTCGGAGATACATAACTTGAGATATGATTGGCTTGGTTCAAGAAGCAAAATAAAACCAAATTGCTATTGGTTCGTACCAAACGAAATGGTATAATGGTTTGGTGCACCGGTTTTATTTATTTGAACCAAAACTACTACTTTTACCTTTTTGAATCGAACTGATTCCTTGTGAACCAAACTGCATCAATTTGCTATTATTAACTGATATTAGGACTGATAAAACAAACAATTTAAATAGTTCCTATTTAAAAACCAAAAACCGAACTCTGATAGACAATTCACGAACCTAACTGAACTAACTATTTTGCTATTTTGATAACTATATTAAATATGTACACAAACAAAGTGGCCTAAAATTTGAAGCTGCATACACAAACAAGAACTCACCTGCAAACAACTGGCAAATCTTCTGGTTTTGGAGCATTAGGAGCTAAGTGACATTTAAAAGTATCCCTCCAATTAACTGGTGAATTATACAAATCATAATTACTAGCATAAATAATTGGCCCTGTTGTATCTCTTGTATATATCTCTTTCTTCACTTCACTATCTTGTTCATTGAATCTGATTACACACTCTTTCATATCTTGAAGAACATTCAAAGGAATACCATGATTAACCACTTGAAAGAAACCCCATGTCTCAGAAGCTTCGTTTACTTTCCTTATAATTTCCTTCCTTGTATTTGGATCTTTATCAATATTTGTGAAGTCTATAACAGGAATAGTGTGTTTTGTGTTGGTTGAATTTGTGGCCTTTGAAAACTTATATGGTGGATTATGAAATAAGGTTGGGATTTTGGTGATACCTTTATCAACAAGGCCTTTAACACCAGCTTTTGTTTCATCAAATTCTTTGAGCTCTTGCTCCCTAGTAGTAGAATTAGACCCCATTTGAGTTTTTTGTGTTTGCTTTGTGCAAGTTAAGAAGAGTTAGTTGTTTATGTCTATCTATTTTATAGGTGAACTTACACTCTAAAATGCATGGTCATGGTAACAATGGTCAATATGAGTCATTTTGTATCTTTAAGGCACATCTTTTTAGATTTTGATACAGCTGTAATCACGCGTAAGAAAATAATTTGGTTGAGAAAAAGAATCCACTTTGTATGTTCCACAGGTTCTCCGATAAAGATTTATCATCGCTGTTAGCAATGTCATTCGTTACATGTGACAGGATATACATAATACAATTAAGCATTTCCCTTTAGCAATGCAAAATATTCAATGCATGGTGGTGACTTTGTTAAATATTTCCATGATTTGATTCGGCCAATATTAAAAGTTATGGAATGTGTCTTTCAATCACAATTTTTGTAGAAGAAACTGTTAGTGGCCTTCCCTAACAGAAACAAAAAAACAAGAAATTCATTTGTGGAATTTCCACGGCTAAGCCGACCCCTCATTAGGATTACCACAAATATTGAAGATTTTTTATTTTTTTTTGAAAATACATAGAGCATATAAATCTAAATCCAGAATAATTATTTTAATTTTTTTTTTACAAAAGTAAAAGATATTATAGAATAGTTCATATTTTTAGCCGGCCCTATTTTTTCTAGAGAAAAACACTTCTCTTTCTTCATCTCTTTTCACCAAATAATTAAGGGGTGATTTTGCGTCTTCTTTTACTCGAAATCACCCGTTTACATCTTTTCACATTTATTTTAATTTAAATAAGTGACTTTTACATAGTTTAGTATTTTGATTTTGTCGTTTCAATACGACGTTGGTTGATTTAAACATTTTTGTATGGTGTTTGTTTTCTCGTCTTGTTGCAGTATTCGTTCGATTGGATTAACATATCAACTTCGGTCAACTACTGATTTAGAGAGTAATTTAGTTCGTCAACGTAACGATGCAAATCCGGAGACATAGATATTCCGATTACTTTAGTTTTCTTACAATATTTGTAGGCATGAGTAAGCCGTTGTATGTTATTAACTTGGATAATGCGAGTTTGTTCGCAGATTTATCTTTTTTGTTTTTAGCGAATTTGTACTTAAACCTGATGTACTCTAGCAATTTAAATGAATGAATATCTTTCATTTTAGTCAAAAAAATATATTATAAAATATATTAGATTTACAAAACAGAAATGAAAAGGTCGAATATGGCAACAAATTCACTACATCAAAATTAATAGCATAAACCCCATACTCATGCCTACCAAAAATGCTAATAAAATTAAAGTAACCAAAATACATATGTCTTCAGATCTCCATCGTTATTTGTCATTGGTTGAACGACGAGATTCATTGTTCTGTAGCAAGAATAACGTGATGGGGTGTATATGGTTCACTCAGCTTATTATAGTGTCATTGAGGATCTTATTAGAGTTTTCAATAAAAGGAGGAGTTTAAGAAAAATGCAGTCTGCAAGGTGATAAGCTTCCTAGGAATTTCACCATGTGGCAACAGTGGACCAAGCACATTGTAAATGATTGTGACCATTAGGAATTTCTTGTTTTTAGAGAGAAAATTAATTTATGCAGCAAGTGATGATATTTTTAAACCAAAACCAAAATCAAAATACTTACTTAATATAGACTCCGCACAACTTATGCGTATGCAAAAAGAACTTCTTGCCTCTTATGAAGACATTCTCTTCCAAGAAGAGATTTTGTGGTTTCAAAAATCACGTGAAAATTGGATTAAGTTGGGTAGTAGGAATTGTTCTGTACTCACCAGGCTGTATGTTTGAATAATAATGATACTAATGTTGTGCGGAGCCCGAAAACATATAAAGTCCGGGTAAAATTTAAAATTTAAACAAAAATTTCAATTTACATTGAAAATTTTCAAATTTAAAAACAAAAAACTCAGTTTTGCCTTAAATTAATTCCCACGAATCTCAATTTTATTCTAAATTAACTCCTAAAACACCAAAAAAATTATTGTGGTAAAAAATCTGAGTTTTGAACCAAAAAACTTCAATTTTCCCCTAAATTAATTCCTAAAAATATCAATTTTACCCTAAATTAACCCTTAAAACAAAAAAATATTCCGACCGAGCCTGGGCCGCATCCCTAGCAGCCCGGGTGGTAAATCCGCCCATGGTTTTGCTTGATGACTTTGTCTCGGTAGAGCTGGCGAAACCAGTTTCTAAGAAGGAAGTGTTTGATGCGTTGATGAGTATGAAATCTTATAAAGCGTCGGGGCCGGACGGTTTCCAACCTATCTTCTTTAAGCTTTTTTGGAATGACATTGGAGATGATGTGTGGCAGTTTGTCAAGTTAGCGTTTGAAAAAGGCAATTATGATCCTAAAGTTTGTGAAACACTCATGGTGTTGTTGCCTAAAGGGGATAGTCAAACCTCCTTCAAAGATTTTCGTCTGATTAGTCTTTGTAACGTCACTTATAAATTGATTTCAAAGATTATTGTGAGTAGATTGCGACCGTTTCTTGAGAGTATTATTAGCCCTCTTCAAAATAGCTTCGTACCGGGAAGGAGCACTAAAGATAATGCTATTGTGTTACAACAAATGTTACATGTTATGCGAAAATCTACGAAAAATAATGGAGACATGGTTTTTAAACTCGACTTAGAAAAGGCTTATGATCGAGTTAACCGGTCTTTTCTTAGAGATACGCTTGAGATTTTTAACTTTCCCCCCCAAAATCATATCCCTCATCATGTTTGGTATACCTGCTTCATCAAATTTTATCCTTGGGAGTAAAACAGAAGCCTTTACTCCGGTGCGTGGGTTGAGGCAAGGAGACCCTTTGTCACCGTATCTTTTTGTGCTTTGTATGGAACGACTCGGGGTGATGGTCTCTAATCTGGTTAACATTGGTACCTGGAAACCTATGCAGCTTGAAAAAAATGGTACGAAGCTTTCGCATCTTTTCTTCGCGGATGATGTCCTTCTTTTTGCGAAAGCTAGTGCGGGCCAAGCCCGGGTTATTAGTACAGTTTTGAAGAATTTCTGTGATTTGTCAGGGCTAAAAATTAGTCTCGATAAGTCAAAATTTTGCACTTCAAGAGGAGTTTCAAGACAGGTTCGAGAGGCTATTTTTACTGATACTCGAATTCTCGTGACGGAAAGGTTTGAGAAGTATTTGGGCTTTAAAATGTTCCATAGTAGAATCAACAAACAAGACTTTTTAGAGGTATATGATAGAGTCTCCACGAAGTTGTTATCTTGGAAAAGCAGGCTCCTTAACAAACCAGTCGAGTGATTTTGGCTAATTCAGTTCTCTCATCTTTAGCATCTTATCATATGCAAATTAATTGGTTACCACAAAATATGTGTGATGATTTGGATAGAACTGATAGGAGATTTATTTGGAAAGGCAATGGCGATTCAGGAATGCATTTAGTAAGCTGGAGTAAAATTACTCAACCGCGTCGTTTTGGAGGGTTGGGGGTTCGCATAGCCAGGCTACAAAATGTATCTCTTCTTGGTAAGTTAGTGTGGGAAATTCTTCACTCTCCTGATAAATCATGGGTTAAACTCTTTGAGGATAAATACCTGAAAGGAAAATTACTTTTTAATGTCAATATGTCAGGTGGCTCGGTCATTTGGAATTCTATTTCTAAAGCTATTAAATTGTTACAAGATGGTTTTACCTTTAAAATTGGCAATGGGAAATCGAGTTTTTGGTTTGACTGTTGGGTTTTTAAAGAAAAGCTTTGTACGATGGTACCCTTTGTAGCTATACAAGATACAATGATGAAGATTGAGGACATATGGTACGATGGGAGTTGGCACCTGGAAATTTTGTATACTATTGTTCCCGATTTTGTGTGTAACGAAATCATGTGTCTTCAGCCCCATATTGTTAGTGATATTAAAGATGTTTGGGTTTGGCACGAATCTAGTACCGGCACCTATTCATCTAAAGATGCTTATAATTAGTTGTTGGAACCTTACCCAATTAATCAACATCATAATTGGCAATTGGCAATGGATTTGGCGTCTTAAGCTTCTTGCGAGCATTCAGTTTTTTATCTGGCAACTGGCACATAACTCTATTCCAACCAAAGAAGTGTTGCACCACCGAAGAGTTTGCTTATCTGCTCTCTGTCCCCGTTGTTCGTTGGTGGATGAATCTATTGAACACTGTTTGTTTCAATGTGATGCAGCTCAAAAAATTTGGAAAGCTTGTGGTTTAGAGTTTATCATTTCTTCCACACAGGGGCTTATTTTTTCTCTTGGTGTAGAAAGTTTACTGTCTCTCATGGGAACATTATTTGTATTGTTATGGGGGTTATCTGGTGTGTAAGAAACGACGTCATATTTAATAACAACAATAGTACTGTCCAATCAAGTATTGCAAAATTTCAATCCTTGTTGTACCTTTGCACAGTGGCGTTTGACAACCAAAGGCTAGCTTCCCCTCATGCGTCGTCTCAAACTCTCGTGTCTTGGTCCCGCCCGATGGTGCGGTTTGTTTGAATGTTGTTGGGAGCTTGTTGAGTCAACCACCATCTGTAGGGTATGGCGGGCTTATCCGCAATAGTGATGGCACCTTTCTTGGAGGGTTTTATGGTGTGGCATGTCAGTCTAATATCTTGTATGCTGAAATTATGGCTTTGTTACGTGGGCTAGAGTTGTGTTGGGATAAGGGATTCAGGCGAGTTGTTTTCTTTTCGGACTCATTACTTACAATTACTCTAATTAAAAATGGTGTGTCGCCGTACCATAAGTTTGCGAATGAAGTTACTAGCATCAGGAATATGCTTAGAAAAGAGTGGTATGTGGACATTATTCATACCCTCCGGGAGGGTAATGCTTGTGCGGACATTTTGGCCAAGATGGGTGCTAACTCGATGCCTACCATGGTTCAGCTTGATATATCTCATAGGGAGCTGTCTAGCCTTCTCTCTGTTGATGCTTGGAGAGTGACCTTTATTAGAGAATAGTTTTTTAGTTGTCTTTTGTTTGTTTTTTTTTCTTTTATTTTCTCTCTTGTTAACCAAAAAAAAAAATACTTACTTAGCAATATATTTGGAGACATATACTTAGCAATATACTTCTTTATTTTAAATATGCCAATGTTGACAAATATATATTTCTTACAATAAGACAAATGCATCTAAAGATTCTTTAAGTTTTTAGTTTGTATCATATAAATTTTTTAAACTTTTTATGTAACAAATATGTCTTTTTAAATGTTTAAAGTGTTGAATCGTTACTCTTCCAATTAACAGTTAAAGTTAAGGATCTATCTATTACAAAAATAAAATTAAAATCTATCTATTACAAAATTGTAACTTATATTTTAATACGGAGGGAGTATATCATAATAAAAAAATAGTGAAAGTATTTTTTTCATCTCTTCCATCATTTCTAGGAAAATTTTCTCTCTCACCCTTACAATTAACTCTTCACCTCTACAAATAATTTAATCTTACAACTTTATCCTTTTGGCCATTGAAAATTTTACATTTCATTTTTCACATTTTGGAGTTCACCCCTACATGAGTTGTACCAACTTATTTTTCCTTTTAGTTACAGATAGAAAAAGTCAAATTTCTTTAACATATGAACCGGAATTTTCAAACAATTATCCCGGTATGAACATTTTAACCGGATAATTTTTAAAAAGTGTTCCGGTTCTTGTCAAAACACGTCATATGAAGGAATTTCAATTTTTTTCAATTTCTAATGAGTTGGAAAAAAAATAAAATAAACATTTATGTTGGCTACAAGGTGGCCCGCGTCACCCACAAGAATAAATCCATACTAGCTCTCACCCGCGTGATACGCGGGTTATATAAACTGTTAGGTGTAACAAAAAATTATTTCATAAAAAATATATATAATATTAAAAAGTTGTGAGATTTTTAATAAAAAAATTATAAGATTTTATAATAAAAATGGTAAAACAAATATAATAATATTAATTTTGAAAATATAAAATTAAACGATAAAATGTAAGACACATGCATTCAATATTAATTAATTTTCGACAATTTTGAAAAACTTCTCGAGTACATTAGAATTACAACACTATTGTCGATTATTTAATATCTTTAACTATTCTCATAAAGTTACTTTTGATACAAAAACATATTTTTGATCATTCGAATGCATATGAGTCTATTAAAATTTAAAACAAACTCTAGACTATTTAAATAAAACTTTATTTCAGTTTTTAAGTGATAGTGAGAAAGTTCAGTTTTGATATATTGTATTCACCAACTTTTGCAAAAACTTAAAATGAAATAACATATACACAAAACTCTCAAAAATAAGAAATCAGTCATTACTCGTGAAAAAAAAGGAAAATAGAAAAAATCATAAACGAACAATTATAGCAACAATGAAATCACAACTTTTTCAATATCGAAACATGATTAAAATATAAAAATAAATTAAAGTAAATTTCTATTATTAGTTAATGGAATGTTAGTCTATTTCAAAAAGGATAAACCTTGAGATACTAACTTTTTCAAAATGATTAATTGCAAGGTCAAAAATAAAACATATCCTTAAAATATCTAAAAGGTAAAAAAAACATTAATTAAAAAAATAGTATTAGTAGAAGTGTTGAGAAGGGAGAACATCGTGAGAGAGAACGGTGAAGAAAAAATTGTTATTTTTATCGTAGAAAATGTTGATAAGTGAACGAAAAAATGTTGAGAAAGTGAAGACAAAATAACATGTTTTTTTTGTTCCATGAGAAGTGATTTTTATTTTTTTTACTAATAAGAAGTGGAAAAAATTGAGAAATGAGAATTAGTATTATTGGTAGTTTGAGAGTAATTAATGCTATAGTTTAGGAGGGAAAAAGTAGGGTTAAGTTGTTGCTAACCTAACAACATTTATAAATAAGAGATTGATTGCAAGGTCAAAAATAAAACATATCCTTAAAAAATCTAAAAGGTAAAAAAAACATTAATTAGAAAAATAGTATTAGTAGAAGAGAACATCGTGAGAGAGAACGGTGAAGAAAAAATTGTTATTTTTATCGTAGAAAATGTTGAGAAGTGAACGGAAAAATGTTGAGAAAGTGAAGACAAAATAACATGTTTTTTTTGTTCCATGAGAAGTGATTTTTTTTTTTTTTACTAATAAGAAGTGGAAAAATTAATAAATGAGAATTAGTATTATTGGTAGTTTGAGAGTAATTAATGCTATAGTTTAGGAGGGAAAAAATAGGGTTAAGTTGTTGCTAACTTAACAACATTTATAGGGTATGGCAGGCTTATCCGCAATAGTGATGGCACCTTTCTTGGAGGGTTTTATGGTGTGGCATGTCAGTCTAATATCTTGTATGCTGAAATTATGGCTTTGTTTCATGGGCTAGAGTTGTGTTGGGATAAGGGATTCAGGCGAGTTGTTTTCTTTTCGGACTCATTACTTACAATTACTCTAATTAAAAATGGTGCGTCGCCGTACCATAAGTTTGCGAATGAAGTTACTAGCATCAGGAATATGCTTAGAAAAGAGTGGTCTGTGGACATTATTCACACCCTCCGGGAGAGTAATGCTTGTGCGGACATTTTGGCCAAGATGGGTGCTAACTCGATGTCTACCATGGTTCGGCTTGATATATCTCATAGGGAGCTGTCTAACCTTCTCTCTGTTGATGCTTGGAGAGTGACATTTATTAGAGAATAGTTTTTTAGTTGTCTTTTGTTTGTTTTTTTTTCTTTTATTTTCTCTCTTGTTAACCAAAAAAAAAAATACTTACTTAGCAATATATTTGGAGACATATACTTAGCAATATACTTCTTTATTTTACATATGCCAATGTTGGCAAATATATATTTCTTACAATAAGACAAATGCATCTAAAGATTCTTTAAATTTTTAGTTTGTATCATATAAATTTTTTAAACTTTTTATGTAACAAATATGTCTTTCTAAATGTTTAAAGTGTTGAATCGTTACTCTTCCAATTAACAATTAAAGTTAAGGATCTATCTATTACAAAAATAAAATTAAAATCTATCTATTACAAAATTGTAACTTATATTTTTATACGGAGGGAGTATATCATAATAAAAAATAGTGAAAGTATTTTTTTCTTCTCTTCCATCATTTGTAGGAAAATTTTCTCTCTCACCCTTACAATTAACTCTTCACCTCTACAAATAATTTAATCTTACAACTTTATCCTTTTGGCTATTGAAAATTTTACATTTC
Source organism: Trifolium dubium (assembly GCA_951804385.1). Lineage (NCBI taxonomy): Eukaryota > Viridiplantae > Streptophyta > Magnoliopsida > Fabales > Fabaceae > Trifolium > Trifolium dubium. The sequence continues at coordinate 28,935,878 of OX638070.1, read as the reverse complement.
ATTTTTCACATTTTGGAGTTCACCCCTACATGAGTTGTACCAACATATTTTTCCTTTTAGTTACAGATAGAAAAAGTCAAATTTCTTTAACATATGAACCGGAATTTTCAAACAATTATCCCGGTATGAACATTTTAACCGGATAATTTTTAAAAAGTGTTCCGGTTCTTGTCAAAACACGTCATATGAAGGCATTTTCAATTTTTAGTGACAGTTTTTGTATGTCGCTAAAAGTAAACTTTCTTGTATTTAACCATTGTTCCGGTATGAACATATGAACCGGAAAATTTTCAAAAATTGTTCCGGTTCCCTTTAAAACTAGTACTATTCATGCATTTACGATTTTTAGTGACGTTTCTGTCACTACGAGTTGTATTTCTTGAATTTCAAGTGTAAACGCCAAACTTTTCAAATAATTGTTCCAGTATAAATACACAAACCGGATTATTTTCAAAATGTGTTCTGGTTCCCATCAAAATTAGCCTTATGCACAATTTTACTTTTAGTGACACTGTTTTCTGTCACTTTAAGTCAAATATCTTGTAAATTAAATAAAAATACTGTAGTGATAAACAAAATTTGTCAATAAAAGCAAGAATTTGTAGATAATAGAACTCATGTGGGTGTGAACTCCAAAGTATAAAAAAAAAAAGGATACTATAAATAAAAAAGAGTAAAATTGGAATATTTAATAGTTGGTAAAGATGACGGGATAATTGTAAGAGTGGAAGGCAATTTTTTCAATTTCTAATGAGTTGGAAAAAAAATAAAATAAACATTTATGTTAGCTACAAGGTGGCCCGCGTCACCCACAAGAATAAATCCATACTAGCTCTCACTCGCGCGATGCGCGGGTTATATAAGCTGTTAGGTGTAACAAAAAATTATTTCATAAAAAATATATACAATATTAAAAAGTTGTGAGATTTTTAATAAAAAAATTATAAGATTTTATAATAAAAATGGTAAGACAAATATAATAATATTAATTTTGAAAATATAAAATTAAACGATAAAATGTAAGACACATGCATTCAATATTAATTAATTTTCGACAATTTTGAAAAACTTCTCGAGCACATTAGAATTACAACACTATTGTCGATTATTTAATATCTTTAACTATTCTCATAAAGTTACTTTTGATACAAAAACATACTTTTGATCATTCGAATGCATATGAGTCTATTAAAATTTAAAACAAACTCTAGACTATTTAAATAAAACTTTATTTCAGTTTTCAAGTGATAGTGAGAAAGTTCAATTTTGATATATTGTATTCACCAACTTTTGCAAAAACTTAAAATGAAATAACATATACACAAAACTCTCAAAAATATGAAACCAGTCAATACTCGTGAAAAAAAAAGGAAAATAGAAAAAATCATAGACGAACAATTATAGCAACAATGAAATCAAAGTTAAAGAGGATATTAAGCATTTCACAACTATCATCAATATCGAAACATATGATTAAAATATAAAAATAAGTTAAAGTAAATTTCTATTATTAGTTAATGGAATGTTAGTCTATTTCAAAAAGGATAAACCTTGAGATACTAACTTTTTCAAAATGATTGATTGCAAGGTCAAAAATAAAACATATCCTTAAAAAATCTAAAAGGTAAAAAAAACATTAATTAAAAAAATAGTATTAGTAGAAATGTTGAGAAGGGAGGACATCGTGAGAGAGAACGGTGAAGAAAAAGTTGTTATTTTTATCGTAGAAATTGTTGAGAAGTGAACGGAAAAATGTTGAGAAAGTGAAGACAAAATAACATGTTTTTTTTGTTCAATGAGAAGTGATTTTTATTTTTTTTACTAATAAGAAGTGGAAAAAATTGAGAAATGAGAATTAATATTATTGGTAGTTTGAGAGTAGTTAATGCTATAGTTTAGGAGGGAAAAAGTAGGGTTAAGTTGTTGCTAACCTAACAACATTTATAAATAAGAGATTTAATATCTTTTACTATTCTCATAAAGTTACTTTTGATACAAAAACATACTTTTGATCATTCGAATGCATGAGTCTATTAAAATTTAAAACAAACTCTAGACTATTTAAATAAAACTTTATTTCAGTTTTTAAGTGATAGTGAGAAAGTTCAGTTTTGATATATTGTATTCACCAACTTTTGCAAAAACTTAAAATGAAATAACATATACACAAAACTCTCAAAAATAAGAAATCAGTCATTACTCGTGAAAAAAAAGGAAAATAGAAAAAATCATAAACGAACAATTATAGCAACAATGAAATCACATTTAAAGAGGATATTAAGCATTTCACAACTATCATCAATATCGAAACATAATTAAAATATAAAAATAAGTTAAAGTAAATTTCTATTATTAGTTAATGGAATGTTAGTCTATTTCAAAAAAGATAAACCTTGAGATACTAACTTTTTCAAAATGATTGATTGCAAGGTCAAAAATAAAACATATCCTTAAAAAATCTAAAAGGTAAAAAAAACATTAATTAAAAAATAGTATTAGTAGAAATGTTGAGAAGGGAGAACATCGTGAGAGAGAACGGTGAAGAAAAAATTGTTATTTTTATCGTAGAAAATGTTGAGAAGTGAACGGAAAAATGTTGAGAAAGTGAAGACAAAATAACATGTTTTTTTTGTTCCATGAGAAGTGATTTTTATTTTTTTTACTAATAAGAAGTGGAAAAAATTGAGAAATGAGAATTAATATTATTGATAGTTTGAAAGTAATTAATGCTATAGTTTAGGAGGGAAAAAGTAGAGTTAAGTTGTTGCTAACCTAACAACATTTATAAATAAGAGATTTAATATCTTTAACTATTCTCATAAAGTTACTTTTGATACAAAAACATACTTTTGATCATTCGAATGCATATGAATCTATTAAAATTTAAAACAAACTCTAGACTATTTAAATAAAACTTTATTTCAGTTTTTAAGTGATAGTGAGAAAGTTCAGTTTTGATATATTGTATTCACCAACTTTTGCAAAAACTTAAAATGAAATAACATATACACAAAACTCTCAAAAATAAGAAACCAGTCAATACTCGTGAAAAAAAAAGGAAAATAGAAAAAATCATAGACGAACAGTTATAGCAACAATGAAATCACATTTAAAGAGGATATTAAGTATTTCACAACTATCATCAATATCGAAACATGATTACAATATAAAAATAAGTTAAAGTAAATTTCTATTATTAGTTAATGGAATGTTAGTCTATTTCAAAAAGGATAAACCTTGAGATACTAACTTTTTCAAAATGATTGATTGCAAGGTCAAAAATAAAACATATCCTTAAAAAATCTAAAAGGTAAAAAAAACATTAATTAAAAAATAGTATTAGTAGAAATGTTGAGAAGGGAGAACATCGTGAGAGAGAACGGTGAAGAAAAAATTGTTATTTTTATCGTAGAAAATGTTGAGAAGTGAACGGAAAAATGTTGAGAAAGTGAAGACAAAATAACATGTTTTTTTTGTTCCATGAGAAGTGATTTTTATTTTTTTTACTAATAAGAAGTGGAAAAAATTGAGAAATGAGAATTAATATTATTGATAGTTTGAGAGTAATTAATGCTATAATTTAGGAGGGAAAAAGTAGAGTTAAGTTGTTGCTAACCTAACAACATTTATAAATAAGAGATTTTAAATGAGTATGAACAAAGAAACAAAGAAAAATTATTTTTTTTTGGTACACTTATCCAACAAGTGTCATACTAATGTCTTATATATAGATGTCAGACACATATCTAAAGAGTATTGAAGTAAAAAAATATAAAACTTAGAGACTAACATTCGAATGATGCACACCAATATGTGTTGGAGACTACAATACATTATAGCAGTGTAAATATATACCTCAAGCTTGCATCAAGTGGACTAAAATTTTTACAGCATGAAAGATTTTACACTATGAAAAATATATATGGACCATCACCAGCTGCTTCAATGGACCATCAAATTCATGGTCTTAAATTTTTCAAATCCATACATGTATCTTTCTCATTATAATAGCCTCGCTGTTACTGACAATTATGGCCATCACACCACATGTTGAGAGTTAAGATATATATGGGGGTTCTGTGCCTTCTGTTCTATTCGTGTGGAATGATTAAATTAAACATCTAAGAAGTTACTCCGTCTTGCCAAATACTACCTCTGTCCTAAATTATAAGACTCATTTTGACTACTGCACCTTCGTCAATACACTATTTTGATCGCTAATATCTTTAATTGTGCATTAGTAAAAATTATAAAAATTTGATATTTTGAAAAAACTCTTCAAGACGAATCAAACAAGATCTTATATGCTAATATTTACATCTATAAATTATGAGAAAAATATGTTCAAAGCAAGATACATAAATAATGTCATTTAGTCAAAAATGATCTTATATATATATATATATATTGGGACAGAGGTAGTATATAAGTAAATCTTTTTATTTATACACATATTAAGAAGTTTATTTTAGAGTAAAAAGAGTTGCATGGAATAAAATAACTCTGATCACCATTTTAATTTTTAGCGACTGCTCATATTCCCTAATTTCATCGTTACTATGTTTAAAGGCATACATTGAATATTTTGCATTGTTAAAGGGAAATGCTTAATTGTGTTATGTATATCCTGCCAAATATAATGAATGACATCGCCAAAAGCGATGATAATAATTTCTATCGGAGAATCTGTAGAGCACACAAAGTAAAGTGGATTATTTTCTTTTAATAACTAAATTATTTTCATACACGTGGATGTGTGCCTTAAAGAAACAAAATGACCCATATCGACTATTGTTACCATGACCATGCATTTAGAGTGTGAGTTCAACTTGCACAAATTAATCATGAAAGAATAGACCAAGTTTCACCTATAAAATGTACCCAAAAAAAAAAAAGTTTCACCTATAAAATAGATAGACATAAACAACTAATAACTCTTCACAAAGCAAACACAAAAAATTCAAATGGGGTCTATTTCTACTACTAGGCAACAAGAACTCAAAGAATTTGATGAAACAAAAGCTGGTGTTAAAGGCCTTGTTGATAAAGGTATTCTCAAAATTCCAACCTTATTTCATAATCCACCAGTTAACTTTTCAAAGGCCACAAATTCAACCAACACAAAACACACTATTCCTGTTATAGACTTCACAAATATTGAAAAAGATCCAAATACAAGGAAGGAAATTATAAAGAAAGTAAAAGAAGCTTGTGAAACATGGGGCTTCTTTCAAGTGGTTAATCATGGTGTTCCTTTGAATGTTCTTGAAGATATGAAAGAGTGTGTAATCAGATTCAATGAACAAGATAGTGAAGTGAAGAAAGAGATCTATACTAGTGATAGAACAGGGACATTTAAATATAATAGTAATTATGATTTGTATAATTCACCAGTTAATTGGAGGGATACTTTTAAATGTCAATTAGCTCCTAATGCTCCAAAACCAGAAGATTTGCCGGTTGTATGCAGGTGAGTTCTTGTTTGTGTATGCAGCTCCTAATGTCACTTTGTATATGTACACCAACGTTAGATTCAATCACTAATATTTTCTTAAATAATTGCGGCATCCACATGATAGTGTGATGCCTATGACAATGTCTATAATCAATATCAATCCGAAAGGTTAAGTGAAATTAAACAACTAATTATAAACCTGGCATTTTTACCATAGCTAGGGAACTTAACTAATTACTTGGTGATTTCATCTTCTTGTAGGGATATACTTCTAGAATATGGAGAATATGTAACAAAATTTGGAATGAAAGTCTTTGAGTTACTGTCAGAAGCTCTTGGATTAAATCCAAATCATTTAAAAGACATGGATTGTTTTGAGGAGATTAAATTATTTGGTCATTACTATCCGGCTTGTCCTGAACCAGAATTAACCATGGGAATCACCGAACACACTGATAGTAGTTTTCTCACAGTACTTGTCCAAGATCATATCCCTGCCCTTCAAATTCTTCACCAGGACAAGTGGATTGATGTACCACCAATACCTGAGGCTTTTATTGTTAATATTGGTGATGTTATGCAGCTTATAACAAATGATAGGTTTAAGAGTCTTGAACATAGAGTACTGGCAAATAGCATCGGTCCTAGAATATCTGTTGCATGCTTTTTTAGGGGACAAGAAAGGGTTTATGGACCTATAAAAGAATTATTATCAGAAGACAATCCTCCTAGATACAGAGAAACCACTTTTTCTGATTATCTAGCTCACTTCTTCGCAAAAGGGCTTGACGGCATACCTACTCTTGAATATTTCAAGATTTGAGTTGAACTGGTTCATTTAGTATCATAATAACAGTTCAATATGACTATAGATGTTATTCTTGGACTTGAAGTTTGTGCTATTATCTTATATATCTTGTAACAAACACATATTGCCAAGTTCATTGGCATATGTAAAATAAAGAAGTATATTGCTATGGATATTGGTTTTAGTTTTAAAACATTATCACTTGCTGCATAAATTAATTTTCTCTATTAAACAAGAAATTACTAGTGGTCACAATCATTTACAGTGTTCTTGGTCCACTGTTACCACACGGTCATGTGTATACTGAGTCGGACATTCCAAGTTTTCCCATACCACCTCGTTTCTCGGCTTCCAATTGCCCAAATTTGCATCGCTAAGCCTTGTCATTGCTTCAACTCTAATTTGGACAGCAAACCGGAGAAAGTTTTTTTTATAGTTCCTATCAAAGTTAATAACATAAACCCCATACTCATGCCTACAAAAAATGTAATAAAATTAAAGTAACCAAAATACATATGTCTCCGGATCTTCATCGTTACGAATTTCGTCACTGGTTGAACGACGAGATTCATTGTTCTGTAGCAAGAGTCGTGATGGGGTTTATATAGTTCACTCAGCTTATTATAGTGTCATTGAGGATCTAGTCGATAACAGAGAATGGAGAGTGCAAGGTGATCGGATGAACTTGGGGCACTAGAAAATTATGGAAACAGTAACTAGAGATTTGCTTTGGAGGATCCCTAGAGGCTGTTTACCAACCAGAATGAATTTCTTAAAAACAAAACATGTGAATTTTCCCATTACAGATTGAAAAACACATTTCTTCCATGTAGACACGCTGAAGTAATATGGTGCAAGGCGGGACAGTGGAACATGGTAGAGTTAGAGGCTAAACATGATAGAAACTATAAAAAAAAAACCTTTCTTCGATCGGCTTGCTGTCAAAATTACAGTTGAAGCAACGACAAGACTTAGCAATGCAAATTTGGAAGCAATTACAACTTTGAGTTTTCTTCGAGAATCAAAGTAGTATGGGAAAATTTGGAATGTCCAACTCAGTATGCATATGGAAGCAATTACAACTTAGAGTTTTCAATGAAAGGAGGAGTTTAAGAAAAAGGAAATGCAGTCTGCAAGGTGATAAGCTTCAATGAAAGGAATTTCACCATGTGGCAACAGTGGACCAAGCACACTGTAAATGATTGTGACCATTAGGAATTTGTTGTTTTAGAGAGAAAATTAATTTATGCAGCAAGTGATGATGCTTTTAAACCAAAACCAAAATCAAAATACTTCCTTAGCGATATAATTTGGAGACATATACTTCGCAATATACTTCTTTATTTTACATATGCCAATGTACTTGGCAATATATATTTCTTACAATACATATAATATAAGACAAATGCATCAAAGGATTCTTTTAAGTTTTTAGTTTGTATTAGATAAGTCTTTTAAATTTTTTATGTAACAGATATGTCCTTTAAGTGTTTAAAGTGTTGCATCGTTACTCTTCCAATTAAACACTTGAAGGATCTATCTATATTACAAAAAGAATTTTAAAAATCTATCTGTTACAAACTCAATACTTAAAGGTCCTTTGAATTCATTTGGCCTATAATATAATACCACAAACTTCAAGTCCAAAAGTAACATCTACAGTCATATTGAACTGATATTATTTTCAAAATTATCTAGTTTATTGGCTTACTATGATACTAAATAAACAAGCTCAATCAACTCACAACTTGAAATATTCAAGAGCAGATATGCCATCAAGCCCTTTTGCAAAGAGATGAGCTAGATAATCAGAAAAAGCGATTTCTCTGTATCTAGGAGGATTGTCTTCTGATAATAATTCTTTTATTGGTCCATAGAGCTTTTCCTGTGCTCTACCAGTCCTAAAAAAAGATGCAACTGATATTCTAGGACCAATGGTATTTGAAAGTATTCTATGTTCAACACTCTTGAACCTATCATTTGTTATAAGCTGCATAACATCACCAATATTAACAACAAGAGCCTCAGGTATTGGTGTTACATCAATCCACTTGTCCTGGTGAAGAATTTGAAGGGCAGGAATATGATCTTGAAGAAGAACTGTGAGAAAACTACCATCAGAGTGTTTGGTGCCTCCCATAGTTAATTCTGGTTCCGGACAAGCCGGATAGTAATGGCCAAGTAACAGCATCCCCTTAAAACAATCCATGTCTTTTAAATGGTTTGGATTCAAACCAAGAGCTTCTGATAGTAGTTCAAAGAGTGTAGTTCCAAGTTTCATTACATGTGCTCCATATTCTAGAAGTATATCCCTACAAGGAGATGAAATCACCAAGTAATTAATTAATTTCCCTATGGTAAAAATACCATGTTTAGAATTAGTAGTTTAATTTCACTTAACCTTTCTGATTGATAATTGTTCATGTTCATTAGGGAAGTGTTTGTAGACATAATAAAACATTGTCACAGGCATGACACTAATATGTAGATGCTTTAATTATTTAAGAAAATATTTGTGATTGAATATAACTACATGTATTCGTATTGGAGACGATATATATATGCCTTTAATCCTAAATGTCGGTGATACATACCTGGAGATATGACTGTTTCAGTTCAAGAAGGAAAATCAAACTGAATTGTTATTGGTTTGTACCGAACCAAACTGGTTTAAAGGTTTGGCGCACCAATTTTATTTTTCTGAACCGAGGTTCTGGACGAAACTGAATTGTACCTTTTGGAACCGAACTAATTACTTGAAATTGCTAAAAGTATTGCAATCAAAAGTATAATAATGTGTATAATTCTTCATTGATGACATTGTTAAAAGTATTGCTAAAAGTATAATGTGTATAATTCTTTATCGATGAGCATTGTTATTTTAACACACTCTTGTATATTTCTTCGTTGGTACGAGTGTTGTACACCAACATGTGTGTAGGACATTGCAACACAACACCTAATAATAGAGGTATCGGTGCTTGATAGGGTACATGATAATGATATATACCTCAAGCTTGCATCAAAAGGACTAAAAATTTTACACTATGAAAAATATAGATGGACCACATGTTGAGAATTATGACAATTATGAGGCAGGGCCGGCTCTAGTGGGCGTGTAAGGTGTGCGACAATACATCGTTTCAAAAATTGAAAAAGATTTAGAGTCTCAAATTTATTTATTTTTTGACAAAAAAGTATAAAATTTTATAATAATAGTTATATATTTTTAATGTTTATATAATATCATATGTGCATCAATAGACTAGTGATTAATTATATTAGTTGTGAGCATAAGGTCTTTATTTGGTCTCAAATCATGAAGGAGTAGATCAGACAAAACTTCTAAATTAATATATATAAAATAGGTTTTTATAATTTACCCCTTATTTAGAGGTATTTACCTCTCAACCACTCAATAATGTTTTAAGTGATATAAATTCTTATAATTAGAACTACAGAACAAAGGTGTCGTATATAGGCGGAACACCAATGAACAAAACAAAAACAAAAACAAAATCTACCGAAAATAAGTTTATTTCTAATCCCATAATTAGAAAGAAACTCCACAGCTTACAAACCACCAAAACAACACCAACCCGACCTAAAAAGATACCCCTAAATACTAACTCCGATCTCGAATCAAAATTAATCAGCCCATTAGCATTAGGGATGTCAACGGAGCGGGGAATGAGCGGATGCTGTTTCCCCGTTCCACGCCCCGCCCCCAAAACTTTTCCCCGTCCCCGATCCCCGCCGCGGGGGAAAATTTCCCTCCATCCACATCCCCACTGATCTCCACAGTTTCCTCGGAGCTCCGCGGATATAAAAATTAAACAAAATTGTTATACATTTTAATCATAAATACGATACTAATGTCTTTTTTTTCTCCTTTTTTTAAAAAAACTAAATATTTTGTATCTTTCATTTTTAAAAAATAAAAGTAAACATTTTGCATCAATAACAAAAAAAAATGCAAAAGCACTTTCTAATATTTATTTTTGTCAAAAAATAAATATCTAATTGCACTTGTTGTTACCATGCATAATCATAATCTTTATGACATATTAATTATTATTTTTTATAAAAAAATATACACATAAAGTTATATAATTATAAGTTATATATATAATTTGAATAATATAATCGGGGTCGGGGAATCCGCGGTGGCGGAGGGACATTCCCCGTTCCCCACCCCAAATTACCCACGGGGGGATTTTTCCCTCCATCCCCGTCCCCACGGAGAAAAAATTCCGTCACTTCGGATCTCCGTACGGATAATCCCCACAGATAATCCGTTAACAGATACAAATTGACATCCCTAATTAGCATCCAAAAAGCAACTCCGTAAGCCAAAAGTTGATGGAGGACGGTAGTAAGAAAACCTAGTAGATAAGTCTCAGCTCAAAGTCCTCAACCAAGCAAAAAAGTCAAAACCGATGAGTTATAGGTTAGTCAGATAACAGAAACCTGCAAATTCCAACAGATTTGGAAACCAACAGTGACTCAATAATAGAGCACTGCAAATCTCAACAGATTTGAAGACGGTCAAAGATTCAGTTATTCAGATAACCAAAACACCCACAACAATAACCACACCCCGGCAATGCCAGAACCACCATATGCACATCACAACACCTCACAACCACAACACCAAGCCATCACCCCCCGCCCACAACCACCACCACAACACAACAGCCACCGCAGATCTTCCACCACAGTAACTTAGAAGACCAATCCCACACGGCGTTAACTACGCCCCAACAACACCAGACCAAAATACCTCACCACCACAACACCCACCCATCACCTCCAACCACCACCACCATCACATCACAACTCCAACAACCATAACCAAACAAGCACCGACCTAAACACAATTCCACAACATCACCCCTCTGCATATGAAAAACCACCGCCTAACACCAACAAAACCTCCTAACACCTCCTCACCACCTCTAACCACCACCACCACAACTCAACACTAACAACCACCATAATGCCACAAAACCAGCAAAATGACACCGGCCCCCAACCACCTCACTCAACCCTCCAAATCCACCGCATGAAGGCAACAACAACCCCATACAAACCTTCCCGGCAAAACAGAAAATACAAACACAACATCATCGACGACAGAAAGCGGCTGACAACCATCCAACGCCAAATCTGTCCAACCAGAGCCAGCTATACCGTTGAATACCAAAACAAAATCACCACAAAACATAAACACGTAGAATAGATCAAAAAACACAAGAAAAACACAAAAAAGATGAAAGCGAAAATGAAAAAAACAAAGAAGAACGAGAAAGAAATGCAGTGATGCAGAGTGCAGATCTCGTCGCACCTCCGTTCTCGGCGATTACATCGTGCCGTTAATTGTTTTGGATTTTAGGAGGGGGTGGCGGCGGATCTGGTTTAGCAAGCTAGAGAGAAGGCAGAGGTTTAGAAAGGGTTTTTGTTGACATTATTCAAAAGCAGTTTTTTGTTAAATTTAACTATAATAGTTAAAATATTTTTGAATTGTTGATGGATAGATACTCTATATAAATCATGAATGGATAGACCATATTTCACCTATAAAATAGATAGATAAATAGATAGATAGATAGATAGATAGATAGATAGAGTGTGTGTTTGGTTCTGCAGTGGCTGGTGGGCATAATTGATTCTGATAGAATTGATTTTGTCAGAATTGAGTTAAACATAATTGATTTATGTTTGGATGTCGTAATGCAAAATTGATTAAACAAAATGGATATTATTTGGATAATTTTGATCAAAATTGATTTTAAATGTATAATTACCAAAATGACCATAATTAAATACAAATAAATAGAAATTACTAAACTAACATAATTAAATGCAATATAATACTAAAATGTTAATATAACAATGCTAAAAATATGAAAATAAAAAAAACAAATAGATAAAGAAATTAAAGTGCAATAGAGCAGTAAATTCAAAATAAATAATTACATTATACTTAATTCAAAATAAAGTTGAGAAGAATTGCTATTTATAAAAATAAAATAAACCAAAAACAAATAACAGTTGAGCCATAGCCCAAAATAATAAAATATGTCATGAATGGGCCACCGGGTTTAATTAATTTTATGGACAAATTTTTTTTTTTGACAAATTTTATGGACAAATTATATCATGCATTTAGAGTGTAAGTTCAACTTGCACAAATTAATCATTAAAGAATAGACCAAGTTTCACCTATAAAATAGATAGACAAGAGCTCAAACAACTAACTCTTCACAAAGCAAACACAAAAAATTCAATGGGGTCTATTTCTACTACTAGGCAACAAGAACTCAAAGAATTTGATGAAACAAAAGCTGGTGTTAAAGGCCTTGTTGATAAAGGTATCATCAAAATCCCAACCTTATTTCATAATCCACCAGATAACTTTCCAACCAACACACAAGATACTATTCCTGTTATAGACTTAACAAATTTTGGTAAAGATCCAAATACAAGGCAAGAAATTATAAGCAAAGTAAAGGAAGCTTCTGAGACATTGGGTACTTTTCAAGTGGTTAATCATGGTATTCCTTTGAATGTTCTTCAAGATATGATAGAGGGTGTGCTTAGATTCTTTGAACAAGATACTGAAGTGAAAAAAGAGATCTATACTAGAGATCAAACAAGGCCATTTATTTATAATAGTAATTATAATTTATATAATTCACCAGTTAATTGGAGGGACACTTTTACATGTCCCCTAGCTCCTAATGCTCCAAAACCAAAAGATTTGCCAATAGTATGCAGGTGAGTTCTTGATTGTGTGTGTATATATAGCCTCAAATTTTAGGCCACTTTTGATCAATATAGTATATATGTACATGTATAACATAATACAATTATCAAAATAGTAATTAGAAGTTTAGCAAGTCAGTTGAGTTTAATTCGTGAATTGTTTGTCATATATAGGTCGGTTGTTGTCGGTGCAATGATGTATTATCGACACTTAGGGGGTTATTGGATTGGGATTTCGAAGGATTATTTTGACAAAAAATAGTCTTGTAGATCTTAAAAGACTTCGTGGAATTTTGTGAGATTTTGAGAGACTTTTTTTAATTGAATACCACAAAATTTGCTTATATTTTATAAAAGTCTTGATTGAATAACACAAGACTTTTTTATCATAACAAAGTCTTTTAAAATCCATTAAAATCCCTCAAAATCTCAATTCAATAACCTAAAATTAAAGCCATATATGGTCTCTCTATGTCGGTGTCTAACACTAACATATGTAATTAGATTCAATCACAAATACTTTCTTAAATATTTATGATTTATGGCGTCTACATGTTAGTGTAATGCCACTGAGAATGCTTTATTAGGTGTCCAAACACTTCACTAATAAACACAAACAACTATCAATAAGAAAGGTTTAGGTGAATTAAACATGACTTTTTTACCATAGGGCATTTAATTAATTACTTGGTGATTTGATCTTCTTGTAGGGATATACTTCTAGAATATGGAGAACATATAACAAAACTTGGAGAGACACTCTTGGAATTACTATCAGAAGCTCTTGGATTAAATCCAAATCATTTAAAAGACATGGATTGTTCTAATGGGATTAAATTATTTGGTCATTACTATCCGGCTTGTCCTGAACCAAAATTAACTGTGGGAGGCAGCAAACACACTGATGCCAGTTTTCTCACAATGGTTCTCCAAGATTCAATTGGTGGCCTTCAAATTCTTCAACAAGACAAGTGGATTGATGTAACACCAATACCTAATGCTTTAGTTGTTAATATTGGTGATCTTATGCAGCATATAACAAATGATAGGTTCAAGAGTGTTGAACATAGAATATTGGCAAATACCATTGGTCCTAGAATATCTATTGCATGTGTTTTCAATGGACATGAAAATTTGTATGGACCTATAAAAGAATTATTATCAGAAGACAACCCTCCTAGATACAGAGAAACAAATTTTTCTGATTTTCTAGCTCACTTCCTTGCAAAAGGGCATAATGATGATGGCATATCTCCTCTTGAATATTTCAAGCTTTGAGTTGAATGAGCTGGTTTATTTGGTATATCATAGTAAGCAATAAACTAATAATTATTTGGAAAATAATATCAGTTCAACATCATTGTATGTTATTCTTGGACTTGATTGTTTTATTTTATATGTGGTTGTAGCAATTATGCACGGTAAGGTGTGCCATAGGGGCACTGGTTAGCATTCTTCATTTAAAAATCATCTTAAATGTGGTATTATAGTGTGATTATATTTTATGAATGTGTGAACAAATTTTATGTTGTTGGTGCGTAATTTATTTATTTATTGTTTTTGTTCATGGTCCATAATTTTTTTATAAAGAATGAAAGGTAATCTCTTCATATATATCAGCTATGCATAACTTTAAAATTTGAAATCTATTCTTATGCAATCGACTCTTATTCAAATTTTATAATATTGCGTTCTGATATTTGGAGAAAAATATAATTACATCAAATAATATTTTGTTACTTTAAAAATAAAAAATATTTGAAATTAATTTGGTACTCCCTTCGTCTCAAAACTATTGTTCTTTTAGTGTTATGCACGTCAATTTAGAAACAATAAATATTGATAAGTTAAATATCTTTTACCCTTACTTTATTAAAAAAGAGAAAAAATATTTAATTAATGTTTTAACTTTTGTAACGGTAAAAATGATAAGCCAACATTTAATTAAAAAAATGTTACATTGATTTTTGAAAAGGATAATAGTTTTGGGACATGAAACTAGAGTAGCCTAATAGAGACAAGTTAAGACATTGACCTAGGTGGAGGTGAGTTAAGACAAGTTAACTTTATATCCATATGAATGGTTGGTGGTGAGTTTGGAGAAATCATTGAAACTTCAAAGTAAAGATTTTTCCAAAATCGCGGTAGCATTTCAAACATACACATAGTTATCTTTGATGTAGAGCATGCATCCAAATAAAGAAGAAAATGATGCCATATTTATTCACTTTGTATAGAAAACAAAAATTTAAAATGAACACTTTACACTATCTTCATTACACAATTGCCAAAAGTGATCAGTTGAACTCTTTCATAGTTGCTTAAATATTTTTGCTAAGGCATATAGTTTCTCATTAGTCATGTTCTATTTTTCATAATTTAATCAAAGCTTTCTTGTTACATTACTTTTTTGGGACAATAATTGAATTTTGGGACAATAATGCATTATTGTAGTATGGACCATGATTGAATTTTGGGACAATAATGCATTTAGAGGCATCAGCTATAGTATTAGTAGGGACCATGGTTGAATTTTGGGACAATGCATTTAGAGTTATTAGGTATAGTATAGTATTAGCTAGTAGGGACCATGCATACAAATGAATCAGATCAAGTTTGAAAATAGTAGAAAGATTTGTACTACAAGATATCTGCATGAGTTGCCTTTGCTCCATTTTTCATGCTCCATCATCTGTCATCACTACACTGCAGAAAATGGTTCAATACATTAGTATAATATAAAGAAGAGTCATGCTAATTAGTATACCAAGTGTAGAAATTAAGAAAATAAAAAACAAATTTTTTACACAACAAATAGAGATTCTTTAAGTTGTTTAGGACGTAACAACTTATGAGTCAATGTTGTGTCCGGTGTACGTGTAAGTGTAGTGTCCCATATATATTTCATAGTCTCCAAACTCTTCACTAGCTAGTAAATATTATTTAAGTTAAAATAATATTTCTACCATAGAGAACTTATATAATTAATTCCTTGGTGATTTCATCTTCTCCAATAGTAGTTTCCTCACTGTGCTTCTTCAAGAATATATTGGTGGCCTTCAAATTCAAATTCTTCACCAAAACAAGTGTGCTGGTTTTCAAAAATTTCCAATCCACATTATGAAATGTCTTCTCGAAATCAATTTTATGCATGTAAAATTCGAATTTGCCTAATTTAATATGTATAGTGAACAATTTCTTGAGCTATAAGAGCATTATTTGCGGTGCCTCAGTTGCGAATAAAAGTATTTTGATGAGGGTTTGTACTTTCTATATGCGATCTAATACTACGAACCAAGACCTTCGAAAATAGTGAAATGACTAGAAGGTTCATCAACTTTAACGATAGGACATATGAGGGTCTCAACTCTAAACAAGATCACCTGTTATACAAACTAAATCAAAAGAAAAATAAATACCAAACACTAATTTAATAAAATTTATATTAAGCATTACATTTTTCATTTTTAAGAAAAAAGATTCAGGACTTGGGTGGGTAGAATAGGTTTGAAGACTATTTCTTGTAATTCTTGTAGAATTCTTTGTAAATGTACTCATTGATTATAGTGGAACGAGGAGCTGCTCTCTCGTCCATAGTAGGTCGATTTCGACCGAATTGGATAAACAACTTTTGTGTGTTCTTGTTTTCTCTCTTTCTCGCGTTTTATCTTTTGTTTGATTTATTGCTTGCACATCAATTGATTACTTACTATTCTTTCTCCACACATCAAATTTATTATTGATGTGAGTTAATCAAATTGACAACGTTAGGCATTATGAATGCCTGGGTCCAGTACGGAACAAGAACCATCAATCACCATGAATTTAGAGTCTAGTATAATATAAACAACTAACTCATCTCAACTTGCACAAAGATCTTCCACTCTCAAGTCCATTGCAAACACAAGAAACTAAAATGGGGTCTAACTCTACAACTAGGCTGCAAGAGCTCAAAGAATTTGATGAAACAAAAGCTGGTGTTAAAGGCATTGTTGACAAAGGTATCATCAAAATCCCAACCTTATTTCATCATCCACCGGATCACTTTTCAAAGGCCACAAATTCAACAAACACAGAACAAACTATTCCAGTTATAGACTTCACAAATATTGGTAAAGACCCAAATACAAGGCAAGAAATTATAAGCAAAGTAAAGGAAGCTTCTGAGACATGGGGTATCTTTCAAGTGGTTAATCATGGTATTCCTTTGAATGTTCTTCAAGATATGAAAGAGGGTGTCCTTAGATTCTTTGAACAAGATAGTGAAGTGAAGAAAGAGTGGTATACTAGAGATAGAACCAGGCCATTTATTTATAATAGCAATTTTGATTTGTATACTTCACCAGCACTTAATTGGAGGGATACTATAACTATTAATGCTCCTAAACCAGAAGATTTGCCAATAGTATGCAGGTGAGTTTTTGTTTGAATTATTGTATATGTTGTCTCAAATTTTAGGCCACTTTGATCAATATTATATGGCTTAAATATGCAAAAGATCCCTGTAGTTTGGGGTAATTTAAGTTTTAGTCCTTGTACTTTAAAAAACTTTCATTTTAAAAGTAAAATCAGAGTACAGTGGGTCAAAATGAAAAAATTTAAAGTACAGGGACCAAAACTCAAATACCCAAAACTACAGGGACCTTTTGCATATTTAACCCATATTATATATATTTGTACCAATGATTAAAACTGTGATAAAGAAATTAGAAAAATAAGATATAAATTTGTGTCTCCATTATACCAGTTTGGTACAGCACAATTCATAGGTCTCTAAACTACCTACTAATGAACATGAGAAATTATTAATCAAAGATGTCAAAGTGAAATTAAACAACTAATTATAAAAGGACAGTAGGTTAAGTTAAACATAGCATTTTTATATGTTACCCTTCTAGACTCCATTACAAAAGCACTAAAATAATCGTTAACTTGCACTGAAAGCTACTTCTTATTATTTGGAAGCTAAAACGCAGTGTTAACTATCCCGCATTTAGTTATTTTAGCGTTTTTGTAATGGAGAATAATGTAACTTAAAGGGAACCAGTGCAATAAATTAGAAACTTAAAAGAGCTATTTTTTACCTAAAAAACTTAAATGACCTATGACCTATGACCTATCTGTTACAAACGTAAATCTTAAAGGACCTCTGGATGCATTTGACATATATTATACCATATAGAGCACTCAATTAATTGCTTTCTGATATCATCTTCTTGTAGGGATATAATTCTAGAATATGGAGAACGTGTAACAAAACTTGGAATGACACTCTTTGAATTACTATCAGAAGCTCTTGGATTGAATCCAAACCATTTAAAAGACATGGACTGTTCAAAGGGGATGATGTCCCTTGGCCATTACTATCCTGCTTGTCCTGAACCAGAATTAACTATGGGAACATCCAAACACTCTGATAGTAGCTTTCTCACAGTACTTCTTCAAGATTCTATTGGTGGCTTTCAATTTCTTCACCAAGACAAGTGGATTGATGTACCACCAATACCTGAGGCTTTTCTTGTTAATATTGGTGATAATCTGCAGGCAAGTTCTTTATTACTATTTTGATAATTATGTCTATGATGTGAATCAAATCCTAATATCACATTAATTATGGATGTTATTTCATTGCTACATACAAACTAATACACCCTACTACTGTGGTTATATGTTGAGTATGACTCATATTCACTAATAAGTCGGTAATCGCTCACACAAAGAGAGTAGAGCTGAAAGCACAACATGTGTAGAGGAGCTGAGTGTGAGTGCCTGCCATTTGGGATTGGCATATTCGTACATGTAATGTTTTGACTACGAGGGTTGAGGGTGCGGGGGGAAAGTCCCCGCGAGTTTAAGGGTAAACCTAACAGTTAAGTTCTTATTGAATATGAAATAAGCTTAACATGAATATAGCTAATTATAATTTTCATTGAACTGCAGCTTGTAACAAATGACAGGTTCAAAAGTGTTGAACATAGAGTACTGGCAAATGGCATTGGTCCTAGAATATCTTCTGCATGCTTTTTCAGGGGACAAGCAAAGTTGTATGGACCTATAAAAGAGTTATTATCAAAAGACAATCCTCCAAGATACAGAGAAACCCTTTTTTCTGATTATGTAACTTACTTCATTTCAAAAGAGTTTGATGGTAGATCTGCTCTTGAATATTTCAAGCTTTGATTTGATTGAGCTGGTTTTTTAGTATCATAAGAAAATAATAATAGTTCAACATGATTGTATGTTATTATTGGACTTGATTGTTTTATTGAATCCTTGTTGTCACAATCATTTACCATGTGCTCGGTCTACTGTTGCCGCATGGTGTGACTGTTGATCTAAGTATTCATATTCATGTGAATGTTTTGTTGGTGGTGAGTTTGGAGAAATCATTGAAACTCCAAAGTAAGGATTTTGTCAAAATCGTGGTAAAATATCGTGATTCTGCCAAAGTCACCATCAATTCAGACATGCACATAGACGTAGTTGTCTTTGATGTAGAGCATCTAAATAAAGAAGAAAATGATGCCATATTTATTCACTTTGTATTGAAAACAAAAATTTGTAATGAAGGCATATAATTGCTCAAATTTTTTTGCTAAGGCATATAGTTTCTCATTAGTCATATTGTTCTATTTTACATGATTTAAACAAAATTTTCTTGTTGCATTACTTTTTTTCACACTAAAAATAAAATATATTTGTGATTAATTTGGTACTACTATTAGGACACATGGTAGGGCGGTGACTGAGGTATAGTAGTGACCATGACTTAATTTTGAGACCATGCACTAAGATGTATCAGGTTTTTAGTAGGGACCATGCATACAAATGGATCTGATCAAGTTGGAAATGGAAAGATTTGTACAAGATATCTGTCATCACTACTCTGCGAAAAATGGTTCGGAACATTAGTATAATAAGAGTCATGTTAACTAATAAATCAGGTGCACTGATTAGGCAAATTAAAAAAAAATTACTATATTTAGTTCCTTAACTAGTGCGCCTTTGTGCACTAGTTAAAATTTTCCAATAAAAAATTCTTGTCAAGAAACAAACATGGGATCTAATACTGATAATAGGCTACATGAGGTCAAAGATTTTGATGAAACAAAAGCTGGTGTTAAAAGCCTTGTTGACAAAGGTATCATTAAAATCCCAGCCATATTTCATCATCCACCAGATAACTTTTCAAAGGCCACAAATACAACCAACATAGAAGACACTATTCCTGTTATAGATTTCACAAATATTGAAAAAGATCCAAATAGAAGGCAAGAATTTATAAATAAAGTAAAGGAAGCTTCTGAGACATGGGGTTTCTTTCAAGTGGTCAATCATGGTATTCCTTTGAATGTTCTTGGAGATATGAAAGAGGGTGTGCTTAGATTCTATGAACAAGATATTGAAGTGAAGAAAGAGTGGTATACTAGAGATAGAACTAGGCAATTTAATTATAATAGTAATCATGATTTGTATAATTCACCAGTGAATTGGAGATTCACCAGTGAATTGGAGAGATACTTTTGCATGTCACTTAGCTCCTAATGCTCCAAAACCAGAAGATTTGCCAGTTGTACGCAGGTGAATACTTGTTTGAGTTTGCTGCTTCAAATTTTAGGCCACTTTGATCAATATAGTATATATGTACGTGTATAATATAATTATCAAAATAGTCAGTTCAGTTCATGAATTGTCTGTCACGGTTCGGTTGTTGTCAGTGCAATTTGGTTTGGTTTTTCGGTTTTTAAATATGCACTATTTAAAAAATTTGTTTTATCAATCCTAATATCAGTTAATAATAGCAAATTGATGCAGTTTGGTTCACAAGGAATCAGTTCGGTTAAAAAAGGTACAATTCAGTTTCCTATAGAGATAGTAGTTTTGGTTCAGAAAAAATAAAACCAGTGCACCAAACCATACCAGTTCGTTTTGGTAGACCAACACTTAGGATTAAAGGCAGATCTGGCCTATAATATGTGTGAGTGTCTAACACCAACACATGATCAGAAACTTGATTGCAGGAGGCCCGGCAAAGTGCCCCACTAAATCGTGGAGGAGGCTCTGATACAATCTTAGAATTGAGTATTAGGCCTAACTCATCCTCACATAACCGACTTTTAAGGTGCGTGCGGGTTGCCTCTTCTTTATAAACATATATTCAGGTCATCTCACACTCATTGTGGCACTTCTTAACAATGAACATGGCATTTTTACTATAGCTAGGGAACTTAACTAGTTACTTGGTGATTTCATCTTGTAGGGATATACTTCTAGAATATGGAGAACATGTAACAAAACTTGGAATGGCACTCTTTGAATTACTATCAGAAGCTCTTGGATTAAATCCAAATCATCTAAAAGACATGGATTGTTCTAAGGGGATTATAGTACTTGGCCATTACTATCCGGCTTGTCCTGAACCAGAATTAACTATGGGAATCACTAAACACTCTGATGACAGTTTTCTCACAGTGCTTCTCCAAGATCATATTGGTGGCCTTCAAATTCTTCACCAGGACAAGTGGATTGATGTACCACCAATACCTGAAGCTCTTGTTGTTAATATTGGTGATGTTATGCAGCTTGTAACAAATGACAGGTTCAAGAGTGTTGAACATAGAGTACTGGCAAATAGCATTGGTCCTAGAATATCTGTTGCATGCTTTTTCAGGGGAAGAGAAAAGTTGTATGGACCTATATATGAAAGAATTATTATCAGATGACAACCCTCCTAGATACAGAGAAACAACTTTTTCTGATTATCTAGCTCATGTCTTTGCAAAAGGGCTTGATGGCATATCTGCTCTTGAATATTTCAAGCTTTGAGTTGAATGAGCTGGTTTATTTAGTATCATAGTAAACAAATAAAGTAGATAAGTTTGGAAAATAATAACAGTTCAATATGACTTGAAGTTTGTGCTATTATATTATACTATAATGTCTTGTAACCAATATATATTGCCAAGTACATTGGCATATGTAAAATGAAGATAAGCACTTTGAAAAAATATCTCTATTGGCAAATTATATATGGATTTCCTTGTAGCAGGAATGGCTGCACTATTCATGTATAAGTGAGTTGATGGGAGGAACTCTTTCATAGTTGCTTAAATATTTTGGCTGAGCATATAGTTTCTCATTAGTCATATTTGTTCCATTTTTCTTGATTTAAGCAAAATTTTCTTGATGTATTACTTCTTTGTGGACGTTACTGTCAATAGATAATAGATATGCGACAGTTAAAGGATACATGATCAATAAGAATTAGATTATGATGATAAATTTCAAGCTCAGATTGAATACACATATACCTATAAATTTCATAAGGAGTAGTGTGGCACATGCATAGGTATTTGTAACTCATTTGGTATAATAGGGACCGTGATTGCATTTTGGGACCATGCATTTAGAGGTATTAGATATAGTATGGACTAGGGACCATGTATAATTAATGAAATGCTATAAACATAAACAAGTTAAGACTGAAACTGGTGCGGCAGTTAGCATTTTCCTCTTCTAAACATAAACAAGTTAAGACTTTTCAGTCTTAAGTCCACTACAAACACAAGAAACAAACATGGGATTTACTACTACAGATGAAATTGAACCAAACTTCAAATTCAATTCTGATAATAGGCTACATAAGCTCAAAGCTTTTGATGAAACAAAAGCTGGTGTTAAAGGCCTTGTTGACAAAGGTATCATCAAAATCCCAACCTTATTTCATCATCCAACTCATAACTTTTCAAAGGCCACAAATTCAACCAACACAAAACACACTATTCCTGTTATAGACTTTGCAAATATTGAAAAAGATTCAAATTCAAGGCAAGAAATTATAAGCAAGGTAAGGGAAGCTTCAGAGACATGGGGTTTCTTTCAAGTGGTTAATCATGGCATTCCTTTGAATGTTCTTCAAGATATGAAAGAGGGTGTGTTTAGACTCTTTGAACAAGATACTGAAGTGAAGAAAGAGATGTATACTAGAGATCAAACAAGGCCATTTATTTATAATAGTAATTTTGATTTGTATAGTTCACCAACACCTAATTGGAGGGATACTTTTAAATGTCACCTTGCTCCTAATGCTCCCAAACCAGAAGATTTGCCAACAGTATGCAGGTGATGAGTTTTTTGTTTGTATAAGCTGCCTCAAATTTTAGGTTACTTTGATCAATCTTTTCGGTGCAATTTGTTTCGATTCAATATTTTGGTTTTGTAAACAATCCTAATATTCGGTTTGATTTTTTTAACAGTCTTGATATCAGTTAATAAAAGGAGTTCGAAAAAGTATAGTTCGGTTTTCTGTAAATATAATTCTAGCTCGGAAATATAGAATTGGCGCACCAAACCTTATACCAGTTCAGTTTGATTTTCTTTTTTGAACTAAACTATGAACAGTCCTATATTCAGCTATGTATCTTGTATTTAAAATGTTAGTCACCAACACATTCAGTTACATTCATCAAACGATTCTTGTGTCTATATGTAGCAGTGTTGTGTCTGGTATCTCTGTAAGTGTTGTATACAGTATTTATTTCATAGTCTCCGAATTCTCCTGTCCCTTAACGAACATGAAAAATCATTAATCAAAGATGTCAAGTGAAATCTACCCATTAGTTATAAAAGTCTAAGAGGTTAATGTTAAAGAGTCTAGTATAATACGAGTAAAGTTTTGAACATAAGTTTATTTGAGTTAGTCCGAACACGAATTCTAAGATTTTAAGTTAAACGTAATATTTCTACCATAGAGAACTTAATTAATTCCTTGGTGATTTCATCTTTTTGTAGGAATATAATTCTAGAATATGGAGCACTTGTAATGAAACTTGGAATTACACTCTTTGAATTACTATCAGAAGCTCTTGGATTGAATCCAAACCATTTAAAAGACATGGATTGTTCTAAGGAGATGATGTTACTTGGCGTCTTGGCCATTAGACCATCTCCAATGGAGAACTCAATATTTGAGTACTTAAATGGTCCCACCTATACACATCACTTAATTATAATTTTTTAATAATAGTACATAATAAGCACTTGATCCCTCCAACCCAGCACCTCTCTAAAAAGTTCTTAATGAGTCCCGTAAATAACTCTATATCATTTATAAATTATTATTATATGTCATAAAGTATGTGAGAGAATAAAAATAATATATAAAAATATGTGGGACCCTATACGAACCAAGAAAGAGAAAGTGCTTATTTAAGAATAGGTATTTGATAGGTACCATTTTTTAATGTTCTCCGATGGAAGTACCTATTAAGTACTAGTTCTTAATAAGTACTAGTTCATAAGAACTAACCATTAGAGATGGTCTTGCTATCCTGCTTGTCCTGAACCAGAACTAACTATGAGAACTTCCAAACACTCTGATAGTAGTTTTCTCACAGTGCTTCTCCAAGATCATATCGGTGGCCTTCAAATTCTTCACCAAGACAAGTGGGTTGATGTACCACCAATACCTGGGGCTCTTGTTATTAATTTTGGTGAAGTTTTGCAGGCAAGTTCTCTATTACTATATTGTTTATGTATATTTCCTGCAATGGCATGAGTTTTTTTTCCATACCATTATATTTGTGATGTGAATCAAACAACATATTGTTTTGCAAAATAAATTTCTATGAGTTTATTTATTTGCTACAAACAAACTAAAACCCCATGGTCATTGCAAAGTGGATAGATGCTTAAGCGTAGAGCCGAAAGTACAACGAGCATAGCAGATTGTAGGGAGAGTGTCTTCCCTTTGGAAGGTGCAGAGAGAAAAGTCCTCCGAGCTATGGCTACGGTTTAGGGGCCAACTTGTAATCTAGATTGTAGTATTTTAACTTCTTTATTGTACTCCATAACCTTAAGAATTGCACAATCAAAAAACTGTTGTAGGAACTCTGATGTCGGAGATCTAAGCACAATTGACTGAACTCCATGATCAATCATTTCATTTGTGTTCTTGTTTATTTATCTGTTTTATCTAAAACCAGATCTGGCGCTCTAACAATTATATTTAAACGGCCTGTGTCTCCTAGGTATTTTGGTGCTGAATATTTTATAATTGACCTTACATCTTTAAATTGTGGTGACTGAGTATCGTATTCATATCATTGAACAATACATAAACAATGCCTAATTTGCTATAATATTGCAACCCTGTGAAATAAAAAGCCATGTACAAATTCAATACTTCACAAGTTCTTATTGTAAGTGAAACTATCATCACATCGATGTAGCTAATTATGATTATAATTTTTAATGAACTGCAGCTTATAACAAATGACAGATTCAAGAGTGCTGAACATAGAGTACTGGCAAATAGCATTGGTCCAAGAATATCTGTTGCATGTTTTTTCAGGACAGGTAGAGCACAGGCAAAGCTCTATGGACCTATAAAAGAATTATTATCAGAAGATAACCCTCCAAGATATAGGGAAACCACTTTTGCTGATTATGTAGCTTATTATGATCGAAAAGGACTTGATGGAATCTCTTGTCTTCAATATTTCAAGCTTTGAGTTGGATTATGTAGCTTACTCTATAATTTTTCTCTACGCAATTTCATGTCCTGAAACCGTTGAATAATTAACTCAGTATCAATGCACCTGAACACATCTCTCTCAATATATGTCAGCAGACAGTCATTCATTCATTCATCTCCCATTTGATTACGCAATCTAGTCTTAACAAAAACAATGCATAAAGAGCTAATTAAAATACATTTTTCACACAGCATGCATGAGTTCAGTTTTGCTAATCTCTCTGGTCTGACTCTTTAATATTTGTACTGAGATTGGACATTTCTCCAACCAGTTCAAATCTGCACGGTATTGCTGAAACAAGGTCTGCCAATGAGAATAAAGTTGTTGGTATGGTTTTGGAAGAAAGAACAATGATGTGTTTGGATCCAAAGAGTGGTATGTCAAAATTGATTAATATTGATGAGTAATGTTCTTTCGATGTAAATAATTCTGACACAGTGTTCACATTGTATTGTATAAGACTAGAAGCCACTGACCTTGAATATCTTTTCAATGTGCTTGCATAATAACTATTGCTCAACAGATTCTCCTCCCAAAACCTTTGTCCCCAACTCTTTCCTCGGCTTAGGTGAGAGTCCTTTGGCCAACATCTCTTCGTCATACTTCCTAGCCATATCTATCATCCCTTTATCCACAAGAGCATCAATCAACGCATTGTAAGCAGACGCATCAGGACTACATCCGAGTTCTTCCATTCTATTCCAAACCAGAAAAACCAATCGAAGAAACCCCCACCTTGTAAACTTCTTGAGGAGCATAACATAAGTGTCCATAGTAGGGCGAACCCCACTTTCAATCATACCATCAAATAAGTCAATTATAAGTTTAGGTTTCTCAACAGAAGCAAAAAAGCATTGATAAGAAACAGCATTAGGAGAACAACCATTACGACGCATACTATGAAGCAACGTACGAGCTTCCTTATATCTATAACTATCACACAAAAGCCTAATGATTGTATTATAAGTAACAACAGTAGGATTAAAACCTGAATCCTTCATTTCACGAAATAACCTAATCGAAAAATCAACACCTTGAGAAACACCAATAGCTCTAATCACAATGTTATAAACAACAACATCTAATTTAATACCTTTTCTCTTCATCTCCTTAAACAATTTCACAGCTTTCCAAGGTTTTCCACCTTTAGACAAAATATCCATATAAATTGAATAAGAATGTAAATCCTTTTGAACCCGTTTTCTATCCATTTCATCCCAAAACTCCCAACACTTACTCCACCATCCTAATTTGTACCAACCACGAAGAACAATGTTGTATATCTTAGTATTATCACTACTCACAATCCCATCAACATTCCAAGACAAATTAAAAGTCTTTTTTGTACCAAAAACCAAATCTTGAGCTTCAATGACATGTTTGTATTCACAAAGAGCATCAATGAGGTTGGTGAAGGAAGTTTCATCCTTCAAATTGAACTCATTAAGACGTTGGAACGTGACAACCGCATCGTCGACGCAGTGAGCGGAAACGTATCGTTTGAACATGACACGAAAGGTGGTGTGATTGGGGAAAGAATGAGGATTGTTGCACATTTGGTGAATTAAATTCCAACATTTTTGAAATTCGAAGAATTTTCCAAGAATGTCTAGAATTAGGTTATATGTTTCAGTGGAGTGTTGGAATTTGAATTCGGTTTCTACCCAGTTGAAGAATTCAAGTGCACGTTTCCAGTCGTTATTGAAGGAAGTGAGGGTTTCGTGAACGGTTGTTGAGTCCACAACGGGAACGGAAACAGGATTAGGGTTTTGTGTGGAGAAGTTGTTGTGGTAAGAGGAATGGGTTTGGAAGGGTAAAAAGGGAAATCGAAGGAGGCGAGTTGTTGAAGATGAAAGGAGAAACGGCCATCGCATTGTTTCACTGTAACAATGCACAAAGAAATCAATGGTTTGAACTAACAAACAAAAATTATTACTTATATTAAATATGATTCAAATACAATAGTTTCAACCGAAAGCATATAGATTACAATTGACAATAAATACAAAAGATTTTTCATATATAGAATCACTCTTCACTGTCATATGATCTAACTATTTAGCCTCATTATATAGTAAATACTAAAGATCATACATTTTACTTCGAGAAAGCCTCATATTGATACAAATTTTTCGCCTCATAGTCATTTTTACACTAAATAGCATACAATGCATTATCATTTGCCTAAATAGCACATAAAATACAACATTTTTTTCACTATCACTTTTATACTAAACTAAACAATACAATTCACCATCCTTTTTAGCATCATTACAATGCATACAGACTACCTATATTTCCTAGGTACGAGTACGTAGTACAGCATTTTTAGAAAAACTAAGGTATGGATACGTTAATATAAAATTTAAAAAACATTATTGTTTTAGTAAATTACTATCATCATACTTCTAGGATTTATTTTTCTTGCTTACCATTTTCGTTATTTTCATAAAAAACGAGAGAAATAGTCTGAGACCACTATTCAAATTTAATTCAGATCCTCATATATACCATTCAAGCCTCATATAGATTGTCATTTTCATTTCTGCATTGAAGCCTTGGTGTGTGATAGTTGAAAACACTATCAAAATCAAATTTCACAGCACAAAATAGAAGCAGATAAAGTAATGATGAAAACCCAATCACAAAACCCTAAACATTTGAGTATTGAGATTCATTACCTTTTCTTTAATGTGTTGTTGCTTGTTGATTAGTTGAATTGGGACCAGAAAGCAAGTGGAAAACTCACGGCGGGCCGTGGTGGCCGGAGATGGAAACGTGATAGAGAACAGAGGAAGGTGGTAGTCGGAGCTGGGTTGGGAGGTTTCTGCCGTGAACAATGGTGGTTGTAGTAAAAGAGGGTTTTAGCGTAGTCTGAGAATGAGAAAAGAAAAGTGATTTCAGTGAAAATGAGGCCAAGGTGCAAAAGACAAACAAATTAGGGTGCAAAGTGCAAATAAATTAGGGTTACTAATAAAAATACTTTCTAAAGTTAAAGTTAATGAAGCCCCGATATTTTAAAATTGATCAAGTATCGTGTCAGATACCGTATTCGATACCGTATTCGATACTGATACGCGTTAGATATTTCTTGATAGGTATTAGAAAATTATTCGATGTTTATTTTTATCCATTCATTAAAAAAGAAATACTATAGATCCGAGAAGAATTAAATATTTGGTTTATGTATATACAAATTTTCAATTTTTGTCAAAGAAAAATAAAGAATATAGTAAATGAGCGGCAAAATTATAGGACATTAGTGGATATGTGTGTAACTAGCTTTTTAGTTAGTACTTAAGATATTTTTTTACTTGTTTTTTTTATTTTTTGACTTGTTTTGCTAATTTTAATAATGTGAATATTTTTTTATTATCAATTTTAGTTATGATTATATATTTTGAGTTAATATATTTTATTTTTTATTAAAGTATCATAACCGTATCATATTAGTATCAAATTGAGTATCCGCCTCCATAGATGCAGACATGAAGTGTATCAAACATTTTCTTAAACTTATGGAAAATGTTAACTGGTGCCTCAAAGACACCGGTTAAGGAAACAAATATAGTATGTGGTATTAGAGTTTCTGCAATCAACTTCTCAAAAGTTTAAAAAGTGTTGTTTTTAATATAAAATTTTCTTCTTTTGCTTCCTTAACTAATAAGAGCACTGATTATTATGACCCAAAAAATATTTAGAGGATAAAAAAATACCAAAAAAATTTTAAGGTACCAAAAAAATATTTAGACAATTATAAGAGACAATGCATTTTTTAAATTGATATTGTTTTATCTTTGTGGATGTTATTGTCATGATAATATATATGTCAATTGTACAGCTTGAAACTAATGACAAGTTCATTAGTGTTTCAACACAGTTTTAGCAAATCATACAGGTCCAAGAATTTCAGTAGCATCATTGTTGAGAATAGATGATGAATCAGTAATTTATGGTCCAATCAAGGAACTATTATCTGAAGAAAATCCACCAGTGTACAAGAATGTCTCTTTAAAAGACTACTCATCACAATATTATGCAAAAGGCATTGGAACTTCTGCATTATCATACTTCAAGTTGTGATTATGAACAACTGCATGCATTCTTGATATTTTTTAATCTAATTTTAGTGAACTTTTGGATGATTATTTTTGAGAAATGCACTGATTTAAGTCATTATTATTGAGATGTTTGTATAATTTATCTTTTATAAGGGTTGATTTAGTCCATATTTGTTCCCTTAATTAAGGGAATCTTCTTATAAAGTTTTATTATATATAATATTGAATTGAGAGCTAATCTCTTCAATTGTTTTATAGCCCTAAACATCTCAATGTGGATTTTACCTAGTTTGTGTTCCCAGACCCAAGAGTCATAAGTGCTGCATTATACCATCATCTTCGCCGGTGTTAAACTGAGTTGTCTAGCAGTGACGGATTGATACACTAAATTAAAATCGTAAGCTGAGTTACAAAAGCAGGAGTCGATCTGCATAATTGACAGAAACATACACAGTCAATTAAAATCCTAAATTTTCTACTTCATGCTTCTATTTATGCATGCTCATGAGCCACAACTTCTACCCCTGCAGTGTGTTAGACACTGCTATAATGAACCTCATGGTTTTCACATCCTTACACACCAATATTTGCATGCATATAATGCTTTCATCTCATCTAATTCCTAATGAAAACAGGTCATGTAAAAGTCAAATCCCTTTGGACATCTATAAAAGTATTGTGGTTTGTTAAATAGAATTTCAACCAAACTAGGTATACAAAATTTGAACCAGTTGAATTTGAATATGCAGGGAAAAGAAACTACTTTTGATACAAAGGCAAAAACAGTATGTTCACCAAATAAGAGAACATAACCAATTTTTTAGTTTTGTTTTCCTGATTTCAAACAGAGAAATTACATTTACAACAGCCAAAAAGAGAACATAACCTTCATTTTGTGTCAAAGTTGTGCAATTGTGATTGTGATTTTGATCTTGATCAACATGGATAAACTTGTGAGACTACTTTACAATGAAGAATTTCAAGTAGTGACCACAACATACATTAGAACTCGATAGAATTACTAAAACAAAGCTGTCAACATTTCAAATAAGCATAATATAAATAGTTTAAGCAATAAAAATTTCATGACATATTGGACTGGCTAATGTTACTATTGCAGTCAATCACATATTAGTGCCATCTTCTAATTAGTGTCATCTTCTTAAGCTTCTACATTGTCCCCGGGGAGTGAAAGCAAAGACTCTGTATACATGACCGCTAAGGATGGACATGGAACATTGCGGTAGGAGAGATGCCCTAACAAATGTCCTTCACCATTATACTTTACCAATCTAGTATGATAATCTGATCCAACAATATCACCGCTTTTTGTAGAGCATAAAGGGAAAAAGTCCTTAGTGGGAATGGCATCAAGAGAAAGAACATGAGTCTTTGTCCAAGACGAATGCACTTTGTATTCTTTCATCACCCATATTTCAACTGTATGATCATCAAAATTTAAAGTCCACAGACTGAGAAATTCTCGATATACCCACAAACCAAAACTTTCAAGTTCGCCATAAAATTCATCTGGCAAATGCATATCTAAAAGTTTTCTTTCCATTAAATCAAAGACAAGAATAACATTCTTTTGAAAATAAAGACCATAGGCAAACCAATGAATAGCCCCATTAAAGAACAACCCTGCTTTGGGATCACCTACAACGGCATTTATATAGGAAATGTAAATACCCAGATCAATTTTTATCCAAGTATTAGCTCTCAATGAGAAAAACTCCAATAATGGTGGCGAAACATAAAATGACATTGAAACCATCAAGTAATCATCTGTTAACTGATCATACCCAAAACCATAGAAATATTCTGCAAATGAATCAAAACCAAGAGGAGAAAAAGGTACCTTTTTGTGAAATCCAGTGGATGGATTCCATAAATAGAAGTTTGAACAACATTGCAAAACTATAAACCCTCTACATGAACCTTTGATTTCAATATGAGAATAACAATCAGAGGGTATAAAATTAGGGTTTAATGAAGCGAAAACACTATCATTGTCAAGTGATGCTTCAATATCTATAGATCGAGTTTCAGGTGGTGAATTTGATATGAACAAAAGTCTATGAATGTGTGTTGAAGTGGTAAGTAGTTGTTGAAAATGTGAGTTTGCAAAATGGGTATGAGAGATAAGAGAAAACCATGACTTACAAACACATTTGAAACGAATGAGAGACTTCACTGGTAATCTCAGCAGGATTTGGATGATCAGTTCATGAGGTAGATATGGCACTGGATTCTTTGTCTCCATCTCCATGGTCATGACCATGGATGTTTCTCCTCTGCAACTGTTGTGGTTTCTTACATGATGGGATTCAAATTGTTCCATTAGGGTTAGGGTAGTATATATATGAAAAGAAAAAGAAAAAAAAAACAAGTAAATCATTTTCCATTATTTTATTATGGTTTAAACGTCATTTTAGTCCTGTATGTACGGGAAATTTTTGTTTCAGTTGTGATTTTACTCAAAAATAGTCTCTGTATCGACCAAACTTTTTGCTTCTGGTGTCTAAAGCAAAAATCTGCAGGAAAATTTTCAAGTTTCTTGCAGATTTTCCTGCATATTTTTGCTTTAGAGACCAGAAGCAAAAAGTTTGGTCGATGTAGGGACTATTTTTGAGTAAAATCACATACAGGGACTAAAACCAAAATTTCGCGTACATACAGGGACTAAAATGACGTTTAAGCCTTTTATTATTTGTACATGTCAAATCTCCGTAAGTTCGCATTTTTTTTATATAAGTCTTTGTAAGTTTTTTTATTTTAAGTAAGTCCTTACAATTATATTTCCTTTTCAAATTAGTCCTTAGAGTTAAAATATATACGAAAACTCGAAGGAAAATATGCACGAAAACTACATATTTTGTTGCGGATTTTGACTTTATAGACTAATTTGAAAAACAATGTAATTGTAAGGACTTACTTAAAACAAAAAAAATTACAAGGACTTATATCAAAAAAACGCGAACTTACGGGAGATCTGAACATTATTTAAGCCTATAAAAAAATGGTTTAAATGCATTTTAACCTTTCTATTTTGACATTCTTTGAATTTTTACCCCCTTATTAAAATTCAAAGTTTCAACTCTTCTATTTTAAATTTGTTAGAATTTTTTCACATCCAATCACATTTAGCTTATTTTGGATTCTTAGAACATAAGAATTATTCACGACCCGCTATTGGAATAATTTCTATTGCCTTTAAGTTGACCATGTTACATGGAGTAGTCAAAACAGACGATCTGAATGAAATATGGGCTAAAAACTAGGATCACGATGTTGAATTCATCTTTTTAAGTTTAACAAGTTTCTGTTACCTACAAAATACAAAGATGTTGAATTTATTTATCCTTTTCTCTCTTTCCTTAACTACTTCATCAATGAATCCCCAACTGCTTTCTCTGATATGCTTCATCCCATTCAATTGATAACTTATTTTGTGAAAATAAATCTGTAAATATCATTTGTTTGTACCAAACGGTTCTCTAAAACTCATCGATTTCACGGTTTGTCCGATTTTAACAATTTTACAACAGCTTAACTGACCAACAACTTTAAAAGTTAGACCAAACTCATGACCAGTACTCCAGCCAACCGGTTCAACTGACCAATCTGATTATAAAAACACTAATTAAACTTGACAGATTACCATTAAATGTGTTATTTTAAAACCAGATTCACAATGAACTTGAGTTTACATAAATTTCAAAACAAAAATTTGTTCTGATCAAATGAAATTGAGTTTGTTTTTTACTTAGTTTAAAAATATTTTTTTGATATAACTCAAAATAAAATAATAAACAGTCGTTCTCATGAGCTTAATTTGGTTAATAGGAATATTATATAGGAATGAATTCCCTCCCGTGAACTCAGAGGAGGTGGTCGAGTGAGCATCTAGGTTGTTAATTGGTTATAAAATAAAAAAAATTAAAATTGCATAGGAAATAAAAATGAAGGGTTGTTATTGCACCGGATGTAAAGTGCATCGGGAGAAGATCCTCGCCCCATTATGTATAATATGCAGTGAAAGAAGTTTGAACCTTAATGCATTCACTTATTCACCTATAAAAAATTAGAATTCTAGCAATTGGCTACCACATCTAACTACCGTTGTCACCAATTCACCATCATCGACCACCACATGTCCCATTTCGATCATCACCAACCACCACAGATCACCACCCTCACCACTGTCAACCATAATTGTGAGTACCTCCTATTACCACTATATTCACATTCACATATGGAAACTATTAGGAGTATGGTTTCATCACACCAATAGCAATACCAATTTTTTTGGTTCATTATAGGAATCATAAGTCTAAAAATTAAACTAAAGTAACTAATATCCCGTTTTGATGATACAAATATTCATTTTGAACCAATACAACCTCATATTTTCATGGCTTACTATATTGACAAAATTTATTAAGTTCAATTACCCTATATAACCTCATAAAAATTTAGACTATTTTCATATTTCAAAACTCTTTTCTAGGTTATGCTATGGTGCACAGCTTGTGACTTGCACGGTGCAACGTCGATCTTCACCATTAATAGTTCCACCAAATTTAATGACATACCTTTCATACTAAAAATCCCATGATTGGAAGAAAAAAAAATCATATTTTCTTGCTGATGTACATAGCATATCATATACTACTATTTCAGCAGATGGTGCCAATAATTAAATCACACCGTAACAACAAATTATATTTAAAAGTAGAGTAACAAAAATAATCATTTATAGCAACACAATCGTCAATATTAAAATTACTTCCCACTAAAAGGTAAACATAATAACTAAGAAAATGTTCTAAGAAACCAAGTTCATCAAATGGCTCGAAAATGTGAGATAGATTGATTATAAACCAGATTCATAAATACAAACATTTTTTAGATAGGATGCATATAAAAAGCAAGCAAACATAAATGGCAAAGAAAGTGTCGATAAAACTCCATGCATTTCTCAAATTAAACAAATTGAATGAAAAATACCATGATTCATATCCATTTCCATAATAATGTCATGAATACCCAAGTTTAAGCCTAAGCAACTCAACCAAACAGTGCAACTCCTCAGGTAATAACTTGCTAATTAGTAAGTAGTATCTCATTCATATATCACTGTCATTGGTTTCATAATTAGCCAACCCTTTTCATCAAGATGATATTTGGAGTTAGTGGTAGTTATTCATCAAACCCAATTAGATTTGACCATTTACCACACCAACATCTTATAAAAGCAAGAGAAAATTAATGAAATCTGAAAATGATAACTAAAAACAAAATTTGCATATTAAGACCGACAAAACCAGCAGGATTGCAAATCCTACAGCCAAGTACTAAAACACATCGACACAGACATATTATCCAAAGTACAGCACAACCCAGTGATAAAACAAGAACAAAACTCATCAAAGGTGACTGTTTAAACGACGCGAACAACAGCTAAGTTCATAATAAAAAGAAACTAGTTTTAAATCTAAAGCTTATCTTCAAACTCAGCAAGGGGTGTCATCTGCTCCTTCAATCCCTTCCTCTTGCGAATATCAATAACAAGGTTTGCAGCTTGGGATCCAGCCTCCAATGGATCTGATGACATCATATCCCAATGATCGAACACACATTGAGGGAAGGCTTGTCCTGATGTTGCAGCCCTCAATTGACTGGAGAATCCGAAAGACTCAATGACAGGAAGGTATGCTTTGATGTTGTAAAGTGGAGTACCAGGCCTCTGCATTTCTTCAAAGACATGTCCACGTTTCTGATTAAGAACACTGTAGATACCACCAAGAGCTTGCTCGGGAGCTTGGATTTCCACCATGTAAACAGGCTCAAGAAGCCTGGGTTTGGCTGTCAGCTGTGAGGCATAGAAGACTCTCCTGGCAGTAGGGATGATCTGACCACCTCCTCTGTGGATAGCATCAGTGTGAAGGACGACATCACATACTTCAAAGCATATGGCTCTCATGTTTTCTTCAGACAAAGCACCTTCTTTTGATGCCCACTGGAATCCAGCAACAACAGAATCCTTGATTTCATTCAAGTATTGGACTCCCTTACACATATCAACCACCATGTTGGGTCCAGTGGTCTCAGGTCCAAAACACCAGATTTTCTTGGCAAGATCCTTATCCCAACCATACTCTTCCGACAAAATTTTGGAACGAATCTTGGGGTCATCTCTTGGTCCAATCTTGCCATCATCAATGGCCTCTGCAAGCCCATCCTCCAAAGGTCTGGCTTCCATATACAACCTGTTGTGCTTGTTGGGTGATTTACTCATCACTGTGCGGCATGACCTCTCTAGAACAGTCTCTCTAAATGACACAACTGGGTCAGATTTAATAATTTCAGCACCACCCATGAAATCATCTTGCAAATCCTTCAAGCAGATCTCCAGATGAAGCTCTCCTGCACCAGCAACAATGTGTTCTCCAGACTCCTCAATGGTACAAACAACCATAGGATCTGACTTAGCAAGACGTTTGAGACCTTCAACAAGCTTAGGAAGATCTGAAGCAACCTTGCACTGAACAGCAACACGCACAACAGGAGAGACAGAAAACTTCATAGCACGAATAGGGTGTGCATCCACTTCCTTCTCATTGGTTAATGTAGCATTCTTGGTGATAAATTGATCTAAACCAACCATAGCAACTGTGTTACCACAAGGTACATCCTCAACGGTCTCTTGTCTCTTTCCCATCCAAATAACAGTTCTCTGAACACTTTTCACATATAAATCTTTCTTCTCCCCGGGGACAAAATTTGGTCCCATAATTCTGACCTTCAAACCAGTTGAAACTTTACCAGAAAATACACGGCCAAAAGCAAAAAACCTTCCTTTGTCATTGGCGGGAATCATCTTTGACACATAAAGCATAAGAGGTCCTTCAGGATCACAGTTTCTGATAGCATTAGCATATTGATCATCAAGGGGACCCTCGTACAAGTTCTCAACACGATACCTCTGAGCTGTAGATGGAGAGGGAAGATGAAAGATCATCATTTCAAGTAGTGCGCTGCTAGCTGGGAGCCAAGTCTGCATGACACGCTTCATCAAAGGCTTACCCATCAAGTCCTTTTCCTCAGACTTCAGGGCAACCCCTAGCTTTGTCAACATAGGCCACAACTTATCTTTCTGATCATTCATACAAGTGTTAATAACCTGCTTGATAGGCTCATAACAGAACTGAACAAACCCACGCTTGCAAGTAGCTGAACCAGTATTCTTGGTGGTCCATTTCTTAGTGGCAGGATCGAAGAAATTTTCACCCCAAAGCCTTTCCATCATCTTTGACTCATCAACACCAAATTTGGAGGCATACATCTTTGCAAAGTTGGTAAGAGTAAAAGCCCAACCGTGCAAACCAGCAGAGAAAGCAACAGTTCCTTTCTCAGGATACACTTGAACATCACCGAGCAATGGATCTTCATATGTAGCCATGATCACATTGGCATTCTCAATAACTCTCTGGAAGGTCTGATAAGCTTCCTCTCCATCAACCTGGAGCTCAAGAAAGCATCTGTCCATCTTATTAACAGTAAGAACAGGCCTGATCCTTTCTCCAAGAGCCTGTCGTAGCACGGTTTCAGTTTGTACACAGACACCCTCAACACAATCCACCACCACTAGTGCTCCATCAGTAATACGAAGCGCAGCAGTAACCTCAGATGAAAAGTCAACGTGTCCAGGAGAATCAATGAGATTAATGAGATACTCATTCCCATTGCGCTCCCCCTTATAACTCTTGAGAGATGCGTCAGACATCTCATAGTATAGAGAGATGCCAGTAGACTTGATAGTGATACCACGCTCAGCTTCATCAGCACGGGTATCAGTCATCCGAACATCTCCAGCAACCTCTTGCGCTATAATTCCAGCAGCAGCAACAAGGGAATCTGTCAAAGTTGATTTTCCTGCAAATAGAATAAACAGAGAATAAGTAATCATTCAGACAAAACTAAACAGTGCCATAAAATAATCAACATTATTATCATTTGCAAAATTAGTTTTTCTCTATCAAGTATTAAAAAGACTTGTTCAATTTTTTTTATTGTGCAAAAACCATATTCAATTTATATATTTATCTATAAGATAGGATAAGTGGAAACATCACAACAATCAGGAAAGTGCATTATAAAGTAATTAACAAATAAAAATAAAAATAAAAAGAAGCTACTAAACAATACCGTGATCAACATGAGCAATGACAGACATATTACGAATGTTGTGCTTGTAGTCCATAATGCGACGTAACTCATCAGCTGTGAACTTCACCTGCAAACACAGACATGAATGACAGTTCATGTTATCAATATTCATTCTAAGTAAACAAAAAAACAAACAAAAAATTCATCGAGCACTGTTCATGAACTTACCATTTTGACTAGTCTTTATATAGTCCACAAAGGAGTTTTTTAGAGCTGAAATGTCAAAACATTCAATTTAGCTAAATAGAACAATATCACAATACAATAAATCAGAGTTGTAGTCATTAGTGATTACTCAGTCAAAACTCAAAACTAGATTACAAATCACAAATTAAAAAACAATTTGCTTCAATATCAAAAAACACTCGTAATAACAAAATTATAAAGGCTACTAAATTTACAAGCCAATAACACCCCAATTGAACAAAACAGATAATTTGTTAGGTAATTCAAATTAACACATCAAAATTTGTAATAGTTAAAAATTTTAAAAAAAACCAAGCTATATCATTAAAACTTCAAAACATAGTGATATTCAAATTATAAAAGCTACTAAATTTACAGGCCATCAACACCCCAATTGATAACAAAACAGATAATTTGTCAAGTAATGCAAATCAACACAATCATCTATATTTGCAATAGCCGAAAAAAATCAAAAACATGCTATATTATTAATATTATAACATCAAAACATAGTGAAATTCAACCATAGAACACATAACCATCATCTTTATTTACAACCATGATCGGTGATTCGGTTCAATACAATCACAAATTCACAAATAACAAACAGATTATAACATAAAACAAATAGTGATTAAAAAATTCAATAAAAAAAAGTGACATCATGTTCAAATAAATTACATGCAAATCATGCAATTTTTTTAAAATCCAGAACCATGCAATGCAACACAAAATCACATCAAATACATACAAATAACATCAAAATCAACATAGCTTCATCACTTTACACCAGAAAAATGTTCATAAAACGAAATCAGATTGTTTATACATATATACTATAGATCTAAAGCAAAAATAACAGAATCATAGACAGGTTTTAATTGATCTAATATTGAGAAAAATGGGTGAAAAATTTACCGATGAGAAGGAAGAGAGAACGGCCGTCGAGGGAGAAGAGGTTCCCTTCACAGCCGCAGAAGAAAGAAAACCCTAAAAAGTGAATTGTGAAACTGAAGTGGCATGGTTTAGCGCATATATATACATGTGTTACAAGGTTGATATCTTTCTTTTTTTTTATTTGCATAAAAATTCAGAGATATGATTATTTTTATTTTTTTACTCCCTCTGTCTCAAAATTATTGTTGTTTAAAGTTCTTTCACATATATTAAAAAATGTAATGATGTTGTTAAAAGAAATAATATTTTGATTACATTACACTTATAAGTTATAGGTTTGTTTCTTTGGAAATTATGCGTATAGTAATAATTAAGGGTACAGTTGGAAAGTATTAGATAGAAAAGTGAGAGTGACAATTATTCCGAGATAAAATTTTATTCTTAAATTAACAATTATTTTGAGACGGAGGGAGTATTTTGGTAGATAAACTATTTTAGAGCTATAATTTTAGTGGTTTTTAGAATTGAGAAAGATATCAAACCTTTGGTCTATTTTAGAGCTATGATTTATTTATTTATTGTATAAAAGTTGAGAGATATGGTTGTTTTTTGTTTCGGTAAAAAAATATTTCATCTTTTTAAAATAATTAAGTGTCGTTTTAGCCAAAATAATTTGTTATCGTTTGCAATTTTCAATGCAAAGTTTTTCAATTCTACTCTTTAAATATTATTATATGCAAACATCTAAAACGACACTTATTGGGAAAATATAGAGTATTTTGTAGTTAGAAGTCTTAACTCAATTAGGACTTTTTTTTGTAACGTAGCTAAAAAAACAAAATAAATATATAAACACAATCAAAGAAAGAATGTTTTCATTGCGTCATTTTTAAGAAGCTCACATACACTTTTTGGATGAGAGGTATGAGTTAAGAAGTTGATATCTGAGGAAACTCAAAGTTTAACGAAAAAAAATATGCGCTTTGATTCATTTCTCTAAGTGTGTGACAGAAAAAAAATTAGTTTTGACAAAATACCAAAATTGTTAGGTCATACGTCGTGTCTCGGATTCGAACTCAAGACCTCATTATTGTATGAATTTAATTTCAATAAATTATCGCTTCATGTAAGATAAAAAAAAATATTTTGTAATTTTTAACCTAAAAACTACTAAATTTATTTATTTGAGTTGTTTTTAAAATTGACGGAGAATTTAGAGATGGCAAGGAATCCCAAATTGTGGGCCCCACCCGAGCCTGAAGCTGGGCCAATAGGTGAAAACCCAAGTTGACTTGGTTCTGGTTTGGGTTTGTGGAGTGTCAAACCCGCACCAGAAAACCCGAAATTACATCCGTTATATGTTAAATTATATAATTATCCTTACATATATTAGCATGTTGTAGACTATTTGAATGTTGTAAACTATTTTTTGTCTAGATTTTAAATTTGAAGACAATGTTACAAGTTATAGACCGTAGTTTCGTAATTGTTTTGAACTTGCCATATTTTTTTACTTTTCTTAATGTGGATTGGGTTCGGCTGACAAAAACTCAAACCCAACGGGTTCAGGTGATATTTTTCCATCGAAATAGCATTCGAGTTCGGGTGGCCATTTCACGTATGGGTTTGTGTAGTATCAAACTCGCATTTAATGTTTAACTACGATAATTTATTTTTAATTTTTTTGGTATGAAAATAATTTATTATTCTATAATTTATAAATAAAACTAATTTTAAACTAATTTATTTTTTTTTGAATGGTTAAAATGTATTGAAACGTAATTAAAAAATGAAATAAAACATAGACACACATATAATAATATAATAAATTAGTTTAGGTCCATAAGTCTTAGATCAATAAGCAGAAATATACCAAAAAATCTAAGTAGAAAAAAAATACCAAAATTATTAAATCGTATTTCAATGATAGAGGTTTGAACTACAACTCGACTCTCACCCGTGCATCGCACGGGTGGTCTTATAAATTGTTATGTCTAAAATATATCATAGATGGTACCAAAAGTAATAAAAATAAAATATATCATAAAATATTAATTTAATATTAATAAGTGTGTAGTAAAAGTATAGTTAACTATCTTTTTATAATTAGAAACCACTTTTTAATATATACATCTTTTTATCATATGAAGTTTCAATTGATATAAAAAAAACTTTTTTTTTTGACAAAAAATTGATATCAAAAAACATGACACCAACAAAATATATTGGGGATAACACCACATAAAAATAACATGGATAAGTGAATTCATAAACGAAAAGGTGCGGAATATGATCATGATTGTAAATTATATCGCTAGTTATTTTAGTATTAGGTACACTAATTTTCTGCACTAATAATTTTTTTAGTATTGTGTTTAATTAACAAATTATTTTAAAGCAAATACACTTCGTGTAAGCAAACACTTACCACTTGTTGCAATAGTAACAACAGAGGACTAAAGTAATCACATGATGACAACATACGGGAAGAGATGATGGTACCACTAATAAAATAAGTTACTGGTCTAAATATGCATCAAATGTCTATGCTTTTGAAGCTAACAATTGAAATCTAAAAGACAAAATAGAAACTATTTTTACGATTTAAGTTGGTCATCATAGGAGGAGTAAACACCATCTGTAATAATAAAAGATCTATCTAATAAAAAATGAAAAATCAATTGTTTGATGGATGAATATGAATATGTGGAACTAATCTATACAAAAGCTTTTTTTTTTTCAATGAGAGCAAATACTAAATGAATTAAGAAGGGTCTAGATTGATTGCTATATGAAAAATCAGCCATTTTTCACTACCAATGCTGCATAAAAAAACGTGAACATTGCTTAGTGTTTAGAGAGAGATTTTTTTTGTTGAATTAGTCAAAATGTATTGGAAGATGAAAAAGCTTACTCTAGTATTTTCATTTATTTATTTTATTGTATAAATTTTGTAAAGAAATTATGAAGAGTTTAGGAGGGAAAATATTAGGGTTAAGTGATTACTAACCTAACAACATTTAAAAATAAGAGATCCCTTCACTTTGTGTATGTGTAACTTTTCAATAACTTGTCATTTTATCTGCGTCAAAAAAGAAAAGACCATTTAATTGTTCTTAAAGACAACTTTGACATAGAAAACAACACTTTGATCTTTCAAAATAAAATTTAAAAAATTAATTATGAGATGCCTAACTTTTAAAACTCTGGTAGTTTGAGGTAGTTGTAAGGGTTGGAGAGACATGGCTTACAGTTTGTAATCACAGCATACAATTCCAGACAATTTTATTTCGTAGTCATTGATAAGAGATGAGACACTTTAGATTGGTGTAGTTACCAAAATTTTATAAGCAAATTCAACAACACATTTTAGATTAGACGGTCTTGATTTAAAAACTGTGTGAATATTGTGTCTTTTTCAACTACAACTTCCTCTTTCACACAACAACAAAAATTTGATCATACTAATTCAAGAGCGTCATTTCCATCCGCAATATGGGAGTTTCAATTGGGTGCAGTAGGACTGACTGCATGCAAGTCGGTGATCATGGACATCTGATTAAGATTGTTCAGATTTTAAAATCAAAACTTCAATATTTTTAACAAGTTAAACTTCATTAAAATTTGAATCGTTTGATTTTAAAGAAGTGTTGCGGATTCATTTGGTATGCAAGATAAATACAAACAAAAATTAATAAGAAGTTATGTGTGCAAACACCTAAAACGACACTCATTTTGAAACGAGAAAATATTTTATATTTAGAAGTCCTAACTAAACTAGTACTTTT
Source organism: Trifolium dubium (assembly GCA_951804385.1). Classification (NCBI taxonomy): domain Eukaryota; kingdom Viridiplantae; phylum Streptophyta; class Magnoliopsida; order Fabales; family Fabaceae; genus Trifolium; species Trifolium dubium. The sequence continues at coordinate 28,893,144 of OX638070.1, read as the reverse complement.
TTGGTAAGGAAGGTAAAAGAAATTAAAAAGAAAAACTATTCACGGAAATAAGGTTTCCATGCATCATTCTTAAGAAGACCGCGAACACTTTCTAGATGAGAGGTATGAGTCAAAATGTTTGCATCTGATGAAGTTCAAATTGTAGCTTAAAAATCTGCATATTGATTCACTTCTTTAGTGTGTGATAGAGAAAAACATTGATTTTGACAAAATGTTAAAATTGTTAGGTTGGACACCGTGCCATGTATTCAAACTCGGGACCTCATTATTGTGTGTGAGTTTAATTTCAACGGATTATCACTTCATGTAAGACCAGAAAAAATAATTTGTAATTTTTATCGTAAAAGTGATACTAAATTTATTTATTTATTTGAGTTGTTTTAAAATTGAGGGAGATATGTTACTATTTTTTTTTTAAGCTAAAATGAAATATATTAAAAACTGAGAATCTTGACTCGTACAAGGAGTGCTAGAAAGAACCTCTAAAAAGTACATGAGTTAACAACCGTCCAAAACAAAAACAAACACAATCAAAAAATTTAGCCGATACCCATACAAACTAGAGGGTTCGACCACCACAAATGAACGGTTAAATTCAAATTTACATTATAAGCCTTCAACCACCATAATGAATGTAACTTGACTTTCTCTAACAACTGAGATATTGAACTTGCCTTAGTTTTGAACACTCTGTTATTACGTTCTGTCCACAACACCCATATGCAACATAACCAAATGAGTTGTAAAAAGGAACGACAAGTTCTCAACCCCCAGCAGAATGAATAAACTGCACAAAATGATCCCGAATAGCCGCTGGATCAATTGAAGACATACCAATCCAATGTCTAACCAAACCCCACAGAGGAGCGAAGCCAGAACAACCAAGAAAAACATGTCGAGCTGTTTCCACTCCCCCGCAACCACCCACACTTACTTGAGCTTCTTGAGAGATGATATGACGCAACGCTAGATTATCTTTAGACGGTAACCTGTTCCGGAGGAGCCTCCAAGCCAAAATGGAAACCTTCAAAAGAACATGCTTATGCCAAATTAAACCTGAAATCTCCTCTGCATCCTGAGAAACCTGACTTGTGAGCAAAAGATAAGCGTCCCTCACATAGTAGCCACCAGTCGGAGTATGTCTCCACAGTTACTAATTTGAAATATTAGACTGCACAGAAAAAGCATTAAGAAGTAACCTACACTCCCCTAACAACTTATCCTCCCACACTCACGGCCGTCGGCACCACTGCCACGCCGCTCCCCCATTAAGGAGAAGTAGTAGTTGTTGTAGTGGTGCTTTTGGGAAAAAGATGAATGGAAGATCACATCAAAGGTGACTTCTAAGGTAGGGAGCAATTAAAATTTTCAACAACTTTTGGTTCCTAAATAATTTATGTAATTAGTTTTGGTCCCTTTTTAAAATTAAGTGTACTTTCACATTTTTGAACGTTTTTTGCATCCATATTTATAGTATTATAAGAACCTCCCCTACACAAATTTATAATTTTTTTATATAAGATGAATTATTTATGAATTTTTAAACATAAAAAATTAAAAATTTCATATTTAATTTATCTAAAGATATACGACACAACAAAGTTCATCCTCTTAGTTAGTTTCGTAGAGTTGAACCACATGTTTTTTAACTCACAAGGAACAATGTCATCATACTTGTCAATCACGTTAACAAGATCAAGATTTGAAATAGACTCAAGCCAAAGAGTCCATCATTTTTAAAAGCAATCTCTATAATCACCATAGTCTCCCTCTTGCAGCTCAACACGAAAAACAATTTGCAATATTCAAATCCATACTCTTAACAATTTGGATGGTTAGTAGAACTCTTCAAATTACTGCATATGCTTTTTTATTGATTAAAATTTGTACCTGATCCTTTGTGGATGATTTCAAGGAAATAAAAATATAACACTTATTAAAAATCACTTCATAATCTGGTTTCTTTAGCTAGTAAGCCCCCCACATTTTTTATGCTTTGTGGAATTCGAGAAAAAATAAAAAAAATCCCACGCTGATAAAAGGAAATTGTTTGCCATAGGTAATCACACAGCACCATCGACCTTGTTGTCATTGTCATGATCATCTTCAGCCATAATTTCTTAGATTGTTGCTGCGGACGACTGAAAACAAAATAAACAAAAATAACTAGAGGTGTGTAATCACTGAACTAAGGAATTATTCGCAGAATTTGCACAACTCCCCCAGAATACAACCGGTTCTTCTCGACGATAAACATGTTGAAGTTACCAATACACAAGAAAATCAACAAGATACGTGACTCAGGCAATATTACTCAAACGAATTAGTTTTGTAAAACGTTTCATAATATGTTAAGGTGAGCATGCTTCTCCATTTCGTTCATCATAACTATGAATCTCCTCTTGTTTCACTAAATAACAATCCGTCAATTAATAATAGTAACCGTAAATGAGAGAGACCATTGGAAAGGTTTGTTACTATTACTTGTACACATACAACATGATCAGCACTATCTAATTAGTTGCTACAAAATAAGTATGTATTGTTATATGAGACATGTGCCGTAAGTGATATATATGAGATAAGTGTATAACAATGCAAAACTAATGTTGCTATTAATTAGGTAGAATATAGGAATAACTCACTATGTGAATACTCCGTCAAAATTTCTGCACTTATTTTATGTGTATATCACAGTTATGTTATAATTTTTTAATTGTCATATCTCTCTGTTACATATTGTTTCGTATTGGGAAACATATTACCTACCGTAACTGCGTCGAGCAATTATTGATCGACCCGAACACATTAAACACATAACTAATGTAACTGACACTGAATTTCTTTTCTTGACAGAAATTTACATTTTGTATTGATTTGTTATATATTTCATCTTTTAACAGACAAATTCAAAACATAAAGAACTAATATGTTACATCATTCTATTAGCTGCACAGCAGCAATCATAGGTATCTTGTCTCTCAACTTCTGTGTTATGGCAACACGAACCGTATTAACTCCTGCTGCTGGTCCACTTAACCGAACTTTAACAATATAATCATTAATCTCAACAAGCTCTAATGTTCCTCCTCCAGTGCCAATAAGATATGGTCTAATTTCTGATAGAATCTGCGGAAAATGAACAATATCATAAGATTTACAGCATGCCAGCATCTACAGATACATGTTTATTTTGCATAAGAGACAGTATCTACAAATGTATAATGCACTATGAAATTAGTCCGTGTTTGGATAAACACTTAATTAAGTGCTTATGACATAAGTGCTTATCATATAAGTTCTTTTGTATAAACTATTTTTGTTACAAAAGATATTGTTTTCATAAACTATCCTGTAGAGCTTATATAAATAAGTTAAACACAACTTATGAACATATCATAAGTTGTCTTCATAAACTCTTTCATAAAATGTCACAAGAGCTTTTGGCAGTAGATAAGTTCAAATAAGTCAATCCAAATAGACTCTAAGTAAGCAATTACATAACATTAAAATCATTCAATGTCATGCCACATAATACATGAAACTTAATGCAAAAAATTTAAATCAGAAGTTATAGTTCTATGCTCAAATATTTAAGTTTGTACCTAATTCCATCTATATGCTACAAAGCAAGTATGTGGAAGATTATTTAGCTTTTTGAACTTACTTTAAAATCCAAAAGACCATCATGATATGATAGATAATATACAGTGGAAATTAAGCTTGCTGAGATATTTTATATTTTTATTTTATATTTATGACTAGTATCTTTTAGGATATTATATTTTTATATCTAGATTTTTATTTATTTTAGTGACTCATGTATTTATATATATATATTGTATATTTCCCATTCAATGTATGAAAAAGACTATTCCTCAGTTTTAAGTTGGTATCAGAGCTTCTATGACTAAGTCGTCTAAAGTTCGATTCCCGCTCCCCTAACTTTCTAATTAAAAAGTGGAGTTTTAAGCATATGTAGGTGGACCTATGCATTATCTACGCTTCAAGCCCACCACATTGACTAGAGAAATGACATAGATAGCCTTTATAAATGTAGTGCAAACCTCAACTCTAAAGTTAGCTTTTGTGGTTCCCATAATGATATCTATGCTACCTAGTATTGTCATAATATCAGCCAATTTCATTCTTTTAACTAATTGAGGAAAAATTTGCTCCCAAATTCTAATATGGTATCAGAGCCTATCCCAAATCCATTTGTTGTTTGTTGTGGAGACCTCTCATATTTAGGCCACCCGTTATTGTTGATTCCACGTTCCAGCTTGTCCAGTTCTGGACGTGAGGGGGTGTGTTAAAAGTCCCACATTGGCTAGAGATATGACATAGATAAGCTAACTTTTATGGTTGAGTATAGGCCTCCCAAATTCTAATAAAGCTAATGCAAAAAGTTTCAATCTTAGTATTTGTAGATGCATAATATATTAGTTTCTGATTGCTTTTAAAGAACAAAAGAAACATACACTATCAACATTTTCTTCATTTAACTCAAGACCAGTCTCAGTATCTAGTATCTGCTCAACTTCCAAGATTTCTGGAATCTTATCACGAAGACGAGTTTCAATCCCCATCTTTAATGTCATGGTTGAGCTAGGACATGATCCACATGCTCCTTGTAGTTTGAGGATAACAACAAGACCATCTATCTCATGCAATGCCACATTCCCTCCATCGGCCATCAAACCAGGCCTTACTTCATCCAAAACTTTCTCTACATTCTCTTCTGTCAGTGGCAGGACACATATTGGAGAAACAAGCCCTGCAAGTAAAGAAAAAATAAAACACTGGAATGTGGAAATTTCTCATATTCCTTATAAGCTATTGTACTTTCATATATATGATTGTGATTTGGTACAATCATGAAATATCGATAAACAACAATTTGAGTAAATGATTGAATGTAACCACATGCCAGTGACGTAGTGTAGTGTCTGACACCAACTCGTGTCCGGTGTCAGACACACCAAACTAGCCGTCAATCTGAAGTATCAGTATAGTTACTCACATGACAAAATATTATAAATTTACAGCAAAGCAATTTAGATATATTTTACAACTACTAGTACTAATTTTGATCCAATAATTTATTTAAGTTTTTTTTTTGTCGAGACTGGGGTATCACCGCCGAACACAGTGACTAATCCCTCGCTAGATTAGAGGCACCTCAAAGGGTGGGATATCTAGCCTAAAGATTTAAAGCTGGTCCATACCCAAGGTGAGGATCCAACCATCGACTTATGGTTAAGGGAGGATGAGCCCCAACCGCTCAACCACACCCCTCGAGTTATAATTGATTTAAGTATAACAAATAATTAATAGAAAAATATATTAAAATTGATGAAACTCTTAAGAATGAATTGACTTCACAGTATAACCTGATGATTTGTTTAATGGAGCTTTACGAGAGGTAAGTCCAAAAAATTGCTTGATATTAATTTGATGACCTCTGAGAAAACAACTCTCATTTGAAGAAAGTCTTCTATTTCCTGATATTAGATTCTACAATAACAATTGTACCACAATTTTAGTCTAATAAAGATTTAAATAAAATAAAAAAGCTCACATACCCATTAGAAGAAAAGTAAATTAAATTAAAGGATCATCATCATAACATAGTAATATACAAAATGAAAAGGGAAAAAAAAAAAAAAAGGAACATTAAGGTTGAGAGAAATGGTACCTTAAAGAGACAAAAATGTGTGGACAATAATAATCTATGAGATGGATAAAGCATTGTAATTGTTGTTGTTGTTCTTGTTTGAAGACATTGAGTTGTTGGAGTTGAGAGTGCACCACCTAACATTTGAGTTAAAACAATTCAACAAAGCTACCATAAGAATGAGCAACAATTGTGAAAATGAAATTTTTGCTAATTATATTATTCTCTCTTTCTTGTTAATTTTATGAACAAGTTTTGTTGATGATAGAAACTGTATTTCTTGATTGGCTGACAATGATTATGTTTGATGATAAAATAAAATAAAAATAAAATAAGTGTTCTCATGTTAGTGGATAGAAAGTGAAACACACAAATTGTTAGATTTGTTGTAGATGGGCTTCGGGCTTGGTTTGTGACTCATTTAGTAGTGAGTTTTCTATTGCACCTCCATTCTTCTTATCTTAGGTTCTGTTTGTCCCGATTTATTTTCTATTTTTTTATTTTTTTTAAACGAAATAGAGAAATATAAAATTGAATTTAGTCATATTTCTTTTTAAAAGTATTAGAGAAAAAAATAAAGAAATAAAAAATAAAGAGAAATAAAGTCAATTACAATTTTTTCCTTCATTACTATTTTTAAAGAAAAAAAAGTAGAAAATTAGCCGGGTCAAACAGATATTACTTTTCATTTTAGCTTTTTGTTTTTTGACCACTAAATTTATTTGAGTTTTCAGTTTGACTTATTGGGGCCTTTTGTTTAAGATTTTTAAAAATATTACTTGTATGGTTTAGTAAGGTTTTTATGCATTCTTTTTTCAAGTTAAAACTCAAGCATCTATATTACATTAAATTGCATTCATAGTTATTCCTTCTACTAATTAACTCTTACTTATTTTTTAGTGTTCATATATCAAAGCATTCAAATTTTCTATTTTTATTATTGATTACAAGTCTACAACAACTTCCAATATATTGTTTATGCCAATAATTAATTTAGATATTAACTAAACATTGTTTTTTCCGATCAATATTATGAATACAAAGAGGCAAAAAATTTCATATTCTAAAAAGAGTAAAAAGAAAAAAGTAAAAAGTGTCTTTTTACTCTTCTATCTCTCATGCAGTACCATTCTCAATTTTTATTTGTTTGTATCGTTCCTTTTCAATTTGGTTGCTTATTACTTATTTGCTCTATCTTTGTTTGATATTTTCCAATGGCCATGATTATAGTTGTGTAAGTTTTTTATTTTATTTATTTCAATATTTTTGTCCAAATCAAAACACAGATTACTCTGTTGTTCCAAACCATTAGTTCTTTTGGATCCATTTTATTTCTTTTCAAAGAATGGATAAAATATAAACATTGAATATTTCTCTAATACGTATCGGGAAGTATCTAACAAGTATCATAAAAGTGTCACCTTTTTTATTTAAAAAATAAAATTTAATCATTTGATACTTCTCCGATACGTATAAAGAAGTATTAGGAAGTATCTGACGCGTATCAGTATCAGATATGGTATCTGACACGATACTTGATCAATTTTGGAGTATCGAAGCTTCATAGATTACAACACCACAATGTCTAAAAATTCTTCCACAAATAGATAGTTACAACACTAAGACAAAGATTAACAGTTCCCAAAAAAAAAAGTTAACAAACAAACTTCTTCACATATACAAAAATTGATCACAAATTTACACCCTTGTAGTTATGGCCTTAAAAGTGTAAGCGGATCAGTTTGGATCGGTTTTTAGTAAATTCAATGTCCAATCCAATAAATTTTCAACTGGTTCGGTTTAATCGGGTTGGTTTTCAAAAATGAATTTGATCCAAACTAGTCGGTTCGAATCAGATATTATAATCGGTTTGCAACATTTTGTTTTTCCGTTATAATATCTGCTATTATTTTTTCAAACGATATACTTCAATTTCTATTTTTTCAAACGATATATTTCAAGCTCTATTTTTCAAACGATTTAGAATAATAACATAAATTAAGTAAACAATAACATAATTTTGAAATACAAACTACAGTACATAGGTAGAAATTGGATGAAGTTAATTACTATCAAATTAAAAATACAAATCGGTGTTCACCACCAAAATACAAATATAAGTCATAGGTGGAGAAGAATTTGCCATCAAAAACAACCAAAACAAAATACAAATGATAGGTGGAGAAAAGTTCACCGCCAAATACAAAATACAATCCATATGAAATTAAGTTCACTAGTTCAAACATAACATAACAAAGTTCAACCGAAAATTTCAATTCTCCATCCTAAAATAATAAATTTCAATTCTAGTTTGGAAGACAAAGGTTTTAGAGGTTTATATGTTGTACGTTTTGCCTTATGTCGTTCTACCTTGTGAATTTAAGTTGGGTTGGTTCAAACAATGATCTCAATGAGCTTTCAAGTGGTTAACCAAACATATCGGTTCGGTTCCTTAGTTTGTCGGTCCATGTAAATGAAATCCGAGATTCAAACCAAACCACCTCAATTTTCATTGGTTGGATTCGATTTTTGATATGTACAAAAAAAAAACAGTTTTTTCAGTTTGAATTGTCAGTTCAATCATTTTTTTTATCCACTTACGCACTTGTAGTCTTGTAAAACTCTTCAAAAGCAATTAGTGGAATGTGTAATCAAGGAGCAAGTGACAATTATTTAAAATTTGTGTTTGTCCTATTTGTGACAATTAACCTGTCATGATGATTTTATATTACAACAAGGCATGATTTAGGCCATTTTAAGGAATCAAAATCTACTTGCGAAGAAAACCTAAATTAATATTATAATTAACAACCATATTTGAAATCACATAGCACCTAGACCCAAATCCTAAAACTTATATTTTTAAACATAAACAAGAAGCAATAAGCAATAAGTGGATTGCTTGCTTAGCTTGTGGCACTTATATTTAATTAATTGCAAAAGTTCATCTTGTGGTATTGCATAATCGTGGCATGATCCATGGACTAAATCACTTTAATTTGAAATAAAAGGGAGAAAATTAATATTTTTTATATTGTTATCATAGTAGTATATATTTTGCTACATGATTCTATTTTATCCTATTTTTATATGATGTAAAATTTTAAATCACTCTTATTAAATATTGCTGTAAATTAAACTTATAAAAACAAACAATGGGCAACATTCTTAGATGATACAAAAATGTGTAGGCACTAATTAACGTGTTGGGTCATGAAGGGATAAATGGAGATTATTCACACATTGAGTTAAGATCATTGATATAAGTAAGTTAACGTAAAAAAAATTTGGTATAAAAAAATTAGATATACATTAAATTTATGGATTCTCTTATTTATAAACTAATTAATCTCTATTTTTCTAATTAATATGAATTTTTTTTTTGACAATTTAAATAATATGAGACTTAACTCTCCCCACACTTGTCACAACATATAATGCACAAAAATATAATGTGAACTTTTGTAGTATTAAAATTTAGTAGAGAATAAATTTAAAAAGTCCACATTTTGTTGGACCAAAAACATATTTATTGATAATTGAAATATAATTTTCGTTCTTGTATGTACAAATAATTTTGATTTTAGTTTTTGTATCAATTTTTATTTTAAATAAATCTCAGAATCAATCAAATTTTTTACTTTTGTTCCCCAAAGTTAAAATCTGCAGAAAAATTTGCAAACTTTCTACAAATTTTCTTACAATTTTTTTTGTGAATTTTTACTTTAGAGACTAAAATAAAAAAGTTTAATTAATTAAAAAAATTTATAACAAAAATCAATATAGAGATTAAAACTAAATTAGATTGATGAAAATGATAATTAAACTTTTATTTATTATATCTCTCTCCTTGTTTTGTCTTCCTTGTGAAAACCTCCTCTTTATGATGCAAGGCTCGTTATCCCATCTATTATCCCATCTATTAAAGTTCCTTTAGGCTTTGTTTGCGAGTTTGGAGGGTAAGGGAGGAGAGGGTTTTGGAGGGAGGGAAATTGAGAGAAAAATAGAGAAATCTTTAACATTTTTTGTGAAAGTATTTTTTATAGTGAATGACAAACTAATACTTATGATTAATATATTATGAATTTAAGAATATTATAACAACATTAATTAAATTTGAAGAATTCATATAAACTCTCCAAACCCCCATCCAATACAATTTTTGACTTCCACCAAATTGGGGTATTTTGTGTTATGAAGAAAAAATCACCCTCCAAACTCCTCCCCTCCCAAACTCATCTATTCCTTCCACTTGTTTCTTCCTTTTTTTCAAAACCATTCCTTCCCCTCCCCTCCAAACTCGCAAACAAAGCTTTAGTTCACTGCAATCGGTGGTGGATACCTCGGTCACAACAAAACAAAATTCATTTCCATTAAACTAATTAAATGACACATTATATAAATTAGGCCACCCATCATCACATATTCACATTACCCTATGCAACAACAAACACAGTGAACAGGTGAATTCCAGCAATGGCAGTACTCCATGGCACTTGGGTCAAGGTCTCTTCTCTCTCCCTTCATATTTTCAACCCTATTTTCTAGTACCATCTTTCTTCTCATGCTTATATTAATTTTTACTAGTATTAAGTAATTATTCTCGCTTTTTCACAGTTACTGTTGAATTTCACTTCACTGATATCAATTTATAAATATCTACAGTAGATAATTTTTTATTTTATTTTAATTTTGTTCTTTAATGATGAAAATAAGTTTGTGAGATGAAAAATTGGGGTTTTTAACTTAGGGATTCGTTTGTATGTGATGCTGATAGTGATAATAGACCATTGAGGTTATCAACAGCATAAAAATTTCAGGTCAAAATCAAGTTTTCAACTTCAATTTTTCTCTAACAACTAAACAAGTCTCAATCTCAATAATTATCTAGTCATCCATTAGTTTCTTGTTTGCGAGGGGACTGAAACCACCTGATGTCAGAACTCAGAACTCGTCTTGAACTCTGAATTATTAGGGCCCCATCCCCTGGGAACCAGAGGGTGAAAAAAAAAAGAAGGGTCTTCGCCAATAATAATAATAATAATAATAATAATAATAATAATAATGAGTTTAATTAAAATGGTTCGGGACTTATGAATCACAGACACAAAAATGGACACGAGATACGACATGGACACTGACACGTTCACACGGATAAAAATTTAAGAAAATAATATAGTTTTATGTAATTGTAAGTGTCGCTGTCGAACATGATGTGTGTATGACACCGGGACACACATAATATGAGGAGTGTCTGTGCTTCATAGTTAGGGACAATATGAGTTTAAACAACCGTTAGGTCGAACTCTGTATTATCATACCCCTTTTATCTGAAAACTGAAGGGTTAGAACAATTTTGTTTTTTGCTATGTATAAACTACCTTTTAAGGTGAAGGAGTATCGTCCAATATTGTTTATCCTGAGTTGATATTTGAAAATTATTCAAAACTGTAATGATCAATGTTCATTGTTGTCCTTTGTATTACTTGTTCATAAGAATGAGTTGTGATTTGTGACCATTGGTATAACTTTGGCAATTAACAAAATAGTATTAGTGCCTCAAAACTCAAATTGTATTTTCTTCAAGAAATAAATAATTTTGACAAATATCATAAAGACATTGGTGCTTCAAAACTCAACTTATATTCTCTTCATTTAAGGTAAAAAACTCTAATTAAGTTCGTTTATCTTATTTTTGTCAAATTAAACCATACATGCAATTGAGACAATGTCGATTTGTCATTCAAGTTTTGAACGATTTTTAAATATCAGTAATCTATTAACCATTTCAGATGCCTCCTCACCCTAGCAATCTCTTGTATATTGTAGTACATACACCCTCTTGTCTCAAATGTAAATAAAAAAATATGTGTAATCGATCCAAATTCAGACCAAATACATATAGGATTTGTCATGGAGCAGAGCATTTTATAGGGAAATCACATCAGCAAGAAAGTAAGAATCCACATGAAATTAACTTTGAGATTTATTAGTTACGCTGTCATGAAATTCCTTTAGGAAAAAGAGGCTGTCATGAATATTTTTATTGTAAATAGTTTGGGCACCGGGTAGAGCAAGAGAACTAATCTTTCAAATTTTTTAAAACTCTTTTAATTTTGAGTCCTTTGGCGAAGTTGTAAAAAACCTGTGTTAAGATAATATTCTTAAAATGTTCTTTTAGTCCCTTAGATAATATTTATGACTCTGAAATCTGAATGATTGGGATAATTACTTTTATCATTTAAGTTTTCTTGTAATTGTTAAAATGAAACATTCAGATTTTTTAAATTCTTGTGTCAGCTTGATCAAAGAGGAATCACACAAGGAGCGAGAAGTTCACATGCTATTGCTGTAGTAGAACAAAAGGTCTATGCGTTCGGGGGTGAGTTTGTGCCACGTGTCCCCGTTGATAACAAGTTACACGTGTACGACCTAGATACCCTGTCATGGTCAGTAGCCAATGTATCTGGCGAAACCCCACCACCACGTGTCGGTGTCACAATGGCTGCAGTTGGAGAAACCATCTACGTATTTGGTGGAAGAGATGTTGAACACAAAGAGCTCAATGAACTCTATTCTTTTAATACTAAGACCAACAATTGGGCCTTGATTTCAAGTGGAGATATTGGGCCTCCTCACCGGAGCTACCACTCCATTACGGCCGGTGATCGGCGTGTGTATGTTTTTGGTGGTTGTGGGAACGCCGGAAGGCTCAACGATTTATGGGCCTTTGATACTGTGGATGGGAAGTGGGTGGAATTTCCATCCCCAGGGGAAAATTGCAAGGGAAGAGGTGGTCCTGGCCTTACAGTGTCCCAAGGAAAAATATGGGTTGTGTATGGTTTCGCTGGAATGGAAGTGGACGATGTGCATTGCTTTGATCTGGCCCAAAAAACATGGGCCCAAGTAGAAACAAGTGGGCAGAAACCAACAGCCCGTAGTGTGTTTTCCACTTTCAAGAGTGGAAAACACATAATTGTATACGGTGGTGAGATAGACCCTAGTGACCAAGGTCACATGGGTGCTGGCCAATTTTCGGGCGAGGTTTATGCATTAGACACTGAGACACTATCATGGACGAGGTTGGATGATAAGGTGGAATCCGGTGGCCATCCAGGGCCACGTGGGTGGTGCGCTTTTGCCGGTGCTTTCCGAGGTGGCCAAGAGGGATTATTGGTATATGGTGGTAACTCTCCTAGTAATGACAGGCTTGATGACATTTTCTTCCTTGCTCTTGCTCAAAGTTAGTCGATGAATAATTAGTGTATGTTAGTAGCTTAATTGCATAATGTGTGATAAATTATACGTTTATGTGATTGTGATAAGAGGATTGTATTGCATAGCATGTGAACTAAGGCGTGTTTAAGTTTGTGAATGTAGTTGTGTGCTGGAATAAAATGGCAACAAGTGTGTGGAATCGATGATTTATGATTTATGCTTAGTTATTTATGTCTTTTGAATTGATCTTTTGAATTTCATGTTTGCTTGCAGTGTTGAAATGGCTTTTATTTTGTTGCAAAAATATCATCCCTGTATCTTTTTGTTCTGAATTTCCTTTCACATCTAATCTTTTTATAGTTTTTACTTGCACTTTGCAAAATTTTTATCTGTAATTATGGGAATTTGACCTGCTATTATGGTCCACGGGAGTCTAATGTATAAACTTGGTAGAAGTAATTAGGAAATAGAGGTTCTCTATTTGTTTTTTGAATGTGATGTGCTCTAAATTTTTTTATGAATATATTTTTTGACAAGATACTATAAATGAAATAGATAATTTAAGTTATGGTGTACTTGTAATTAAAATACTATATGTTAAAATCTCCGTGATCCTTTCCCTGTCATCCCATCTAGCGCACTAAAGATTTTGCAAGTGCTGATAAAAAAATGGCAATTTGATTTGAATAATAAATGACAGTAGTTTGAAATCAAAGGTATAATTTTTTTAAGTAAAAATAAAGATAGTAGTTTTTTTAATAGGTTAATGTAGCTAATAAGGACAAAGAACAAATGTTTCATATCTAGTTGCTTTATTAAATTCAAGTTATGCAGTTGACCTTTTATGCAGAGCATCCTAGGAAACAATGATATACATCTTCCTTCTATCAACTCCTTCATTTTGAACCTATCAAACTTTGTTTCATTACAAAATTAATGCACAGGTAACCTCAAAATATAATGGCCTCAATCGCAAGTGATTTAGCAGAAAATGCTCAAACTTATTATGACAGAAAAAGTGAATTGAAGGAATTTGATGAGTCAAAGGTTGGTGTCCAAGGCCTTATAGAAAATGGAGTTACAAAAGTTCCAAAAATGTTCTATTGTAAACAGGCTGATATCAATGATGTCTCAGTTGAATCAAATTCGAAGGTTAGTATCCCTACAATTGATTTAACAGGCATTCATGACGATCCTATTTTGAGAAAGGAAGTTGTTAGAAAAGTTCAAAATGCAAGTGAGAAATGGGGATTCTTTCAAGTGATAAATCATGGAATTTCAACTCATGTTTTGGATGAGATGATCAAAGGAATTTGTAGATTTCACCAACAAGATGCTAAGGTTAGGAAAGAGTACTGCACTCGTGATTTCACCAAAAAAGTTCTTTATCTTTCAAATTTTACTCTTTTTCAAGACCCATCTACCGATTGGAGGGACACACTTGCATTTTTCTGAGCACCTCATCCTCCCAAAGCTGAAGAACTACCACCAGTTTGCAGGTTTGTCATAATACTACTTTATGAGTAAATAAATGATCTATGCTACGAAAAATGACATGCGTTAGAATTCACACATTCGTTTCTTGCTATTTTTTCTCACATCCATACCATTTGGTAAGAGATAAACTTACTCCTTCATTCTCTTACTTCATCCCTAGGTAAATGAATATCATTTAGCACCGGCACTCTGATTATAGATGTGTCTGATTGTCCGATATGACATAACACTTGTTTTTAAAATGGTTTATGGCAGTGCTTGATAAAATGAAGATAATAAATAGTCTATCAGATGTTTTTAAATGTGTCTCATTAGTTTCGAATCTCAAACAATCTTAAACCAAACTTTACTTACCTCTCGATTTCCAACTTGGTTTTAGATTACCAAAGTCACTTTTTACGAGAACAAGAGGGTAAGACGAAAAAAAATAAAAAATTCTCAGACTAACATAATGTGTGGAATTGATTGTATACTACTCCATCCGTCCCATTTTAAGTGTCGCAGTTGACCAAATCACACACTTTAAGAAAAGTGTTTAAATGAAAGAGAGAGAATATGATTTTTACTAAAATACCCATTCTTTTAATTGGTACTCCCTCTAGTCTCATATATAAGCAACAAATAACTTTTTAGGTTCATTCAAAAATTAATGTATCTAGATTATAATATAGACCAAATACATTACTTTTTCAATGAATTTAAAAGTCAATTTTGCTTATATATGAGACCGGAGTAGTAGTAGACATTGGAATACTAAAAAGTAGATATTTGAGTGTAGCTTTTTCTCTCACATAATGATTGTTTTAAGGGATAAATTAGTAAAAACTAATATTATAAATAGTATATGACACTTATTTTGGGACAAACAATTTTGGCAAGTGTGACACTTATTTTGAGACGGAAGGAGTACTACTTTTAAGATTATCCCCTCTTAGAATGGTTTTGTAATTGATGATGATATTGATATAATACATGCAGCGATATTGTGACTGAATACTCAAAAGAAGTAACGGCGCTTAGTTCTTCTTTGTATGAGTTATTGTCAGAGGCTCTTGGCCTAAATCGCTCCCACCTTAAAGAAATGGGCGGTGCCAAAAGTTTTTTCCATGTATGTCACTATTATCCACCATGCCCTGAGCCAGAGTTAACCATAGGCACTTGCAAGCACACAGATGCTTGCTTTATGACAATACTTTTGCAAGATCATATCGGTGGTTTACAAGTTCTTCATGACAATCAATGGATTGATGTACCTCCCATTCATGGAGCTTTTGTCGTCAACATTGGTGATCTTCTACAGGTGAGTTCATCATACATCAAATTAGCATACAATTTTTCTTAAATAAGTACAATTTTGTGTTTTGTGTATGCTAGTTTTTTTTGTTATTGAAGAACTTTGTGTTTGCTTGTATGAAAAGTTATATCATGTCAAACAAAAATTGAATATTAACTACTATGATCAATTATAATTTTATTTCTACAGCTTGTGAGTAATGACAAGTTCACAAGTGTTGAGCACAGAGTTTTAGCAAACCATGTAGGCCCAAGAATTTCAGTTGCATCTGTTTTTAGAACACATGATCATTCACCTGAAGATATGGAAAATGTGATTGGTCCAATCAAAGAACTGTTATCTAAAGAAAGTCCACCAATATACAGAAATACTTCTTTCAAAGAGTTTTTGACACATCGTTTTGCAAATGGTATCGGAATTTCTGCACTATCACCCTACAAGTTGTGATTTATGAATAAATTTCATGTAATCTTTGGATTTAATGTTGTTACAAAGATAAGTAACATAGTCCTTATTTCAGTAAATATATTGTTAAGCTCTTAAAGTTTTCTATCAATTATTATTTTTAGTCAGTAAGTGAGAAATATTACTATCTAATTGTAATTGTAACACTTACACTCTTCAATCTGTGACCACCTTCTAATTGTAACACACCTATTGTCTATGTTTTTCTTGACCTGCTTTATAGTTGCCAAATATATCAATGATCTCTAAAGTTACCATTGTTTTGGTGCCTTTTGATATTCTTGACCTTTAATTTGTTGATATGAGGTTATACCATATCCTGAAAAAATTCAATAACATTAGGCTCCATAACGAGCCATATAATAAATATCCTGGTACCTCTAGCAACTTTTTATTTTTTTAGTTTTCACCTTCTAGTTCCTAGGAGAAGGGGGCCCTAGTAGTCCAGAGTTCGGGGCGAGTTCTGCCATCAAGTGGTTCCAGTCCCCTCCCAAACGTAGTTGCGAAGATTGAACTGTGGTCCTTTCGACCAAGTACAACACCAATCACCACTGGACCAACTAATGTTTGATACATATGTAGCAACTTTAAATATAGTTGATTGATTCAAGTAAGAACCACAACTTTAAATAGTATGTATAATTAATAGTGGGTTATTATTAGTAAATAACAAATTATATGTGAAAAATAAATCCTATTCATAAAAAAATCATAAAGAAATTTTAAGATACAGAATCAAACAATGGTTATATTATATGTAACCAGCCTCTAATTTAGTGTAGCTAATAAGGACAAAGAAGAAATGCTTCATATCAAGTTACTTTATTAGATTTAGATCTAAGTTATATAGTTGACCTTTTATGCAGAGCATCCTTGGAAACAATGATGCATCTTCCTTCTATCAACCCCTTCATTTTGAACCTATCAAACTTTGTTTCATAACAAAATTAATGCACAGGTAACCTCAAAATATAATGGCCTCAATGATAAGTGGTTTAGCAGAAAATGCTCCAACTTATTATGACAGAAAAAGTGAATTGAAGGAATTTGATGAGTCAAAGGTTGGTGTCCAAGGCCTTATAGAAAATGGAGTAACAAAAGTTCCACAAATGTTCTATTCTAAACATTCTAATATCAATGATGTCTCATTCAGTGAGTCAAATTCAAAGGTCAGTATCCCTACAATTGATTTAACAGGCATTCATGATGATCATGTTTTGAGAAATGAAGTTGTGAGACAAATTCAAAATGCTTGTGAGAAATGGGGATTCTTTCAAGTAATAAATCATGGAATTTCAACTCATGTTTTGGATGAGATGATTAAAGGAACTTGTAGATTTCATGAACAAGATGCTGAGGTGAGGAAAGAGTACTACACTCGTGATCTCACTCGAAAAGTTGTTTATCTTTCAAATTTTAATCTTTATCAAGACCCATCTACAGATTGGAGGGATACACTTGCATTTTTCTGGGCATCTCATCCTCCGAAAGTCGAAGAAC
Source organism: Trifolium dubium (assembly GCA_951804385.1). Lineage (NCBI taxonomy): Eukaryota > Viridiplantae > Streptophyta > Magnoliopsida > Fabales > Fabaceae > Trifolium > Trifolium dubium. The sequence goes on along the minus strand of OX638070.1, from coordinate 28,875,493 downwards.
TACCACCAATTTGCAGGTTTGTCATAATTCTACTAAACCACCAACTTATGGCCTATTTCAATTGATTTGTTTGTGCTTATTGGCATAAACACTTGTGAGATTGTTCAAGAGAGCTTTTATGACAATTCTTAAATGTACTTGATTATTGAAATGATTCTGTTCATATTTTTACTTATAATTTTTTTTCCACCTCTGGTTTCTAGGGGAAGGGGGCCCTAGTAGTCTAGAGTTCAGTATCAAGTAGTTTCAGTCCCCTCCCAAAATGTAGTTGCGGAATTTAGATGCTACTCTATAATGATACTTTTTGTCCTTGATGTGTTTCTAAATTCTAATGATAACACAAATGTAACGTGCAGTGATATCGTGACTGAATACTCGAAAGAAGTAACGACACTTGGTTCTTATTTGTATGAGTTATTATCAGAGGCTCTTGGCCTTAATTGCTTCCACCTTAAACAAATGGCTGGTGCTGAAAGTTTTTTTCATCTATGTCACTATTATCCACCATGCCCCGAGCCTGAGTTAACTGTAGGTTCTACTAAACACTCAGATGCTAGCTTTATGACATTACTTTTGCAAGATCATATTGGTGGCCTTCAAGTTCTTCATGACAATCAATGGATTCATGTACCACCCATTCATGGAGCTCTTGTTGTCAACATTGGTGATCTTCTACAGGTGAGTTCATCATGTATTTAATAATTAGCATCTTCATTCAACAATGTATGATTTATAGTCAGCATAATGTCTAAAAATGTAAAAAATGATTACATGTTCAATAAGGATTGAATACCTACTATGGCGGAGTGCTAACAACACACTCACACATTTAAAGACACTCTCTTTTATTGTTTCAAATTCATATGGGTCCCACAAAATTTATATGGGACCCACATTATTTTCTGGGATCCATATGATTTTCAACCAATAGAAGAGAGTGTGTCAGAATCTGTGTTAGAGACCGTGTTCCTGGCATTATTCACTGACTATGATAAGTTTAACTTTATATTTCTACAGCTTGTGAGTAATGACAAGTTCAAAAGTGTTCAACACAGAGTCTTAGCAAAACATGTAGGTCCAAGAATTTCAGTTGCATCTGTTTTTAGAGCACACAATCATTCACTTGAGGGTACTATGGAAAAAATGATTGGTCCAATCAAGGAACTGTTGTATAAGGAAAGTCCACCAATATATAGAGACACTTCTTTGAAAGAGTACTTGAAACATCGTTTTGCAAATGGCATTGAAGGTTCTGCACTATCATACAACAAGTTGTGACTTATGATCAAATTTCATGCAATATTTTGATCTGAATGTGGTTTATTCATGTTCTTGGATTTAAGCTTGGTGCACAAGTAATCAACTTAATGTTCAACGTTGCGCTAGATCTATTGTTAAATTCCCTTAGTTCTCTCTATGTATGAATCACTTGATAAAATAAGTTGAAAATTATGTCAATTTCAAAATTTTGAGCTTTACACTTTGATCTTCCTTGTATAATTGCATCATCCATATTTAGAACGCAAATATCTTGCCTCTCACAAAATAATGTTCTATTCCTCCCCTTTTTCTTGTTGAACCAAACTGACTCTTAATAAAGTATGGAGAGAGATGTAAAGAGATGGTACAATTTTTCTATAAGTTCATCAACAATGAAGCTTATAATTTAAAAAATTAATAATTGAAAAACAATAATGTTATCAAGTCCAATCACACAATTACATAAAAGCCAACCTATAAATATATAATCCCATGAAGGGGAGAACAGTAGATTCCATGAAGCCTCAGAACGTTACACGGAGATGGAAGATTTTCATGGGAGTGGAGGGGAGAACAGTAGATTCCATGAAGCCTTAGAACGTCATGCAACACTCCTCATCCAGGAGGAATTATTTTGGAAACAACGGGCAAAAATGCATTGGCTTAGGGAGGGCGATATGAATACAATTTTTTTCCATATGTCGGCCACGGCTAGAAATCGAAGGAAGCATATTGCGAAGTTAGTTGATGAAGGAGGCGGGCACTCTTTCAGATGCACCCCGATAAGGCACCCGGTCCGGATGGTTTCAACCCGGCTTTCTTCCAACATTTTTGGGATGTGTGGTGAGGATATATGGAGGGGGGCCTCGACTTGGCTTGAGAGGGGTTACTTCCCTTCAAGCCTTAATGAAACTAACATTTGCCTCATCCCGAAGTGTGATAATCCTGCAACCATGAAGGATATGCGCCCCATATCGCTTTGCAATGTTCTTTATAAAGTGGTTTCAAAACTCTTAGCCAATCGACTCAAGGAGTGTCTTGACAAGTGCATCTCACAAGAGCAATCTGCTTTTGTGGAGGGAAGGTCTATATTGGATAATGCTCTTGTCGCCATTGAAGTGATTCATGCTATGAAAAGGAAGACTAGATGGTGGAAGGGTGACTTAGCTCTTAAAATTGATATTAGCAAGGCATATGATCGTGTGGATTGGGGCTTCTTGCGTAGCGTGCACGTTAGATTTGGTTTTGGCGAGAAATGGATTAGATGGATGATGATGTGTGTGAGCTCGGTGAACTATTCAGTTCTGATGAATTATGACAAAGTGGGGCCTATTTATCCGGGGAGAGGATTGAGGCAAGGCGACCCTCTTTCCCCTTATTTGTTTATTATAGTGGCCGAGGGGCTGACATCCCTCATTAATAAAGCGGTGGGGCAAGGAGATATGCATGGTGTGAAGATATGCCGCGGGGCACCTATGGTGTCCCATCTTTTGTTTGCTGACGATTGTTTTATTTTCTGCAGGGCCACAATAAGAGAGGTGACTCATTTGCTGTCTATCTTAAAAGTTTACGAAGAGGCTTCAGGGCAACAAATAAATCTTACCAAATCTGAAGTTGTTATAAGCCGCAATATTAGTTAGGCGGCCCAAGAAGACCTTGCAAGAGTCTTGGGCGTGAAACAGGTGATTGGAACCGGAAAATATTTGGGTTTGCCTTCGTTGATTGGCCGGAGCAAGAAGGCGATTTTCTCCTTCATAAAGGATCGAGTTTGGAAGAAAATAAATTCTTGGAGGGGACGTGCTTTGTCTAAAGCCGGTAAGGAAGTAATGATCAAGTCGGTTCTCCAAGCCATTCCCTCGTACATTATGAGCATCTATCTCATTCCAAATACAACGATACAAGAGCTGGAACGGCTTTTGAATGGTTTCTGGTGGGGCGGTGGTTCAAATAATAAGGGTATCCGATGGATGGCGTGGGACAAGTTAACTTCTCCAAAGGTTATGGGGGGCTTGGGCTTTCGTGATTTCCAAGCTTTTAATAAGGCCATGATTGCAAAACAAGGGTGGAGAATTATGGAAAACCCGGATTTGCTTGTCTCCAAAGTGCTCAAAGCGAGGTATTTTCTTAACTCTTCTTTCTTTGATGCACGTATTGGGTATAATCCTAGTTATTCTTGGCGAAGTTTATGGGTGTCTAGAGATGTGTTAAAGAAAGGATGTTGCTGGGTAGTTGGAGATGGTAGGAAGGTGAGAGTAACGGGAGAGCCTTGGATTAGAGGTCAGGCTGAGATGTGTTTGTGGTCTCCCCAAGTGGAGGAAGTTCATTCCTTGTATGTTCACAATCTTATGGTGGAGGGTGAAAGAAGTTGGGATGTGCATAAAATAAATAGTCTATTACCTAGAGAAGTTGCACAAGTTGTTACCTCAATGCCTTTGTTCCATACTGTGCATGATGACAAGTTAATTTGGTCTGTTAACAAAGAGGGTAGCTATGTGGTGAGAGAGGAGTATCAGCTTCTTATGCAGGAGAAATGGCGTGTTGTTGGCGGTGCTGCAAGCCGTAATTGGAATGCACTCTGGTCGGTAAATGCTATGCCAAAAGCGCGTCATCTTATGTGGAGGGTGTGTAGGGAGTGTATTCCTTTGAGAGGACGGTTAGTACAACGCCATGTTGAGTGTGAGCCTAACTGTCCGCTTTGTCATAGTAATGTTGAGGATGATTTTCATGCGTTTGTACATTGTCCACTGGTTTTTAGTAGCTGGGCAGCAGCTGGGCTTAGCCATGTTTTAATGCATAAATTGTCACGTTTTGATAATATAGCGGACTTATTGTTTGACATCTGCAGCAATGATGATTGTGACGAAGCTGGCCGTGTAGCAACTTTGTTATGGTGTTTGTGGCAGAACAGAAACGATAAGGTATGGAACGACAAGCAAAGCTCACCCGAACAAGTCGGCCAGCAAGCCTTTCAGATGTGGCAGAACTGGTTTAATATGCAACGGGTCCGAAATTATAATAACCGGCAGCACATGGAGACGCAAGGTTTGAATTGGACAGCACCGCCACTTGGATGGATTAAAATCAATGTTGACGCTGGTTTCTTTGTACCCCAAAACTGTACCACTACGGCATGCTGTGTCAGGAGCAGCTCAGGAGCTTTCACATGCGCTCAAACCAGAAATTACACTTCCAACATGGCCACTATTGAGGGTGAAAGCATGGCATTGTTGGATGCTGTGAATCTTGCTGTCCATAAAGGGTGGAATCTCATTGTCTTTGAAAGTGATTCTCATGTGTTAGTCAATGCTATCAACTCGAATAAGCTTGGTAACTCAGAATTTGGATCCATTTTGAAATGTATTAAGAACAAGTTGTCTTTGTTGTCAAACTTTGAGGTTAAGTTTACTAGGCGACAAGCGAATATGGCAGCTCATTCTCTTGCCCGGGTGACCATTTCTTGGGCTAGTCACCGTTATTTTGATGTTATCCCTCCTTGTATTGAACTTTTATTGTTGAATGATATGAATTAAGTTTGTTTGCTTCAAAAAGAAAAATATATATAATCCCAAACCACACACATTCAAGAACATATTCAAAAATCATCATGAAGTTGAAACTCATACAAATAAAGATTAGAAGACCCTATGAAAGCCTTCATCTTACCCTAATTAAGGATGACAATGGGTAGAGGGTACTATAGTACGTGTTTTGGACTAGACTTTTGGGTTAGACCAGGCCCAATGCAACATCCATTGGCCCAATACCACATCCATTGCCCTATATAATGAACCTCTCACAACCTCATAAGGTATGCATTACGGTAACCTCTACCTCCACCTCGAGTTTATATTGACTTGGGCGTCAGAGTGTTTTATGCAGGTACACCCCCCTATGTGCATCGTTGGTCATCTCAATGCTCGGATTCCAACCTCCAGCTAGGAGTATTCTTTCACCGGTTCACCACCGTGAGTTCTCTACCCTCTCATTTATCCATGCGATTCGAGTTCTGTTCAGAACAATACCCATTCTCATACCCACACCCTCTTGATACCTAAGTAAATATTAATGAAAATTACGTAGTACTGACATGCAAATAGTTTAACACTTGTTTGATTGTTTTGACATGTGCAAAGTTCGGCAAAACCGTGAACACTTAATATTAGTTATTACATACAATAACTTAGTAAACGAAGGCATATTTTTTTAATGTAGTTAATAAGGACAAACAAGAAATGCTTCTTAATTATCAAGTTGCTGCATTAAATTAACATATCAAGTTGCTTCATTAAATTAACATATCAAGTTGCTTCATGAAATCTAATTTGTGTCGATAATTTAGTTGTCCTTTTATGTGGATCAGCTTGCTAGGAAACAATGATATTACTTCCTTCAACCCCTTTGTTTTGAATTAATCAAATTTTCTTTCATTACAAGAAATTGATACTCACATATAATGGCCACATGCACAAGTGATTTAGCAGAAAAAGCTGAAATTTATGACAGAAAAAGTGAAGTAAAAATATTTGATGAGTCAAAGGTTGGTGTCCAAGGACTTATAGAAAATGGAGTAACAAAAGTTCCACGTATGTTCCATTGTGAACAATCGAATATCAACGAAGTTTCAATCGATGAATCAAATTCAAATCATAGTATCCCTACAATTGATTTAACAGGTATCCATGATGATCCTGTTTTGAGAGATGAAGTTGTTAGAGAAGTTCAAAATGCTTGTGAGAAGTGGGGATTTTTTCAAGTAGTAAATCATGGAATTTCAACTCATGTTTTGGATGAGATGATTAAAGGAACTTGTAGATTTCATCAACAAGATGCTAAGGTGAGGAAAGAATACTACACTCGCGATCTAACTCGAAAAGTTGTTTATCTTTCAAATTTTAGTCTTTATCAAGACAGATCTGCTGAGTGGAGGGACACACTTGCATTTTTCTGGGCACCTCATCCTCCCAAAGCTGATGAACTACCACCAGTTTGCAGGTATGTCATAATACTACTTTATTAGAGTGAACCCCCATTTCCATAAGCGAATATTTTTTTTCTTAATCCTCTGGTTCTTAGAGAAAGGGGTATATGTAATATTGAATTTGACGGAAAAATATGTTAAATTTGATCAATGTGATGAACAAGTTATCTAATGGTAAAAGACTACAAAGACATATGATATATTGCGACGATGGGATGAATGTTCAAACTTGCAAATCTCCACTACTCTGTTCATTTGGCATAAGCCCTTTTAAGGAAATGGATCCAGTGCAGTCAACTGCACGCAGTCGATACATACAGACCATTCGATAAAGGTCGGAGTCAGACGGTTAAAATTTTAAGTTCAAATTTTAGTTACTTTTAAATATAAAATTGATATTTAAATCTGATATTGAACGACTCATATTTACCCGACTGCAGTGTAGTCAAAAAGCATCGACTGCACTCAACCCCGGTCCTACCATCATTGATGACATTATATGCTTTGCTAGTTAATATCCTTATATTTAAATTTTTTAGTACCTTATAGTTAGAGATTCTCTATACATGAAATTCTATCTGTGATGAATTGCTAATAATAACAAACCTTGCAGTGATATTGTGAATGAATACACAAAAGAAGTAACCACACTTGCTTCTTCTTTGTATGAGTTATTGTCAGAGGCTCTTGGTCTTGATCATTTTCACCTCAAAGAAATGGGTTATGCTGAAAGTTTTTTTCATCTATGTCATATTATCCACAATGTCCTGAGCCAGAGTTAACCATTGGCACTCCCAAGCACTCAGATTCTAGCTTTATTACTATACTTTTGCAAGATCATATTGGTGGCCTTCAAGTTCTTCATGATAATCAATGGATTCATGTACCTCCTATTCATGGAGCTCTTGTAGTTAACATTGGAGATCTTCTACAGGTAAGTTCAAGTTCATCATGCATAAAAATAGTATATTCTTTCTGCTTATGTTAGTAACTTTATCAGCTAGATATACTTGATAAGTACAGAAGAGTTTTTTTTGCATTTGTTAATGGGTTAAATGTTTTTTTGTCCTTATAAAACTATCAAATTTAGTTTACGTCCTTATAAAAAATATCACATGTTTTCATCTCTAAAATGTTTGTGTTAGTTTTTAGTCTTATGAACAAAATTTTGACATATTTTTGATACATAGACGAAATTGTAAGTCATTAAAAACTCACATATACAAAGCGGAGTGGCCATATGGTTCAAACACCGGTCATGAACGTCTGACCTAACAATTTCGTTATTTTCTATCAGTTGAACTAGGATTTGTGGACAATATATACATCAAAATAAATTGGTCATTTGGAACTAAAAACAAACCAGAATTTTTTGTAATGAAAACATGTGATTTTTTTATAGGACCAAAACAAAAATATGCTAATTTTATAGAGATAAATAATATAGGGTTAATAGGTATATGCCCCTGTAAAGTACATGATTTTTGCAATACCCAGCTGTAAAATATTTTTTTGAGAATACCCCCTGTAATATTTGCATTTTTGCAATACCTCTCTAGACTTTTTCAACCACTACATTTTGTGGGGATTTTGAACCGCCGCAAAATATAATTTTAGTGGGGGTTTTAAACCGCCACAAAGAAAAAACCCCCGCAAAATGTAATGGTTGAAAAAATCTAGGGTATTGCAAAAATGCAAATATTACAGGGGGTATTCTCAAAAAAATAATTTACAGAGAGTATTGTAAAAATCATGTACTTACAGGGGTATATACCTATTAACCCAATAATATATTTAAAAAAAAAAATATTAATAAAAATGGCACTAATAAATATTCACATTGTTAAATAATTGTCTTCTTTGTGCATAATGTCTAAAAATGTATCAAAGGTCATATAATTGTCAAATAAAAATTGAATAAATTTTCTTTTTGCAGCTTGTGAGCAATGACAAGTTCAAAAGTGTTCAACACAGAGTTTTATCAAAACATGTAGGCCCAAGAATTTCAGTTGCATCCATTTTTAGAACAAATAATCAATCACTTGAAGGTATGGGAAAAGTGATTGGTCCTATCAAAGAATTGTTGTCTAATGAAAGTCCACCAATATACAGAAATACTTATTTCAAAGAGTACATGACACATCGTTTAACAAATGGCCTTGGAGTTTCATCATTATCACCCTTCAAGTTGTGACTTATGAACAATTTGCATGTAATATGGATTCATATTATTGAATATAAGGTTGTTATACAAACAATAATATAAATAAGCTCAAGTTCTCTATGAATCACTTAATAACATAACTTAACAATTATGTAAATGTGAACTTTTTGAGCTTTAAGCTTTGATTTATTTTCCTTATGTAATATCAGTGCATAATCCATATTCACGCAGGAGTTTTATACTATTAATATGGATGTTGTGAGTTTGTTCACAGATTTATCTTTTTTATTTTTAGTGATTTTGAATATATTGACGTACTCTATTTTTTGACAAAATATTGCTTATTGTCAAAAAATAGATGGCTTAAATACACTTTTGATCCTCTAAGTATTATTTTCAAGGTTTCACTTTGGTCCTTTAACTATTTTTCGTTACGTTTTGATCCTTTAACTTTCATTCCGTTAACCTACTTAGTCCTAACCGTTAGAAAAATGTCAAAAATGAGAGGTAGAAAGAAGCCTCTATTGAAAAAACAGACATCATATTTGGATTCAGCGTGAATAACAGGAGGTTTTGGAGTATCGTTTCGTAAACTTTCGTGGCTGGAAAGATCACCAGTGATGTGGACGGAGACAGTGATGGAGGAAGCTCCGTACGCGATGAAGAAGAAGATCTTTGGCTACGTGACGTTTTTCTATTGGATCTTACACCATAGCCACCAAGTCCCTAAGTACCACGTACGCAAAATTAACGTTTTTTGGCATTTTTCTAACGATAATTAGGACCAAATAGATTAACATAATGAAAGTTAGAGGACCAAAACGGAACGAAAAAATAGTTAAAGGACCAAAACAGAAGGAAAAATAGTAAAAGGACCAAAGTAAAACTTTGAAAATATTTAAATGACCAAAAATATATTTAAGCCGAAATAGATTACCGAAGAGATAATAATTTTGATTAGAAGAATATTTTGGTATTATAAAATTGAAATGTTAATAAGGACAAACGAGAAATGTGTAATATAATTTAGTTGTCTTCTTATGCAGAGCATCCTAGGAAAAATGATACCACTTCCTTCCAACTACTCCTCTTCAACCCCTTTGTTTTGAATCCATCAAATAAAGTTTCTTTAGGATAAAAAATATTAATGCACACATAATAATCTCAAAATATTATGATGGCCACAGTCACAAGTGATGATTTAGCTAAAACAACTTCAATGTATCACAGAAAAAGTGAACTAAAAAAATTTGATGAGTCAAAGGTTGGTGTCCAAGGACTCATAGAAAAAGGAGTAACAAAAGTTCCACGTATGTTTCATTGTGAACAATCTAATCTCAATGATGTCTCAATCAATCAATCAAATTCAAATCTTAGTATCCCTACAATTGACTTAACAGGTATTCATGATGATCCTATTTTGAGAAATGAAGTTGTGAGAAAAATTCAAAATGCAAGTGAGAAGTGGGGCTTTTTTCAAGTAATAAATCATGGAATTTCAACTCATGTTATGGATGAGATGATTAAAGGAACTTGTAGATTTCATGAACAAGATGCCGAGGCGAGGAAAGAGTACTACACTCGCGATCTCACTCGAAAAGTTGTTTATCTTTCAAATTTTACTCTTTATCAAGACCAATCTGCTGATTGGAAGGATTCACTAGCATTTTTCTTGAAACCTAATCCTCCCAAAGCTGAAGAATTACCAATAGTTTGCAGGTAAGTGATAGTATTTTCAAAGGAATTATGTTATATATATATATTCATAAAAGTATTTTCAGCTTATTTCCGTAAACTCTTTAGGGTTCAAAAAGTGGACTAAACTTTAGAAACTACTTATATATATTTTTTTACTTGAAGGATGAAATAAGAAAAAGTTGGTAACGTCGGAGATGAAATGTATATTTTTGGATAAACAAATTATTTGCAGCTTATAGGCTTATAGCACAAGCGAACATCATGATAAGGACTTATGTAAAAACATATTTAAGATATTTTTATATCAAAAGATAAAATAAAGTTAAATTATTTTTGTATATGCTAGGATTTGTTTTCATAAGTTATATTGGAGAACTTATAAAAATAAGCTGAAAAAAGCTTATAAAAATTGCCATAAGCTGTTTTCATAAGATCACTCAAATGATGACATTATATGCAGTGATATTGTGACTGAATATTCAAGAGAAGTAATGGCACTTGGCTCTTCTTTGTTTGAGCTATTATCAGAAGCTCTTGGCCTTAATTGCTTTTATCTTCAAGAAATGGGTGTTGATGAAAACTTTTTCCTTATATGTCACTATTACCCACCATGCCCTGAGCCAGAGTTAACCACTGGCACAACCAAGCACACAGATGGTAGTTTTATTACAATACTTTTGCAAGATCATGTTGGTGGCTTACAAGTTCTTCATGATAATCAATGGATTGATGTACTTCCTATTCATGGAGCTCTTGTTGTCAACATTGGAGATCTTTTACAGGTGAGTAGCATAAAATTAGCATGTTTTCACTAGATAAGTACAAGGGACAACATTGCAGTCGAGTCTTAGTAAGTGTTTGTTTGATATCACAGTGTGTTTATCAGAGTCACAATGAGCAAAAAGTCTCTGGTTCGATTCTCCTTGGTGTCTATAGTCCATACAAAGCAAAACTATGGCTTTAAATGAGCTCCCGCAAGTAGAAGGTGAAATTGGACTCTAGAATTAATCGGTCATTAGCTCAGATACTAAGTTTTCAAAAAAAAAAAAAAAGAATCACAATGAACACCATAATTACGACATACCCACTGGAATAACAAGCATGCCCTAATTAAATAACCTTATCTAGAAAAGCAAACAATTGTTGATCTATTCTTATTGCTATTTATCAAAATTATCATTTTACTTGTGTAAATAATGTCTAAAATGTAACAAAGGTCATATACATGTCAAATAAGAATTGAATATTGACCATGAATATTTTCATTTTTTCTTACAGCTTGTGAGTAATGATAAGTTCAAAAGTGTTCAACATAGAGTATTAGCAAAACATGAAGGCCCAAGAATTTCAATTGCATCCCTTTTTAGAGCACATGAAACAGAGGGTATTCCTAAATTGATCGGTCCAATCAAGCAACTGTTATCTAAAGAAAATCCACCAATATATAGAGACATTTCAATGAAAGAGTTCTTCAAACATCGTTTTACAAACGGCATTGGTTTTTCTGCACTACCATCCATCAAGTAGTGAGTTATGAACAAAATGCATACAATCTTTGGATTTTTTTTACCACCTATTTATTTTGGTTCGGAGGTCAGTTCTAACATCAAGTTATTTCAGTCCGTTCCGATCGCAGTTGCCAGATCGGACTGTGGTTATTATCACCAAAATTATAAAATTTATGATATCGAGAATGTCTATGTGTTAGAATTTGGAAAAGAAGGAAAAACTCATTTTGATTAGCCATGTGGATATTTCGACTAAGATTTGCCGAAACAAGCCATATTAAGTCGAATTCGACTAGATTATTTTGTGACGCTCCACAAATTATATGTAGCAGATTGATCGATATTGAAGAATTTTAATTGGTGCAATAGATAGTAGAGTGACATCGAAGACTTCATTTTCAACAAGAAGCGACATATGATTCGAAGAAGTCATTGAAGAATAGTCATTCCAAGAGACAAGTGTCAAACTTAGATTAAAGAAATTATCAGATAAGACACTTGACAAAATTTTAGAATGAGAAGTTATTTTCTATTTTCTATAAATAGTTGCAATGTCTATGTACAAAGGGTTTGATCTTATTTTCTACAAACTCTACAATGTCCACGCCACGATGTAAACGGGTTCAAAGAGTGCAACGAAGATGGATTCCAACCACCATTTACATTTCATGTAATTTTCCTTTTTCTTTTGCAATTTATGTAATACTTTCCTTTAATTTTCTTATGCATTTCATTTTCATCTTCTTTATTTGTCTTTTTATTGTCAATACGTACTCGTTTGAATATTTTTATCTTTCTTGTTATTAAAAGTTGTTGGATGTGATTCTAACACTAAAAAGAACAACAATTTTGTTCTTAAAGACGCATGAAGTACATCGTAAATCTCGAGGCTTGAATAAATCTCTTTAAAAAAAACAGGATTTACCAGTTGATCCTTTAAGCATTAGAAACTAGTAGTTGTTTGTAAAAAATCTGTGTAAACAGTGGTACTCGAATATATATATTTTTTTTTATATTTAAGGATAATGGATTTAATTTATGTAATAAAGAAACAACTTTGAAAGTTGATGTGAACTTTGTGTTCACTTGGTAAATCTATCAAGTTCTTAAACTTTTCTATCATTCACCTTTAATAACTTCAACGATATCAATCACTATTGTTTTAAAAGAGATCAAGATAACAAAACTGATAAAAACATCTATGTCAACTTGGTCTCTTGCAACATCCATAAGTGCTGAATTGAAGTAGGTGAGCAAAGCAATGAGCATAGAGTGTTGGAATATTTTATGATATCCCGATAATATTATGTGGGCAAATATATTTGTTAATTATATTAACTATTTATCAATTAAGAGCCTTAGTTGATTAGTGATCAAATTAAGTAAAAGGCTAATTAGATTTCTATTTAGATAATTAATTAATTTATTAATTAATTGATATGAGCTCAATATGAGTGGATGTCCAGATATTTAGATGGTCCATTAATGAAATAATGGGAAACCCTAATGGTCATCTAATATAAAAGAGGCTATGGTCCCCAATACACCGCACACATGGCAAAACTCTCTCTTCTCCTCATCTGAAGAGAACTTGAGGCATAAAGGTACCGGTTGAGGAAGAACCAAATCAGCCGCCGCTAACCGTGTTGATGTTGACGTTTGTTTCAAATCATCTCCTCTCTTTATCGTTGTTGTTGAGAGGGCTTCCATCAAAACTTTATCAAGGTATTCCTATTACCTAATTCTTAATATCTATCTTGATAAATCAAACATGTCGTAGATCCTGTTTTATATATATGCTCTTTGCTTCCGCCTAAAGTATGATTATTGGTTTAACCTTTTATTGCCGAGCATGTGTATGTGATTCTAATAAATTAATTCCAACATAGAGTGCATAATTGTTTGGTGATTGCTCATCCAACTCTCCTAAAATGCAGCACTTTATCAAAAGCTTATGTGTAATTCGAGTAGTTTATTTTGACAGATTTAAGAAATAGAGAGGAAACATCACTTCATCACATGTGATATATGCAGAGCAGAGCCGGTGTTCGAACCCATACATTCTAGTTGAGACCCGTGAAATTTCTAGCCACTAACATATTGAAAAGAGAGAGAGGGTCATGAGACTAATAAATGCGCACATACTTTATTCATTTGGGCCTTTTGATTTTTACCTACGATTTAAAATATGTGAATAGTGCACACGAGTTGATTTAAAATAAAAAATTAAAAGTCATAACAAAAAATATTTGAAGGACCAAAATTTGTTGAAATTTTTAAGGGAATAAAAATAAAAATTTGTAATATTTGTAGGAACTAAACTTATTAACACTACTTAAATTTGTCGGACTAATAAAAAAGAATAAAAATTTTAAGTTGAATATTGGATAGAAACACGCACTTTAAATATTGAAAAAATAAAAAATTGGAGTTCAAATTTCAATCATTCCAATGATGTCCCAAGTGGCTATCAATTGAGGTACACCACGATACCACATTGAACCAATTTTATCTACTTAAATTGAGAGACTTTCAATTAGGCATGGCAACAAGGCAGGTTTAAGCAATACTAACGCCGTCCGACCTCCCTCTACCACACCAGCCCCTAAACTTTGTTAGGGATAATATTTGAACACTTATCTCTGGATGCCTTCAACTGATGAGAAAAATCACTTTTAAATTTTATTTTTTTGAAAAATATCATTCTCAAAACTGTTTTTTTTAATAAAAATAAATGAATAAATTTAGTCAAATATAAAAAATACTATATTTCAGGTTACTATTTTTAAGAAAGATAAATATACAATAATGTTGTTAAATATAATGAAAGTATAATACGTTTAATTGGGCAGAGCGGGGCGGTGGAAGGTCATACCTCCCCACCCCCATACTTAAAATTCAGGTTTTCCCCACCCCCGCACCAAGTTGAAACAAGTTTTTCCCACTAAATTCGGGGCAGAGCACGTGCGGGTGGGTCTGAGTCTAAAAATATGTGTATTTGATTATTAATATATATAACGATAACGATAATAATCAACAGTTAGATTGGTCAAATAAATTGTGAATAGTGAGTAATTAATAAGATACTCCCTCCGTTCCTTTTTACTTGTCATTTTAAAAGAAAAAAAAACAAAAATAGGAGAGTGTACTCTTGCACCTTGTTTTCCTATTATGTACCTTTTTTTTTAAAATATATATCATATTTTTAATCCACCAATAAATTTCTACTTTTCATAAACATTATCTATTTCTACAAAAATTGTAACAAACTTTATTTAAAAACAAACAAAATTTGTATACAATCGAAAGATTATATTGTTTCAACAAAAAAAAAATTTAGTCAATAAAATAAAATAGGAAGAGAATATATATAATAGGCAAAATATAATCTAAATTGTCAAAACGACAAAAAGAACAAATATTGTTTTTCAAAATGACAAATAAAAAGAAAGAGAGGGAGTATTAAACATCCTAAAGTCAACTAATTTTCATCCAAATATAATATTATATGGTTATTGGATTGAGATTTTGAGGGATTTTAATGATTTTTGAGGGATTTTAATGGATTTTAAAAGTCTTGTGTTATTCAATCAAGACTTTTTTTTTCAATGCTACAAAATCCGTTGTTATTCAATCAAGATTTTTAATCAAGATTTTTTTTTTGTATTATAATCCCACAAAATTTCACAAAATTCTGTGTTAAGAATCTTGATTGTAAAATGTCTTTTAAAAAAAGTCTCTCAAAATCTCACAAAATCAATATAATCCACAAAGTCTTTTAAAATATTCAAGACATTTTTTGTCAAAATAATTCTCAAAATCCCTCGAAATCTCAATCTAATAACCCCCTTATATGGAGTATACTCTTCCAGAAGATTGACGTTATTTTTTATTTGGTAATTTGATATATTCCATATGGAGTACTTTTGTAGAATAAAAAAATTTTAGCCATTAAACAAGTGTGAGTTTTTTTATTTATATTTTATGGGTCTTGTTAACTAATGCCCTAATAAAAAAAGCAATATATGAATTGAAAATTGTGTTTTATTGTTTTAATAAAGTAGATTACACAAATTCCAATAATTTTTTACTTCTTTTGTTTCTTTAACCATTCCAATAACTTACATTTGTTTTTTTATAAGAAAAATTATTTTTTGTACTCCTTCCGTCCTAAATTATAAGTACCATTTCAAAAAAGTCTAGTCACAAAAAGTAAACCACTTTGCAAATTATTAAGTGCATTTATTTTTTTTCCTTAAAATACCCTTAATTATTACTATTAACTTGCATTGAAATACAAAAAGTCAAATTACCACACATACAAACAAAGAACAATTTAGTAAAATATACACATAAACTAAACACAATAATTATACCAATAATTTTTTTTAATATACATGAAATAAATCAAGGGGTTTATATATTAGGACGGGAAGAGAGTAGAAAGAAAATTTAAAAGATAATAGCCCAAAACGATATTTCTCAACATCAAAATATTTTCAAAGACTTTGAGACTGAGAGGGCCACATGATTATGCTATCAACTTGTGGTTGTGGACTTTTTCTTTCTAGAAACAGATATTTTCAAAAGGAATTGAATATCCTACGACTGCGCGCTTACAATTAACTTTTTGGTAGAATAGTTCAATTCAAATACAGGAATTAGCATTAATTAAAGGACCATAATAAACATATAATTTTTTTTTAATATATGCTATACAAAATCTAACCTTAATCCTAACCCTCGACTAAACCCAATCCAAAAAATCTTTAAAAATCAGCACACAATTCTCTAAGGAGACACCAATGAAAAACTCGCACCCCAATCACCTAGAGATACTATACCACGAGTGCATAAACCATATGTTTTTATACTGTGTATAAATACTCAAGATTGTTTATCGCGTTCTTCAAACTTTTAACACACTCTTCAAATTTTTAAGGTACCTTCAGATTGCTTAATGCACTTTTTAATTAAATTTTTAGAGGAAGGGCTAGAAATTTGGAGAGTATGCTAAACAACCTGAGAGATATATTAAGCAATTTAGAAATACATTAAATAATTTTCATTACTTATGCATCATAACCACTCCCAAATAAATTCTATTATCTTTATTATATATACATATATTTTGCTGTTCACAAAAAAAAAAACGCACACAAGATATCACCCGGATCCAATACCACCCGGCCTACATAAGAAAAGATTATGACAGATGAGCACCTTATCCTAAAGAAGATTCCAAAAGAAGATAATTACTTAGATGAATTTCAATAACATTTCAAGGATTCGTACATTAGAATTTTTAATAACATATTTTGTTTTTGACAACAAATAATATAAATTGATGAATGATGAAACGAAAAAAGTACAATGAATATTATGAAATTCTCAATACTTAGAAAAATACAACAAATACTTTACCCCGGAGTTATAATCATTTTTAAGTGTGGTAAAATTTTAATCTCATAAATAAATATCAATTTTGTCATAAATTAACTCTTAAAAATTTTAATTTTTCTCAATCTTGAACAAAATATTTCAACTTTATACTTAATTAACCCCTAAAAATATTAATAATTTTAGATGGAGCCCAAAAAAATGCCCGGACATACCGGACTTTAACTACCCCTGCTTTACCCCATAAAAAAGAGAAAAAAAAAGAGAGCTAAATATTAAATAAATAAGAGGGCTTTGTTAACCACTAATAATATAAGTAAAAGCAAAATTATAATCTTTTATTTTTTTCATTTGTAATAAATTGGTTCTTTATTTTTCATTTGTAATAAATTGGTTATTTATCTTTTTCATTTGTAACAAATTAGTCTTTTATCTTTTTTTAACAAATTTGTCTTTTATCTCGACTAACATTTGCATCGTTGGTCCCTTATTTTATATTATTTTACATTGTTGGTCATTAAATGAAAGTGAAAAATTGATTAACGGTGCAAATTTTAATAAAGATAAATGATCAATTTGTTACAAATGAAAAAGTAAATGATCAATTTCTTTCAAAAAAAATATAAAGGACCAATTTATTATAAATAAAAAAGATAAAATTAATTTGTTATAAATGAAAGATAGAGACCAATTTATTACAAATAAAAAAGATAAAGGATGTACCAATTATATAATATTACGTAAACTTTTCCTCCTCTCTCCCTAGCTAAACAATAGGGGTGTACGTGGGCTGGGTTAGATTTAGCTAAAACCAAAATCCGAACCACTTAGAAGAATGTGAGTTGGGTTCAGCAAAATAACCCATTTTAGCATTGGGTTGAGTTGGGTAAACCCACTATTTTTTGGATTGGGTTAGGTGGGTTATCTAAATTAAAATTTTGATTTTTTATATTGAATTATTATATCATGAATCATTGTACTTTTTTTTTTGTTAAAAAGTATTCATCCCGTTTATAATTTAAAAAGATAGTGTAACCTATTTTTATTATTTTTTTAGCACCGTAAAATAATAATATCATCGTTTTTTTATAGAAATAGTCTACTTTCACTGTTTTCAAATAATTATATATTGCTTGCATCATTCTTTTTAAATGACTAAGAAATCAAAAGATAAAAGCTCAATAGGAATAATCAAAGAATCCATTGATACTGTAAAGTACCGAAGACTAATACGTTTTTCGTTTTATATATACATGCATACAATTTATTTTGAAAATTTCAGTATTGAACCTTGAGATTTTCACTTTTATTGATCAAATAGTAAAAGCAAAACATTTCATATTTATATGAAAAATATTTAAAAAAATCATAATACTACTAAGGGAGTGGGTCAATAGATTTTATAGGTTGGGTCCGGTTTTACCCGAAACCCGAGTTTTTTTTAATGGATTTTCCATATTAAAATCCATATTCACCCAATTGCTCGACCCAATCTACTTTGTTGAGTTGGATTGAATAGATTTGACCGGATAAAATGGATTTGCCCAATCCATATACACCCCACCATACTTCAAAGAGATGATTTTGATAGCTTCAACGATATCACAAAAACCACTGAAAATCTAGAAGAAAATTTGCATCCCACCGGACCTCAAAATCAATTCTAATTCGGCCTCACACACTCAAACAAGAGGTTAACCCTTGGTAGGAAGACGAAGATGAAGAAGCATGAAGACTTAGAGAATCACTTGAAGATGGTAGAGACAGATAATTAGCCCTATTTTTCTTAGCTCCGCTATTGGGCCGTTGAGATGAATGCGTAAATATATTAGACTAAAAACAACCACAAATTAAAAGCGACTACTCTAACATTACATTTTCATCTAAAATTTTAAGACATTAAATTTATGGTTCTCATTGGTTTAAATATTTTTCACTCTAACAAATCATATGGGCGTACCACATACGGTTAACTCTACGGTGTGGTAGGTGGATTCATTGCCACCTTTCCTTCGAGATTTACTTTTACATGACAAGTTAGACATGCCTTGTTATTGTTTTGATTAAGGTTTAATTGTTGATTCATGTTATTTTGGCGTAAGGTTTAGTCCCCATTTCCTTGCGCGCGTGCACACACACATTTGGATATATATTATTATGAGATATAGGCATATAATGGGTGTGTTTAAGGTGCCAACGTGGTTGGAATGTCTAATCACATTTTGATGCTTAGAACTTCAATTTATTAAAAAAAAGAAAAATTATATGTTGTTGCTCAATCTCTATTCTTTTAACTAAATTGAGACTTAATTCATACTCGATATATCTCAATATTCTCTAACTTGCTTGATAGAAAATTCATTCTTAAATCGTATTTATGGAGAATTATTATTTTGTAGGGAATTAGCTGCTTCATCTATAAGAAGCCACACATTCAAGTCAATAAGTATTGTAAAAGTTACACATGTTACAAACTATATCAATAATATATATATATATATATATATATATATATATATATATATATATATAGCCCTAAAATAAGAGCACATCAATGTATTCTAAGTCTATATATATTCTAATTTCCAACGACACATATTGCTATTTACAAACTTGGTGAATCAACAGCAAACTTGACAACTGATCCAAGCTCATCCCAATTATCAAATGATAATAACTCATTTGCAGCTTGATTAATCCAAAAATTTGAATATGGTGTTACATTATTTTGTTGAAGTTGATGTGTTACTGAAGAGCTCATTTGATCTACATGAAACTGATTATTCCTTGGATCACTTATTGTATAGTTATTGACTTGTTTGTCCTCATTGTGATATTGTTGCTTATGGCTTTCACCAAAATTGATGTATGTTTGTTCATGATTTATGTTGAAATCCATATTGCTGTCCATTCTACTTCTCTTTTCATGAATGGCTTGACGTTTGGTAGCAAATGATTTCACCTCTGCCATTTGTGGTTTCCTTTGTGATATATTTCTTTTGAAAATTCTACACAATGTCCAAATTTCCTGCATGTCATATAGGTAAATCATTAGGACATGAAAAAGATTAAGTGATTAAAAATTATTGATATATTTAATTTGTTTTACTAATCATTTCTATTTGAGAAATGCTAACGAGTGCTCACGCACGGGTTATTCCTTTAGATCTTAAATAGTAAATTTTAATTTGATAAACATATGTAGAGTCATAGGAATTGAAATATATTTACTTTTTAAATAAATAAACTTTTTAAAGAGAGTGCTCTGAGCGGGTACTCAAAAACAAGACTAAATACTTAGTATACTATTTTTAAGTAGTTTCTTATGTAATGTGAGATTCTCAATACACCTCATGGTGATAAGACCGTAACCCACCCTATCAGCTCGATAGTAGACAAGTATCTATAGACACTTTATCTTTAAATTTGAATTCAGTCTCAACCCTATAAAACCGACTAGTAAGCAATAACTCTTACATATAAATACATGTCATCATATATCACTCTTAGTATAAAATATTATAGCAGCTAAATTAATTTTTCTAGTGCAAAGAATGAAAATGCCTATAGTCAAAGTGAAAATGTGACTAGAAAGAAAGAGAGAAACAAGGTGCAACAAGTGAACAAATATTGGATATTCAAAAATTTCCAAAAAAAATATGTAAGTTATAATTAATTACTTACTGCTTCATGAGCATTATCAACATCAACATTATTCTTAGCATATGGAAGATTTGTGTTGGCATCAATAGTTTTAGATGGGAGACGAAATTCATGCATCATCCAATCAGTTTTAGTGCCTTTTCCAGCACTACCACGATAGTAAACAAGTGTTTTTTTGAGTCCAACACAATCATTTCCTTCTCCTCCATTTGAGTATATTGGTTTGTCTATCCCTGTTGCTTTCCAAAATCCAGACCCAGTTACTCTATTTGGCCTTATGCTGTTCCTATATTTTCTTCCTCTTTTGCAAAAAAAATAAGCTTCTTTTTCTGCTCCAGGTACACTAGATTCTGCATTATGTATATTATGTTGTTAATTAATTAGTTATAACAAATAATGAAGAAAAAAAGATTACAGTGTTGTCCATGTGAATGCAGGTTATGCAGCTCAGTTCACATATATATCACATCACATTTTATATACACTCCACTTATTTATTTTAAGAGTAAAATTTTCAGCTAAAGTTACTTAACAAAAAAATAATTTCTAGATTAAGGACGGCTTGTGCTTGTCTAGTATTCTTTCACTAAATTCCTTTTAGTTGCATCAAAAAAAAAAAAAACTTAACAAAAAAAATTAGTGTTACATTATGTATAGAAGTTGATTAAAAATAAAATTCAGTGTAATTGATATGCATGTGTTTATGTGATTTTCTTACTTGTTTTTATATTTTCTAAATATGCATAAAATGATGATGTATATAAAGCTATATTTAATTTTTTTTCTTCCTTTGTAGCTGATGAATATAATGCTAGCTAGCTCATGATGAGTGGCTCTAAAGATGCATAATGAAAATATGATGTTCTTGTTGTGATTATTGTTATTTCATATATTTAGTGATAAAATAATTAGTAACAAAATTCGTGTTTCAATTTTTAATTTTTTTTATTAATATAATATATTTTCCTATGAATTATATCACAATATTTGATTTTATTTATGTTTATAAAAGACTGAACTCCAAATTATCAGATCTTATTAAAAAGTTAGGAATTCTTTTGAACTCGAGATTATCAAACCATGTGTTTGTGCATGAAAATCTATTATATCACAATTTTCTTGTAAGTTTAGCTTGCTCTTTTTGCTTATAAAAAAAATTCTTGTAAGAAATTAATAAATCTTTTCAAGACTTATTATAAATTTAAGATAAATACAAGAATCAATAAAATTAAATAAAAAAAGAAAGAGGAAATATGCATGTATAATTAGAAGTGAAGACATACTTGGAAGATCCCAAGGATCATATTTGTAGATATCAACTTGTTTGATGAGATCAATAGCAATAGGTCTCTTATCAAGTTTTCTTCTAAGATAAAAAGTAACAAGTTCTTCATCAGTTGGATGGAATCTAAATCCAGGAAGTGGAACATCTTCATCATCATCTACATATTCATTATGATCCATGTTGAAATCATCGTTAACACCCATGATTAATTTAATTAATTTTCTCACTCTTTGTGTGTGTGTGTATATGTATGGTTTTGGTTTTTCTCTATTTGTAGTGTC
This sequence comes from Trifolium dubium, assembly GCA_951804385.1. NCBI lineage: Eukaryota > Viridiplantae > Streptophyta > Magnoliopsida > Fabales > Fabaceae > Trifolium > Trifolium dubium. Next base: position 28,853,256 of record OX638070.1, on the reverse strand, counting down.
TAATAACTAAAGATATATATATAAAAAAAATTCAATGAATCAAGGAACAACAAAGTCGTGGAAGAATTTCAATGAATCAAAGAACCTTCTTTTGATTGATTAAACAAAGTCGTATTCATGATATAATATGGATGAAATAATTTTGATGTTGGTCAAGTCATGTGGTTTGACTTGTTGCATTTATGATTTATGTTGGATGGCTAGACTCGCTCTAATATATACTAGGACTACTAATTTTTTTTTTCTTTTCTTTTTCCGCACATAATTATATTGATTATTCTTCTCGAGTTTTATGTGATTCAAATTGATATTAATTTGTAATTTTTTTAATGTTGTTGTATGTCAAAATCAGTGATGAGTCAATACAAAATTTTTGTCGTGAAATTTTTGTAGTTTAGTGGCTAAAATTTTTATATTTTAAGTGAATAAATGAAATGTTTGAAGTTTTAACTTCACCCTCTTTATAAATTATGTGATGTTTCTGCTAACTAAGCTAAGTTAATATGTGAACTTAGTTGTGTTATTTTGTTTAAACGTTTTTAGGTTGTACCCATATTTCTTATAAAAAAAAGAAAGAAAAGTATATCTTACCTATTTAGGAAGGAATTAAATGCATATATACAATAATAAATGATTAAATAGACTTAAAGATTGAACAATTTGTCAAAAAACGAGAAAAAAAAGGTTTGAACTATTCCGTTTGAAAATATCTATATCATTTTGCTTTGGAACCTACTAATAATATATTCCGTTCAAATAGAGTTTAGAATTTAAGATACGAAAAAAAAAAATATTTTTAAGAGGTTTAATTTCTATATTGGTTTTTTTGGCAAATTTTAAGAGGTTTTTATTAAAAAATAATGAATTGGTCCAAATTGTAAGAATTAGTCGAATTATAAAATAATTTTAATTTTAATGGTAAAAAAAAATGAGAGAATAGATCATATATATTAGATGAATATAATATTGACCTCTGAAAAACGTCTAAAATGACCCTTACCATATTCTCTTTGATTTTCTCTAAATCAAACACTCTGAAAAACAAATAAATGTTAGAGGCGGCTTTTCAATGGATATATATATATATATATATATATATATATATATTATATACATCACATAATTTTGAATTTATAAACCCATAGCCTTTGTGTCAAAAAAAAAAACCATAGCCTTAATTTTATCAAAAAAAAAAACATCAAAGCCTTTTGGTATGGAATTCTTTTTGCTCAACTTGAGAGTCCAATCGATACTATATTAAAGCCCATGCAAATTACTCCCTCTACCTATAATAAGTGTGTTACTTGTCAAAATTATTTGTCCTAAAATAAATATTATTCCCTCTGTCCTTTAATATAAGACCCCTTTTGACTAAATTTTACTATTCATCTATTATGTTTTGACCGTATTTTTTTAATAATATAGGAATGTAAATATTAACATATAAGATCTTGTTTGATTTGTTTTGATGAGTATTTTCAAGATATCAAATTTTTATAATTTTTACCGCTAGATAATTAAAGATATTAGCGATCAAAACTGTGCATTGGCGTACGTGCAGTGGTAAAAAAGGGTCTTATAATTAGAGACGGAGGTAGTATATACTATTTATAACATTGATTTTTCTTATTTTACACCATTTAAAACAATCATTAGGTGATAGAAACAAATACTCAAAAATCTACTTTTAAGTATTTCAATTTCTACGTACTACCAAGAAAAAGAGAAGATATTTTTGTAAAAATTGTATTCTCTCTTTTTCATTTACACATTTTTCTTAAAGTGTGTGATTTCGTGCACTGTAACACTTAATTTAGGACGGAGGGAGTATAAAATATATATATATATATATATATATATATATATATATATATATATAAAACAAATTTGTTGATGTTGACATATTATTGAAGCAAAGAATGAATTGCTCCTAGACTCATCGAGTGCTTTGTTGTCTTAATTATTAATTAGAGGACATGATGATAGAAAATGAATGGTTAAAATAAATAAGAAAGAGTGTCTTCATTGCATAATAACCTGCGAAGATAGTTTAATATGAAAAGAGCAACTTAAACTTTGCAAAATGATAAGTGTTGTGTTGCTTTGCTATGTCAATAAGCATAAATTAGTCAGGTCAAATTCCTGTCCCTTTGAAGTCAGATAATCTAGTCAGAAACTCCGGCTACTTGTATACGTAGAAAATCGCTTATAAATGTCTCTTTTTTTTTTCTATTATTTTTTAGGCATTTTATTTTACGCATAAGATATAGTAAGTCAATTGTCATCCATACAAAATAGAATATCTAATTCAAACTCATATGAGTTTGATCTATTTATAATTTATAGATAGAAATATAATTTAAATTTATATTTAAAATAAAATAATATTAGATCTAAATATTTATAATTTTAGTTAAGAATATTCATGATTTATTTAGAATTTATAGAATTAGTTTGTTATTTTTAGAAGATATAATTTAAAAATTTATTTTATTTGTAACTTTATATTCATATAGCCATAATAAAAATAAGAAGTTTTGAGTATTCTTCATATAATAATATAACAATACATATAAAAAAGGGTGTAAGAGTTTGAACAATTGAAAATAATAGCAGAAAATCAAAAAGAGCATAACCGTAATCTAAGTGAGCAAACCCGTGCTTTAAGTGAGAAAAACCGTATAAAAAAAATGAACACGTATCTGAAGTTAAGTTCTGATCAGCATCTCGATGACCGGAAGAAAGCGATGATGGAAGAGCTGGCCAAAGAATTGTTGAGGATGAGCGAGACACATATGCTCAACGGTGGACTGATTTTGAGCATTCTGATGAAAGTGGATCTAGTGCACCACAGCCGCCATATTCCACCGAGGTATTACCCGCTTTTGCAAATCATGTGCGTACTAGATCTGAAATCCGTGATGCAAGAGATCATCACAAACTGCAAGCAGATCTAGTGAAGCACATATGGGCAAAGTTTGGAATGATTCATGACTGAAGATGATTTATATCAACTAATTATGTTATTTGTGTGTTGTAGTGCATTTTAAGTTATTTTGCATCATATTAATTATGTTACTTGTGTGTTGTATTTAATTTAAGTTAATTTGTACCGTACTAATTACGTTATTTGTGTGATGTATTGCATTCGATGTTAAGAAAATTAAAAAATTATTTAAATTTATTTTGTTAAGTGTCCGTTATTTTAATTTAATGTTAATCGATAATTGTAATTTTATTTAATCATAAAAACAAAATTTTAAATTTAAATAAGAATGTAAAATAAAAAGTGGTGGGGTAGAGAAAGTGGTGGGGTATGGTGTTGAATGAAAAAACTATTGGAGAGAGTAAAAATTGAATGTGTGTGAATAATTAGGTGGAAGAGAGAGAAGATGATGTGAAGTGTAAAAAGTGGAAATTAAGTGTTGAATGGTTTTGAACCAATGCACATAGTCTAAGTAGTATATACCAAAATAACATATCAGAGTGACATCAGAGCGCTAAGGTTCAGACCGGTGACGATGGACTTTTCGAAGGTTGCTCCTCCCATCTTTGATGGAGAAGGCTATGATTTATGGGCAGTGAGAATGAAGTCATTCTTAGATGCTCTAGATTTGTGCGAATCTATGGAGGATGGCTATGATCTTTTTTCGTTATCAGAAGATCCCACAAAAGCACAGATGAAAATCCATAAAAAAAGGAAAACCAAGAATCCAAAAGCAAAGACTTGTTTATTTGCCAGTATCTCACAAGCTACTGGGCTCTAAAGTTTCAGGTCGTGGCTTTCAAGTTACCAAATTACCTTTCAAGTTACCAAGCTGCTTTTGGCACTACAATGAAGAGTCTTAAGTCATAGGAAAACAAGTTGGTTCCAAGCAAACAAGAGGTGGCGGTCATAAAGTACACAAGGAAAGGAATTCATTTCTTCTTTCTTGCAAATTGGCAAAGCTTAAGAGTTAAGGGGTAAGAAATTGAGTTGTAATACAACAACAAGGCGGTGCAAATGAAGGAGCTGGGCTTATAAATAGCACAACAAGGGCAGAGCATGGGAGATATAGAATTTGATAGAGAGAATATATAGAATTTTGGTGGGAGCTTTCTCACTTGGTTTTACTTCAAATTTAGGTTTTCTTGTTCTATCTTTTCCTTTTGTTATTTTGAATTCCATGAGTTTCATCATCTCAATGGAAGGCTAATTTTCTCTTAACCAATCCATGGGTGTAGACATTATTGAGGTTTGGTTTATGAAACTTTGCTTTAAATGGTTTATTCGTTTGAACTTCATTCTTCTTAGTTTTCTCTTCTTGAATATGATTTTGTTTGCTTAAATGAAATTAGGTTCTTGAATGATTGTGTTAGTGGCTTCATTAACTCAATTGTAGGAGAGAAAACAAGAACTAGATATTGCATTGAAGGTGTTTGATGTTATGTCTAGCTTGGTTAATTTTGGGTTTTAAAGTTTATTCTTGGTTAAATGTTTGCTTAATTCACTTTCTTTGATTAATATTCATCATAGAAGCTTTTCTAGTATTAAATTTTGTGGATTATGGTGAGCTTATTATTGTAATTCACAACCAAGAATGAAATTAACTTATGAATATTTATTTGTGGTTAAGGATTAAAATTAAACTCAATAATGTTGAACCCCTTAGATTGATTGTCTTTAAACCATTGTTTACAAATCTATTTCCTTATTTGTCTTTATTTATGTGTATTTCATCTTCAAAACTAAAACCCCCTAAACCTTTTAATTTTGCTTTTATATTTGGTTGAATTTCAAAGTTGGTCGATTGGGAAACGATTCGGGCTGTCATTAATACTACAAGTAATGTTTTAACTCGGTTTAATTAATTTTGGTGAGTTCGGCGCTCTTCAAATACCTAAAAGAAGAATATGTAAGAGATGAAAGAATTCGAAGCATGTAAGTTTTGAATTTAATGAGAGAGTTCGAGTTACAACGAACGAAGGAAGATGAAACAATAAAGAAATACTAAGATAATTTATTGAGTATTGCTAATAAGGTATGATTACTAGGAACTCAATTTTCTGATTCAAGAATTGTAGAAAAAATTCTAGTAACGTTACCTGAAAGATATGAAGCTTCCATAGCCGCATTGGAGAACACAAAAGATTTCAGTAAAATCACTTTGGCAGAAGTGTTACATGCATTGCAAGCACAAGAACAAAGAAGACGAATGAGAGAAGAAAGAACAATAGAAGGTTTGTATCTAACCAGAGATTTTAGAAAGAAATACCAAAACAAAAATCATCAAACATCATGTCCTCATTGCAAAAAGGTTAATCACTCACCAAGTTATTGTTGGTGGAGGCCTGATGCAAAATGTGAGAAGTGTGATGAATTAGGTCATATGAAGAAAGTATGCACATCACAAAAACAACAATAAGATATTAATTTTGTTGAAGATCAATATCAAGGAGAGGAATTACTACATGCAATATCAGTTTCTACAACCAACAATCTGTCAAAAGAATAACTTATTGACAGTGGTTGCACAAACCATATGACTTATGATCGAGATCTTTTCAAAGAGTTCAATAAAACTTCTATTTCCAAAGTCAGAATTGGGAATGGAGAACAAATTGCGGTAGAAGGCATTGAAACAATTTCAATTAAAACTCATATAGGTATGAAACAAATTTCCTTTGTTTTATATGTTCCTGAAATTAATCAAAATCTTTTAAGTGTTGCTCAGTTGTTAGAGAAAGGCTACAAAGTTTTATTTAAAAGCAAAAGTTGTGTGATTAAAGATCAAAACAATAAAGAAGTGATCCCGTCGCATATGAAAGACAAGAGATTTGTTATAGAATTGATGAAGAATGAGCATATTATTGAAGATAAAAAAGAAGAATTTGACTCCAAATATCATCATGAAAATTCATGTGCTTTGAAGAGACTTCAAATTAAGGAGAAAAACATATATGCTTGAGAAAAACCACTTAAAAGTCATATGTAATGCAATGTTTCTACCATAAAGTTCACAAGGCGTAAAGACATTAAAGCTTTCGAAAAAGGAATAATTTAAATGATGGAAAAATTCAAGTCAAATCAAGATTCAGTCTCATCCAAGAAAGATATTGATAAAAAATACAACCAAAATAAAACAAAGAAGAATAAATTTCCAAGAAGTTCATATTGGATACGCACAAATATGCCTAAATATTTTTTGAAGATTTTAGATAGAAATATATTTTAGAATTATATTTAAAATAAAATAATATTAGATCTAAGATTTATAATTTCAGTTTAGAATATGCATGATAATATTAGATCTAAGATATTATTTAGAAATTTATTTTATTTGTAACTTTATATATAGAGTCATATAGCCATAATAAAAATAATAGTTTTTAAGTATTCTTCATATAACAATACAATATATCATATATCTCACCAAATTCCGCAATACATAAACAAAACCACATCAGTGGTATATACCAAAAATAACCTATCAGTGATATGTACTACACCGTCTCAAAATATATGAGAAAGTTAGACAAATAAAGTTAATGTATTTGGACCAAATTTTTAATTAGATACATCAATTTTTATTGATCAATTTTCACTTATATATTTTAGATACATCCAATTAAAAGTATGGTTTAAATATCTTTGTGTCTTGAGTGCTTTTAAATCATATACATTAATTGAAATTCATCGATTGATAATTTTGTAAATATTTATTTTAAATTCACTTTTTTTCTTGATGGAATTTTAACATTCACAATCATAGTTAAGATTTATTATTTCATTTAATACTAGTTGCAATCTAGTTTGTTTTAGAAGGCAAAATTTTTGTGAATTCGTTGAATAAAATCACACCAATAAGAATTTGATGTTTGGAGCAAAGTATACAAGCAGTCAAAATCGAAGAGTATATAGATGATAAAGATAATCCAAAACACAAGCAAAAAAGAATAGAGAAAGCAATGAAAAGACAAACTCTTTGTTTAGTTACCCAGTTCAGTCAATGTGATCCAGTATGTGGCAGAGAGCAGCCCCTCCGTTCCACTACAATCAAAAGAGACGTTACACAATGAGTTTCAATAGATTTACAAAAACCAGCCTTTAAACTTAATTTTACCCTAAACCCGAATCTCTTCCCGTGACCAAGAGACTCAATAATATAGTATTTCTAAGGTAAACCAACGATAATTTGCCCAATCCTCTAGGATTAAACCAAGATCAATCCTCTACAAAACCCCAGCCTTTGTGATTCGGCAAATCTCAATCATAATATCAACATTTAGGGCTACATGGCTTCCTCTTATCTCTAAGGTTTTTCTATGAAGAAACAACCTCTTTTTATAGAGAAATATATAACTTAAAAATAGGAACAAATATACTTTAAAATAAAACAGAATCTCAATAACTTTTAAATATATCTAATTTAAAACCAAACATAATCTTTGTCCCTGATTTACATGTCAATCTTCACAATTCTCTACTTTGGCTTCAAAGAAGTGGTGATGCAATTTACACCAACCACCGTGTTGCTTTCTCTATCTTGAACTTCTATTCTAGATCATAGATCAAACCTAAGTCACACTTGAACCTTGACATAGACAATTTCTTTCACTTGTTTTCCGCAAGCATTACCTCTTTTCCTTCACCCCTCTGAAATGTTTTCCTTCATGAAGTTCTTCTCTTCCACTACCATAAGGTGTTTAGGCAAATCAACAAGATACATCTCTTCCTCTTTAGCCTCCGGAGTGATTAAAGATGTCCTCCTGAAGATTTGCTTGCTCCCACTATCACCAGAATTTTGGATAGCTCAACAAGCTCAGCCACCTTCCGATCTCTAGGAATATCATCCGTCATCTGAAGTATTGCTTGGCAGAAAACCAACCTTGGAATTTTAGGTGGTTCATCCTCAAGATGCAACATCAAACTCCCATTGCTTCCAACTACCTCCTGTAGTCTAACAAGTTCTCTAGTTTGATCAAAGTTGCTTTCAATTTCCTCCCTAAAGATCCTCTCAAGGTCTTGAACTTCTTAGGCCACGATTGAAACATTACAACCAAGGTCTCCATGGTCACAACCCTTTGGTTCAAAACATCCACTCTCCTTTCTATCTCCAATCAGATTGGCAAAAGCTAATGTTGTTTCTCTCCCACTATTGGAAGACTCCACCTCAAGCTGTGATTCCACCAAAGTATCTCCACCTTGTAATAAGCAAGACCTCTCTAACTAAAGTAAATGCACCAGCTCCCCTCCGTTTTTTAAAAATTGTCAAAACGCGAGAAAATACTATGGAATATATTTTGGCATCAATTAAACATGACTTAACAGCGAAAAATTGTTTTAAACTTTGAAAAATTAGTGTTTAGGTCATTTGGATCGATACACAGGGTATTTGGGATCGATACATATTATTTTAGGACAATTTGTATCGATACACATAATATGTGTCATAATAAAACTTTATGACTCAAGCTTTATATGTATCGATACATATTAGGTCCGTTTTCAACAGAAATCTCAAAGTTTATCTATACACTTTTAAATATATCGATACATATCAGACCCTCCATGACCAGAGAGCTTTATTAAATGTGTATCGATACATATCAGTCAAACTTCAAAATTTTAAGCTGTCAATAATATGTATCGACACATACTTAATGTGTATCGATACATATCAGTTAGAAAGTGCCAAAATTTACTCCATTATATTTTCCCTATGAATAGAAACATGAGGTCTCTTTGTAAAGTGTGAGAAACAAGTGAAAAACACAATTGATCTGAATTTTGGATCAAAGTGCATATGGAGGTTTCTAGATGAGATCATACTCAAGAATATTAAGGAAGCTTTTAGATATCTACTAAAATAAGATGAAATTAGGCACTAGGAATGTCCTAACTTTTCTAGACCCTTCTAGTCATTTAAACTAAGTACCCATATTTTTAGATTTATCTTTATAATTAATGTTTCTAGACTTTTCTATTATGTAATGTGAAGCCCTACAAGAGTAGTATAAATAAGGCTCATCACTAAGAAATTGTCATGAAGCAATAAACAATCAACAATATCTCTCTTGAGAAATTAGAGTGTTCTCTAATTTTTCCACCTTTAACTTGTCCTTGAGCCAGATTTGGCATCAAAGCAGGTTACGATACCTCGGAGTTGAGTTTGAGTGAGAGAATCAACGGAAAGTTTGAGTTATCTTGAGGTGTTGTCACCCTCAAAACTCTACTTTACGACCATTCTTTCGCAAAACTAACCCCGCCATTACGATCCTACCTCGTAGTTGTAAGTGTTGTGTGGTTTGAATACGCAAGTATACGCAGTCAACTGTAGCAAGTAATAAGTAAAGAGTGTGTCGAACCCACAGGGAATAGTCTATGAGTTATGCATTCCAAGTTCAGATAAAGTGTTTAGTTTATTGCAATAGTAACAAAGCATAATTGGTTTGTTTAATAAAATAAAATAACAGTTATGTAAAGTGATGATTGAAAACAAGAATGAAATGGTAGCTGAGATTATGATCTATTTAACACATGAATGAAGTGCAGTGAATGATAACTACTGTCGTGCCATCTGTGAGCAAGCTTGCCTTGTGGTGTATGTCTACAACGTTAGATATTAAAACAGGGTATAATGGACTAGCTCTGTCGAGGTCACTATTAATCCCATTAGAGTTCAGAAACGCACTTGCTTGTTTGGTTTCCCACTAAGGCCCTTAACTTATCCATAAGAAAAGGTAGGGATTACATGTCTGCTCCCACTTAACCTTATTAACCTTATTATTTCCATTAACATGCTAGATGTCTCTACACATGCAACTTGTATTTAGATCTAAGTTGATCAGTCAAAGAAATAAATGTATTTTCATAAAAACATAAGGTTAAAGATGACACAAGAATAATCATTCATTCACATAAATACTTCATTCATTATATTAAATTTCACATAATCTCAACTACAAAGAGTTTAGCTCAGAGTGAGCATAGAAACAACAACAATAATAACAAGTAAAGTAGTGATACCCATTACAATGCAATAGATACTCCTACAGACACTATCGTGCCTCTCGTTATCACCGGTCGCCTTCTGCAGCAGAATAACTCTTCAAACGGCGCAGCTACCCTTCTTCTTCTCAGATCTATTCTCTAAGTTTCAAGCATGCATTTTTAGGTTTAGGGTTGTGTATTTATAGGACAATCCTTCTTGGATCGGGTGCAACCTTAATTGTGACTACTAGGCCCAAGGAATAAAGGATATTCCATTTGCAAGGACCACTTAATCATAGTACAATCATTGTGATGCTGACAGCTGGCAAGCCAGCCATTTCAACCTTATCCTCAAAAGATGCCTTCCACTATGTTCTAGCACATTCCCAGGTTTTGTCTTCTAGCAATGCTTGACTTGTGTTGACTTGTACGGAACATGATGTCTTGACAGTCATTATCAGTAGATGCCTTTGATGACGATCCATAACCAAATAACATGCCTTGACATAAATTGCCTCTAAACTAACTCTTTTTCATCAAAATTACATAATTATTCCGAATACATAATTCTAGACTCAAAAGTAAATAAAACTAATGAAATTGGATTAAAACATGGTTTGATCACCATATTGGCAAGAAATAATTCATGAATAAAGGCCTAAATAACACACAAATAGTGAGTCATCAATAAGTGCAAGAGAGTTGCCACCCTCAAAACTCCACTTTACGGCAATTCATTCGCAAAACTAACACCGTCATTAGGATCCAACTTCAGAGTTGAGTTTGAGTGAGAAAATCAGCGGAAAGTTTGAGTTATTTTTGAGGTGTTTGTGGTGCAAGAAAGGTGTCATCCTCGAAACTCTACTTTGCGGCCATTTTTTCATAAAACTAACACCACCATCGTGTACAAGAGGTACGAAAATCTTGGATTACGAAATTTCACATAAAAAACTTTCAACATTACAATTTGACCTAAACTTCACGAAAGGGGTATGCTTTGCAACATCTGCACCCTTCAAAGGCGTGCCAGTACTTTCCTCTAGGTTTGGGTCTTGTCTGTCTGACCCATTGCTTCTTTCCTCTTCTTCACTCTTCTTCTCCTCTGACCAGTTGATCACATTCTCATTTAGGTCAAAAGTTGCATCACCCTCAATGTAGTCACTATCAGCCCTCTCATTGTGTTCATCTTCCTCATTTTCCAAAGCTACATCCTGGTTCTCACCAATTGGTGGTGAGGCAGGAGTTTTCTTCGTTGATTCTGCAGGGGCCTCCTTATCTTCCACTACCACCTCAGCTGGTAGCTTCTTCTTCTTGTGACTCTTCTTTTCTTTCTTCTTTTCTTCTTCTACAGCTTCTTCAACTTCTTCCACAATCACCTTCTCAACAGTTGCCTTTCTTAACTTTTTCTTTTTCTTCTTCTGCTGCTTGCTGGAGCTCTCAGGCACGTCAGTGGTTTCCTTTTCTTTAGGCAAGTCCGGATTGAACTCACCCAAGATGTCCATTGGAAAAGCAGGTGCCCTCATGAATTCAAAGTTTGGGAAATGGGTAGACAAGTTGCTTTACTCACAGTGTCATTGTGAGTTGTTGGGATGATGCGTCTTCTCATTCTCACCTACTGCTAGATTCCATTCAGTTCCAGGAATAGTGAGACTCAGCATGATCTCTTCCAATAGTTCTTCATCCATGGATTCGAGGGTAGCAGAATAGGCATCCTCTGATACGTCAATGCCATACAACCAGTTGATATTCGCCTCTGAGTAGAGGATTGCTTTGCCTCTCACCATAACTTCTCTTCTCTTCTAGTGAATGTTGGTAAGATTAGAGTAAAACTCTTTCACCAGTTGAGTGTTGTAACTTGGAGGATGTGCAACAAACTTCTGCCACTTGAGAGAATGGATGATCATCTCAAGGTCTTCTCTAATCTCCAAACGCTCAAAATCAGCGTTGAATATGAATCCACGTTAAGTATGGATTTGTTTAGAGTTGAAGATCTCATAGCGTTCAGCAGCATCGCTATTAACAAACAGATCGTAATCTTCTTCATCTTCAGGCATGGCAGCAGTGATCACTTGCCTCTTTCCAGTTGACATGATTGCATGATAAGGATTGATGAAACGATGGGGTGTTTTGAAAGGTAAGGGTATGTAGATCTTGTTTGCAGAAAGTATAGAGAATAGTAGGTTAAGAAATTTGCGGTGTAAAGGGTTTATGAGTGATAAGGGTTGGTTTATATAGAAGGTAATGGGTGGTTATATTTTTTTTTTTACGGATATTGATGGAAAAGATATGGAAAAGTTTTATGGACGTTGGGATAATGATGAGTGATGGCGGATGATGTGGGTTTAACCGTTGGAAAACCGGTTTACATGCTAAATCAATGCAATGACTAGTTCAGCACGTGATATCACTTTGTCTGCCAAATGCCACGTGGTAACTTCTGATAATTACTGGCTCATCATTCCAACTTCCTGTTGATATCCTCTGGCATGCCTTTTCCTCAAGACTTAGTTAAGTCCACTTTTACTTCAATTTTCTTCTTTGGTTCACCTGGTTGGCATAGAGCTTAAGAATGGTGCCAGTCACCGTATCTGTCATCACTCAGCCAACTAGACAAAGGCAACTAGAGATAACTAGTGCCTTGCCTCCCAACAGCAATCTATTTTCACACCTTACCTGAAATTAACAAAACTAAAAACAACGAAAATTTATTAGAATGCTGGGTTGCCTCCCAGCAAGCGCTTGGTTTTCAGAAAGTCCTCAGCCTGACTTGTAAAATCATGATTAAGAATCATCAAGGGTGGTGGTGACTCTCTTCCTTGAGTCATCACCCCAATAGCTTTTAACTCTCTGACCATTTACTTTAAATTCTTTACCACTTGTTTCATCAAGAAGGTCAACAGCACCATAAGGATAAATTTTCACAAGTTTGAATGGTCCTGACCATCTTGATTTCAATTTACCAGGAAATAACTTAAGCCTAGAGTTGTAGAGTAAAACATTTTGACCTTCTACCAACTCTCTCTTTTGTATCTTTTTGTCATGCCAGGCTTTAGTTTTTTCCTTGTACATTTCAGCATTTTCATAAGAAAACATCCTATGTTCCTCCAACTCAGATAGTTGCAAAAGTCTTGCCTTACCAGAAGCTTTAAAATCAAAATTAAGTTTCTTAGTAGCCCAAAAGGTAGGGATGTCAATTTGCATCCGTCAGAGCGGATCCCCGCGGATATTGCCCCGAACGGAGCTCCAGGAACGAAGAATTTTCCCCCGTGGGGACGGGGATGGAGGGGAAAGTTCCCCCGCGGGCATTTCGGGGTGGGGATTGGGGAAGACACATCCGTCCCCGCGGATTCCCCGAATCCGTTCATTATGCTTAATTATATACATATATATATATATATATATATATATATATATATATATATATATTAATAATTATATATAGTAATAATATTTAATGTTAATTTTTTGAAAAAATAAAATATTAAATACAGATTTTTTTAACCAATATTAAATGCTGATTCTTTTAGTCTTTTCTGTAATTTGAATAAAAATATAATTAATTTTAGTAAGTGAAGAGTCATGGTTTTATGAATGCATTATGTGTTGTTTTTGTTGCGATAATTTTGACCGAAAAGTATAAATTTTTTGTTAATATTCAATACCCGTGGATCTCCGAAAATACCGTGGGGATGGGGACAAATATTCCCCCGTGGCGGGGAACGGGGACGGGGACGGGGAATAAATCTGAGGGCGGGGCGGGGGGCGGGGAAGCTTCCTCCGAGCATTCCCCGCCCCGTTGACATCCCTACCAAAAGGCTTTTCATTGAAGCTCTATTGGTAAGTGGCAAGCCTTTCCAAAAACTAATCTGAATGGGGACATTCCCAAAGGTGTTTTAAAAGCAGTTCTGTAGGCCCACAGAGCATCATCTAACAGTTTAGACCAGTCTTTCCTTGATGGATTAACCATTTTTTCTAAAATCCTTTTGATCTCTCTGTTTGATAACTCTGCTTGCCCACTTGTCTGTGGATGATAAGCAGTGGCAACTCTATGTCTTACACCATATTTGGCCAGCAACTCCTCAAAAATTTTGTTACGAAAATGTGAGCCTTCATCACTGATGATTGCTCTTGGAGTGCCAAATCTAGTGAAGATGTTTTTCTTTAAAAAGTTGGTTACCACTCTAGCATCATTGGTGGGACTAGCAATTGCCTCCACCCATTTAGACACATAGTCTACAGCAATTAAGATGTATAGATTACCAAAGGACTGAGGAAATGGTCCCATAAAATCAATACCCCAAACATCAAATAATTCAATTTCTAAAATGTTTGTAAGAGGCATCTCTTGTCTATTAGACACATTTCCAGTTCTCTGACATCTATCACATTGTTTCACAAAATTATAAGCATCTTTAAACAATGATGGCCAATAATAGACACACTGAAGAACTTTGGCAGCAGTTCTCACACTTGCAAAATGTCCACCATAAGGTGAAGCATGGCAATGTGATAAGATCTGTCTTGCCTCGTCTTCTGCTACACATCTTCTCATTATTTGGTCAGCACACTTTTTGTACAAAAATGGTTCATCCCAAAAATAATTTTTCAATTGAGACAAAAATCTTTTCTTTTGTTGATAATTAAAATCAGGGGGTAAGTGTTTTCCAACCAGATAATTTACAATGTCAGCATACCAAGGTGTCTTATCATTAGTTATCATTAGGAGTTGTTCATCAGGAAATTGCTCTTTAATTACATACCTGTCATGTCTTTGCACTTCTTCAGGTAGTCTTGACAGATGATCAGCAACCTGATTTTCAACACCTTTCTTGTCTCTAATCTCTAGATCAAATTCTTGCAGCAGCAATACCCATCTGATAAGCCTTGGTTTAGCATCCTTCTTTGTAAGTAGGTACTTGATAGTCGAATGATCTGTGTACACCACCACCTTTGTACCAACAAGATATGATCTGAATTTGTCAAAGGCATACACAACTGCCAATAACTCCTTCTCTGTAGTAGTGTAGTTCAGCTGAGTTTCTGTCAATGTTCTGCTAGCGTAGTAGATAGAATGGAAAGCTTTGTCATGCCTCTGACCCAACACAGCTCCAATAGCAAAATCACTAGCATCACACATTAGTTCAAATGGTTTTGTCCAGTCAGGAGCGACAATCACATGTGTTGTGAAATGGCACATCATGCTGTAGCAGTTGACATAAAGGCTTTGTAATCTTAGAGAAATCCTTGATAAACCTTCTATAGAATCCAGCATGTCCTAGAAAACTTCTGACTCCTTTAACATTTGTTGGTGGAGGCAACTTCTCAATCACTTCCACTTTAGCTTTATCCACTTCTAATCCTTTCTTAGAAATCCTATGACCCAACACAATTCCTTCTTTTACCATGAAGTGGCATTTCTCCCAGTTCAGCACCAGATTACTCTCTTCACACCTTGTCAAAACCAATTCTAAGTTATCCAAGCATCCTTGAAATGACTCTCCAAAGACAGAAAAATCATCCATGAATACTTCCATAGCAGATTCAATCAAATCAGAGAATAATGCCATCATACATCTCTGAAAAGTAGCAGGGGCATTACACAATCCAAATGGCATCCTCCTAAAGGCAAAGGTACCATAGGGACATGTGAAAGTAGTCTTCTCTTGATCTTCAGGAGCTATAGCTATCTGATTATATCCAGAATATCCATCAAGGAAACAATAGAACTCCTTGCTTGCCAATCTATCCAACATCTGATCAATGAATGGCAGAGGAAAATGATCTTTCCTTGTGGCTTTGTTAAGCTTTCTATAGTCCATACATATCCTCCACCCTGTTACAGCTCTAGTGGGGATTAACTCGTTCTTCTCATTGGCAACTACTATCATGCCTCCCTTCTTAGGAACACATTGAACAGGACTAACCCACACACTATCAGAGATAGGATAAACAATACCAGCATCTAACCACTTGATTATCTCCTTCTTCACTAACTCTTTCATAATGGGGTTCAGCCTTCTTTGACATTCCACACTGTTCTTGGAATTTTCTTCAAGTAAGATTCTGTGCATACAAACAGTGGGACTTATACCCTTGATATCAGCCATTTGCCAAGCTATGGCTCTCTTGTATCTTCACAGCAACAATATTAGGCTCTCTTCTTGTTTAACAGTCAAATCAGCAGAAATGATAACAGGCAACTGCTGACTTGTCTCCAGAAATGCATACTTCAAATGTGAAGGTAATTGTTTCAATTCTAAAGCAAGTGGCTTTAAAACTGAAGGAATGTTCTCCTTCTTAGCATCAGGTGGTATTTCTAATACTTCATATCTTCCAGCCCAATTGATAATGGACTTTTCCTTTGTAACTTCATCATCTACCAATTCCTTGTCTTCATGAGAAAAAGGAATCTTCTTCAAATGATCAGAATCTTTCATGAATTGCTTGTGTACTAGAGAATCCCAACTTTGCAGTTGTGATACAACCTCTAACTTCTCAGTAGGAAACTTCATAGCATTGAGAATGTTGAACTTGACTTCTTGGTTGTTAACTCTCATGGTTACTTCTCCTTTCTCTACATCAATCAATGTTCTTCCAGTAGCAAGGAATGGTCTTCCCAAAAGTATGGGAGTATCTTCATCAGCAGTGAAATCCATAATGATAAAATCAGCAGGGAAGACAAATTTGTCAACCCTAACCAGCACATCTTCAATCTTCCCTTGTGGGTAGCATATGCTTCTGTCAGCTAGTTGAAGAGTAATGGTTGTTGGTCTAGCAGCACCAATACCCAATTTATTGAAAACAGATAAGGGCATCAGATTGATGCTTGCTCCTAGGTCACATAGAGCTTGACCTACATGTACATCTCCAATGGTGCAGGGTATAGTAAAGATACCAGGATCTTTCAATTTTGGTGGTAACTTACCTTGAACCATTTGGCTACACTCTTGTGTAAGTGCCACAGTCTCGAACTCACCAATCCTCTTCCTCTTTGTTAGTACATCCTTCATGAACTTTGAGTAATTAGGCATCTGCTGAATTGCCTCAATGAGTGGTATGTTGATATGCAGTTGCTTCATCATCTCAATGAACTTGTTGTACTGTTGTACCTCTTTAGCTTTTCTCAGCCTTTGAGGAAATGGAGGAGGTGGTCTCTCATTCATTAGCTTCTGAACATCAATAGGACAAGGATCTGGAGGTAATGTCATATCAATGTCAGCCAAAGTCTTATCAAGCCTCGTCTTCTTCTGTGGTACTTCAGTCTTCTGTTTGGTTATAACTTCAGTAGGTAACTTCTGGCTTGCCTGTTGAATATCGTCATTCACAGGTGCAGAGGCAACTTGTGTCTTGCCTTTTGAATCCAGTTCAGGCATCTTGGGGCCTTCATACTCTGTTCCACTTCTTAATGAAATAACTTTGCAAGTTTCTTTCCCTTTATCTTTTGAAGTAGAAGCAGGTGATTCAGTGGTACTTGGAAGTGAACCACTAGCTCTTGAAGTTAAGGCAGTAGCAATCTGCCCCATTTGAGTCTCCAAATTCTTTATACTTACATCTTGGGCAGTAATTTGATTTTTTGTCTCAGCAGCAAAACTCTTGGTCTCTTGCATAAATGCTTTCAAAATACCTTCCAGTTGATTAGTGTTGGCAACTGGAGGTGTTGCCTTCTGTTGATTGTTAGACCAAGAAAAATTTGGATGGTTCTTCCAATTAGGATTGTAAGTGTTGCTATATGGGCTGTTGTTCCTAGCCACATAGTTTACACTTGCAGGATTTGCAGGACACTCTTCAAACAAATGAGAACCAGCACAATACACACATGATGCTTCAGCTCCACTAGTCAATGCTTTAGCAGTCTTAGTAGCAGGCTTCTCTGGAGCAGTAAGCAAATTTTTCAACATGGTATGCATAGACGCTATCTGAGCAGCTAGTGCAGTAGTTTCACTGACTTCATGCATACCAGCAGCCTTCTTAGTTGGTTGAGGGTTAGCCCTCACAGTTGGCCACTGATATGTGTTAGCAGTAATGCTCTTAATCAGTTCAAAACCATCAGTATAAGACTTTGACAATAGGGATCCACCAGCAGATGCATCTAGCATATTCCTTGAAGCAGGTACCAACCCATTATAGAATGTCTCAAGTTGGATACACACAGGAATACCATGGTGTGGACATTGTCTCAGCATCTCTTTGAATCTCTCCCATGCATCAAACAAAGTCTCATCTTCTCCTTGTCTGAATGAAGTGATTTCATTCCTCATTTTTGCATTCTTGACAAGAGGAAAGTATTTGGCTAATGATCGACGATTTGTGTATCAAAATTTTTTTTAGTAACTGCAAGTGCACAGTTTCGTCGTTGAGTTTTAAAAGATATCGAACCACAGAGACCAACAGTCGAGCTACCGTATTTCTGTCGTTACGTTGTAAATCTAAGGCAGATGATTTACGTTTTAGGATTGTTTCGAAATTTAAAAAGAAAGTTTAGATAAATTAAAGTGGGACATCGGTATGTAACTAATTAACCATCGGGGATTTAATAAATTAGTAGCGCGCAAAAAGGATTTATCTTTCAGAAGGACTTTCTTAATTTAAAGGTTTAAACCTCACACTCTCGTTTTATTGATAAAAACCATACTAACTAGACTAGGAGTTTTACTGTCACTTTTCTACCACCTTAGTTTCGAAAGTATATTTTGAAAATCAATTAATCCTAATTAATTCTAACGTGGCCCTCGCTCGTTCAAGAATTAATATCTAGTTTCTACTATCCGGTTAAAATCTCAAACTCTCGCTCTATTGATTTTAACCTTAATTACTTTATTTTACTCTCGTTCAAAAGTATAGGAGTTTTACAATTAGAAACCAAAATCAGAAAAATAGTTTATGTGCGCGCGCTACATCATCATTAAATCCCCTTCGGAGAATTAGGTTACATACTGATGTCTAGGAATTTAGCTAGACAAGTTAAAGAAAGTAAACAAACAAAATCAGTAAATTAAATAATGCATAAATAAATAATTAAATAAGGACATAAACAAAACCTGGAAAGAATTGCTGAATAAACTTGCTGGAATTAAAGGAATTAAAATTCTTGACAAGGAACTGAAAACGGATCTGAAATCGGATTCCCGGTGTGGAAATACCGATACAGTTTACAAAGCGGGAAATATAAACTGACTGAAATAAAGGAAATAAAAGACGTCGAAAAAATCTGAATTTGAGCTTCCTATTTATAGAGGAATTTTTAACTTCCACGATCCTCAAAAGTAGGAGAGGATAAGCTCACTTTTTGATGTCATCCAGTAACCATACGATTAGGAACCGAACTGATCAGACGCGTGCTTTTCCCCCACGTTTCGTGAAATTCAGTTTCAATTGGATCTGAATTGGTGGCGGGCGCCGTGTAACTGGTGGCGGGCGCCACCAGCCCAATTTTGTTGGGTTTTGCTGATTTGCTCGTTTGCACCCCCTTTTTGCTCCGTTTTTGGCCCTTTTTTGCTCAATTCTCTTTTCTGGCCCATTTTATTCGACATTACTGAAAAGGAAACAAATACCCGCATAAAAAGACATAAATGAAATAAAAACATATGCAAATGCAACTAAAGTTCACCTAAACTAAGCTAAAAATACGATATGATTTCGTGTGATCAAATTCCCCCACACTTGAACCATTGCTTGTCCTCAAGCATGAAAGAATAGTGAATTGCATAGTGCAAGTAAAGACACATGACACGATCATCCTACTCATACGTGGCTGCCGGCTAAGCCATGAAAATCAAATAACAGTACAGATAACAAAAACACCGTAATAACACACTAGACTCCCATTATATGAAAACAGACCTGAAGCATTTCCATTTGACTCTACCTCTCACCTAAGTTTCATTTGCCCCTTTCATTCTAGCGCAATCACATTAAGCCCGTTATCTCGTACACGCCCATGGTAGGAAACCTGTTAGTGATTATGATCATTATACAGCGAGGGGTGCTGATAACATAAGTTTGGTAACCCCTATTTTCTTTTACTCACTTCGCAGTTGCGGGGGATCGGATCGTAACCCGCCCTACCAAGTTCAGAATCAGACACCTCTGAACCAACTACTAATGAGTTTCTATACTATGGTATTTTTTTCTTTTCACATGTTTCAACATATGTTGAATTTTTTCATCAATTATTTCAAAGAATCAACAAATGGTATCCATGACATTTGTTTTCAAGATCATTCACTTATATTCATCGGTTTCCCACTTAGTTTGTGCCTTGAGATGGTGCCGACTGCTAGATAAACTACTAAGGGTTCATTAAAACTCAAATTCAAAGTTTTGTCAAAATTGGTACTCAAATCAGTTTTACACATTTCTGGGAATCTAAGGTGTCAAAAAGGTATTGATTTTATCTAACCATTACCTAAATCTCACAAAATAGCCTAGATAGTGCAAACAACCTATATACTTTCAAACAATCAAAATCAAGCATCAAGACTCAACACTTTTGCTTTTCACAAGAAATTTTTTGGTATGGCTCAAGGAATGGGAAAAATCAGACAATAACAAAATCAACACGCAAAAACTACTCAATCCAAGTGAACTATCCTAATTTTTTTTTATTATGCATGCAGAAAGTAAAAAGAAAGTGATAAAGCTTCCTCCCCCACACTTAAATTGAGCATTGTCCCCAATGCGACAACTAAAGGTATAGAAGGAAGGATAAAACCTGTGTGATCAAACTACTGGCGGCCTGGGCCGCGTCTCCTCGTGCGCCTCTCCTGCTGTGGAGGAACTGCACCCAACTGCTGGAAATAGTCATCATACTCGTCCATGCGGAGAGTCATACCTGCCATGCTATCAATTAAGCCACGCTGGTCAACCTGGTACTGCTGCATCATCATCATCATCTCAGTCTGCCTGGTCTGGATGTCCTGAACATGCTGGTCTTGCTGGGCATCTAATATAGAGCGCTGCGTCATCTCAGACAGAATAGTATCAAGTGTAGCAGTCTCGCGCTCATGGCCAGCTCCGGATGAAGTACCTGCAAAATAGCCAGAAGCAGTGTGTGTGGTGTGTGCATCAGCTCTTGGACCCTCGTGCTCTCCCTCCTCAGGCGCGTCACTCTCTCTCTCATCCTCATCACTCGCTTCCTCATCACCCGCTGTATTTTGTGTCATGAAGGCAGGTGGGCCGTCAAGGTCGGGGAGCAAGCGGAAATTATCTGTGTTGCGCACATTAATGCGCACTGGGTCAGGGAGGGTGATGTCGGGGTAGGCCTTGCTATCTATCATGAGAATATATCTACCATCGGCCCTTTGCTTCACTAGTTTCATGCTTCGCACCATGACCAAGTCAATGGTGCGGGGGTCGAGTGGGACTAGAGTGGAAAGTCGTTCCTCATGGTTTAGCATCCGTGCTAAAGTTGTGATAAGCCCTCCAAAAACAATTACTCCTTTGGATTTAACCATAGAAAAAATATGGTACATGATAAGCCGGGCAAAGTTAACTTTTTCTTTGGAAATGAGTGTGAACAACATGAAAAGCTCTTTTTCATTCACCTTGTTGGAGTTGGCGCGCCCAAAAATGGTGCAAGCCAAAAGTTGGCGAAAATAGCGAATCGTGGGGTTTTGAATCAAAGACGCTCGGTTACCCTCAAAGCTATTTGTCACTTTCCCGGTCACCCCCCACCAAAACAAGCGCGCGGCCTCAAGCCACCCCACTTGCGTGGGAAGCTCATGTAGCACGCCCACACCATGTGGGAAGTGCCACATCGCGGCAATTTCATCGAAACTAAAATTATAATCATTGTTAAACAAACGAAATTTGACATGCTCGGGAGTGGGGTTTAGTTCAAGAGAACTAAGAAATTCGGCGGTGAGTTGCACATAGACCGGATCTTTGAAAGAAAGCAAATAGTCTAGCTTGAAATATCTAAGTAAATAGTTCACGCTATCGGTTAAGCCTAGAGTTTCCATGCAAAGTTCGTCGGCATACCTTGTTGCTTCGAACTCTTTCCTTGCAATGCCTCAAACATGGCGACAGTCATAGTCGGTGGCCCCTCCGGGGCAGCAGCAACAGCATGAATAGGAGTCGAAACTTCAGGAGTAGAAGCAGCAGGAGTAGAAGCAGGAT
Source organism: Trifolium dubium (assembly GCA_951804385.1). NCBI lineage: Eukaryota > Viridiplantae > Streptophyta > Magnoliopsida > Fabales > Fabaceae > Trifolium > Trifolium dubium. The sequence goes on along the minus strand of OX638070.1, from coordinate 28,831,166 downwards.
ACTCACTTGGATCAGACTCAGGCTCAGAGAGATTCATGTCAAGGTCTTCATAGGCTTGGGGTGAAGGAAGAGGTGAAGATGGTGTATAGTCTGGTTCTTCCAAGTCATAAAGCCAGTTGTTTCTGTCATGCACACTAGTTTTCTGGTTAGGCAAGGTGAAATGGGGTAGGACTTTGGAATTGATGAGGAGGTCAAACCGGTCAGGTCCTAGGTTTCCTATAATGCCACGGTTGAAGCAGAAGTTTATGTCCATGAGTCGAATTTCTCCCAAGGGTTGGAGTTGGTTAAGTTGGACTCTAAAGCCTATAACATCTGCAATCATAGTCACCAATCCGCCAACTATGATAGGTCCTAAGCACTGGAGGGCTATCTTATGCATGCTTTTCATTATAAAGGTGGCCCCATTGACAGGGCGGGACTGTGAAGCACATAACATGATAAAGAGCTCCTCACGGGACACAGAAGTGTTGTTTTCTGCCTTTCCAAAAAGGGTGTGGGCTAGGATTTTGTGGAAGTAGCGGAAAGCTGGATTGTGTATGTTTTCAGAATACATGTTGTCAAAATCAGCATGGCCTTCTCCTGAAATTCTTCCCCAGAAATAGTCTAGTTCACGGTAAGGGAACACGCTCTCATCAACACATGTGAAAGTATTGGGATCACTTGGGAAACCTAGCAGGTTAGCCATCTCTAGATTGTTGAAGGTATAGTCCATGTTAAACATTCTGAAATTTATTAGGCCACTTCTGAATCCTTTTCCGATCTCAGGGTGATAGGAGAAAGAGCTTAGGAACTCAAGAGTTAGGTTACGGAAAGAGCTGAACCGCCTCCCCAAGGGGAAACTGGACCAACCAATCTGATTAAGCAAGAACATCACACTTTCTCGAATTCCTAGCTTTTCCATGGTGCGGCTGTCAGGATAGATGGATAGGTGCATATCTCTCTGAGCATGAATTTCATAGTCTTTGACCTGTCCTACTCCTCTGAACTCGATATCATTATTCTCAACTCGATTCTTCGTGAAAAAGAGAAAGGTAACTAAATAAATAGAATTGAAAAACATATACCAAAAATATGAGTGAGAAATAAGATATATAATAGTACCGCTTAATTTCTTTTAAAACATAACATTCCAGAAAAACAAGCAAAAATTAATAAAGACAAAAGTTAGTAACAATTAAAGCAAAAATAAACCTACATGTGGGTTGCCTCCCACCAAGCGCTTTGTTTAGTGTCGGTTAGCTCGACAGTTTAGTGTTCTTATTGCACTTTAGGTTTCCAAGGCCACTTATCAAGTGCTCTCACATACCCCTCACTTTTTCTCCTTTTTCTCCTATAGGGCGTTTCAGCTTCCTTGCCCTTTTCTATTATTTTGCGTTTTGGGAGAAAAGGAGATTTATCGATCTGAGGTGGGGGTTTTGGTTCAATTTCAAGTGTCCTTCTTTCTTTAGTCTTAGGGCTTTCACTCGCCTCTCCGAATGTTACCCTAATCCTTTTCGTATTGACACCTTCCTCAAATTCTCTTTCCCCTAATTTCCTCCTTCTAGTTGCGCCCTCATCCCCATGTGTGTTAATTTCTACATTCTTTTCCTTTTCACATGATTGGGGATTTGGGTCCGCTCTAGCCTCTACTATCCCTTGGGGAACAAGGATTGGTGGGTTGTAGGGAGCAGGGAAAACATGCAGTGTTCCCTTCTCTACCTCTTCTACTACCTCACTAGGGAGGAGTATCGGTGATGCTTCTTCGATCTCCACTCTTTCCTCGCTGAAACTCTCAACAACACTATCATCCTCACTAGATCTCTCAATCTCGCTTTCATTAATGTCTGCTACAACGTTTTCTTGTCTCTCGTGAGAGGGTTCTATGGTTGACTGGGAGAACTGGGAGATTAGTGTCTCCATCGACTCTTGGGGAGTCGCTGTTAAGTTAACCATAGCGTCGAGCATCTTTTGGGTTTCGAGATTGCTTAGTCTAAGCTGTTCATTTATGAGGTCTTGTTTCCTCATCATTTCTCTAATTCGGTGCTCTCGACTAGCATTAGCGGAAGCTTCCATAAACTCATTATATACCGCTAATAGGCTAGGACTAACGGATTCTTCTGGATTGAGATGTTGAGGATAGTAGTTGTATTGAGAGTTAGGGTATTGTCCCTCAAAGTACGGGGACGGTTGAGGCTGGTAGTTATAGAAGATATTGTTGGGGTAGTTGAAATTTTGAGGATAGTCATTATAAAAGGGATTTGTGTTATACATTTAAGCTCAAAGGACTTATCCTAAAATTGTTTGTTATATATATATTTTTTTTTTCAATTTTTAAATTTAAAACGCCTTAGTCTCTACGGTGTAACGACGGAGTTACGATATCGACTAAATTGGTCCCCGGCAACGGCGCCAAAAACTTGATCGACGATTTGTGTATCAAAAATATTTTTAGTAACTGCAAGTGCACAGTTTCGTCGTTGAGTTTTAAAAGATATCGAACCACAGAGACCAACAGTCGAGCTACCGTATTTCTGTCGTTACGTTGTAAATCTAAGGCGGATGATTTACGTTTTAGGATTGTTTCGAAATTTAAAAAGAAAGTTTAGATAAATTAAAGCGGGACATCGGTATGTAACTAATTAACCATCGGGGATTTAATAAATTAGTAGCGCGCAAAAAGGATTTATCTTTCAGAAGGACTTTCTTAATTTAAAGGTTTAAACCTCACACTCTCGTTTTATTGATAAAAACCATACTAACTAGACTAGGAGTTTTACTGTCACTTTTCTACCACCTTAGTTTCGAAAGTATATTTTGAAAATCAATTAATCCTAATTAATTCTAACGTGGCCCTCGCTCGTTCAAGAATTAATATCTAGTTTCTACTATCCGGTTAAAATCTCAAACTCTCGCTCTATTGATTTTAACCTTAATTACTTTATTTTACTCTCGTTCAAAAGTATAGGAGTTTTACAATTAGAAACCAGAATCAGAAAAATAGTTTATGTGCGCGCGCTACATCATCATTAAATCCCCTTCGGAGAATTAGGTTACATACCAATGTCTAGGAATTTAGCTAGACAAGTTAAAGAAAGTAAACAAACAAAAACAGTAAATTAAATAATGCATAAATAAATAATTAAATAAAGACATAAACAAAACCTGGAAAGAATTGCTGAATAAACTTGCTGGAATTAAAGGAAATAAAATTCTTGACAAGGAACTGAAAACGGATCTGAAATCGGATTCCCGGTGTGGAAATACCGATACAGTTTACAAAGCGGGAAATATAAACTGACTGAAATAAAGGAAATAAAAGACGTCGAAAAAATCTGAATTTGAGCTTCCTATTTATAGAGGAATTTTTAACTTCCACGATCCTCAAAAGTAGGAGAGGATAAGCTCACTTTTTGATGTCATCCAGTAACCATACGATTAGGAACCGAACTGATCAGACGCGTGCTTTTCCCCCACGTTTCGTGAAATTCAGTTTCAATTGGATCTGAATTGGTGGCGGGCGCCGTGTAACTGGTGGCGGGCGCCACCAGCCCAATTTTGTTGGGTTTTGCTGATTTGCTCGTTTGCACCCCCTTTTTGCTCCGTTTTTGGCCCTTTTTTGCTCAATTCTCTTTTCCGGCCCATTTTATTCGACATTACTGAAAAGGAAACAAATACCCGCATAAAAAGACATAAATGAAATAAAAACATATGCAAATGCAACTAAAGTTCACCTAAACTAAGCTAAAAAGACGATATGATTTCGTGTCATCAGCTAAAAACTTCTCTGCTAGAGTATTCCAAGTGGTAATGGAATTAGGCTCTAGAGAGTTAAGCCAACTCTTTGCTCTATCCCTTAATGAGTAAGGAAAGAGTCTCAACTTGAAAGCGTCATCAGTAATTCCAGGAATTTTAAAGTTACTCGCAACCTCCAAGAATTGTCTAAGGTGCAAGTGAGGATCATCAGTAGCAACTCCACTAAATTGTCCAATAGTTTGCAACATTTGGAACATCATAGGCTTGAACTCGAACGCAGCAGTGGTAATCTCCTCTCTAACTATGCCAGTGTTCATAGAATTATGATCAAACACTGCATAATCTCTTATGCTCCTCCCTCTATCATTGGCAATACCAATAATGTCAGGATTTTGAGGTTCAACAGGAGGGTTCTGCCCTCTTGCAGCTGGGTGTTCTTCAGGATCAGCCATGGTTACTTCTTCTTCTGAACTAGAGCCAGAAAATTGAATTTGTTCACTTGTGTCTTCAAAAACCAAACCAACACCAGTGTCTTGCCTCTGATTGCCTCTTGTATTCTTCCTACGAATTCTGAATGTTCTTTCTATCTCAGGATCTGGTCTGTACTCTGGTGTAAGTAATCTACGCATGCAATGTCAACGCACCCTGTAGATAAACCACTTGACAAAAAAGATCAAATAACAACAATAAGCTAAAACTACAGTAAATGAAAATGGAACTTAAAACTACGCTATTCCCCGGCAACAGCGCCAAAAACTTGTTCGTGTAAAGTGTGATACGCAAGTATACGTAGTCAACTGTAGCAAGTAATAAGTAAAGAGTGTGTTGAACCCATAGGGAATAGTCTATGAGTTATGCATTCCAAGTTCAGATAAAGTGTTTAGTTTATTGCAATAGTAACAAAGCATAATTGGTTTGTTTAATAAAATAAAATAACAGTTATGTAAAGTGATGATTGAAAACAAGAATGAAATGGTAGCTGAGATTATGATCTATTTAACACATGAATGAAGTGCAGTGAATGATAACTACTGTCGTGCCATCTGTGAGCAAGCTTGCCTTGTGGTGTATGTCTACAACGTTAGATATTAAAACAGGGTATAATGGACTGGCTCTGTCGAGGTCACTATTAATCCCATTAGAGTTCAGAAACGCACTTGCTTGTTTGGTTTCCCACTAAGGCCCTTAACTTATCCATAAGAAAAGGTATGGATTACATGTCTGCTCCCACTTAACCTTATTAACCTTATTATTTCCATTAACATGCTAGATGTCTCTACACATGCAACTTGTATTTAGATCTAAGTTGATCAGTCAAAGAAATAAATGTATTTTCATAAAAACATAAGGTTAAAGATGACACAAGAATAATCATTCATTCACATAAATACTTCATTCATTATATTAAATTTCACATAATCTCAACTACAAAGAGTTTAGCTCAGAGTGAGCATAGAAACAACAACAATAATAACAAGTAAAGTAGTGATACCCATTACAATGCAATATATACTCCTACAGACACTGTCGTGGCTCTCGTTATCACCGGTCGCCTTCTGCAGCAGAATAGCTCTTCAAACGGCGCAGCTACCCTTCTTCTTCTCAGATCTATTCTCTAAGTTTCAAGCATGCATTTTTAGGTTTAGGGTTGTGTATTTATAGGACAATCCTTCTTGGATCGGGTGCAACCTTAATTGTGACTACTAGGCCCAAGGAATAAAGGATATTCCATTTGCAAGGACCACTTAATCATAGTACAATCATTGTGATCCTGACAGCTGGCAAGCCATCCATTTCAACCTTATCCTCAAAAGATGCCTTCCACTATGTTCTAGCACGTTCCCAGGTTTTGTCTTCTAGCAATGCTTGACTTGTGTTGACTTGTACGGAACATGATGTCTTGACAGTCATTATCAGTAGATGCCTTTGATGACGATCCAGAACCAAATAACATGCCTTGACATAAATTGCCTCTAAACTAACTCTTTTTCATCAAAATTACATAATTATTCCTAATACATAATTCTAGACTCAAAAGTAAATAAAACTAATCAAATTGGATTAAAACATGGTTTGATCACCATATTGGCAAGAAATAATTCATGAATAAAGGCCTAAATAACACACAAATAGTGAGTCATCAGTAAGTGCAAGAGAGTTGCCACCCTCAAAACTCCACTTTACGGCAATTCATTCGCAAAACTAACACCGTCATTAGGATCCAACTTCAGAGTTGAGTTTGAGTGAGAAAATCAGCGGAAAGTTTGAGTTATTTTTGAGGTGTTTGTGGTGCAAGAAAGGTGTCATCCTCGAAACTCTACTTTGCGGCCATTTTTTCATAAAACTAACACCAACATCGTGTACAAGAGGTACGAAAATCTTGGATTACGAAATTTCACATAAAAAACTTTCAACATTACAATTTGACCTAAACTTCACGAAATTCAATATTAACCCCAAACTTTTAGGAAACCCCAAATTTGCCCCTAATTTTTGTAAAATTACCATCTTGCCTCAATATTTTCAATTTCTATAATTTTTCCCTTAACTAAAAAAATGATGTAACAAATTAGAATCGGAAGATTTAAGGTTACAAATTCAACAGTTTCAGAAAACAGTAACGATAATGCTTAAAAGGTCGAACTACTTGGAACATACAGTGTTTCTGCAACTTTCAATGTCACAGATCTTCACCATACTTTGGCGATGAAGAAGATTTTTGACTCGAGGACGAGTCTTCTCCAACTCGGAGAGAATGATGGAGAATCATATGGAAGTTTCTAGATGAGATCATACTCAAGAATATTAAGGAAACTTCTAGATATCTACTAAAATAAGATGAAATTAGGCACTAGGAATGTCCTAACTTTTCTAGATCCTTCTAGTCATTTAAACTAAGTACCCATATTTTTAGATTTATCTTTATAATTAATGTTTTTAGACTTTTCTATTATGTAATGTGAAGCCCTACAAGAATAGTATAAATAGGGCTCATCACTAAGCATTTCTCATGAAGCAATAAACAATCAACAATTTCTCTCTTGAGAAATTAGAGTGTTCTTTAATTTTTCCACCTTTAACTTGTCCCTGAGCCAGATTAGAATGATGGAGAATCATATTGAAGTTTCTAGATGAGATCATACTCATGAATATTAAGAAAACTTCTAGATATCTACTAAAATAAGATGAAATTAGGCACTAGAAATGTCCTAACTTTTCTAGATCCTTCTAGTCATTTGAACTAAGTACCCATATTTCTAGATTTATCTTTATAATTAATGTTTTTAGACTTTTCTATTATGTAATGTGAAGCCCTACAAGAGTAGTAAAAATAGGGCTCATCACTAAGCATTTCTCATGAAGCAATAAACAATCAACAATTTCTCTTTTGAGAAATTAGAGTGTTATCTAATTTTTCCACCTTTAGCTTGTCTCTAAGCCAGATTAGAATGATGGAGAATCATATGGAAGTTTCTAGATGAGATCATACTCATGAATATTAAGGAAGCTTCTACATATCTACTAAAATAAGATGAAATTAGGCACTAGAATGTCCTAACTTTTCTAGATCCTTCTAGTCATTTGAACTAAGTACCCATATTTCTAGATTTATCTTTATAATTAACGTTTCTAGACATTTTTATTATGTAATGTGAAGTCCTACAAAAATAGTATAAATAGGGCTCATCACTAAGCAATTGTCATGAAGCAATAAACAATCAACAATTTCTCTCTTGAGAAATTAGAGTGTTCTCTAATTTTTTCACCTTTAGCTTGTCCCGGAACCAGGGTATTGCAAAAATCATATACTTTACAAGAAGTATATACCCATTAACCCAATAATTTATTTTTACCTAAAAAATATTCACTTAACTTTGAAGTCAATAACCATAATGAGTTCAGAAACTCAACTCCTTAAAAACATTTTCATATTAACAAAACAAAAAATAAAACTAAATATTATAAACTAGTATTACGAAGGAGTAAGGTAATTAACAACACAAATAAAACATGTTTCCAATAAGTAGTGTAGGACCATTAAATCGGTGACATATTAGAGGCCATTCTAATTCTGTTGGAATAGTCTATGTACCAAAAAATATAATTTTTTTCCCAAGAAAAGAAAATGGAATTTATTTTTTTATATATAAAGAGTGAATATTCATTCTAGTCCTTCACAATATTTTCACGGACAACTTAATATTTAACAAAAATGAAATCCAAAATAGTCCAAGATTTTTTTATATTTTTTGAACAACAAATCAGTCTCTATATTATCGAACTATAGACTACTGAGACTCTTTCTTTAAGAATCAGATTGTAAAAGAAAGAGAAATGAATATTCACTATTAAATAAGTAATACTTGATAACGCTCTAATTAATATAATATCAACTGTGTGGTTTAAAATGGAACAAGTTGATACGAACACTATCATTTTGTACGTATAATATAATGCTAGTTGGGAATCAAAATCAATATTGGACCTACATTCTCTGCATATAATTTTTTTGTTTGCTCCAATATACATATGGATTGATAACTTTGACTATGTGGGTCGAAGTTAATAAATATAACTCACATGTAATTATAAAAAGGTGTGTATGGGGAAGCTTGTGAGTAGTTGGGGGTGCATGAAGAAAATAAGGTACATTAAATAATTACATGTAGATCATATATTGTTAATCGAAGTTAATAATCCTTATATATATATATATATATATATATATATATATTCCTGTTGTAGATATATATATATATATATATATATATATATATATATATATATATATATTCCTGTTGTAGATCCTTTATTACTATTATTATCAAATTATATATATACTAATCTGTTAAAGTTTTGCAACTTTGACAAATTTGCATTCTAAAAAGTAAACTTGGGTATGTCCAAATTACAGACTTGACTATTGAGAAGCTGACAAAATAAAGTTATTAGAGTAGGTGATGAGTTGAAGATGAAGAGGTCAGATTCTTAGTTAAATTAGATCATTGAAACTAATCTTTGAAAGAATCTTCTTACTCTTCTAAAGAATGTACCAATCTTGTGCTCAATTATATTTTATTATTACTATATTATTATTATTAGCATTAATAGACTTTTATTATGTGACCGAGTTTTGATTTATTCTATAATTTTTTTTTATTACATCTGTGATATAAAGATTCTATCATTTACTTTTCGTTTGACTTTTTATTGACGTGACAATGTACTTCTGCATGTATTATTTAACTTTTTGTCTATCGTATCAACAAAAAATTAATTAAAAAGATAAATAATAAAATCTTTACATTGCATGAGTTAGCAAAAAATTATTACAGAGTATACAAAATGGTTTTCCAGATTAATTTGGTTATGATGATATTCCCGAATTTTTTTGAAATCTTACATCCTACCAATAGTGTAGCCAATCATTTACAATATAAAAAAAATAAAATTTATCATAAATAGTACTCTCTGCATTTTAAAATAAGCGTAGTATAATATTTTTCAATACATATTAAAAAATATAATTATAATTTTAAAAATAGTAACACTTTTACTAAATTAATTTTACATTTTGAATTTGTTAGTTAAATGGTTTCATTAAAAAATAATGTATAAAATAATAATTAGAAGATAGAAATAGAAAATGTTTTGTACCAAAAAAAAGAAAAGAAAATGTTTATATTGAAAAGTGAAAATAATATTTATTTATTTAAGAACAAAATTGTATTGTTAAAGCGACATTTATTTTAAAACGAAAGGAATATTGATTGGAACCAACTTTTTCTGATTAGTTGTGTTGTGTGCAAGGTATAACTTTTTCAACTCACTCACATAACTTGGTCAGCAATATATATGCCTAGCCGTATAACTTTTTCACTAAAAGTTTGTCTTTTTTTCTGCGGATTTAGTTTGACCCAAATTTCTAAAACATATTTTCTATGGAATTTTTTAAAGATTTTGGTTTTTAGCTATAACATCTTCGTGGATATCATCAAGAAAATATTTTCATGCGGATTGTTCTACGAAATATTCCGCATCTATAATTCCTGCAAATAAATATGTAAGTAAATCCTTTAAAATATCCACAGCAAAATCCTCATAAAATGGTTTATGTGGCTAAATCCTAGGATAAGTTAGCATTTCATTGAAATTCCGCAAGGAAATGCGCAGCTAATTTTAATGTAATAGTTACTTTAAGGTATAGAAAAAGAGATTTAAATCACATAAAATTTTCATATTTTTCCCGGACATTTTATAACTTTTAGAATTTTACTTTTTAAGAGTATGAGTAACTAAGTAAGTGTACTAGAGTTACTTACATAATATTGGATTAAATAAGTTTTTAATTCTTATAAAATTACGTTTTTTACGTTTAATTTCTATTAAATTTTAATGTTAATTTATCCTGTTAATTTAACTCAATTGATAAGATATATTGCACATATGTGTACGGAGTAGAGACTGAATTTTTTTTTGAATAAACCAAAATGAGATATATATATATATATATATATATATATATATATATATATATAACCATGAAAAAAGTGGCCCCCAGCACAAGATGTGCTAGGGCAAACCAACATCATTTACATCATAGAGTAGATCAAAAAAAGGGAAAAAAAAACAACAAATTAAAGGTCAAGAGACCAAACATAGCAAATGATGCAAACACCAACTATGAAAATGAACCTCTAAACCAAGATTCGTGGATCACATCCTCCAAAAATTAAAGAATACCGCTGAACCTGGTCCATCTGATGAGAAATCAGCCGCGCCGACAAGTCAAATGAGCTGCACGAAAGATCGTCGATCCCGACGACTTTCTGCTGCATAGACAAACTGGTGAAAGTGGGTTACTGGTGTCGAAGGATCCACCATCTCGAAACCAATCCACGACCTGACACGCATCCACAGAGTACCAAAAACATAACAACTGAAGAAAAAATGGTGAGCCGTCTCAATAGCACCACAATCTAAAACACAGTATTGATCCTCTGGTACGCCCACTTAGGCTTTTTAACAGAGACTAACTATAAACTCAGTTTATAGCAAATATAATATAGCTAATCTGACATTCTCTTGTAGTGAGTCTTTTTGACCAAATTTTCATATTTACAAAAAAAGTTAGTAGTGTAATTATTATGTCTAGTTTGTGTGTGAATTTTATTAAAGTATCTTTTATTTGTATTTTACTTTTTATATGCTAATACAAGTTAATAGTAAAAATTAAGAGTATATGTAAGGAAAAAATAATAAATACATCTATCTAATACACCCTTCATCCCAATTATAAAGAAAAATAAAATATTACTCTTATTAAGGAAAAGTATAACATGATAATTTGAGGTATGATTTTGTGGGTTTTCTTTGGAATAAGTTGTATGGAAAGATGTAAAAGTAATTGTTATTAATTTTTGTTTATTGAGAAAATGTGAGGGAAAGAAAATTTAAATACAATTTATATTTAATTGTATGAGACTAAAGAAAAAAACATTCATGAAAATAATTTTTTTCTTATAATTTAGAACAAAATTTTTAAATTTTTTTTACTTATAATTTAGAACAGAAGAAATACTTTATAGTATTAGGAACTAGACTTTTTGTAAATGAGCTAATTAAGGATGAAGGAGTAATATGAGCTTATTAAGAGTATCATATTAAGACTTCATCTTCATGGGACCATGTCCCGATCCTATACGGCGGCTATACAACAAAATATCCCTTTTTATTAATTACTCCCTCCAGCCTTATTTATAAGCAACTTTTCACTTTTTAGATTTATTGAATTACTAATGTATCCAACCTTAATTATATACCAGATACATTAGTTATTTAATGAATCTAAAAAATAGAAAGTTGCTTATAATTAGGGCCGGAGGAAGTATTTTTGTACTAAAAAGAAAATGGTCACTTTTTATTTTTTATGGTTACAAGAAAATGGCCACTTTAATATGTGGACTTTTTCTCCACACATTGAAAATTCAGTGCCAAAATTCTTGGGACGAAAGAAACCAAATTATTTGTCCCTTTATTTTAATGGACCTTATTCTAAGTCTTTGGTCAAAATTAGCAAAATTTATCAAATCGAGCAGAGACAGAACTAGTTACAAAGAATATTTCAAGTCCTCTTTAACTTATTCAGGCTTATCACTTTCTCCTTCTTATTTTTGGTTTTATTTTATTTTTTTATCATTATGATGATACTCTATTGAATTTTTCTTTGTTATAAATTAAAGAACTCGAAGATTCTAGACAAAGTTGGGAGTCATAGTGACACATATTGGAGGTCTAAGTCGGATTTTAAGATGAGATGTTTTTTGATGAAATTAAGATGAGACATTTTGAAAACAATGACAGTAATTTGGAGCTAATTTGGTAAAATTATTAAATTAAATGTTTTTCTCTATTAATATAGGTTGAACACTTAATCATTCATCAACTTTCAAAAATTAGATCTAGTAAAAGGATTAGACTCTCATAATATGACTAATTAATGTTCAAATATCAATTGGGAGCGATATTCACATTTTAGTGTTTAACACATCTAAGCTATAACACATCTTGTCGTTGCACTCTTATTAAGGAAAATTATTAATATAGGTCGCGCTCGCACGTTGCACGTCCCTTCTAGCACGTTGCACGTGCTTGACAAAAACTTTCCTGTAGGTGATGAGCGCATTATGCGTGCCTGGGAGCACGTTAAGCGTGCTTGACAGAATCTGTTTTTATTCTTTTTTCTATTCCAATGAGATTTCAATAAAATTCTATCAACTCCAAAACAAAATGATTAATTAACAACCGTGATGAAAAAAACTCAACATTACCTTTTGCATATTTTATTAAGGTGTTTGAACGCTAAGAGTTTGTTTGAAGCAATTTTGGTTTTTAGTTTTTAAAATGAGAAAAACAAAACTTCTTAAATATATTTTACTTTTTTAGTTTGGATTTTTCTAACCTGTGCAATATTGCACAGGATAAGCACTTATTACTGCATTATTTTATACTTTCTTTCTCCTTTATTTTCTTTCTCTTTCTCTCTCCATTAATTACACTTTCTCCATTTTATTTTTTAGTCTCTCTTCACCGAATAACTCTCTCGCCGTCGATCACCAACTGATCTAGCCTAGGAATAAAAGAATCAACTTGCCACCATCTCCTGAAAGTGGAAGTACATGATATATGTTGCTGCAAAAACAAGGAATATATACAACATACACTACTACAAAAAGCTTAAATACCGACGGCCAAAATTTATCTCTAAAAGGCAAATATTCCGTCACTAAACACGTTAGAGACATAATTAGAGACAGATTTGATGTGGTCGGTAATTTCCTCGTCTCTAAGCCATTAGAGACAAATTTTATATTCCGTCTTTGATTGGAGACAAAATTTATCCGTCTCTGAATCAAAGACGGATTTTATATATCTGTCTCTAAATGTTGAATTCAAAACACAATAAATCCGTCTCTATTAGAGACAGAATTATCCGTCTCTGAATTCAAATAATTCTGTCTCTAAAATTCCATCTCTAAGCAAACAAATTCGTCTCTGTTGGAGACCGAATTATCCGTCTCTGAATTGATATAATTTTGTCTCTAAAATTCTGTCTCTAAGCCAAAAAATTCGTCTCTGCTGGAGACAGAATTATCCGTCTCTGAATTCAAATAATTTTGTCTCTAAAATTCCGTCTCTTAGCATAAAATTTTGTCTCTATTGGAGATAGAATTATCCGCCACTGAATTCAAATTTTATTTGTCTCTAATCATAAAATTTCGTCTCACAAAACACGTTTTCCATCTCTTGTTAGTCATTATTTTTGTCTATTTAGCAATTAAATGCTTATATAGTTTTTCAAATATTAAATTTTGTTTACTAAATGTAATTCATATAATTCTACAATTTTGTTTACTGATCTGAGCTCCAACTTTCTCACCACTGCGCCGTCGTCCCCACCGCCATCATCAAGTTGTCTGTCACAAATACCCTTTTTTTCTTCCATCTCCGACCATGTCGTCTAATCAAAGGGTTGTGGTGACCAGTGGGAACACATATCTGGGATGAAAATAGTGGTTATGAGGAAGCCGATGATGGAAGATGACGATGGTGGTGATCGGTGATGGATGTCGTGACGGTTGGTGACCGCCGGCGAGAGATGGTGACTGGCGAGAGTTCGTCATAGAAGAGAAACTAAAAAATAAAATAGAGATATGTAATTAATGGAGAGAGAAAGAGAAAGAAAATAAAGTAGAGAGAAAGTATAAAATAATTCAGTAATAAGTGCTTATCTGTGCAATATTGCACAGGTTAGAAAAATCATTTTAGTTTTAAAAACTAGTAATAAACAAAAAATAGTTTTTAAAAATACTTTTGTAAAATTGAATTATAACAAGTTTTTTAGTTTTTAAAAACTAAAAATCTATTTTTGAGAAGAGATTCAAATAGACCTCAAATCTCCATCTAAAACTATACCTTCAACATATTATTTTTTTTGAAAAGGCCAGAAGAATAAAATATATTAGCTCACTAGATGAGCACAAGATGTGCTCACCTAAGACGGGAAAAAATCTCAATTACAAAATGAGCAAAACCACAAAAAGTTTCAAAGTTTCAACATCCCACTGGCACTATTAGAAAAATCTTAAATACCGATGGCCAAAATTTATCTCTAAAAAGCAAATATTTCGTCACTAAACACGTTAGAGATAGAATTAGAGACAGATTTGATGTCGTCGGTAATTTCCTCGTCTCTAAGCCATTAGAGACAGATTTTATATTCCGTCTCTGATTGGAGACAAAATTTATCCGTCTCTGATTCAGAGACGGATTTTACATATTTGTCTCTAAATGTTGAATTCAAGACACAATAAATCCGTCTCTATTAGAGACATAATTATCTGTCTCTAAATTCAAATAATTCTGTCTCTAAACTTCCGTCTCTAAGCAAAATAATTCGTCTCTGTCGGAGACAGAATTATCCGTCTCTAAATACAAATAATTCTGTCTCTAAAATTCCGTCTCTAAATATAGAATTTTGTCTCCATAGAGACAAAACACATTTTCCGTCTCTAAAAACTTTTTTTATCTATTTAGCAATTAAATATTTATACAATTTTTCATATAATTTTTATTTACTATAAGTAATTTATATAATTCTAGAATGTGAGAAAAATAAATTTTAATTGAATCAAAATTGTAATATTAACATAAAAATTCATGTCAAAGTATCAAATGTGTCACTACAACTTTACATAATAATATCAAACTTAAATGTACAACACAAAAAAAAATACATACTGTTGATTTAACAAAAATATATAATGACAAGTAACTAAAGCTAATTCGCCAGGATATAATTAGCTTCTAGTCTTCATCCCTCCATCTTCATAAATATGTCGACTTGGATAATTTGTTTGGTCTTGAATCAATTCAAAAAATATATACAAGTTATTAACTCAACTTAATAGATGTCATCCACTAACAACAGACTATTTTAGTCCAATCTAACCACAACCATGTATCATATACTATATTCAATTCTCTCAATGATGATAAAAACATAAGATATCTTATTTTGGAAAACTTGTAAACCTGAGGCACATGTTTAAACAAAGCAAGCCTACATAGGGTCCAAATGCAAAAGCAAGTGAAATTATAGAAAGTAAAGGTTTTAAATTGCAGCCCGCAACCGCAATTGCGGCCGCAATATTGCTGTAGTCTCCGCAACTGCATCGCACCGCAATTGCGGTGTGATTTGTAATCACGTATTTGACCGCAACGTTACCGCATCATGAGCCGCATCGGACAATTTCTAACATATTCTTTAAACTTTTGTCAACAAAAATTAAAATATTAGAACCTCAACCACCAAAATACTAATGATTTAATGAAAAATCTTACTTTTAACGGTCTATCCACTTTGTATTTCAACTACATATCACTTGGTATTTACTTAGCAAACTAAAACTCTAATATATAGTGGTTAAATTGTATAGTGGCACAGTTGTACACTTAATATAGATTGTGAATATTAAAATTCAATTCACGCCGCAACAGCCGCAATGTGCGTCGCAGCAGCCACATTGACCGCAAACGCAACGTCCGCAGACGCAACCGCATATGTTACTGCAACCGCAATTTAAAACCATGCAAAGTATCAACCACAACATAATATCCAGACTGATTACATAGAGGTTGGGAGTTAACTTACCTAGTTAGTAGAAAATTAAGCCAACATATAAAATCTCTTGCTCATGACATGCATAATCTATTTGTCTTCTCTAGTTTGATCTCATTATAAGCGCTAGTTCCTTTATGCATCTTCTCACTGCAAGAGTACAAGAGCAGACAATCAAACCCAACTCTAAGTCAAAATCTACATCATTGACTTCTCTAGTTTGAACTGTGCAAACCCAACAATGGAAACACAAGAATCAAAAGCAAAACCAATGTGGCTTACATTAATTTGTGATAGCCAGTTGAGCAAACCCAATGATTTGTTGGCTTTGGTGCAAACTCGACCTGTGGCACAGACTTGTAAACCCAATTACAAAAGCACTTACAAAAACAATGGCGGTAGCTTTGACATTCTGCGACATCAGCCATTCGTTAATAGTATTCAAAGAAAACTCATTCTAGCAACAACCTCGATCCTCGCGGTTCAACACCGTGTGAAACCTATTGAAAAAAAAAAATACAAGTTATAAACTTAATTTAATATATGTCATCAACTAGAAGCAAGATATTGCAGTCTAATTCAACCACAACCACATATCATAAACTATATTCAAGTCTCTCAGTGCTGCAAAATAAAAGCATAAATTATCTTATTTTGGCAAACTTGTTCAACCAGAGGCACGTTCTTAAATAAAGCAGGCCTATAAAGTAAAAGGAATTATACATAGTATCAAGTATCAACTACAACATAATATCCAAATCAAATACAAAGAGATTGAGACTTAACTTACCTAGCTAGTAGAAGGTTAATCCAACGTATAAAGTTTCATGACATACATAGTCTCTAGCTCTAATGAATTTCTTGGCCAAATTGCATCAAAACGCTTTCTTTGTCTTCTGTAGCTTTATCCTTGTGAAGTTTCTTTATAAGCTATAGTTCCTTTATGTATTTTCTCAGTACAAGAGCATATAATGTGTGCCATGTTAAAACACATAAGACTTCATGAATTATAACCATCTAGTCTAGGGTGCAGGTAAGCAAAGTAAATGAATCGTATAAAAAATCAACTACAACATAATTAAATGAATCATAATTTAAAATATTAATGGCTTTGTCATATTGTTTAAGCTCCACTAGACAATGGATGATGATACTGAGTGTGGTTATGTCTGGAGAATGTGAATATATCATAGATTTTAAATTATCAATTACATCTAAATTTAATGATCAATCAGTTTTCACTTTCTATTGGTAGAGAATGTCATACAATAACTTAAAGTCATCAAACCAAAAAATTTGTTGTCAAATCAACAGTACTCCAACATGACCATGTGCCTTGAGATATGGGATCAGTTCTCTCTTCTTCAATCAACATCTATCTAAACAATAGCAAGAGATGAACAATATATAAGAATAGCAATTAGCAACAAAAAAAAATTTCTTTAAACAATAACAATAGCAATTTCATGTATTTTCAACAATCTTCATTAATTGGTAAGATATGAACAACAATAGCAATTAGAATTTAGCAAGAGATGAACACAAAAGTAAACTAGCAATTAGTAAGTAAATATGTTACTTGAAACTTTTGGAAGTAGGAGATTGAGGCCGTTGGTAGAGTCGACGAGATGGCCATGTTGTTTCGTTCCTTTGTGTGGACCGACGGACGACCGGCAGACGTGTGGCGTGGCGGAACCGGTGCTACGCGGATGTGAGGGTGAGGGTGAGAGCAGTCCCAATAATCGATCGAGGCAAAGAGAGAAAGGAGTCGCGTTCTATGCAGAGAGAGAAGTTCCGTTCTATGTTTTTATTTTGTTCTTACTTTTCTTTTGTTATCTAATAATCCTTCATATAATTTTTTTTTTAATAAAAAATATATCTTTTTTTCTTTTAGGTAAAATTTTTATATATTATTGACACAAATTAATTATCATCCACTTTTAAAAGAATATTTCGTTCACTTATTTAAAAAAAAATTGATCAATTTTTCCTAGAATGTATCAACTTTTATTTTTGGTCGGCTAAAAATTATCTTTGAACCTTTGTTCTCTAAGGCCCTGTTTGGTTCGGGGTTTTTGGAGGGGAGGGAATAATGAATTTACTTTTTTATCTTGAACCAAAAAATATAAGGATTAAATTATAATGGATATATATAACCAAAAAACAAATCTAATGAGTAGAAGACCAAAAAAAATTTTGTTTTCAAAAAAAATAAAGCTTAAATTTTTAATATTCTAACGAGGATAATTTAGGATTTTAATAAAAAAGTGTGGCTAATTTTGTCAACATAATTAATTATATTTTCTTTCACTTCACGGCCCTGTTTGGTTCGGGGGTTTTAGAGTGGAGGGGAGGGAATATTTTAAATTTTTATGTTTGGTTCAAATTTTTAACGAGGGGAGGGGAGGGAATGATTAATTTACGTTTTTATCCTTAACCAAAAATAAATAAGGATTAAATTATAATGGATATATATAACCAAAAACAAATCTAATGAGTAGAAAACCTAAATTTTTTTGTTGTCAAAAAAATAAAACCTAAATATTTAATATTTCAACGAGGATAATTTAGGATTTTAATTAAAAAGTGTGGATAATTTTGTCAACATAATAAATTATATTTTCTCTCACTTCACCTCCTTAAAAATCCCTCCCCTCACCTCCCCTCCCCCTCGATTGAACCAAACAGCTAACCCTCGATTGAACCAAACAAACCCTAAATTTTATGTTTTCAATTTTATTTTATTTTATTTATGAAATTTCAATTCACATATTTTAAGTAAGTTATTGTTATGACATGTCATTTGTTTTATACATCGGAAATATAAATTGCTCCAGCGATCGAACTCTGGACCTCCCCCTACCTAACCTATGTGTCCCTTAGCTCTTACCACTTGAACTATTCTACGGGGACTATGACATGTCATTGTTAAAACTTTAAAACGTCATTAGTTTAATAATTTAAATATTTAATATCTAAACCTTATTAATTTATTGATAACATCAAATGAAAAATTACAATTTTCAACTAAAGATTGAATTGTTATAATTGTAAAGTAATTTGTATCGGATGTATATCTCATACATTGTATAGGAGAAGTCATAGTTGTGACTTAAAGAAAATGTGTTTATAAAATTATTATAAAAAAATAAAATATCTTATTTTGTTTAAAATTTTGGGTGAACAATGAAAATTTTGGCGGGAAAATTTTTGGCTGGATGAATCTTCGATATTATTTTGTTTAGAGATGGATTTAGGAGACAGATTAATTCAGAGACGAACATATTTCGTCTCTAACAGATCTTTAACTACTTTAATACTAAGTTGACTTATTAGAGACAGATACAGAGACAGAAATTATTAGACACGATAAAAATTTGTCTCTAACATTCGTCTCCAACTACTTTTTAATTTTTAAATTAAAAAAATTATTAACTAGAGACAGATTTGGAGACAGAATATTTTTGAGACAGATATTTCTGTCTCTAAAATCCGTCACTAGTACAAATATTTTAATATTTGTCTCTAAACACTTTTTTCTGTCTCTAATTCCGTCTCTAATAGAGATGAAATAAATTTCGTCTCTAAATTCCGTCGGTATTTAAACTTTTTCTAGTAGTGTGGTGGGATAAAGCAAAAACAAAATCAGTGTCCTCTCCATTCTAAGCATAACCAAGGATTAGTGTACCAAAAATTATAATCAACCAAAAAATATTTGCACTTTGTCTTCAACCACCACCAAACTTAAAGGTGAATATAATCCACTAATTTACCCACATCCAAAGGTTTATATCTTCTACATATTGTTGGGGTAGTGTTTATAAAAGATAGTCATTGTTGGTGACTCGATGACAAACTGTTGAAAAACAATTACAGAATATGCAAAAAACAAAGTTTTTATAAAAATACAGTAATTGAAAAATTGCCAACGAAGGAATTACAAGCTGAGTCGCGGACTAGGTCGCTTTCTTTAAGACGTTTCGTGGTACTGCCAATTGTGCAAGCAGTTCTAAATTTACCGCGACGCCTCCAGGATAAAACAACTTCGATCAAAAGTTTACCGAAATTCTACTGCACTTGTAGAATCCGGCCAAGAATTACACCCTCAATATGGTATAAAGACCATTCATATTTGGTATATAAACCAATCTTATAATGATATAAAAATCATTCCAATATGGTACTTTGACCATTCTCATATGGTATTAAAACCATTCTCTAAAATTCAAGTATTATGGTATAAAGACCATTCTTAAGATTATGGTACTACGACCATTCATAATATGAAGGAACAATGGCACTAATACACCATTCTTAATTTCTTTAGAAAAACGGTGAAACTGTAATCACTTCTAAAACAAATGAATAGTGATACTAATAATAGTACCACATAATAATAGAAATCTTAAATTTCTCTAAACAGTTAAGAACAATGTATGAAACAAATATTTTCAATTTCAATTCATGAATGGAATAATATATGTTCATATAGGAGCTATAGCCGTTTCATTCCTATTCGTTGTTATGATGTTCCATATTCAAATAGCGGAGATTCACGAAGAAGTATTGCGCTATTTACCAGTGAGTGGTATTATTGGACTGATCCTTTGGTGGGAAATGTTCTTCATTTTAGATGATGAAACCATTCTATTACTACCAACCCAAAGAAATACGACCTCTCTGAGATATACTGTTTATGCCGGAAAGGTACGAAGTTGGACTAATTTGGAAACATTGGGCAGGGTTAGAGGGAGGGGGACTGCGAACGCCCGTCCCATGAAGCGCCAGGGGCTTGCTGAAAATCAAAGAAAGGAAAGAAGGTCCATTTTCCCACGTAGTTCGTCGGTCAAACCAACGATTCTCTTCTAAAAGTTATAGAGTTTTTCTAGTTAGACTTCTATCAATGCAATGAAAGAACCATCCCTTCCTATTTCTTTGTCCTATCAGATAGAAATATAAGAAGACCCAAAAGAGCCCTTCTTTACCACTTTAGGGAGTGGGGGTGAAGGGGGGGTTTACATACAACCGAGGCAAAGTGGTTTATGATTGAATCTCAAAGGCATTCTTATCATTTGGTAGATCCAAGTCCATGGCCTATTTCGGGTTCACTCGGAGCTTTGGCAACCACCGTAGGTGGTGTGATGTACATGCACTCATTTCAAGGGGGTGCAACACTTCTCAGTTTGGGCTTAATATTTATCCTATATACCATGTTTGTATGGTGGCACGATGTTCTACGTGAATCCACGTTGGAAGGACATCATACCAAAGTCGTACAATTAGGACCTCGATATGGTTCTATTCCGTTCATCGTATCGGAGGTTATGTTCCTTTTTGCTTTTTTTCGGGCTTCTTCTCATTCTTCTTTGGCACCTACGGTAGAGATCGGGGGTATTTGGCCCCCAAAAGGGATTGGGGTTTTAGATCCTCGGGAAATCCCATTTCTTAATACCCCTATTCTCCTTTCATCCGGAGCTGCCGTAACTTGGGCTCATCATGCTATACTCGCGGGGAAGGAAAAACGAGCAGTTTACGCTTTAGTAGCAACCGTTTCACTAGCTCTAGTATTCACTGGCTTTCAAGGAATGGAATATTATCAAGCACCCTTCACTATTTCGGATAGTATTTATGGTTCTACCTTTTTCTTAGCAACTGGCTTTCATGGTTTTCATGTGATTATAGGTACTCTTTTCTTGATCATATGTGGTATTTGCCAATATCTTGGTCATCTGACCAAGGAGCATCACGTTGGCTTTGAAGCAGCTGCATGGTACTGGCATTTTGTAGACGTGGTTCGGTTATTCCCATTTGTCTCTATCTATTGGTGGGGAGGTATATGAAGGAACGAAACTGTTGATGGAATGAAAGCTCGAATACAAAGAGAACCGGGCTTTTCCAAAGAATTACAGCAGCTTTCCCACTCCCTTTTATTTTTAACTACCCAATTCCTTGTTTGGTTCTGGCCTCTGTTTTGACTTTACTTGTAATTTTTAACAGTGTAATGAACCAGGTACATATCTACCACATGTTAATTAATTTGGTAGAGAAGGATAAAAACTTTTTTTGGATTTCTAAGACTGATTCCTTTTTCTCTTATCTTTCATGCGAATTCTGTAACAAAAGAAAAAAATATAAAGGCACCTATTTTGGATAATTAGTGGTTTAGCTAAAGAAGTTCCTTCCCTCTACTCTAGTATGCTATTGACTTCCTTTGCCAACTGCAATACATAATACATAGTTCCAAGGGAATGAAGATAGGACGTTGTGCGGTAACTACAAGGAAGAATCCTAGCAATAAATCTTTTTAAAAGCCTTCGATCAGTTTAGGTAAAATAATAGGGAGTTTTCATTGTTAAGAGGTGTGTAACGCTCTTTCGAGATGCTTTCATTACTATTGGGATAACGTTCATATTCTTCTTGCGGTAAGGCATCGCTTTACTGTATTTCGAAGAGTTAGCAGTCGAAAGGGAAGAACACTGGGGAACGTTTCAGTTAGCCCGTGCTTCAAGGGAGGAGAACTTATAACAGATAGTAGCCAGGGGATCCTCTTTTACCAAAGTAACTATAACGATTCTAACTCCATTCTAACTGCTTATCCGTTCGCTGAACGAAGGAGAATAAGGGAAGGTGCCAAGCCCGATTACAAGCAAGGAAGCAGAGAAATTCCCCCCTATTGGAAATTCCCCTTTTCCGACTAAGATGACTATTTTAAGGGCGTAGAGGCCGCTCTCAACTACACATAAAAACCTTACTACTTATCGGTTTACGAGCGAAAGTGTGGTGGACACACTGATGACCACTTCTACGCAGTTTTATGATCACTCTTGTCTTACTAGACAGCGGATTCTCCGCATGCCATGTCTGTGCTTTACTGCCTGACTTTACTCTAAAAAGCTCTTTCTTTGCAAGTGGCAAGCAAGCTATAGCTATGGTTCTATGGTTAATGACTTAATGCTTGAAAGAATGGTATTCAGGTTTGGCATGAAGTACACATGGTTAATTCCTTAATTCAGTAAGCATGGTATAAGAAGAGTATCTGATGACTCACTATTTGTGTGTCATTTAGGCCTTTATTCATGAATTATTTCTTGCCAATATGGTGATCAAACCATGTTTTAATCCAATTTCATTAGTTTTATTTACTTTTGAGTCTAGAATTATGTATTAGGAATAATTATGTAATCTGGATGAAAAAGAGTTAGTTTAGAGGCAATTTATGTCAAGGCATGTTATTTGGTTCTGGATCGTCATCAAAGGCATTTACTGATAATGACTGTCAAGACATCATGTTCCGTACAAGTCAACACAAGTCAAGCATTGCTAGAAGACAAAACCTGGGAACGTGCTAGAACATAGTGGAAGGCATCTTTGGAGGATAAGGTTGAAATGGCTGGCTTGCCAGCTGTCAGCATCACAATGATTGTACTATGATTAAGTGGTCCTTCCAAATGGAATATCCTTTATTCCTTGAGCTTTCTCGTCACAATTAAGGTTGCACCCGATCCAAGAAGGATTGTCCTATAAATACACAACCCTAAACCTAAAAATGCATGCTTGAAACTTAGAGAATAGATCTGACAAGAAGAAGAGTAGCTGCGCCGTTTGAAGAGCTATTATGCTGCAGAAGGCGACCGGTGATAACGAGAGGCACGACAGTGTCTGTAGGAGTATCTATTGCATTGTAATGGGTATCACTACTTTACTTGTTATTATTGTTGTTGTTTCTATGCTCACTCTGAGCTAAACTCTTTGTAGTTGAGATTATGTGAAATTTAATATAATGGATGAAGTATTTATGTGAATGAATGATTATTCTTGTGTCATCTTTAACCTTATGTTTTTATGAAAATACATTTATTTCTTTGACTGATCAACTTAGATCTAAATACAAGTTGCATGTGTAGAGACATCTAGCATGTTAATGGAAATAATAAGGTTAATAAGGTTAAGTGGGAGCAGACATGTAATCCCTACCTTTTCATATGGATAAGTTAAGGGCCTTAGTGGGAAACCAAACAAGCAAGTGCGTTTCTGAACTCTAATGGGATTAATAGTGACCTCGACAGAGCCAGTCCATTATACCCTGTTTTAATATCTAACGTTGTAGACATACACCACAAGGCAAGCTTGCTCACAGATGGCACGATAGTAGTTATCATTCACTGCACTTCATTCATGTGTTAAATAGATCATAATCTCAGCTACCATTTCATTCTTGTTTTCAATCATCACTTTACATAACTGTTATTTTATTTTATTAAACAAACCAATTATGCTTTGTTACTATTGCAATAAACTAAACACTTTATCTGAACTTGGAATGCATAACTCATAGACTATTCCCTGTGGGTTCGACACACTCTTTACTTATTACTTGCTACAGTTGACTGCGTATACTTGCGTATTCAAACTACACAACAGTATCCACCACTGATTTTTATGCAAATCACTCTATGAATGTAGAAGAATCTGTGGTGGTTGTCTAATAGATAGAGCAAGAAAGCTAGGAGCAGCAAGGGCTGTGATTGGCGAATCTATAGTTTCTGGTTACTCTCTTTCTCTAAAGGTTTTGAAAATGCAATCCTACAAGTACTGTTTCAGCAAGTAAGATTTTGATCCCCAACGACAAGCGAACGGGCATTTTCGGGGACTAGCCCGCTTCCCATTACTCAAGCAAGAGGGAAATTCCGAGCACATAATTAAGGGAGCCATGGAAAGGTGACTGAAACACCAGAAACGGCGACTACCCGAGCTAATGATAGAGGCAAGAAGACTTTCCGGCCAAGTCCCATTAATTGATCATAACGATATCGTGGAAATGCAGCGCGGACCCATATATATAGAAACAGAAACATAATCACCTTGATACTAAACCAGATCGAGCCCGGGATCCTATTGAAAATGGGAAGATCTAGGATAGGCGGCCAACCTCCTGGAGAGAGCAATGTGCATGGACCAGGTGAGTAGGGATGCAGCTCCGTAGACCGCTCTAATTCTCATTGGATCTCGGTTGTTCTTAACAGCGATGGCTATTCATTTAATTCTTCGGGTAGCACCATTAGATCTTCAACAAGGTGGAAATTCTGGTATTCTTTATGTAAACCAGCCAGATTGGCATTCACCAACAAAGACTAGCACATCGCTTACTGATGAAAGACCGTCTGCTGGATACACCATTCCTACTATTGCTGAATCGAACAAAATAGCGATTCTGAAAAAAATTCTTTTTTTTAGGAGTTGGGGAATCTATGCCTAATCTATTAGAATAGGTCTAGGCTGGCAGGTCGAAGCCTAAAGACTTTCAAGGTCAAAACCATTCCGCTCAAAAACCAGCCTTCAAAGAAAGTCATAGACTGGCGGACCGCATACGCGCTTACTTTTTTTTGTTTGATAGGCTGATCCCTAGGCTGAAACTGATATGCTTCTATCACACTCTTCTTTCGCCTCAATGACGATGAATTAGGGTTGTAGAGCGGGTCAATCCTTGGAGCTTTCTCCATGCCCGATAGAGAAAACTTGGTGCGAATCGGGGTACATACGCTCCTGCTCGTCTAACTAATGTACTGATGTAATTCCTAATATGGCTGCCCGGAGAATCCATAGCTGCTAAGGAAGAGGGTCGAGCCATAACGAATTGATGTGGCGTAGCGGCGACTGGAATCAATCTGAATGAAGCTTCAAGCGTAGTTCTGGGGCTTCTCCTATACCCCGCCTATATGGAGTGGAGGAAGATTTGGTGGGGAAGGTCATAGTGAAGTCAGCAAGCTGGAAAGTCGCCACCCCTCTTTGATTGTGCACAGCCCCTGCCACGAGACACCTAATCGAAGAAGTGCCTTCCTCTGATCTTTTTTATAATTCAACATCCAGTTCATAGAGAACTGCCTACTCCCACCTCGACCGAGAAAGAGATCTAATCTTTTAAGAAAGTAAAGCAGGAATAGATGGCCTGCCCCTAGCTCTCAAAAATTTCTATATTTTGCTATCAAAGGAGTGCTTTCATTCCCTGCCACCTGCTTTTATAATTGGCTGTTCCTTACCGGCATCTCAAGAAAAAATCTTTCATGATCTATTCTTCCGGAATTGGATAGAGAATAGTTGGGATATTCCACTGGGAGGGAGAGGCGGGGGTGACATCAGAAGTAGGATCGTCGAACGGATAGCAGCATAACATTGAGAATTGACTCGTCGGATTAACCACTTAGACGGAGAGTTCCCCATATTCCATTTCATTGGCAACCGAAATAGATCTAAACAGCGTGCCCGGAGCGAAGGAAGGGCTTCAAAAATTAATGGAAAAGTATAAAATCAATGAAAGGCCCAAATGTAGCCTTTGTGTGCGGAGCAAGCCTACACTGGCTGAGATGAAGAAAATGTCGACACCGATGAAATGTTTGAAAACATAGACAACGGAAGGGAAGAAGTCACTCTCAATCCGATCTAGCAAGAAATGCTATACCGATAAAGTAAAGCGAGAAAGCTCATTAAGAAAGAGAAGGCCATCTTCCATCCGCCTTTTAGTTTTAGATAGGGCGAGGCTAGTACGAGACTCCGAACCACGACGGATCTTGTCTTAGGAAATAGAATGGGACGGGAGGCCTATCTGACCTTTTGTTTGATTCCATTTTCCAACCCTTTCTTTAGATTCAACCTGGAATGCAAACAAGGAAGGAAAGGGCTGAAATCTCCATATCTGATCCAGCAAAAAAAACTTGACCTTAGCAGTGATAGAGATAGCATAGCTGTAGACAGGGGGAGGGCCCGGATTACCTTTTCTATTAAAATAAGGAAGGGAATCGCTTTGATTGCTTGCGACAGCTTATCGATGCTCGTTAGCGGTGAAGTCCCTCAAACCAGAAGTTTCAAAAGCGGGCCTACGAGAGAAATTAACTTTACATACTAATATCGCATACCGAAGGGAAGGCCTAATTGTACCACTCCCCCTGACCTTCCGCCTGAACTGATAGAAGTTGGCTTGAGCTGAGCGTCTCTTACAAAAAAGGTGCCCTAGTCGCCTCGGTGGAATGCATTGAAGAAAGGAATCCACTCTCTCAACCCTTTCATTTTATTTAATAGAATGGTAAGCCGGTCTTATTCTTTTATACGAGTAAACAACTTCTGCTCTAACTCCTTGAGGAAAAAGTCTTGCATCTCGCCCAGAAAGAATAAGCGAAAAAGTACTACTATTGGCCTGGCCCCACAGATATGAAGAGGGAGCTTAGCGACCTATCCTGTACCTGTAAATAAGCGAAGCTATCAAGTAAGGCAAGCTATAGCAAGGGAGTGAGTAAAGAATTTTAGTAGTGATAGAAAGGAAGCACGGATAACAAGTTGTTATTCTAAAGTCTCATTTATATAAACAATACCGGCTTAAAAGGCAGTCCATCCTGCTAGTTCATGATTGATAGTTGTCAGGTAGGCCGCCCGTTGTTTTAAGTTCGATCATTGACAAGGTTCAAAGAAAGGGTAACCCACCTATCGTTGTGAAATAAGAGCACTCGATCGAAGACAATGTCAATTGGCCAAGCCATAAGCACGATGAGCAAGCCACCCTGGTGCCAAGCTAAGTTCCAAGCTAAAGACAAGGATCACATCTATAAGAGCAAAAGCAAAGACCCGAATATCTTGAACTCAAAGAAAACCAAGCTTTCATACCAGGCAATCGAAGATGAGCCAAATCGTTCTCTATTGAATCGTAGTCTAGAGCCAAATGAAACTGATTCCACTTGACTTGAGCAAGAATAAGTCAATTTCCCACGGTCAAGCCTAGTAGAGCTCCTAGTCCGACAAGACTAGCAAACATGCTACCAAAGAAAGGAAGGGAAAGAGATCGGAAAGCACGCAACCAAACTGAACGCCAGCGCTTTCACTGGGAAAGTCTCCGTCTCTAGCCACATTAAAGCCCGGATGGAAAGCCCTGGGAATGAAATAAGTTACTCTACCCTACGTCGAACAAGAGTTGGCTTCCTTTCTAAAAGGCCTACTATGCTGCCTTTCTTGGCTTGCTGCCTTAGCTAGCTCCCTTTCGTACCGGTTCCCCAATGGACAAACCCGTGGAGATAACGAGATTGACTAATGATTTTATCGGTGAGAAGAATAGCCCCACTCCTCAAATATTCTATTTTAGTTAGCTACTCACTCAGTCCACAGATTAGTCAAAATAGAACTAGACAGATCAAGGAGAGAGAAGGATCATCGATCAGTCTTAGCTATGGTTCCATTTCTTTATTCAGTCAGCAAGGCAGAAGAGGAAAATTAAATAGATAGAGTAGATCCTATTCGTTATGGATTAGATAGAAACCTTACCTTAGCGTGATTCCATGCCTGACTTTCCCGATAGCGGAATCTATAGATGTTCCCATGGTCCAGTGCCAAAAAAGGGAAGCTTATCGAAGGGAGGAGTGGAAGCTGCCAATGCCCTGACCAAGAGACGACTTATATCTACATCCATCAACAGAAAAGCCAAGCCAGTGAAAGCTCTCTTCTAGGCCCGCATCAGACTCAATAGCTGCAGTTACGGATTCCATTGCGACAAGATCGTATTCTTCCTTTTCTGATTATAATAAGAAATTGATGCTCCTGTCGGGCTATTCATTCTGTCCCTCCCCTAAGCCCGTCCATTCTATCGTTCGAATAACATCTCTCTCATCCCTCTAGCCAGCCGGTGGAGCTTATTCCTGCTTTACCAGAGAGGTTGCAGCCCTATCCCTTTCGTCTCCTATCTAAGAGCATCTTCGAACGTTGTGAACTCAGAACTCTCTTTTGACTTTACCGCAACATCAGCTCTTTGAATGATACTCTGCAACTGTTTTGCTTAGTCGAGCCTCTTTAACTCCCCTATTTAAAGATGAATCTCTTTTCGTTCTTCCCTCACCTCAGTTGATGTCTTCGAAGTCGTAGATCGAGTGAATGCGGTTGCAGGTCTAGCTCCATTCCCGAAGCCGGTTGACTTAGCTTTCTTCTAAGTCTTCCGTCTAGTAGTGGAAGGGAATCCATCCGACATTTCTTCTTTCCTTCAGGTGGTGAAATTCCTATCATAATTGCTGTAGCAGGAGCGATGTCAAAGTTAATCTTGTAGTGAGGGGCACCATTACAGTTGTGTTTTTATCGCTTTCTCTTTTAACAAGTAGTAAGCAGCCCTCTCTCCCTTACACCCTGAAACTAGGTCTTTAAGAAGGGCTCCTCCTACTGGCTTCAATCAGCCCCATACTGATGAAAGGGCTATGCATCATAATGAGGTATCACATTCTACACACCCATCTATCTATTCTGAACCTAGCTTAAGCTCGTTTATCAAAAGAGGCCAGAGCCCAATGTTACATTGTAAATACTTGAGGGAGTGAGACGCCCACCCACGCTAACCAACGATCCAATGCGCTTGAGTGGATGAACAGGATCCCTTGTTGGAAGGATAAAATCTTCCCAGAGTGCCCTATTACAGATTACAGACGGGCGATCAAGGGTGGAACTAAACTAATATTATTGAGTTTGAAGTCCTTTGTTTGAGAAAAGAATGAGAGAAGGTCGCTGAAGTCACCGCTTTAAGATCTTAAGATCAAGGTCTAAGAAATGTTGATGACCATGACTAGATGCATTCCCGTGCGGTCTTAGACCCGAGTGAACCTATTACAGGAGAGATGCATTCAATCCAGTCTTGGCCTATCTCAATCCAATCTCGGATTTACTAGTAGCTAGGTAGTTCCTGAGTAAGGAGTTAGAGTTGTAGCGGATAACAGATCTGATATCTTATATATATAGTTCCTCTTTCCTTGCTTCTTAGTTTGTCTAGGAGCAGGAGTAATAAGTCATAAGTAGTGGTGAATCCGTGTAGCTGTCAGCTGGTAGTTTGTAATTATCACCTGGTAGCTGCTTTTCGAGAATGATGTCTGATCTTCTGGTGTGGTATAGCCTTTATAGAATATTCTCTTCCCCTGGAATTCTCTCTCTCTCTATTGAATCTGCAGCTGTTGGGATATAAGACCAAGTAACTCCCCAATACTTCACACCATGTTTCAAGAGGCTTTCACTAGTGTAATGTACTGCTTCCTTTCACTTACAGTAGGGTATGAGAGTGGGTTTGAGTACTCAATAGATACAATAAATCATTGCTTGAGTTTAGGGCAGTCTTTGAACCTTTTCTCGTGTGCGCTGGTGCATTACTAGAGGTGAGAATTGACCCACTATAAAGCGATAAGGACAGATGTTTTACCCTACTGGTGTTTTAAACCTAACTTCTGTACTCTTTGCGAGGCTGTTCCAAGTGTGTAGGACCCACATCTTGCTCATCTACCCCTGTCTTACAGTAGCAATGGACGTAGTTCAATAACATTCACCTTAGCTTAGTGGTACCTTAGTCAATACTATATGGATTCCCTATTGCTATGCTATGCTAGCTTCCTTTGGAATACAACCTTGCACTGGGAACAATTGACTTCCCGCTATCGTATATTCTACAGTAAGAGCTGCTGTCGATTCTGGTAGCATTCCAAGTCTTAAGTAGTCCATTCGTTAAGCATTGGAATTCCCAGCAATTCCTTCTCTTTCTGTCTATCGTTTATCTTTTTATTTTTTGAGAGTGAAGTTCCTCTCCTTTTAGATGTGCATTCCCTATCTTTTTAGTCTCTTGAATATTCTATTTAGAGTTAAGAGGTGTCTATGCCACTAACCAACTCCTTAAAGAAATACAAGAGCTTCTCCGGCAGGCAAACCACTAGAAGTACCCATCGAGTCGAGCAATTGGATGCTAAGAAAGGTTTCTTTCTGGGCTAAATTCTAAGCCTATAGATTGAATTAGGAGAGCAGAGGTTTAATCCAAAACCAGGAAAGCAAGCTATATCGAAGCCCAATGCCAAGCACAGCCCTAAACTACAAGTGAAGAAATTGGGTTCCACTAAGCGCCCTTAACCCGACACAAGATGGGACCCTATTAGGTAGGATAGTGGGCTTAGTCAGCCCAACATAGGCTGTCTACCAAAAAGGGGAAGTTCCCGTGATTTAAGGTTTCTGGATATCCTACCCTAAGACGAGAGGGTTGGGCTTAGAACAAGACCCATCTGTGGATAAGATCACATTTTCATAACAAAAGGTGTACACGTTCGGCCTTACTCAAGGTAATGGGCCAAACCTAACGTGTCCAAACAAATTGGATCTTTTTGTATGACAAAACCACATATTGGTAATTTTTTTCAGTAATTTATTTCCTCAAGCAATAGGGTTTTACCAGTCCCAGCAGAGCCTGTGATGAACACGGATTTTCCCTGAGGGATGGCAGACAAAATATTCTTTTGCTCGTTTCCCCATTCTATTGGAGTGAAGGTTAGCCCAATGTTAGCATTCAGATCCATTTTCCTGGCCCGGAAATGCCACCTTTTCCTGGCTTTCCAAACAAAGCCCAAGTCCAGTCCATCTAATTAATTTTTTTCCCATTCCAGGACGGCCCAGGCCGCTATCCGAGTGAAATCGGCAAAAGCAAGTTTACCTTACTTATATTAATAATATAATTCGTTCTGCTGTCAAAAGTAGGGGAAAGTGTCTGATCCTTTCAATCAAGCGATAGAGGCAGAGGCTTTACTTCTTTAGCCTACGTTAGGACTGCTGTCGAGTGATGATTGTTCGAGGGGAGTTCAATCATGAAGCTGGGTACAAATAAGCCAGTAAAAGACAAGTATAAGTCAGTGAAAGAGGAGTAGTTAGGGTACGACAAAGCACGCCTGGTACGTAAGCGAATACGGATCACGTGGGTTTGTACTGATCCGCTTTCGAGCTGTCGAGTGAGGATTGCTCCATCTATGAAGAAAGGACGCAGGGGGGCTCTCTTATTATATGATAAAGGGGGGTACTCTCTTCTCCGATGTGCGCTATATTATTTTGTTCTATTTCTGAAAGAGTTTTCGGGATTAAGCCACGTGGCGATACCCGCGAAAAACGAAAGACTCTTTTTTTTTCGCTTAGAGCTTCCCACGTCTATAAATAGAAGCTGCTTTCTCTATTTGGAAAAGCAAGGGGAGATAGATATGGATCCACCAGTTACCACTTTAACGCTTTTTCAAATTGAGCAAGCTATTATTATAGTAGAGAACGCAAAGCTCTAGCAGGAGCAAACCCTGGCTGCCTTCTAGGAGCACATGCCTCCTGTCGAGGAGGAGGTCCTGGTAAAGCGGATACAAGAGCTCCGGGACGATATTAGTGCTCTTGAAGAAAGAAGGAGGGCTCTCATCCGAGAGCGCGAATTGCTGCTTATCAGGGCGGCCTCCATCATCCGCAGGAGACCTGGGGCAAACAACTAAGAAGTCCTTTGTTTTTGCTTTTCTTTGAACTTAATATGTTGTTTACTTTGTTGTAATGTTGTGTTTAGTTGTGTGGCTGGTTTGTCTATGTGTGCGTAAGCTTCATAAAGGGTCCACTCTTTCTAGAAGATTTAAATAAGTGTCTGTAGATGCAAAGTAGTGTGTTTTAATGTATGGTGTTATTTGTCTTTTTTAGTTGAGATCTACTCCGGATGCTTACTGGAGATAGACTCCTATCTATGCTAACTATCTTTGAATGGTTTTATTTTTTATGTTTGCATGTATGGTATGGGAAAAGCCCTAGTTGTAAATCTTTACTACTTATGAAAATATAATAAATAATAATGTTCGTAAAAATGTGCTGAAAATTTAGAAGGTGTAAGCTCAGTGTACTGGAGATGGGCTTATTAAGCCTTTCTAGCTTTGAAGCAAACTTCTTCCTTGACTCCCCCCTTCTTTACTATTTCAAGCTTGATTTTCATTAAAAAAAGTGATGTCCCTGATGTCCGAGCAATTCAGACTAGATTCTCAGAACCTATGCGACCCTCTGAGTCCTTGGTTGGACAGGAATAGGAGGAATCAAAAAAGAGAGTTCCTTTAGTCATTATACTGGGGAAAGCGTACGAAAGCGGCCTGGTCGACTACGAGAAGTCACTTAAGCTTGGCTGAGATCCTTTCTTTGTACCAAAGCAAAAAAGGAAGGATAGTACCGTCAGTGTCATCACTTAATCGGGTACATTTGGGTTGGTGGAAACTAGGTCCACGTGTCAAAGAAGATCTCCGTTATGGAGTCCCTTCTAAGCAGGCTCAGGATATGGGCAGCACATATGACAGACGATCAGGGAATTTTCTTCTTTTTTTAATAGAGTACCAGACTTATCACACGGCTATATGACCAAAGATCAGGTCTCCGACCAAACTTCCCTTAGCTACTTTGAAACAAAACATTTCACACTTAATTAAAAGGGCTTAATGATGCCATAGTCTGTACATGATGACTCACTATTTGTGTGTTATTTAGGCCTTTATTCATGAATTATTTCTTGCCAATATGGTGATCAAACCATGTTTTAATCCAATTTCATTAGTTTTATTTACTTTTGAGTCTAGAATTATGTATTAGGAATAATTATGTAATTTTGATGAAAAAGAGTTAGTTTAGAGGCAATTTATGTCAAGGCATGTTATTTGGTTCTGGATCGTCATCAAAGGCATCTACTGATAATGACTGTCAAGACATCATGTTTCGTACAAGTCAACACAAGTCAAGCATTGCTAGAAGACAAAACCTGGGAACGTGCTAGAACATAGTGGAAGGCATCTTTGGAGGATAAGGATGAAATGGCTGGCTTGCCAGCTGTCAGCATCACAATGATTGTACTATGATTAAGTGGTCCTTGCAAATGGAATATCCTTTATTCCTTGGTCTTAGTAGTCACAATTAAGGTTGCACCCGATCCAAGAAGGATTGTCCTATAAATACACAACCCTAAACCTAAAAATGCATGCTTGGAAACTTAGAGAAGAGATTTGAGAAGAAGAAGAGCTGCTGCGCCGTTTCAGCTACTCAGTTGCAGGAGGCAGCCTGTGATAACAAGAGGCACGACAGTGTCTGTAGGAGTATCTATTGCATTGTAATGGGTATCACTACTTTACTTGTTATTATTGTTGTTGTTTCTATGCTCACTCTGAGCTAAACTCTTTGTAGTTGAGATTATGTGAAGTTTAATATAATGAATGAAGTATTTATGTGAATGAATGATTGTTCTTGTGTCATCTTTAACTTTATGTTTTTATGAAAATACATTTATTTCTTTGACTGATCAACTTAGATTTAAATACAAGTTGCATGTGTAGAGACATCTAGCATGTTAATGGAAATAATAAAGTTAATAAGGTTAAGTGGGAGCAGACATGTAAACCCTACCTTTTCTTATGGATAAGTTAAGGGCCTTAGTGGGAAACCAAACAAGCAAGTGCGTTTCTGAACTCTAATGGGATTAATAGTGACCTCGACAGAGCCAGTCCATTATACCCTGTTTTAATATCTAACGTTGTAGACATACACCACAAGGCAAGCTTGCTCATAGATGACACGACAGTAGTTATCATTCACTATGCTTCGTTCATGCATTAAATGGATCTTAATCTCAACTACCCTTTTAATCTTGTTTTCAACCATCACTTATTATAACTGTTATTTTATTTATTGTGTTAAGAATCAACTATGTTTTGTTACCATTACAATAGACTAAACACTTTACTTGAACTTGGAATGTATAACTCATAGACTATTCCCTGTGGGTTCGACACACTCTTTACTTATTACTTGCTACAGTGGACTGCGTATACTTGCGTATCACATTTCACACGAAACAAGTTTTTGGCGCCGTTGCCGGGGAATAGCGTAGTTTTAAGTTCCATTTTCATTTACTGTAGTTTTAGTTTATTGTTGTTATTTGATCTTTTCTGTCAAGTGGTTTATCTACAGGGTGCGTTGACATTGCATGCGTAGATTACTTACACCAGAGTACAGACCAGATCCTGAGATAGAAAGAACATTTAGAATTCGTAGGAAGAATACAAGAGGCAATCAGAGGCAAGACACTGGTGTTGGTTTGGTTTTTGAAAACACAAGTGAACAAATTCAATTTTCTGGCTCTAGTTCAGAAGAAGTAACCATGGCTGATCCTGAAGAACACCCAGCTGCAAGAGGGCAGAACCCTCCTGTTGAACCTCAAAATCCTGACATTATTGGTATTGCCAATGATAGAGGGAGGAGCATAAGAGATTATGAAGTGTTTGATTATAATTCTATGAACACTGGCATAGTTAGAGAGGAGATTACCACTGCTGCGTTCGAGTTCAAGCCTATGATGTTCCAAATGTTGCAAACTATTGGACAATTTAGTGGAGTTGCTACTGATGATCCTCACTTGCACCTTAGACAATTCTTGGAGGTTGCGAGTAACTTTAAAATTCCTGGAATTACTGAGGACGCTTTCAAGTTGAGACTCTTTCCTTACTCATTAAGGAATAGAGCAAAGAGTTGGCTTAACTCTCTAGAGCCTAATTCCATTACCACTTGGAATACTCTAGCAGAGAAGTTTTTAGCCAAATACTTCCCTCCTGTCAAGAATGCAAAAATGAGGAATGAAATCACTTCATTCAGACAAGGAGAAGATGAGACTTTGTTTGATGCATGGGAGAGATTCAAAGAGATGCTGAGACAATGTCCACACCATGGTATTCCTGTGTGTATCCAACTTGAGACATTCTATAATGGGTTGGTACCTGCTTCAAGGAATATGCTAGATGCATCAGTGGTGGATCCCTATTGTCAAAGTCTTATACTGATGGTTTTGAACTGATTGAGAGCATTATTGCTAACACATATCAGTGGCCAACTGTGAAGGCTAACCCTCAACCAACTAAGAAGGCTGCTGGTATGCATGAAGTCAGTGAAACTACTGCACTAGCTGCTCAGATAGCTTCTACGCATACCATGTTGAAAAATTTGCTTACTACTTCAGAGAAGCCTGCTACTAAGACTGCTAAAGCATTGACTAGTGGAGCTGAAGCTTCATGTGTGTATTGTGCTGGTTCTCATTTGTTTGAAGACTGTCCTGCAAATCCTGCAAGTGTAAACTATGTGGCTAGGAACAACAGCCCATATAGCAACACTTACAATCCTAATTGGAAGAACCATCCAAATTTTTCCTGGTCTAACAATCAACAGAAGGCAACACCTCTAGTTGCCAACACTAATCAACTGGAAGGTATTTTGAAAGCATTTATGCAAGAGACCAAGAGTTTTGCTGCTGAGACAAAAAATCAAATTACTGCCCAAGGGGTTAGTATAAAGAATTTGGAGACTCAAATGGGGCAGATTGCTACTGCCTTAACTTCAAGAGCTAGTGGTTCACTTCCAAGTACCACTGAATCACCTGCTTCTACTTCAAAAGATAAAGGGAAAGAAACTTGCAAAGTTATTTCATTAAGAAGTGGAACAGAGTATGAAGGCCCCAAGATGCCTGAATTGGCTTCAAAAGGCAAGACACAAGTTGCCTCTGCACCTGTGAATGACGATATTCAACAGGCAAGCCAGAAGTTACCTACTGAAGTTATAACCAAACAGAAGACTAAAGTACCACAGAAGAAGACGAGGCCTGATAAGACTATGGCTGGCATTGATATGACATTACCTCCAGATCCTTGTCCTATTGATGTTCAGAAGCTAATGAATGAGAGACCACCTCCTCCATTTCCTCAAAGGCTGAGAAAAGCTAAAGAGGTACAACAGTACAACAAGTTCATTGAGATGATGAAGCAACTGCATATCAACATACCACTCATTGAGGCAATTCAGCAGATGCCTAATTACTCAAAGTTCATGAAGGATGTACTAATAAAGAGGAAGAGGATTGGTGAGTTCGAGACTGTGGCACTTACACAAGAGTGTAGCCAAATGGTTCAAGGTAAGTTACCACCAAAATTGAAAGATCCTGGTATCTTTACTATACCCTGCACCATTGGAGATGTACATGTAGGTCAAGCTCTATGTGACCTAGGAGCAAGCATCAATCTGATGCCTTTATCTGTTTTCAATAAATTGGGTATTGGTGCTGCTAGACCAACAACCATTACTCTTCAACTAGCTGACAGAAGCATATGCTACCCACAAGGGAAGATTGAAGATGTGCTGGTTAGGGTTGACAAATTTGTCTTCCCTGCTGATTTTATCATTATGGATTTCACTGCTGATGAAGATACTCGCATACTTTTGGGAAGACCATTCCTTGCTACTGGAAGAACATTGATTGATGTAGAGAAAGGAGAAGTAACCATGAGAGTTAACAACCAAGAAGTCAAGTTCAACATTCTCAATGCTATGAAATTTCCTACTGAGAAGTTAGAGGTTGTATCACAACTGCAAAGTTGGGATTCTCTAGTACACAAGCAATTCATGAAAGATTCTGATCATTTGAAGAAGATTCCTTTTTCTCATGAAGACAAGGAATTGGTAGATGATGAAGTTACAAAGGAAAAGTCCATTATCAATTGGGCTGGAAGATATGAAGTATTAGAAATACCACCTGATGCTAAGAAGGAGAACATTCCTTCAGTTTTAAAGCCACCTGTTTTAGAATTAAAACAATTACCTTCACATTTGAAGTATGCATTTCTGGAGACAAGTCAGCAGTTGCCTGTTATCATTTCTGCTGATTTGACTGTTAAACAAGAAGAGAGCCTAATATTGTTGCTGAGAAGATACAAGAGAGCCATAGCTTGGCAAATGGCTGATATTAAGGGTATAAGTCTCACTGTTTGTATGCTCAGAATCTTACTTGAAGAAAATTCCAAGAACAGTGTGGAATGTCAAAAAAGGCTGAACCCCATTATGAAAGAGGTAGTGAAGAAGGAGATAATCAAATGGTTAGATGCTGGTATTGTTTATCCTATCTCTGATAGTGTGTGGGTTAGTCCTGTTCAATGTGTTCCTAAGAAGGGAGGCATGACAGTAGTTGCCAATGAGAAGAACGAGTTAATCCCCACCAGAGCTGTAACAGGGTGGAGGATATGTATGGACTATAGAAAGCTTAACAAAGCCACAAGGAAAGATCATTTTCCTCTGCCATTCATTGATCAGATGTTGGATAGATTGGCAGGCAAGGAGTTCTATTGTTTCCTTGATGGATATTCTGGATATAATCAGATAGCTATAGCTCCTGAAGATCAAGAGAAGACTACTTTCACATGTCCCTATGGTACCTTTGCCTTTAGTAGGATGCCATTTGGATTGTGTAATGCCCCTGCTACTTTTCAGAGATGTATGATGGCATTATTCTCTGATTTGATTGAATCTGCTATGGAAGTATTCATGGATGATTTTTCTGTCTTTGGAGAGTCATTTCAAGGATGGTTGGATAACTTGGAATTGGTTTTGACAAGGTGTGAAGAGAGTAATCTGGTGCTGAACTGGGAGAAATGTCACTTCATGGTAAAAGAAGGAATTGTGTTGGGTCATAGGATTTCTAAGAAAGGATTAGAAGTGGATAAAGCTAAAGTGGAAGTGATTGAGAAGTTGCCTCCACCAACAAATGTTAAAGGAGTCAGAAGTTTTCTAGGACATGCTGGATTCTATAGAAGGTTTATCAAGGATTTCTCTAAGATTACAAAGCCTTTATGTCAACTGCTACAGCATGATGTGCCATTTCAATTTTCTAAGGAATGTCACAAGGCCTTTGAAACATTGAAGACTGCTCTGATCACAACACCTGTGATTGTCGCTCCTGACTGGACAAAACCATTTGAACTAATGTGTGATGCTAGTGATTTTGCTATTGGAGCTGTGTTGGGTCAGAGGCATGACAAAGCTTTCCATTCTATCTACTACGCCAGCAGAACATTGACAGAAACTCAGCTGAACTACACTACTACAGAGAAGGAGTTATTGGCAGTTGTGTATGCCTTTGACAAATTCAGATCATATCTTGTTGGTACAAAGGTGGTGGTGTACACAGATCATTCAGCTATCAAGTACCTACTTACAAAGAAGGATGCTAAACCAAGGCTTATCAGATGGGTATTGCTGCTGCAAGAATTTGATCTAGAGATTAGAGACAAGAAAGGTGTTGAAAATCAGGTTGCTGATCATCTGTCAAGACTACCTGAAGAAGTGCAAAGACATGACAGGTATGTAATTAAAGAGCAATTTCCTGATGAACAACTCCTAATGATAACTAATGATAAGACACCTTGGTATGCTGACATTGTAAATTATCTGGTTGGAAAACACTTACCCCCTGATTTTAATTATCAACAAAAGAAAAGATTTTTGTCTCAATTGAAAAATTATTTTTAGGATGAACCATTTTTGTACAAAAAGTGTGCTGACCAAATAATGAGAAGATGTGTAGCAGAAGAAGAGGCAAGACAGATCTTATCACATTGCCATGCTTCACCTTATGGTGGACATTTTGCAAGTGTGAGAACTGCTGCCAAAGTTCTTCAGTGTGGCTATTATTGGCCATCATTGTTTAAAGATGTCTATAATTTTGTGAAACAATGTGATAGATGTCAGAGAACTGGAAATGTGTCTAACAGACATGAGATGCCTCTTACAAACATTTTAGAAATTGAATTATTTGATGTTTGGGGTATTGATTTTATGGGACCATTTCCTCAGTCCTTTGGTAATCTATACATCTTAGTTGCTGTAGACTATGTGTCTAAATGGGTGGAGGCAATTGCTAGTCCCACCAATGATGCTAGAGTGGTAACCAACTTTTTAAAGAAAAACATCTTCACTAGATTTGGCACTCCAAGAGCAATCATCAGTGATGAAGGCTCACATTTTCGTAACAAATTTTTTGAGGAGTTGCTGGCCAAATATGGTGTAAGACATAGAGTTGCCACTGCTTATCATCCACAGACAAGTGGGCAAGCAGAGTTATCAAACAGAGAGATCAAAAGAATTTTAGAAAAAATGGTTAATCCATCAAGGAAAGACTGGTCTAAACTGTTAGATGATGCTCTGTGGGCCTACAGAACTGCTTTTAAAACACCTTTGGGAATGTCCCCATTTAGATTAGTTTCTGGAAAGGCTTGCCATTTACCAATAGAGCTTCAATGCAAAGCCTTTTGGGCTACTAAGAAACTTAATTTTGATTTTAAAGCTTCTGGTAAGGCAAGACTTTTGCAACTATCTGAGTTGGAGGAACATAGGATGTTTTCTTATGAAAATGCTGAAATGTACAAGGAAAAAACTAAAGCCTGGCATGACAAAAAGATACAAAAGAGAGAGTTGGTAGAAGGTCAAAATGTTTTACTCTACAACTCTAGGCTTAAGTTATTTCCTGGTAAATTGAAATCAAGATGGTCAGGACCATTTAAACTTTTGAAAATTTATCCTTATGGTGCTGTTGACCTTCTTGATGAGACAACTGGTAAAGAATTCAAAGTGAATGGTCAGAGAGTGAAAAGCTATTGGGGTGATGACTCAAGGAAGAGATTCACCACCACCCTTGATGATTCTTAATCATGATTTTACAAGTCAGGCTGAGGACTTTCTGAAAACCAAGCGCTTGCTGGGAGGCAACCCAGCATTCTAATAAATTTTTGTTGTTTTTAGTTTTGTTAATTTCAGGTAATGTGTGAAAATAGATTGCTGTTGGGAGGCAAGGCACTAGTTATCTCTAGTTGCCTTTGTCTAGTTGGCTGAGTGATGACAGATACGGTGACTGGCACCATTCTTAAGCTCTATGCCAACCAGATGAACCAAAGAAGAAGATTGAAGTTTTGAGGACTTGGAGAAGTCCTGAGGAAAAGGCATGCCAGAGGTTATCAACATAAAGCTGGATACTGGTTACTGATGAGCCAGTAATTATCAGAAGTTACCACGTGGCATTTGGCAGACAAAGTGACATCACGCGCTGAACTAGCCGTTGCATTGATTTAGCGTGTAAACCGGTTTTCCAACGGTTAAACCCACATCATCCGCCATCATTCATCATTATCCCAACGTCCATAAAACTTTTCCATATCTTTTCCATCAATATCCGTACAAAAAAAATATAACCACCCATTACCTTCTATATAAACCAACCCTTATCACTCATAAACCCTTTACACCGCAAATTTCTTAACCTACTATTCTCTATACTTTCTGCAAACAAGTTCTACATACCCTTACCTTTCAAAACACCCCATCGTTTCATCAATCCTTATCACGCAATCATGTCAACTGGAAAGAGGCAAGTGATCACTGCTGCCATGCCTGAAGATGAAGAAGATTATGATCTGTTTGTTAATAGCGATGCTGCTGAACGCTATGAAGTTTTCAACTCCAAGCAAATACATATTGAACGTGGATTCATATTCAACGCTGATTTTGAGCGTTTGGAGATTAGAGAAGACCTTGAGATGATCATCCATTCTCTCAAGTGGCAGAAGTTTGTTGCACATCCCTCAAGTTACAACACTCAACTAGTGAAAGAGTTTTACTCTAATCTTACCAACATTCACCAAAAGAGAAGAGAAGTTATGGTGAGAGGCAAAGCAATCCTCTATTCAGAGGCGAACATCAATTGGTTGTATGGCATTGACGTATCAGAGGATGCCTATTCTGCTACCCTCGAATCCATGGTTGAAGAACGATTGGAGGAGATCATGCTGAGTCTCACTATTCCTGGAACTGAATGGAATCTAGGAGTAGGTGAGAATGAGAAGACTGTTCAGCGGATGAACCTGAAGCCTGTACCAAAGGTTTGGTACCAATTTCTGAAGCACAGCATCATCCCAACAACTCACAATGACACTGTGAGTAAAGCAAGACTAGTACTGCTGCACTGCATCATTGAGAAGCAGCCAATCAACATTGGGAGGATCATATCTGATGAGATCCAGAAGTGTTCAACTAGGGAAGGTATGCTATACTTCCCATGTCTCATCACTGCTCTGTGCAAGAAGAATGTGGTTCCCCATAGACAAGGAGATAAAGTGAAGAAGCCTGTGGCTGGTTTTGATGCCAAGGCTATTAATGTGCTGATCAAAGGAAACACAGGGAGAAAGGCAAGACAACAGTTGCCTGCTGCTAAACCTAGCACACCTGGTGCTAGTGTTTCTGGAGAAAAAGACCTGCTATCCGAATTGCGAAGGGATATGCAGAGGTTTTGGAAGTGGAGTGCTGACATGCATGCATGGTACATCATCAACTTGTCCACCCATTTCCCAAACTTTGAATTCATGAGGGCACCTGCTTTTCCAATGGACATCTTGGGTGAGTTCAATCCGGACTTGCCTAAAGAAAAGGAAACCACTGACGTGCCTGAGAGCTCCAGCAAGCAGCAAAAGAAGAAAAAGAAAAAGTTAGGAAAGACAACTGTTGAGAAGGTGATTGTGGAAGAAGTTGAAGAAGCTGTGGAAGAAGAAAAGAAGAAAGAAAAGAAGAAAAAGAAGAAGAGTCACAAGAAGAAGAAGCTACCAGCTGAGGTGGTAGTGGAAGATAAGGAAGCCCCTACAGAATCAATGGAGAAAACTCCTGCCTCACCACCAATTGGTGAGAACCAGGATGTAGCTTTGGAAAATGAGGAAGATGAACACTATGAGAGGGCTGATAGTGACTACATTGAGGGTGATGCAACTTTTGACCTAAATGAGAATGTGATCAACTGGTCAGAGGAGAAGAAGAGTGAAGAGGAAGAGATTGGGTCAGACAGACAAGACCCTGAAAACCCAGAGGAAAGTACTGGCACGCCTTTGAAGGGTGCAGATGCTGCAAAGCATACCCCTTTGCAGGAGGGTACTCTGGGAGTGGAGATTGTGCATGAGCCTGATAATGCACCTCCACAGGTTAATTTGACTATGACGGATAAGGCTGCATCTAAGGAGATGGATCAGATCTTGACCACTCCTACTGCAAAAAGAAAGAGAACAACGAAGAAGAAAGATGCACCACAGGCAACCATTGACAAGCCTGAGGAAGCTGTTCCTAAGCCAAATCAACCATCAGAAGAGGAGACTGATGAAGAAGAAAGAGCAAGAGAGGAAGAGAAAAGATCAAAGAAAGAAACTGACTCTGCTCTGAGGAGAAGCAAGAGGTTCAAGGCCTGATGGTATGTCTTGACACACTTTGCCTTTAGGATCGAGTCTAGTTTAGATTTTTATTTTCTGTTCTATTTTTAAAACTTTTTGATGAGTCAGTCGTTGCCTTTCCCATGTGTCAACAGTGAGGTCACTGTTTAGTTTAAGTTTGGGGAGAGGTAACATCCAATAAAAACTTTTGAAAATGTTTTAAAATAGATCGCTTTTAAGGTGTTCTTGTAAGCATTTTATTGACATGCCAAAACAGAGGTTAGAGTTTTTAGATGTATGACGATAAGTTTGTTTAGAAATTTTTGGAAATTCTTATGTTTGATGCTTGATTTGATGATCTTTGCACTTTAATGCACACTGTTGAATACTGTCAAACTTAAGAGTGGCTAGATAACTCTTTGAAATACACATTCTCTACTCTAAGTTCTCTAAAAATGAATATAATAGAGAGTATAATTAGAACCAAGTTTGGGGGAAAGGACTAGAGTATTGAATTGGTGATCATTGCTACAATAATTCCTAATAGGAGGTTGTTGGTTAGCTAAAAAAAAAAAAAAAAAAATGAATGAATAAGTCTCTGTGAGACAAGTGAGTAGGGTGCTTTATTCTTATTAGCAGGTTAGACCTATTACAAGTAGGATCTACTCAGTGAAAAGATGGAGTATCCCCAAAACTAATGTATATACAATTGATAATGAAAAAGCAACCCAGCAGTTCTCCTTGGCTATAATCAAAATGCTTTGGTCACTCTTGAAAAGAAATAGTCCCCCTCTTTGCTGAAATTCTAAGTAAATTCAAAATTATAGGAAAAAGAGGATAGCTTAGCCTTTAGAATGAGTAGTTTTAGAGTGGGATGTAGTCATTAATCTGGTTGACAGTGCTAAACAGTTCACACACACACGCATGGTCATCATTGATGGTTGATTTTATGAGAATTGTGCCAATTTTTGAAAACTTTCCTAGGGTCTGAGTCTTTTTACTTAAATGTGCTGTTTACATGTCAATATTGTGAGTAGTTGAACACAATTTTTGCTTTCTACCATTACCTGAGGACAGACAATGATTCAAGTTTGGGGGTGTGATGACTCACTATTTGTGTGTTATTTAGGCCTTTATTCATGAATTATTTCTTGCCAATATGGTGATCAAACCATGTTTTAATCCAATTTCATTAGTTTTATTTACTTTTGAGTCTAGAATTATGTATTAGGAATAATTATGTAATTTTGATGAAAAAGAGTTAGTTTAGAGGCAATTTATGTCAAGGCATGTTATTTGGTTCTGGATCGTCATCAAAGGCATCTATTGATAATGACTGTCAAGACATCATGTTCCGTACAAGTCAACACAAGTCAAGCATTGCT
The DNA here is from genome assembly GCA_951804385.1 of Trifolium dubium. Lineage (NCBI taxonomy): Eukaryota > Viridiplantae > Streptophyta > Magnoliopsida > Fabales > Fabaceae > Trifolium > Trifolium dubium. Next base: position 28,787,010 of record OX638070.1, on the reverse strand, counting down.
AGAAGACAAAACCTGGGAACGTGCTAGAACATAGTGGAAGGCATCTTTGGAGGATAAGGATGAAATGGCTGGCTTGCCAGCTGTCAGCATCACAATGATTGTACTATGATTAAGTGGTCCTTGCAAATGGAATATCCTTTATTCCTTGGGCCTAATAGTCACAATTAAGGTTGCACCCGATCCAAGAAGGATTGTCCTATAAATACACAACCCTAAACCTAAAAATGCATGCTTGGAAACTTAGAGAAGAGATTTGAGAAGAAGAAGAGCTGCTGCGCCGTTTCAGCTACTCAGTTGCAGGAGGCAGCCTGTGATAACAAGAGGCACGACAGTGTCTGTAGGAGTATCTATTGCATTGTAATGGGTATCACTACTTTACTTGTTATTATTGTTGTTGTTTCTATGCTCACTCTGAGCTAAACTCTTTGTAGTTGAGATTATGTGAAGTTTAATATAATGAATGAAGTATTTATGTGAATGAATGATTGTTCTTGTGTCATCTTTAACTTTATGTTTTTATGAAAATACATTTATTTCTTTGACTGATCAACTTAGATTTAAATACAAGTTGCATGTGTAGAGACATCTAGCATGTTAATGGAAATAATAAAGTTAATAAGGTTAAGTGGGAGCAGACATGTAAACCCTACCTTTTCTTATGGATAAGTTAAGGGCCTTAGTGGGAAACCAAACAAGCAAGTACATTTCTGAACTCTAATGGGATTAATAGTGACCTCGACAGAGCCAGTCCATTATACCCTGTTTTAATATCTAACGTTGTAGACATACACCACAAGGCAAGCTTGCTCACAGATGACATGACAGTAGTTATCATTCACTATGCTTCGTTCATGCATTAAATGGATCTTAATCTCAACTACCCTTTTAATCTTGTTTTCAACCATCACTTATTATAACTATTATTTTATTTATTGTGTTAAGAATCAACTATGTTTTGTTACTATTACAATAGACTAAACACTTTACTTGAACTTGGAATGTATAACTCATAGACTATTCCCTGTGGGTTCGACACACTCTTTACTTATTACTTGCTACAGTGGACTGCGTATACTTGCGTATCACATTTCACACGAAACAGTACACGCCTGACTTATCCCTTATTTAGGATTGGTTATTTTATCATACCGAAACTAACTTTGTTTCTCTAATTCCAACTGAAGCGATGTTGGGAACTTGCACTCCTGATAACAAACAAAAGCTGGATTCTATCTCTTCCTTCTGTGAAGCGTATGATCCTTCGGCACCTCTAGAGGTTTCCAAACCAAAGTTGCGGACTTAGCAGTCCCTACCCGAGTGAAGCTTCATCCTTGGAAGAAGACCTTCCAACACGATGACCTCAGCTTCATGGTTGTAGCTGGTAGACCCGTCTACCCCGGACGAAGTTCTCAATCTTCCCTGAAGGGAAAAGGCATAGCAAGCATGCCCTCAATCAAGCTTGAAAGCGAGTTTCAGTGATCTGAGGGTGAATAGATAGAATACCGGAATAGGAATTTCTATAGTGAGGTAAGCCGTGCTTTTCGGTAAGGGCTAATTCGAAGATCTTAGTGAATAGGGCACAGGACAGGGATCTCCAGCTACTTTGTTTTCTGTAAGTGTAAGCGTAAGGTGCCCCTGTATTGTAATGGGGGTAGGGACCTGCGTTAGCGGGGATCGAGCATTACTAAATGGGGCTGCCAATCCCGCCGCTGCCTAAGTTTCATTTCCTCCCATCTTGAGGAGCCAATATAGATTAGTTTTCCCTAAAGGATTAAGTGAATCTTGTTAGCTCATCTGAACTGTATCCGTATCTGCCTTAATCGTTTCCTTTTTGTTGATGAAACTAGTTCATTTAGATGGGACCATTTGTCTTGACTAAAATGAGTTCTTTCTTTATTTCAAATTTTCTCTATAGAAAGTGGTTCATTTTTTATTGTTCCTTTGCTGTAAGGGAAAACTAGAATTATGATTGTATTTGCAATTATCATTTCGTGCTGCTCCTTCTGTAACAGTGTATTCATGTACAACGGATTCTCAAAGACAAGATTCAATAGCTGTTGATGAAATAGTAGTTGTCCTTCAAAGATGCAAAGAGGCTATTCAAAGAGGGGATTGGTGCAAAGACCTTCTTTCACCTTTCCTAATCGCCTATTGCTTATACTATTGATTCACTGTCCATACGCCCATCCTATTCTCAGCAAGAGCGGTGGATTTTCGAAGATCAGATATTCCCCTAAAGAGCGACTTACGAGATGTCATGAGCTTTTTAGGATGCTAATGTCGTCGAATGTTCTTATCATCTCAGCTGGGCATTTAATGGTAATTTATAGATTAATATTCATATTAAGGAGATGCCCGAATCGAAAGAAAGAGCTGGGGTGAATGTCTTACTCCTGTAGAATTTGTACAGCCCAATTTCATACCTTATCTCTAAGTTGTACTCTTGTATTTTCCTCCTCGTACCTTCTCTATTGCGATGGTTGACCTCTTCTTTGAAAGACCATTGGATGAAAGGACTCAGCTTCTGAGGGAAGGATCACATGGATTTCAATGTGATAACTAGGAGCAGAAGGCTATTACCATTCCGTCCGAAATAGAGTAAGCTTTTCATTCCCATCTATAAATGCGGAGTTCAGAGCCGAACAAGAGATCACTGTCGAGAAGAAAGAGGGGGCTTACTTTATATTGATACCAATTGTAAAGAATTTCTTCTTAATATCCATCTGCGCTGCTGATTCACACCTACGTGAAAGTAAAACAATCGAAAGATAGATAAAATATAGCAAAGGTACGAAGTGAGTGGAAGACTTCCTTAAACACAGTTCAAGCAAAGCAAGGTAAGGCTGCAATGGACCCTCTTCTTTCTCGTTCTAAAAAATTAATTTAGGAAAACCCTTTGATGCCGGTTCTATTCAGGAAGTAAGGTATAGTAATTCTTCGTCTTTAGCTTGTCATTTGGCAGGCGATGCCTTCTTGCTTGTGTTGTTGGCCTTGTGGAAGTTCGTAAAGTAGGCTCAGCTTCTTTAGGTGCGATATTGAAGGAGTTCAGGGCTAAGGACTGGAGCATTATTCCCACTCCCAGTAGAGTAGTCTGTCTTCATTCGCTTGGAAAGTAGTTTTTCGTAAGCTGGAGCGTAGCGCTTCGCGGGGGCAGGATTAGCTTCTTCCCTTTATAGTTGCTTCAGTCATTTTCACAGAAAAAGTGAAATTACCCCTATCTCTTCTTCTGCTAACAAACACTAGAATTGGGATATCGAGAAAGAGGGTAGACCGTAGAAGGTTCAACAAAGAAAAGCAAGTACATTCGAGCAATCGATTCAGGCCCTGCAAGCGAGACCAGCTGCCAAATAAAAGTTTAGAGGGAGTCGTTGAAGCCTCTGCCTCTATCGCTTGATTGAAAGGATCAGACATTTTCCCCTACTTTTGACAGCAGAACGAATTATATTATTAATATAAGTAAGGTAAACTTGCTTTTGCCGATTGCACTCGGATAGCGGCCTGGGCCGTCCTGGAATGGGAAAAAAATTAATTAGATGGACTGGACTTGGGCTTTGTTTGGAAAGCCAGGAAAAGGTGGCATTTCTGGGCCAGGAAAATGGATCGGAATGCTAACATTGGGCTAACCTTCACTCCAATAGAATGGGGAAACGAGCAGAAGCATATTTTGTCTGCCATCCCTCAGGGCAAATCCGTGTTCATCACAGGCTCTGTTGGGACTGGTAAAACCCTATTGCTTGAGGAAATAAATTACTGAAAAAAATTACCAATATGTGGTTTTGTCATACAAAAAGATCCAATTTGTTTGGACACGTTAGGTTTGGCCCATTACCTTGAGTGAGGCCGAACATGTACACATTTTGTTATGAAGATGTGATCTTATCCACCGATGGGTCTTGTTCTAAACCCAACCCTCTCGTCTTAGGGTAGGGCGAGATGGCAATATAACTTATTTTGATTGCAACACAATAAGGTAGCAAAGCCATGCTTTTCTTTCAGCTTCCTTTCATGAATTGAATAATATTTTGATATGGAAATATAACTTACTTATGCTATGATGCACTCACGACAAGAGAGTACTAGGAGCACCTCACAAATTTGATTGTATATAAATTACAAAATATATAGGTAGCAAAACCATACCTTTCTTTCAGCTTCCTTCTTACGATTTCTAGTACGTAGCAATTGTACATGTTATGCTTCTAACATTGTATTAGAAAATCTAAGGAAAACCTAATAATTTTGTTATAAGAGTGGCGGCTGAAGCAAGATGATAATCCTGAATCTAATACCATTATTATGGTTCCTTTGGTATCTCTCTTTTGTATAGGATTTTCAGTTACTATTTTCTCTCTACCATTAACCACACTTTATTGAGAGTTAAATGGATGTGTGTAAAGTAATTAAAAAATAAATAATTTTTTTTTCTTTCAAAACAAATACACACACTATTACCCGATGTGGTACTCGATATAATTTTATTTTCAATTCACATATAAATATGCTCTATGTTCCAACAATCCCCCACTTGAATTTAAAAGAAAATTTCCAAAATAACGTAAAACGTTTCTATAGGAATTATGCATAAACAAAGGTGTCTATGACTTGAACCTTTGATAGCATATAACGCTAAACGTTTCTATAAGATTGCGCATAAGCAAAGGTGTCTCTTGACTTGAACCTTTGCATAGCATGTAAGAGTCTGATTTAACAAGAGTGACTCATGTCTTGAACTCTATCTCAGCTTTTCCTCAAACATGCACACAACCTTTCTCTTTAGGGTGTATTCTAAAAGCCCGTGCTTTAATGGCCCTGCACGTCTATCCCAGATTCATGAACGCTCTAGGAATTCTGCCTCAAAATTCCATGGGAACCGGCCTAAGTTCCACATTCATATAGGTGAGTCTATCAAGAGTACTCCTGAAGCTCGGTACTCCACACATACAGAGTATAAATCTCATTCAGAGTTTTATTATCTCATCCTTTCGCTTTCAGGATTCATGCTTCTCTTATTTATACTTGCATGATCATCTCATATTACTCACAACCTGTTGTTTACCCATTGTAACCTAATTCTTGGAATCTCCAGTCTTTTAGGTTGGGTTACCATCATGAGCAATTCATTTAGGCATTAGTCCCATCTTCTTTGATGTATTATGGACTTCCCTTTTAGCTATTCCTTTCGTCAAAGGATCTGCTAAATTTTTCATCAGTGTGTATATGACCCATTCTTACAGCTCTTTTAGAGATTAACTCTTTCATTATGCTGCTCTTCATTCTCATTTGACGTCATTTATCATTCTAATAATGATTCCCAATTTATGCAATAGCCGCGGTACTATCGCAATGGATCAACACATCTGGCATAGATTTTTCCATTAAGGAATCTCATATAGCAAGCATCTTAATTATCTTGCTTCTTCATTAGCAATTGCTAATGCTATAATTTCAAATTTCATAGTGAACTAAGCCAATATAGCTTGTTTCTTTGATTTCCAAGATACAAGTCTTTCAACTATACTAAATATATAGTCGTTCATTGCTTTGAAATCATCTGATAAGATGTCTCAATTTGCATTGTATCTTGTACGTATAAAGGGAAATCTATAATAATTTTGTCTGAGATTCATGGTCCTATTAAGGTAGACATGACTCTCTCAATAGCATATCAATGCTCATTATTAGGTTTACTAACAAACCTTCACAACAATTCCACTACATATGTAATGTCGGGTCTAGTGCAATCAGTGACATATCTTATATTGTCAATGATGCTCACATATTCAACTTATCTTACATTTACACAAATGTTTTTAAATAATTTTACACTAGGATCAGAAGGCATGTAAGCCTACTAGATGCTAGGTCTAATTAGACTCTAGAGAGTCTATCTCATTATTTATGGCCTCTTGCCACAAATATACATCCAAAAAAGACAGCTTCTTGGAGGTCGTTGGATTTTCTTGTGTTTTATATAGACCATAGTCAGGTCCATATTCTTTAGCAAATATTGCTTTCTTACCTCTTAGAGGTTTTATTACATCTTGTTTGATGTTCTCATCATTGCTTCTGATCATTGAATATGATCGGTCACAATGCCCCCACTATTTCTCAATTTAAGAGAAATTTCTTTTTTCATAAAAATCAATTTCATTTGATTTTATGATCACTTCAGCATTTAGGTTATAAAACATATAAGCTCTTATGTTAATTGCATACCCAATGAATATATACATTCATATGTTCTACTAATGTGTTTCACTTTCTTGGAGTATGAAATCTGCACATATGTCAAACATCTCCAAGTTCTAAAATAAGACAAATTTAGTTGTCTTTCTTCAAAATTTCACAATAAGAAATTTTGTTCTTAAACTATGAGACTCAATTTAGTACATAGCTTACAATCATCAAAATTTCTTTCCTTTTTCTCAATTAGATACAACACCAAAATTAAGCATAGAAGCAACAAATGTTTCAACAAATGTTCTAATTTTCCTTTCGTCTTTACCATTCATTTTAAGAAAATAAAGTGTTGCTCTTTCATGGGTGATTCCATGTTCCTTAGGAAAATCATTAAATGTATGGGAGTCACACTCTATGCCACTATCACTTCAAAACATTTAATCTTCTTATTAAATAGATTTTCAATTTCTATTTCAAAATTCGTGAACATGTCAAATGTTTCACTTTAATTTTTCATGAGATAAACAAGGTAAAATCCAAATAGACATTGAAAAGTGTGATAAAATAATTTTTTTTATTTATAATGAAGGTGCTAACAAGTTCACACTTTTCAAAATCATTTAACAATAATTTTGGATTTAAACCTAGGATACTAATATTTAAAATGACACGTTTATTTACAACATCACAATATGTAAACAAAAATAGAAATTTAATTCATATAAAAGTTTAACTTAAATATGAAAACAATAACGTACCTTTTACATTACTTTCTTTCTATAGGTGAACTACTACTCAGCATCTCTGGTGCTAGCAAACTAAGCGGTGAGATTCCTTCAACGACACTTTCTTATCTTCAACAATTATATATGTCTTAAACATACCACCATCAAAGCAGACATGGCAAAACACGCCAATATCAACCAACCAACCAACCACTTGATCTACCAACAAAGGTTGATCTCAATAATTGTAGCAATGAATTACTATTCAATCAGGTTAATCTGCGAAGCAGAGTTGAACCTGCTCCTACACTTTCATGTTATATGACCTGATTTCCCACAATTACAATAAGTGAATTGTGATCCAGAGTCATTTCTTAGTGGTGGCTACTGATTCAAATAATGGGTCCTTGAAGGGATCCCACCCTTGCTGCATTTGAAGTTCTTATTCACATGGAGGTTTTAAATCTTCAAAGATTTTCTACTTGCCGTTTAGACATCACATATGAATTTCTATCAGGTGTTATTGTACAAAACAACACACACTTCATTATTCTGATTTTTTCCTCTAACTTTGTCCTCAATGAGAGGGCTAGCTTCTTCCTCAGTGAGAGGACATATTTTCATAATTTCAAGAGTATATTCTTTAACTTTTTATCCTTTTCAGTTTGTTCAAATGTTTCAAATACAATTGAGATATTCACGTTCAAACATGTTAGCAACGCCTTTTTATTGTTAATGGAACAATCTTCTTTAGTTGCCAACATCAAAAGTGAATTCCTTCAATCTGAAATTGTTTGTTGTAGTCAACAAATATCCTAACCTGAGCCAGTAATTTATTCGGTAGTAATGGCATAAGAGAAACGTCTTAAAATTGTTGAAAAACAATTACAGAATATGCAAAAAACAAAGTTTTTATAAAAATACAGTAATTGAAAAATTGCCAACCGAAGGAATTACAAGCTGAGTCGCGGACTAGGTCGCTTTCTTTAAGACGTTTCGTGGTACTGCCAATTGTGCAAGCAGTTCTAAATTTACCGCGACGCCTCCAGGATAAAACAGCTTCGATCGAAAGTTTACCGAAATTCTACTGCACTTGTAGAATTCGGCCAAGAATTACACCCTCAATATGGTATAAAGATCATTCATATTTGGTATATAAACCAATCTTATAATGATATAAAAATCATTCCAATATGGTACTTTGACCATTCTCATATGGTATTAAAACCATTCTCTAAAATTCAAGTATTATGGTATAAAGACCATTCTTAAGATTATGGTACTACGACCATTCATAATATGAAGGAACAATGGCACTAATACACCATTCTTAATTTCTTTAGAAAAACGGTGATACTGTAATCACTTCTAAAACAAATTAATAGTGATACTAATAATAGTACCACATAATAATAGAAATCTTAAATTTCTCTAAACAGTTAAGAACAATGTATGAAACAAATATTTTCAATTTCAATTCATGAATGGAATAATATATCGAGATGGCAATATAACTTATTTTGATTGCAACACAATAAGGTAGCAAAGCCATGCTTTTCTTCCAGCTTCCTTTCATGAATTGAATAATATTTTGATATGGAAATATAACTTACTTATGCTATGATGCACTCACGACAAGAGAGTACTAGGAGCACCTCACAAATTTGATTGTATATAAATTACAAAATATATCGGTAGCAAAACCATACCTTTCTTTCAGCTTCCTTCTTACGATTTCTAGTACGTAGCAATTGTACATGTTATGCTTCTAACATTGTATTAGAAAATCTAAGGAAAACCTAATAATTTTGTTAGAAGAGTGGCGGCTGAAGCAAGATGATAATCCTGAATCTAATACCATTATTATGGTTCCTTTGGTATCTCTCTTTTGTATAGGATTTTCAGTTACTATTTTCTCTCTACCATTAACCATACTTTATTGAGAGTTAAATGGATGTGTGTAAAGTAATTAAAAAATAAATAATTTTTTTTTCTTTCAAAACAAATACACACACTAGAATACTAAACATATTAGTATTCTCTATTACCCGATGTGGGACTCGATATAATTTTATTTTCAATTCACATATAAATATGCTCTATGTTCCAACACAAACATACCAAATTAAATATGTGGCATTTAATTGAATTTTTAAATTTAAATACTTTATGCAATAGGAATTATGTATGTAGCTAGTTAAGTTATCTCTTTCTATATTTGCAGGGAAGTTGCACTTGAATATTTGAAGCTATCATTCAAGATAGTTAAACACATCTTAGAAACATTAATTGGTAAGTTAGGAGTGAAATTAGATGACAAAAAAATTGTGGGCCTAATTGGTCTGAGGATGGTAAACATGAACTATTATCCAGCATGCCCAAATCCAGACCTTACTGTGGGTGTAGGGCGTCACTCAGATGCTGGGACCATTACAGTGCTGCTCCAAGATGGAATTGGTGGCTTATATGTCAAAGCTGAGGATTACAATAATGCTGGAAAATTTGAGTGGCTCAAAATTCCACCAATCTCCGGAGCTTTAGTCATCAATGTTGGTGACGCTTTAGAGGTATGAATATCTTGAAATTTAAGATTAATCAAAATACATAAATATTTCATGATAAGTTTGTGGAATTTTTAAAATGAAGAGATTTTACAACTTAAATTTAGAAAGTTATTACTCCCTCCGTCCCATTTTAAGTGTCGCAGTTGACCAAATCACACACTTTAAGAAAAGTGTGTAAAAGAAAGAGAGAGAATATGAATTTTACTAAAATACCCTGTATTTTTATTGGTAGTAGACATTGGAATACTAAAAAATAGATTTTTGAGTGTACTTTTTCTCTTATCTAATGATTGATTTAAGGGATAAAATAGTAAAAACTAATGTTATAAATAGTATATGACACTTATTTTGGGACAAACAATTTTGGCAAGTATGACACTTATTTTGGGACGGAGGGAGTAATATATTTGAAATTCAATATTCACATCATAAAATTTGAAACTCAAATTTATAACATTTTTTTTAATTAGTTCCTATATGTTACAATATATGTACAATAGTCCTCAATTTAGTTTATAAATTTTAGGGTTAATTATGTTTTACCCCCTTGTAAACCACCTACTAAGCCAACCACCTCTTTTTCTTCGGCGGGGACAATTTTATGTTGTAGTTTTCTTAATTCGTCAGATTTTCGCAATTGCAATAATAAATTTATAGCTCTATATGAGAGCGAAGTGGCCTCAAAGGTGTAGAAGGGTGCTGTGGTGTTGGGAGTACAAGAGGGAGTTGGTGAAGAATGTATACAACAAATCAAAAATAATGAGAAAAGAGACGAAATAGAAAAGTTACGCCGGGAGCACCAAAAAATGGTTAATCCATGAAGATTGTCTCTTTGAATTTGAGGGGATGGGCGGGGGGGGGGGGGGTGCGAAGAGGAGACGGTTAAGCGTGTTATTCAAAAAGGAAGGCTTTGGGGTGTGTATGCTCCAAGAGACTAAAAAAATATCGTTTGAGAATTATGAGATTTTTAATTTGTGGGGACATCAGGATGTTGAATGGGCAGTCAAGGAGTCGATTGGGATAGCTGGAGGGTTGCTAACGATTTGGAATTCCAATTCGTTCAGGTTATTGAATAGCTACTCATGTGACCATTTTTTGTGTGTTACTGTGGAACGCGAGGGCCAGGTTATACATTTGGTTAATGTCTATTCTCCATGCAATTTGGAAGGTAAGAAGAAGTTATGGGAAGACTTATTATTGTTGAAATCGAATCATGGCAGCGGTGAGTGGTGCATTGGGGACGACTTTAATGTCATTTTATCGCATTCGGAGAGAAAAGGTTCTAGTTCTTATAGTAGACAAGGTGAGAGACATCTTTTTCATCGTTTTTGTTGAAGAAGTGGAGGTGGTTGATGTGCCGGTATTGGGCAAGAAATTTACATGGTTTAGTGCAGATGGCATGGCTTTGAGTAGACTTGATAGGTTTCTATTGTCGGATAGTTTTATCGTTACTTTCGGCATTACTAGTCAATGGATAGGTGACCGGGACATCTCTGATCATTGTCCTATTTGGTTAATAGCTTCTACCATCATTTGGGGGCCTAAACCATTCCGTGTGATTAATGGGTGGCTTGCTCATCCGGATTTTCTGACGTTTGTGGAAACTTCATGGAAGAATTTTGATGTACATGGGAGTAAATCTTTTGTGGTTAAGGAGAAGTTCAAGCTTTTGAAGGAGTGCCTACGGAAGTGGAATCGAGTGGAGTTTGGTATTTTAGATCTCAATATCGATTCAACGGTGAGAGATATTAATATAATTGAAGGAGGCTTAGGAGGAGATGATGGTGCATCTGTTGAGCGCACACGGCTTGAAGGGTTGAACAATGAGTTTTGGCGACAACTTCATGTCAAAGAAAGCTTGCTAAAACAAAAGTCAAGGGAGCGCTGGGTTAGGGAGGGCGATTCCAACACATGTTTTTTTCATGAAGCAATTAAATATCGAAGGAGACGAAATCAATTGTTAGCTCTACAAGAGGGTGATAGATGGTTAAAAGGGGTGGAGGAAGTTAAGGGGCATGTAAAGAATTTTTTTGAGAAGAATTTTCAGGAAGAGTGGTAGAGTAGACCGTAGTTAGATGGTATTCTGTTTGAGTCTCTTAGGCATGGCAACAAGACCCAGCTCCACTTGCATCCACCCGCCCCCGCCCCAAATTTAGCGGGGAAAAGCCGTTTCCACTGTGTGCAGCGGCGGGGAAAATCCGATTTTTGAATACGGGGTTGGGGGCGGTATGACCTTCTACCCGCCCCGCACCCACCCCCGCCCCCGCTCGGTCCAATTTACTTATCACATTTCTATTATATTTAACAAACATTATTGTATATTTATCCTTCTAAGATAGTAAATTAAAATATAGTATTTTTTTATGTTTGGATTAGGTTTATTCATTTATTTATCTTTTATAAAAAATAATTATGACACATGATATTTATCAAAAAATAAAATAAATAAGTAATTTTTTATTATTATAGTTTATGCGGGTGGGTGCGGGGCGGGGAAACCCGTTCTCTGCTGGGGGCGGGGGTGGGTGTTCAAATCTTACCCCCGACTAAGTTTGGGGGCGGGGGTGGGGGTGGTAGAGGAAGGCGGGGGCGGGGGTGGTATTTCTTAACCCCGCCCCCGCCCCGCCCCGTTGCCATGCCTAGAGTCTCTTTCCGATGGGGACAATTTATCATTGATGAGACCATTCTCGGAGGATGAAGTGCGGCAGGCAATTTGGTGCTGTGATAGAAACAAGTGTCCGGGATCTGATGGCTTTAATTTTAATTTCATTAAAGCTTGTTGGCACATTGTAAAAGATGATATTATGAATTTTTTCCATGAGTTCTATAGCAAGGCAACCCTTCCAAAGGCGATAACATCATCTTTTCTGGTTTTAATTCCCAAAAAGGACCATCCACAAGCTTTATCGGACTACCGTCCTATTTGTTTGGTGCATAGCTTATACAAGATTTTGTCTAAAGTTTTGGCGTCCTGAATGAAATTGGTGTTGGGTGGGTTGATTTCGAAGCCTCAATCAGCATTTTTTCCTAATCGGCAAATTTTAGATGGTGTTCTCATTGTTAACGAATTGTTAGATTTAGCGAAACGAAGGAAAGATCCATGCTTGATGTTTAAGGTTGATTTTGAAAGGGCGTACGATACGGTGAACTAGAAGTTTTTGGACCACATGATGGCTAGAATGGGGTTTACGGAGGGGTGGAGAGAATGGATTTGTGCGTGTGTTGCCCAAAGTTCTATGTCGATTTTGGTCAATGGTAGTCCCACGGCGGAGTTTAATGTTGGAAAGGGTTTGAGGCAGGGTGATCTGCTGTCTCCCTTCCTTTTTCTCATCGTTGCCGAGGGTTTGACGGGTCTCATGAAAATGGCGGTTGAAAATGATCTTTTTAACGGTTATAAGGTTGATGACACTACGGTTTTTCATACTCTATAGTTTGCGGATGACGCTATTTTCGTCGGCGAAGGGAATCGGAGAAATCTTTGGACTATTAAGACGGTGTTACGTAGTTTTGAATTGATTTCAGGTTTAAAGGTTAATTTCCATAAGAGCAAACTTTACGGCATAAATTTGGAGGACGGATTTCTAAGTGCTTCCTCGACTTTTCTTCATTGTGGGGTGGATTCGCTACCGTTTCGTTTCTTGGGCATTCTAGTGGGCGCGAATCCGAGACGAAAATCCACTTGGACACCGATTATTGAGTCTATGAGGAAAAGGCTTGGAGTGTGGAATGGTCGCCATTTATCAATAGGTGTTACGTAGTTTCGTTTCTTCATTATTTATGTTTTTAGTTTGTTTTTATAATTAGAGATAAAAAAGGAAAAGAAGAAGAAAGAAGAAACAAAACCAAAGGGTGTGGTTGAGCGGTTGGGGCTCATCCTCCCTTAACCAAGGGTCGAGGGTTCGATCTTCACATTGAGTATGGAGCAGCTTTAAATCCTTGGGCCAGCTATCCCACCCATCGAGGTGCCTCCAATCTAGCGAGTGAATAGTCACTGCGTTCGGCGGTGGATACCTCGGTATCGACCAAAAGAAGAAACAGATTGAACTCGTGCAAATCCAGACGAAAGTTGCACCACCTGCGATCGATTGCCATGAAGAAGAAACAGACTATTACAAAACAAACGAAGCCACCGGCGAACAAGATGAAGCCACCGGTGAACACGATGAAGCAACCAGCGAACACGACAAAGCCACAGTCACATTCGAACAAGAAGTTTGAAAAACAAAACGACAATGAAAATAATCCTGATTTCAGGTTTTTGCAATCTGACTTTGCCAATTTTACATAAGTTGAATCTGCTACTGATTGCACACAGATTTGCCACTGATTGCACACTGATTTGCACACTGTTATGCCACTGATTTGCCACTGATTGCAATCTTATTTGGCACTGATTGCACATTAATGGAGTTTGAAGACATGAGGAAGAAAGAACGTGTTCGGTTCTGTTTCTTCTTTCTTCTTCTATTCCTTTTTATTTCTAATTATATAAAATCATAAATAAAAAAAGCAATTAATAAAAACAATTAATTCTAATTAGGCAAAAAATAATATAAATTAAATTAAATGCCATGTGGCATTACACGTGGCGTGCCACATCAGAGATTCTATGGAGTCAACTTTCGTTGACTAAAACCGGGGGTAAAATACATAATCTAATATTGCAGAGGGTAACACATCAATAAAATTTTATAGGGGGTAAAACAACTTTAACATATATTACAGGGGGTAAAATATAATTAACCCTAAATTTTACATTGGTCCTTCTATTCATTTGTAAATAAATTATATATATAATAAAAAAAAAGTAATTTTCTGTGTCTAAAAAAAATGGTCCTTATACGTCAAAAATTTTAAATTTCTCTACAATTTTTAAATTTTTGCATATTTGTCCCTCACTTTTCAAAAATTTCAATTTGACCCTATGTTTTTAAAATGTTCCTTTTGATACACTTTTCTTTAGATATTTTGATCTTAATATTTTTGACTCAATTTTAAATAACTATTAATGTATCCAAGCAAGAAAAAATATTAATAACGGATTTGAACATAACTTTTTTTTCTTATAAAATAAATTCTTTTTACTGATCGAGAAATGTTACTACTATTTTAATAATGAACTCTAAAACCATTTTGCTTACATTTCCGTGAGTATAACTCTAATGGTAGAAATATTACATATAATATGACACAACTGATGTTTAAAGAGGATAAATTTGAACCATTTCAGATTACTCGACAAAAAAAAACCATTTTATTTACATATAGAACCATGAATATTCAGTGCATTTACTATGGTAATTGGTAACCATAACCATTAACCTTTTTGCTATTTTAATTTAAGATACTAAGCAATGGGAAGTATAAGAGTTCAGAACACAGAGTAATGACAACATCAACTCAATCTAGAGTATCAATTCCATTGTTCACTCTACCAACAGTTACAGAGAGGGTTGGCCCATTACCAGGTTTAGTGAAGAAAGATGAATCGGCTGATTATAGAGAAGTCTTGTGGCAGGATTACATGGATAACTTCTATGGAACTGCTCATGAAGGAAAGAAGACTCTTGATTTTGCAAAGATCAACTCTGCATCAAACTAGTTTAAAGACTATGAACAAAGAATTTTATATATTCTTTCTCCTTTCCCATTTCATATTACAAGAATAACAACCTTTGTTACTATATTAGTTGTCGTGTCACTTGGCATTTTATGAAAAACTACATTGTTAATTACATTTCAATGACAAATTATTCTTGATACTTATTCAGTGAGACTCATAAAGACTTATTCATAAATAATTTGATATCAGCCTAATATTTTTAAGATCATTATTATTTGAAGTTTTGAGTGTCATTTTTAATATCAGCCTAATATTTTTGAAATTTGTATCCCAACTTTACCAATTGAGCCGAATTTGAGACAAATAACTACCAATTAAATGCAAAACTCCAATACATCTAAAAAACGCTAACTTCAAATCTTACAAACATGTAATAACTGCACTCTGGAAATCGTCAAAATCATGCAATAATTTAAATAATAAAATGAGAGGAACATGCGCAGATAATCAAATTGAAACTTGATCACATGATACTATAGTATTCAAAATCTTTAGCAACATTATATCGTAATATTCAATTCACATAAATCAGTAACAAAAGATGTAATCTTTGTTGTGTATAATACTCCTTCCGGCCTTAATTATAAGTAACTTTCTACTTTAAATTCATTGGATAATTAATGTAGTTGGTCTATAATTAAGGTTGGATCGGATACATTAGTTATCCAATGTGTTGAGTCCTTTGGTATTGGCCGCATTTTTGGTATAACAAGATGTGCGATATAATGCTTCAACATTGTATCATAGCACTAGCAAGCTCGCGCGCGCCTTTTTATATTTTTAAGGAATATCCGTCTTCTCTCTCCATATCTTGCAGGACGCGTTTTATTGCTTCTGATTCACGTCAAATATATTTTTATCAAGAATCTCCATGAAGCATATTTCTCCAGAAGATCTCTTTTTATTATTATGAAATAATTGGACGGGTTAAACTTAACAAGCCCATGTTACTTGTGAATCAAGAAGGTCTACTGGTTATTTATAGGAGAAGCTAAACCTAATCCTACTGGAAGTTTTGTTCACGCCTTTTGTTCTTGTCTAGGATTTCTAGGTTTTGCGTGTGTGTTTATTTGTGAGCCTTTCTTGTATTTCATTGATGCAAGCTTAGGACTGTGTGTTTGTGTAACGTAACGTTTGTGATCCTCTCCTAAGCTGTGAAGTACGGAGTTAGGATTTGTGTGGTTATAACACTCTAAGCCTTTAGGTACGAGTGTGTAGTTTATAGGAGTGTGTCATACCCCAAATTTTGCCCTCTTGATTTTGTATATATATTTTTTGGTCAATTTAATTTTCGAAATAACAAGTTAGTTGAGATGGCAGTGAGATAGCATTTGGAAATATTACTAGCACAAGGTCATGTGTTCTAGCCCCACTTGATACATTTATTTTTTATCTCATTAATCATACTAACTTTTTTACTTATTTTTTCTAACAAGAAACTTTTTTTATTAAAATATATATTATCATTTTTTTTGTTTGTCCAAAATTATAAAAATAAAGCATATATATAAAAAGAAGGAAAATATTTAAACTTGTGTAGAAAGAAAAGGAGAAAGACACTAAAAAATAAAAAAAGAAGTGAATCAAAACAAAAGAGGACCAAATCTTTGGTCTTGTGCATCAAGAAAATAGAATTACACTGAAATATAATTTCTATAACAAATCAAGCACAAAATTAAACTAAATCTCTTAATACTAATTAACAAACCAAATCTCTCAAAGATTCATTCATGTTTTAAAAAGCCTAACTCTAACACTATAAATAGAGGCTCTTTCTACACAATTCAACACAAAAAAAAAAAAAAAAGTTCTGCAACACAGGGTAGAAAAAAATATAGAAGGCATAATGGCCACCCTCCACCATTGTTAATAATCATTCTCCACCGTAGCAGTCGCAAAGGAGATCGAAGAAGAAGAAAAACAGGTTCTTATGATTTCAATGTTTCTTTCTTTCTGGTTAAGTCTTCATGTATATATTATTGTATTTGTTTGTTGTATATAACTGCCACCTGTTTGCTATTCGGTTTATTTGATTTATCTTGCTTAAACATATATGTAACATACTCAAATAGTATATAGTATAGTATAAAAACTAATATTAATTTTTGTCTTTTTAAAATTAAATTTCTTTTAAAGTGGATTAAAAAGGAGAGGGTGAATACATTCATTTTTCTCTCGGATAATTGGTGGCCTAGTGCACTCTTCGTTTACCAATGTTTGTCTTCCGTTCATTAAATTAAAGGCAACTCTTTCAAAGTAAAACATTAAAAAATACCAACACATCAAACTAAATTTTTGCCTTAGGGCAGTTAAAAACTAAAATTCTTTTCATAAACGAACATGTATACAATCAAATCTAACGTGATACAAATGACGCTTAAGCCTCCATCGTGCGAGCATACAAGCTGAGTTTAACCACTAGAATGCGATTAAAACATCGTTCTCTAAAAAACACCAACAAACAATTTTTACCCAGAACTACGTAGCTTTGAATTCCTCATCGCACCAGAGGATACGTAGGAGCAAGATTCTACATCTTGTCAAGCATAACAATAAAAAACTTAATTTTTTCTTTCTCTTGTAAATATTTGTAAATAAAAAATAATAATTAATAATATAAAAATCTTGTAAATAAACCCTAAAAGCTTTAAACCCTAGAATTAATTAGGAGGTTCCCGTTGAGTACAACGGATGTGAGGGGTGCTAATACCTTCCCCTTGCATAACAAACTCCCGAACCTGGAAATGGTTGCGATGACCATCTTTCCATTGTTTTTAAGGTTTTATCAATATTTTCCTTAACAAATAAAATTTGGTGGCGACTCTGTGTCATTCCGAGTGTCCTAAACGCTCGGGCGATTTTCGCGGCGCGACAGAGTGTGTCTCCAAATGTATTTGTTTTGTGTTGATTAAAATCCTTGCTGTCTGTAAGGTTGTTAGGGAGAGAGATGGGATCTCTGATCTAGGAGTTCCTAGATTGAAGAGTCATTGGTCGTGCCTAGGTGATAAGTTGTAAACGGGGCATTTTCTGATAACTTAGAACTAGGATCATTATAGTGATATTCCTTCCTGGATTGGTATCCCCCAGATTAGGTTGCCGTTGTACGCTGAACCGGGTTAACAAATACAGTGTCTCCTTTAATTGTTTTCTGTCTTTATTTATTTTACTTAATTACGTAAACTGTCGAATAAAGTGTTTAGCACACTGTATCGCACACTGTGCTTGGTGTGCCAGGAATTTCACAATGAACCTAAAAAGTGAAAAATTGCTTATAATTAAGGCCGGAGAGAGTACAATAATTCATATTGGATGAGTAACCTTTACCATAAGGAAGAGGGTTTTGATTGGTGTATGTGAAGCTTCAAGCATAGAAGCTGGTGGCTAAGCGAGCCTAACAGAATTTGATTTTCTGTTATGACAGTTAGTGACAGTTGTTTTAGTTGTTAAGTTTGTTAGGCTTGTTTGTTAGTTAGTTAAAGGCTTTGTGTGCTTCTTAGATTACTATATAAAGTGATGTAGTGATCATTTGTAAGGTGTGATGTTTGTGATTAATGAATAAAGCCTTTCTTCCTCATTCTCTTTTCTTTCAATTCCCACCCATCATTGTGTGTGTTTTACTTTTCATTACAAGCATCTATTGTTGCTCTGCAACATTGTGTCATAGTGTGTGTATATGTTAGCGTGCCGTGTGCCATTGTGCCAATTTCTAAAACGCACGAATAGCTTTATTCTTCTTTACGGTTTAGAACTATTTTACTCCGAAGTATTTAGTTAGTGTTGGGGAATAATCAGGTATGCCCAAGATCCAATCAGTCGTGCAATTAATTTTAAATTTACTATTGATTTTGCTTATGCAATAAAATTGAAATACATGTCTAATTGAGTCTTGTGCAAGTGGGAGATTGTTGGGAATAATTAAGTGTGCCCAAGATTCAATTAGTCATGTAATCAATTTTAGACTCAATATTGATTTTATTATCATGTTTACTATTTAGTGAAATAGTTAAATTGATAAAGTCCTTGATTAAGATAATAGACTTGTTATCATGATAGAGATCTTGATAATGAGAAGCAAGTCTTTTATTATTTTAATCTAAATTGTTGTTGATCATAGGATTATTGTGATTAGGACAACAATAATCCGGATAGATCAATATATATGTGATGGTCTTTATTGGATAAAGATTAATAAATCTCATTTATTAAATTACATATATAGGTGATGCATATGTAGATATGATCATTGAACTGACTCAGTTGAGATTTTCTAATGGTTAAACATTACCTTAAATTGTCAATAGAAAATTCTCAAGAAGAAATATAATGATTTTCTTTGACCTGAGATTATCATTGTAATTAACAAAATATTTATTGTATTTTAATTCTGGACACCTAATACCTTAGGGTGTTAGTTGAAAAGATATTGGATAAGATTAAATACTTGTATAATTAATGATTAATCAAGATGGGATCCGTCAACTCTTGGTAATGAGTTTGAGCTCTAAGATAAAATGAAAAACCCTGGCCAGGAAAATTAATTGATACAAGAAATGAGTTTCTTAAAGTCATAGTTGTTGACTTATTAGAGCTTGACAATAGTACCATGCTCTAGAGTTAACAAGAGTTGTAACGACGGAAGGAAATATTATATCATTCTTCTAGTGGTTCTTGAAAGTAAATATTACTTCATGCTATCCGGACGTTAAGGAGTTTTGCTAGACGCCTACCTTGATTAATAACATTAATGCGATTAATTTATTACTGGCTTAGTATTGAACCTACAGGGTCACACACAAACGAGTGTTCTAATTTTTGCTATAGAATTAATTTATTATTTGATAAATTAAATTAAAAAATTTAATTAATCAAATATAAATTATTTTCTAAGTGGAATATTATTGTATTTTTTGCTAGCACTTAAAATACAAGTAATATATAAATAAATTGAGCAAGATACATATTACACATATTGAATATTTGAATGGTTTCAAATAGAAACAAAAACCGTGTATATATGTATATATGAATGAGCAACAAATTCAATATACATAATATATGGAATTTTGATTGTTTTCAAAAAGAAAAAAAACGTGTATGTATATGAATGTGATCAGTCAAATACAAGTAATTAAGTTACTTGTTAAATTGAACTCTTAGTGGAATTTGTAGTGGAGATTCAATTTTGATAAAATTATGATGATTTTTATAGTGGAGATTTATTTCAAATGTTGGAGAAAACTATGTTAAACATAGTTAACTTCTATGAGATAGAAGTATGTGTAATCCTATAAATAGGTAACATGTAATCTCTCTAGAAATATGAAAATCATTTGATTAGATCAAAAAGTAAGTGTGATTAGATCAACAAGCATATATGATTAGATCATGTGAATATATGATTACAAGTGCATAAGAGTATGTAATTGAATCAATCAATAATATAAATTCCACTTTGCTCATATTTTGGTTCCACATTCAAGAGTTGATAGCAAAAGTTAGTCTCGGGGTGAATACGTGTAGAGTCTTCATATTTTTGAAGAAAATGTTATGATTCAAGAGCTAAAGGTCAAGTACACGTTTACGGCATTATTTAGTTTAATATAATTTAAACGTAAAATTGATCCAAATTTTTTCCGCTGCACGTGTTGTGAACACCGTTTTTCCTTCAGTTAGAAGGTCATATAGGAAGTGGATCACTCTTATGGATAGGAGTGCTGCCTAGTGTTTATGTGAGTAAGGAGAGACAAACTTAAAATTAAAAATGAAGAGATAAGGAACATAGAAAGGAAAATGATAAGAGAGATAAATACATAAAGGCAGTAGAGAATCTAGCAGGAAAATAAAACAACAGAGGATCTAAATCCAGATGACCTATAATACGTCACCACGCAGCTGGACCGAGACCGACAACTCAAATTGGTCATACCGGCATAGACCCCTCAACTCAACCCGCAACACGTATACGCAATGTATGAATAATTCAGATAAGTTAGGTACGCAGCCTAATTTCCATGTACACATAGTTGTAGAGTAATTAAGAACAGTTAGACTGTTTGGTACACAACTTGATTTCCCCAGTATTGGACTAGTAGTTGTAGAGTAATCCTATTTATTGTTTCTTTGTTTTCATATCAAAAGTATTCAATTTGGTTCTGTTTTTCATTACTGCATGCTAAGTGCTATTTTACATAAACAATAAAAAAGATAATTGCACATTTTCATGGATCAAATTTCCAACTCTTCAAAATCATTGTACGACTTTGTTGTAAAAGATGGCCATGGAATCAAAGGCTTGGTAGACTCTGGTTTATCAGAAGTTCCAAATATATACATACAACCAATAAATGAAAGAATCAACAAAGAAGATGCAAAACCATGTGACATGCCACCAATTGATTTATCAAAGCTTAATGGAAAAGAACATGACAAAGTGGTTGATGAGATTGTTAGAGCAGCTGAGACACTTGGATTTTTTCAAGTAGTGAATCATTGCATTCCTTTAGAATTATTGGAATCACTTAAAGATTCAGCACACACATTTTTCAACATGCCAACAGAGAAGAAAGTTGTTTACCGACAAAGTGTGAATCATTCATGTGTTCCAAGTATAAAGACTAGATATAAAACTAGCTTTGTTCCTGAGATTGAAAATGTGTTGGAATGGAAAGATTATATCAATATGGTATATAGTAGTGATGAAGAGGCTCTAGCATATTGGCCTAATCAATGCAAGTAAGTTCATCTACTTTCTCAACTACATTAATACTCAACTAAAATATATTTCTCTAATCCTGTTGAATTTTAATCTTTGGACTATGTGTTTTTTTCTTCATTAATAATCCTTCGATTTCCGATGAAAAGGGCTCTGGAATATTTGGAGTATAATCGAGAGTTAAATAAAGTATAGAATTTCGGATTTAGGCCGAGCTTTTATTAAAACTCTCATTAACCACTTGATTTTTCGAAATGATGTGATCAATATTTGCAGGGAAGTTGCACTTGAATATCTGAAGCTATCATCTAAGATAGTTAAAGACATCTTTGAAATATTAATTGATAAGCTAGGAGTGAAATTAGATGACAAAAAAATTGAGAGCTTACTTGGTTTGAAGAAGGTTAACATGAACTACTATCCAGCATGTCCAAATCCAGACCTTACTGTGGGTGTAGGACGTCACTCAGATCCAGGGATTATCACAGTGTTGCTCCAAGATGAGATTGGTGGCTTATATGTCAAAGCTGATGATTACAAAGATGTTAGAAAATATGAGTGGCTTGAAATTCCACCAATTCATGGAGCTTTAGTCATCAACGTTGGTGACGCTTTAGAGGTTTGACATCTTAAAATCTAAGTTTTAAATAAAATATAATTAATTTCACGGTAAATTCGAAGAATTTTTGAAAGGGAATTACTAGTGTTGCGAAGGAAAACATCGCGACAATATCATGAGTGTTTAGTTACTAATCATCTTTTATAATTCGTACACATTGACCTCACATATTTTCCGGCCATCAAACAGTTTTATTAGCTAATTACATTTCGTGATCACTTTGAATAATTTTTTTGATATAATTAGTGTTGCTCTTTTCAAAATGAAGAGATTTTACGACTTTAAATTTAGAAAGATATTATTAATTATAGTCTAAAAACACGTATTTGAAATTCAAATTTTACATTATAAAATATACATCTCAAATTGATCCTTATAACTTTTACAAATCAATCTCATGCTTCAATTACTCCATCTAAACACACTGAGAATTTATCTGAGTTAATTTCCTTTGTGGAAATAAAAAATGTTAGTATAGTATTATAACACGAACTCTCTCAATAAAACTATTTTTTGTACATATTGAACAATGAACATGCACTAATTATGTACTATGATAATTGATAACCATATCTACTAACCTCTTTTGTTATTTTAATTTAAGATACTAAGCAATGGAAAATATAAGAGTGCAGAACATAGAGTAATGACAACATCCACCAAATCTAGAGTATCGATTCCATCATTCACTCTACCGATAGTTACAGAGAGGATTGGGCCATTACCAGGATTGGTAGTAAAGAAAGATGAATTGGCTTATTATAGAGAAGTTTTATGGCAAGATTACATGGACAACTACCTTAGAACTGCTCATGAAGGAAAGAAACCTCTTGATTTTGCAAAGATCACTCTGCATCATACTAGTTTATGTAAGAATATATATTAGAAAATATATTTAGTATCTTTTATATTATATAAGAGTATATCTTGAGATTGTCCCATGAGCTTAGCTCAGTTGGCAAGATAATAAAGACGAAGTTCGAACCCCAGTCATCCTACTAATCCATTTTAAGGATGGAATTTCTAAAAAATGTATATCTTGAGATTATATTTTATATTATGTATTATTATTATTACTATTGTTATTATAATTTGTTGTGGATTTATGTTTGAGTCTATATCTCAGTATAAGTAGGGACTATTATGATTTATTATGTTATGATATATGTTGGTGTTTTTGTATTGGCATCATTTTTGCTAAAATACTAACTAGTTAGATGTTGGACCAGATGCGCTAGGACATATTGAAGCATCTGAGTATGTTGAGCCATGAAGCTTAGGCGCGCGTGCGTTTTTATTTTTGAAATATATCTCTGAAAGATTTGTTTTAAAAATATATTTTATCATGCATAGCTGGCATAACAGAACGCGCTTTGGGTCAGAAGTTATCTCTTATGTGAAGATTTAATTCTAAAATATAATTCCTATATTTTAGGATTTGGTTTATTTTTATTGGATATATTTTTGAAGACTCCTTTTCTTAAGGAACAAGTCAAGCTGCGCTGAAGACTCTATATATACATGTGTAAAACATAAAGTCAGTAGCGAAGCCAATATTTACAAGATGTAGTCTTTAGGGTTTTAGGGTTTCGTGGTTACAGCCTTGTGCTTTAACGTGTGCACTCCTAAGCTTTTAAGTATGGAGTTGTTTGTGTACCACTCTTAAACTGTGAAGTACGGAGTTGGTTGTTTTGGAGTTCACTAAAGCGTGCGTTGTTTTATATGTTAAGTAGTGAACTTGTGAGCCTTTCCTGTGTCACGTTGATACATGATAAAGACGTAGGCTGTTTGTATTGTTAATTGTGAGATTGCTCTTAAGCCTTTAGGTACGGAGTTAATTCTATGTTTGAGAGTGTTCTCGTTTCAGTGTTTATGTATTGAACTTAATGCCAGTGCGAAGATCAGTGAACCAGAGGTTGTTTGCGTGGAAGTCTTTAAACTGAGAGGAAGTGAGCAGAGGTTCTCATATCTAGGAGTTCCTAGGTAGAAGTCTAAACGGGTAGTTAGGAAGTGAGAAGTGCAAACGAGGAGTTTGACTTTGAATTCGTTTTACTTAGTGGATTTCCTTCCTGGATTGGTATCTCCCAGACTAGGGCAGTTGCGCCGAACTGGGTTAACAAACACTTGTGTTATTTATGTTTATGTCCTTTAAAATTTTTATGTTATCTGTTCTGTGCGTAGATGCTGTAGCAATTGCTAAAGCATCTTACTACTGATTGCCAGGAATTTCAATTGGTATCAAAGCAGGTCACTCTACCTGTTCTGGTTTTAAAAGGGTGAGATCAAGGGGAAAGTATTTTCTGGCAATATGGACAAGGAAGGAGGATTGGTTAATAGGACATATTTTGTGGACACTGAGGAAAGTATATCATATTCAATTCTTGGAAGAGAATTCAAGAACATGTTAATGAGAATTGAAAGGAATCAAAGGTCCAATGTCAAGCACTCTGCCATGTTGAATGTTAAAGCATCTGTTAAAACTCAGCTCAATTCACTCAAGAAAACAAATCATGAGCGTGATGTTGCACGAGATGTTGAAACATCCTTGGATCAATCTGGACAAAATGCTGAAATTGCCCAAGGTATATCTGATGATGAGGTTAATGACAATGCCATATGCAAGACCATCACTGGTAATCAGGTCAAAGTTTGGCCAAAGAAGGGCAAGTTGTCATCTAATAAGCTCACGGTGAAATATGCAATTTTGAACAAGAATGGAGCTATCAACTTGATGTTCACTTCTCACAGTTTTGATATAGCTACAGGTCTGGACAAGTCTCTTTATATTGTTGGTACTAAGACCTCCTATGACTTTGACATTGATGTTCTTGATCAAACCATAAAGTATGTTAAATGTGTGAATGTGAAGATGTTAATAGAATTTCCCACGCTGCTCTGTGGTATTATTCCTGATCAGCATCTCGATATTTTGATCGGCACTGATGTTGCCAGTAAGAGAGAATCTCCTCTCAAAATGCACTGTAGAATATATGAAGGGACACATGTCTCAGATAATGCTGTAACATCAGATTAGAAAACTTATGTGATGGGTTCTTTGAAAGTTGAAAGTCTTGGAAAGAGAAAGAATGAAAATGTGTTTGTAAGGAACATAAGTGACCGTGGGAAGAAATTTAAAGATGTCAAGTTCTCTGATTTTTGCTCCTATGAAATAACTACTCTCGGTTACTCTATCTATAACATAGCTTACAAAATCCTTAATTCCATAATCAATGCTATGATAGAATCCTTATATGTAGAAGATTTGGATAAAAGGGTATTGATTCTCCTATTGAGATAGTACAAGAATCTCAAACCCTAGGATTAGATGATTCTGATGATGTTGTTGTTGATGGTGGTGCTAACACTAAGGCCACGGAGAATGTTGTGCCGGAGACAACTCAGGAAGATGATACAACTGCTGCTGCCTCTGAAAAGGCTGAGTATCATGAAGGTACTAACCTTCCTGAGAATGTGGATGTTGTAACAGATGCTAGAGCATTTGATGTCTCAAACACTGCAAAGAATGCAGATGATGTTGTGTCTGGTGATACTGTTGAAGTCTCTCAGAATGATGAGAGCATGAAGACTGCTGAAGAAGAAGTGGATGATCACACTCTGTCTGATCACCAAACAGGTTCACAGAACAAGGAACCTGATGTTGAGATTTTGTCAACTGTGGACAAAATGGTGGAGAAGGCTCTTGGACCTAGCATTGTTGGGAGGTTAAGGAGTAGACCTAAAAGAGAACCTACACCACCACCAATGTCAACAAAGAAATCCAAAGCTGCTGATGGATTGAAGCCAGTGAGGTATGGCCCTAGCAGAACAAAGAGCAAACACATTCCAAATGTTGAGCCTAAGAAGAAGGCTCTGAAGAGAAAGCATGAGTCATCTGATGACAGTGACTTTGTTGTTGAAGAAGATGCTGTAGAGGATGCTGGCACATCTGACAAGCCAGTTGATACAGGGAAGAAAAGAGCTAAGAGTGTACCATCTAGACAATGTGTCTTTTCACCATGAGGAAGTTTATCTGTGAAAGAAGGGTAGCTGTTGAGAGGAATCTACACCCTGGTTTGTTGAATATTCAAGAGCTCATGATTGTTGTTGAAGCTGCCGGGTTAATGAAGACTGTTAAAGGGCTGGGTAAGTGCTATGTGAAGCTGGTCAGAGAATTCATTGTGAACATAAGAACTGACGGTGATGACCCTATGAGTCCTGAATATAGGCAGGTTTATGTGCGTGGCAAATGTGTCAAATTTTCACCTGCTATAATCAATGAATATCTAGGCAGGAGTGTTGAAGATGTTGCTGAGTTGGAGGTGACTCAGAATCAGATATGCAAAACCCTTACAGGTGATCTGGTTAAGGAGTGGCCTATGAAGAATAACTTGTCTGCTGCTAAGCTCTCTACCAAGTATGCTATACTGAACAAGATTGCAGCTGTTAATTGGGTCCCAACTACCCATTCTAATGATGTCACAAGGGAGTTGAGTAAGTTCATCTATGATGTAAGTACAAAGTCTGTATTTAATGTTGGTGAATATATCTTTTATCAGACTATAGCTCATAGGAAATCTAATGCTACAAAGATTCCTATTTACCTTGATCTGTGATATCATTCTGCATCAATATCCTGAGATATGTAATCAATCTGATGAGTCTAGTCAACGAGGTTCATACAATTCTTTGGATCCAAGGTTTCTGGACAAGTCACGTGCTGTAGACATTGCTCTAGCATCTGCCAAAGGCACATCTGCCATGATAAGCAGACAACAGATGATTTATGATCTTAAGATTATGAGTAAAGTTCTGGATGACAAGAAATTCTTGGGGGATAGTGTTATTCAAACTCTAGAAACTGAAGAGTTGATTGCTCATGATGTCAGGGGTGATGATTTGGTGGTGGAAAACTCGAAGAATACTGCTAATTTTTCATCCTATGTGTTACTTCTGACTTTTTTGCATCTGATGTTATGTTGTTTTTATGGGTTAAGCTCTGGATGTTCTATGAACCTACTTGTGCACTTGGTTGTAATATGCACCATGTGGTTATGTTCCTCTAACCATGTCTCCTGCTTATATGTTCATGAAGTGAAAGGGAGTATTATTAGTTGTGCTACTGAAGTTGAAGTTTGAAGTTTATTATTCTAATACCATATCAGTAGTTAGTAGTCTGGTTTCTTGAAGGTTGAAGATTATTCCTTTGAAGTTTATTGCATGTATGCTTGCTATGATTCCTGTGATTGCTTTGCTTTCTGCTATAGTTATCTGCCATGAAGACAGGGGGAGTGAAGTATGCTTTGTTTTATCCCTTATCTGTTTAACTCCTATCTACCTGTTGATTATCTGAAGGGGAATATTATGTGCAGTATATGTCTATTGCCTTTCTATCTATGAGTGGAGTGATTGTGCTTATTTTGAGGGGGAGTATATGCATCTTGTGTGATGATGCATGTTGTGTGATGATGACTAAGTAGAATTAGTTTCTACTACATTTTGCTGATTGCATGAGTTAAGGGGGAGGAATTTATTTTTCCTAGCCCTTAAGCTTGATTTGTCTTGAAGCTTTTGTTTTCATCTGGGAATCCACTGTGAGAGGTTAATTCTCTCTATTCATACTCTATGAGGCTAATTGTTCTTATATCCGCTGTGCATGCCTCTAATATAGTGTTGGCCAAAGCATTCAAGTAATGTCCTATCTTTTTAGTTGTGTATTGATGTTGATTTGAAGATTATTCTATTATGCATGTTGGTCAAAATTGGCTGTTGTCTAAGATTCTGGTGTTGAAATTTCTTCTGGATAATATTGATATGTATGATTCTTCCAGAATCTTCATTAGTCTTGTCATTTAAACTGTTGTTAACTCTACAATAGTATGTGAATGATTGCATGATGGACGACTAATTTCTGGAGCACCGATATAACTTTGATAATTGAAGAATGGTGCTGGTAATGAATGGTGTTGGTAATGAATGACTATGCTCTGAAAAACTTCTATTGTCAACACATGGTTCAAATTGAATGAGGTTCAAGATACTACTCCTGACAACGTTTTGCCTAAAGTTTTTGTCTATGAAGTGCAAGTATACATGAGAAATAGTAAGTCCTTATGCTTATCTGTTGATCTGGCATATTGAGGGATTTTATGCTAACATGGTAATATATTTGATGATACTTTACTGGTACTGGTTTGATTGATGATCATGCTACGAAGAGTGATTTTCCACTTATTCTGCACCACAAGCTATTCAGCGAGAATCATGCTTCAGACATTGTTGGAACATCTAAGAAAGTTGCAGCTGGACATATCTCAAGAAAGGATATGATAGCTGGGTTGAAAGAAACCTGCAAAGCTTTGGAACTTGAAGAAACTTATGTTGTTGCTAATCATGAGACAGTTACACTATGGAGTGTTTAAGATGACATGGTGTTCTTTATAAGGTATTTCATTTTCACATTGCATGTTGTTGCTGTATGAGAAGATTGGTTGAAAATGAATATTCTGATGAGAGGAAGAATTTTATATTGAAAGAGGATCTCTACAATATTTCACTCTGAAGCAAGTATGATGAAATGAAAGAAGGGTCACAATCATAGCAATATGGGCAACTTGTACATGATCCTTTACGATGCACACTGTTTTAGGAGAAGCTGGTTTTCATATCTACATCTTTATTCTCCATCTTCAAATCATTATTATTTTCTCAACAACAAGAAATTCTTCTACTATTGTAGTACGCAAGGTTCTAAGAATGAAAGGAGGTTCACACTCTATGATAGAGGTGCATATCACTGACTATGTACAGTCATAACTCTGCACTTGATGCATTATCCATGTTCTTCTCAATGGTATGATATCTTCTGGTTCTTAACTATGTGAATCTGCTAGGCTTTTACTTCTGAGATGTTCTGGTATGATATGCTATGTTTGGAAAAATCTATATCTAAAAAGAGGGAGTAGTAGTAATTACTTCATGATCTTGTTAGTTGTTGCTTGTCATGATGTTAGTTGTATGATGTGCTTGCTGATGCTGCAACATGTTATATGGAGTAGGAATGTATTGTGATGGATTATGCAGTTGTGGTTATCTGAGTATGCTTATGCTACTGTGGTATATGTCTATTTCAAATTCTCATATGAAGTTTGGCAATATTTGTGGCTAAAAAGGGGGAGAAGTTAATTGATATTGACTGATATGCCTGAGGTTCTACTTGATGTTGACACATCTTTCTATATGGTGATATGGAGTAGTTTATGTTGCTCTGCCATGCATTCAGGGGGAGAGTTGTTTCTTTATGATATGCATGAGGTATTGTTCTCAATGGGAGTGCTGGTGTTGAATGAAAGTGTTATGCTTATGCTTGCATGATAATGTTATATCAGATGTTGAAGCATTCAAGTTTTGTGTGAAGCACTGTCTATGATGAAGTATACTTTCTATGATGTTTTTCTGTGTGAGGCTATTTTCTGTCATACTGTCTATGATGAGGTATACTTTCTATGATGTTTTTCTGTGTGAGGCTATTTTCTGTCATCTGCTGCTGTATGCCTCTAATGCTTGTGTGTTGAAGCTTATCTTTAAACACTTTTATTCGAAATCTACTATGTGAAGATATTGCTTGTTCTCCTTCGAAATAGCTATGTTTTGATTGATTAGAAGGAGTGTGCTATGTATATCTCTCTGGCATTCACATATGGCCTAAGATTGTTTTAGCCAAAAATTTGCCAAAGGGGGAGATTGTTGGTGTTTTTGTATTGGCATCATTTTTGCTAAAACACTAACTAGCCCGATGTTGGACCAGATGCTCTAGGACATGCTGAAGCATCTGAGTATGTTGAGCCCTGAAGCTTAGGCGCGGGTTTTTATTTTTGAAATATATCTCTGAAAGATTTGTTTTAAAAATATATTTTATCATGCATAACTGGCATAACAGAACGCTCCTTGGGTCAGAAGTTATCTCTTATGTGAAGATTTAATTCTAAAATATAATTCCTATATTTTAGGATTTGGTTTATTTTTATTGGATATATTTTTGAAGACTCCTTTTCTTAAGGAACAAGTCAAGCTGCGCTGAAGACTCTATATATACATGTGTAAAACATAAAGTCAGTAGCGAAGCCAATATTTACAAGATGTAGTCTTTAGGGTTTTAGGGTTTCGTGGTTAAAGCCTTGTGCTTTAACGTGTGCACTCCTAAGCTTTTAAGTATGGAGTTGTTTGTGTACCACTCTTAAACTGTGAGATTGCTCTTAAGCCTTTAGGTACGGAGTTAATTCTATGTTTGAGAGTGTTCTCGTTTCAGTGTTTATGTATTGAACTTAATGTCAGTGCGAAGATCAGTGAACCAGAGGTTGTTTGCGTGGAAGTCTTCAAACTAAGAGGAAGTGAGCAGAGGTTCTCATATCTAGGAATTCCTAGGTAGAAGTCTAAATGGGTAGTTAGGAAGTGAGAAGTGCAAACGAGGAGTTTGACTTTGAATTCGTTTTACTTAGTGGATTTCCTTCCTGGATTGGTATCCCCCAGACTAGGGCAGTTGCGCCGAACTGGGTTAACAAACATTTGTGTTATTTATGTTTATGTCCTTTAAAATTTTTATGTTATCTGTTCTGTGCGTAGATGCTGTAGCAATTGCTAAAGCATCTTACTACTGATTGCCAGGAATTTCAATATCATATTATATTTCAACTAACTAATGTTGACTTCAAAATTGGATTCTAAGGTGATAGTGGAAAAGTTACACAATAATAATAAAAACGAATTTGGAAACATTGTGTAGAAGTATTTTTTATTCAAATTTTACAAATTCTCATGTCGAACTTATGCGGAGACAAACAAATGAGTTTGTTCATGTTTAGTTAATCCGGCCACATTTATAGCTTACTTCCATATTTTTATCGATATTTTCATATGTATTCAACACATTATTATTAATGAAATGCTATAAGTCTTCACTATTAGAAGTTGAAATACCGACGGAATTTAGAGACGAAATTTATTTCATCTCTATTAGAAACGGAAATAGAGACAGAAAAAAATGTTTAGAGACAAATATTAAAGTATATGTAATAGTGACTGATCTAGAGACAGAAAGATCTGTCTCAAAAATATTCTGTCTCTAAATCTGTCTCTAGTTAATTAGTTTTTTAATTTATAAATTAAAAAGTAATTGGAGACGGATGTTAGAGACGAATTTTTATCGTGTCTAATATAGTTTTCGTCTCTGTATTCGTCTTTAATTATTCAACTTGTTTTTAAAGAAGTTAAACATTTGTCAGAGACGAAATTTATTCGTCTCTAAATTAATTTGTCTTTGAAATCCAACTCTAAATGAAATAACATCGAAGATTCTTCCTGCCAAAAAATTTCCCGCCAAAATTTTCATTATCCGCCCAAAATTTTAAACAAAATGATGTAGTTTATTTGTTTATAATAATTTTTTTTAGTGTTACAAAACACATTTTCCTTGAGTCACAACTATGAGTCTATGACTTTCTCCTATACGATTTATGGGATATACATCCGATACAAATTAGTTTACAGTTATAACAATTTAATCTTTAGTTAAAAATTTTAATTTTTAATTTTATCTTATCAATAAATTAATAAAGTTTAGATATTAAAATATTTAAATTATTAAACTAATGACGTTTTAAAGTTTTATTAATGACATGTCATAAAAATAATTTACTTCAAATATGTGACATGAAATTTCATAAAAATAATAAATAAATAATTGAAAACATAAAATTTAGAGGACAAAAGTTCAAAGAAAATTTTTAGACGACTAAAAATAAAAGTTGATATATTCTGGAAAAAATTTATCAATTTTTTTAAGCAAATGAACAAAATATTCTTCTATAAAGTGGATGATAATTAATCTGTGTCAATTAAGATTTAAAACATTACCTAAAAGAAAAAAAGATATATATATTTTTTATTAAAAAAAATAATACTAAGGATTATTACTACTTCATCCATTCCTTTTTACTTGTCATTTTAGAAAAAAAAATATTTATTTCTTTTTACTTGTCGTTTTGGTAATTCAGATTATATTTTGTCTATTATACCCTCTTTCCTATTTTATTTTATTGACTAAATTTTGTATTTTTTTTTTGTTGAAACAATATAATTTTTTTATTCTATACTAATTTTCTTTGTTTTTAAATAATGTTTGTTACAATTTTTTTGGAAATAAATAATGTTTGTGAAAAAGTAAGAATTTATTGATGGAGTAAAAATATGATATATTTTAAAAAAGACATAATAGAAAAATAAGGTGCAACAATACACACTTCTATTTTGGTTTTATTTTTTTTAAACGACAAATAAAAAGAACGGAAGATATATTAGATATAACCAAAGAAAAGTAAGGGCAAAATAAAAACATAGAAATGGCATAAAACAAAAAGAGAATGGAACTTCTCTTTGTATGGTTTTTTTTCAATAAGTTTCTAAATCAACTAAATTTTTTGCATTTAATCTTTAAAGTTAAAATCTGCAGGAAAAAATTCGTAGGAAAATCTATAGAAAACTTGCGAATTTTAGCTTTAGGGATCAAAACCAAAAAGTTTGATTGATTCAGTGATTTATTTTAAACAAAAATCGATACATAGACTAAAACTAAAATTTTATGTACATACAGAGACGAAAATGATAGTTAAACCATGCATAAATAATTTGATATCAGTCTAATATTTTTAAGATCATTATTATTTGAAGTTTTGAATGTATTTTTTTAATAATTAGTTATTCTAATACAATTTTTGATTGTACACCATGCAATATTGTGCGCCCCGTGTATCTCACAGGTACATGGACTAGTAACCTCAACGTTACAGAGATGGATGGTCTGCTGTATTGGCTTCATGCAGTTACATGCAGTAAGCAATCTCTAAAGTAAAAAATTGATCATATGGTTCTAATTTATCTAGTATAATTTTTGACAGTTTTGATCTTCATCATTGTATTTTTTTTTTTTTTTGGGCAAAAGAAAATTAGTTCATATCATTAAATAATTGAGTAGCAATACAAGGAGGAATAGACTCAAACACTCGGCAGCTAGCTATAGAATAGACTTCTCTTGCTAACAAATGAGCTACCATATTCGCTTGTCGCCTAATAAACTTGACCTCGAAGTTTGGATTTGACAATAATAAGGATTTGATATGAGATAACAACACACTAAGCTCGGAGATTCCTACATGAGTAGAGCAAATAGCATCAACAATAATTTTAGAATCGCTTTCAAAGATAACTTTTGAAAAACCCCTTTGCACCATTTGCTCCATTGCTGCGATTAATGCCATTGCTTCACCCTCCAATATGGTAAGATTGGACTGCCTGATTTCAGTACCTGCAAGGATGTACCGCCCAGCATGGTCTCTCACACACCATCCCCATCCTGTGGCCGATTCGGTATTGAAGAAGCTAGCATCAACATTGCATTTGACAAAGCCCCAAGGAGGCTGCTGCCACGTCTGGTTTGTGTTTGGTAACAGCTGCTGCTCTTGCCTCTGATCATGACTAATCAGCCCTTGAACCGTCGCCCATTCGGTCCACATGTGAGTCGCTTGTTGTCCAATCTGCCGTGCGCTTACTTTGTTATTATTCCACACCTCATTGTTGCGATTTTTCCATATGCACCAAAGTAACATTGCTATCTTCCCCATCATGTGATTATTTGCTTGCCTGCACATAGAAAAAAGAAAGTCCACTGTGTTATGGATTGCGTTAGAGTGGTTAGGCAAGTAATTTTGTACTCCGGCCTCTATCCATGCACCATGACTTTCTGCACATTCAAAGAACAAGTGCCACTCATTTTCCGGCGCCGACCCGCATAAAGGACATTCTACCGGACATTGAACATAGCGAGTTACTAGTCTTGTGCGTGTAGGTAGACATTCCTTACAAATTCTCCAAAGCAAATGTTTAGCTTTTGGAGGGGCTTGTATTTTCCATAGCCTTAACCAATCTTCTCCCTCACACGGCTTCCATAATTCTCTTGCTGCCATTAAGTGTTTATATCCCGACCTTACCGTGTATTCGCCGTTACTTTCTCCTAACCAATCTTCATCATTGTATTTAATTTAGTGAATTTGTCGAATATCCATCAAATCAAGCGCACTCGCACAATGGATCTCTCTGTTTTTTGGTATTTAATTTAATTGAATTTCATTTAAGAATATTTCTTAATTGAATTTTAAGTGTACATATTATTTATTAAAAAAAAATTGAGAAAATTTATAATTTTTTTTAATAAGTCCCATGAATAACTTTATATCCCACCAATATCTCTAAATCATTAATTATAATTGACCCCAACAAAAATATATCTTAATGTGGAGAGAGGGTGTTTATCGTAGAACTAGTACCAGTACTCAATTTTGTTTTTAGGTATCTAATCTAATATGTATATCAATTATGCATTCTCATTGGAGATTAAGAAGGTTAGATTGTTTCAAAAAAAAAAAAAAAGAAGGTTAGATACGTCACCACTCACCACACAGCTTGTCAAACATATCCTCGTAGACCCTCAACTCATTGTGCAGGAATTGGGATTTAAAATTGGGATTTAAACCTTAGTTCTAACCAATAGATTAGGTGACAAAAAAAGTGAGTATTAGACCATCTCCGAAGGAGCACTCAAATTTTGAGTAGCTCCACATGTATACATCATTTATTTATAATTTTTTAATAATAGTACCTAATAAACATTCAGTTCCTCCAACCTAGCATCTCTCTAAAAAGTTCTTAATGAGTCCTACATATAACTCTATATCATTTAATATAATAATAAATTATTATTTACTATCTCATAAAATATATGTAAGAAATAAAATAATATATAAAAGTATGTGGGACCCGTTAAGAATCATGAGAGAGAAGATGTTTATTTAAGCATAGGTACCTAATAGGTACCATTTTTGCATGTGCTCCAATGAGAGTACCTAATAGGTACCGATTCTTAATAGATAATACTACTTAAGCATCCATCATTAGAGATGGTCTTACATGTACGCACCATTCATTTATAATTTTTTTAATAATAATACTTATTATTAAATATTCAATTGGAGTTTAATAATTGTCAACAAAAAAAAACTAATACATAAACATTCAATTTTTCCGATCCAGCACTTCACTCTATACAATTTTCACTAAATGATTATGAAAGTTATATAATTTATGAATAATTCTATATCATTATGTCATCAATACCTTAATATCAAAAATGTGTGGATCCCAATTCGTACGAATTTATTTTGATCCACAATAATGAAAGTACATCTTGAAGTAAATAATTCACAACCGTTAGGTAAGCAACCTGATTTCCATATTAGTGGACTTGTAGTTGTAAATTAACACTATTTATTGTTTCCTTGTTTGTTCCTATCTCAAAAGTATTCTGTTTGGTTCTGGTTTTCACATGCTGTAAAAGTTGAATACACTATCACAAACAATAAAATATAATTGCACATTTTCATGCCTCAAATTTCAAACTCTTCAAAATCAAAATCATTGTACAACTTTGTTGTTCGAGATGGCAATGGAATCAAAGGCTTGGTAGACTCAGGTTTATCAGAAGTTCCAAATATGTACATACAACCCATAAATGAAAGAATCAACAAACTAGACACAAAACTATGTGACATGCCACCAATTGACTTATCGAAACTTAATGGAACAGAACATGAAATAGTGGTTGATGAGATTGTTAGAGCTGCTGAGACACTTGGATTTTTTCAAGTAGTGAATCATTGTGTTCCTTTGGAGTTATTGGAATCACTTAAAGATTCAGCGCACACATTTTTCAACTCTCCACCAGAGAAGAAAGTTGCTTATGGTCAACAAAGTTTAAAGATGAAATATGGAACTAGCTTTGCTCCTGAGAAAGAAAATGTGTTGGAATGGAAAGATTATATCATAATGGAATATAGTAGTGATAAAGATGCTCTTCAATATTGGCCTAATGTGTGCAAGTAAGTCTATCATTACTACTTGGCTTAAATATATTTTTAGTCACTCCTTTTTATTTTACTAGAAGAAATGATATTTGGTTTTCGTGAGCTTAATTCAATCGTTAGGGACAAGACGTTTTATATGCAAGAGTTGGAATTCGAACCCTGAGTACTATACTTATTCATTGTTACAAGTGAAATTTTAGCCACTAGATTACTTGACAAAAAAAAAATGATGTTCATTATGATTGAAAGTGAATTACTTGACAAATTCAATATTGCTCTGAATGAAAAGGATGAACTTGTGAACAAATTTACAATATTCAATTAGTTGATAGCATAAAACAATGAAATTTATACAAATAATGTGACAAAAGCAAAAGTGTTTGGAATATGTCATACCTCTCAGATATGCAACTTCAACAATACAGTCATTGATTTTTTTTTTTGAGAATTATATTATGGTATATATCTGAATATATATTAAGATTATTGCTTTTGAATAAGACATGCAACAAACTGCACCGTCAAACTTTTTTTGTATAACCAACTTCTAAAACACTACATTCCTAAATTTATGGGACACAACACTGCTATGCATGACACTTGATCTAAGTTGATATGTTAATTTAAACCAAATGAACAACACATCCAGACAAAAAATCAAACAATATCACAACAAAACACAAACAAAACAACATCGCATTTATACGATGAAGAAATCACGAAAAACAAACCTTAAACGGAGTATAAAGATATGAAGACACTTACATATACAACTCGTTAAATTATTTCTTTTATATTTGCAGGGAATTTGCACTTGAATATTTGAAGTTATCATCTAAGATAGTTCGAGACATCTTGGAAATATTAATTGTTAAGCTGGGAGTGGAATTAGATGAGTCAAAAATTGAAGGTCTTATTGGTTTAAAGAAGGTTAACATGAACTACTATCCATCATGTCCAAATCCAGACCTTACAGTGGGTGTAGGGCGCCACTCGGACACAGGGATCATTACAGTGTTGCTTCAAGATGGAATTGGTGGCTTATATGTCAAAGCTGAGGATTACAATGATAATGGAAAAAGAGAATGGCTAGAAATTCCTCCAATCCCTGGAGCTTTAGTCGTTAATGTTGGCGATGCTTTACAGGTTCGATATATTGAAATCTAATACGAAAGCATATACAACTTATCTCTAATTAATAAGTATATAAAGTAAATATTTATATGTTAACTTGAGACTTCAATGTGATCTTTTAAGATCTCATGTTCTATTTTATAGTGTTAAACTGTTAATTTTGGTGGATGTATACAGAATTTTATTTGGGTTTTAGATGTGCGTACTACCCGCAAATAGATAGTAGGATTGAACTTTAATTTTCATATTAATCAGTCCTTAGTCTTGATATTCTTAATCTCGAATTTTTTCGCTACAATCTCTAAAAACAAAACTCAATTTTTCAGACTATATCTCTTATTTTTAAAATTTGTAAGATTGACTACAACTAACTCTAATCTGATTGATTGTATAGTTCGTTAGTAATTTAGTTTGAGTTGAGATAGATATTTTAGATATAGTACTACATGTATTTATTCTCCTTAGTTGGTTGAGTACCTCTAGTATTTTTTTTTACTTTTATTTATATAATATAATCCTTTGCCGTTCAAAAAAAACAAATAATACTAGAGAAAATGCATGAAAATTTGTAAAAAAAAAAGAGAAAATAAATGAAAAAATCCAAATCCATGAAAATTATTTTGTATATGTAACTCATATTATGGGTTTATAGATAGTAGGCTCCTATGATATACATTGATCATTTTTACAAATATTATGGGTATTATACTTTCAAAAAAAATATAGTTAAGTATTATGTTAAGTTAGCCAGATACCACCACTAATTATAACCATTTTGCTATTTTAATGAAGATACTAAGCAATGGAAAATATAAGAGTTCAGAACACAGAGTTATGACAACATCAACTCAATCTAGAGTATCAATTCCATTGTTCACTCATCCTATTCCTACAATGAGGATTGGCCCATTACAAGAATTGGTGACGAAAGATGGATTGGCTATCTATAGAGAAGTTTTGTGGCAGGATTATATAAACAACTTCTTTGGAAATCCTCATCAAGGAAAGAAGACTCTTGATTTAGCAAAGATGAACTCGGCTTAAATTTATAAATTAAAGAGTATGAAATGAAGCAATAATTTATATTTTCTTTCTAATTTCATTTTACTAGCTAGAATAAAACCTTCATATATATAAATATAACTGTTATATGGTTCATTCTTTTTCTGCTACATATACATAGAGAAGGTTGAATTGTATCCTCATCTTGCAATAAAAAAATCATCAATATTGCAGAGAATATTAATTGTATCTGATCTTGATGGTAAATATTTTTTTTTAACGGAAAATATAATTATTATTAATTAAACCAAGTCTCCGTACAAGATGGATAGAGACTGATAAAAGTGGAGCTACAAACCAAATGCACCGTTTAAATAAAAAATGAACACCATCTATTAGATGTCTACTTTTAATCTCATTCTTAGAAAGACAATTTAGTTTTC
Source organism: Trifolium dubium (assembly GCA_951804385.1). Lineage (NCBI taxonomy): Eukaryota > Viridiplantae > Streptophyta > Magnoliopsida > Fabales > Fabaceae > Trifolium > Trifolium dubium. Next base: position 28,748,041 of record OX638070.1, on the reverse strand, counting down.
AAACCACCAAAGAAAACATCAACCCGACTCCAAAAGATGTCACTAGACACTAACTTCCAATCTCGAATAAAAAACAAACGATCCATCATAATGCAAAAAACAGCTCCTTGAGTCAAAAGTTGATGGATCAACATTAGAACGAAAACCTAGATAGATAAGATTTAGCTTGCAGATCCCCTCCAAACAGTTAACATTGTAACAATAGAGGTCAACCAGATACAATGAAACCTGCAAACCTCAACAGATCTAGGAACCACCAGAGACTCAAAGAATCCAACAAATCTCAACAGATTTGTAAACTGTCAATTAAATTGTATTATTATAAAAGGAGAGAAATGGTTCGTTTTGTCATTTTATGTTGTTGCCCCTATCTTCTTCATGTTTATACATTCTTAAAATATAGTTTAAAATTGAATAATAATTTTTTGGTAATGGGTATTTTTGTTCTTTCAAAAAGTGAAGACATTTCTCTTTCTTCTATTTTTCTTATCATTCTTTCGTACCAAATAATACATAAAATCTACTCTATTTCTCACATTTTTCTCTCTTCCCATACTCTCTCTCTTTTACCTCTTTCTCTCTACACAATTTCTCTCCCAAGTCAATCACACCTTTAATGATGTGACTGTGAAAGGTGAGACTGCGGTGCATATTGCTGTGAAAAATAAGAAGTATGATACTCTTCATCTTCTTGTTTGTTTGGTGCTAACACTGAACTTGTGCAATTACAATTTACAAACTTAAAATCAACCTTAACTCACATCAATTACTCCGCCACTTTGACTCCTTGCCGTAAAGATTGTAATTGAGTTCTCTTGACCTTGGTTAATCCTCCAAACATTCCTTCTCATAGCATCCCATATATATTTCGAGGTATCAAGAACCAAGATCGTATTCAAGATCGATCTTTCAATGGCTTGGTAAAGGTAGTTTTTGAGCTTCAGATCACGAAGTTTGAGTGCTGTTGCAGCTTGTCGTGGCTCTACCGTTGCTCCTGCCGGAGCAGCAACGACGCCAGTCTCGATCAAATCCCAATACTCTTTAGAACGAATGAAATTTTCTATGAGTTCTGCCCAATGATCGTAGAACCCGTCGAATCTTGGAATAGCAGGATGTGCATAGTTTGTGTTGTCAGCCATTAATGAATCAGGTGAGGTCGCCAGAGAAGAAAGGTGAAGACAATTTGGCGGGAAAAACGGTTGAAACGGTTAGGAACGGAAAAACTGCAGTTTTGGTTGTGAGGAGGAAATAGGATCTGGGCCTATGATACCAATTGTTGGTGAAATGAAGTCCTTAACCTCTTTTCATTATCATACTGCCTTATATAGGCTAAACCATTACAAGTGTAATTGGACTAGTAGCATAAAGTCCAATCCAAATACTAAACTACTAACAGTTTAAAATGCACATATGGTTAGCTGCGCTGGCTATAATTTGTTTCCTAGCTAGGGTGAATAGCCGATCTTTCCAAAATTTGAAGTGTTAGTTCTTCCTTCAGCAAAATTTGATGCAATCTGATTAACTTTCAATTTAGTTTGTTCATGCATGATTTATCATTTTTCTTTTAATATATAATGTCTATAATTTTTTAATAATAATTCATCATTTCATTGAATGTTGTTTCTTCTAAAAATATATTAAATAATGTAGACACTCATTCAACCGCGCCTTATTCATATTAAGTTACACAAACACTTTCAACCGCGCATCGCGCAGGTTAGTATGTAGTATTTCTAATTATGAAAACATTACCACTTTGCTTGGCAGTGAAGAGAAGTTAAGAAGAGAGAATTAGGTAGGAGAGAGAGTGAGAAGAGAGAAAGATGGAAGAAATAGAGTAGATTTGAGAGGTTGTTTGGTTTAAGAGAAATATGAGAGAAATAGAAGAGAGAGAAGTAGAAATCTTCTCTCTCTCTTGTTTGGTTGAGTAGAAAATGAGAAGAGAGAAATAATATTATTTTAGATATTGACAAAAATACTCTTTTGTAATAATCCTAATCATATCACTTTATTTTTTTTTTAATCGGCAAAATGATATTAATCATGCTAATTCCATCACAAGATACTAGAAACCCCAACCAACCAAAAAACCACACTAACCAACAAAATCCCACTAGCCACCCCACCTCACAAATCCCGTCCCAATAGTCATCAACTACCCAGCAACAACATAAACCCAACAACAACCAGAAAATGACCAAAAACAAGCAAAATAACCCCACCAACAGAACCCGCAAACACACAATAGAGTAGAGAGAAGAATATTTTAAAAAGTATTAAAATAAAACCACAATCAACCATTAATTCATACATTTGATTTTTCATTTTCTTGATCTTACAATGTGTTCTTAAATCTGATTTTGATGTGTACATACCTGAAGATAGCTTAGGAAAAAGTGTAGGACCATCGTCAAACTTGGAGATGAATGGAAGATGAAAATGGAACAAAGGAACAAAGGAAAATGGAAGATGAAAGGACGAAGAAACACAGAGTGGGAAAGTTTGGCGCCCAAATGAAGGGTAAAAAAGGAATTAGAAAAAACAATGAGCCATTTCTTCTGTATTTCTTCGCAGTTGAAAGAAGAGATAATAATTACGTGGGATCCACAATTTATTCTTCTCTCTACTCTATTTCTCTTCAAACCAAGTAGAAGAAATTGATCATCTCTCCTCTAATTCTCTCTTCTCTATCTCTCTCTTTCATGTTTCTCTCAAACCAAGCAGAGCCTACAAGTTTTGTAATTCTCTTTCATTTCTTGTTGTGAGACAATTTAGTATTTGTATAGTGTTACATGTTCTTTGTTCACCTTGTAAAGATCCTTAAGGAATTGAGCGGGGAGAAAATTCATGTACCACTTTTAGATCTAAAGAAAAAGCACTAGTCAATTGAGAATATTGCGGCCCAATACTTGATGTTGAAGATAACAACACTACCATATCAACAGCACAATTTCTAGCTATCAATTATTCCCTTCGGCCTTAATTATAAGCAATTTTCCACTTTTTAGATTCATTGAATAATTAATGTATCAAGCCTTAATTATCAATCAGATACGTAATTAATTATCCAATGAATATAAAAAGTGAAAAGTTGCTTATAATTAAGGCCGGAGAGAGTATTATCTAAAAAACAGGACAAAATTATATTGATGGCTTGTTGCGAATAAAAATCCTAATAATCATCTAAATTGGATGATAAAATTTCAGCTAATCCTTCAAGATTTCGAGGTATTTACGTCTCAACCATTCAATAATATTTTAACTAATATAAATTTTTATAAAATACACCGTTGGATTGAAAGTTTATATCATACATAGATCATCATTTGTGTAAAATTTCAGACAAATCCAAAATCATTTGATATGTTATTGAGACACATAAAGATTAACAGCGTTTAAAACATCACACAAACTTTAATTGTGATGTTTCTCAATAACATATCAAATGATTTTGAATTTGTCCAAAATTTTACACAAATAATCTATATAATATAAACTTCTAATTCAACGGTATACTTTATAAATTTATATTGATTAAAATATTATTGAATAGTTGAGGGGTAAATACCCCAAATCTTAAAAGAATAGACAAGATCTCACTTAAAATTTCACACATGAAGCCAATAAAACTTAATTTATAAAAATATTATATACATCAATTTTGTCAATTCATACAAAATAAATATGTCAATTTTTATTGATTCAGATATCTCTAATAAAAATGACCATTTTTTTTTCACACTTTGTTTAATTGTAAAGAGAAAATGAGAAGAGAGAAAGATATGAGATTGAGTATGAATATGAGTATGAGTATGAGTATGATTATGAGAATAGAGAAAAAATGAAAGAAATAGAAGATTAAGAAAAACTCCTTCTCTCCCCTCCTTTTTCCGCATGTCAACTAAGAAATTAAAAAGGCATGGAGCCCACGGTTTATTCACTCTCTTTGTTATTTTTTTTGTTTTTGTTTTTATCATTAGTTTAATCTGGTTTAAAGATCAATTCTGATATCAAGTGATTTCAATTTTCTTCTAATCGCAATTTTGGGGGATTGAAATGTAATCTTCCCTACTAAGTTCAACGTATATCACTAATAAATCAAACAAAAGAAATATGTTATTTATCAGCAACTTCTCATCAGCAAATTCTCTCGCCTCTCTTTGTATTGAAATAAATAAACAATAAGAAAATGAATCATAAATAATCTAAAGTTCAAAAACAATTATTTTGATACTTGTTCAAAACTGAATTTGATCTTAACTTTTTAAAGTTAATTTAAAGATCAAATTATATTATTATACTAGTACTACTGAGCTGACAACTTGTGATTAATCAAAGCTTAATTACGATAATACATATTGGAAAATAAAACAAAATAAAATAGGAAGACAAAAAATAATATGTAAGGTGGGGTAAAAGATCTTATCAACACGGATGTTTTTGTCCAACAAAATCTAAAAACTCTTCTTTTGTGGGACCCACAAAAGATTTTGTGTCACATAACATCTCTTTATATAACATCACCAATCACCATTCCCCTCCTTAATTCCACCTTTCATATCTCTCAACTTCTTTCTTTTTAAGCTCTATTAATTAGTTGCCCTATTTCTCATTGGATTAAATCCCTTGCAATTTTCCTCATTTTTGTTTCCAATTTTTAATTTTAGAAAAATTTAAACAATTGAAAATTTGACCTATAATCTTATAGTATACTTGGAGGAATTGAACATGAAGGATGGTAGGAGAAAACAAGGTGCAATGTCACCATGTGCTGCATGCAAGCTTCTTAGAAGGAGATGTGCTCAAGATTGTTTTTTTGCTCCATATTTTCCAGCTGATGAACCTCACAAGTTTGGTAGTGTCCACAAAGTTTTTGGAGCTAGCAATGTGAACAAAATGTTACAGGTTCATATTTAATTCATGCACATAATATTAATTTCTTATCTCTATCATGTCATCATCACCATGATATTATTTTCCTATCTCTATCATGTCATAATCACCATGATATTAATTCAAATCACTTTCATGAGATTTTTTTGGTTTATAATTCTTCTGTTTTTAGAGAAAGAGGACTTAGTAGTTTACGGTTCAGTCCCAAATTAAATTTAGTTAAGAATTGTTTGACTCTAGAAATCAAACTAAGATTCTCTCAAAACTGTTTAATGAAATTTATTAATCACTTGAGTCTAATATATTGATTTGCTTTCATGAACATTTTGTTGTACAATACTTTGCTATGACCAATTTATATTTGCAATTAAAAAAATATTATGACAAAAGGCAACATTTGTTTTATGGAATTCTTGCTTTCTTTTTGCTATTAAGGAAATTGAATTTTATGCGTGCACTTAATAATATAAACTAGTATATTTGATAACTACATATAGTGGAAAAAGTACACAAGAAAGAAATATTTGTGGAAGAGCTTTAGCATTAATCCTCATGTTACAAGTTAACTATACCATTAATCCTCATGTTACAAGCTAGCTAGAATTATCATACATCATACATGTCCTATATATGTTACAAGTTAACGTTTGTGGGATTGAGTTACACATAAAATCTAATATGTGTTACATCATCGGTTCATATTATTAAAAATAATCTCTTGATAAATTTATTAAGCAATTTATTTATCTTATTTATATATATAACACATATCTATCAATTGCTTAATAAAATTGAAAGCGAGTCTTTTTTTTTGGGTACATAAAGTGAGTCATTTTATAATAGAGATTAGAAGGAGTATTCATGTAATGATTATGCACTTATTTATTATCTAAACCATGGGTAGGAAAAACAATTACTACAACTTCACTAATTAATTAATATTTTTATACCATTCTTATTTTTACTATTTTGATACTCTCTTATTTCATACATTCAATCTTTCTTTATCCAAAGCAAGTATTTTTAAAATTTTAAATATATAAAATAAGAATTTGTTTTTATCTAATTTGCGAAAATTGTAATTATTGGATATCATGTAACTAACACTTTAAATACCATAATTAAATTTACTAGATTAGTTTTTTTTTTTTTTACAAGTAGATTAGCTATTTATTTTTAGGCAAAAATACCATGTTTCTAGGCATAACTACAATGAAACCAGCAATTTATACACCAAATACCAAACCAAAATATAAAATACACACAAAATAAAAACATGATATTCTATTGTGCCAAATACAAATCAAGCCTATGCATAACTATTCATTCAGGTAGCTAGCAGCCGATGAAACAAACACATGAAACAAAGATGAACATATATCCAAGCACAATCACAATGAAAACCCCAACAAATTATATATCACATACCAAACTACAATATAACAACCACGCATACAAAAAATATGATATTATGCTTGACCAAAAAAAAGTATGATATTATGATTATAGTCCTCTGAGCACAATATACATATAGCATAACAAAGAGAGTTTGAAGGAGAATTCCAAACAACAGCATATTAATGTTCAAAAATCATAAGAGATGAAGATACCACATCTCTATATACCAAAAACCACTAGGACTCACCATACTATAGTAGGAAGTTGTTGTGTAGCAATCACTGCAAAATGTTAGAGGTTCAAATTCATTTCATGCACCTCTTTCCCATCCTAATCCCTATCATGTCCTCTCATGATATCATTCCAATCGTTTTCAAGATAATTTTATTGTAGAATATATATTTATGACCAAGTAAACATTAGTTATTAAACAAATTGAATTTTATGCGTGCACGTTCCTTTAAAAGTGTCGTTAATTATATGTACTAATCACATAATATACTTTGACCCTATTTTCTTGTTAATGTATAAAAACAAATATAAGTATGTAAAATGTTGTTTAATTTGTCTTAATCAATATTTTTAAAATATATTTTTTATAATAGATATTTAAAGATATTAATCGTGAAAATTTTACATTGACAACATGTGTGAAGTGATTAAAAACGACACTTAAAAAGAAACACATAGAGTATTATATAGGTAGAAAAAGTAATTGAATTCATTTATAGTAGCTACTTATAATTAAAAACCATTTCAAGAAAGTTGTTTTTATCATTCTTATTTTTACTATTTTCATGCTCACTTTTTTCACGCATTCATTTATTCTTTCTCCTAGAATAATTGTAGTTTTAAAATTTTAAATATATAAAATAAGAATTAGTTTTATATATTTGGAAAATAATATTTAAATATCCACATGATTATTATCCTTAAAATAAGGAATCAATATACACTTGATGTGCAATGACACTAGACGTCCTCAAGCCAAATGTTACTAGGCACATTGATGAAGTACTAGGCCATTAAATGTGCTGACTTGTTGTTATCTCTCGCCACATGTCTAAATCTGATCTAATCAAAATATATTTTTAAAACATGAAATTTCCTCTACAATACTACACAAATACGTTCTATTAACCTTTAACTCAGTGTTAACCCTTACCAACGCCTATCAATCCATTTCAAATTTCACACCAGTGAAGCAACAATCCTTAAGAAATATCATGTTCTTCCATAAAACAATAGCCTATGCTAATAAAAGGGTCATTAAAACATGCCAGAATCTAAATTTCCATGTTGCAGTTGTTGAGCATCTAGCCGTCCTCATCATAAGTCACGCCGCTCTCAGCCCCAAACATCATGTTGCGCTAAATTAGCATATGAATTCTCTGTGGAATATTCATGACTTTGTCCACGTATTGTTGTTAACCATCCATCATATCTTTGACATAAATGTTTACATAGCACTATACATCTCTCGAAACCAATTTGAAAAGTGAACGCTAATCATGTATAATTGTTTCTCTCCTCTTTTCTTTCAACTTTTTTATTTACATTAATTCTTTAGTACTCCCACCGCTATTTCTCCTGCGCTCATTCTTTTGTATGGTCCCAAAATATCATCACGCTCACATATTTTGTTATATTGGTTTGGTTTTTCGAACTTTCTTATATAGCTTGAAATTTGGTTTATTGGTTTGACCCCACTTTCATTTATAGACCTCACTTTCATTTATACACATGAATAGAAAAGTTAATGGCAGCAAAACAGAGGTCATAGAGAATATATATAAAATAGAAGATTACTATATTTATTTTATTTTATTTTATTTTACATAAATATTAAATAATAGCCTATTATCCATTACAATATTTTATGTAATAACATATTTTATATAAAAAAATAAATATAATGGGTATTGTAACCTTAATACAACTACGATTACAAATAACAAAATTCTAATCAGACCACATAGAAACCATCTTTCTTTTTGTAATGGATATATATATATATATGAAGTTTGCTAACTTCCTCTCATGTGGGAGGAAGTTAGCAAACCTCCTCCCACATGTTTTACTCGCTCACCGCCATATATATTGATATTTCTCGCGCCCCCCATATATATACATATATATATGAGAGTGTATATAGTCGAAACCAACAGTTGCAACAACCAACGCAAGGACGTCACCAAAAGCACGACAGCAGCCGTTGAAGGACCTCGCCGAAAGCACATCAAAATGCACAGATCTGGATCTACCTCAACAACAAAACCGCCGGAAACAACCGGGAGAGCTGGTGGTGCGGATGACTAAGCCAATCATCACACCACCCACCATGAAAGCTACATCGCGATTTTGGTGTTTGGATCTGAATTTGAATGGGAGGCACATGGTGGAGGAATAGGCTAGAGAGAAGTCAGAGAAAAAATATTGTAGAGAGATTGTTGAAAAGCTCGAAGAAGATACAAAACCGTCAGAAACAACCGGGAAAGTTGGTGGTGCGGATGGCTAAGCCAAGCGCCACACCACACACCATGAAAGCTACATCGCGACTTTGGTGTTTGGATTTGAATGGGAGGCACAAGGTGGAGGAATAGGCTAGAGAGAAGTCAGAGAAAAAATATTGTAGAGAGATTTTGTTTATATATATATATATAAGAGAATAATATAGAGAGACTCAACAACTAGAAGTTTAAACATCTAAAACAAACAAGAAAGCTGAAAAGCTCGAAGAACATACAAATCAAACACACCAAAACAACGAACTCACAAAATCCAAAAAAGTAAAGGACCAAAAACCCCAACAGAGGATCCCGAAAACTCATAGACAATCCCTTCCGCAAAAGAGAACTAACACCAGAGGAAAGAAGAAAAGATCAAACTAAAAAGGAAGAAAGACAACAAACAGACCACCAATCCACCAGAACTACTAAGACCTATATCAAAACACTCTATATAGAGACCATCTTTCTAGAAACTATAGTAGAGGAACGCGTACACCATTCATTGAACAAACAAGTACTACGACCTACTATAACGCCGATTTAATGACTTTTTTTTAATAAACGCTATTAAAACCTTCACACAAAGACCTATAATAACGCTTTAATGTCGGATAATAAAATGTCAAATGCAAATTAAATCTTGCCCTAACTAACTATTCACTTATTATATGAGTTAAGAAAATAATCACACAAAACAACGTACTTCCAGACATTATAACTAACCGAAAACTGTTTTTTTTGTTAATTCAAGAAAAGTTGATGATTTCGGTTATAGTGGTTAGTTAGAGTTGATGATTTGCCCTACACTTCTTACTTTTGATATGAACTCTCAATCTTCTTTATTAAAGAAAGGTATTAACTCATACCAAAAAAAAGAAAGGTATTAACTTCTACCAAAAGAAGAAAAGGTATTAACTAGTAAGTAGTAACATAGATGATTCCTTAGCACATAGAAAGAACCAAAGGATTATATATATAAGCTTATATAAATTACCTTTACTAAATGAAACCACACTAAGTGTGAAGAGGATAAAGTAAAAAAATAAATAAAAAATGATATTGTTAGCTGCATCATTACATATATGTAACCAATTTGTTCAACAATGTCTCTCTTTATGACCAACGGATGCATGGCTTTACATCTTGGACTCCTTGTGCAATGATAATTCAAAGACATAAAATAAAGTTTTAGAATTTATATTTGCTTACCTTTTTCTTTTGTCTTTACAATGAGGGTTACATTGATAGAGACACATTAGTAATATGTCCAAAGTTGATGTTGATTCCTGGATAACGATATTTCATCTTGTAAATAAGTAGGTAGAATAGAAAAAATTATCTCGTTTTTTTAATAAGATAAAAAAAATATCTTGTAAGCATGATGCATTGATGACGCATATATTGCTGCCTTTTTTTTTTATAACTAGTCCTTGCTGAGCAATATATTTATTTAGACACGACACTAAATTAAATTCGTTTGGAAACAGAATAATATTTTATATTTTTTGGTCAAGAGAATAAAATAAAAAATTAAAAGATATAAAAAGGAACTAATAATAAATGATAGTATGATTAAATTATTTACTACCTTTTAATTTTTCTTCACTTGCTGATATGTTTTTTTGGTAAGGTTCACTTGTTGATATGTGTCTCTATATAAATAAAAAGATTGTTTTTTTGGGAGTTTCTACGGTATAATAGGTAAAGACCATTGTATTGGTACACTTGATTTTCAAAATGATAAATAAATAATCATTTTTATAAATTAAAAAGTTATCAAAACAACTATCAATTTCTTTTAAGCTTTTATATTATCTTTAAATATTACCTTTAATCATACAAAAAAGTTATCATAGACAACTATCAATAATGACATGTCAATTCAATAGTAAATGTTGACTTTGTAATCTTCAATTCATTGTTTATTATTTTAGTTTTCTCTTTATGCGTACATTTAGCATTTTTGTCTTTTTTTTACATATTATATTTGTCATTAAAAAACATTAAGTAATGTGTGATCTATCAAATATCAATAGTGAGACGGTGAAAGATTGTTACACTTTATTTTCTCATGTGTAAAGTACACATAACCACGTGAGATCTCGCATATATATAACATACTCCCTCCGTCCCTAATTATAAAACTTCTTTTGACCACAACATGTACGCAAATGTACAATTTTGATCGCTAATATATTTAATTATCTAGTAGTAAAAATTATAAAAATTTGATATTTTGAAAATACTCATCAAAACAAATCAAACAAGATTCTATAAGCTAATATTTACATCTATATATTATTAGAAAAATACGGTCAAAATATGATAGATGAATAGTAAAATTTAGTCAAAAGGATTAAGGGACGGATGAAGTATATAGGAAGTAGATATCCTAGGTTTTTATATAGACGTCGCTAAGAATTTCGCAATTTCGATGTTAAGCTGAAATATGTATAGTTGTGTGGTGTTAATTAATCACAAATTTGTATAAATTTATTAAGTTATTGATGATTCAATGTCCTATTGTTCACTCTGCCAAAATAGAGAAAAACGATAAAGGTTATTCTCGATCGATACCATTTTGTCGCAATTGTTTTGTAATAACTGGCTATTTTTTATAACTTTTATATATGATCGTGACTATTGGGGTGATCTTAGTCATTCAATTCTCAAAACTTCATTTTAAAAGCCAAACCATATATACTAATCAAATTGGATTGACTAGGTGAATTCAAGATTGAGAATCCGGGACCCATATAATGTGATACTCCCTCCAATCTTTAATATAAAAGAAATTTCATTTTTTAGATTCATTGAGAATCTCATGTATCTAGTCAATAATATGAACTAAATATATTAGATTTACAATAAATCTAAAAAGTCAAAGTCATCTTAGGACCGGAGGGAGTATTTACTTAGTAACATTATATATGTCTCTTTCAATCACTTTCCTCTAATGAATATATCTCAATGATGTAAGAAATAATCTATCTACTCTATTATTGTGATGTTAATTGGCTTAATATTATTACTATAGTTTTAATATTTTGGTCAAATTGGCAGGAATTGCCAGAACATCAACGAAGTGATGCAGTTAGTTCAATGGTATATGAAGCAAATGCAAGAGTAAAGGACCCTATTTATGGATGCGTAGGAGCTATATCTTCTCTACAGCAACAAGTAGATGTGCTACAAACTCAATTAGCACAAGCACAAGCTGAGGTTGTGCACATGAAAATGCACCAATTCTCATCACCAAATCAACACCAGCCATCTTATTTTCCTACTCCTACACCTTCCAATTCATCACCATCTTCAGAAAATGTGTATCAATCAAGCAAGCTCGTTTCATCAAATATTGGGCAATCCTTGTGGTCATACTAGCTATCTAGGTGAATTAATATAATATCTTACATAATACAATATAGATATATATACTTAATAGTGAATATTTTAATTGCTAGGGTGGGAAATATCATATGCAATTTACGGTAGATTGATGCTTGAAAATGAATCAGAATTAACTTTGACAATGAACAAAATAGCTACCATAAAGTTTGAAGTTTAGTATCTTGCACGTTCTGACAAAGACAATCATCTACTTAGTGTTGATTCAACAAACAGGAAAAACAAATTATTATAAAGTTGAATTTTGAAATGTTAATATTATTTTCCTTTATTTTTGTTGAATTTGAATCACAGTGTCAAATGTGAGAAGAGTAATACTGTTAATTTCTACATATAAAGAGTAATGATTTTTAAGTTTCAATCTACCGAAAATCATATGAGATACTTTTACGTCTTAAAATTAAACTCCGTAGTGAACATATTTGTTAGACATATAATAATTTTCTTACTTACGCTTACTATGCTATATATATGATGGCCTTGCATGCATTATTGCCAATATCTTATTAGTAACTTAGTTAGTTTTAGCTAGAGATGGTTGGTTAGTTAGTTACCTACCCTAGATATGTAAATGTATAAATTTGTAATAATCAAGACTATTATTCAAGAGCAACCATAATATTGTTTCTATTATGTTTTTTTCACAAAATAAAAGAAGATTGTATTATTAACTACTTTTCTTGATGTGTCTATGATCCATAACAACCAAAAATCGAAAAGGCTTCATGTAGCTTAGTACAAACAATAGTTTTAGATGGCCTCGTCCAAGAAGCCTTCTATGGGCTGTTTTATTGACAAAAAATTTATTGAAGATTTCCGACCCAAAATAAATGGTCTATCATTATAAATTCATAAGCTAAATTACCCAACCCAACATAATCAAATTTATTGAAGATTTCCAAATATCGATATAGTATTATACTACCTCTGTCCCTAAATATAAGACCTCGTTTGACCAGTGTACTTATGCCAATGCATAATTTTGATCATAAATATCTTTAATTATCTAATAGTAAAAATTATAAAACTTGATATTTTGAAAATACTCATCAAAACAAATCAAACAAGATCTTATATGCTAATATTTACATCTATGTATTATTAAAAAAATATGGTCAAAACAAGATAAGTGAATAGTACAATTTTGTCAAACAGAATCTTATAAAAAGGGACGGAGGTAGTAGTTTTATTTGAAATATCAAATAATTTTATTAATATGGTCTCCAATACAAGAAGTAACAGAGAAACCAAAAGGGCAAAAAGGCAAGGAAACTACAACAAAAGCCATCACCACAAACCCGCCCCAAAAGTAACAGCGGCTAACCACAAACACAACAAAACCCACCGCCCCATCTAAGGTATAGCTTCAAATAACCGGAAAAAAAAAACAAAGACACCACACCCAAACAAACCAAAACAACAAAAAAAAAAGGCCGGAGACAAAACTAACGGAGGAGGCAATCTTTCGGATTTCAACTCCACTCATAAAATAAGCATGATGGAATCTTCAATCTAACCAAACTCCACTTCCAACTTAACACCTTGACTTCCTCCACTATCGCAAACACCTCCATCTCACCATTCGCACAAATTTTGCCATTACACACCTTCCAAACACACTAAATGGTTGCATGCCAAATCAACATAAAGCCTTGTCTCAATTTATTATTCAACGCTGCAGCCCTCATCACCTAAAAAGGCGATGCTAACAATGATGGCATAACTATCACCTTACCCATCCATCTAAAAATGTGGTACCAAACCGACATAGCGCACGGACAACGTAAAAATAGATGAATAGAGGATTGAAGAGAATTCATACAACCCACACAATTTCTTGGAGCATCAAAGGCTAAGATCCCTCTTAGATCAAGGTTAACACGAGTAGGTATTCGATCATAAAGAAGTTGCCAAGAGAACGTTATGACCTTTGATGGAGCCAGACTATCCCAAATGTGTTTAAAGACCCCTCCCCCCCCACCCCCCCCACCCATCTCTTCATCTCCCGATACCTCTTCACGTAAATGATTGAAAAGATAATGATCCGCGGAACTAACCAAAAAAAATACTTGTCGAGTCTGGAGTCCATCTCCAAGAGTCCTCCTCCAAAGACAATCTCGCCACTTAGGATTGATAAACGATTGTTGGGAATGTAGATCTCGGTCTTGGTGGGTTTGGCGGCCTACATGTTGTCTTTCTTCATTATTAGTTTAATCTTTTTTTTGTTCCTTTAACAGTTTTCTTTGAGTCTTTCGGCACTTTTTGTGCCGAGATTTTCAATCTCTTCAATATTATATTTCATTTTAACTTATTAAAAGAAAAAATTTCCTTAAAAATACCAATGTCACTATTGATAAACACTAACTTATCATTTGAGTGAATTCAATTCACGTGATAAGTCATGATTGCAACATATGTGCCTTAAAAAAATGATTGCAACATTATGCTTTCCAAATTGCTTGCAAGGATGTTGTCCACATTTTAGGTTTGAGTAATTTTGAGAATATAACATAAATCAATTGTTCAACCAATTAAAGATACATGGTTTAATTTTCTTTAAATTCAATGGGCCGGGCTTGAATGTGTGGCTTTGTTTTCTCCTAGTAGCTTCTGTGGGCCATAATTAGAAGCATGATAAGACATGCACCTATTCTTGATAATTTTGATTTTAAGTTTTTAACGTGTTTGGGTCTATGCTCAACTCATATATACAAGAGGGGAGACAATTGAAAAATGTTTCAAATTCATCAACAGTTCTACATTTGATTCCACTTCAGTATAATAATATTAATTAATTTACCCCTCCCTTGGCTTGAAAGGACAAGGAAATAATGAGTATCCTTACTTTAGCCTTTAGGTCCTTACTTACATGTTGATTCTAGTTCTAATTCAAATTTAAAAATTAAGGTTATAAGCATGGTAAATAAGTGGTTAATATCCTAATTACATAGTTATAATAAAATTGGTTGAAGTAGCTCTTTTCCTCCCTTGTATATTCTTGTTTAATGTTAATTTCACCTTTTAAAAGTAAAAAAGTGGACGTATCAGAGTTTAAATTCGGATCCCTGAATATTGTACGCAATGTCCCTATCAATTGAGTTAAGTTCACGATATATAACACATGATTAATTTATTTATTTATTTTGGGAACTTTTTTCATGACAAACTCCAACCACAAATCACAATATGAATATACCCACACATACAAACCAAATCTTTTGTATATCACTATGAAAATCCATTAGAGATAATAATAATAATGTCAAAGAGTCAACTTAGAGAGATATGAGAAAGTTTTTGTCACTACGGCGTATTTGTGCTTTCTTACGATTGTAAGACTCCTTGCTCGTGAACGCATTTACTTGTATATTCACACTCTAATGACTAAGGATAATTATCTTTTCAATAACAAAATATCAAATCATATATACAACTTTGTCAAAAAAAAATTAAATCATAAATTTTTTTTTATAAGCAAAATATATGAATTATAAAAAGTATAAGGAGTGCTCAACCTTTACAATTTAAAATGACAACACTTTTAGATGCTAAGAAGATCATCTCTAAAGAGTTCTTACACCAATATGAGAAAGAAAAATTTACAAGACGTCCTGCCCGACCGATAAACCAAAACTAAGAAAAGTACATAATCTAATTCATCAAAGAAGTCTCATTTAATTTGCAACAGCCCCGTTGAAAATCATGTTGTTCCGCATTCACCAAATGTAGTTCAGCTCCGCCTCTACCACCTGTTCATCCGACCTGTTCAAATTGCTCCTATGATTTTATCAACAACAAAAAATTGCACGTATAATACTAACATGACATTGTTCTAAGAGAGGGTCTAATTTTGTAGATGAAAATAATATGGTTGATAATACTGATTTTAGTAAAAATAGTCAGTCATATTCTCTAAATAGATTAGTCAAGAACAATTAATGTCAATAGATACTTTCTATTATTAGTAACATAGTTTAAAAGTCTTAGTAAAAAAATACATAATTAAAAAGTCTTTGTAATATCATTTGTACTATCATACTATGTTTAACCTTCTATTAAGCAAAAAATATTTTTGCTGTTAAAAGAAAAAGTAACAATTAAAAATAGGCAAATGCTAAATAGTGCTCTTGGAGCACTCTTTAAGCCCTTAAATAATAAATTTTTATAAAATATTTATTGAAATTTGTAAAGTCAACGCACTGAAAATTGTGTTGTTTAACTTTTTAAATAAAATAATTTTTTAAATAGTATGCTTAAAAAATGTTCCAGAAGCACTCGTTAGCAAGACTCAAATATGTTTCTCTCATGATGTTCGAGTTTGACTATATTGTAAGCTGTCATTTGACTTTAACCCACCAAATATTAACCATTTATATATATACATTTTAGTGGTTTCCTAGTTTGACTTGATATACCTTTGATGCATTCAACGTCAATCAAAATTAGTTTCACATCTCTTATCTCTTATTTATAAATGTTGTTAGGTTAGCAAAAGTTAAACCCTAAAACTTTCCCTCCTAATCTTTTCATTAATTACTCCCTATTTGTTGTAACAATTGATCCACGTGGTTTTTTAGTATATATAAATAAAAATAAATTAAAAAAAGAATGGACACTAAAAACATGTAATCATTAAATGAGGATTTTTTTTTGGTAATTATCATAAACTTAATTCCTTATGCAGTCCCCCCACTTCTACGTTTTATGTATCATTGGGAACCATTATGCAATCAATTTATTACCAATATCAATGCAACTTCTCCCACTCCTATCATTATATTTCCAATGTCATTTCATCAAGAAAATAATTTCCAAAGACATTAATAATTTACTACTATTATAACTTTTTTAAGCATACTAACATCATAGTAACTTTTCATGTGGTTTATAGAGAATTATTTTTCGAAATTTATGATAATTAATTAACGTTACGTTATATGTGCAATTTTCTAATTTTATCGTTTAATTTTTTATTTTATTTTATAAAATCGTTTAATTTTTTACTTTCATGTTTAATATCATTAATATATATTTGTCTTACCTCTTTTTATTGTTGATAAAATCTTACACCTTTTTTAATATTATACATTTAATATGAAATGATTTATTGTTACAATTATCAACTTATAAGACCCGTGCGAGAAATTAGTTTCACATCTCATTTATACACAAAATTTAATTATATTGGTAGCAATAATTTTTTAACAGAAAATATTTAGTAATATTATGAAAAAAGTATAATTAAATTATAGATCTATATGTAATTAACTTTTAATCTTATTATATATCAGCCTCTAAATCAATCTTTATCTATGCGACGATTTGACTCCATTTCAACAGAAAAACATGTATATATGCAACAAAATTCTCATAAAAAAAGTTGAATATTAACATAAAAAGTATAATTAATAGGGTTAAGTTGGAGACTCATCTCATATTTTATCTCTAATTTTTGTTAAAATATTATCATTTTAGGCATAAGTCTTAATTAATATGAATGACTAATCCAATGTATACAAATTTGAGGAAAATTAAATTGCATACATAGTAGCCCAAAATAATGGTCCAAGCAAATTAAGAACACTAGAAAATAAGCTAGAAAATATGAAGATTGGAGCATCAATATCTAGAAGGGACAAGGATACTTGTAGGTAGAATATGACAACGACATTGTAGCACTTTCAATCACATATAGTGGGTCCTATATAGCTTAGTACTCAATATATTTTGACTATGAAGCTTTTTGCCTGTAAAGACCACACACCATTAAGTTATCAAAATCAGAGAAGCTAAAGAAAATAAACTTTGATTTTTCAACCATTGTATGATAAAATCAGAGCCGAAACAATTTCTATTAATGCATTAACACTTTTTTTCGGTTAAATTGTCTAATGGTTAGAAATTTCACCCTTATAAGATGAATAAAGTAAGATATTTAAGGTTCGAATTATAAATCCCGTATATAAATGTGATGTTGCTATTAATTAAGCTAAACTCACAAGGGCATTAATATTTTCATAAAAGTTGACTTAATAATGCTTTATACATGGATCTCACATTGTATTTCTTTTTAGATCACGGATTGTAGACATAGATCTCAGTATATTTTTGTTTAGGTCACACGATCAGATGCACATTAATAGAATACCTCTCAGAACCTTAATGTTATATATTAACCACATCTTTATTTATTTATTTATTTATTTATTTTGTGCTAATTCTTCAATTTTTAGGGAAAAAGGAGGCTTATGATAACTTAAAGTTTGGTAGTGATATATGTAAAGTCTGATTAAGAATTGCTCTTTCACACAAATCAAGTTCAGTTTCAACATAACAATTTTTTTTGAGAGGAACTCATTAACCACTTGAGTCTAATTAATTTTTGGTTTAATTATTAATCACATATTTGCTTAACTAAAAAATTTATGTTAGAAAGTCCTCAATGAAGATGGCAATGAAATGGGAAGATAACTATGAAAATGACACCACTAACAAGTATATGAAGTTGATAGTTCACATAAAAGCAATATATTGCCAAGAATGGAGCCCTCGTCTAGAGGGAAATGTGAAGAACTTGACATTTCAACAATGTAGGGGCCAGTCTCCAATAAATTGTTGAACAATTAGGAGCAATATATATGTGATCGACCTAATCACATAATTAACATGCAAGAATTTTGATTTTGTACATAGATATGGAGAAGATCTAGCAATGGTAACAGTCCTAATCCTAATCATGAAAGTGACAACCTTAATTTTTTATCTCTAATGTTACCTATTTATTGTACGGAATATAATTAAAGAATCTATACAAAATAATAAAAAATAAAATTCAGTTTTGTATTTGAATTGCAACAAAATAAGAACCATGCATAGCTTAAGATGCTTGCTTGGTCAGATAAGGATATATGTCATCGGCATGGAACCATACCCTTAAGGGAATTGGAATTTAATTCGACAATCATTATTAGGATAACCTATTTTTTCCTCTTGTACATTTAAGCTAATTATAATTAATACTAATATGTAAAAGAAAAGTGGAGAACACATGTTAAGAGTCTTACATTGAATGAGTGAAGTTTAAACATGACATTATAGGTAGAGACAATTATAATTGGTGGATTTCAAGTGAAAATTGTTAAGTATCACATCGACTATAAAAGAAAAGAATGTTGAATTTATAAGAGAGACGACCCATATATTAATCTAATGTCTTAAAAGTTTTGGTGAAGACTTCACGTCTTCCTCCTAGAGCATTGACCCATTATTTCTTCCAAAGCTCCCCCGGACTCCCCAACATGTGATATCAGAGTCGTGGTTCGGCTTGGTGGAGCGTGGGTAAATCATGGTATTAATCGATTGTAGGATTGGGAACTCGCACTTGGATCAATTATAAGATTTGTATA
This sequence comes from Trifolium dubium, assembly GCA_951804385.1. Classification (NCBI taxonomy): domain Eukaryota; kingdom Viridiplantae; phylum Streptophyta; class Magnoliopsida; order Fabales; family Fabaceae; genus Trifolium; species Trifolium dubium. Next base: position 28,728,426 of record OX638070.1, on the reverse strand, counting down.
AAAGATTTGTTGGTTCACTTGCTATCTATTAATTAGGTCATTATTATCGAGTCACTCGGGTACCAGTCTTCTCAATTATGAATGTGAGGAGTGTGTGTTAAGTGTACCACATTAGATGAGATACGAGTCCGCACTAAATGGAAGAAGAGTTGAATAGTCCTCAAAATATATGTTGATTTTGTAAGATTGGGTTAAATCTAATTTAATGTCTAAATATCCCTCGACAACATTAATTAAAAAAAATAAAAGCTTAAAAGTGCCATCAAACTTTTTAAAGAGCCTAAGAGAGACACACTAAATACAGATAAAATAGATATTATCAGTTTGAGATATGTCCTGGCCAACATATCAAATATTACTACATCCTTTTATTATCTGAATACTAATACCTTCATAGTTTATACAAAATTCACAATTTTTCTTTTCCACTTTAATATAGATATGGAGAAAACACAATAAGCCACTAATCCTTCATGCATTATTTTTTAATTGAAAAAGTGCTAGTGCTTTCTTGAGAGCTAGGGAGGAATCAAATTAAAATACAAGTGCAAACGTTTAGGTCTGGTACACTTTTTACTTTAAGGCTTTAATCATAAAAATTGCTAAGAACATTTTTAGCTTATTTGCCTTTTAAAAGGGGAGTATTGGTATTGCAAAAGGGTATCGTTTTTCGAAAGATAACAAACATATCCCCATTATTAGGATGTTAAATAAACTCCAATAATGTATGGGTTTTTTTATTTATAAAATAATATCAATTAAAACTTAGAATAAAATATGATTGATTGAATTTAATTATTGAGAAATAATTTTAATAGTTCATAATGTAAATTTGATAACCAACAAGTGATTAATTTGATTTTGAATTTTAGTTCAGTTAAATATTTTTTTTAGAGATCCATCTCAACTCTTACATATAAATTAAAGACATCTAGTTAAATAGTGCACGTCATCTTGTAGAATTTTAACTCACAAGAAAGGATTTGCATGTTATACATGGGGAGAAAACTAAATAATGTGCTTACGTAGTACTTTTTGTATTCATTAACAAATGTTCGCATGACAATATGATTTGAGCCAATTTTTTCAAAAATAAATAAATAAAATATTTTTTTGTCGAGATCAAATTATTCACCGTCAAAAACAGTAATTAATCTCTCGTTAGATTTAATCTCTTGTTAATTAGATTGAAGTCAGTTCAAAGGTAGAGACAGCTGATCTCAAAAGTTTAAAGTTTTTTCATACCAAAGATGTGAATCAAATCATTGATTTTTTATTAAAGGAATAAGTTCCAAATATATTTTCTATTTTCTTAATAAAGTAAGAGTAAAAAAGATTTAACTTAATTTTTATTGTTTTTTAATCCATGTGCATAATTCTAATATAAAAAGACAATATATAGTTTTGTGACTTAGGGAGTATCATTTACATGCAATTCTTAATACCAAAGTTTCATATACCAATTTCAAACATCAAACTATATATATTTACTACTTATACTTATGTAGAGATAAAATTGCTAAGATTTAAGTTAATCACAATTCATGGAAAATTTCTCTTTCCATCCTCCAACACTCTCTTTTCCCCCCCAATATTCTCTCATACAAATTTTTTTTTACTCTCATACATAAAAGGGGACTAAGCCCAAAAAAGAAACTACGTGGAAGTAAAATAATATATAGGGGAGTAGAGACTCTCCTATCACCTAAGCACAATTGCTCAACACTAAGACGCAACACTTTAAAACAAGTGATTTCTACATCAAGTACTCTAGAGATGCCAAGATATCTACAACTTTTTTAGTTTCTGGGTGAATATGGCGAACACGGACATGTTAATACGAATATTTTTTAATTGCGCTTGTTTTAGTTCACATGGCAAATTGTCTATCAACCATATGATTAATGAAGACCTCACATATTATGTATTTTCTTCCATTGTTTTACTAAATAATTGCTTGATTTGGATATTGAATAGAATTAGAGTTTCTTATGTGAAAGGGAATTATTGAAAGAATAGTGGCAAAGATTTGCTCAAACAGTATTACTCATATTTGAGTCACTTTCATTTTAAAAATTGAATTGCTTGTAAGAAAATCAAGCACAATTTCATTCACTAACTCGATGTTAATTGTAAAAATGTGTAGACCCCCAAATCCATCTCCCTAATAACATAACATAGTAGAATATGAAAAGTTGAACTTCATATTAATCATCACAATGAGTGAATTCAAGTCCATGATAATTGACCTCAAACAGTTAGAGATCGATCGAGATTGTGACATATATAAAAGCTAGAGTTATCGGAATATTTCTGTCTCCTCAAACATAAAGTCTCTTATTGGAATATTTTATTTTTTATTTTTATGTTTTTTACCATCTTATTGGAATATTATATTAATTTATTTCTGTCACCAAGTATCTAGTCAAACTAGCTAGGCCCACATATTGAAATAATTCCTTAACAAAGATGCCTATAAATTAACATCAAATTAACCAATCTACATCATTGCCATGCAATTAGAGTTTGTTTACATCTACGTACTTAATTAATTTTCAAAGAAAAGTTAATTAGCATAATAATACACTTAACTTGAAATAACTATAGCTAGCTTAATTTAAATCTTGTGACAAATCAAGCCCACAATTAATTGCTCACAAGAGCTTTAATAATTCTTTTTTTTTTTGGCATAAATCATCAGCGCAACTGTAGAGATTAATCATTCAAATTTTGTGAGATTCAAATGGATGAAAAACTTTTTCTAAAAGTTTTAACACCGATGCATGCCAAGTCAAAGAACTATTATAATCTTATGTATGTAGAATTGTTTATGCTGATTAAGCTAAGTCACATATCTTCAGGTGATGAATGAGATAAATACACCAAACTAGCCATGGCCTCTTGAAGCCAGTCCTCCTCTTCATTCTTTAACTGCATAAATAATCATCAATTAAGAATATAATTAGGATGAGTCACAATTACACATAAAATTTATACACTACAATTTTATTTTTTAACTTGTGACAATAATTAAAGATAGAAAAAAATACATCTCCAATCTTCAAGACAATTATTTTATGTTTTTTCATATCTAATTTTTATCACTTATTTAAAAAATTTCTTACTACGGGGATTAAGTCAATAATAAACTTGACATAGTGAATAACATATTAAAAATTGAGTTTAATTGTGACACATTAGTATAGAAGAATTTCCACCGTGCACAAATCACAATCTTTTATATATATGATTTTAGAAGTAATTATGATTAGAGTTAATAAATTTTTTTTGACTAAGATTAGAGTTAATGATTTTTATAATCAATTAATTAATAATTTTTTTATAAAAAAAAGATATACGGTATAAAGATGACAACTAAATCATCCCAATTTTCTTAGCGGATATAATCAGACGGATAATTGACTTAATGTATATGAATTACAATGACATTTCATTGTGATTAATTTATAGAATTTTCTTAATTAATTCATATCCATATAACCAGTATAAAATTAATGGAATTTACCTGAAATTGGAATGAATCAGAACCATAAAAGTCTTCATTAATGTGATCATCACGATGATTCTCAAGCTTTTTTGTGGCCATGTGATCTTCTTCACATATCTCATTGTTTCTTGCAAACCTTCCTCTCACTCTCACTCTTCTATCAGCTAAAGTTTTTCGACATGCATACTGAAAAATCATGTCAAAATATATTATGAATTCCAAATTCTTGTGTATTGATTAAAAATGTAAAAAAAGGGTATGTTAGAAAATATATAAAATTAATTAAGACCTTGATGGTTTTGTTGAAATTTCTTTGGTTTCTTTTCTTCAAATATCGGAGAATTCTTTCTTTCCTTTCTTCTTCTGAGTACCTTCCTACCTTTATGTTTGGTTCTTCAATTGATGTTATTTGATTGCCTTGAATCCCCTGCCATAAATTTCAAATTAACGTTTACAAATATACATGTCTATAATATTTGTATATTATGTGATGTGATTTTGATTCTATGATGAAATAACTTATATTATGAAATTATGAAATATTGTTAAACATGCATCATTTTTTTTTAAAATATATGATATGAGTTTCAAAAATTTCTTAAAAACTTATTTATAGAAAAAAATATTTGCTTTTCTTATGATTTCATGGGACCAATGATTTATCATTTCCAAAAAATAAAACTTTGCTTAATAATGCATTAGAAAACTTAGAATATAATTAATTAAGTGTGCATAACATTTTGACATGCACTATACATTGAATGAACACAACATGCATAGTTTTAAATTGCAGTCTTCACAACATCGCAAATGTAATTGCGTCGCAATCCCATTAACAACGAAAAAAATTAAAATTTATCTAATGCGACCGCAACTGCAATTCAGAACTATGAAAATAACGAATTGGTAAGTTCCATAATAAGAAAACATATATCATACCCAATTTTCTCTTGTAGTATTAGGATAAGTTGTTGTAGGTGGTTTGATATCTTCAACAAAACCACAACATTGATCTTCTACAAACTCATGATGACCAATATGTGGCTGATTAATATTATATCTTCCATTGAAATTCTGAAAACCACCACCATATACTCCAATTTTACAATCCGAAACCAAAGCCGGAACCGCGAAATCTTGTTGCTCAACAAAATTTGGATGAATCCAAGCACCAGAAGAAGACATAGTATCACAATCAAGTGACACAATTTGATCAAATCCTCCATAATTATCATAAACAGGTATTAAATTTTCTTGACAACCCCACATCATAGTATTGTCCAAAATTGAGGTATTAATGTTATTATTATGTGTAGACAAACCTTGTTGTTGTGTGATGAAATCAGAAGTGTAGTTTGAATAATAGTGATGAGGAATTGAAGAAGCCATGGAAGAAGGAAATAGGGGCATAAATGGAAAAAGAAAATTGTTTTGTGTTTTGGTTTTGTTTTTGTGAGATGAATTATATATATAGGATGTGTTGTGACAAGTTGTCAAGTGGACATGACTATAATAAGGTAATTAAGCAGCTAAGGAATTTGTTTTGGATAACAAAACATAATTAACTGTGTTTTTGTACTTAATTTCGTTTTTTTTACTGTTTGTTTGTTTTGTGTGAAGCTGTAAACGCGTTAATTTTTGTTTGGATTATTGTAAATCTCAATCTTCATATAATTTTTTTCTTACCTTTTCTAAACATTATGCTTTAGTGTTACCTTTTACATTACTTTCTATATCTAGAAAAAGAAGAAATTATTGATAGGAATTTTTACCTCTTTAATATTAAGCAACAAAGAAACAGATTATTATTACTTTTGGTAAAACTATTATTAATATTTGATGCTATATTATATTAATATACTATTTTCTCATTCTTTTTGTACATTTTGTCATATATTATAATATTATATTACAAGAAAATTATATTGTTGTTCATATAAGTCATAGTATTTCAACTGACAAGATTGATATTATTAGATTTGATATCTTTATTCGAGTTCGAACTCACCATTTCACTTGGTGTTGGCTTTTTGAAAGTACGAGTCTACAAGTTGAGACATATATGCCTAGGTTCTCTTTCTATCGGGTCCACCAACTTTTGACCCCAAGAAGCTGTTTTTTGAATTCTGATGGGCCGATCACTTTTGATTTGAGATCGGAGTTAGTGTTTAGTGATATCTCTACGGGTCGGTTTGATGTGTTTTCTTTTAAGAATGAGATTAAAAGTAGACCTCTTTTAGGTGGTGTTTGTTTTGGTATTTTCATAGGTGTTTCGTTTATATACGGCGCCTCTGTTTTGTATCTCTTCTTTTATTGGTTCTTATTCATCTTGTGTAAAGATCCGATTATTATTATTAATGATATTTGCCGTTCAAAAAAAAAAAACTGTTGTATATGATTTTCAACGTGTTTGTCACTTACGGGCTAAGTGTCATTTTTCGATAAGTATTTTCTCCTCTTTGTAACTCACTCTTAAATAAGTCATCGACTATCTATCAATATCGTAAATTTATCAATATCTTAAATTAATCTATGTCTTTGTCATAATATTTCTAAGTATAATCTTTGTCAAATATTTCTCAATTTGATTTATATCTTTGCCGAAAATTTCTCAATTTGATCTCTCTAAAAAAACAAAATTGAAAAACAATAAACAAAAACATCTCATTTTATTAATGACTTACTCAAAAGTACTCGCTGTGGGTTGATCAAACTAAAGGTGATCTAATTAAGAGATGCCCCTTAAATAAGTGTATAGGGAAACTGTTTTATATATTAAGAAAATCTAGTGGGAGAGAATCCATCTTATAGATGAGATATTCTAAACAAAGATAAAGAAATACACTCCTTAATTAATTAGTTGGATACTTTTGTTAATGAAGAAAACTCTTCACAAATTTTTAAAAGTATTTTCTTTTACATTTCACATGACTAACATGTAAATAAAAGCATAAATGTGAAATATTATGATTCGTAACTCACCCTACCCCTTTTTGTTTCCCTATTTACATATTCATCTTTTTTCTCACACATCACAACACATGTAAACAAAAGATGATTTAACTCTTTGCATATGCGGAAAAACGTACAATTCAACTATAATAGATATTGAAGATAACCTTTGAAGTCAAAAGTGTAGCTAGGTTAAAAAGAAAATTCTTATTTTCATGGCTTATCTTAGCTAGGAGTTGTAGTAACTATTCATGGGTAACCCTTTTTTAGTCTAGAAAAAATTACTCTTTGGGAACTTATAAATTGATATGTAATAAATTATTTCTTTTTTACATATATAATTTTGTTTGCTAACGTGGCAGTGGACCCTTTTTCTTCCACGTCAGCAAAAAAAAATTGACTTGATGGATAAATGATAAAATATTTTAATTATAGGGACTGCTAAAAAATATTAAACAAAGTAAATTGAAATTCGCTCGCATTGTAGGGATAAACACATATTAACCCTTTATTTTTATAAAAAAATAAAATAAAACCATTGCAAGAATGACTAGAAACACATCTTTTTCCTATAGTCGAGTATTGATAGCAATCACTCATTACAATTTACAACAAAAACAAACATGGAATAATTGGATTTCCCGCAATAACCGCATGACGTAGTTACTGCTCTCAACTGTCTGATTCTAATTAATGGCTGAGATCGTTCAACAATATTAAAATTAATATATAATATAAATTGTCTAATCTCTATTCAACAGTCGTAAAATGGTGTTTGAATGTTTGTTTTTTGCTACAGCAGCATATCTGAATCCAAAAAACATGGGTAGATATCAAAACAAAAGAAAAGGCATATAAAAAAGAGAACCAAAAATAATAGTATGGGTAATGATAAGCAATCACTGTTCTTAATCAAGTATGGGCCATAAAAGGCCCAAACAAATCATTCATTGAACATATATAGACTTTAATCAAATTTTAGTTTATGCCTTTGACTCTAACATCTAACTCAGATGACATGATATGCAATTAGGTGTATCTTTATATATACTAAAAAAAATTTAAGAAAAAAAAAAGATTAAAAACAACCAAGTATATTTTTTTAATATTATAATATGTATATGTCCATGATAATTTGGTTCATGTTGCGTATAGAATAAAGTACGAATTTAATTTTTCATCAACTTATAGCCAACAAGAAGAGGAATTTAAGCTATTTAGAAGGGAAAAGCTGAAGTGATCTGAAAAAGTAAATTATAGAGAGCTTCATGTACACACTATTCTCTTCCAAACTGTATTAAAGCAATACATCTATAAATCCACTTAATTTTTTTATTTTGACAAAATAAATCCACTTACTCAACTTGAATTAGTGATGTTGGTTTAAAATTTTGGAGTGTGTTCTTCAAAAAGTTTCAAATTTAATTTAATTTAATGTTAATTTTAATAGGATAATCCATATAGAATTTTATTCTGATTTTAAATATGGTCTCCTCACGTGGACAATGAGATTGAACACTTCAAAATAGTCGATTTTTAGGCTGAATAAAAAAAGAGCTATACATAGATTCTAAAAAAAAAAAAAGAGCTATACATCTATAAGTATATATACTATTAAAGATTTATCCTACTTATATAGGCTACTTAATAGGCTACGAATCAAACACATGGGATTGTTAGATTTTTAGTAAACAAATCAAGTACAAAATATTTTTCTCTCAACTCAAACTCAAAGTAATACAATAATATACGTTGTATTAATATACTACGTATCATTTATATCGAAACAATAGAACATTGACTTGAGACTTATAAACAAATATACCCTTAGCAAACAAAAATTTTGTGGTCACGTTTATGTAGCTCAAAGTGCCCCCATGATTGGATAGGCGCTTAATTTTGTACGAAGATGGGGACATATTCGTTTTGGACTTTTGGTTCTATACCAATGAAGCTTCTCTTGTTTACCACAAGCTCAAAATTATAACTGTTTTATGAATTATTTTAATAGGAAATATATCAACTGTGTTTGTAAAACTTAACTTATTCTGGCCAAAACCATGGTCCAATAAGGTTAGTCCATTTGTGGAGGTCCAATAACGAGTCCAATCTAAACGCAATTTATAAAGGGCAAATCACATCAACTACATAGTGAACCAACCCACAACAGATCATTCTTTTTCAACCAATCAGAGTCGTTAGATTCATCTCGACAGCCCTCCGCGCGCTACAACAAAACCACTTATATAAACGTTGCTCGCAGCCATACCATAGTACAATCGCAATTTTATCATTATTCTATTTCACTCCATCAAATTCTCACACTAACTTGAGCGTCGAAGTGACTGCGAACCTTTTTTACAAGTACTTCCACACCAACAACCATACTGACCCTATAACCAGTGTGAAACCTACCGCTCCAGAAAATCCCTCTGTTCTGTACATAATAGGGGCATCATCTCTGGAAATATCATGATCTTCTCCAAACCCTCATTACGAGTACTTAGTATTTCCATTCACCAATTTAGTCATTCTTTCAACAATCTTAGGTTCTAAATCTACCCACGGCAGTAAACATAAGGAAGGATCCCAACTGAGATAGCTATTTAACTTGAAGTCAACCACCTGGAATCAAAGCAGTTGAAGAAGAAGAAGAAGAAGAATCTCACAATCGTTAGATACCAATAACATATAAGAAACAACCATTACAACGCCCTTGTGGAGAAAGGAAGGATTCTTCTCCAACTCCTCAACATTATGGTGAAAACGAGAATAGCCATTCACCTCCTGCATGGCATAATCCCTCTCGTAAATGACACTATCATCGTAGACCTTTTACGAGTCACATTACAAGTTGCCATATCCTGAAGGTGTCGGTGAAGACACCAAAGTTGGAAACTTATGATGGAAAGGAGACCCATATATAAGCACGTAGAGCATTTTATCAAACTAGGGGAACAGTCAAATGTAAGTTATTTTTGTTGGCACCCAAAAGCCAATAATGAGCTAGTTTAAAACCTTGTCGACTCATGGAAGACACTATGTAAGGAATTTACATAACATTTCACCTCATGTTGTCATCAGCCTAAGATAATGTCTGCCTTAAGTTTCATCGTCCAAAGAAAAATGAAAACTTTTAAGGAGTACGTTGGGCGCTTAACATGTGAAGCTATTGAAGTAAGAGGCGTAGATGATAAGTTGGAGTGCCGCATTTTTTAGAAAGGTTCAAAGTTAGACTCCATGTTGAAAGATATGCTATGTTTTGAAGAGCAACGAAACATGCAAGAGCTACTTGACGACAGAGCAACCATATATCAACTATGATGAGAAATTATTGGATGATGAGATTGAGAAAGGGAAAGCCCCACAGAAGCAGCAGGGCAAAAGACATTGTGAGGACGGCGAAAAATTCAAGAAAGGCCTCAAAGGGAAATCTTTAGAGTATTATCCCTCTGAATACATCGTAGGAAAAAAATACTATAGAAGTTCGCTAACAAAAAGTTCAAAGAAGCCAGCATCAAATTTCCACAAGCTATCAGAGAATCTGCAAATGCGGATAAATTGCAGTACTGCAGGTTTCACTCAAGCAATATGGACAACATTTTAAATTAAAACTATTAATATTGTGAATCATATGATTATTTGAATAAGGAATATGGACAAAATTTTATATTATATAAAATCATTTTAAAATATGTATAAATATGTTGATTCCTCATTTATAATTTATTGCTATTTCTATACACTATGTGTTTTCATATTTAACAATGTTATTCTTTTTGGGGGATTTTGCCCCTTTAGCTTGTCTATCATGAAAAGCTAGAAACTAAATATAATGAATGATTGGTAAAAAATTATTATGATCAAAGGGTCGATTAAGTGAGCCAAAGGGACTAACACAATGTATTAATAATGAACCCCATAGACCGTATTTAATGAGGATTATATGATCTTTAGAAGAAAAAAATGAAAAATATGGCTAAAGTTATCAAGTTTGTTTATGCTATGATCTTGTTTGTTTCCTTATTTCTTGTTGGATCATACGGCGGTAAGACATTTTTCTCTGTTAAAATTTTCCTTTTTAAATTATACACAATATTCACCCTTTTCCACTAACACATTCATTTATTTTTGTTTTGATTCATAGATCCCTCTTGTACTCACGACTATGATTGCCCATTTATTGATTGTCCCACTCATCACATGAAGTGTATTTCGAATAGTTGTTATTGTGATTAGCATTACGGTAAAGTTTGAAAATGATTTATGTTACTTCTTTGCTTAAAATTTTATTTTAACAACATTGGTTATCGATCTATGTAAAATTTATCTCATATTTTGATATATTTATATATTTATCTATGTAAAATAGGTTTAGAAGCATATCAATTGTATTATGTTGTTGTATACATTTTTTCTCTTTTAAAAGATATGGAGAACAACAAAATTATTACTTAATTTCAATAACTATGTATTTCAATATTTAATAATAACAATATGATTGATTATAATTATAATTATAATTATAATTATAAGAATTAATAATCTATTTTACTTTTACATATAAAGTGAATAAATTTCTTTGAATTTTATGCACATAAAACTTTTCTATGAAAATAAGAGTTTAATTGTTATGCACTGACAGTGTAAAGCATTTGTACACTTATAAATAGTCAAACATTCGTTAAATGAATTTTATCTTTCTTAATTAATAAAGTAAGGGTAAAAAAATTTAACTAAATCTATTAATTTCTTAATCCATGTACAAAATTTCAAAAGGATCAAAATTTTGAGACAGGAAAAGAATTATTTTATCTCATCCCAAAACTTTGATTCTTTCAAAAAAGCACAATATAAATGCTTACATGGCGTGATTTGATTGGATGCATGTGTAAAAATGTTTTACACTGTCAGTGCATAACAATTAAACTCAATGTTAAAGAGTGTTAAAACTCATTAATTGTACTCCTTTCGTCTCATTCTCAATGTCATAGTTGATTAAATCACACATTTTAAAAAAATTGGGTAAATGAAAGAGAGAATATGATTTTTACTAAAATACCCCTTATTTTATTGGTAGTTAACATAAGAATACTAAAAAGTAGATCTTTAAATGTATTTTTTCTCTCACATAATAATTGTTTTAATAGATAATAGAAATATCAATCTTAAAAACAGTATAGGACATTTTTTTGAAACAAACAATTTTGGCAAATGTAAGACATTTATTATAGGACAGAGGAAGTACCTTGGTTTCTTGAAGCACCAAAGTTTTGGGACAAAACAAAAAAAACTACTCCTCCGTCTCCAAATTTTGGTCCATTTAGAGTTTGCACGTGGATTAAGAAATATTAAATTAAATATTAATAAGGGAAGGTTTTTTTTACCCTAACTTTATAAGAAAGAAAATTCATTTAATTAGAGATTTTGGAAAAAATATTCAACGGAAAAAAAAGAACTTAAAAATTTTATTTCTAAATTTGAAAAAAATCATATTTATTTATATTCATTTTAAAAAATCATATTTATTTATATTTATTTTAAAAAATTCTAAACTTTTGTTAAGAAACTTTTTATAGTATTCTAAATATGTATGAAAAAAAATTATTTAAAAATTTATGATTATTAAAAAAAATTAAAAATCGCAGGGACAAAATTGCACGGATAAAAATTTATAAGGATCAAAACATGTCATTTTTTTATAAGAACTAAAAATAAAATTTTGTAACTTTATAAGGATAAAAAAAAAACTTAACCCTACTTTTTATAAAGATACAAATGGTAAAACATCGTTATCCGTACCTTAAAATCAAATATTTATGACTGAGAATTTAAAATATTAATAATTTAAAATATAAAGACTTATTTGTTATTTAAAAACTTAAAAGATATTCGGATACATTTGACATAAAAATTATTTTTATATCTCCTTTTATTATTATTATTATTATTATTATTATTATTAAAATTATTATTATTTGATGTACTGATTGTGAAGAAAAGTGAAATTTTTGTTAATCAATGGCACTAATAGCAATTTACAACCGTCTTTGACATAATTTAAACTTAGCACTTTAAAGTTACAATGCTAAATTTTAACGACCGATGATCTAGCATTTTATAGTTTAATCAAATACATATTTAAAAGGTTTAAATGCACTTTTAATCCTCTATTTTTTTAAAAGTGGAGTTTTAGTCCCCTATTTTGAAAACAACATTTTGATCCTCCAATTTCATTTTTTGTTGAGTTTTGGTTCCCCACCCAATTTAAAATTCAAATTTGCTGATTTGGCTTTGTAATTAATGATGTGACAACAAGTTAGGTGGACACATACGATATCCTCATTCCATTCTAAAATATAAGGGGAAAATTTATTTTATTTATTAAGAAAACATAATCATAAGAATTTAAAATATGGTTTTATGACTTTTTCTTGAAATAAGTTGCATAGAAAGGTGTAAAATCAATTTTTATAGATTATTATTTATTGAGAAAATGAAAGAGTTTGCATTTAATTTTATGAAAATTAAGAGAAACACATACTTAAAAATAGTTTTTCCCTTATACTTTAGGACAAAAAAAATGTTTTTTTCTTAAATTTTGGAACGGAAGGAGTACATGTCATTAATAATTTATTTAATTAAATATTAGTAAATTTATAAATATTTTAATTAATAAAATACTAACATATACTATTAAATTAACTTACCAAAAATATACTATTAAATTAAAATAAGAATTGGGAACCTAACTCCCAAATCTTCAATATACACTCATAAAAACTATATACATGGGCACAAGTTATGGTGCATAAGCCATATGTTTATGCATCGTGCATAAACACATCAAATTGCTTAGCATACCCCTCAAATTTCTAGTGCACCTCCCAAATTTTTAGTGCACCCCCAAATTGATTAGCGCACCCTTAAATTTTGAAGGGGTGCGCTAAAAATTTAAGGGGTACACTAAGTAATATGAGAGGTGTACTAAGTAATATGTGGATGCATGAAGCAATTTTCATTACTTATGCACGGTGCATAAGGAAAAAGCTTATGCACCATAACCATTCTCAAAATATTAATCTGTCTTTTTATCTTCTTTTTTTACGTAAAAAATTAATCTGTATAATATATCTTAGTACTTTGGCAAAAAAAAAAACTTAACTATTATTTTCGTCTTTATATACACACAGAATTTCGGAATTTTGGTACACGGAATTAATTTGTAAGTTTTTTACAGATTTTTCTATAAATTTTCTTGCGAATTTTAACTTTAAAGATTAAAAGCAAAAATATTGCATTGGTTGATTCAAGAACTTATTTAAAACAAAAATAAATACAGGAACGTAAACCAAAATTTCATGTACATACAAGATCGAAAATTATGTTTAAACTAATTAAAAAATACTATCCTATATTATACTAAAAGTTGCATTTGATAAAATTATTACCCACACCGGCCTCACTGAACTAAAAGCCTACGGTTGCATATTTAGATTACTTTTGATATAATTTAATTATTCTTTTTATGATGATTTTAGAATTTTTAGAAAATAAATTAATATATCCTAACAAGCTATGAAGGCATGATTCATGACCCCCATTATCACAACTGCAAATTGTTGATAATATAAATTAGTATGCCGCTTAAAAACAAATCTGTCTTGGTGTTTGAGACCATACTACATCATTTTATCCACATGAAATAGCTCACATATTCACCAACACAAATGTGAGCATATATTATTGTTTATTACATACGTTATAATAGTGTTTTCTAAAGAATAAAAAGTTAAAAAAATACTTTTATTTTTCTATGACACACTTTCTATAACATTTGATAAAAGGGGTATCTGGTTCAAAATCAATTTTATAGAAAGCATATATATTATATGCATTTGCACAATCTTTTGTTATCGCCAAGATTCCTGGTCTCCCACCTTACCAATTTAGTATCAGCCGTCACAAAAGTGGGAGAACTAATCAAATTTGGCAAACAAGATTATTTCTTTATTTTGGTCTGATAGTGAAGTGATTAGAATATTTGATCCTTATATAACTTACAATGTTTCTACAATCTGAGTTATGTTCACAGAGACGGCAAACAAGATTTTATTAGAGAAAGAAACAATAAATTTGATGGATTAATAATGGGTGCGTTTGTTTAAGCTTTTTTTTTCAAAAAAATCTATTTTTTTCATAAAATAATCATTTTTTCTATTTTACTTGTGTTTGTTTCAGATTTTTTTTAAATTATTTTTTTAAAAAAATCATTTTTTCCTTCAAAATGAAAAGCTATTTTGAATAGCTTTTTTCGAAATCTATTTTTTTAAACAAGATGAACCATATGTTTGTTCTCAAAAATGATTTTTATAATTGTAAACAAACACAAAACAACTTTAGATTTTTTTTAAAATCTCTACAAAATAAATCTATTTTTTAAAAATAGATTTTTAAAAAAAATCTATTTTATTTTAATCTCAAACAAACGCACCCAATATCTTTCTCTAATAAAATCTTGTTTAGGTCTTCTCAAGAAAAAATAATATTCGTTCAAGTCTTCACAAGAAAAAAAATCATGATTGTAAATCTTTCTCTAATAAAATCCATGTACTTTACAAGAAAATCTTCCATCAAATTTATTGTTTGAGTGTTCACAAGAAAAAATTAAAAATAATTATAAATATTGGGAGGTTTGAGTGTTCTTCACAAGAATTATATATTTTTTGGTATATCAGGAATTTAGGAGGTTGTATATATGATTATTTATAATTTTTTGGGTAAATGACTTAATATATCCTGTAAAGTCCGTCAGTTTTGCATTATTCTTTGTAAAAAAAAAATTAGAGATTCTCCTCCTGTAATGTTAGATTATTTGCAATATTCCCTACACTTAGTAGTCAATCATAAGATAACCCCACAAAACAGAACTGTTGCAAAATATAATTTTAACAAGAGTTTTGAATTGTCGCAAAATATAATTTAAGCGAGAGTTTTAAACCGTCACAAAACTGAATTAGGAGGATGTTGCAAAGAATCTAACATTACATGTGGGAATCTCAAAAAAAAATTTATAAGGAATAATTACAAAATTGATCAACTTTACAGGGGGTATATTAACCCATTTACCCTAATATTTTCCAACAAAAATAGTAATTGATAGAGTTTTCAATGTTTTTACCCAACAAAAATCATACATTGTACATTGAGGTTCCACATAAAGAGAATTTTATACAACATTTTTATCTAATAATCCCCGTGTCTCAAATTTAAAGGAAAAAATGCTCTTTTTTTATACTAAATTATAAGGGAAAAAACTCTTTTCAAGAATGTTTTTTACTTATTTTCATAAAATTAAATGTAAATTGTATTTAATTTTTTTCTCTCTCATTTTCTCAATAAATAACAACCAATAAAAATTGATTTTACATCTTTGCATGCAATTTATTTCAAGAAAAACTTCACCAAATCATACTACAAATTCTCTTGTTTTCTTAATATAAGTGTAATTAATTTATTTCCTTATAATTTGGGACGGACGGAGGATATTATAATATTAGATTTATGGATCATTTCACTTATATATTGTTCAACATACATTTTATCATTCAATATGTGGCTTCTAACTCAAAGTTGAAACGCAATAATCTTGCTCCTAATTGACACAGTATCAATAGAATATGTTGTATGACCATCATTGTCAAAAAGACTTTCGACATAAAGAGTCAATCGCTTTTAATAAATCATTGACTCGGTTGTCACTCTAAATCATGAGAGGCGTTTGGAGAATCATCATCACAACTTGAAACCACATTTATATATATATATATATATATATAAAACTTTTAGGTATTCGAAATATGAGTCATATTTTACATATATATTGTTCAACTTTCACTTTTCATTCAATATAAAAAAAAACTTCTAACTCACACAAACCAACAACAAAAAACACAACTCAAAGAAGAGAAGATATTTTGATTGAGGAATTATTTATATTGATTGATGTTTTTATTTGAATGACTAATTTATAAGTATTAATTATTTCATAAATTTAAGATACTATATTGCTCCACTATTATATAACCTTTAGTATCCAAATGCTGATTTACTCAATAAAGAACTCTCTATGTAGCTTCTCATTCAAATTTCATCTTTCTCTGACTATTTGCCACAAAAAGCAAAAATTCAGATAGAATTGAAGATTATCTAATTCTTGATTGTAAGTAGTATCAGGTGCTTTTGCTTGGTGTTCTTTTCCATACCCATCACACAACTTAACCAAACAGCTAGACATGAGACTCCACTTCCCCACTTACAAAAAATGTTCCACGTTAGGTAACAAATATTGCTTTTATTTATCTATCTATCTACATTTTTATTAAAATATTTTAACATAACATGGTCACAAATATGACACTTAATATGGAGGCAAAACATGGATTTGCTTAATCTATATATTTTGTTAACTGTAAAAACTTTTGGTTAGTTTACCATGTAACAAAAGATGCATATGTCTTTATTTACTCTTTTTTTGACCGAATCATTTGACTTGGCAATCTGATTTGATACCTAATGCCTTATGTTTCATTAAGCCCTTTTAGTCTTCTTTGATGGAGAAACTTTGTGGAAAATTATATATTTGCTTACTTTTGTATTATGGTAACTGTATATATGTAATGCTATGAATTATAACATTACATATAGTTTACTATTTTTTTACTAAAAAAAAATAATATTATATTTATTCATTTAAATATATAAAGAGTGTAAATCAAAATTATTACATGTTTATGTTTGTTAAAAATTAAATGGGATGAACATATGAACAACTTCACAGCACTCGAGTTGATAATATAAAATGGTCTGATTATTATTTAGTAATATTACGAAGCCTCCAATTAATATGACAAAATTCAAATGCATTCGAATCTGTAACATTGATTGACGGCTAAAGTCAATTAATCTTCACTAGTTTTTGATTGAACTAAATCTACAAATCTGAACAAATCAAACACCGTGTCAAAGATGACAAATAAAAAAACATCGTATCAATATGAGAAATCAAAACAAACAAGTATGCACTAAAGCGGAAGTAAATAACATTAAACGAAGAAATCACGAAGAAAAAAACTCAAACAAAACCTTAAAATATGTGAAAATCACTTATATCATGAATAAAATATAGGGTGTGTTTGTTATAGATTATATATATATATATATATATAATTTAGAGGGCTGTTAATTTCCTCCCACTTAAAATTATGTGGGAAGAAGTTAACAAGCCTCCTCCCACATATTTTACTCATACGTTCCCACTACGTTTACTCACGCACCCCCACCCACCCACCATTTCTCGCGCGACCCCCACCCCACTCCACCCCAAGTTTTATTTTCCTGAATTTTTTTATTTATTTTTTTAAAATTTTGTTTTTTGAAGTTTTTTTAATTAATTGAATTTTAATTGATTAATGATAATTTTTAAAGTATTATGTATGATTAAATGTTTTAGTAGTTAGTTTTAAACTAAAATCATGCCAAAACCATTTTTTTGGAATAGTTTTTGAAACTATTACGCCAAAACTATTTTCGATGTGAAATGGTTTCAGAGGTAGGCACTCCAAAACTATTTTATGTAGTTAATCATGCTAAAACTATTTTCGTTATGGTTTCAGAGATTAGCACGTCAAAACCATTTTTGTTGTGGAATGATTGCAGAGATATGTATTCCAAATTCATTAAATGTACTTAATCATGCCAAAATCATTGTTGTTGTAGAATGGTTTCAGAGGATTGTACGCCAAAACCATTTTTTTGTGGAATGGTTTCAGAGATTATTACGCCAAAATCATTGTTTTTGAGGAATGATTTCATCAGATGATTGTACTTAAAAATCATTAGATATGTACTTAATCATGCGAAAATCATTATTGTTGTAAAATAGTTTCAGAGGACTGTAGTCCAAAACCATTTTTTGTGTGGAATTAATGGTATTTATGTTTTTAAGGTTAAATATGTTTTTGGTCCCCATAAATATATCAAATTTTAGTTTTAGTACCTATAAAATTTTTCATCTTCACTTTTGATCCTCCTTCTAAGTAAACTCATAATTAATTCATGTTTTGTTAAATAAATCCAATTTTTTTGGTAGAGATTTTCATAACATTTTACACATTTCTACACAATTTTATTAAAAATTACAAAAACTATACATGAGTTGAATTAAAAATGGTGATTGAAAATTTTATAGTGACTAAAAATTGAAGAAAATATTTAGAAAGATTAAAACCAAAATATAATATATTTATAGGGACAAAAACATATTCAACTAAAACAAAGATTTGAAACCAAGCAATTATATTTTGGAATCAGTCACAGTCAATAGTATAAAAGCTACAAGCTATAAAATGTAAAGTCTTGATATTACATTTAATCATTGAAATTGATAAAAAATGTACCAATGATTAAAATCTAACCTTCTTGTCAAAGAAAAAATATCTAACCTATAACCTAAATCTATGATTAAGATGCATTTTTAGAGCCAAATTAAACCAAAACAATGTAAAAGGAATGAACCCAAATTCAAGAAACACACGAAAATTTTCAACTGTACATTAGTCGACACATGCCTCTACCTTTCAATCACATCTACTTTTGTGACCCCAATTGGTTTTAAGGACCAAACAAGCTCATGTTGTTGCAATGGTGGATGTTGCACGGAAGTGAATCTATAGCTGATTTTGAGGCATAAGATCACTACGGGTATGCCTTTTATTTGTTAAATTTCAAATCAATATTTATATATTTATTAATACATTATTCAAAAATATATTATTCTATTCTATATAGTACAATTTCTTTTGTATCTCTTTGAAACATAAGAGATCCATTGATCTAAGATTTGTCATGCTTTTTATGTACATGATCAATTTACTATTTACAATTCAAGTTGG
Organism: Trifolium dubium; assembly: GCA_951804385.1. Lineage (NCBI taxonomy): Eukaryota > Viridiplantae > Streptophyta > Magnoliopsida > Fabales > Fabaceae > Trifolium > Trifolium dubium. The sequence goes on along the minus strand of OX638070.1, from coordinate 28,709,013 downwards.
GTATTCAATCCTTTGTCTAATATCATCTACTTTTATTGTTCCAACTTAAATGAGAGAAGAAAAATAAAAAATAAAAAGTTTTAGAATAATCATATAGAAGCATGTGGTAGGGATGGACTAGTTAAAGGAGTCTCTTCTTAGTTGGAGTGTTGTGCAAGCTATCATAAGAAACCCCAATCACACAAAGAAGATACACTTTTTCTTCTTTTAAGTTGTTCTTAATGGCTTTGTGTTCATACTGTATACATCTAGTTGTAAACGTCTTATCTTTAATTTATGTGGGATTTAATTTTTTCAATGCACCTTCTCATAGTACTATTGAGTCTGATAGTAAGTGATCAGAATTGATCGACTCCAATTGATATCATATTATATTTTTATAAAATTGGCTTGTAAAGTGAAGAAAGCTAAGTCTCTCTTTATAATTTATAAACTCTAATTAGACATTATCCTTAATTTGCGTGAAAATTTTATTTTATAAAATAATTGTCCACTTTTTTCATAGTTTTTCATAAAATTTTGTGGAACCTATTTATCTATGAAGCATAGTTTGTTTTTCTTATAATAAAAAAAGGGTCATGTTAACATGTGCCCTTAGGGCACATGTTAAAGATACTCTAAATAGTAATTTTATCTTGAAGAAAACAATTTTTGACTTTGAAAAATAAGAAATGCACAAGTTTCAAGACTAGATTTCCTTTATTAGTATATTAACAAGTGCCCCAAGGGCACATGTTAACATTTCACATAAAAAAATTAGGGTGAACAGGTAGTTTCCTAGTCTAAGTTAAAGAGGACCTAGGAATTCAAATATCACTTACATATATACAAATTTTTTGAAATTATCTACTTTGTGTCCCAAAATTTTGGTTTTTTAGAGTTTTACACGTGTATTAAGAAATAATAAAAATTGATAGGTTAAATCATTTTTACCTTATATTAATAAGAAATAGAAAACTCATTTAAGGCATGTGCTTTTGTAAGGGTACAAATGACAAAACATCATTAATTTTACTTTGATTTTTTAAAAAGACCAAAGATTTGGGATGGAGGGAGTATTATTCTTCTTCTTTTTTTTGAGATATTAAAAAAAATAAAAACAGAAAACTAAGGTGACATAAACCTATTTAGAAAATAAAAAGTAAATCAAATTAAAGAACTTCTCATGTTACATAATTTTTCTACTTATTGACCGAGTATTACGTAACCGAAATCCCTGTTACATTTTTTTTTTCTTTTTTCTTCTTTGCCATAAATTAAATATCACTTCTAAAATGAATTTTTCACTTGTAGTATAATGATTCTGTAAATAATTAATAGTTGTCGTTGTCTCTTCCACATCAGTATATATCTCTAACATTTATATTTTTCAAATTCCGAAATATCTCCAAGTCTTGATGAGTAACATTAAAATTTATATTATCATCCGTTATCTGTAACAATGACAGTTGAATATGCACCACTCCAAAATGGGGATCTTAAACATTGTCATTTTTTATCAATACTTCAATAGTCAACAATTCTTATCAGGATATGTATTGGGATTTGTTATTCATAGTTGAATAAACTTAAGAATAAATAAATAGTTGTGTCCAAAAAAGTTATAAATAATAAATTAAAAGTTTTAAGTCCCTTGTTTTCTTTAAGAAATTATTTTTACTATCTGATATCAACTTTAATAAAATTCCATCAAAATAAAAATAGATAGCTTAATATAACTGATTTTAAGTGAAAAGTGATTTTCACTTTTCATTACTTTTAAACATGAAAAAGGGCTTTCAATTTTAGGCCTCATAAAAATATTTCAAAAAAGTAAACTTCCGCAAAACTCAGAATTAAATTTTTTTCTCTCTTTTCTTTTTTTTGCTAGTAATATTTAGTTTTTAAATATAACAAGTGGTAAGAACTGGGGGACATATGGGTTGGGTAGAGGGAGGTCCAGAGTTTGATCTTTGGCGGAAGTAATTTATATTTTCGATGTAACAAAAAAAAATATAACAATACTTTTAAATTGAGTTAAAACTTAAAACTACTACATCAAACTCAAATTTTGAAATTGTTTTATGGGGGCAAATATCATGCACTTATAACAAAGGACTATGTGCATATAAAATTAAATTAGACTATCGTAGTGATATTCTTAGTTCTAGTTGAGATTTTAGTAAAACAAAATTTAGAATTTTTGTTTGTTTCGCATTTGTAGCTAACTACATATACATCCCAACCCAATTACGGCCCAATAGATCAAAAGACACCCAGGTCTAGGTTGGAGTTCGTTTGGGCCGCGCCCTAATACATATTTGATTGGCGATAACGCACAATTTTCACACATGTAAAGATGACGTGTGTTAGCTAGTTGAGGTAAACCTACCGCTAATTAGCTAGAGAAAGGTGGGAGGAGTGTAGGGGTGGAAATAGACTAGGTCGAGCCGAGTTTTGTAAAGTTTGAGTCTGAACTTCTTCGAATTTATGAAGCCTAAAGTCTGGCCTATTAAATGTGAAGAGTTTTTTTTAATCCGACCTAACCTTTTTAAAAGTCTGATTTGACTTATAAACATATTTAAAAGCCTATTTTACAATGAGTTTTTTTTAAAAAAAAAATATTCATATTAAACCCTTTAAATAGTTTATTGTCAATTATAATGTAGGCTTATATAAATCTTATATATAATTTCACTTATTTTTGAATCTTAATGTTAATTTACCGTTACATTATCATAATATTTAAAAAGGAATAACTTAAATACTCAATATCTTGAAAGGAAATAAAATTAAAATACCATCAAGTACATACAAAAAAGTTAAAATTATATATATACTATAAATAGACCCACTTAATAGACTTTATAAACTTTTTAATAAGCCTAAGCCCGACCTATTAAATTAAATAGACTTTTTTAAAAACCTGAAACTTATCTTTTTACTAAATAGATCGAGCTAAATCAAGTTTTTAATAGACCGAGTCATAGACCCCTATCGAATAGTCTAGCCTATTCCCACCCCCAGAGTATCCCCTAACTCCATAGCCAACCATCTAGCGATAGGGGTATAAATATGACAGGAATTTTCCCTAAAGCATCATCACATTTTAACAAATTCATAAATATCAAGACTAGAGCATGGGTTCAAACCTGTAAAATCGTTCTTATACCCAGGGCCGGCCCTAGGGGGCGTGCCACATGTGCGACGGCACAAGGCCTCAAATTGTCGATAAATTTTAGGGCCTCAAAAATCTAAACATTTATAATAATAGTTATATATTTTTAATGTTCATAAAATAACATAAATTCATCAATAGATTAGTGGTTAATATTATTGATTGTAAGAGCAAGGTCGTGGGTTTGAAACTTAGCTTCCACACTTTTGTTATGCATAATTTTAATCTTTTTAATATAAATCAAATTAAAATTGAGAAATAGTTTTAGACTAAATCGTTGTATCATTTAAAATCTTTACAATAAATTTAATCCTTATTAGGATATGTTTGTTTTTGACGTTTTTTACAATAATAATTTTTTTTATATTATTTATAATTTAAATATAAGATGTTTTTTTTTTAAAAAAAAAATCATTTTTTTAAAGGGTCCCTTGTTAATATTTGAACAGGGCCTTCTAAATACCAGGGCCGGCTCTGCTTATACCAGAACACTATTTTAAAATTTCTATATTCATGTACATATGTATGCAAATATGAACTTTGTATTTGTTTTTCAAACAACTGAGTTGAAACTAACAAGTTATACAAAATTGCTCGTGAACTTTAATGCAAAACAAACGCTAGCGAAATAAGTGTATCAAACTCAAGACAAATTTTGCGATGAATCATTTTTTATCAAACCGAGCTCAACAAATTTTCCTCGACTTATATACAGCCCTATGTGTAACCCATATAAATATTACCCAATAAAAGAAGAGATTGAATGTATTGGTAGTTCTCAATATAAGTAGACATTAGACAAGGATTTCAAACTCCTCAACATAGTACAGAACACCAACAATCTTTCCCTTTTAAGTGGCTAGTAATAATCGAAACTACAATATTTCACGGGTAAGTAATCATCAAAAATATGGATCATATGGGAAAATGGACCCTCCATTACAAGTCTCACTCTAATATATATTATAATAACAGTTAACTTATATGATACAGTTTTTCCCAAATGTCCATAAATCAAGGAAATGACATGAGTCCTTCCATCCAAATTGAATTTGTTTTCAAGTCCTTAAAACACATAGAATACCTTTATCAGAGAGATTCATAGGCAGCTAAGTAGAACATGACCAGAAAATATTTCGGAACAATAACCTATCCATGTTCAAACATGGTTTTCCTGCGCATGCCTTTTGCTGTCCCTCTCAGTATGGCTTAGCTTGCTGACCTTGCTCCGATCTTCAACATAATCAGAACGATTATTGTGATGAGATGCAGGGCCATGATTATGTCGGTGCTTCCCCTCCACAACTCTATCAGGCGAGTTCCCTGCTTTCCTCTTGCGGTTGTTGGACTTCGGTGACGGAAGTCCTACACTAACGTCTTCAAAAGCTGACACCTCACCTTCTTCCACAGCATGATCTTGGAGTGATGGCAGACCCTTTACCCCATGAGGTTGCTCATCTGCATGATCTTGATGTCTCCCATGAATGTTCTCATAATCGGATCTATCAGAGAGCTTAGACCAGCTTTGCCTTCTATCTTGCTTACTCTTCTCACTCTGAGGAGGAGCCAGTTCTATATCTTCCAGTTCCCTCATTAGATCATCGTCATCCATGAAATCTGTTCTTTTGGTTATATGACCAGCTGCTTTCCTTCGTTTCTCTAATGCAGCCTTTACCTTGTCTTTATCGATTTTTTTAATGGCTTCTTGAGGAGGCCGGCTAAGTGTACTGCCATCCTTATGATCTGGGTTTCTGCTGTTATGTTTATCTTTAGATTCTGCGAGTTCTTTAGTTTCAGTTCTAAGAGTATTGTTTTCATGCTCTTTTTCACCATTATCAGACCGAGATCTAACCACATCATGTGCTTGCTGGAAGTTTTCTTTATATGGAATAGGTTCCACCTCAGAATGTTGATTAATTTTGACATCGTCTTCCACCCTGCGTTTCATTTCTGTGGCCCCATAATCACTACTTCTACTAGGATTAGAGACGGAGCGCCCAACCTGGTTAGCAACAGATGAATCAAGTGCGGTCTTAGAAGATGCAGGCTTTGATGTTTCATGTCTTGAACTAGTGCCTCCAGTCTGAGAATTACTGTTTGCGGCTGTAGGTTCATCGTTACTATTTGGAGCTTTTACGGTGGACCTATTGGAATTCCCACCAACTATAGTTCCTTCACCATCATTAGACTGCGGCATTCGATTTTGTTCATACAGCTCAAGCATCTGGTTACTGACTTCTGCAAAAAAATAGGTAAACATTAGGTGTTGCATTGAAATAAAAAAAGTATAAAGAACAGTTATACTCAATGTTGGCATGATTATACCAATCTACTTCAATAGTAGAATACTAAGATACCACCACACTCCAAATAGAGGGAAATATGCAACATGAATTAGAAGATGGAAAAAGAGAAATGATGATGAGTTGGTACTTTTGTTTTTCATTTCTTTATACCACTAGTATCGAAAAAAAAGACACCAACCCTCCAATTGGCGTGGGGTGACATCAAACTCTTGCCACCAGACCTTCTCCCCATCTGATGGGAGCTTCACCTTTAGAAACTTGGCAGCAAGGAATATGGCTCCAGCTGCAATGTGATGGGGCTTAAATTGCAAACACAGAGATGTCCGAAGTCTGCGCATATCACACCCTAATTTCAGGAAAGGAAATTCAAAGGCCATTGACATAACAAAATACTTAAATCATCATATGATGCATACCCATCATTTACGAAATTCCAAGCAACTTGAGCAAGGGCATTTTGAGCAACTTTAAATTTCTTTATTGCCTCAACAAGAGGTTTATAAGGATGGTGCACATTAAAATCAAAACCAAGAGTTGCAAGAACAACCCTCTCTGCAAGTAGAATTAATTCCTTCTGCTGCTCATAAACTTCCTGTTTTGCAAATACAAAAAAAATTAATAACAAAATATTATATTATAGTAGGTAGGAAGAAAATGAAAACATCAAAAGAAATTTGATTTTGAAAGAAATTCACTTTCCGTTAAATAAACAAAAAATAGAGATCTAAAGCAATCCAGATAAACTTCCTGAGCTATTTTTGCAAGTAAAAAAACATTAATTGCACAAGAAAGGTTCATATTACTTGAAGTGCGAAGAAAATGAAAAACTTGCAAATAATTTTTTGCCTGCACTAGCCTCCTTGGACAAAAAATTTACGCGACAGAAATGTAAATACTTTCAAAATTATGGATGTTAGGCTGAAGTTAATTATAAAATATTGATATTTGCCACAGCACCTACATCAAAACAATGCATAGCAAACAGTATATCAACACAGGGAGTAGAGATTGCCTGATAATAGAAAAAGGTGCTAATAGCAGGGAAGGGAACAGTTAGAGAAACAGGTTAGTCAAGATAAAGCTGTTGATGGATAGTTTTTTCCAAAAAATTAATCATATCGAATTCTTAACCATTTATCTAGATTGTATTTCAAAACCAAACCACATTCCCTCTCAAAACTGGTCCCAAATCCAATTTAAAAACAGGTTTTGTCCAAAACTTGATTTCCAATTTAGTTTTGTCGATCCTCCCACGACCACAAAAAAACTGGTCTAATAGTATCTTTGTATCTCACTCGCCGGAATTATACACCTTAGGATCCTTAATCACCCAAATGAAGAAATCAGAAAACCCATCCCTTGTTTCATCCCATCACTAGTGGTAGTCCTCCATCCTTCACTCTCTTGCTACCCTCCTCCCGCCTCACCAGTGCATAAACTCTTCCTCCCCACACACACACTTGAATTCCTTGGCCTCACAGACACCTGCAGACTATAGTACAACTTCCGATTCACCGACCACAACATCAAGAGTCTCCGACACCAGGATCTCGCCAGAGCTTCTCCAACTCCAGCCACTCCCTGGAAAGGTTGTTGCAAAACAAACAGAATGGAGGAACACTAGTACTGCTGCTGGATTTGGTGTTGAAAATCTGAAGGTATAGAATTGTATGGGAATGGAGGAATGAATCTCGAGTGAACAAAATCTTGACCGTGAATAGAGATTCAAATTAGGATTAGAGTTAGTAATTTTGACTTTTGACCGCAAAGAAGAGTACTGTGATTCAACAAGAATAGTGGAACTGGTGGAAAAGAGCTGTCGATGGATATGGACCTCAACTTCACTGGTCAGGTTTACTAAATCAAATAACCATACTCTGAAACAAATTGGGCATTTTCAAAATAAAATTGGAAATTGCTGCTTTTGAAAATATTACATAGATATGGTTCTGCTTGGGGCCTTGTCAGTTGTAACTGGTTATTGTATTCATCCCTAGATATTAGTTAGTTAGGAACAGATATTGAAGTTATATACTTAGTTAGCTAGCTAGGTGGCATTGCGATTAGATAAATGAGAGAAATCAGGAGAGAGAAAAGAGATTCAGAAAATTAGATAGTTTGTGTGAGAAAAGGGAAACCCTTATATAAAAATTGTCATCTTCTAAGTTCAGCTATGGAGTCGAGAAACATGGAGTGTCTCAAGAAGGTAGCATCTGTGAACACAGCATCCATCTTTATGCAATCAAGAAGAATGTGACCACAGTAGACAACATCAAACAGCTTCTTGCATGCCAGACACAGAAGGAGTATAGATTGAGAATCCCGGAAGAGATGGGGGGTTCCTCTGCCCAAGCATAAGCAAATTGAATCACAGGAAGGAGGCCGCAGCAGCACAAAGGGATAAAGGGAAACAACGAGGAGTGCCGATCATAGGCGAAAAAGGTGGAATTTCCGAGCTTCAAAGGACAATATCCTCTAGGCTGGATTGCTAGTGCTGAAAACTTAACTAAACAAGCAAGGAAGTTCTAATCATGCTGGGGTCAGGGACTCACTCAACACCGTTCAATATAATCAGCTGATTGACAATTAAACAAACACAGAAGTGCAGAAGTTCGACTCATGCTGGGGCCAGGCACTCATTGCTCAATATAATCAGCTGATTGACTTGATAACAAGGGACATTTTCTTATTGTGGCCAGCCACTTCATCCCATGCACAAAAGTTCAAAAACAAATGAGGGTTATGATCTTTGACAAAACAAACAAGTGGTTGGGGATGGAAATTGGAAAAACTCTCTAGAGTTGATAAGGACTAATAAGGATGTAAAAAATAAATCAAACAGTAAAGAAACAACTAGAGGGAATAAAACTATAATTTACGACTTTACGTGAATGAGGATTTACAGAGGAAACAAATTCCTACTGCCACAGAGCTATGCTCCTATAGAGAACTACAGATTCATAACTAAAATGAATGTCAAACGATGCCTTTCTCCTTATGCATCTTCTGATTATATGATAACCGAAGTCCCCTCATGGTTCCCTGTGTTACTCTCTTTCTTCCAGTGCAGCATTTCACACATTATATCACTTCATTCTTCTCCCACTCTCCCTTTATCTCTCCTAATGTACTCCATCCACACCTTAGAACCACTTGACACTTTCCTCATTTGAGCTAATTGCATTAGCATGGGTCAAGAGTCAAGGGGTGAAGCATGGCAGAGTGATGATCAGCATGGATCCCTAATTTCCTCCTTGACTGAAGATGGATTATCAAGGAAGTGGCATTAGGACCTATGAAGCACAAAAGAGACACAGACACAGGACATGACATGACATGCCGACACTGATAATAATTTGAGAAAACTAAATGTAATCATGTGTCGGTATCATGTCAGTTTCGGCACGCAAAATCTAAGGAGTGACCGTGCTTCATAGATTACAACAGTAGGCAAGGAACGATATGACAATTCAGTTAGTTAGAGGGGATACTAACTTGATAAAAGGGGGAATGAGGATAGAAAATGGAGATTTAGAAAATAAAATAGTTTGAGTAAAAAGGGAGAATCTTTTGTGGAGGGAGTATAAGGGCCTGTTTGAAAGACTTCTCAAAAACTGTTTATATGTTTTACAAAATTTAAAAAGAGAAAACATGTTTGGAAGACCTCTTTTTAAAAATTGTATTTGAAAACTATTTTTAGTTTTATAGTTTTAAAAACAAAAAAACAGAAACAGGTTTCACATGTTTTGCTTTTTAAAAACAGTTTTTGAAAACTAAATTATAAAACACATTTTAAAAACTAAAAAGCAAAATTGTTTCAACCAGGTCCTATGTCTCTCATTGTATGTTCAGATTTTGAATTTTTCTACTCTAAAATGAAGGGCTGCAATTTTAGATGATAAAGTACAGAGTACAATAATAACACCAGTGAATGAAAAAGACAACACTTTAGATTGTAATTATGTTAGACTATTATAATTAATACTATCATTATTTTTATAATAAATCTTATATATTATAATAGCAGTTTTGCAGTTATGCAGTTATTGTGTAAGTTATTATTTAATAAGTAGTTACTAAGATAGTTATATATTGTGTGAATAAATGGGAAACAACAGGCTGTTGCGGCTTGCGGGTTATCCTAAAAATTAGAAAGTGGTTATTTGGGGAGGGAGAGGCCAAGATCTTGAATTCTTGAAGATAGAGAACCAAGACTCTTGGATTTCTTGGGACTCTATTGTAATATTACTACTATATTTCTATGTTTGGTACCATTTTCTATCAAATTAGTACATGCACATGGATAACAAATTATCGAGTTGTTTAAATTCAGAACATTGATTACAACGGTTACAATTCTGCACTTTAACTTTCAAAGTAACCCCTCATTTAGAGGAGCCAATTAGCCAAATCCTCATCCCATTCATTATTCTTAGATTCACCCTATCTTTCTATCATACTTCCTATTCTTCAATTCTTAATTGTGTGTATGATTGTAACATTGGAACATATTAAGTGGCATACCTTCTGTTTGATTCTCTGAACTGCTGTTGAATCCTTCTTATTTATAATTTCGTATGAAACAAGGATAACATCCTTCAATGGGCGAGGAGTTTCTTCAACCTTGCCAGCAAGAAACATGCATACTGTTGCAATGATCTGCAAAACATTGTATGTTATTAATTATCACCATGTCTCTAACTATTTTTTGTTTACTAAACCGTGTCTCTAACTTAATATTTCACCTTACATATTCTCGACCATACATCCCGTGAAAACATAAAAATAATTAATGACTATGCACTCAGACATATATCACAAACAGAAGTACATGTCTATGGACTCAAACAAATGCTGAAAAAAATAGGAAAGCTAAACAGATAGAGATGAAGAAGTGATTAGACCATAAGTTTTCCAAATAAAGAACAAGGAATACAAGACAAATAAAAATAAGAAATCAGCCGTAAAAATTTTTGTTCAAAACAAGATAAAATCATAAAACTAAATATTCTAAATAGCACATGTGTGAAGTGGGCTGATGACCAGCATAGAACAATTCTCAACTGCAATTTATGTTTAGCTACCTAACAATAATCATATTATAAGGAAAGTTGCTAAACTGAATTTATTAAAAAAAAAAATCAAACTGACAAGGTGTGAAAAAGTGGGCTGATAACCGGCACAATTCTACAACTACAACTAATGTTTAGCTACCAATAATCATATGATAAGTAAAGCCATTAAATTGAATTCATAATAGTTATTTCTAACCTAATATGTTATTAGGGCACAACCTAATATCAATCTATTGGTTTAACATGATAATAATTTATAATAATCACCCCAAGATGTTCAAAATACAAAGTCAGACATAAAAGTTAATATCTTCACATATCTTTACATACCAGGGAATAAAATCAAGCATACTACCATATCATGTGTGTAGTTTTGATACCTAAAATAGCTAAATAATTATCATAACACACTCCAATGATTGGTGCCTACAGATTAATAAAGATGATGGATGAAAGAAAATAGGTTAGAAGTTAAAACTACCCAGTAAGTTGGATGCCCAAATAAAGAAAATAGTATGATATTCTCCAAATAATGTCTCTCAAGTCTCAACAATGCAGTGTTATGAATTTAATGCAATAACTTCCAGAATTTGCAATACAATAAAGATCTAATATAAGTCAATAGATAGGCTACAACTGCTATGTTCAACTGTTGGCAACAAAACTACTGTGTTCAACTGGCAGATTGCCACAACTGCTATGTTCAACAGTTGGCAACAAAACTACCAATAGATAGGCCTACTCTTTCGGCAATATTATGCTAATCATTGTATCACATACACCCTTCCATTTTAAAGACCCCTACCTCATACACAGCTCCTGCCGGATGGGACACCTAACTGGATATTCTAAATTTTTGGCTAGTTGTGTCGGGTGCCCTTGTTTGTATCCAAGCTTCAAACACTAAAATAGTGCAACGGTTTTTCAGTGTCATAGTTAGATATATAAGCACTACAATAAGTATAGCACAAAAATTAAATAAACCAATCTTCAAAAATTAGCCATTTGTTTATATTATTAACAACTTTGAGATATAAATAACTGAAGCATTATCTCCTTCAAGGATTTTCCTTATAAATTTCCAAGAATACAATAATGTCCACACTCTCGTATCTTATTTTGACTAACCACAATATCCCACATAAACAAAAGATAGTGCACAAGTATTGTCACAACAAAAAAAAATTAAAATGTAATACCCAACAATCTATATCAAGTATTCAGCAAAAAAATGGATATGCATAAAATTATTCACACTTCAATCAGATAACAATTACCACCATAATATGTATGAATTATCATAACAAAATACAGACTCACCCTCCTGTCATTCTTTGCATGAGACTGCCGAAGAAAGAATCTATGACAAAATATTATTGCTGTTGCAATAGTTACTTGAGGGCTGCATCAGATTTAAACCAGTATCAACATCAGCATAAATGAAGGTAAGTAACTTCATCACCATTTGTTAGTTATTTAAATATGATAATACACAAATTTTCCATAAATCTCTAGCAAGATAATTTCAAAACACATGAAGTCATTATGAAAATCCTAATGAGCTCCAATAAATAAACATATCACATATAAAACAATCTTACCTTCTCTACAATTTTAAAAATAATTTGTCAGGGTACATTATTACCAGTTGAAACTAAAGAGAAACCAAGGATACTATCAATGATGCACATGTCTTAAAATGGAAAATAAAGTCAAACCATCTTTTTGCAGTTAAGATAGTTATCTAAGGCTGTCGATAAAGACTCACACTTTAAGTCTCATGCCTAAATCCTGCAGAAATGTACAGTATGATTTGCGTAGGTAAGTTTCTTTCTTCAAATCTATGCCATCTTCTTGGGATGGCGAATTTTCTTCAATCTCCTTCCTAGAAAAATACCACCTTGATCCATCATCTGGCTTCTCTTCAGAGTACCTTTGAGAACCAACTGGATGTGCTCCTTGATTAGATATGTCACCAAGCAACAATCCAGCCATGAGCCGAAGGCTGATTAAACTTAGTTTTGATGTATATGTATACAAATTTCAAAATGTAATGACCTCAACTCTAGTATCCAATTGTTCCCTGTCCAATAAATACACTAATGAGAAACAAATAATAAATACACCAATCACAAATAATACAATCCCCAATTATGTTAGCATGATCATTTTTTCTTTACTCTAATCTGATATAAATAATTCATTGTGCACTAGGTGTTTAGAAAAGGAAACAGATTGATTAAACACTTATTTAATAAGCACTTATCGAAGAGCTTACAGGATTAAACATCACATAAGATAAGTAAAAGTTCTTTTAATAAGCTATTTTTTTGGTTTTGACTCTCTGGTTTCTAGGGGATGGGAGCCTAATAGTCAAGAATTTGGGGCGAGTTCTGGCATCAGGTGGTTTCAGTCCCCTCCCAAACGTAGTTGCGGGGGATCGCACTGTGGTCCTCCCTACCAAATTCAGCGCCAATCACCCTGGACCAACTAACATTTGGTTTTAATAAGTTATTTTGTGATGATTATAGAAGCTCAAAACCGCTAGTAGACACCATAATGTATTTTCATTAGTTCTTCCAATTTCTAAACACTTGCACAAGTGATTATTATATAATAAGTCCAAATAAGCTCTTTAAAACAACCCTAGTAGCTATTTGTTACTTATCATATCAGCCAAACTCAGATTTGACCAATTTATTCTCACTAAAAAAGTCGGTATAATTATAAATATCATATATTCTACAGAAATGTCTACAGAAATATGCTTCAATATGCCACTCTGAATTTATCAATCATAAAAAAAATTAAATAAAAACAAAAATACTAGTTCATAGCAATTTATAAAACTAAACATGAATTAAAAATAAATTAATGAGAAAGCGAAATTAAAAAGTAAAACAAAATCAAGTTAGGTGAAAATTACATGAGAAAAAAGCGTTTTACCGTTACCTGAAGTTGAGTTTCAGTGATTGAGAAGAATTCGATGAGAGCGAGATGAATTTTCTACGGGAGCAGTAGAAAGACGAAACCGAATTGGAAGAAGTGAGATGCGAGAGAGTGTGGAGAGAGATAGAGAGAAGGGTTGAGTGACGGAGAATGAGTTTGAGGGAAGAAATGAAGAAGAAGGAAGAAGGAAAAAGAGAAGAATTGGGAAAATTTGTGAAATTAGGGTTTACAGTGAGAAGGGAAGGGAAATGAAGAGAGAAGAAACAGACTCGGCTGTATCACCGACCACATACATACATGGACTCATATTTTTCCAAAAACCTTTTTTTGTATTTTTATTATTATTTTTGTATTTTTTTTATTTTATTTTATTTTTATTCCTGTCAAAAAAAATTATTTTTTTTTTTTATTTTTTATTTTTCAGAATTTTTTTTTAATATTGTAAAGCAATAAAGGTATTAATATTTTACGAACTGTTGGTAAAGTGGTGATTAGCATTAGATTTGTTATTGATGACTCTGGTTCGACCTCCATAATTGCATTAGCAAGGGAATAATTATTGTCAGAACTCGCCCTGAACTGTAGACTGTTATAACTCTTTTTTTCTAAAAATTAAAGAGTGAAAAAAAAAATTAACAATGTTTTTTCATTACCACTGGCTAGGAATCCAAGTGATGACTAAATGGTTAAGAAGATCAAATAACTACTATTTGTGTTATATTATGTTGGTTTTCTTATTTTGATAACGATAATTACACTCATTTATTTTGATTCAAACTCGATTTTTTTATATAAAATGTGATGTCTCTATCAATTGAACTAAGGGGAGATTATTGGATTGGGATTTTGAGGGATTATTGGATTGGGATTTTGAGGGATTATTTTGATAAAAAAAAATCTTGAAGATTTTTAAAGACTTCGTGAGATTATATTGATTTTGTGAGATTTTGAGAGACTTTTTTATAAAAATCTTGAATGTTTTTAACAAAATTTGTTAAATTTTGTAAAAGACTTGATTGAATAACACAAAACTTTTTTATCATAAAAAAATCTTTTAAAATCCGTCAAAATCTCAATCCAATAACCTTCTAACTTACAAGACAATTGCACTCACTACTTAAAGTTAGTTTAATGAAATTTATATAGATAATTGATGAACAAAAATAGATAAATAAATGAAATTTACATGGATCATTTTTTTAAAGTGAGAAAATCGTGTTAATTTCAACATAATTATACAATAAATGTTAAAGAGAGCGTTTCTAACATTTTTTATTTTTTATTTGTCCAATTTTAAAAATCAATTTTTTGTTCAAATTTTCCTTTTTTCCCAAAATTTCATTCGTTGTCTTAAATTTCTTAGAATGCAATTTTTTTTTGGGTCAAGTTTTTATAATGTTATTACTACCTCTGTTTCTTTTTACTTGTCGTTTTAGAAAAAAAGACCAAAATAGGAAAGTGTATTTTTGCACCTTATTTTCCTATTATACCCTTTTTAAAATATATATCATATTTTTAATCCGCCAATAAATTTTTATATTTCACAATCATTGTCTATTTCCAAAAAAATTGTAACAAACTTTATTTAAAAACAAACAAAATTTGTATACAATAAAAGATTATATTGTTTTAACAAAATAAGTTATACAAAATCTAGTCAAAAAAATAAAAAAGGAAGGAGGGTATAATAGGTAAAATATAACCTAAATTATCAAAACGACACTTAAATATATATATATATATATATATATATATATATATATATATATATGGAGCCTCTTCATATAATCAGGTTTTGGGATTTACGTGATGTTTTCAAACATATTTTCCCTATTATTGTTGCTGATATTCATGATATTTCTCATAATTACAGCTATTGTCTATATTTTGTGGATGATTTGAAAATTTAGGAACAATGTCAGATTTAATATTTAATGATATATCTCCCACTTTTTCTAATGATCTAATTTTAGTGAAAAGTCTTATTCATCAAGTAGCTCATCATTCCAAAGGTCACATGTTCTCATCTATCAAAGAATTCTCTATTCTCAAGCATTTTGAAGTGGATTGTTATCTGCCCCCTCCTCCATCTATTAAACAAGTCAACTAGATCATGCCTTCTAGTTATTGGGTAAAATGTAATGCATATGGAGCTTCTAGAGGATCTCCATGTATCTCTGCTTGTGGTGGCAACTTTACAGATCATCATGGTACTTTTTTAGGGGCATTTTCAGCTAATATTGGAGTTGCAACTTTCCTTTATAGTGAAATATGTGTTGCAATTCATGCTATTGAATTTGTTCATGTTAGAGGGTGGACGAATCTTTGACTTGAATATGACTCTCTTCTCTTAGTTCAAGCCTTTACAAATGTGGAACTTGTACTTTGGAAGCTTAAAGTTAAATAGAAGAATTGTCTTCATATTATTACAAATATCCGTTTTAGATTTTCTCATATTATAGAAAAAGAAACTCTTGCACAGATAAATTAGCTAATGCAAGTTTTCTTTTGTTGAAATACTAACTTTTTCATACGGAAATTAGCAATTTGTATGTGCTCTACATGTTCCAGTAAACTTCGTACCAATGTGTAACAAAAAAAATAAAAATAAAAATAAAAAAATTAATAAAATAAATAAAATAAAGTCAGCTTGCCAAATCAACAAGTTAACATAACATAATGAACTAATGGTAATCATATATCCAAAAGGTATAGAATCTGAAATTTTGGTATAGTAATTAGTTTTATAACTTTCACCTTTTTGTATTACGTAAGACATTTTTTTGGTATAGTTGGTACTTCTGCTAGAAACTTTAAGAACAGCATAATTAAGTCATAAAAATGGTTTTGAAATATGTCAATGCAGAAAATTAATGATAAATCACTTTTATCTCTTTCTACCAAATCTACTACTACTATATATATCTACTTCTAATATAAGAATTCTAATTACCATAACTATTACATTAATATCCTCATTTAAACTAACTAAACAACTATTTTCATGTCCTTTTTGGTCATTTTATACGTCATAATGGGTGGTCAATTTATTATTAAAAAAAATGTGATCTATTTTCAATTTCATAACATAATGACCACCCATTATGACATATAAAATGACCAAAAAGGACATGAAAATAGTTGTTTAGTTAGTCTAAATGAGGATATTAATGTAATAGTTATGGTAATTAGAATTCTTATATTAGAAGTAGAAGTAACCATGCCTAATAAAAGAATGCAGTATACAATATTGGATTTGTCTAACATGCAATATATCTTCCGTTTCAAAACATAAGAGAAAAATATTATTTTTTTTCTAAAATATAAGGGAAAACTATTTACATTAACGTGCTTTTTTTATTCTTAGAAAATTAAATACAAATTGCATTTAATTTTTCTTCTCCTTTTTTTTTCAATAAATAATAATCAATAAAAAAATAGTTTTACGCATTCCTATACAACTTATTTCAAGAAAAACTCTACAAAACCATAATTCAAAATCTCATGATTATGTTTTCTTAATAAGTGAGATTATTTTTTCCCCTTATATTTTGTGACGGAGGGATTACAATATTATACATGTTAAAGTAACCAAAAATAATACTCATTTCGTCCCATTTCGTCCTATTGTATTAGTCCTCCGAATAATTTCACGTTTATTAAGAAATATTGATAATGTAATTATTGTGTCTAATTGTGTGTGTGAATTTTACTAAATTGTCATTTGTTTGTATGTGTATTTAATTTGACTTTTCGTATTTCAGTGCAAATTAAAACAATAATTAGGGGTATGTGTAAGAAAAAAAAAGTAATAAATGCACACAATAATTTGTAAATGGGTTTATATTTACGAAGTAGAATTTTTTGAAAAAATGTTTATAATTTAGGACGGAGGAAGTAGTACTTTTGTATTGAAAAATATATATAATCTGCAGCGGGTGTAGTGCATACATTTAACAGATTTTTCCATATAAAAAAAACAAATATTTTATAAAATCCTTACATCAATGTTGGAATTTAAAAATACTAATAAGTTATTATAAAAAAAAAAAAGTTTAAAAATTACTTACGAGTTTTAAATTATTTTATAAAACATAAAAATATTAGATTAATCTTTGAATATATGAATAGTTTTCAAAAATTTATCATATAAAATATGAAAAAAATTGTCTAGAAGTTCTAGCTCAACGGGAAGAAAATGCCAAAATTGCTAGGCCGGACATCCATGACCGGGGTTCAACTCCTGGTCACTCCACTTTGTATGTGTGAGTTTATGATGACTTTATCATCTCATCTATACTAATATATATAAACATAAAACACATAAAGTTGATTTTGTAGATAAACGCATAAAGTATGCAATGGGGGCGGTACATACATGATAAAATTTTTAAAATATTCACATATTTTTTAAATTTTATCTTATCAACTTTATATATCAATTACAATTCTACATCACATAAAAATTTGAAACTATATTTAGATTATTTAATATTTATTGTACAATTTGAAAAATTTAAACAATTTAATACATGTATTTATATGTCATTTTAAATAAAGTTTTTAATAAACATTAAATTCAAATTAATTTTCTTAATTTTATTTTCAAATTAATAATTAAAGTCATATTATTTGACCCTATGCACTATATACTATAAGAAATTTCATTACCACCAAATTTCCTTAATTATCCTTAATAGTTCTAATCAAGTCACTAATTTGAGGGTCTTAATTGTCATTTTGAGTTTTAATCATTCAATAAATTAATTAATGACTTCAAATAATCATGTGGCTTTTCCTTTTCCCCATAACTAACAATCTTATATATATAAAGGGAAGCTCTTATTTGCTTATGTGGCAACCTAACAAAGTTCTTCATATTTTTCTTTTTTCTAAGCTTTAGTTGGTGTTTATGTGTCATCTCTTTAATCACAATTTTATTCTTAAATGCCAAAGTTTTTTATTAGGTTGTTATGGTTGATTGAAATTTTATGACTTAAAGAATTCCAAGTAATAAAGTAGATTGTTTATACCATTAAAGAGACTTAAAAAAATAGTAAAAGAAATTTAAATTGATTAAAGGTTAATGCAAATCGTAAGTTACAAACAAAACAAATATTGAATGGGTAGTATTACAAAGATTATGAACAAAAAAAAAGCATGTTAGTATTTTCTCCTAAAAACAAATGGTGCGTGGGGCACTTTAATTTTTTAAAAACTTAGTACGTATTTGTTTGACATAGAAATATATGCAATAATTTAACTTATGAAAAAACCACATGATATAAAAAATATAACATTTTTTAAGAAAGTCCAAATAAATTTAGTTTTAGTGAATATTTATCTTACACTAATACTAATATTTTAATGAAAGTTTAGTAGCAACTTTAAGTGGCCAAATTGATTTTAAAAAAAAAACTAATGTCGCACCAATTTATTCTTAAATGCCAAAGTTTTTTATTAGATTGTTATGGTTGATTGAAATTTCATAACTCAAAGAATTTCAAACAGTAGAGATAAATAGTTTTTGGGTCTTTTGCTAGACGAATCACATAAATCGTAGTAACCAATTACGCACTAACCATGTTTAGATTATGGTAACTATCCCTTTCAATTCCAAAACCTCAATCATACTTTATGATTTGATAATAATCAGTAGCTACTATGAATTTAGGGAAGAATGTTGATGTTGATTCTAATGTTAATGTTGTTGTTGTGGTGTATGCGCAGGGGATTACAAGAGCAACAATGCAGGATGGTTCTTCTTCACAATCATGTATCAAGGTTTTAGCAATTATAAAGGTCTTTTAATTGGTTAACACATGTAACTCATAAGGATAAGGTTTGAAAGATTATATATATTTTGAGAGCATATTCATGTCTTCGATGGAAACTTCCTTCTTCTCTTTTTGTAAATTTGTTTTTAGTTCTAATACATAACAAAATGATTTGATTTTTTTTTGTACGTGTGTTTAATTTGCAGATAAAAAATTATGCCTTTGTATCTTAGTCATCGTTAGAGAAAAATTCTCGGAGGTGATAGAAGAGATAATGTATTTTTTCTCCATTTTATTTATTTATGTTTGGTTCTTGAGAGGTTGAAAAACATATAATCTACTATTTTTTGTGTGTTTTTGCCGATCACAGATCAAGCATATCATTAGAGAAAAGAAAAATTATAAAAGGTGACAAAAGATATAGGGTCTTCATCCCTTTCTTGAAGATTTTCACAAATTTTGTAGAATGACAAGTTATCATAAGTTTTTTATTTTTTCAATTGGTCATTACCAATTTTTATTCCATATATAATTACAAGAGAACACAATATTAAGTCATGAATTTGATATTTAATTATTATGAGAGTTGGATTTCTTAAAAAATAACTCTCACACAAATCTTTGAAATACTATTTTTTTTCTATCCCTTGACTCTTATTGCTTAATTATGATCATTCGTTCACTAACTATAATGTTAAACTTTAATTTACAAGTCCATAGTTACAAATTCTAATTAATTTATATTGTTTTATTACTATATTTAAGTTACAAATAACTTTATCGTACCGACCTTTAAATTACTATTTGTTTTCTATTCTTAACCATTGTGTGTATTAATATGTTGTTATATGCACATTTGCTACATGTTTATAGTATAAAATTTGAGTTTCGAGTCTTCATTAGTTTCTCGAAACAACTCTTGAGTGGCACCTTTTTCAATTATATGTATTGCAGAGTATTTTCCTACTTTCTTGCTTGCCTTATGTCTACTCTTTATTGGTTCTATGACATGATAAGAACTTAAGTTATCAATTATATAAATTGGGCAAACGTTAATATTTTCCAACTTTATTTCTTATCTTCTTTAATCTTCAAAGTGGATATGAATTTAAGGTAAGTATGTGTGTGGTACTAAAATTGCAAACAATAATTTTTGAAATATTCATGTTAAATATAACGTGAAGTATTTTCATTTTTATGCGACCTTTACTTTTTTAAGATGTAATCGTTCTATTTTACTTTAGTAGTTTTGTGGCACTACCTTTTGAATAGATGATTTTGTAAGATATTCATGTTAAATATACTTTTTTTTTTGAAAAATTGCCATTGGGAGCCTATTCATTAAACTATATAACTCCTTGAATTGAAAAATGACTTTATAGATTATCAAATAATTTTTTTATATATATAGATATACAACCGAAACAACTTAATAAGTCATTGAGAAGTGTTAACATTGTTGCATGTGTCATTTTCTCTAGGTATTTGAACCTTACATTACCATTCAAAAGTATAAAATCACACAGGAAAAACATTTTCATCTAAAACCAAGGTTCAATAATTTTGATTAGAATTTCACGGAAATTGTTTTTTAAACTGTAAAATGTTATTTTGTATTTATCACTAAACATGTTAACAATAATGTGTATTTTTTATATATGTCGAACATTAAATAATGAAAATTATTAGTAATCAAATTAAATTTTAAATAAAAAAAGTATTTTTTGTAAAAGTGTTTAAGATGATTCCTTTATATATTTTTGTTTACTTAACAGAGTAATTTCATATTGACTCAAGTTAATTAGAATAAAGTTTTGATAATATTGATTTATAATCCACTAAGTTTTTCCCTAAAAACTAAAAATATGTTGAGAACAAAATTAAATTGTTTTTTTGAAGAAATACAAATTAAACCCAGAAAAAATAAAGATTAATAAACAAGTTTTTAATTTTGTATTACTACCTTTGTCTCTAAATATAAGGTAAAAAATGTAACACACGGGTTTCCCGCGCATTGTGATAATGTGACACATTATAGAAAAAGTTTTCATTCTCTATATATTAAAACATTGAAATGATATAATCTTACAATTCAATATCTATTAAAGCATTGAAATGATTTAACTTCTTATAAATTATGTTTATCATATTCATAAATAATTTGTTCGCTAATAAAAAAATTATATTACTTTTTTTACTCTTCATTTTGCATAAAATGTTAAAAATAGGTGATTTATTTTAACCTTATTTTCATTTTTATCATTATAAAAATATAATGCAAGTAAGAAAAACATATGTAATTTAGTTTTATTTTTATTTTTTTATAAGAAAAAAGCATGTATTATTTATCCTATCCTATAATAATACAAAAAATTTAAATAAATTACATTCGAATTAAAAGTAAGGCTAAAAAGAAGTAATTAAAGAGTATAAGAAGCTTAGGTCATTTCTAAACCTCTATATTTTCTATGTGACAAACTTTGAGAAGTTTCTCTACCTGTTTAAATATGGTCGAACAATTTATTAATTTTTTATATTGGGTAAAAAAATAATTATAATTCCAACAATAATAAAAAAGATGAAAAAGAGATGAAAGATTAATAAAATATTGTAAGTTCCAAATTAAAATATATAAATATTTAAAAAGAAACTATATCTTTAATGTAACAAATATTGAACACATTATATATGAAAATTTAAATAAATTGAATATATTTTATTCTTTAATTCAAGAACAAAATTTTAAAACAAAATGGTAAATAAACTGAACATCACATACTTTACAAATTTTTAAAATTTCTCCTATTTTTAAGATAGCAAATATCAAATAATTTTTTCGTCAAAAATAAAATATCAAATATTTTTAATAAATATATTTTTTAACAAATAAAAAAAATAATGAGTCAATAAATATATAAATTTATTAATTTTAACAAATAAAACATTTTAAACAAACCGTGCAACGCTCGGGTTTATTTCTAGTCATTACATGTCCCTTCATTTCATTGCTTCTAATAGAACCTATTAGTACAAATTATAGCATAATTGATGGAATTGTAGTCGTAGTGAACCAAAAGAAAAAACGAAAGTTCTTGCAAATTACTTTAATAATTTTGTAATTTATTACTATTACTTTAAAAACATTTTAGACTATAATATACCTCTTCATACCAAAATATAAGTTAATTACTTTGAGAAAAAATATTACTATATCAAAATATAAGCTACTTTATAATATTAATAAATCATTTAATATTTTTTTTTATTATACTCTTAAGTCTTAAGTATTTATTATTCTTTCTTCATTTATTTCTTCAATTATCTTTTTCATACCATTAATAAAAGACAATTTTGTAAATTGACTCATAATTTTTTATTTTTCGTACAACGTTAGTAACATTTCATAATTTGTGTAATATGGTCAAAACGACTTATATTTTGGTATGGAGGGAGGACTAAATAGTCAAATTGTTCCTTTCTTTCACTATTTACTATATCAATTAAGTCGTATATTTTACACTTTACTATTAATTTATTTTTAATACATAGATGAAATGACAAAATCATTATAATATAAGCTCGCAAACATAAAATGAAGTGACCATGGATCGAACTCTGATCATAGAATTACCATAAATTTTCCATTATTTCCCTTAAATCTTATAAATTTGTTTTGACAAATGCCCTCAAATAGTAAAAAGAGTCACATGTTTTTTCTTATTAAATAGTCGTGAGTTTTCAAAATTTTACCATCTCGACTTTCACACATTGATATATATAAAAAAGTTGTCTTTATAGATATAAATAAATAAAATCTAAAATGAGTACGGTGCAAATATAAAATCTACCACGGACACGGTGATGACATATAACCGTATTTTGCATATAAAATAATAATAAAATAATTAATATAAACTATTATTCGTTGATATTTGAAAATAATAATTAATTTTTATAATTTTATCATATTGACTTTCTCATATCAGTACATTTTTTTTGACTAAAAAAGAAATTTATTCATTCAAATGAAAAAATACATAGATCAATATAAATTCAGGATTGCTAACAACATAAAAGTAACCCGAATGTTCTTATTCCCGGGTCTGTAACATTGATGTCTAAATCTTCATCAGATATATAATGAGTTGATGTAAATATTCCAATTTGAATCAACAAACGAACCCAAACAAAGACGAAAATCAACAAACGGCACACAATATGACGAACAAACACAACACCGCACTTAGACGGTGAAAACTGAAAAAGAGAAGAATCATGTGGATAGCCACTTATTTAAATAAAAAGAGACAAAATAATGATGTTGATGGGCGATTTCGGACTAAAAAAGGTCAAAAACCACCCCTAGAATGTAAGAAAGAGTAAAGAAAAAAGTTGAGAGAAAAGTCTAGTACATATCTTTAAGCATCACCAATCCAGCACATATAAAATTAATTTCACATACATAGACAAATAAAATCTGCAACGGGTTCGTTGTTAATATTTAACAAATTTTTACTTATAAAATAATTTAATAGAAATATAATGTTTTAATAATTAAGGTTTCAAATATTAATAATTTCTATTTACTATATTAATGTAATTCACTTTCGTATAATTACGATAATATTACTCGATCCATGCACGGGTCTTTTACTAGTAATAATAAAAAATCACCTTCATCTTCATTACTTTCATTTCGTTTTGAGAATGTTACATTTCTTTTTTATTCATGTTCTCCAATTAATCCACTTTTTTTCTTCTTCAAAAAAGAAGAAGAAAAATAATGGTTCTCTAATCTCACAATTTTATTTGACAGATCTAATCTCACAATTTTACTCATCATTAAATGGCTGATCTAAGACATACTGCCTTCAATAACCTTATGATAAAATAAATAAATTGTCCGTTTGACCCAACTTTATTTTAGCTTTATTTCTCGTTTAAGTTATAAATAGGGTCAAACACATATTTTATGAAGCTTTTATTAAAAAAAAAGTGGTTTAATACTAATGAAGAAAATATAGAGATTTGTTTCAACAAAAAAAATAAAAATAAAAATACACTAGCTAAAAAGAAGATAAGTACAAAGTGCAAACTATATTAAAATATTTTAGTTTAAAATATAAAAAAGAGATAAGTACTTTTAAATTTAAAAGAAAATTTTCCAAACAATTTTTACTTTATTTGTAAAGCTCTTTTCATCACTTTTAATCTTAAAAACAGTTTTTACTCTTAAAACAAATTGAATCAAACGAAGCTTAAGTGGTGCAATATTTTCAAGTCATCACAATCTTTCTATCATATGGAAAGAAGGATGGATTGGTGGTCAGAAAGATGTTATTGAAGAGGTGCTATTTTAAAAATAAATTAGAAGAAATAAATAAATCAACAAATTAGTTTAACTGGTAAAGATGTTGATCCCTTAATATAAGCATGTGGCTATGGCGAGTGATTATGATGCATAAGTTTTTTTTTCTTATGCACCGTGTATAAATAATGAAAATTGCTTAATGTATTTCCAGATTGCTTAGCACACCTATTACATTGCTTAGCGCAACCTCAAATTTCTTACGCACCCCTTAAAAATTTGGGAGGTACGTTAAATAATTTGAGGGTGCACTAGAAATTTAAGGGATACGTTAGAAATTTGGGGGTGCGCTAAGCAATCTTGGGTATTTAATTATGCACGGTGCATAAGCATGTGGCTTATGCACAATAACTTATAGGCACAATTTAGGGTCCATTTGTTACAGATTAAAAAATAAGTGATTTTGACATTAAATAATTTAGAGATTATTTTGTAGAGATTTTACGAAAAAGCTGAATCTATTTTGTGTTTGTTTACCATTATAAAAATTACTTTTTATAAAAAAAATAATATTTAACATGTTTAAATACAACCATATAAAAGTGATTTTGTATCACAAAATTACCATAAAGTACAATTATGCAAATGTAATATATCATATAAAATAAATATATAAAAAATACTCAAGTTCTTGTTTTTTCATTATGGTGATATGACTTTATACCAGTGTCGGCTCAACGGTAAGTGAGACCTAAAGCTCATTTAAAAAGTGAGACCTTTTTGTTTAAAAAATTACTATTTATTAAAATGATTTTATTTTTATTTTTTGATACAAAATATCATTAATTAAATTATCATAATCAATTTTATTTAACATTTCTTTTTCAATTGGTAATAAGACCAATACATTTTATCTTTGTTAAGATATTGTAGACCTAGGATAAAATTTTATTAAGTCTAGCTAGTTTCAATATGTAGAGATTTAGAGGTTACAGTTGCTAAAACTTTTGAGAAATTGTAAAACTTGTGCCATTTTTTTCAAAAAGCAATTATAGGCTTTTATCCTTTTTTCAGAAGCCTTTTTTTTGTAATCGACTTATAACTTATCAAATGCCTTTTTTACTTTTTTGGGGGCCTAAAGCCCTTTCTTGGGTTGTCTTACCCTTAAGTCAGCCCTGCTTTATACATATAACTAACTACAAATAAAACAAATTTCTAAATCATATATTCTAAAAATAACAAACTAATCCTATAAATTCTAAACAAGATATTTTTGGAATATTAGAATAAATTTAAGGATATTTTTGTCCAAAATTTTTTGACACAGGTTTTCTCTTTCCTCTAAAAAAAATCTATAAAAATAAGCTACTAATATCAGCTTCAGATTTTTAGCTGATTATTTTTAAAAGCTATAACAAACAGACGATACTACCTCCGTCCCTAATTATAAGACCCTTTTTGACCACTGCACGTACGCCAATGCACAATTTTGATCGCTAATATCTTTAATCATCTAGCAGTAAAAATTATAAAAATTTGATATCTTGAAAATACTCATCAAAACAAATCAAACAAGATCTTATATGCTAATATTTACATTTGTATATCATTAGAAAAATAAGGTCAAAACATGATAGATGAATAGTAAAATTTAGTCAAAAGGGATCTTATATTAAGGGACGGAGGGAGTATTTTCTTAAAAGTGATTATTTTTTAAAAATAAGTGATTATTTTCTAAAAAAATCTATAACAAACGGGCACTTAGTCATATTTATATTGTATCAATGTACTCTATTAATTTAAATGAATGAATATCACTTATTTTATTTTTTTGGTACATCAAAAATAAAAACTGCTCTTGCCAGAAATTGATCCTTGAACCTCATTCGACCTACCTCATATATCCCCCAACTCTTACCACTTGAATTATTCTTCAGAGACAAATATGATTTGTTTAATTTTTAGTCTAAAACATACATGGCCATAAGCCATAACATAATTTGATGAATATTACAATATTGTACTACATATGTTAAATGTCTGTCTCTGCATCTTGCAATTTGGATTTGCTCAAGTCAAGTAGTTCACGCCCTTTGTTTTTAAGAATTTTTGCTTGAAGCATCAAAAGCACACCATTATTAGCTATTTGCCCAGCCAAGTTAACTAATTCTTGATCCATTTTAAAAACCTTAACAAAATCTGGATCAATATTTGCTCGAATGTCGTGATGTTGTTCCATAAGCTTCAAGAGAACTGATGCATCACATATTTCAATAGCCTCATCAATAGAGAGTTTCTTAGGTTTCTTTGATAGAAATTTCAACCGTTTCATAATTTCCTTCCGCTTGACTAATGCATTTCTATACATCTCTCCTTTTCTAGGTCGGTTGCACAGTTCATCTACTGCCTTAATCAATAACTGTTGTTCTACACACACAAACATACATGATTATTTTATCTAAATTTTATTAGACAAATATATATATATATAAAACATACATCGATATTAGTCCTTTTTTTTTGTCAGATAATCTAGTAGTTGGCTAGAAATTCACCTCTTAATGGTGAATAAGTGGACGTATCCGAGTTCGAACCCGAATTTCACCACTTTCGTGCAGTATGTCCAACTAATTGAGCTAAACTCATGAGACTTAGTCCTTTAATTTCTTGTAAAAGAATTATGCGTGTATTTTTTTTGGTAAAAAATTTTGAGTTTAAAAAAGATGCACAGTTAGTGTAAATAAACTTTTACACTGACAATTAATATGAATTATTAAATTATTGTTATATAAAGAAAGTATGATGAAGTGGTGGAAAATTTAATTTATTTTTGATAAAAAATTTAGTTAATATTAGTTGATTGTGTAAAATTATTTTATATATGTATTTATTTTTCTCTTGTTATTTTGTATTCATAAATCTCTAACATTTTTTTAAAAAAAGATAATGCAGAAAGTAAAAAAAAATTGAGACAATCAAATATAAATTAATTATAATTCACCTGAAAGCATTAATCCACTATTATTGTGTGCAGTATAAATTTCATTTTCACTTCTACTTGGTAATGCGTGTGGTGGAGGTTGTTGACTGCATCATTTTGAAAATTTTAAATAGTTAATTAATGATAACATTTTTAACAAATAACCATTAATGTTACAAGGAACTTACATTTATCTATAGTACCTTTTTAAAGTCTACTCTGTCCATCTCAAATTATTTAAAAAAAATGCACTTATTGTTAAACTCATTTATTTATAAAAAAAAAACTCATTTAGTAGTAATTTTCCAAAAGTATATCGAAATAAATATAATTTATTTTTCATGCATACCCTTATTAGTTCATTGCATATTTGGTCAAAAAAAAAAGTTCATTGCATATAAAACCATAATAAGTATCTCTCCAAGTGCCTCACCTAATTCCAATATAATACACATTGAGCCATGACTATTTCTTTTTTCGGGCGAGTTGCGTTACTGATGCACACATGATAATTCCAACAACACTAACATCATTAATAAATACAATTATTTTGGAAAATATTATAAAGGGTATTTTTGGAACTTTAAAATAAAATTAGTCAAATTTATGTTTTTTTTACTTATAATTAGAAACAAAAGAATATATTTTTTTCTCTTATAATTTACGACAAAAGAAATATTAATCTGGCCACCGAGCTATATAACCAAAAAAGAATTTAATTGTTGTTGGTAAGTAAAAACAATTGTTGTTTTGTCAAAATAAAATTGTTATTGGTTTTTTTTAAAATATATATTTTTTGAAGTATAATTATACTCCACTTTTCAATTGATTATTGCATTTTTGTAATTAATTTTTTTTGAAAATTATTCATATTCAAATTGATCTTTTTGAAATACATAGAATATATATGATTTTTTGAGATCACTACGTTTTGATCTGCTAAAAATTAAGAGACTGGACATGACACTTCAGCTATAATGTGTTTGATTTTAAAACTATCACTGAGACTGGACAAACTGAGCGTCAAGGGACTGAACCAGGTGAAAACTTTTTATCCTCAACACAAGTTGTCTAATTCATTAAAATAACATTTTTTTCAATAATATTAAACAAGATAAAATTTGTTCAATATTTTAAACGTTAGTCATGTGCTATTATGTATTGTTCTGTTTGTTCAGCCAAGTACTTTTATTTTGTAGATCAAAATAAATTTTAAAATGAACAAATTTATTAAGGAACAAAATAACTCACCAAGTGCCTCAAAAAAAAAATAACTCACCAAGAATCAAAATAAGAAACAATTAAATTGTATATTTGCAAAAATTAAAATTAAAATATTATCTTTGGTGAAATTAAAAATAAATTATGATAAATTTGTTAGGATGAAAAAACTTTTAAAATTTTTAAAACTTGATAAACCAAAATATTTTTGCAGAAACTAAAAATAAAACATGATGTATTTACAAAGATAAACACATGTAACCGATTTAAGAAATATTTTAAAGCATCAATTTTATACTCTATCTTTAATAATATACTCCTTCCATCCTAAAATAATTGAAACAATTGACCAATATACACTATTTCAATAATCTATTTTGACTATATTTTTTTATAAATATGTAAATGTAAATATTAACATATAAGATGTTGTTTGTTTGCCTTGATAAATATTTTTAAAATGTACAACTTTTGTAATTTTTAAAGATTCGTAATTAAATTTGTCCAAAAAATATTCATAATTAAAGATATTAACGATTAAAGTTGTATATTGATAAACGTGAACTAATCAATTACAGTTACTACCTCAGTCTCAATATATAAGACTTAATTTGATTAAATGACACTATTTATTTATTTTGTTTTGACCATTTTTTAATACTCACTTCGTTCCTAATTAAATAAGTGTCACAATTGACCACTGCACACATGCTAATGCATATTTTTGATGATTAATATCTTTAATTATATATTATAAAAATAATAGTTGAAAAATATTCTTCAAAACAAATTGAATAAAGTCTTATATGCTATTATTTATTATTATATATTGATAGAAATATAGGGTTAAAATAAGTTATATGAATAATACACGCGTATCTCAAACTATACTTATTTAGAAACTGATGGAGTAATATATAAATGTCAACATTAGTATTTGAGATCTTGTTTAATTTGTTTTATGTGTATTTTATAATTTTCACTAACAAATAATTAAAAAAAAGTTAGTACAATAAATAATTAAAGATATTAAGAATTAAAAAGTACATTGACCAATCAAAATAGATTTTATATTTTGAGATAGAGGTTATATGTCAATTAATTTAAGATAGATGAAGTGCCAACAATCGAATAAAAAAAGAAAAACACAGACTAACAGAAAATTCAATATCTGTCAAGAAGATAAAATTCATCAATATTGTAGAATATAAAGATTAACCTGATGACGGAATCTGTATCCTCTTTCATTTTCAACTTATGTGAAGAAGTTCCTTTTTGTTCAGATAGAAGAGCAGGAGAAATCATCATATTGTCCACTTTCTTAATATAGTCAAACCCTTTATTCTGAAAACTGATAAAAATAAAATAATTTTTTATATCATATAAAAAAGTGGAGTGATAAGAAATAATATGATAAAATACATATTTGTTATTATTTTTTTTTTGACGAGATTTGTTGAAATGTGTAAAATTATTTTAAGCTTTATTATTATTTTAAAGATTTGAGGTGGGTTTCGTGGTGAGGTGTACGTATTGATTTTGTGGTGTTAGTGGATCTTTGGTGTTGTGATCTATTTGATATTTGATTTTTTAACAGCGTTTAAATTTGTTGAGATTGATAGAACTCTTTTTGAGTTTTTAATGGTGTTCAAATTTGTGAGATTTGCGGTTTTATTTTGTTCTGATTGACCTACCGCGCCAGTGTTGATATTTTAGAGAAGGTTTGCAAGCTGAGACTTATCTGCCTACGTTATCTTTTTACCATTGGGCTTTTAACTTTTGACTCAAGGAGTTGTCCTCACATTCTGATGAACGATCACTTTTGATTCGAGATCGAGAGTTAGTGTCTTGTGACATTTGTTTGGGTCGGATTGAGGTCTTTCTGGTGGAGAGGAAGTTGAGGAATATCTTCTAAGAATGAAATTAGAAGTGATCCTCTTTTAGGTAATGTAAGTTTTAGTTTTTTATTGGTGTTTCGTGTTTATTCGGCGCCTTTACGCTTGTAAACTTCTCTTTTATCGGTTTTTGTTTGTCTTGGACAAAGATATGATTTTATTAACAATATTTTGCCGTTAAAAAAAATGAATACTTTTTTGGATTCGTTTTGGCCCCTTGACTATTAAAATTTTTGTTTAGAACCCTTAATTTCTTTTTTGGTTTCGTTTTGGTCCTTTAACGATTAAATTTTTTGTTTTTGTCTCTTACTTTTTAATTTTGTTTTGGTCCCTTAACTCTTCATTCGTCAAACTGTTGAGAATAATGCCTAAATATCTTTTGAAGATTTTAGATTAAAATATAGTTTAGATTTATATTTAAAATAAATTAATATTAGATCTAAGATTTAAATTTATGTTTAGAATATTTATATTTTTGTTTAGAATATCTAGGATTTGTTTGTTATTTAAGATCAATATGATCCAAAAATATATGTTTTGTAGCTCTATAAATAGAGCATTATACCATGAATTATAATGAGAGGAAGATAATAAGAACAATGAATAATATATATGTTATATTCTCCAATCTCCAAAGCTTCTTCATATAAAAATATATCCCACCAAATTCCGCAATACAAAAACAAAACCACATTAATGGTATATACCCAAAATATACCCATCAGACGTTGGTCGTTTCTGTTGGGATTGACCCATTTCCATTAGGATGAATGTAATAAGAGTTAAAAGATCAAAATAAAATAAAAAAATAAATTAAAAGATCAAAATGAAACCAAAACATAAAGGGACCAAAATAAATCTTTTTAATAGTTAAATAATCGAAATGAAACAAAAAGATTAAGTTTACATAATTCCATAAAAATAATAGGAATAAATATGAGTCATTAAATTGAATGGCTAAAATTAAAAAAAATAAATAGCTGTTTTAGTGAGTCAATTCAAACCTCAAACCTACTCTTTCCTCTCCCTATAGATCATTTTCTGCGTTTCCAGTTATAATTTTCTAAGATTCAACACGAAACAATCATAAAGTATAATTAAAGATCATCATGAAAATCTCCAACTATACATAATAACATTTTTTGAAGCAACTATACATAATAACATTCAAGGTAGTCTCTATGAATGAAATTTTTGATTTCAATTTCTTCTTTAATATTTTTCTTCTTTAACTAGTAATATTTCAAAACGTGCAAAATATACATACCTGCCGTTGCTGCTAGACATGTTTACTGTTCGATTGAAACAACTGTGTGAGAAATCTACGGAATCTTTCACAATTTGGAAGGACGATTTCACACTTTTGGATGGTTTCCAAATGCTGTTGCTTGTTCAAGGAGATGTACTTTTCGTATATCAAAGAGGAGGCTATATATAAATAAACAATATGGATGGAGCCATGGAGATAACATGCACCGTGTAATATTTTATAAAATTTATTGTTTAATTGAAAGTTTAAATTATATGAATTATTCAGGCTTCAGCTGTGGATATTCTGATCTCGACAAAAAAAAATATTGTATGAAATATTCATGTAAATTCAAATGAATCTAAACAAAAATTGTAAATATATCGATCCAAAAAAATAGAAAATCACAAAATTTCATATATTTTTAGATGCATTTGAATGTCAATTTTTAAAAACTACTGAAATATCGGATTTTATATTGATTTTACAAAACAAACCAAATTCCGTGCATATATTAAAATACTTATTTATCTTTTTATTATAGTACGAATATATATTGCATTAGCCTCGGTAAATTCAGCTTATGAGGTGCTGCAAAATAGGACGACCATGGCCTCACTTGATCTCTCAATATCCAAAGCCTTGAAGAATTTTTGGCGTAATAATGTTCCATCGAAAATTAGTATTTTCGAACGACGTTTGATTCTTGACAAGCTCCCAACTAGAGATGCCTTATTCAAAAAATGTTTTGAAGACACTTCTCATGTTTTTTTCCATTGTGAGTACAACAAATGTATGGCGGGAAATCTATAAATGGTTGGGGATTTACACCTATACTTTTTTCTACGGTACGTCTCCAATTATTTTCTTTCATTTGGGGCACTACTTAAAGGGAAGAATACTAAGAGAGCTCGTCATGTTATTTGTTTGGCAACAACATAATGTTTTTGGAGAATGCGCAACAACATTGTATTTCGAGGTGATCATGTTATAGTCTCATGCAAATCATCTCTATTACTTGGTTATGGTTTTTTGGTAGGAGAAGGTCTAATTCTTCTTTATCTTTTGTTGAGTGATGTAATAATCCTTTAGATTGTTTGGTTATGGTTTTTTTGTAGGACAAGGTCTAATTCAATGTTTTTGCCTATATAAGAAAAACTAACTATTAAATGATTCTAAGTTCTCTTGTCCATATTCGTTTGGTTATGCATGATTCTATGTTATGGATGATGTAGTTAGTATATTTGGGACTTCTCTAAGAAGACAACTCAGCTTTTAGTAAATGAATTTTTTTTCATTTTTAAATGGTAAACATATTATTAATATCTAAGTCTATATATAAGATGAATAGAGACTAGTAAAAGAGACTACAAAACTAATGTTTTGTATGAAAATGAACACCAATAAAAAATACTAAAACAAACATCATGTAATTGAAGTCAACTTCTAATTCCATTTTTGGAAGAACACTCATCAACTTTTAGACCACAAGAGAAGAACTCACTCCGACCCAAAAAGATGTCATTAATATATACGCTAACTACCGATCTCGAATCAAAAGTAATCAACCTATCAAAATCTAAAAAGTAGCTTTGTGTCAAAAGTACATGGAACAATTGTAAAATGAAAATTTAAGTGGATGAATTTCAGCTTACAATCGCCTACATATAGTAAACATTGACGCGGCCGACGCAACAATATATGAGGCCTTAAGGTAACTCTAAAATAATGACTTTATTAAAAAGGTACTATATGCTTCAACTTTTTCATCGTTGTTTTC
Source organism: Trifolium dubium (assembly GCA_951804385.1). Lineage (NCBI taxonomy): Eukaryota > Viridiplantae > Streptophyta > Magnoliopsida > Fabales > Fabaceae > Trifolium > Trifolium dubium. The sequence goes on along the minus strand of OX638070.1, from coordinate 28,675,316 downwards.
TTTTTATATAACTTTGTTAAAATATTTCGAGTTTATGGGAGCTCCACATGGAACAAATGTTTGACAAGTGATGATGCAATATTCAAATTAATCAACCAACCGTATAATTTTAAATTTTAAATATTAAAATATAATTTTTAGGTCTATTGTTTGTTCTGAAGAATGAATGCCTGGAATCAAGTTATTTGGTCCTTTACTGATTTTTTGGCTGCACCACCTCCACGTCTAAGCAAGCTCTTTTGGAATTACATGTTCATGGACTTTCCGATTCAATGAGGGGTGATCAATATTGTTGGTGTAAGTCCTATAGACCAATATTTTTAGTATTTGTATTGAACTATTTATTAATAATAATAAAATGTTTTATTTATTAATAGTAAAAGGTTTTTCTTTATTATGTTTGTATAGTTTAAAATAATGAAGTCTCTAGATTTGATAGCCCGTTTAATATTAAGTGTGATTTAATCATGAGATTACATTAAACATAATGACACTTTTTTTATCATATCTACAGTCGAACTTTAAGGTAAAAAAGGATAACTTTAAAGCATAAAGAGTATTATGAAGATAGACTAATGATCACATCTTATGGATCATGAAATAAGGAGTTATCGAGTCTTGACATAGGTATAAATATTAGAAGTAATATTTATACTGGATTGACCCGCTATGAGAGTACTCTATGAAATGCTATGTAATGTTTCATAAGTTACTCTCATGCTATGTAATATTTATCACTGATCTAACATTGTCTGAAATTGGATAATCATAAAGGCAATTGATGAGTATTTCACAAAGCATGCTGAGGAACAGTAGTGACATAGATGAAATTTGTCAATCCTACATAACATGATAAATGTCTAAGGGCCCAATATTGAATTGGACAAGAATGACACGGTATATGTCTTGTGTTCAATATAGACATAAGAGCAAATGAGTAATTATACACGGATAATATTATCACATAATTTTTTACTTAGATCACATAAATATTTCGTGATTTGGGTAAAAATGATGTGTTGCTAAATACCTCTCACTGTTTATAATATTAAATAGATGATTTAATATTATTGACAACGATACAGAAACCTACAGGGTCACACACATAAGGACAATATAGTGTGAGATTGAGACCACTATAAGGTGCTATGTACTTAAGAGAAATATGAAATGTGATAAGGTGTCGCGAAAAATAGATAAGGTGCACCATAGAGTATAGTGGGTGTGCGCGCACATGATTATGACGACTCATGGAGCGCGCACCCCCTTGATTGGCTTATTGGGCTTTCATTGTGCAAAAGCTCTACACACAAGAGAAAACCTAAGAATTTTAGAGTTACTTGAACTTTAAAATGATTTCTCTAATTCTCTCTCACTAAAGTTCTTCATTCATAAGATAGTACTTAGATTGAAGAAACGTTGTTCGTGTGGATTAGCTATAGGCGTTGCGGTTTAACCTTCAACGCTCGTGATCTTCCTCCATACGCGAATCAAAGGGTTCTACTCTTTAAAAGGTAAAACCCTAAACATATGATCATGCTCATTCGTAAAGATCACTAAAATGAAAATTTTAAATTCCGTTGCTTTTACTATCCGATGATTTTAGATAGCTCTCAGATTAAATGTTCTTTCGATGGTGGCCCTGTTACGATGAATGGAAGCGTTGGCAATGTTATCCCTTATATGCAACAACAAAAATATATTTTCAAGACAGTTGCTACAAAGCAATTAGATCTTTGGGCTTGATAGGGCTACATAATCTTGGAAATACATATTTTATGAATAGTGCCATTTGGTGTTTAGCTCACACCACTGTTGGATGTTGCCTTAGAATTGAAGTTTCAAAATATGATTTCTGGGCTGCCATTAGTGTGGGATGCCAATAATGTGGCGTTGGACCCAAGCTTGATGCAATGTTGAGCTTTGGTCACTAGCAACGATGTGGGACGCAAGTGAAGCTCGTGTGGAACGCGGTTCTAGTGCGTGGGTCGCTAAGGTGTCGGCATGGGATGCAGGTGCATGCCTGATTGGGCGTGCCACTCTGTTGACTACATGGGACGCGGGACTAGACGTGGTGGACCTGCGCTCGTGTGCCTATATATAGGCCACTCTTTTGCAGCCGCCACTTGAGAGCTTGAGAGAGAAAGTGAGGTGGTTCTAGGGTTTTATCACCAACATATTGACATGTTAAAGGGTTTCTCTTGGGTAATATCTAGGGTTGGGTTAACCATGTAACACTTTCGAAACACTTATTGATTAAAATCTGTTTGTTATAGAAAGAAGTTTGGGAAAATGGTATAAATAGAGAAATATTAATTTTTGTAACTATTTGTGAGAATCTGATTGTAATAAAGGATCAAAGATTTTTGTTGGTGTTTCTCTGGCAGGTCTAACCCATGGTTAAGACAACCAAAAAAGGGGTTTAGGCCTCCGAAAAAGAGAAAATTTACTAAGAAAAAAAGGTCTCATAAATTAGAAAAAGACATCAGAAGAAAACATAAAGTCCTCTAAGAAAATATATTATAAAAATGAGACTATAATTTTACAATTTCTTAAGAATTCAAACCAATATAACTTTTGAATCTCTGCATATTGTAACTTCATTTAGTAAAATCTTATTTTATATCAATAACGTTTTAGAATTTGGTGGTCTGAATGTTGTAGAGTGTATTTCTAAAAATAAGATAGGGAGTAGAACTCTTTTAAATGATATTAGTTTTAGTCATTGGTGTTCTGCTTATATATATGATAAGTGCCAAAAGTGATAAAAATACATACTCCCTCCGACTTTAATTATAAAGGCTTAATTACACTTTTAATCTCTTAACTTAATTTTAGGTTTTATTTTGGTTCTTTAACTATTAAATGTTTCATTTAAATCCCTTATGTTTATTTCTGTTAGTCCAAAAAGTCCTTTCAAAATCTAAACCATTGGATCTAATAAATCCATGGTATCTAATAGTGAACTATCAAAATTTAATTTTTTTTTCTTTTCTTTATCATTCATATCTGAATGGCGAGAACTGAGAGAGGAACAAAGGAAAATGGTGAAATCCAAAATACAAAAACCAGATTAAACAAAAGTAAGGGTGATGAGAATGAAAATGAGAAGAGCAGCAATGAAAGAGTATTTGAGGGCAACAACAATAGCCAAAGAAATAAACAAGAGTTGACATAGAATTTGAACACTTGCCCAAAGGTACTCCAATTGAAACCAATAAAGGGTCGTCTTTGTTCTTGTTATCTGATTCATCTTCCTTTACTTATTATTATTGTTGTTGTTGGATGCTGCAAACAAAGGAATTTGGTGTTGTTTTCTAGGATTGAATGTGAGAAAAATTGTGTTGATGTGTGGATAGTGTTTGTGAGAAGAAGGAATTGAGGATGAGGATTGAGGAGGAGGTTATGATTAAATTGGATAACCGTAATATGTTCCCCATTTTAGTTTGTTCCTCTCTCTCTCTCTCTCTCACTGTGTTTCAGATCTGCAAGATGAAGAAATGAAAAGAAAATTAGAAGTTGACAGTTTACTATTAGATATCATGGATTTACAAGATTCAATGGTTTAGATTTTAAAAGGATTTTTTTGACTAACACAATTAAATTTAAGGGACTTAAATGAAACGTTTAATAGTTAAGAGATCAAAATAAAATATAAAAATAAGTTAATGGACCAAAAGGATAATTAAACCAATTATAAACAACTTTCCACTTTTTAAATTCATTGGATAATTAATGTATCGAGTCTACTAATTATAAACATCTTTCTACTTTTTAGATTCACTGAATAATTAACGTATTTGACTTTAATTATAGATCAGATACTGTTCACTGGGAAATTTGGTGAACAAAAGACTAGTTTGAAAAGCAAGTGAGATCAACTAGTAAAATCTCGAACATGTTTGTGCGTATTTTGTAAAGTTATTTCCCAAAGCTTTTGTTTAAAGAAAGTGTTGCAATTTGTTGATAATATGAAGAACACAAGGTTCAATTCACCAATGTTAACAAATGAACAAGTTGTAACGAGTTTGAAAGTGGACAGAAAAGTTAAGACTTGTAGAAAAGACAATAAATTGCATAAAAATTGTAAAGATTACAAGAAAAATGAAAATGGTGGGAAAATGACATACATTGATCCCTTGTGATTCCGTTTCTCAAGCGTTAGGTACTTTGGAATTCTGCAGGATTTTTGTACGACTAATTCTCCACCCAAAACCTGATTACAAGTTTTCTATTTATAATACTCTAACCCTAGCAGTTACAAATTTGAGACAAATGACATTACAACACGTGTCCCACGTCTTTGCTCCCACTACTTGTTATCTGCTTCCTGCAGCATTTGATTCTCCGTTGCGACATTTTCACTTGTTTAACTCTTCGCTGCGACACTCTTCCCTCTTGCGACTTCCACAAGACATCCATGATCTTTGCTGGTGATCTTTGTTGGTTGCAGCGACAGCCTGCTTCACTGGATGTCCATAATCCTTATCTGTTGCAACGACAGTTTTACTTCTCCATAAAAATACTTGAATTTTACTAAGTTACCTCAACCTTGTTGCAACGACAACCTGCTTCTTTGTAGAAATACACAAATTTTACTAAGTCATTCTAGCCTCATGACTTAGCAACTTCCATATCAACACTCTTCAACTGGTCGCGACTAAATTTCCACATACCACGTCTCGACGTTGCTTGCAGTTTTAGTCGCAGCTGCTCTAGTTTCATCGCAACAGCTCCAGTTTAGTCGCAACAGTTTTAGTCGAAAATATCGACTAACAGATACATTAGTTATCTAATTAACCTAAAAATAAAAAGTTGTTTATAATTAAGGTCAAAAAGAGTATATATTTTAATCATTGGTGTTAAGAACAAGTAATAAATATGAAATTGTCAAACGGATCATTTATTTTAAGAATAATGTTAACATGTGTTTTTGAGACATATGTTAAGAAACTTAATATAAAAATTTTATCTTAAAAATTGTGTATTTAATTCTTTTTAAGTTAACTTGTTGTTCTTTTCAAAGCAAAATTACTAGTTTTGAAGTCCTTAACATATGCCTAAGACCCTTTATTTTAAAACATATTCACATAATCTATTTTTTTACTAATATATAAATGTTAATATTACTACTTCAGTTCGTTTTTACTTGTCATTTTAGAAAAAAAATTTGTTCCTTTTTACTTGTCGATTTAGCAATTTAGGTTATATTTGCCTATTATATCTTCTTTCTTATTTTATTTTATTGACTAAATTTTGTATAATTGTTTTTGTGGAAACAATAAAATATTTTTTATTGTATACAAATTTTGTTTGTTCTTAAATAAAGTTTGTTACAATTTTTTTGAAAATAGATAATGTTTGTGAAAAAAAAGGAATTTATTGGTGGATTAAAAATATGATATATTTAAAAAAAGGGCATACTAGGAAAATAAGGTGCAAAAATATACCCCTCCTATTTTAGTTATTTTTCTTTCTAAAACGACAAGTAAAAAGGAACGAAGGTAGTAACATTTAAGATGTTGTTTGATTTGTTTCGATAAGTATTTTTTAAGATATATAATTTTTATATATAATTAAAGATATACTCCCTCCGGCCTTTTTTTAAGCAACTTTGCCAATCTATACACTTATTAATAAAACACGTTTTTGTCTTGATTTTGTGTAAATTTTTAACCACATTTCCTAAAATACCCTTATTATTAAAGGGTGACTACTCCAAATTTGAAAAGGCCAGAGGAAAGAGGAAGAGTAGAGGCTTTAGAGTTTAAGTTTTGCACCTCAAACATGAACCTTTCATTATGTATTGTTTTCTCCTTTTGTGTTGTTGGACCAATTTGTTTTGTTTTTATTTTTCCTTAAACGAATGAACCTACTCCAACAATTATGCATTTAACAACTTAATTTATCGGATGACACAACAATTATTTTTTTCGGTGAACTAAAATGGCACAACTTAATTTATTGGAGTAGTAATTGTCCACATAGGAAGTTACTTCTAGATAATGGAAAGCACAATGGGAACTTAAATTTTTTCCTTGAAAACCAAAGAATACGGAGTACTAAATGTTCCACATCTTTCTTTGTATAAATGATTAAATGTATGAAAGAGTATTTTTGGAAAAAAATATTAATTAGAGTTGAATTTCTTTATTAATGTTCAAAGTTATACGTTAATCAACGTAAAATATTGAATTGTAACATTTATTTTGAGACGAAAATTAATAATATTATCCCTCAACAATAATTGGTTAAGAAATGTCAGCATACACGTTCATACATTCATTGTTCACTACACCATGTGACCATGTCACAACGACGTGTAACCATTAACTAAGCATTTCACACTTGTTGACTTTGTAACTAAATTATTTTTATTTTATTTATTAGTAATGAGTTGCAAGCAATGTTTTAAAAACCGGATCGGTCATCGAACCGGTAAGGCTAATGGTTCACTGGTCGAACCCCAGAGTCACTGGTCGAACCGCATGACTAAACCGGATCAAGCCGGATTAAACCGGTGAAATGAACTGGTATCTATAGTAAAACTATATAGTAATTAAACCGGTCGAACCGGATGACTCGATCTCTAAAAAAATTTCGACACTTAAATAAAATATAGTTATTCTTTAAATTTAAATTTTAGACATAGTCATCACACATGCAACAAATAAATAGGATAATATAAAAGGTTTTCACATGTGTTTTAATATAGTCAGATAAGTTTTAAAAAATATTTAGCATTTATAAAGTGTTAAAAAAATTAAATAAACAAATACGGTTAAACCTAATTAAATCAAATAACTCAGTTTATATAAAAAATAATTATATGTATTAAATTGGATTTAATCGAAGAATATACACATAATAATTTTTTAAAAAGAAAAATTATAACATATATATTTTAATTATAAATATAATAAATTAAAATCATTTGTGTTTTTTTACCACAGAAGTAATAGTTATTATAAATATAAAACAAATCACTTGTTGTGGTTAAACTTGTTTTATATAAAAATAATAGTAATATAAAAATAAATATAATATATTTAATACAAAGTAAATCTATTGTCAAATAAACAGTATAGCCTAGTGGTATTGTGCTCCTTCTTTAACAAAGAGGTCAATGGTTCAAAACTTGCTAATGACAATTTTCTAATAATTTTAAGCATTAAAACATTTCATGTTACTAGTAACAAAAAGACCCTGTTTCAATACATTAGAATGAGCCAAATTATAAAAAAAAAACGCAAAATAAAATCCAGTCCACAAATAAAATATAAAAAAAAAATCCAAATTTTCAAAAAAAAAAAAACTAGGCAAATAAAACTAAACCGGCCGGTTTAGGAAAACCGTCCGGTTCACCGGTTTTCTCCGGTTTGCACCGGTTCACGCCGGTTTTCCACGGTCTAACTGCATATCCGATCTGATAACCTGACCGGTTGAGCACCGGTTCACCGGTCCAACAGGTTCGACCGGCCGGTCCGGTCCGGTTTTTAAATCACTGGTTGCAAGTCTTAAGTTTATTACTCTCTCCATTCTATTATATAAGTATCTTTGACTAATTTCACGCTTATTAAGAAATGTTAATAATGTAATTACTGTGTCTTGTTTGTGTGTAAATTTTACCAAATTGTCCTTTATTTATATGTGTAGAAATTTGACTTTTTGTATTCCAATGTAAGTTATTAGTACTCCCTCCGGTCCTAATTATAAGAAGAAATTTACTTTTTAGATTCATGGAATGTTTGATGTATCTGGTTCATAATCCAGTCTAGATACATAAAACATTTCATGAATCTAAAAAGCAAATTTCTTCTTATAATAAGGATCGGAGGGAGTAATAATTAGGGTATGTGTAGGGAAAAAAAAATAATTGCACCTAGTACTACCTCCATACCAAAATATATGTCGTTGTGACCATACCACACAAATTAAGAAATGTAATCATTGTTGTATGGAAAAGATAAATAATGAGTTAGTTTACAAAATTATCCTTCATTAATGATATGTGAGAGATAAATTATAGAATTGAAAGAAAAAAGAGAAATAATTAATTAAGGGTATAAGAGGAAAAGAAGCATTAAATGTTTCATTGGTAATGTAAAACGACGTATATTGTGGTACAAAAGTTTTCTTCAAAACGACATATATTTTGGTACGGAGAGAGTAACTTGCAAAGGGAGCTTATATTTTGGGATTAAACTTTTTTTAAAAAAATGTTTATATAATGGGACGGAGGAAGTATTAGTATCACGTTACATTATTACATGTGCATGTAAGAATCTATATTCAACCACGCACTTGACAATTTGTGTTGGCTAACAATAATTTTAAATATAAGGATTTTTATATTCAACTCCAATCTCAATACAAATTAATAAAAAGTATTTTTTTTGGTCTTTATTATAATCAAATTTTTTTTTAGGTATATTAAATAACTAATATACTTTTTTCGGCCTTAATTATAAATAACTTTACACTTTTTACCTTAATTATAAGTAAATTTACACTTTTTAGATTCATTAGATAATTAATGTATTTAATCTATAATTAAGGTTGGATACATTAACTAGTTATCCAATGAGCCTAAAAAGTGTAAAGTTGATTATAATTAAGGCCGAAGAGAGTATATTTAGTTTTGATTGTAGTATAAATACATTAGTTATTTAATGTATTAAAAATGTGATATTTGTTTATAATAAAAGTCAGAGGGAGTACTTTTTAATACAGAGAGATTTTAAATCGATTGCTATCATCTTAATTAAATTAATTAATTTTACAGTGATTTAATATATTTGAGTGATGTTACATCGCTCCATAATATTTTAACAAATATAAATTTCACAAAAATTCATTACTAATAATTAAAATTTTATATTGTAATATAGATTATTCATGTTAAATAAGTGAGCCAGAAAATTTGTAAAGTCCAGACAAAGTCTCAATTATAAATAAAAATTTCAGTTTTTCATTGAAAAATTTTAATTTTATTTTTTTCCCTTCATTTTTACCTAAATTAACTCTTAGAATTTTACACTGAAAATTTTCTGTTTTGAATAAAAAATCTTAATTTTAATTTGCTTAATTTAACTTCTAAAAATCTCAATTTTGACATAAATTAACATTAAAAATATCAACATTTGAGTCCGGAGTCTGGGATCAAGAACCGCCACTGTGTTAAAATTTGTACAAAAATCTAATATTATTTGATATGTTATTGAGGTCAATCCAAATTAATGATATTCAGTAAAAATACATAAACTATTAATTTTGACAAGTCTTAAGAACATATCAAATAATTTTATATTTTAATAAAATTTAGTATAAATAATCTATTAACATAAACTTTTAATTAAACGATAAATTTTGTAGAATTTGATTTTATTAAAGCTTTATTGAACAATATTTATCTCAACAGCATAGGCATAAAATTTATAATTGTTATAAAACAATTGTATATTTATAAAGTTGATGATAAACAGTTTATCAAGCATGTGTCATTATATTTCCGATGTTCCAGATGAACTTCGCGAAGCAAACGAAGATGCCTACAAACCAAAAGATATCTCCATTGGACCCGTACCTAGAATATATAATTTTAAAATATATAGTTTTTATATTTTTTTAATAATAAATAAATAAAAATATAAATTATCCAAGTTGTAGTAATAAATATGAAATGGTCCAAAAATATGCTTTAATTGTCTCGATTACTATTTAACTGTCTAAAAATAATAAAATTAAATAAGAGTATATTTGAAATAATAATAATATTAATTATTTTAAAAATAATTAACTTTTACTTATAATAATAATAATAATCAAATTTAAAATATTTTTTTACTTATAATAAATGTCACAACGATGTCTAACCATTAACTAAAACATTTCACACTTGTATTGACTTTGTAACTAAATATTTTATTTTATTACTAATGAGTTAACAATACATGTGCATGTCAGAATCTATATTCAACTCACATTACCATTTATGCCGGCTAACAATAATTCTAACTATAAGGATTTTTATACTGTCTTGTATATAAGAAAAGATTCTCATACATTGAGAATTTGATTAATTTAATATATAATATAGTCTAAATACATTGAAAGTACAATGAACTTAAAAAACAATTTGTATTTTATATTAAGGACTGGAAACTTAAATCCCAAAACAAGTAATACAAGTACTATTACCTCCGTTCTTAAATATAAAACTCTATTTGACCATTATAAGTACGTTAATGTACAATTTTAATCATTAACATTTTCAATTATTTAGTAGTAAAAATTATAAAAATTTGATATTTTGAAAATATTGATCAAAACAAATCAAACAAGATCTTATAAATGTTAATATTTACATCTATATATTATTAAAAAATATGGTCAAAACTTAATAGATGAATAATATAATATAGTCAAACAAGATTTTATATTTAGGGATGGAGGTAGTAATACAAAGGGATTTTTAATATATTTAACAACTTTTACGGTGATTTAAAATATTTGAGTGATGTTGCATCGCTCCATAATATTTTAAAATGAAATTTTGTATCGAGTATAGATTATTCATGTTAATTTTTTTTTTAATATTATTTAGTATGTTATATTGAGATCAATTTAGATTAATATAATGGTATCAAAGTGTTAACTTTTATTTTAATATTTAATTTTCATAAACTCGGTCTTGCAGCTTAGGCATAAAATTTATAATTGTTATAAAACAATTGTATATTACAAAGTTGATGATAGGGGGAAAGGGGAAAATTTGTTTATTCAAAACATGAAGAAGAGTGGAAAGCTACATTAAAGTTTGTTTAGTTTTTATTCAATTATTTCATCTTATTTATAATTTTCCATATCCAATCTTCATTTCAATTCTTTGAAATTTATCCCAAAATTCTTTTTGTTTTCTTTTTGAAATTCATCAAATAAAAATCTTGTGCAATTATTTCCAAGTACATATTTCAGAAAAATACTTCTCTTCTTTTGGTTTGAAGATGCAATCTGATGATTGGATGGTTCCCATTCAAGTGATGTTGGGTTCTCTAAATCATGGAGAAGTTCAAGCATGTAGCATTTCCGATGTTCCGGACGAACTTCGTGAATCAAACGAAGAAGCCTACAAACCAAAAGATATCTCCATTGGACCCCTACATAGAGGAGCTACAAGGCACCTTCAATTAATGGAAGAACCTAAATGGCATTACATGAGTGAGTTTCTTGAACGACAAGGAACAATAGAGGGACAAAATAGAAGATCTGAGGTAAGGTTAAAAGATTGTGGTATTGATATTCTCAAGTTAGATAAAGTGATTTGTGCTAGCTACGGTGGAAGTAACAACAACATCCTCGAAAAAATGGATCCACACGAAATCACTAAAATAATGATCGTAGATGGTTGTTTTATGTTGGAGCTTCTCATTAGGCTCAGTGATTACATCGAGAACCAAGATACGAATTCTTATAACAATGACGCAATCCTTAAAACTGAGGAAAAAACGTTATCTATTTTGAATGATGTAGCAATGCTTGAGAATCAAATTCCCTTCCTTGTTCTCAAGAAGTTATATCGGAAGGTATTTCCTGATGGTAGTGATATCAAACATGATCATCGTGTTGCTGATATTGTTCGCAAGGCGTTTGGTTATCCTTCGGTGAATATCCCTGGAGGTGCTCATATACTTCATTTGATGCACTTGTCTACGGTGGAACAAAACCAACAACATGAAGGAAAACAAGCGAAGCTAGAATTGTTGCGTTGTGCTACAAAGCTTCGTGCTTCTGGGGTGACAATTCGAGCTAAATTAGATAACACAAATCAAAATCGACACAAGTTGGTGGATATGTTTGATTTTGACATATGTTTTAGTGATTCTGGAGAGTTGGATATTCCACCACTATATATTAAGGAAACAACAGAAGTGAAATGGAGGAATTTGATTGCTTGGGAGCAAAGCAAAATTTCGATTAGATCCAAATACACTTCTTATGCCCTTTTTTTCAATGGTTTGATATGTTGTAAGCATGACATTGAATTACTGAAAAAAAGGGGGGTTATTATAAATAAGATGAACAAGAGTAATGAAGATTTGTTGGCACTATTTCGAACAATTTCCAAGGGAGCTGAGCAAATGGATTCGAGTTATAGTAAAATTTGTGAAAAGTTGAATGTGTACGAGTACAAGGGGAAGAGAGTCACAAAAATTTTGCAAAAATTTCCTATACGTCTTTGGCATCAATGCAGGAAAATTTTAGAAATTATTTTGTACTATGGGCGAAATTGGTACAAAATTTTGATACGCGACCATATACCTACGGTGTGGAAATTCATAGGAATTGTTGCAGCTGCTTTGCTCATTGTTCTTACTATTATGCAGACATATTACTCATCCCCCAGTGGTTCCTAAGTTGTTTTCATTTCAGCTTGTTATTGGCATATATAGCTAGGGATTTTCATCAAAATGTTGTATGTATTAATGTTTGATTCACACTGAAAAAATTGAAACATATGTAAAATCTTTGTTTACATTTCAGCTGTATGAATAAAAAGTCGTGATTCAATTTCAAAGATAATGTTTTCAATGAATAAGAATTAAATTATAATTGATATATTACGTCAAAAAAATATCTAAGGGATATATAACAAAAAAAAATCTAATGAGTAGAAAAGCTAAAATTGTTTTGTTGTCAAAAAACTAAACAAGAATAATTTATGATTTTAATAAAAAAATGCAAGTAATTTTATCAACATAATAAATTATATTTCACTTCACTTCTTAAAAATCTCTCCTCTCACTTTTCCTCCCCTCTCCTCCTCCTCGGTTGAACCAAACAAAATGTAAAAAGTTACCAAAACGTCACATAATGAAAAGACAAGAAAGTTGGGAAAAATCAATGAAAAGAGGACATGCAGCTTTCATTTCTTGTAAATGCTCTTTAAAAAAAAAAATTGGATTTGTAAATGATCTTCATAAGGACCTTCTTACTTTTAAAGATGTTACGTTTCATCTTTATGTCGTAATAAAGATAGGGTCTTGTTAACCAGTCCCCCAAGGGCACTAGTTAAGGTTACCAAAAAAAGAAATAGTTGCATTGGAAATTGTGTTTTATTGTTTTTGAAAAGTAGAAAACATAAATTTCGAGAGTTTTTTTACTATTTTTGTTTCCTTAACCATTGTCCTAAGGGCAATGTTTATCATTTTCCATAAAGATATTGCTGAAAAAATAAATTTCCATAATTGAAGGTTAATTAATTATGTTCAAAGAAACATTTATGTCATATTTTAACTTAACTAAAATATGGGTTAACACACTTCAAATGATGAGATAACTGACCCAAAAATTTAAAGTTATTCCATATTCAAAGAGAGGATCGAATGATCGACCTTTAATTAAGAAAACTTAAACTCATTTAATATAATAATATAGTGCTTAGCTGAAATTGATAAAAAATAATAGTGCTTGATTAATTTGTTTCGGCTATATTTTAATTATTTTATGCTTGAAAATTATTGTATCACCATCTTTTTTTTCTAATATTTAATTTAATAACAAATACAGTTGACAATAGCCAATCCAAAAACTTTAAAAAAAGAATTACTGTTGACAAATACTCCCTCCGGTCTCATATATAAGAAACAAAAAAAATATTGATAGTCTCAAATATAAGAAAAATGTACTACAATCATTATATTTATTACCATTTTATTTCAATTTTACCCTTAATTTAACATTTTCAATTTTTTTATAAAGCCTATAATGATTACTTTGGAGAATATCAAATGTCACCTACTACCAAAAAGTAAGGATAAAATTGGTAATACATTATTTCTTCCCATCATTTATTTACTTCCTAAAATAGTGTGTTTTTTTTTTGTTTGTTATATTTGAGACCGGAGGGAGTATGTTGTTTGCTTGTGGTGGTTACTGGTTGGTGGTTACACGTTCAAACATTCATTGTTTCAGTACACCATGTCACAACAACGTGTAACCATAAATTAAGAGAAAAACATTCACATTTGTTTTCTATGTACATTGGAAAAACTTTCACACTTGTTGACTTTGTAGGTGGCTTTTAGGGTGAGAGAGCCATAAAAAATCATTAGATTAATTAAAATTATTTAATGGTTCAGATTGATTAAAAAATCACATAGAAACACTTAGGCTTCACCACCCAATGTTTTCATCTCTTTGCATTTTTTCTAATTTTCTCCCTGCATTTTTTGTCTTCTGCATCATTTTCAGAAGCAATACAATATCTCTTTAGTTTAAGATTAATTAAAGAAAACCAATTTGTTAAATTTCACCGTCTGTTGTATTTTTAATAATTAAACCCAAATTCTGAGGAGGCAAAACGAAAAACCTAAAATTCTTCAACACTAGCATACGTATGGCGAGCGAAGGAAGAAGAAGGCGTCGGCAAAGCAATAACAACGAAGAAGCTAGTGGTGGTAACGAAACAATGACAAATTTGGTGGCGGCGAAGCAACAACGTCAGATAACCTGCAGAGAACCATAGAAATAGAAATAGAAGAGACAAGATGAAGAAGTTTCTCATAGATGATTTTAACAAAGAATTAATGTTTGGCCGGCGATTAAAGAATTTTCTGTCAAATAAAAAAAATAAAAATTTGTATGATAGAGTGTGAAAAGGTGTGCATGTTTTCACTTTAATATCTAACAAACTTGGCCCGTTGATTTAATCTTACGGTTTTTTCTAATTGTCTCACGGTGAGGCACTTGTAAAATGGTTCACTTTATTAATGAGTTATGCAAGTCTTTAATTTTTTATTTTGATTTTGCTGCACAATTAAGAATCCAAAAATAAAAATAGTACTCCCTCCATCCTATTATATTAATTAAGCCCTCTAACTATTTTTACGTTTATTATGAAATATTGATAATATATTTATTATATCTAATTTGTATGTGAATTTTATTAAATTATCTTTTATTTATATGTGTATTTTGAAGTAAAAAGGTTTTTCACAAGGGGGGAGGTTAGTTCTCCAAATATAAAGAATATTAAATTTGTTTTAACAATAACTATTGAAAATAATAGTTAATGTGATTTGTGTAGTGTTTTGTAAAAACTAAGAAGAGAGTAAGAGAAACATACACAAACAATTTTATACTGGTTCACTTTTAATGTTGGGCTAGTCTCAGTTTCTTCACTATGTCTTTTTGAGATACTTTCGATCTCTAATTAAACCAGTTCTATTGATCTAAACCAATATCAAATTTCTTAAGCCTTACACGCTTATTAATCTACTCAATCAATATTAACTAATTGACTTGAGCACAACTTTCTTATGAAGAGATGTTTGTAGTAAATCTAAAGCTTTATAACATCAACCAAGTTGAAAAGCTTATGAAAATGATTTCTCTAAAATCACTCTAAGAATAATATCGATCCAATAATGATTTGAAGGCTTTTGAAGTGATAGAGAACTTAAAGAAGAGCTTATGATATGCTTGTATGATAGAGAATTTGTAAAGTACATCAATCAAAATCATTATATATTTAAGTTCGCCAAAATTTAAAAGAATGAATCCGCAAACAAACTTACAACATTCGAATTAATATTATAAAATGGCTTAATGAAAAAGCCTACAAATGATAATACAAAATTCAAATTTCCAAAACAAATCATTGAATCGGCACTGAATTTAGAACGTGCAAACCTAAATGAAACAAACACTGTATAGATATAGATGTAACATAATAAATCAAATGTATTATTTGTGAATATATACAGGGTTCTTGTTAACGATTATTTTTGGGACACTTTTTAAACCGTAAATTTTTATAAAAATGTGTAGAGTCAATGCATTAAAAATTAAAATATTAAATTTTATAAATAAAAAAAGAGTGCTACAAAATACTTTTGAATAATTGAAATCACAACAAACAATATATTGTCAACTGTATTTTTTTCTTAAAGATTTTGGAATGGCTATTGTAAACTGTATTTATTACTACCTCCATCTCAAAATATAAGATTCTGTTTGACCACTGCACGTACGCCAATGCACAATTTTGATCATTAATATATTTAATTATGTAGCAGTTAAAATTATAAAAAATTGATTTTTTTGAAAATATTCATCAAAACAAATCAAACAAGATCTTATATATAATATTTACATTTATACATTATTAAAAAAAATAGTCAAAATATGATAGATGAATAATACAATTTAGTCAAACAGAGTCTTATATTTAATGACGGAGGTAGTATTAAATATTAAAAGATAAAAATGATAGGGATAGAATAATTTCCAAGCCTAAAATAATTAAAATATAGCAAAAACAAATTAATCAACTAAGTTATGGAATCGAGATAAACTCTGAAAATGCATCAGTGTTAAATTCTCTTGAGGGAGAGTTTTGTCACTCTTTATGACTAACGGGCCAAACGGCCACGTACCGTGCCTGTTTGTGTGATACGTATATTGTAACCGTAACTAAACTCATTGTGTGAGTTGGTTAAATTTTAAATTTTTGAAAACAAAACTACCAAGGGCAGTTTGGAAATTATGAAAAAAGGCTACACCAATTTTTTTTCCCTTTATATATAGTAGGGATTCAACCCGACTCAATGAATTAGCCTCTACAATTGCGCGCGCAGATGATACGGATTCAAACAAAAAAATTAACCAACTAAGCACTATTTTTTTTATCAATTCCAACTAAGCACTATATTATTATATATAAAAAATAATGAATGAGTTCATTCTTCGCATATTGACAGTGACACGCAATAATTTTTATCCTAGAAATTAAAGAAGACAATGAATTGCATGTTCAGCAAGTGGGTGTTGATACAATGCATTCTCCACTTATCAAGTTTGATTCTCATAAATAAAATAGTGAGAATCATAAATGTTTTTATGGCCATTTAGCACTTGCGTGCCTTGCCTCTAAGGGTGTATTTGGCTGTGAGAAGAGATTGAGAAGAGAGAAATAGGTGAGAGAGAGATTGATAAGAGAGAAATATGTGAGAAATAGAGTAGATTTAATGTGTTGTTTGGTAAAAGAGAATGAAGAGAGAAATAGAAGAGAGAGAGATAGATTTACAATTTAAAAGGACCAAAATATCCTTATTTTTATTTAATTGAGTAGATTACTTAGTAGTTTTTTTTATAAGGAGTAAATTACTTAGAAATTGATAGACTTTTCAAATCATTAGATTAATTTTTATTTTGATGAGGAAATCGTTAGATTAGATTAATTCTACATAACTATATAACTAGCAATTTTAAATTCCCTTCACACACAATGTTCTCAGCTATCCTCAAATTTTAAAATTCAATTTGGAAAAATAGTATACAAAACCTGCAACAATTTTTTTTTTGACGATAACAAGAATTAAGAAACCATGTTTTAGTGGATGCATCGTTCATATTTTCAATTTAATTGTAAGAATGTAGAATCAATAATAAAGAAGACATGGATAAAATGGTAATATCAACAAAATAATCACTTTCTCTACTCTTTCTTCGCACCTCAGCAGAGAAATATAAAAGGTAGGGGGCCCACATATTTAATTTCTCTCTTTCACATCTCTTTTCATACCAAACAAGAGAACTTTGCACTTTCTCTTCAATCTCTCTCTCCCCAACTTCTCTCTCTCCTATTTCATCCAAACCAAACAAAGGCTAAAAGAAATTGCATGTGCACAATTTTTCAACCATGCCTATGCCGATGCCCATGCTACGGCTACAGCTACGGCTACGGCTACGGTGATCACTTATCACTTGGTTTGATTTTTTTTTTCTTTCTATCCTTCGCACGTAACCGTAAAAACTAATATTTTAGCGGTTGATTTTTCCCAACAAATTTTACTCTATATACATCAGTCGGAGATCGAACTCAAAATAAATGGTTATGATATTTTTTTGGTATGTTGATAAGTGGTTATGATATGAATTAATATTTAAAATTATTAGAAATTTTATTATAATATTTTTTCAAAAATAAACATAACTTTAAGTATTTTAGAGTAGGCATTGAAAAAAAATTAAGAAAAATGTGAGAATAATATCAAAAAATATGCATGAAAAAGGAGATCATAACACGCGTAATAAAACACATATATATTTTTTGTATATTTGATATGAAAAAATCAAATTGAATTTTAGGTCCAAAATTAGGTACAACACATTAGATCAATTAAAATTATTGAATGACTCAGATTGATTCAAAAATCAAAGAAAACCAGTTTCAGATTAATCAAAGAAAACCAATTTGTTCAATTTCACCGTCTGTTGTATTTTTAATAATTAAGCCCAAATTTTGGGGAGGGAAAACGAAAACCTAAAATTCTTCAACACTAGCATACGTATAGTGAGCGAAGGAAGAAGAAGGCGTCGGCAAAGCAATAACTACAAAGAAGCTAGCGGTAGTGACGAAACAATGGCGAATCCAAGCTGCAGAGAACCATAGAAATAGAAATAGAAACAGAAGAGACAAGATGAAGAAATTTCTCATAGATGATTTTAACAAAGAATTAATGTTTGGCCGGCGATTAAAGTTTTTGATTTTTATTAGAATTTTCTGTCAAATAAAAAAAAAATCATAATTTGTATGATAGAGTGTGAAAAAATGTACATGTTTTCACTTTAATATCTAACAAACTTGGCCCATTGATTAATCTTACGTGTTTTTCTAATTGGCTCACGGTGAGGCATTTGTAAGTTGGTACACCTTAGACACCACCGACTTTGTAACTATATTTTTTTTTTTAATCTTTTTTATTAATGAGTTATGCAAGTCTTTAATTTTTTATTTTGATTTTGCTAACATGTGCACAGTTAAGAATCCAAAAATAAAAATAGCACTCCCTCCATCGTATCTCTATCTCTATATAATATATTTACGGATGTCTCTCTCCTGGTCATAATCCTATGTGGCAAGCTATCAAGTACCCATATACCTATGTGGCAATCTATGAGACTATCTACATAACAAACAAATTCTTCCTTAATGTATCACTCTTCGATCCCCACTCAAGACATTTTTTCAATTATGAAACATTTTATTTTACTTTTTAGAGTTCCTTGATGTACCACTCTTCGATTCCCGCTCATGACACTTTTTTAATTATGCTACAATTTATTTTATTTTTTTTAATTTTTTTTTGAAACAATTTTATTTTATTTTTTAGAATTCCTTAATGTATCATTTTTTGATTTTCACTCATGACACATTTTTAATTATGAGACATTTTTTAAAAGATACTTTTGAAACACATATTCTATATAACTAAGATTAATAGTCACTTATAGACAAAAACAAACAAATTTTTTGGATAAAGATAAGTAAATCAAGTCAATTTCTAACAAATAACAATAATTTTTTAAGATTAATACTTTTAAAGAAATTTTTTCTTAATAACGTTTCCATAACTTTTTTTTTAATCATCGTAATTAATGATATATCATAAAAAAATTAATTGATTCAAATGTTGAAATACTATTATATAAATATAAGTACCCAAACAATTATATGTATCTATTTTTTAAAAATAAAGTTGTATGAATTAATATATACTATTACATAAATATTATTATGATAAAAAAATTCATAATTTCTCAAATAAAAGTATATTTTATTAATTTAATTTTTAACTTTTATTTACATGCAAAACTTAACTCATTTCTATCGATCATTTTTTTTATTATTAAGTTGTATCAAATATAAATCATACTTATTATTTATGTTTTATTTGTATTTTATTAAGAACATATTTTTATTCCTATATTAATAGAATAAACCCATTTTTTGTAATTTTTATCATTACTTATATTTACACTTATATTAATATCAGTGCATGTCTTTATAATTTACACGGGATCAATATTAATAATCATATATTAATGCAAGAGCTTATTTTTTTTATTTAAAAAATGAGACTTTATATTCACATATCAAAACAAAGTCCTATATTTTTTTAAATTGCTACGGCGATGGGAGAAAAAATATCACATTGTTGAGAACGAAAAGTGGGAGATCATTCTCCAGCTATGAATTATATTTACACTCATGTTAATATGAGTGTATTTTTATTTTGTAATTTATACAAGACAATATTTATACTTATATATTAAAACAGATGCTATTATTTTTGTAATTTTTATGGGGACAAAAAGAAAATACCATACTATTGAGAACGGGGAGTGAAATATCATTCTCCACCATATTCTATCCATTTAAAATCCCTAAATATATAATTATTTTTTATAATTAAATAATATAAATATTAAATCAATTTCATAAGTAATTAGAAAAACATAAATTATATGACAAAAAATTCATTAATTAAAAATAAGATATAAAAAATTAAATTAAATTACAAAAATTAATATTTAAACTAATCTACTTTAACATTAATTATATATATTAATATAATTTTGAATTTTTACCCGTAGATTTGTACGGGTTAGTTATACTAGTTATATTAAATATCCATGGAATAAAACAAATTAAATATCATGACAACCAATATAAAAAGACTTGTTGTTGAAATCTCGTTGGTCCATGATTCTTTTTATTTGTCTTTGTAAAGTATTAAATAACAAATGCTTTGAGACAAAATTTCTTTCTTTTTTAACCACATGTTTATTCCTCAAACATGGAAAAATTGGAATGAACATATTTATCACATAAAAATTTCTTGCCTTAAATGACTTTGCATAATCAAATAATATTCTTCATAAAGTGTTCATTTGTTCCTTTGTCTTCAATTAACAAAAGACAATAACTGTTTGAGCGTGACGTGTATTCTTTATATAAACCATTTGGCAGACTGGAGATCAATCTCAGACCAACTGTTGAAACTTTTTGTTTATGAGTATAAATTGAGAAAAAACTCAATTGATCCTGTCTTAATAGTAACACTCAAAAGCGCTTGTTAGACAACAAAATGATCAGAATTATACTTTAAAATATAATTAAATGTTTGTTATCTTTAAAACATCAATTAAGGATTTTTTCCTCAACATATTTAATTTGACTTTACGTATTTCAATACAAGTTAGTGTAATAATTAGGGGTATGTGTATGGAAAAAAGTAATGAATGTACATGGTAATTTGTAAAGGGGTTTATATTTAAGAACTAGACTTTTTCTGAAATTGTGCTTATGATTTGGGACAGAGAGAGTATTTTTTTTAAAGTTTGTGTAATTAATTTGTAAATAATCATAAAGATTAATTAGATGCACATATTATGATAAAATATTCTTTATTTGAATCATTCGCGCTTACATTACATTACATATTAATTACATCAATTAACTGATGAACCGTCCCATAAACTTAACTCAGTTGGTAGGACATTTATACGTAATATATAGAGACTGAGGTTCGAATCCTAGTGCTAGTACACCCACTTAGGGTCTGTTTGGCAAGCACAAAAAAGAGCTTATAGCTTATAAGCTCGTTTGTAAAAAATAAGCTCTGTTTGGCAAAACGTTTTTAACATGAGCTTATAGCTTATTTTACTAGCTTTTAGCTTATTTTCCAAACGCTATTTCATATAGAGTTTTAGCTTATAGCTTATCATCTTTTCTTTCAATTTTACCCTTATTATTTCACATAAAATATTTTTTTATCCTTTTATGTATATTTAAAACAAAACAAAACATGTACATATATTTTTTTTTTTGACAATAAAATGTACATATATTATTGTGGACACTTCTACCAAAATGTTTTTTTTACGGTATCACTATGAGCTTTTTTTTTTTCATCTATCTATGATTTTTGTTTACGGTAACTTTTATGCTTTTTTTTTTACTATGTGCTTTTTTTTGTTACGTCTTTGTATTTTTTTTTATCACACTAGTATTTTTTTTGTGTTAAGTCTTGGTATATATGTACGTTGTTCTACGCCTGTCATATACTCATATCATTTTTTTTTAATTCTTTTCATTTATCAATTTTGTATATGTTATAAAGTTGTTATTTATAATAATTTGTTTTATAAAATATAAAAATTAAAATAAAAACAATTTAAAGAATATAAAAAGATGTATTAAATTAATAAATTTAAATTATTTAAATTTTAAGTATTTTAAATATTAATTTAATTATATATTTTATAATGATTTTTTTACAAGAGATGTTAAAATTAAAAATGTCCTTTTATGTCATTTTATACTTATTAGTCAGTTGAACCGTTAATTTTACCAAACACTTCAATTAGCTTATCAGCTAACAGCTATCAGCTATCAGCTATAAGCTATAAGCTATCAGCTATCAGTCATCAGCTATAAGCTATAAGCTATCAGGTAGCTTATCAGCTATCCGCTATTTTTGCCAAACAAACCCTTACTCAATTTAGAAACTGAAATTCTAATCACTAAACTAATGATGATCCAAATCACATTATTAATCATCAATTAAGACCCGCCTTCTACAACTAGGATTTAATGTTACTATTATAATTTTTTTACTTTAATTGCTATATTTAAATGAAAGCTTCAATATTTTGATTTTTAAATTGTTTTTACAATTATTTACGCTTTTGCGGGGGTTTCAAACCTCCACAATACAACCGGCACAGTTTTTTTTGAACGGCCCGCCGCAGTTTAATCTCCGGAATACCAACGGTTTGCAAAAACTCCCGCAAATATTTTATGGAAACCGTTTAAGCGGCAATTTTAAAAATTAAAACTCCTGCAAAACAAATTCTGGAGGTTGTAAACCCCAGCAAAATAGCATATTTTTTAGTGGTGGCACCACAAGATAGTATTTACATGTACTAAGTGACTCAAAATAATCAATAAAAATATCTTTTTATAGTGTATGTAATTAATTTGTGAATAATTAAAAAAATTAATTAGATCCCACATATTATAATAAATATTTTTTATTTTAATCGTTAACATGTGCCTTGACATGTTACCCTTTCCCTTATTATTTACTCACGTTAAATTACATTACATATTACACCAATTAACCGATGACAAAAGTCATATTATTAATCATCAGATAAGATTTGCCTCCTGCAACTTGGATTTGCTTAGGGCAAGTTGTTGACGCCCTTTTTTTTCAAGCATTTGTCCTTGAAGTATCAAAAGCACACCATTATGAGCAATTTGCCCTACCGACTGAATCTCATGGTCATGTATTCTCATAAACTTCATGAGGACTGTTGCATCATATATTTCAATAGCCTCGTCAATTGAAAGCTCCTCATCATTATATGATAGAAATTTCAACCGTTCGTAAAGTGTGTTGAAAATGCTGTCCGAAACCTTTTTATATATTGCTCCATTTTTGGGTCGGTTCTCCAGTTCATCTTCTGCGTCCTTAAGGCTCAATGACTTGAGGTCAATGTCAATTGCTTTATCTTCCGAAATTTGTTTTCCTACACACAAAATAAAACGTGCTTATGTTTTTTTTTTAACAACAAATATATATATATATATATATATATATATATATATATATATATATATTAATAAAATCAAATCTTCATACAAGACGAACAAAGACCGATAGGAAAGGAACTACACAACCAAGGCGCCGCATAAAGACGGAATACCGTATCAATGAAAAATACCAAAACAAACACCACCTAAAAGAGGTCAAATTCTAATCTCATTCTTAGAAGGACACTCTTAAGCTTTCAAACCAACGAAGACATCAACCCGACACATAAAAGTGCCACTAGACGCTAGCTTCCGAACTCGAATCAAAAGTGCACGGTCCACCAGAATTAAATAAGCAACTTCGTGAACCAAAAGATGATGAACAACCGTAGAAAGAAAACTTAGGTAACCCTTCCAAACAGACACCATCAATGCGGTAGAAGTAAACTAGATAAAAAAAATGTGCTTATGTAGATCTAATTTTTTATTAGACAAATATAAGAAAGCATCTACATACCATGTATCTCGGTCTCTGCATTTGTATTAGAAAGCATCTTACTCTTCAGTTTTTGATTTATATAACCCTTTCTTTTGTTGCGACTTACTACCATTTCGTCCACAGACAAAGAGAAAGAGTTACTTCCATTGGATCTACAAACAAGGCATATAAATATATATTAGCAAAGATAAGCAATACTTTTCTAAAGTTTAAACAATCGCACTCTAAATTGAAAGTAAATTGTGTTCAAGAAAAATTAGCAAACATATTTTGATTTTTACTTATATTTGAAATAAAAGCAGTAAAGTTTTACCGGTTAGAATCTGCATCGTGGGAGATAATCCCTTCCTGGAAATCTGCAATTGCATCATCAAATTCGATATCCATTAATGTTGTATTGTTACTTACTTCTTCTGTTTGTTTGGAACCACGCACACTGTGAGATATCTAACAAATCTTGTGTTGTGATACTATATATAATATAGTGCTTCTGCTCAATTTGATTCGGCTATTTTTATTTAGGCTTAATTATTAATTAACACATTTGGTTTCATAGGTTTTTTTTTAAGTTTCAAGTTAATTGGTCTCTTATATTTTAAACGTTTTATATTAGTCTCTTATGTATATTTTATGTTTCAATTTAGTCTTTTTCATCCACTTTAATTTGTTACATGTGACGGACAATTTACATGTGAACAGACACACGTGAATACTTGGACACCTATCCATTTAAAATGGTGTTAATGACAAAAATAAATACACATATTTTTAATACTAGTTGCTAATATTGAATACAGTTGACATTTGACAATAATTTTCAAAAAATAATTGAAATCAGTTGACACTTGACAATATGTATTTTTTGTTGACTAAAAAGTCGTTCATTCGAATTTGTAAAGTACATCAATCAAAATCATTATATATTTAAGTTCGCCAAAATTTAAAAGAACGAATCTACGAACAAACTTACAACATTTGAATTAATATTATAAAATGGCTTAATGAGAAAACCTACAAATGATAATACAAAATTCAAATTTTCAAAACAAATCATTGAATCGGCACGAATTTAGATCGGTGCAAACCTAAATGAAACAAACACTATATAGATAAAGATGTAAAATAATAAATCAAATGCATTCGCGTACATATACATGGTTTTTGTTAACGATTAAATTTTATAAATAAAAAAAGAGTGCAACAAAATACTTTTGAATAATTGAAATCACAACAAACAATATATTGTCAACTTTATTTTTTCTTAAAGTTTTTGGAATGGCTATTGTCAACTGTATTTATTACTCCCTCCGTAATATTTTAAGGTCACAGCTGATCAAATCACACATTTTAAAAAAAATGTATAAATGAAAGAGAGATAATATGACTTTTACAACAATACCCTCTCTTTTTATTGGTAGTAGACATTGGCATACTAAAAAGTAGATCTTTGAGTGTATTTTTTCTCTTACCTAATGATAACTTTAAGAGATAAAATAGTAAAAACAAATATTATAAATAGTATATGACATTTATTTTGGGACAAACAATTTTGGCAAGTATGACACTTATTATGAAACGGAGGGAACTCCCTCTATCCCTAAAAATAAGACTATGTTTGATCACTGCACGTACGCCAATGCACACTTTTGATCACTAATATCTTTAATTATTTAGCAGTTAAAATTATAAAAATTTGATATTTTAAAAATATTCATCAAAACAAATCAAACAAGATCTTATATTCGTTAATTAATACTTACATCTATACAATATTAAAAAAATACGGTTAAAACATGAAAGTTGAATAGTACAATTTAGTCAAACAATCTTATATTTAGGAACGGAGATAGTATTAAATATTAAGAGAAAAAATGATAGTGATACAATAATTTCCAAGCCAAAAATAACTAAAATGTAGCCAAATCAAATTAATCAACTAAGTTATGGAATCGAAATCATCTCTGAAAATGCATCAGTGTTAAATTCTCTTAAGGGAGAGATTTATCACCCTTTTATGATTCTACTTGACTCAAAGAATTAGTCTATACAGTTACGCGCGTAGATGATACTGATTCAAACAAAAAAAGTGACCAGCTAAACACTATATTATTACATATAAAAAATAATGAAGGAGTTCATTCTTCGCATATTGACAATGACACTCAATAATTTCTATCCTAGAAATTAAAGAAGACAATGAATTGCATGTTCAGCAAGTGGGTGATGATACAATGCATTCTCCACTTATCAAGTTTGATTCTCATAAATAAAATAGTGAGAATCATAAATGTTTTTATAGCCAATATGTTGACAATAGCCAATCCAAAAACTTTAAAAAAAGAATTACCGTTGACAAAAATGTTGTTTGCTTGTTGGTGGTTACATGTTCACACATTCATTGTTCAGTACACCATGTCACAACAACGTGTAATCATAAATTAAGAGAAAAACATTCACATTTGTTTTTTATGCACACTGGAAAAACTTTCACACTTGATGACTTTGTAGGTGGCTTCTAGGGTGAGAGAGCCATAAAAAATCATTAGATTAATTAAAAATATTAAATGGTTCAGATTGATTCAAAAATCACATAGAAACATTGAGGCTTCACCACTCAATCCCTCCTTGTTCATCTCTCTGCATTTTTTCTAATTTTCTCCCTGCATTTTTTGTCTTATGCATCATTTTTAGAAGCAAGACAATATCTCTTTAGTTTCAGATTAATCAAAGAAAACCAACTTGTTCAATTTCACCGTCTGTTGTATTTTTAATAATTAAGCCCAAATTTTAGGAGGGAAAACGAAAAACCTAAAATTCTTCAACACTAGCATACATATAGCGAGCGAAAGAAGAAGAAGGCGTCGACAAAGCAATAACAATGAAGAAGTTAGCGGTGGTGACGAAACAATGACGAATCTAGTGGCGGCGAAGCAACATCGACAGATAACCTGCAGAGAACCATAGAAATAGAAATAGAAGAGAAAAGATGAAGAAGTTTCTCATAGATGATTTTAACAAAGAATTAATGTTTGGCCGACGATTAAAGTTTTTGACTTTTATTAGAATTTTCTGTCAAATAAAATAAAAAATCAAAATTTGTATGATAGAGTGTGAAAAAGTGTACATGTTTTCACTTTAATATCTAACAAACTTGGCCCGTTGATTTAATCTTACGGTTTTTTCTAATTTGCTCACGGTGAGGCACTTGTAAAATGGTTCACCTTAGACACCACCGACTTCGTAACTATATTTTTTTTTATCTTTTTTATTAATGAGTTATGCAAGTCTTTAAATTCTTATTTTGATTTTGCTAACATGTGCACAGTTAAGAATCCAAAAATAAAAATAGTACTCCCTCTATCCTATTATATTAATTAAGCCCTCTAACTATTTTTACGTTTATTATGAAATATTGATAATATATTTATTATGTCTAATTTGTATGTGAATTTTATTAAATTATCCTTTATTTGTATGTGTATTTTGAAGTAAAAAGGTTTTTCACAAGGGGGGAGGTTAGTTCTCCAAATATAAAGAATATTAAATTTGTTTTAACAATAACTATTGAAAATAATAGTTAATGTGATGTGTGTAGTGTTTTGTAAAAACTAAGAAGAGAGTAAGAGAAGCACACACAAACAATTTTATATTGGTTCACTTTTAATGTTGGGTTGGTCTCAGTTTCTTCACTATGTCTTTTTGAGATACTTTCGATTTTTAATTAAACGAGTTCTTTTGATCTAAACCAAGATCAAATTTCTTAAGCCTTACACGCTTATTAATCTACTCAATCAATATTAACTAATTGGCTTGAACACAACTTTCTTATGAAGAGATGTTTGTTGTAAATCTAAGCTTTATAAAATCAACCAAGTTGAAAAGCTTATGAAAATGATTTCTCTAAAATCACTCTGAGAATAATATCGATCCAGTAATGATTTGAAGACTTTTGAAGTGATAGAGAACTTGAAGAAGAGCTTATGATATGCTTGTATGATAAATAATTTGTAAAGTACATAAATCAAAATCATTATATATTTAAGTTCGCCAAAATTTAAAATAATGAATCCGCAAATAAACTTACAACATTCGAATTAATATTATAAAACGGCTTAATGAAAAAGCCTACAATTGATAATACAAAATTCAAATTTCCAAAACAAATCATTGAATCGGCACTGAATTTAGAACGGTGCAAACCTAAATGAAACAAACACTGTATAGATATAGATGTAACATAATAAATCAAATGTATTATTTGTGAATATATACATGGTTCTTGTTAACAATTATTTTTGGGACACTTTTTAAACCGTAAATTTTTATAAAAATGTGTAGAGTCAATGCATTAAAAATTAAAATATTAAATTTTATAAATAAAAAAAGAGTGCTACAAAATACTTTTGAATAATTGAAATCACAACAAACAATATATTGTCAACTGTATTTTTTTCTTAAAAGATTTTGGAATGGCTATTGTCAAATGTATTTATTACTACATCCATCCCAAAATAGAAGACTCTGTTTGACCATTGCAAGTACGCCAATACACAATTTTGATCACTAATATATTTAATTATCTAGCAGTTAAAATTATAAAAAATTGATATTTTGAAAATATTCATCAAAACAAATCAAACAAGATCTTATATATAATATATGGTCAAAACATGATAGATGAATAATACAATTTAGTCAAATAGAGTCTTATATTTAAGGATGGATGTAGTATTAAATATTAAAAGATAAAAATGATAGTGATAGAATAATTTCCAACCCTAAAACAATTAAAATATAGCCAAATCAAATTAATCAAACTAAGTTATGGAATCGAAATAAACTCTGAAAATGCATCAATGTTAAATTTTCTTGAGGGAGAGTTTTGTCACTCTTTATGACTAGCGGGCCAAACGGCCACGTACCGTGCCTTTTTGTGTGATACGTATATTGTAACCGTAAATAAACTCATTGTGTGAGTTGGTTAAATTTTAAATTTTTTAAAACAAAACTACCAAGGGCAGTTTAGAAATTATGAAAAAAGGCTACACCAAAAAAGTTTTTCTTTTATATATAGTAGAGATTTAACTCGACTCAAGGAATTAGTCTCTACAATTGCGCGTGCAGATGATACGGATTCAAACAAAAAAATTAACCAACTAAGCACTATTTTTTTTTATCAATTCCAACTAAGCACTATATTATTATATATAAAAAATAATGAATGAGTTCATTCTTCGCATATTGACAGTGACACGCAATAATTTTTATCCTAGAAATTAAAGAAGACAATGAATTGCATGTTCAGCAAGTGGGTGTTGATACAATGCATTCTCCACTTATCAAGTTTGATTCTCATAAATAATATAGTGAGAATCATAAATGTTTTTATGGCCAGTTTGCACTTGCGTGCCTTGCCTCTAAAAGAAATTGCAAGTGCACAGTTTTTCAACCATGCCCATGCCGTTGTCGATGCCCATGCTACGGCTACGGTGATCACTTATCACTTGGTTTGATTTTTTTTTTCTTTTTATTTTCCACGTGTAACTGTTGCAACTAATATTTTAGTAGTTGATTTCTTCCAACAAATTGTACTCCATATACATCAGTCGGAGATCGAACTCAAGGATAAGTGGTTATGATAATTTTTTGGTACGTTGATAAGTGGTTATGATATGAATTAATATTTAAAATTATTAAAAATTTTAATAATATTTTTTCGAAATATGAACATAACTCTGAGTATTTTAGAGTAGACATTGAAAAAAATTTATACTTGACAATATGTTGTTTGTTGTGATTTCAATTATTCAAAAGTAGGCTAATGAACTTATTTATTATTATTCTTTTGGTTTGTATTAGGTATTCTCAACGAACAATTGTAGAGATTAATCTCTTGAGTTGGATACGTAGGATCATAAAAATTTCCCTCGCTAGATTGGAGCAGCTCAAAGGATGTGATAACTGGTCTAAAAATTTAAAGTTGATCCGTAACCAAGACGAGGATGAACCACACCCGCTCATCTAAGATTACTCATTGATTATTATTCAATGCTATACAAATGAACTCATCATTATTATTCATATATAATAATACTCCCTCCGTACCAAAATATATGTCATTTAAAAAAAAATTGTACTAAAATATATGCAACATTAATATAGTGCTTATTTTTTTTTACATCAAAAAAGATAATATAGAGCTTAGCTGGAATTGATAAAAAAAATAGTGCTTAGCTGGTTAATTTAATACTACCTTCGTCCCTAATTATAAGACCTTTTTTGACCACTACACGTACGCCAATGCACAATTTTGATCACTAATATCTTTAATTGTCTAATACTCCCCCCGTCCCTTAATATAAGACCCCTTTTGACTAAATTTTACTATTCATCTATCATGTTTTGACCGTATATTTCTAATAATATATAGATATAAATATTAACTTATAGGATCTTGTTTGATTTGTTTTGATGAGTATTTTCAAAATATCAAATTTTTATAATTTTTACTGCTAGATAATTAAAGATATTATCGATCAAAATTTTACATTGGCGTACGTGCTGTGGTCAAAAAGGGTCTTATAATTAGGGACGGAGGGAGTAGTAAAAATTATAAAAATTTGATATTTTGAAAGTACTCATCAAAACAAATCAAACAAGATCTTATATGCTAATATTTACATCTATGTATTATTAAAAAAATACGGTCAAAACAAGATAAGTGAATAGTGCAATTTTGTCAAAAAGGGTCTTATAAAAAGGGACGGAGGGAGTATATCATTAATTTAGGCTTGGAAACAACATATTCTCAACTCTTTTGGTTTAAATTATTTTAGGCTTGGAAATTAATGTGTCACTATCATTTTTTCTTTTTTTAATATTTAACATTATTAATGAAGCATTTAATGCTCATTTTCTTATTATACCCTTAACTAATTGTTTCTCTTTCTAATTTTAATTCTATAATTTATGTTTCACATACCATTAATTAAAATTTATTTTATAAACTAACACATAATTTCTTATTTTTATGCAACATTAATATAGTGCTTATTTTTTTACATCAAAAAAGATAATATAGAGCTTAGCTGGAATTGATAAAAAAAAATAGTGCTTAGCTGGTTAATTTAATATATCATTAATTTAGGCTTGGAAACAACATATTGTCAACTCTTTTGGTTTAAATTATTTTAGGCTTGGAAATTAATGTCACTATCATTTTTTTTTCTTCTAATATTTAACAGTAATCGTCAATTTTTTTTTAAATAGTACTCTCTCTGTATCAAAATATAAGTCACATTATAATACCAATGCAGCATTTAATGCTATTATTTTTCTTATTCTACCCTTAACTATTTATTACTCTCTCTTTTTTAACTTCTACAATTTATATTTTTCATACCATTTAATGAAGGACAATTTTGGAAATTAACTCATAATTTCTCTTTTTCATATAGTAATGATTACATTTCGTAATTTGTGTGATATAGTCAAAACGACTTATATTTTAGTACGAAGGAAGTAATGAATAAATAGAGTTGACAACAGCCACTCCAAAAACTTTAAAAAAAAGTTACAGTTGACAATATGTTGTTGGTTGTGATTTCAATTATTCAAAAGGATAATATTTTTTTTTCTTTTCAACTTTATTTGCTTTTGTACCAAGAAATATATAAAATAATTCCAACCTATAATGAAATTAATCTAAATAAAAAAAATGATTGAAGTATAGAGATGGAGAAGAAAGAGATAAATAATAGAGATTGTATTAATATCTTTGTTATGTTGTTATGTGTCATTATACTAATACATAATTAAGTCCAATCTATAAGACACAAATAGAAAAATGAAAGATCAGAGATAATTATGATTCACTCACTAGTAGGAATCATAGGAAAATGGAAGATCATGCATTAAGACATCCACTAAGTCATATGGATGGACATCCACTAAGACACTAATATAATTATTCATAATACTCCCCTTTAGATGTTCGTCGAGGATATACCTCATTTAAATCTCACAAAGAAATTATTGGATTGAGATTTCAAGGGATTATTTTGACAAAAAATGTCTTGAAGATTTTAAAAGACTTCGTGGGATTATATTGATTTTGAGAGATTTTTTTAAAAGATATTTTACAATCAAGATTCTTAACACAGAATTTTGTGAAAATTATAATACAAAAAAAGAAATCTTGATTAAAAATCTTGATTGAATAACAACGAATTTTGTGGCATTGAAAAAAAAAATCTTGATTGAATATTACAAGACTTTTAAAATTCATTAAAATCCATCAAAATCAATTAAAATCCCTCAAAATCTCAATCCAATAACCCCTAAATAAAAAAAATCCTAATGAAGGAAAAAAGTACAAAATCCTATATATAGAATATGAAAATTTGGCATAATTAGTTTTATAACTTTCATCTCCATTACTTTCATTTCGTTTTGAGAACGTTACATTTCTTCTGGATTATGATCTATAATTAATCCACTTTTTTTCTTCTTCGTAAAAAAAAAGAAAAAAGGAATTGCTCTCTAATCTCAAAATATATTACTCATCATTTAATGGCCATACTGCTCCAACCTTATGCCAAAATAAATTCAACCAACATATTATTACCTAGAAACTAGAGTTAAATATGTTTTTGGTCCTTATAAATATCTCGAATTTTATTTTTAGCTTTTATAAAAAATTTCATCAACTTTTGGTTCCTCAAATCTTTTCTGTAATAATTTTTTATCCTTACTTTTAAATCAACTCTTGTATACTTTCAAATTTTTTTAATGATATTTTATATCCATGTTTATAATATTATAAGAACCTCTCCCAAAAAAAATTAGAATTTTTGAAAAACATATTTAACCCTTTTATCTATAATTTTTTATGGTAATTTTATTTGACCAGATAAAATTAATGAAGTATACAATATTGAAGCATAATATAAAAGCAAGACTTTGTTAATGTTATTCTCCAAGACCAACGGTCAGAAAAGCTTTCTGTTTCACCTAATTTCTGAGTTTTATATAAATAAACCTTGTAAACCATGTCTATAGTTAATGGAAGATTTTCAATCATAGTTTTAGTATTTACTTACTTTGTATACAGAGTTTCTGTTTTGACCTTTTCAAAGTGTAATGTTTGTTGCGTCAAAAAAAAAAGTGTAATGTTTGATTGGATCAATACATATATATAGAAATGGTTTTAACAAACTGCCCGCTCCATTCCCTTCAAACCTAGTTTTCTTCTTCATCTAACAGGGTGATTTTAAGGTCAATTTTTTATCCGAAATCACCCATCTAAATCGTTTTCCTTTTTTATTTTGTTAAAATAAGTGATTTCACATTTATTTTATTTTTTCCTTTTGTAATTTCGTCGTCTTACGTGCGACGTTTGATTGTTCACTGGTGCGACGTTATTTAGTTTTCCCGTCTTGTGCGGTGTTCGTTCGGTCAATTTCGCAAATTATATTTGATCCAGTACAAATTCAAACAATGATTTTGACGTCCTCAACGTTACATATCTGAAAGCATAGATATTTTAGACACTATAATTTTGTCATGTTTATAGGCATTTAGCCGTTATATACTATTAACATGGATGATGTGAGTTTGTTCGTAGATTCGCCCTTTTTAGTTTTTAGCAATTTTGAATTTGTATTATGTGATGTAATCTACGATTTTGAATGATGAATGTCATTTTTAGTCAAAAAAAAAAAAAACTAGCCCGTTGCGGCGTAAATGACCGCGACAACCCCCTTATATTTGCGACCTGAATTTGTTAGCGGTTAATTTGTTTTTTGAAGGAACAAAATCATTAAATAATTATGAAAAGAATTATACAATTATGAACAAACATTAAGATATTAAGTTATTATACATTATATTATACTATACTAGTATGTTAGCCCGTGCCGTGCACGGGATTATTTTCTTTTTAATATTATTTATTAATTCATTTTAAATTATTATTTTAAATTTATTTTAATATTTAATAGTGAATTTGAGATTTTTTTTTGGTAAACCAAAGGTATCCTTCGCACGCAACTGCAGAGATTAATCCACTCGAGATAACTAGAATCCATTTAAGGGGTTGACATCTTCTAACAAATGTTTCTCCATACGCACCGGCTAGGGATCAAATTCGGGACAAAATGGTTAAGAGACCCAAATATCTACCACTTGTACCACACTATATTGGTGTGAATTTGAGATATTATATTTTATGAGTTATTTAAATATATATTGTTGAAGTAAATATATTGTTTTGACAAAAATTTAGAATAAATATATTCGGAATCGTATAAATGACATTGAATAAAAATAAAAGTTATATTAAAAAAATATTATTTACAAAGTTTTTTTTTTGACAAAATATTATTTACAAAGTTAAAAGTTGAATGTTAATAAAACAATTTTGAATATTTAGAATTCTTAATATGACAAAACTTTGTCCCCGTAACATAACTCAGGTGGTATGAGCTAAGAGACGTATGGGTTGGAGAGGTCCAGAGATCAATTTCTAGGGGGAGCAATTTATCTTTCCGATCTACCAAAAAAAATATATCACAAAACTCCCACATTGTGATATATTTTTGGTCCCTATAAATATTCTCATAATTTATCTTTTTATGGTTAAATATGTTTTTGGTCCCTATAAATATACCAAATTTTGGTTTTAGTCCCTCTAAAAAATTTCTTCGACTTTTAGTCCCTATAAAATTTTTCATCTTCACTTTTGATCCCTCATATTAAGTAAACTCATAAGTAGAATTCATATTTTTGAATAAAAAGTTTGCAGAAAAGTTTTTAAAATTATAATGATCTCTCTAAAAAAAAATTAGAATTTTTTAACAATATAGGAATTAAATATGAATTTTTAAAATTTTTGTGGTTTAAAATTCGTATTTAATTTATGTTTGGTTAAAAAATTCCAATTTATTTAGGGAGAAATTATCGTAATATTTTTCACATTTGTGCACAACTTCATTAAAAAAATAGAAAGGCTATATATGAGTTGATTCAAAAATTGGGACTGAAAGTGAAGATGAAAAATTTTATAGGGACTAAAAGTCGAAGAAAAATTTAATAAGGACTAAAACCAAAATTTGATATATTGATAGGGACCAAATATATATTTAACCCAAAAAAAATATCTAAAAATAATATATAAAAAATTCTTAGAGAAACTCTAATTGAATGACACATAAGCAAATTTTCTTGAGAATGCATGAGAGAGCTCCGTGGAACTATCGTAATGTATATAATAGAGTTAAGAACCTCTCTCACAAAATGAAGACCAAAAATCATGATAGAAAATATTTGAGGGACCATAACCTGCTGAAAATTGTTTTAGGGACTAAAAATGAAATTTTGTATATTTATAGGGACTGCAAAGGTATTTATTCCCAAAAAATAATCTAGAAAAAAATATTCTAAGAATGCAACTGAATTACCCTAAAAAATGAAATTTTGTATATCTATAAGGTTGCAAAGGTATTTATTCCCAAAAAAAACATCTAAAAAACAACATGCTAAGAGTACAACTGAATTACGCTAAAAAAAATATAAAAAAAAATCTCAGAGAAGCTCTAATTGAATGACACATAAGCAAATTTTCTTGAGAATGCATGAGAGAGCTCCGTGGAACTATCGTAATGTATATAATAGAGATAAGAACCTCTCCCACAAAATAAGAACAAAAAATCATGATAGGAAATATTTGAGGGACCATAACCTGTTGAAAATATTTTTAGGGACTAAAAATGAAATTTTGTATATTTATAAGGACTGCAAAGGTATTTATTCCAAAAAAAAATCTAAAAAAACATTCTAAGAATGCAACTGAATTACGCTAAAATAAATATCTAAAAAAAATATAAAAAAAATCTTAGAGAAGCTGTAATTGAATGACATATAAGCAAATTTTCTTGAGAATGCAAGAGAGAGCTCAGTGGAACTATCGTAATGTATATAAATAAATAGAGATGATATAGTACAAATAAGTCAAAAAAAGTCAACATCCTTAGCCAAAAAAAAGTAAAAAAAAAAAAAAAACTTTAGGGGTTATTGGATTGAGATTTTAATGGATTTTAATAGTCTTGTGTTATTCAATCAAGATTTTTTTTTTTCAATGCCACAAAATTCGTTGTTATTCAATCAAGATTTTTAATCAAGATTTTTGTTTTGTATTATAATTTTCACAAAATTCTGTGTTAAGAATCTTGATTGTAAAATATCTTTTAAAAAAAGTCTCTCAAAATCAATATAATCCCACAAAGTCTTTTAAAATCTTCAAGACTTTTTTTGTCAAAATAATCCCTCGAAATCTCAATCCAATAACTCCCTTAGTTAGAATTTGTATAATATTGTGATGTGATTATTTCACACCGTGACATTTACACTACATTTTTTTTTAATAGCAAAAAAATTATTATTAATAACTGATCTCTACACAAAACATTTAGAGATAGGAAAAAACGAAACTACAGAACAGTGCCAATAGCCTTTGCCAAAATCCTTAACACGCTCATGGCTGCTATTTAAAACCTTGATAGACACCTTATTTCTTAAGTGTACATGTAAAAGAAAAACATAGCTTCTAATTGTTGTGCAGATACCAGGCAATAAACTTCTCATTGTTTATAAATACAACCAATTTAATTTCAAAGTAATATGAAGTATAAACTTGAATAATAAAATCTAAATGTTCAATTGCATAAGGAAAATAAAACAAAAGGCAATGCTAAAATATTATTCAAAGGAAACAAATTTTAATTACAACT
The DNA here is from genome assembly GCA_951804385.1 of Trifolium dubium. NCBI lineage: Eukaryota > Viridiplantae > Streptophyta > Magnoliopsida > Fabales > Fabaceae > Trifolium > Trifolium dubium. The sequence goes on along the minus strand of OX638070.1, from coordinate 28,638,640 downwards.
TACTGAACCATAAAGATAAGGACTTGGGGGAACCAAAACTTCTACAACTCCTTCTAACATGAGTAAAACCTTCTTCATTGTTGGCCTAAGAGAAGGATCTTCTTGAATGCACCAAATAACAATCATGATTAACTTTTCAAAACTCATCAACTCATTGCCAACTTCATTATCATTTTCAAGAAGATTGTTAAGTCTTTTAGTCTTATAGCAATCATAAGCCCAATCAGTTAAAATCCCTTTTTCTTCAGCAATAAATTCTTTCTCTACATTTTTCCTACAACAAATGATCTCTAGCAACAATACACCAAAACTATAAGTATCGACTTTTGTAGTGATCGGTGCACTCCTAAACCAATCTGGTGCAACATACCCTTTGGTTCCTCTAATTCCGGTTTCGGTGTGACTTTGATTAATCAACAAAAGCTTTGCTAATCCGAAATCTGAAATCCTAGCATTGTATTTATCATCTAGAAGTATATTTTGCGGCTTTATATCACAATGGATGATTTGAGTGGAACACCCCTCATGCAAGTAAACAAGACCTCTAGCAATTCCAAGGGCAATGTCGACTCGTTGGTTCCATTTTGGTTTCGAAGGGGCGAAAAGAAAGCTTGCTAAAGTTCCATTACTCATTAACTCATATACCAAAATCCGATGTTTTCCCTCATTACAATATCCAAGAAGACGAACAAGATTTCTATGATGAGTTTGGCCTATCACACTCATTTCAGTTTGAAATTCCTTATCACTATCTTGAAGCAGTTTATCTAGTTTCTTAACTGCTACATCGATCATCATCTCTATTGTTCCTTTATAGACAATGCTACAAGACCCTCTTCCTAATTCTTCTCTAAAGTTACTCGTTGCTTCAACGATTTCCTTGAAGGTAAAATTGCGCAAGTTATTGTCAACGACATTTTTGTTTGTTCTACGACTTCTGACCTTCTTGCGTTTGTAAGGAAATCCAAAAAACATTGCCGCAACCAATATCAAAATGACAAACAAGGAGCATCCCAAAAGAACTGAAATCACAATAATCAAAGTATTGTGATCTTTTTTCTCATTCGTCAAGGAAGATGACAAAGGATCATTTTTCATCAATTTCATGATAGAAATTCCTTTTACTACCTGATCATTTCTCCCATAAGATAACGGGAGCTTCTTCTTCCAGCATGAACTTTGATTGAAAGAAACCAACACACATAAGCAATCTCGCAAACATGATTCCTTACATTCTTGTAAACTAGATGGACTTATTATTTCATAATCCGATTTAGGCCAATCGGTATTTGGTAATTCTTTCATCGTATATAAAACATCTTGTGTACCCCAATTCATACCTGCTTGACAAATGACTTGAAAATTTGGTATGCAACCAGCATACGGGTTATTTGGATCGATTAGAGAATACCCTTCGGGGCAAGTACAATTTGGCCTTTGGTCATTTCTAAGCGTGCAAATACTATTCAACCCACACACACCTTCACCATCAGTGAATGTAGAATACAAACATATGTTTTCTGGTATAGTCTTTGCAATGACCCAACTTTGTCCTCTTTTCGGATCTTTAGGGTAAACCGCTATGGTGAAAACTCCATCATAATTAATTGTTGCTTTGTAGTAGAAATCATTAATCGAGAAAGTCCCATTTGGGCTGCTGATAGAAAAGTTATCCCCTCCTTTTCTTTCGATGTATAAGAAACCAGATTTATCAAATATCAAACGCTCACCATCATTCGATCGATTCTTACCATCACTACCGGTGTCAGAACTATAGTAAGGATCATAACTGTAGTTACTCGGCAAATTTACAAGGTTAAGCACAAGATTCCCATCTTGTTGTAGGTGAAATTTGAATCTTCCATGTGAGAAGTTGGATGCGCCTTGTCGTGAAGAAAGACTTCCGTTTAATTCCATTACTTGACTAGGCACTAACGTATCAGTAGGATAACTGAAACTATCCCAAATTGTAACAGAAGTTTTATCTCGCAATTGAAAGTTTCCAGCATCATTGATTATACCATTTGAAATCGTACCTGATGTGAAATTTGATCTCCATAGCTCTGAACCTTGAGGGTTTGTGAGAACCAAACCATGAGAATCATTTAATACTAATCTTGATCCCTTTGGAGCAGGGTTGTCTCCATTTGCATACCAAATGATGGCATCAGTTTGTATGTTAACATACCATATAGCTAATAAAAAAAGCTCATTTGGAAGTTGATAAAACCCGAATGCAAAATCGCCTGAAGGAGATAGCCATCGAGATGTCCCACCGCCGGCAGTAAGTGACTCACCAACACTTAGACTCACATCTTGATCAACTGATTCTAAGCTGTATTGAATTACAAAAATAGAATTAACTAATGAGTGATAAATTTGGAAAAACTATATCAATTGTTAACAAATTTCATACTAATATATATAGTCACAAAGATAGTAACTCAACAAATTTCATACTAATATAGACATGTAGTATTATCTAATGCGATTATCAAATCAAGATTCAAATCGCGAATATGATCTAGCTACGAAAATACAATACCAATAAAAATAAGATATTTAAGTTATATAAGTGACATGGCAATGAAAAGAAGTTGATATATCATATATGAATCTACAATAATTCAAAATTGAAGTCATAATTCTAACTATGAAAGAAAAATGGTACGGACCAAATTGACTTAATTAATGATCATTAGAATGACTTAGGACTAATCACAATGAATTATGATTAAAATTGAGATACGAACCACATGTATAGTAAGAAATCCAACATGCTCACTTATTTATCTTTATTTTAGCCACTGGATTATCCGACAAAAAAAGAGAAATCTAACCTGGCATTATTGGAGGCAGGACAAAAGATGACTTGGTAATCGGTAGCCGGACAAGTGAACGTGCTGCTCTGATCATCATAAGCATAGCTATAAGCCTGAGGGCACGTTGTCTTGAATATTTGAGCATACACACTCGGCTCACAAGTTTGCGCAGTTGAATGATTTCCAACACAACAGAAAAACTGTAAATTAAATGCAGCACAAGGGCCTTGACATGCCACAACTGCCCCATTTTCCGTTACCTTCAACTCTGTTGGACACACTGTGTTCAAATCTGTAGGACAACCCGTGCTGTTACACTTTCCAGAACCACTTAATGGAACTACATCCATTGGGACGTTATAACCGTCTACTAAACTGACATCATAAAAATCTTGATCGTTGGAACCGTTCAAACTGAATTCCGCCAGCGTCACAGGCGGTGATCCACTGCGGCCGGCACATGTTAACTTGCCGGATCCGCAATCGCCTGTGACGCAGGTGAAGTTTCCGGTTGTGGAATCCGTTTTGCAGAGAGTCCGACCCCAGAGTCGGCCGGTCCATTGGGCCGGTACCGTGATTGTTGAATTCTCACCGGGTTTTAAAATGAATCCTGTATTTGAAATTGCTGCATTATTTCCATCGGTAGTAGATGAAGCTGGCCACACCGTGTGGTTGCATTGGTTAATTACAGTAAATTTTGCTGAAATTACCACTGCAAAAAGGATGGATAAATTAGTATTGAATAAGATAAGTGAAGAACAAGAAGGTAAAATGTAGTTTGGTTCTCTTTGAGGTCAAATTTGTTAAACAGCAAACGAATACGATTCCTTACTCTCTAGCAAGGGCGGCCGTTTCTACGCCTAGTCGCTGTATATTTGAGTCTACTCCTCGATATATTGAAATGAAAACTATTTGATAAATGAAATGAGTTAAGTTTACTTTTGTAAAAAAAAAATGTAGTTTGCTTCTGCAGTGAAAAATAAATGTTTTTGAATGAAATGATTCTGCAAATTGATTCTCACTAAATTTTTTTTTTTCTTTTGTGAACGGCGATTCTCACTAAAATTGAATTGGACGTAAAATGATTTATGATATAAATTTTCAATTCGACAATAAATTTTACAAAATTTATATTTGTTATAATGAAACCAAACAACTTTTGCACCATGCACAATATATGAAGTACTTGTGCATGGTAGCACTGGCCGTAAATTCTAACACGCATATGCATTCAACTAAAGTTTAAAAGTGAGTTGAACTTTAAATTTTAGTATAAAAATTAATTCTGGAATTTGAATCAATTTTATTTCAAGAAACCAAACATGTTAGAATCAATTTTACGATTAAAATCAATTCTAATTCCTATTCCTTTAGAATTAAATCCAAACATACACTGATATATATATATATATATATATATATATATATATATTAAGTTAAATTTCTGTATTCATACCTGTTGCTAATAGTTGAAGTGTTAGGAAGAACAAAAGTGTACTTGGTTCAATCATATCATATCATATGGAAGCCAAATTGAAATTAAGAAGAAGGAGATGAAGACGGAGTCCGAAAGAATAGTTAATTTAGAGTTACACAAGTTTTGTTCATATTCTTCTTTATGGTGTGTAAGTGTACCAGATTACCAAGGGAAGTTGAATCAGTTTACGCGTTTGATTTATGACTTTTCATGCTTAATGCTATAGTACTATGTTGCTAGTGTTGACTAGTTTACGCGTTTGGTCAGGGTCAATATGTATTCTCTTTAATTAATTAAAATTTGAGCTAATATATTTTGATTTTGTATATACTTATAGGAGAAAGTAGTAGTAAAATATTTAACTTTCGTTTAAAAAATTCTAGTTCAATTGATAGAAAAAATGTCGAAATAGTTAGATTGAACATCTATGATCGGGATTCGATCTTTAGTCATTTTACTTTGTGTGTCTGAGTTTTTAATAACTTAATATTTCGTCTATATATCAAAATAAAACTTAATTTTCTTTTACAGCTATATGAGAAGGACTTTAATTGTTGGGCAGAGTTAAATAAAATGTTCTGTTAATTTGTGCTTTAAGAACTTATGTTAAAGATTTTAAAATATAAATTTTGTATGGAAATTTAACATTTTTAACTTTTAAAAAGTTAAATGTATAACTGCGCAAAAATATATGTATACTGAGTTCTTTATAAACATGTATCTTTAAGGTACAAATTAACATTTATCTTTAAAATGAAATTTAGTTTAAAACTACTTTAATTAGAAAAGTCTTGTTAACACATGATAAAAAACTCTAAAGTAGTAATTTTGTATTCGAAAAAATAACATGTTACTTTAAAAAGGATTAAATATACAACTTTAAGACAAAATTTATGTATTAAACTTCTTAATATATGTTCTAAAGAAACATGTTAACATTTTCCTAATTAGAATTGGAATTTAGTTATCATGAACGATTGTCCTTAACTGTAATTCATTATGAAAAACATGACGCAAAAATCTCTTAAAGAAAGAGACTAATCATACAACCACAATCAGGGCCGTCCTTATAAAACTAGAAGTCCGACTCTTACAGTAAAGATTAGAAAATTTGCATTTTTTTTAAAAGTGCATAAAATGTTTATAATATTTGTTTTATTTTCTGAGAGATTAATTATAATGTTTGTTCTTAGAGCTTTGCTATTTTATACACAAATATGATATGAGCTAATAATTACGAGAAGTGCTAAAAAATAATAAGAAAAAAAAGTTATATGGTAATTTTATTTGAAAATATAGTTCAATAAATCGGAGGGAGAGAAGAGATAGTATTGAGGACATATGGACCTCAAATCCTTGGAGTTGAACTAAAGACAACAAGAATGCCAACGTCAAATTCAGCCATTAGGCCGTCTCTATCTCTATCGATCTAAATTTGTGAGCACGTAGTTAGTATATATTCAATTTTTATAATTTTTTAAAAAATTATTTTGGCTCCAAAAGTTTAGAGGCCTAGCTCTGAGCTGGTAAGCTGGATCACTGCATCAGCGGCCGGTGCTCCGCATTCTATCTAGGTAGCACTCTTATGTAAGACCCACCTCACATAGAATAAAGGGAACCTCTTCCATAGAAGAACCCGTGTGGGTGAGAGAGAATTGAATCATTCATTCATTAAGTATATCTTCTTTCGTGATCCGTTTCATGTCAACTTTAATTAGTTATCAAAAAGCCTACATTACAAAGGAAAGATCGATTACCGGAAACCTATAGTTTATTGCACATCCTCTAGGACGGGTTTGACCACAATACTTACCAAATGTATGAATATTAAATTAAATCTGCAATTATTATCTTTCCCACCATTAATATTTATATTCATTTTTTTGAGTGACAAAGTACAATAAATTTGGAGAAGTATTAAATAAACAAAACACAATTGTTAAATAAAACTTACAAGCAGCACCAAAATCACATCCAAAGGGAACTAATTTCAATTCAACTAAAAGAGCCATAGAGGTAAGGACTTGGAGGAATGGCAACTTCAACAATCTCTTCTAGCATTAGCAAAACCATTTTCATTGTTGGCCTAAGAGATGGATCTTCTTGAATGCACCAAATAGCAATCATGACAAATTTTTCCACTCTACTCATATCATCAATAGCTTCACATTCATTTTCTAAAAGAAGATCCAATTTTTTAGCTTTGTAGCAATCATAGGCCCAATCAATTAAAATTCTCTTTTCTTCACTAACATTCTCATTCTCTACACATTTCCTGCAGAAAATAATCTCTAGTAAAACCACTCCAAAACTATAAGCATCAACCTTTGCGGTGATCGGTGCACTCCTAAACCAATCCGGTGCAACGTACCCTTTGGTTCCTCTGATTCCGGTTTTAGTGCGACTTTGATTAACCAATAGTAGTTTCGCTAATCCGAAATCAGAAATTCTAGGATTGTGATCATCATCAAGAAGTATATTTTGTGGCTTTATGTCACAATGGATGATTTGGGTGCAACATTCCTCATGCAGGTAAACAAGACCTTTCGCAATTCCAATGGCGATTCGAACTCTTTGGCTCCAACTTGGTTTCAAAGGGGTGAAAAGGAAACTTGCTAAAGTACCATTACTCATTAACTCATACACCAAAATCCTATGTTGTTCCTCGCTGCAATATCCATGAAGACGAACAAGGTTCCTATGATGAGTTTCAATAATCACATTCATTTCGGTTTGAAATTCCTTATCGCTATCTTGAAACAACTTGTCCAATTTCTTAACCGCCACGGTAGTATCCACATCTACTGTTCCTTTGTATACAATGCTACAAGACCCTCTTCCTAATTCTTCTCCAAAGTTGTTTGTTGCTTTTGTAATTTCCTTGTAGGTAAAAATTCTCAATTTTCTATCAACAACACTTTTGTTTGAACTACTGCTCACCTTTTTGGGTTTGTGCCAAAAACAAATTACACCAACTAATGCTAAAGTAACAACAATGGAGATTCCCAAAAAAATTGATATCACAATGACCAAAGTATCATGATATTTTATAACATTGGGAAGAGATGGTAGAGTGTTAATTTTCTTCATTTTCATCATAGAAATTCCTTGTATTGTTAGATCTTCTCTCCCATGTGAGAGTGGTAGCTTCTTCTTCCAACAAGAACTTTCATTGAAATAAACCAACACACACCAACAATCTTGCATACAAGATTCTTTGCATTCTTCTAAACTATAAGGACTCAATGGTTCATAATCAAATTTAGGCCAAGAAGTGTTAGGCAAGTTCATCATGTGTGTATCATTTTGTGAACCCTGATTTTTATCTTGACAATTTACTGGTAAATTCGGTATGCAACCACCATACATATTGTTTGAATCAATTAGAGAATATCCTTCTAGACATATACACATTGGCCTTTTGTCATCTCTAACGGAACAAATGCTATTCAACCCACAAATACTTTGGTCATTGTTAAATGTAGAATTCAAACAAATGTTTTCTGGTATAGCCTTTGCCACAACCCATCTTTGAGAATTTTTTAGACCTTTAGGGTAATATGAAAGGGTAAAAACTCCATCATAATTGATTGTTGCTTTGTAGTAGAATTCATCATTTCTAACATAGTCTTCTGGATTCATAAGATAAAACTTTGTCCCATCTTTTTTCAATATATACAAGAAAAATTCAATATTGCCAAATATAAGTCTGTGACCAACATTTGATGATTCATTATCAGGATCAACAATGCCACTATCATAGTAAGCACCATTTTGTGCACTGCAGTTTGAATCTGTAGAAACATTATTAAGGTTTAGAAGCATAACATCTCCATTTTTTTGCAAGCAAAGTTCAAACCTTCCGCGTGAAAAGTTAAATTCACTTTGCCGAGAAAAAAGATAGTTATTTAAATTCAAAACTTGACCAGGAACTAATGTGTCAACAAAATTACTGAAACTATCCCATAATACTACAGAATTTATGTCTCGTAATTGAAAATTTCCATCATCTTTCAATATTCCTCTTGAAATTCTACTTGAATTAAAATTTGATGATCTCCATAGCTCCAAACCATTAGGGTTGGTGAGCACCAACCCATGAGAATCATTCAATATCAATTTTGATCCCTTAGGAGCAGGCTTGTCTCCATTTGCATACCAAATGATGGCATCATTTGGTATCTTATCATACCATATAGCAAGTAAGAAAAACTCGTTAGGAAGTTGGTAAAATCCAAATGCAAAATCTCCTAAAGGAGAGAGCCATCGAGTTGTCTCATTTCCAGCAGTGAGTGAGTCACCTACACTCATACTTTCATCCAATGATGACCGCTTGCTACAATATAACATACAGAAAAATGTAACAAAATAAGACCATTGTAAGTAACTTTATATTTAGGGCTAAAACTTGGTAGAGGTTTCTATATTTAGTGTCCGCAACCGCAATTGCGACTGTAATATTGCTGATTCGGTAGTCTCAAATCTCAATTAGTATTTATAGAAAAAACTAAAACTCTACTATAGTGGGTAAATTGTGTAGTGATAGTGATACAATGGTACCACTTAATATATTTTCTAAAAATTAAAAATCATTTCACGCCGCAACAACAGCAATGCGGGTCATAGCAACCACATTGACCACAATTGCAACATCTGCCGCCGCAACCGTATCCATAAACGCAATTTAAAACCATTATATATTGGAGAAAAAAAATCGCATGGCCTAACCTGTCCTCACTGGAAGTAGGGCAAAAGATGATTTTGTATACTTTAGATGAACAACTAAATCTGTTTGTTGCATTGTCATAAGGGTTGTTGTATGCTTGAGGACACGCCTTCTTGAATGCAAGAGAAAAAGAACTTGGATCACAAGTCTCCGGAGAATTTGAAAAGTTATTCATAAGACAACAAAAACTTTTCAAATTATTTTTAGAGCAAGCTCCTTGACATGCCACCACAGTCTCATTTTCCATCACCTTAAGCTCTTTCGGACACATAGTATTTAGATTCATAGGGCAACCTACACTGCTACAATTAAGATTCGCGCCAGAAACGCTCATCGGAGTCACTGCTATGGGGATGTTGAAACCTTCAACTACATTAATGTTATAGAAATCAAGCCCATCGTTTCCTAAACGAAATTCTGCTAGCGTTGCAGGAGACACACCATGATTTATGTCACATTCCACCTTCCCGGTTCCACAATCTCCGGTAACACATGAGAAATTTCCGGTAGCTTTATCGGTTTTGCAGAGAGTTCGGCCCCAAATGTGGCCATTCCATGTGGTGGAAGCTTTGACATTGAAGTTATCACCGGTTTTTAAACCATATACATAGGTAGTGGCAATATTTTTATTTGAGTTGGTAGTAATTGAAGCTGGCCACACTCTATATTTGCATTCATTCACTAGAACGAATTCCATTTCTTGTGAATAGACCTCTGTAAATGAAATATTTAACATGTTAATTACATGAAAAATGAAAAATCACTAGTTTTTTTTCTTCAAATCTTAATCTTAATCTTAATCTTATCCTTAATCTTATCTTAATCTTAATCTTAATCTTAATCTTATCTTATCTTAATCTTAATCTTAATCTTAATCTTAATCTTATCTTAATCTTATCTTAATCTTAATCTTAATCTTATCTTAATCTTAATCTTAATCTTAATCTTAATCTTAATCTTAATCTTAATCTTAATCTTAATCTTAATCTTATCTTATCTTAATCTTATCTTAATCTTAATCTTAATCTTAATCTTATCTTAATCTTAATCTTAATCTTAATCTTAATCTTAATCTTAATCTTATCTTAATCTTAATCTTATCTTATCTTAATCTTAATCTTAATCTTAATCTTAATCTTAATCTTAATCTAATCTTAATCTTAATCTTAATCTTAATCTTATCTTAATCTTAATAATATACAAATGCGGTCCTAGCTTAAGGAAATTTTGCTTACTTGTCTTGCTCTAACCACCATCATGCCAAATCAGCAAACATATAGTACTTTTCTTTCCCAAATTAAGCTAATATGCACTAACAAACAAGATCAATTTTGATGACACAACATTTTTAAAATTTTGAATTTTCCCCCCCTTTTTTGAAGTTAATTCGGGCTTGAAAATTGAAAGAAAGGGAAAAGAAACAGTTGGCCCAATAACAATCAGCCCAGCTCAATGGCATGAACTATCTCTTTCACCCATTACTTAATTGTTTCTTATGAGGAAAACATCAAAATTTCTGCATATTGGTGCAGCATAAAAAAAGGCTTTTATCACTATTTTTCTCTAACTACAACAAGACAAAATTCTCAAATTCAAATTCAAAACTTATCAACACATTGAATCTCTCATTCTATCAAACTTATCAACGCATTCATCCTCTCCTCTCCTTCTCTATCAATTTTCTTCATTCTCAAATCAAAAAAGCCTAAACATACTTTTGTTTCAAATCCTCAAAACATCAAATCTTCAATTTAATCTCATAATATGAGATTCTCTCTACCATTTGAAAGAAACTTTTTTGTGTTTTAACCTGAATATTATTATATTTAATCTCTCTAAATTTCTCTCTTTTTTCTTTGTTGAATGTTGCAGATAAGAACAGCTCTCAAGTGAAACAACTTTCAAATTTAGCTGATTAAAAGGTGATTCACGAATTCTTCTTTTGCTGAATATCTTTTAATTATTGTTTGTGTGCATTGTTTTTTTAATTTACATAACTGCTTCAGAGGAATATATCAATATAATGTATTATTAGTTTAGTGAAATAGGGTTTTGATGTTGGCAGGTATGTACTATGTACCAATGCTTGGTGTTAAGGATGAGATGAACAGACAACATATAAAGGTTATGAAAAGGTAGACATATAAGAAACATTTAGTTACCCCTACGTTTGAGTTTTAGTGATAGAAACTTCAAATGTTATGAAGATAAAATATAGTTAGTTACCTTTGAGTTTGAGTTTTGATATTTTTTAATGAACTAACACTACATTATAGTTGCCTGTGTTTGACTTTTTATTTGCAGGGGAGTTATTTGGCATGCTCTTTATAATGATGTTCATGAACTAAGCTATTAAAAGTAAGAGTAATTTAAATAAATATTTTTTCCTGTTGCAATGATGTTAATAGCAATGTTCACACTTTTGTTTGTTTTCCCTTAATGATAACTTTTGGTATTTTGTGAAGCCTTTATTTCTCATAGCAGAATCTTTTGTCATTTCACCTCAGTAGTTTTTCATGGAAGATTTGTAATTGGGTTTTATGTTTTTTAATTCAAACTTGGTCTTCATAAGAATTGTCATGACTTTGTTGTAAATAAGATGCTTAAAGAAACTCTTGAATATGTGCAGTGTGCTTGCTGCTTAAGCTGAATTATAAAATTACAATAACAAAACAAATGTATGTGGCGTTTCTTTTGAAGTTGCTTGGTTGTACAAGGAACATCGAAAGAGTGACTTGAATCGGTGACGGTATCTTTAGGATTTTGTTTCACAATTATGAAGGAGGTGTTGATTCTACAAATTTAAGTCTACTCTATTGGTTGAACTAGATTTTTTTTCATATATGGTTGACTGGTGTATGTATGGGGTTATTGTTGTAAACTATCATATGATATCTACCTTATTTCATAATCATTATTAGTTGAAATCATAGTACAAATCTAATCACAATTGTTAGATAAGTCGATATAAGAACATTTTACCTCTAATGGTTACCAACATGAGTTGGAAAATTATTTGGTTTAGAAACTGAATACTATATTATGACAATCAACATGAGTCAAGGGACTTTATTTGGTTAATCATCTGAATGCTATGACAATCAACATTAGTCAAGGGAATTTAAAGTGGTTTTGGACGGTCGCCCTCTTCATCTCATATACGATCTTAATATCACAAAATTTCAAGTTTTATTTTACTAATAAACACGGCGGGCTATATGTTTTTCTATAACGTTTATGTTAGATTTTATATTTTGTGTATTTATTTTGTTTAGCTATTTATTGAATACTAATTTTCAATAACTTTTAAGCTTTGTCAAATATATAAGAAATTATTTATAATAAAAAACATATATAAGAAAACAAATATACAATTTGTTAACCCCGTGCATTGCACGGGTACTCTAACTAGTAACATTACAATCACTAAATGTTGTAATTTGTTTGCATTGTTTGTCTAGGTGATCTGCATCAGTTTTGTCACTGATTTTTTTTAGTCTTTAACGTGTTGCCTCGTTGCCTGTCTTGCCCTTTCAGATCCTTCATTTGCCTTTTTCTTTCTCACAAGGCAAACTTTTTGTATTGTTTTGATTTTGTAGTGTTTTAAAATCCTACCGTGTTTTTAATGGGAGGTGTTTCATGGCTCAATAATTTAAGGTTGAACATGGACCTGTAACCCAACTCGAAACTGATATAATCGATAATATATTGAAGTATTTGTTCATATGTAAGTCAAGTCTCGAGTCAGCAGTTGTAAAAAATTGATCATGAACGATTGCATACGGCTGGTGCGGTTCTCTAAAAATTTATCTCTTATTAAACGAAACCGACCGAACAACGATTAAAATACAAATTAACTTTTTTAATCTCTCTCAATCTCTTATAGTCTTTGCTTTGTTGTTCTAATCCATCTTTAACATAGGTATGATAAACTTAATATGTTGACAACGGAGGTATGAAAAACACTCTAATATTGAAGATATATTTTAATTTCTACTTCTATTCTTTTTTCTTTTTTTTTTTTGGTCAAGATTTCTACTTTTATTCTACTTGATTTATGATTGTCTTTGGATCTACATATTTGAATCAAAATAATTGCATTTTATCCTCTTTATTGTTCATTTAATTCTTCTATATTAATTGTTGTCTTATATGTATGAGGTATTGAACTATTTAGATGGTAAAATAATTGTATCAATGGAGTTTTAGTTGCAGCAACAAAGTTAGAATCTAACTCGTAACAACCGACTTAATCTCGTAAGAGTTTAACATTTCAACTAGTAAGAGACCCGCGTTGGTGTTGTGTTGCGTGCTCCATATTAAAAAAAATTAATATCAAAAGTACATATTATATAATTTAAAATATAGGTATTTGTTGACATAAAATAAACTAAACTATAAAAAAAATTAAATTTATATATTAATATAGTATGTTAAGTACCAAATTTTACAAAATTAATCATTAGATTGAAAGTTTATATCATATAGATCATTAATACAGAATTTTAAATAATTTTAAAATCATTTCATATGCTTTTGAGATTCATCAAATTTTTACAATATCAATAGAAATAGATAAACCTTTAATTTTGATATGTATCCATAACATATCAAATAATTTTCGTATATATAAGTAAAAATATAAGTCCCGTAGAAATATCATAAAATTATAGACCTCCGTGTGTGTGTGCGTGTAGGAATTATAGATAAGACGTTATTATATTATGTCAGTAGAGATAGAATTACCTTGTACGAAAAATAAAATAGTTACCTATATAAATGACAAAAATTAAAAGTATGTTTCTGTATAATAATATATAAGTAAAAATATATAACTTGCACAAAAATTACAAAAAAAATATGTATCCGCGGAACTATATAAAATTAAATATATGTCTCTGTAACAATTATAAAAAAAATAAGTCTTTGTATTAATACATGAGTATCTATTGAAATTAAAAAATTAGTTACTCGTAGAAATTTAAAAAATTAGGTACCTATAGAAATTAAAAATAAATTATGTAACCGTATAAGTTATAATAAGAAATTAGGTATCTGTAGAAATTAGAAAAAATTAGGTACCTGTAGAAATAGTAAAAAAAAATTTCTTATTAATGTATAACTAAAACTATAAATACCCGTTGTAATCACACACAAAAATAATTTTATCTACAAAAAATTACAAAAGATATGAGTAGAGTTTTGTCACTCATTGTGGTCCTACCTGACTCAAGAGATACCCCGATTTAAACCAAAAAAATATGAGTAGAAATATAAATACCACTAAAAATAATAAATATTGGCACACATACATAGAAATTATAAATATATTATATTATAACCAAAACAATTATAAATATATTAGGCTTGCACTAATGTATAACTTGAAAAAAGTAATCTTAGAAGTAAACAAAACGACCATCGGAAAAAAACTTAGGAACACTGGAAACATGAATTGAGAATATGTCTACGTAAAAAATTTCAAAAAATAAGTCTTTGTATTAATGTATGAGTATATATAGAGATTAATAAAAAAAATTAAGTATCCATAGAAATTTTAAAATAATTAGGTATCCGCAGAAATAATAAATAAAGTTTTCTTATTAATTTATAACTAAAATTATAGATATTTGTTTCTATCACACACAAAAATAGTTTTATCAACATAAAAATTCAAAATGAAATTGACCTCGTATTAATATACGAATAGAAATATAGACCTTTTAAATTCTAACTATTCTTTTTATCAAAAAAAAAGACACATGTTGAAATAAAAAATAGTCTTCATATATAAATAGAAATATAAATACCCATGTAACAAAAAAAATATAAGTACGTGAAGAAATTATTTTAAAAAATTAAAATTTTTATTAATATATTAATAGAAGTAAAAAAAGGTAATTAGCTTATGACATGAATTGTTATATTATTTAATTTATAATTTAAAAATAATATAAATGTGAAAAGACCACAAATATCTTTATATTGACGTGTTTTTAACAATGAAAGAAATAGAGAATATTAACTTATTTTTGGTTAAATTGTTTTTTTAGTCCTCTAAGTTTCAGAAAGAAAGTTGTGATTTTGGCCCTCTAACTTTAAAATAGCATTTATGACCCTTTATCTTTAATCTTTTTTACAAAATATCAATTTTGACTAAGTCAATGCTCATACAACAATTCACTTAAGAGCATCTTTAGTGGGAGTAAGCTTAGTGGGAGTAAACTTAGTTGTGATTTGAGTAGTTTTAATTTTAATGGTGGTTTGTTATAAAGAACCAAAATTGGACCCACACATTCATAAAAATAATATTATTTTATATTTGAAGTATGATAGTTAACTCTAGCTAGATTTTAAATGATTAAAAAAATATGTTTAATAAAGTGAAATGAGTTAGTTAACTTATGTTATATAGTGAATGTGAGCTAACTTTAATGCACCTACCATGCCATGTGTAACTTCTCCAATGGTAAAAAGCTACAAGGAACGTATCTACAAAGAACATATGTTAATATACCTGCACTAATGTTGCTTTAAGTGATTCAGCTATCAAGTTAATTTATTTTGTAATCTCTAAATAAATAAAAAATAAAGCAATGGAATAGAAAAGCTCAAGTGATTTGTAATAGAACATTAACAACAACACAATTTGATTTGTAATAGAACAACAACAACAACACATAAGTGACTCTATTTCATCACAAAACACATACTCCAACATTGTGTGCGCCTGTGTTGTGTTTGTGCATGTTCAACCGCAAATATATACAATTAAAGATGTGGTGTTGTTTGCTTGTTGGAAAATGACAGTAAAGAAAGTGGAGCAAAAACAAGCTATAATTTGAGAGTTAACTACTACTGTTATCCGTATATTAATTACCAATTTTAAAGTTTTTATTTAAGCAGAATTTTGAAGTAGTTATATTTGAGAATTAACTACAACTATTACTATAGAGGATGGTTCAAAATCAACACCTATGAATATAATTATTAGGTTAGTCACAGTTGTTGTACTGTGTGTATGTGGTGGTATTATTTCAATCTTTTTGCTTGCAAATGCACTTAAAATAATCTCAGAAATATACAAATGCGGTGTCAAGAAAAACAACTAATATGTAGTAGAAAAATAATTAAGGTGTTGTGTTGTTGTTGTTGTTAATGTTCTATTAGTACAAATTGTGTGAACTCTTCTATTCTATTCCTTTGTCAAAAAAAAAAGTTGACGTGACAGATGAGTCACTTAAGTGACTTGCTACATGAGTATTGACTTAGTCAAAATTGACAATTTGCAAAAAGGGTAAAGATAAGAAGCCATAAGAGCTATTTTCAAAATTAGGGGGTTAAAATCACAACTTTCTAAACTAGATGGAGGCAAAAAAAGGTAAAGATAAGAAGGTCAAAAGTGCAATTTAGCATTTATCTTTTAAAATTCTAGAATTAGATGGACAAGAAATGACATGTGTCCCAAGGCATGTAACTAATTACTCCCTCCATTCCTTTTTAAATATCATCGAACATCAGATTTAGCATTTTTAATTAAGTGTCGTTTGAATTAAGTATCATTTTAGTATTTCTAATTTTTTGTTATCCGTTTGCCTTTCATTCAGGTGTTATTATCTTACTTATTTATATATTAAACTAGAAGAGAGATATAAAAAAAATACTATAATCTTGAGTCCCACCACAAACTTCACAATATTCTCTAACTTTATTTTTTGAAACTTTTTGCAAACTAAAAAAGTAAGTGAAAGACACGGTAGTTGAATTTGACTACTCCTTTTCCATTCAATTATTTCAATTATAATATCGAGATTCAAATCTCGATCCCTCCACTTTACGTGTGTGAATTTCAATAATTTATCATTTCATTTACTTAAAAAAAATGCTTAAACTTTATTTTCTTAAAACAAATTATGAGTTATACATCAATTGTTTATTAGTTAAGTGATTATTAACGTTGAACTTAATAGTCTTACCAACGGAGATAGACTCATGGGACAAACTATATTAACTATATTACTAACTCTTTTGAACAAAATTGAAAAACTAAATAGATACTTATTATAAAAAATAAAAAAAAACTAAATATAGATACTTATATTTAAGTTTATGGAGAGTAGATGCTTATAGGTTTAAAAATAAACATTACCTGATACCAAAATATGGAGTGTTAATAAGAACAATGAAAACAATGTTGTTGGGCCTGGCCGAACCATATGCAAACTTGAATACATTATGAAGAAAGAAATAATATATGTGAAATGAAAATGAGAAGAGTGATTTTATATGAGAAGAAATTATAGTTGAACTAGGAACTTGGGACTATTAATTAAGACTTGGTTTTTTTCTTCTTATCTAAAAATTTATTTATAGCACTACTCTTTGAAGAGGGCTATAGTTTACTTATTACAATGTTTGATTAATTTGTTTCAACTTACTCCAAGAGTTGCTATCAGTCAATTGTCACCCTTACCAATTACCATCAGCCGGCCCGAGCCCAATTCTTTGATTGATTTTATTTTAATTCTAGTATAAGGTAGGAAAATATTAAAGTGTAACATGAGGATCAAAATAAAGATACGATGTCAAAAAAAGATATAATTGTAACAAAAAAGAAAGATCAAATGAAGATACGGTTTTGTCCCGTAGTAAAAAAGTCATCAGTTTTTATGATGTAAGAATTTGACACATGACTTTTAGTATGAGAAAAGTGAAAACACAAGAGAATTAATTTTAGGGGAGAGTTCTCTCATTATCAAAAAAAAAAAGGGAAGAGATTCTCTCTCTCCTATGAAAGTTTTCTCTCATAAAATCTTAACCATTTATTACTTTTTTTTATGTGGTTTAATCATTAAAAAAATACTAAAAGACGCAAGGATCAGAACTACCGGACATCCTCCAAACCCAAGGGGTGTGGTTGCGCGTTGAGGCTCATCCTCTCTTAACCAATGGTCGATGGTTTGATCATCATTTTAGATATAGAGCACCTTAAAATTTCTGAACCAACTATCCCCCCCTTTTGATCTCGACATAGAAGACAGGACATCCTCCGATGATATTACCACCGGAGAGAATTTCGATCATTAATTTAATATGTTTCACAAATTTTTTGATAAAAAATAATCATTGTTAAACAATGGTAAAATTCCATACCTATGCATATATTTAATTATATTTTATTTTATATTTAATTTTATATCATTTCTGCCTTTTGTGTAAAAGAAATGGAATAACTTCATGGTTCAAGGTAAGAAGACTTTTGTGTTGAAAGAAAAATTTAAACTCTTGAATGATTGTTTACAACAATGGAACAAAGAGGTGTATGGTATATATTAACATTGACAAGACGGTGAAAGATTTGAATGATGTAGACGGTGTTTTGGCTACGGATGAGGAGGTGGTAGAGATAGTTCGAATGGATGGTTTAAATAAATATTTTTGGAGGCAATTGTATCACAAAGAGAGCTTGATAAAACCAAGATCTCGAATGAAGTTGGTGAAGGAGGGTGATTCTAATTCGCGCTTTTTTCATGAATTGATTAAAAGTTGACGACGTAGAAATCAATTGGTGGCCTTATATGAAGGTGAGCGTTGGTTACATGGTGTGGAGGAGATTAAGGAGTTTGTGAAGACTTTCTATGAAGACAATTTTCGGGAGAGGTGGGAAGGTTGACCGAATCTCAATGGGATTCATTTTCAGATGTCATCAGAGGAGGATAATTTGATGTTGACAACCCGTTTACTTGTGACGAAGTCAAAGAAGTTATTTGGAGTAGCGATGGCAAAAAATATCCGGACCCGAATGGGTTTAATTTTTAATTCTTAAAAGCATGTTGGGGGGATATTAAATATGATGTGATGGAATTTTTAACTGAATTCCATAGTTTTGCTTCTCTTCCGAAGGCTATCATGGCGTCTTTTTTGGCTATCATTCCAAAGAAAGATCATCCTCAATGTTTAAAGGACTATCATCCTATTTGTTTGGTGACAAGTTTGTATAAGATTCTACCCAAAATCCTAGATACTAGATTGAAGACCGTGATGAGTAGCTTAATTTCGAAAGGACAGTCAACTTTCTTACATGATAGACAAATCTTGGATGGGGTCTTACTGGTCAATGAGCTCGTGGAAATGGTGAAATGAAAGAAAGACAAGTGTTTGTTCTTTAAAGTAAATTTCGAAAGGGCTTACGACACCGTAAGCTGGACTTTTCTGGATTATATGTTGCATCGTATGGGTTATTCGGAGGTTTGGTGTAGCTGGATTCGGACGTGTGTTTTCTAGAGTTCTATGTCGGTGTTGGTTAATGGGAGTTCTACGGCTGATTTTAGTGTAGGCAAAGGCTTGCGTCAAGGATATCCTTTATCGCCTTTTCTTTTTTTTTGATAGTAGCCAAAGGTCTAACCGGCCTTATGAAAAAAGCGGTGGAGGGTAATATCTTTCATGGCCGTCAGGTTAGTAATCACATTGTGTTCCATAATCTCTAGTTTGCCGATGATACCATCTTTGGGGGGATGGTACTTGGGATAATCTTTGATGATAAACTTTTTTAAGAGTAAATTATATGGTGACGGGCTTGAAGACAAACTTTTTTAAGAGTAAATTATATGGTGTCGATTTTGATGAACGTTTTTTGACAGCAACTTCAGTTTTTTTGCATTGTGTTGTTGACTCCATCCCTTTCCGGTTCCTTGGTATTCCGGTCGGTGCTAATCCCTGAAGACAGGTTACATGTAAGCCTATTATAGAGACAATGAAGAAGCATTTGAGTTTTTGGAATGGTCGTCACTTATCAATAGGAGGATGAGTGACCCTCGTCAAAGCGGTTTTGACAAGTTTACCGCTATATTTTTTCTCGTTCTTCAAAGCACTAGTGAAGGTAATAACTGAACTAGTTAGTATACAGTGGAACTTTTTATGGGGAGATGTTGAGGAAGGTAAAAAGATGTGTTAGATTAGTTGGGATCGCATATGCCAACCTAAAGAAAACAACGGTCTTGGTATTAAGAATCTACAATTATTCAATTATTCTAGGTTTAAACGTCATTTTAGTCCATGTATGTACGCGAAATTTTGGTTTTAGTCCCTGTATGTGATTTTACTCCAAAACAGTCCCTGTATCGACCAAATTTTTTGCTTCTGGTCCCTAAAGCAAAAATCTGCAGGAAACTTGAGAATTTTCCTGCAGATTTTTGCTTTAGGGACCAGAAGCAAAAAATTTGGTCGATACAGGGACTGTTTTGGAGTAAAATCACATACAGGGACTAAAACCAAAATTTCGCCTACATACAGGGACTAAAATGACGTTTAAGCCATTATTCTATCTTAAGCAAATGGAAGTGGCGCTGTTTGACGGATACTCATGCTCCCTTGTATGATTTACTTTTTCACCGTTATGGTCATTTTCCGGATCATATTTTGCATGAAGGCAGTGTGGATAGTCTCAAATAAACATCACTTTGGTGGCGTGATGTTAGTTCTATTGGCGGGGCAGGGGATGGTGATTGGTTTATCACTAATGTTAGTAGTGTGCTAGGCGATGGTAAATAGCTTGAATTTTGGATAGATAAGTAGATAGACACGACTCTGTTGCGTGTTTTTTTTCCGACTCTTTACATTAAAACTACCAGTCCCAGACGTGCGTTTTTAAGGTTGGAAGATGGGAAAACGTGTGGAAATGGAATCTTGAATGGGCAGAATTATTATCGGTTTTATAGGCGGAAGCGGAAAGGGAATTGTTATTGATTTTGACTCCCATTAGTCTGTGTAGGGAGCGGAAGGACAGATGGCGGTGGATTCCAAATACCACCGGTCTTTTTTCGGTAAAAACAACTTATTGTTATTTGTTAGAGAGTATGTCGATCGGGGAGTTAAATATGCCTACGAAGAAAGCTCTGAAATTTTATGTCAAACATGATTTTTTTTTATAGACTTGAAAAATAAAATGAAACTTTTTTTTGACAATTAATAAATAAATAAAAAACAAAAAACAATAATAGTGTCATGTTAACATTTACCAAATTTATGAGCTATTTTAAAAAATTGTCATTCATTAATGATAGGAAAAGATAAATTTGAAGAAGTAAAAGAAGAGAGAATAATAAATAGTTAATAGTATAATAAAAAAAATAACATTACATGTTTTATTAGTATTGTAAAGTGAATTATAATTTAGTACAAATTTTTCTTTATATTTTTGTAGGAAGGAGTAATAAATAAAATGAAAGGTTAATAGGTCAATAATACCCTCTACAAAAATGCTAATTTTCCAATATCTCTCTAATGTTTTTTTTTTTTTTTTTGAGAATTTTTCCCTGTAATATTTAACTTTTTGCAATACTTCTTAGACTCATTCAACCATAAAAAAACTCCGTTAAAATTAAATTTGTAGCGGTTATATTATACTACCTCCGTTCCTTTTTACTTGTCGTTTTAGAAAAAAAGACGAAAATAGGAGGGGCTATTTGTCCATCTTATTTTCCTATTATGCCCTTTTTCAAAATATATATATCATATTTTTAATCCACCAATAAATTCCTACTTTATCTATTTCCAAAATAATTGTAACAAATTTTATTTAAAAACAAACAAATTTGTATACAAAAAAAAGATTATATTGCTTCAACAAAAAAATTATACAAAATTTAGTTAATAAAATAAAATAGGAAAGAGGGTATAATAGGCAAAATATAATCTAAATTGTCAAAACGACAAGTAAAAATGAACAAATATATTTTTCTAAAACGACAAGTAAAAAGGAACGGAGGTAGTAGTTGACTAAGTGTAGGGACATTGCAAAAAATTAAACATTATAAAGATAATTCTAAAAAAAAATTACAAAATTTACATATTTCACAAAAAGAATATTAATCTATTTACCTTAAAATGAAACTTGAACACACTTAAGAGCCACCTATAACTAAAATTCTATAATATTTTTTCCGTTAAATAATTATTTTAAGCAATACTAATATTAATTTTCTGAAATAAATTGAAAGACATAAAAGCGGTAAACGCGCGTTCCAAAAAAAAAAACACAATAATTAATCCACAGAATCGCTTCCACCTCTTTCCTCATCTCATTCCTCTTTCTCTCTCTCTCTCTCTGTCACACTAGCTACTAAGCTATAATAAAATTCAAATCATCTCAATCAATTCAAATTTTCAATCTTTTTTTTTTCTTCCGCTAAACACAACACTCCAAAAACAAATTCAAATTCTTATTCATATTATTATAACTAGAAATTTATGTTCGAATTTGAAAATTAATTAATGGCTTCCAACAAGATCGAACGGGGTCATCAGATGTACCGTGACGGACTTTACAAAGATGCGTTAGGGTTTTACACGGAAGCTATCGCTATGGCGAAAACCAATCCGCAAAAGATCGCTTTGCATAGTAATCGTGCTGCTTGTTTCCTTAAGCTTCACCATTTCAAAAAGGTTTTTTTTTTTAATTTAATTTTATTTGTATTTGGGATGAATTAGTTTACTAGCTTGAATTTATTATTGTTTTTGTTAAATGAAATTAGTGTGATTATTTTGAATTATATGATTTTTGGTTTTTTTTTTTGTAATTTTTATGTTGAATTATTTGCTTAATTTTGCATGTCCTTGTGTTGAAACTTGAAAGTATTGCTCCATGAACTAAGTGGTTATACTAGAGTGGTTAAGGAGTTTAAGTTAAAGTCGAATCAATCAAAAGCATGAAATTTCGATCACTTACGGTATTTTTGGTTGGTAGAAAGGAAAACACAGAATCGATAAATGAATTTAGACTAAATTTTAATCTAAATTCATTCATCGGTTTCTGTGTTTTCCTTTCTCCCCAATTTCTTTCCTTACAACCAAACAAACCCTTAATTAATGTAACAATCTTTTTTGGTTGAACACTTGATTACCAAGCTGCTTTTCCCTAGGAAAATGAAGATTAAAACGAAAACAAAAAAGTATTGTTCGATTGGGAGGAACTTTTTGATTTTTGTTTAAGGTTTATTGAAACAAATCTAACAGAATTTTGGTTTTATCAATATATCTAACAAGGTTAATATGTTTATAGGACATTTTATGAATTCTAATGATTTGGATGAGTTGGTGAAATTGTTTGCAACTATGTGCAAGTTATGGGTTGTCAGTGGAAAAAATTTTAGTTGAACAAAATTTGCTGTAAAAGTTATTCCCTCGATCCCAAAATATAAGAGAAAAATGGTCAAAGAACATTGTTGTACTATTTGGTTAAAAATGTAGACCAGATACATCAACTTTATTTGACCAACTTTCTCTTATATTTTGGGACAGAGGAAGTAGGATCTACTATTTGTATTTGTAATGAGTGCTGCCAAATTGGGTGCTTTGTCTATTTTGAATTATCAATCTTATTAGTGTATAGTCTCATTGTTTAGTTGTGCACTTTTGTTATCCATTTTGTGTGATAATGGTTGAGATTTATTTGAATATGTGAATCTGTGATTATAGAAACATAATTTAGTCTTTCGATTTTCTTATTATCATATGTACAGATAAATGGTAATTCCAACTAACCAAGTTTGTTATTTAGCTAAGCTAACCATAGTTAGTTAGCAGTTACACAACTTACCCTTAGTTTGTTAACCTGTAAAGTTTCATTGTATTGTTCCTGAGTGAGAGAAACATTGTTATTCGTATTCTCTGAGGTGTGCTCAGCTTCACAACCACTGTTGTTGAAAGCAAAATGTGCTGAATTGCCATGCTTGGTACCATTAAGATGGTAAGAACTAACAAGTTTCACTTGTGTGATTGGTTTTGCCACTGTGTGTGCATAGCCTATTCTGATCTTGACGACGGTCTTCTCCACCAATCTACCACAACCTCTGCAGCCATAAACCCCACATCTATTGTCTTGACCTGAAGATCGATCGATGTTGGCTGCTAGAGGGTTCAACGTTGGTGGCAGGGAGCAATTTAACATCATCTCTCAATCGTGGATCCGATCAATGGCATCACACTCATTTCCAAGAACAGTGTCTTTTGTGGATGATACCTTCACTATCCGTAACAACAATCATCTTGTTTAACTGTACATATGGTAATAGTTCTCACCTTCAAACAGAAAATTGACACTTGCATACCGGTTCACTTTACGTTTGTCTGTACTTTTGAGAACCCTTTTGAGCACTAAGCCTCTATCTGATCCTAGTAATGCACTGTAATTTAATATGTGAAATAGTATTTTCTTGGATCTCATACTTTGAAATGATGCACTTTCTTGTCTGTTTCCCTCCCATGTTGTAAGCTTTTGTTGAAACATCTCTAGTCTAATAGTTGTTTTTGGCGGGTGCAATCAATGATGGTTACTATAATTTCAGGCAGCAGAAGAATGTACCTCGGTGCTTGAGCTTGATAGCAATCACAGCGGAGCATTGATGTTGCGGGCTCAAACACTGGTGACCTTGAAGGAGTACCATTCAGCACTTTTTGACGTCAACAGACTCTTGGAGTTGAATCCATCATCTGAGGTCTATCAAAATCTTCATGCTCGCTTGAAGACACAGTTGGTAGGGTGTTGTCCCTTTTCTTTTTTTAATTTTAGATGCATGCATTATACAGGTGGTAACTAGGTTTGAAGGTTCCAACTTCCGAGTGATTACTGAGTAGTGAGTGGTGTTTTAGATTTTTCCTTTTATTTCAGATGCATGCATTATATAGACGCGTGCATTTTTCCTTTTATTTCATTTTGCTGATAGTCGAGACACTCATTAAGTGCATGTTACATTAAATAGTTAAAATTAAAAGACAAACAAAAGATATGTTATATAAAAAGAGCTGACTTCAATATATATATATGGGATAAGAAATGAAGCGAGGAAAAGTAGAAGTGGAAGAATAAAGAGGGATAGAAAAAAGTGGGTGCACTAACCTTATAAATTTGGCCTAGATCCTACAATTTCATTTTTGTACTAATTAATAGACTTTCTTAACTGTTACTAAGAAATGGCACTTTTTTCCTTGATCAAGGAAAGTCACTTGCTCCGATACCAGAGTCAGAAGAGGAGTTTGAGGTACAGGAAGATGAGAAGGCTGAGGTGATGCTAAAAAAAGAAGAAAAGAAGGAAGAAATTCGACAGGTATATGTGGCAGCTTCGACTGTTAGGACAACTCAAAAGGATGAGCTTGGTAAACGTGATACTAGTATTGAATGTTCTCTCAAAGAAACAGACCCCAAGTTTTCATCCAAACAGGTAACAGTCCCCAAATTTTCATCCAAACAGGAAACAGACCGAAACAATGAGCTTAAAAAGTCGACGACAGAGCATATAGTGCCTAAAGCACAACACAGGGAATCAGCCGAACAGCAATCCAAAGGGTGGCAAACAATTCCAAAACCAAAAGGACATTCAGCTTTGGACTATGCACGGTGGGATAGTGTTGATGATGATTCTAGTGAAGATGATGATGAAGATGAAGACGACGAATCTTTGCCCCAATATCGTTTTCGTGTAAAAACAGTTGGTGTGCGTCCTGTGAAATGAGAGGATTCTAATTTAGGGTACTTACAAATGGCTGTTTCGAGATCCATATTGAACACAAACAGTGACCTCCGATGGGCTAGAACAAACTGGTTGAAATTGCTCGATCATGTTATCAACTTGAGGTTCTACCCTATCCTAAGGAAGTACTTCTACCTGATGATTTGGCTGTCAATGTGGATTCCCTCTGAAGCTTTCAAGTGCCGATGTTCCGCTGTTCAGTTAGTTTGCATCTTTTGTGAATATTTTTAAGTTTAAGGGTTCATATTTCCATATTGGATCAAAAGTACAGGCAGAGTTTCTCAGATGCATCCTGAGGCTCGTATAGGGAGTGATCGTGAATTTTTTATCAATACCACTGCATCAATGGCGAGCCGATTTTTTTTCTTGGTGAGACTGTTACAAAACTATAAATAGTATGGGTTTTTTTCTTGATGCTAATTTATTGTAAAAATAAAATAATACGAATGCAGCTCTTAGCATCCTTTGTTATTCTTTCTTTTATTTATAATAATTTTGGCTCAATTCTTTCGTTCTATCATGGACATTTATTGGCTTCATGATCATGGCCAATGTGATGTAAAATTTTCTTACACTAAACTGGCGTGAAGGTACTAGCATGTTTATTTTTATTTTTTGACGTAAATATATGTTTGACGCCTACATATATAACGTGAATAACGTGATGTTCTTTACAATAAAATTGCCCTTTTTATTTTGGTTTTCACCTTCTGATTTTTAGAGGAAGGGACCTTGGTGGTTCAGAGTTCGAGCAGTAAGTGATTCCAATTCCTACTCAAATGTAGTTGTCGGGTATCAAATCATGAACCTCCCTACCAAATCTAGGTTTGATAATAAAAATTTCCCTTTGTTGACACACAAATCTTTTATTCCATTTTGAAGGCTTTGAAAATATTTAATAAAAGGGTACTTTTTTTATTATTGATAATAAAAGATTATTAATCTTTGAAGAGATAAGAGATTATTAATTAAATATTACTTTTCAATCAAACTTTTAAATTACCAGATTAAATATGGTCTTTACCTCAAAAAAAAAAGATTAAATATGGTCAAAAAATGTTTTACCACATTAAAGGATTTATGCTTTTTTTTGTCATATACAACCTCTTTTCTGAATTATTATAAGAGAGAAATGAAATATTTGAATTTATTAAAAAATTATGTATCTTATTTATATTAATGACTATGTACATCAATTTTTTAATTAATTTAAAATGAACAATCAAAAGTAGTATCTTTACATATAAGATTAATTTTTTTTTACTAAATATATGATTTTAGTACTATATAAATAAATCATAACCTATATTTACCTTCACACAATCACTAAAAATATCATTCTAAGTGATAGTAATTATCTTAGAAATGAAGCATTTTACAATAGCTATTTTCTTCATATTTTGGACATGTGCATGTCAAGCCATGACGAACACAGTGTTGGAATCATATATTGCTAGAACGAAACACGAGCAATGGTTGAAAGATTTCCAGCGTACTTATGCGGACAATGCTGAGAAGGAGAAACGATTCAAGATTTTTGCGGAGGAATTGCAATACATCGAGAACTTCAACCGTGATGGAAATGAGACTTATCATTTGGGTTTGAATCAATTTTCAGATTTAACTCATGAAGAGTTTTTGAATTCTTATAGTTGTGTCAATCTTGAAAATAAATTTCTAGATTCATCTATATTTAATTCAAGTGAAATTTCAACAATCGATTCACCAAAGGCGCCGAAAAGAAAAAGACCTCCACCACCTATTAGTTCACCAAATCCGAAAAGAAAAACATTTCAAGTGTAGATTGGCGACAGCAAAGCGCTGTCACCATTGTCAAAACTCAAGGAGATTGTGGTAATAATCGTCTCTTGTATTTATTTTTATTTCAATTAAGTCATTTATTGAACAAAATTATAATCTATAGCGAATAAATAGAGTGTTTGGAGTTTAAACCTCAATTTCTATATATAAAATGTCATGTGAGCTAAACAGCTAAACTTAGGGTATCTCTCTTGCATTTTCTTTAAATATTACATTAGTACCAAAGTACATTTTAGTTATATATACAGCCATTAACAGCAAAATATTTACCTTTCAATCTTGAATGATTAATTTCTTTGAATGAATGTATTGCATGATTGATTAATTTGTTTTAATTATAGGAAGTTGTTGGGCATTTGCGGCAACGGCAGCAGTAGAAGGCATTATGAAAATCAAATTCCCTAAGACGCCACTGACATCATTATCGGCGCAAGAGTTGATTGATTGTGATGGAGCGCTAAATGGTTGCATTGGTGGTAACTCAGGTAAAGCTATTAATTATATCGCACATAACGGAATAGCAAATCTTGTTGATTATCCGTATAGAGCTGAAAAGGATACATGTCTTAGCAAAAGAAAACAGCGAGCTTTCACAAAAATAAAGGGTTAAGTAAAAGTACTACCCGGTGTACGGAACCTTCTAGAAGCTGTGGCACAACAACCGGTTGCAGTTACAATCGCTACTGACAAAAATTTTGCAAAATACGCCGGAGGAATATTTGGTAGCGGACCATGCGGACCGAAGGAACAACTCAAATTCACCCATGCTGTTACCTTAATTGGTTACGGAGGAACAGGCCAAGATAAGTATTGGTTGATTAAGAATTCTTATGGTAACAAATGGGGTGAAAATGGATACATGAGATTGAAAAGGGAAGACAGTTCTCCACATACTATTTGTGGCATTGCCATGAAAACTTCTTTTTATCCCATTGTTGTTGACTAGCAGATGTGTTTGTTATCTTCAAAAAAGATATCTATCTAATACTGTAGTTTTCAAATTTGAATTGTAATTTTCATTTTAATTGAATAAAAAAGGTACTGATTTTGTTTGATTGCAATAGTAAAAACTATAACATTTCTTTTGACGCAATAAAATAAAATTATAACATTGAAATTTTTCTTCAACTATTCATTAAACTAAGACAATTGCATATAACTATTACAGAATTCTCTAAGATATTCTTATCCTAATTATTTAGAGATATAATCGTTAACGTTAATAAGATGTCATAGAGTTAAGGACGATACTGAATTACATGATCACTAAAGTTAATAAGATTAAGGCTAAAATGCACTTTGGCCCCTTAACTTTTACAAACTTGCGATTTTGGCCTCCTAACTTTAATAATAACAGTTTTAGCCTCTTATGTTTAACCCCTTTTGCAAAAGTTTAATTTTGACCAAGTCAACACCTATGCGTACAATCCATGTCAAAAAATTTCGGCCACATCAGCTATTTTAAAAAAAAAAAAAAAAGCAAAGAATATTTTCTAGGTTCATCTTTGTAGTATTTTCTGGGTTCCTCTAACACTCTTTCCATTCCTTCATTTTCCCTCTTAAATTTTCTTCGTGTATTTTTCTTAGTTTTTTCTGATGGGTTTTTTTCATCGTGAGTGTTTGCTGCGGTTGTGGTGCTGCAAAGGAATAATATGTCGGTGTGATGTAGAGAGTCAATGGAACGTTAGTTGTTTTTGAGTTTAAGTGGCTATTGGCATTTGGCGTACATTGGCTGCTAGTCTTGTTTCTTTGACTACATCTTCTTGCTGGATTTTGTGATTTGGAGTTGAGATTTAGGGGAAAAGAGTTTGGTAATGAATTGTTGGGGTTGTTGTATTTTAAGTTCGGAAGGGAGTAATAACTTTATTGGGTTTGATGATGAATTTCTGAGTTTGATGATGAATTTTTGGGAAAATATTAATTTACTTGGTTTTTATTTTTTTAAAAATTGTTGACGTGGTCGAAAAATCTGACATGAATTGTCCACATAGGTGTTGACTTGGTCAAAATTAAAGTTTTGCAAAAAGGGCTAAACATAAGGGGCTAAAACTGCTATTATTAAAGTAAGGAGGCCAAAATTGCAAGTTTGTGAAAGTTAGGGGGCCAAAAGTGCATTTTAGCCTAAAATCAACTTTAAACCCGACCTAAACCTTAAAATCAGTTAAAAAACGAAAAATCGGCTATAAACCCTAAAATCGGCCAAAAAACAAAAAATCTTAAAATCGACCAAAAATCATATTATCGATTATAAACCCAACCTAAATCCTAAAATCGGTCAAAAATCCGAAAATCAACTATAAACTAAAATATTAGCTGAAAACCCGAAAATCGGTCGAAAATCCTAAAATCGACCAAATATCCTAAATTTGACTAAATATCGTAAAATCAACTATAAACCCGACTCAAACCCTAAAATCGGTCAAAAACACATAAATCGGCTATAAACCCTAAAATCGGTTGAAAACCTGAAAATTGGTCGAAAATCATAAAATCGACCAAATATCCTAAAATCAACTATAAATCCGACCTAAACTTTAAAATCGGTCAAAAAACAGAAAATCGGTTATAAACCCTAAAATCGGCAAAAAAAAAAGTAAAATCAATCGAAAAATCCTAAAATCGACCAAAAATTAATAATCCCCACGTAAACCAAAAACTCGAGATTTTGTTCTCGAAATCGAAAAAATCGAGAATTTTTTTTCCAAATATCAGAACAATCTATAAATATTCTTTTCATGAAATCAAAAAATTTCGAATTTTTTTTATCAAAATAAAAAAAATTGAGAACTTTAATTTTTTACTATAAAAAATGGAAAAATGAATTATTTTGTCGTTCTTTACTTTATCCAAATAAAGAATTTTGAATTGAAGAGAATTCAAATGTAAACAAAGAATTTTTGAAATGAAGTGAATTCAAATTGAGGTATTTGAATTTCATGGAATCTCTAAATCCTTTGGATTTTGAACTTCTCCATCCAAACACACTCTAAACCATAACTTTTTTTTAATTAATTGATTACCTTAGTGGTTTTTCAAGGTTGGGAAGGCTTCAATTAGTTCCTTCGTGGTCGGATGAGGCGGAGAACGGCGTAGCAGTGGCGGGCAGTAGTGGAGAAAGGTTTTTGTTTTCGCTTTCACAACAGACTGTGGACAGAAATAGTGGGGAAGAGATAAGAAGGAAGGAGACGGGGTTGGGGCGACGTGAGGTATAACATTTGACTAATGTTATTTTTTCTTCCCAAAATAAGTGTTATTGTTGATCATTTTATATTATTCATAGAAACTACTTTAACCCTATTAGCACATGTAAGATGTTGTTTGATTTGTCTCGTTGAGTATTTTTAAGGTATACAATTTTTATAAATTTTAAAGATAAATAATTGAAAATATTAACGATTAAAATTATATGTTGGTAAACTTAAACTGATCAACTGGTACAAATTGAAATGGTCCATCATTAATGTAATCCAATTTTATTCAAAAATTAGACATGCAAAGCGGGTTGCCCACCTCATTTAGCCCCCCGTTTAAGCCTGCCTTTAAACGGATTAGGGCGGGGCGGACTTACCCTAGCCATGTGATTCCATATTCAAGCAGGTAATACATTAGTTTGATGTAGGTGCCATTTCAATGTAAAAAGAAGGCTAAGGTAATGAATGCGCATTAGATTACTATGTTTACAAGTTGAGGAATGCTCTGAAGAATAATATAATGATGTTAAGTTGAAGCTCTCTTCTCAAAAAAACTAACAAGATAAATCGTGCAATTAAAGTGACTACAAATTTAATTGATAACAAAGACCAGCAGAATAATTAGAAGTTCAGGTTCTCAACGATCATCTGAAGGAGCTCGAAAGTATGTTGAAACTTGAAAGACCTTGAAAGTAATGTTTTCCTTTCAATTTGATTTTTTCATGCATTGGTGCCATTTTTTTTTTTGGGGGAATTGTAAGAGGGCTAAAACCCGTAAGGGTGGGATTCTATTAATTTCATTTTTGTGTATTTTTAATTGCTAGGTACAAGCAGTTAAGAATATGCACGTTCAATCATGACAAATCAAATTTCTTTCAAATGATGTGTATTTAAACATGAGAAATGATCATAAATGACTTTTAACCGCTATGTTAAACATGTGGTTTTATCTATTCAAAGGTAATGTAACTGTAAAAGTGAGCTTTTTTTCTTTAACAAATGAATATTCATGAAAGAAGAAATAATAGAAGATGAAATTGACTGCATGATAAAACTACACACATCTCTCTTTACTACTATCGACATTTAATACTTATTTGATTTTTTTGACCTCAATTTACTACTTATTTGATTGTTGATTTTTAATCTTACTCATTTTCCTATCTATTAAAAAGAAAATTGAGTATAGATTAGAGTGATGTCAAAATTTGTGGTGTCAATATTTGGATGATAATATCTATGGCTTCAATGAGAGGTTTATGGATTGATGGATGAATCAATAAACTGATAATATGTATCAAACAATCGGGCACGGAACGTGCCCTTTGGGCCGCTAGTATTTATAACATGCATATAGTTCTATATTTACCATGATCCCATCTTAATTTGTCTCATGGAGCTGTTTTGGATTATGATACTTGTGTTGAATTGATGACAAATTAAATATTTCAGATGCAGATCTGCTAAGGAAGATTTGTCAGTCATTTTCACTTGTGAAGCATGTCTCAATTAATATACCATCATTCAAACAATATTTATTTTGCATATTTCCCTTTCCTTTGATAGGCTAAACCCGACATTCCATATTGAATATCAAAACAATTTGAAATTATTATCCAAATTTAGATGCCCTCTTCATTTATAGTTTATGACCATACTTTTATTTTTGTTTCATATTATTTCTTAAGACAAACCAAAATTTAATGGTGAAGTACTCAGTAGTATTTAATACAAGGTCGTGGATCATGTGAAATGTGGCAGATACGGATCTTGTTGCACATTTAATATGAACCCTTTGAATCTTGATGCTTATATATAATGAAACTTTAAGCTACATTGAGTTGAGTCCAAAAACAAGAAGAAAGAAACACTGCTAGAGTTTGTATAGTTCCTACAAATATGAGCAATTACTCACTTGGAGCCCACAAATCTTTGTTAGTTGTGATTTTCTTCACGGTATTTTCTATTGGTTGGAGCCTTAGGGTGATCCCAATTCATGGTAAGTTAAATGTATTACAATTAACATTGCTTTTCTCATAGTTACCTCATGCATATAAGTGTTCTAGCTTAATTTTTGAAGAGTACAACAACACTTCAAATTGAAGATATATTTAGTGTCGAACACGTGTCAAGTGGTATTATTGACCGAGTATTAATTTGACATGTTATTTTTTATTCTCATTTTCTAGGTAAGTTGATGGGCTTGCAAAATGAGAAAGCATTCATCAGAGACAAAAAGGTATGACAGTTAGTTTCAATTCAACATTGTATGGTAGCTCATACTTTCACTTGTGTCAAGGAAGTAATGAGATTAATTTTTGTTTACAAATTAAATATGTGATTTTTATAGGAA
Organism: Trifolium dubium; assembly: GCA_951804385.1. Lineage (NCBI taxonomy): Eukaryota > Viridiplantae > Streptophyta > Magnoliopsida > Fabales > Fabaceae > Trifolium > Trifolium dubium. Next base: position 28,605,724 of record OX638070.1, on the reverse strand, counting down.
GAAGCAAAAGAAGACAACCCTGGAATGAAACTCTACCCTACCGGTTCGACCATACCGGATTGTTCCCATGCATGTGGACCATGTTCACCGTGCAAGCGGGTCATGGTGGGTTTCAACAAGTGCTCAATGGCAGAATCGTGCCCTATCGTTTATCGATGCATTTGTAAAGGCAAATACTACCATGTTCCCTCAAATTGATCGATGGTTATCATTTTTATTAGTTTTGCTAGAAGTTTAGGATCATTGTTGTAATTCTTAAGAAAGTGATGATGATTGATGAGGTTTGGATATTTTTACCATTTGGAGTTGGAATTATTAGATTGGTAGGGCATTATTGAAAAAAGGAAAACTTTATATCATGATTCCATCTTTTGTTGCTTTGTTTAATTGTGTGTCTTGACTTGATCCTATCATTAAATAACTCAAAAATAAAAGCAAGTCCATCATTTAATAACTAATATGATTGAACAAATAATTCTTACATGAACTTGAAAATAGTTGAGAATCTCCAAGTTTACCATTTATATCACCTTACAAATTTTTAATTTGTGAGGTTTAGTTTTTTTTTTTTACTCAATTTGTGAGGTTTAGTTAAACTCGATTCAATTTAAATTTTAAAATAAGTCAAAGTTTCTTTTAGCTCCAACAAGCTAGTTAGATATTTTTTTCGTCTCAAAATATAAGAGAAAAAACTTTTTTTTGTCCAAAAATATAAGAGAAATAAGACAAACATTTATCTTTTCAAGAAAAATTTATTTTCTCTATTATCTTTTTCATAACCAACAACCAATAAAAATTGTTTTTACATCTTTTCATGCAACTTTCTTTAAAGAAAATATTAAATAACACACTTCTAATCATTATATTTTTTATTGATAAATGTGATTTTTTTTCTCATATAATATGGATCAGAAGGAGTATAATATTTATATTCTTTAAATATTTTAAATGAATATTTTTAACATAACAAATATATTGCGTCAAAAAAAAATTATTCAATACATCTATTAAATTTAAAAGAATTGAATATATCATATTCTTTAACTCAAGAACAAAAATTTACCTAAAAAAAGTAAATAATCTGAAATTGACATCCTTTGCATATTTTTAAAAATGTTCAAATTAACAAATATCCAACATTTTTTTGGTTAAAAATAAAATATCAAACATTAATTTATGAATCAATGTTATTTAAAAAATTCAAAAAAAATTATCAAAGTTGTTATAGCAACAAAAATGAATTTTATGTTATGCACAAAAAATAAAAAATAAAAACAAGAAAATGTTATAACCTCTCTAGGTCCAAGCCGCCAGGCATATACGCAAGCCCAAATAAAAGAACCCATTCATGCCTTTTTTTAGAATTATACGATATTTCAATTTAAAGAACTATATTGTATCTGTAATTAGTTGATACTATGTCACAACTACTCTAATGTCAATCAAAATATATTCTTTAACAGTGGTTAAAGAACACGCGAGACATGTTAGGGGTGCGAAAAGAAGTTTTCAAATGTTATAACCTCTATAGGTCCAGGCCAGGCGCAGGCCCAAATAAAAGAACCCATGCCAATATATAACGGCTATATCTATCGATGATGCCAAACTATAAATAGCCGTTGCAGTTTCCCAATTCGACTCGCGCTCAATCTTACAAAACCCTAATTCCCAATTCCTCTATCAACATCTCTCTCTCTATTACAATATCCTAATAACACTCTTCAGTTTAATTTTCATCTTGTCTAATTCATTTGTTTTTTCGCAGGGTTTCAATTTTGATTTTTATTTCTTTTAAATATTTCAATTTTTTATTATTATATTTTGTGTATTGTTTTTTTCTTCTAACAATGTATTCAGGATCTTTGAGTTCTCCCGCCATCAAAGCCGGATCGCGCTGTCCTCTTCAGGAACAATTTCTTCACAGAAAGAATTCCCGAGATAATGTAATAACTTTTTTCCTTTCTGCAAATCACAATTAGGGTTTTAATTATCAAATTTAGGATTTTGTCAGTAATTGGATATCACAATTAGGGTTTGTATATCGAGATTTTAATAATCAAATTGGGGTTTAATGTGAATAGATTTTGAAATTATACATTGTAAACTGATAATTTTTCTGAATTTGTTTATAAAAATCAAGTTTTTGACCCTTTGATTTGTTTGTCACCAGTTGGACAGATTCATACCGAATAGATCGGCAATGGACTTCGATTATGCTCACTACATGCTGACAGAAGGGGCTAAAGGTAAGGAAAACCCAGTTGTGTGCTCCCCTTCCAGAGAAGCTTATAGGAAGCTACTTGCAGAATCCTTAAACATGAACCGGACCAGAATTCTAGCTTTCAAGAACAAGCCACCTACGCCGGTTGATTTGATCCCTCATCAGATTACTTCATCAACTCATCAACAAGATCGAAATGCCAAGCCCAGGCGAATTATTCCTCAGGTGAATTACTTAAATCTGATTGATATTCCACATGTTTTTGAAATTCAACTGGGTCTGAATTTGTTTTCTTAATTCTTAGTTAGTTTGATTGGTGTGAAACCACAATATTATGCAATTTTGTGCTAACTGATCTGTTGGTTTCAGACTTCCGAGAGGACATTGGATGCTCCGGATCTTGTGGACGACTATTACCTCAATTTATTGGATTGGGGAAGTGCCAATGTTCTTGCAATAGCACTTGGAAACACTGTGTATTTGTGGGATGCATCAAACGGTTCCACTTCAGAACTCGTTACCGTTGATGACGAAAATGGCCCTATTACATCCGTAAGCTGGGCTCCTGATGGGCGTCATATTGCTGTTGGTTTGAACAATTCTGAAGTTCAGCTATGGGATACAGCTTCAGACAAACAGGTTTGTATGCTTATCTATATTACCCTTCAAAAATTATACCATTATAGATCCTGCTATTATACAGTTATATTAATGTTATTATTCTTGTTATGTTTTATGTAGTTGAGAACTTTAAGAGGCGGCCATAGGCAGCGAGTTGGGTCTTTGGCATGGAACAATCACATACTAACAACCGGAGGAATGGATGGTAGAATTCACAATAATGATGTAAGAATTAGATCATCCGTTGTTGAAACATACAGAGGACACGAGCAAGAAGTTTGTGGGTTGAAATGGTCAGCTTCTGGTCAACAATTAGCGAGTGGAGGGAATGATAATCTACTTTATATCTGGGATAGAGGTACAGCATCTTCTAGTTCCCCAACACAGTGGCTTCACAGGCTTGAAGATCATACATCTGCAGTAAAGGCACTTGCTTGGTGTCCATTCCAAGGGAATTTGCTAGCTACTGGTGGAGGCAGTGGCGATCAAAGCATCAAGTTTTGGAATACTCACACAGGTGCATGTTTGAACTCAGTTGACACCGGGTCTCAGGTATGTTCCCTGCTGTGGAACAAGAATGAGAGAGAGTTACTCAGCTCTCATGGTTTTATACAGAATCAGCTAACACTCTGGAAATATCCTTCAATGGTGAAGATGGGAGAGCTCAATGGTCACACTTCAAGAGTTCTTTATATGGCGCAGAGCCCGGATGGTTGCACAGTGGCAACAGCAGCTGCGGATGAAACATTGAGGTTGTGGAATGCTTTTGGCACTCCAGAAGTATTCACCAAAGCTGCACCAAAAGCAAGAGCATTGCCATTTTCACATATTCGTATTCGATAAGTAGCAATATTTGAAACAGTTTTTGAAAACCAAGTTACTTTTTCTGGTTGAATACCTCTACATCACAGTCTATTGTATATCAAAACATAAACATAGTGGAATAGCTGAGGCAAATGCATTTAGGAGGATTGTTGCTTTTTTGAGACTAGAATGTACATTGTAACAATATATTATAGTGGAAAACAACACTTGATTTTCCCGTGGAGTTAGTCACACACCACTCGTGACGAACCACGTATATCGGTCTTCTTGCTTTTTTGTTTTTGCTTGCTGGTTTTTGAACTACTATTTAATATTTATCAATTAGATCTAATGGCAATCGTTAAAAATATGGAATAAACTATCAGTTAGAACTTTAAGTAAATAAAAATGTAAGAAAATAAACTCTCAATTAAGAGTTAAGTAAATAAAAATGATAGGTAGTTTTTGATAAACTCTCAATTATATGAAATCTATTGTTTTTGATAAAAATTTCCATAACATGTAAGCTTAATAAACAAGTAAGCATTAATAACATTTTACAAACATTGTACAAACATTAAGCATTAATAACATGTAAGGTTTAATTAGAGTTGTGATCTCCTCTTCAGCTCTTCTTATAGCAAAAGAAACAAACAAACACACATTGAGGGACCCCTGGGACGAAACGTCATATAAATCAGGGACTTTCATTTTCTAGCTATCACTATTGAATTAATAACATGTAAATTAATTAGAATGTTGATCTATTTAGCAAATGAAAATATTTGATATGAAAGATATTGCAGGGACCACTTTGGGATGGTTGAGACCAATGTCAAACATATGATAGCAGTAAGAATATCAAAGGCTATTTCTAGCAAATATTGATCTCCTCTATCTCATGTGTCAAAATCAATTATTAATAATTCTTAACGTTTTGTTAATACTAATAAACAATTAAAAAACATAGTAAAAATTACATGTGACATGGCTTCACAAATGTTATATAAAAAGGCCCCTAATTAGAACTTCCAATATCATTTTCCTAATTAGATACACAAAGTTGTGTTTTCCTAAGATATATGAAAATGAAGAGTGTTGCTGTCTTGCTGTGATTACTTTGGCTATCTTAATTGCAATATACAGTACTTCAATGGTTGTTATCTAAACATAAATACACTTTTTCTTTCTTAGTTTTAATATTCAATCCTTTTAAAATATGTGTGCTCACTCTTTGTTTTTTTTACAGTGAACAATATGTGCTACTATTTGATGGTCCAGCTGCCGATTTAGAAGTTTCTCTCCATCATGAGATGAACAACACATCTCAAGATACATGTGGTCAGTTTGTACACAACTCATATATGGATTTATTTTTAATTCTAAGCAACACTTTTGATTGATAAATGCTCAAATACATAGTTTTTTGTGACAAGATTTAAATATATAGTTTTCTTTTTTGACAAAGTTTAAATTTTTAGTTGAAAACTCCTAGTTATGAAAAATATTCACTTCTGTTCAAATTAATAAAGTAGAAAACTTTCTATCTTTTCTCTATTTTTCTCATCCTCTCCAAAGTTTTTCTCTTTCTTTCTAGCTCTTAAACAAGTCTAAATCTATTTTATTTTCTTTTACAAAAAGCCTCAATCTTTTCTAGATCTAGTTAATCGTTTGAAGTGTTTTTCGAACATTTTAGTGAGCACTTAACATTATGTGATTATAATTGAAAAGTTTTAAATATTGATCAACTCATATTTTCTTTTTTGATCTACTCATATTTTAGTATGTTTGATTTTATAGTGAGAACTTTCTAAATATTATAAAATGTAAATATTGTAATATGTGGTTCTGTTTGTGTCTTGTTTTAGTGCATGAATGCTCTTTAATTTTGGTTTTCTAGTCTCCATTGTCTTTTTGAGTGCAAAATGCAAATACTTATTTTTTATTGAATTTAATTTACAGGTGGAAAGGTTGTTCCTTCATTTGGTTGTGCAAAGTTTATGATCCCATAATATGAAGATTTGATTACACCATAGTTTAATGCAAGTGAAGTTGAAGATGACATTCCAGATCTTGTGAATGGATAAGCTGTATGTATCCTTAACTGGTTGCTTTGCCACAGCTTGACGGAGACTATTTTCAGTGGAACGCACTCTTTCATAGTGGGTTATTGCATTGCTCCCACATAGAGTTGGTTGATTGTGACAAAGGAAGCAAGGGCTGTAAAACTGGATTTTTAAATATGTAATCGAAAAGAAGGGCTTAGTTAAGGATACAACTTATTCATTCACAGGATCTCAAAGAAGAACTTGTCGTAGTACTCATATGACAATACGTAGCGATGCAATAACCCACTATGAAAGAGTGCGTTCGACTGAAAATAGTCTCCGTTAAGCTATGGCAAAGCAACCGGTTGCGGCTGCAGTGGTGGAAATAACAAAGCATTTAATGACTATGTGGGAGGGGTACAATATTACTTCCTTAAGAGACTATGTACTGAATATGATATGTCCTTATGTACAGAATATTCGTCATATATATGGCTTGAGATCATATATTACAGTATTACGATTATCAAAAAAATAAAATATATTACAGTATTACTTGAAATGACATTAGGTACAATATTACTTCTACTTGTTCATTCATGTTATTAGTAAAAAAATGTTAACATTCTATATATTTGATTATATGATTTTAAGTTAGTAATCTATATATTTGAGAATTTTTTTTAGAATAATGCAACTGTGAATTGGAAAATGAATGAAGGCGTTGAAGCATGGAGAGTAAGCACTAGACGGAGAATAGTAGTAAGGTTTGAATTATGCAATGAGACAGACCTTGGAGTTCTGGCATTTGAGTTCGATTTAGACGATATAATGGATTTTCCCAGTTCAATGTGCTAGAAATTGTGCAGATCGAGAATCAAATTATATAATAATGCAATTTTTTATATTTATAGAAAATGGAAAATATAAAAGTAAACCGGTTCTTCAAATTGTTTTACTTTTTTAAATTTGATATCTGATCCAAAGATTGATTAATCTAAAAGGTCCAATTTTATTGTCCACTTGCAGGGACTTCATTTAAAGCTAAAGTTGTACTCTGTACAGACTAGTCCACCAAAATTTGCAACAAAAGAATCGAACCTAAGACACGAGAACATACCAATGTCCAAAACCAACACTATAGGGTCCCACCATCATTAAATATTTTTAAAAAGAATTCAAACTTGTTTGGGTCTATATCTCTCCAAATGATATTTACGATTTTTTTAAAAAATTATGAAGAATCAAACTCGTCAACACCACTTGATCAACTCATCAACTCAAGTGAACCAAATATTTTTTAGCACTAAATATTTCTCTAGGTAATTCTTGCACCATCTCCATGTCAGATTCATATATTTGATCTTTGGTCATTTGCATCTATGAATTCCTCATTTTTTTATATTCATTTCCTCATACTTTTTGACTAAAAAAGGAGTTCCATGTGAGGGTGTAAGAATAAAATTTGGGGTTATGGGAGTATTTAGTTTGGCCCAACGTCATTTGCTTTCCTCTTTGTTCATAATTAATGGGCTTTTAGAAATGTGCCTAAATAATTTTTCCAATTTCATTCTTTGCACTTTTCATCCTTTTTTTTTTTTTCAAGACTTTCTTCCATCCTTTTTTTACTAATATTACGTTTGCAGCTTTGCCTTTATTTCCTTGCATATTTTCTGCTTTGAAATTATTCTTGTCTTCTTTAGAAATCTCAATGAATATCTCATATAGTTGTTCTTTATTTCCTTCCTCAAATATCTTCAACATTTAATTAGGTTAAATGTATTTTAATAGTATATGATTTTATTTCAAAATAGTCTCTGTATCGTTCAAACTTTTTTGCCGTTGGTGTCTGCCGTCCAATTCCGTCTAAGTGGCAAATATTTTGTCAACTAGCCATGATGACATGGCATGCTGACCGAATTAATAAGGGACCAAAACCAAAAAAATTGTACATTACAAAGGATCAAATCCAAAATTTTGTAACATGTTGAGAAAAGGGTCTTACGCAACGTTTTTTTACATGTTGCAATAATTGCAACAATTACAAAACGTTCCCTAATCATGTTACAATGAGAACACTCTTAAGCAACTATTTTCAAAAAATATTCTAAAAGTGAAATTCGTGCTACGATCTGGACACTCTTAGGCAATGCTTTTTTCACATATATTATGATCCAAACACAAATTACATTACTACAAAAGTTGTTAATAAAATTTTCAAACATTATCTAAAATACAAATAGTAGACACAATGTCTAACCACAATAAGCTAAGTTTGCTATTTACACCACAAGAGATAAATAATAATTGTGTTTTGACAAATTATTAGTAAAGAAAAATGGTTAATATAAATAAATTTATAAAAATTAAATGTACCGGTTACATTTTAACGTGTATAAAATTTAAAAATTTATCGTGAAATTTAAAATTTATATTATATAAATAATTTTAAAATTTATTGTTAATTGTTTGTTCTTTGTTATTTTAATCTTGCTTTCAAGAGACAAAATGATTTAATCGAATAATTTACAAGTGTCTAAAATACCAAAATACATTCTTTTTTTCATCAAACATGAATAAAATGAAAAATTATTCAATACTATAAAAGTTTGTGCTGTGCTATTTTATCTTGTGTTGTGCTGTTTTCCAGTATTGATTCTTTAACAGATCAAACACATACATTTTATGAAGAAATAAAACTTATTACTTTATTCATTAAAAAATAAATGTCGATCAAAGTTTTTACATATTCATTAAGAAACAATCATAATGTGACAAAATGAAATTAAAGATAAATAACATACTCATGTCTCAGTAGTTGTTGATCAAAGTTGATATGTAAATCTAAAGCAAATGAACATTACAAGAAGACGGTAAAGCAAACAAACACCGCTAACGAAGATGGGATATCAAGCGAATACCACACAAAGACAGGAAATCAAACAACGTCAGGCGAAACGACAAAATCGTAAAATAAAACAAGAAACTTCTAATGTATGTAAAAACCACTTATTTAAATTAAAGCAAATAGAAGAAGAAGAAAATAAGATGATGAAAGGTGATTCCAGGAATGACTCAAAACCATCCAATTTTTTAAAGTAAAATGACTCGTCGTTTTTTATATGTAATTTTTTTTTTTGCCGAATATGTAATTATATTTACGAACCTATTGTAGTTATATTTTAAAAAAAATTTGACGAAATATTTTAAAATATATTGTATTCTTAATTTACTAGAGGGTGAATTGAAAGCATAAATCACTATATTTTATTCACTCTGATACTTTTTATAAGAAATTCATTTTTCAAACTTATAAAATAATTGATGTATATAGTATATAGTATCAATTAGATATATTAATTATTTAATAAATTTAAAATTTATTTGATGTATTGTCTTATATGTTAATGATCTAAATAAAGAAATATCTGCATTGATTTCCGTGTATTTGCTTTAATTTTTAAACTTTTCATGTTTTCTATGCATAAAGTTTTAGAGAATAATTCTAATTTTAGATTTTTAACTTGTGCCCTTAGGGCACATGTTAACATGACCCTTAGAAAAAATATATCATCGTCGAAAATAATTCATACAAATTTTAAACAATATTTTTACCAAATAATTTTTTGTGGTGGTGTTTTACCAAATAAACTAAACTGAAGATAGTTGATTCAGTTTTTTTTTATTATTTAAATTGATTCAACTTTTTTTGACGAGGGTTAAATTAATATATTAGTAACCTTTTTTTAATAAAAAAATAAGTTTTTATTTATTTTTTTATTCAAAAATTAAGAAATTATTATTAGTGGGGTCATGAACAAATTGATGGAAATCCTTGTCACAAAGTGTGGATGGTCTCTTTGGCGTGAATCATCAAAACAAGCAAGTGGGTCGGTGGCCTGTCCTTTGTACGGATGTACGGCATTACGAAACTTTTGATAACTCCGTCGCACCAATCTCGGTCCCACCCACCATTTACTTCCACGCGTTTATCATTCGCGTTCTTACACGCGCTATTTCGTTAGCCGGTCGTAAGCAATTTTCCATTTGGCACTCACAAGTCACATTTCAATATCTTCTTTACTTGGAGTTGGAATTATTAATTTATTAATAATTCAATTATTTTTTACTACAATATTAATAATTCAATTATTTTTCTTATAATATTCTGATTATGATTTATATACTTTGTTTATGATTTCTTCCACTTGTGGAAATTTCTTAACATTGATTATCCTGTAGTTTGAATATTGACCAATATTTTCTTGTTTGAACAATGGAATTTAATATTTTAGAGCCAAACTGAAAATATCCCAGGATTAAATACACTTATTACGAGTAATAAAAAGTAAAACATGAAAATTGAAACTATATATAAAATCAAATTTTATTGTTTATTGCTTATTTAAAGAAGGATAAAAGCCAATTTTTGATAAAATAATGTCACAAGAATATTTATGTTTACGAATCTGCAATTTTGATGTAAAGCTAAGTGATATATTTAGATAGAGAAAAGTCAGAGCGCATTTTATGTTTACTATACACTAAAAAAAATCTTATTTTAATAACATGCATGGTCAACACACAAAAGATCCTTTTGACTCATACATAGACTCAATCAATCCACAATTGCCACGTCAAATTTTATATCATTAATGGCCATAAGAATGAAAAAAAGTTTCTACCAAAACAAAAAAGAAAGAAAAGAAGTACTAATTCGCTAATAAAACTAGATTTGGAGTCACAAATCAATGTTGAAGCGTTAATGTAGAAAGAAAGAAAAGGTGTGTAATAAAAAAAAGAAGCGTTAACCAATGGTTTTTTCCTTTATAATAATGTTAGATTATTGCTCGCATGAAATAATAAAAGAATGTTATATTTGACAACTTATAGCCTTAACACGTAAAAAAAACATTGTTTTTTGCTTTTTTGTTTTTTAGGCAATTTTTTTTCTGCTATTGTCTCTTATTTAGAAACAAAGGGAGTACATTACATATTTGATATATGAGTATCTCATTAATCAATTAGTTTTCATCTCAGCCAAATATAAAATAAATTAAATTTCAAGGAAACAAAATTCCGCTTCATTTGCTTAAATAAAATAAATCAATTTCATGAAATATGTTAGAAAACTATGGTGTCAAAAAAAGAAGGTACATGTATTTATTTTGTGGCATGGTCATAAACAAATTAGATATAAGAAGTACTGGGCCGGAGCCCACAGAAAAGTGGAAGGTTTATATGGTAGGACAACATACCGATACGCGTGGCCATATGAGTTTCTTTTGAGCAGACATGGATAATAATATGTAAAGATAGAAAGACACCTTAAGTTATAGGGCAATCAACAAAACGTCCATAAACATGTGCCCTTAACGACTAATAAATCTGAAAGCAACAACTCATGTCAACACTTCCTCACCCTTTATCTTTTTGGAAATGTGTTTATCCGCAGTTGTCACACATTCATACATTTGTTGCAAGTTATATTTAGTTTAAATAATCAATTGGTCTTTGTAAATTCGGATTTTTTTTTGCAATCTTGCAATGTATTGAACATCAACACATACCTAATGACTTGGCATCTAAAAATGCCCCTATGTTTTGTACGAGTATTTAAATATTAATTAAAAAATACATGTTAGTTGAGAATTCAAGTTTTTTTACTACTACTTTATGGCCCAAAATATAGATTTGTTTTATGGACCACCAAAATCTTATTAGATATGGTTATCAATGTGACCCATGGAGCAAGCTTGTTAGATTTAGAGTATTCTCTATTTAACATTTTTTTAGATAAAATTCTACGTAGAATAATATTTTATCATATTTTACTTATTTATCGGACAAAACTTAGAAATACTAGAGTTTCTGATCTCTTGAGAATCATATGGTTAAAAAAAAGACAAATAATGTCCAAGCCTTAACAAAAGAGACTTTATATTTGTAATCATATTCAAATTAAAGTGCTTAATAGAAAAAAGGCAATGGAAAATCCTAAAAGTTGAAAGAAGCCAAAATCCTTGCTAAGCACGAAGTCACACCGCACAAACGTGTGCAATTGGGAAGATGTCCATGATATAAAAGGAACAAGAAGTGTATCTTCCATATTTGATATTAATCCCAAATTTACTATTTGTAAAGCTTGTGATACCATTTCTATTGATGTTTTCCTACCTTTATCTTGTAGATGCTGAGTTTGATATTAACTTTCTTTTTTTGTTCGTTTTTTCTTTTTTGGTTTTCATCATCGTAATGTGGTTTCTAAGAGAAGAGGATCATAGTAGTTCTAGAGTTTGGAGTGAATTTTAATATTAAGTGGTTTTAATTCTCATTTCAGATGCAGTTGAGGAGGATGAAACTATGATCTATTTGTCAAATTTAGCGCTAATAATTATTGAACCAACCAATATTTAATTTTTTTTGTTCACTTTTTTTGGGTAGTTCGTTTTGTTTTAACCATATATTAAGATGTTTCGTAATTTAGAGTTTAATTTAGAAAAAGTATTAAAATCTCAATAAGTATATATCAATTGAGTAAATTGTGCAAAAATCACGATAACATAAATATATTTTATGTATTGAATAAAGATCACGATAATTGTTCCGTGAGCTAGCTCAATTGGTAGAACATTTTATTATATAAGCAGAGGTGGATGTTCTAATCCCGATTATTCCGAAATTTTTAGCCATTAGATTATTTGATTGAAAAAAAACAAGATCACAATAACTATAATTAACGATTGATTTGAAGAAGTTAATAAATCTCTAAAGAAGAAGAATCAGAAAGATCTCAAGTTTGAATTTTTAAAAGAACAATTTTGTATTAGAATTTTAATTAGTTTCTGAATATTGCTTCCCAAAAAAACTTAATATTTATTTATTTTGATAAATGTTAACATAAGTCATTCTCTCTAATTTTAAATCATTGTGAAATATTTTTATTTTTTTTTGTTTTGAACCGGGTATCCTCTCGCGCAATTGTAGAGACTAATATCTTGAATTGAGTAGGATCACAATGGGCAGCAAAGCTCTCCCTCAAGATAGAAATATTTTTATTCAAGTATATATAATCTTGATATTCATGAAAATGCATTTTTATAAGAAAATAAAAATCCATTTAAAATCATGAGCTTATTACAAGTTAAGTTTACATGATTCGTGTCATAGTATTGAGTGATTCAAATCATAACAATTAAGTAATTAAGTGAGGGGCAACCCTCATCTTACAAGTCAGTTTTATGAAGTTGAATTAGGCCCAACATTTAATTCTAAGAATAACATTTAAAATTTTAAATCAAAATTTTCCAAAAAACCTTATAAGAATCATCATAAGTTCGTATCATTATTTTTTTGAGTTCAAAATTTTTTTAACAACGTACCAAAAAAAATTTAAATTTTTTTTAACAAACAACTTTTACTTTATTTGTAAAGCTCTTTTTATTATTATTAAGCTTAAAACAACTTTTACTCTTAAAAAAAGTTGGGCCAAAACAGGCACTGATTATTAGTTGTTTTGGTATTTTCATTGGTCTTCCGCTTACATACAATGTCTTTGTATTATTGTTTTTTTTTTCTGTCTCCGTTTGTCTTGTGCAGGAAGTTGATTTTTACTAATAATATTTACCGTTCTTTACTTCACGATTTTCAGTTGCAGGAGCAGGTGGCAGATGTTTGGCGGTGGCGTTTTGATCCAGAGAGTGGGTACACCGTCAGTGGAGTTTATCAGTTATTGACTTCTCAGGATGTGGAGGCCTTCAACGCTACAGCCGACCTTATATGGCATCGACATGTTCCTTTGAAGGTATCCATTCTTGCTTGGAGACTTTTACGAGATAGGTTACCGACGAAGACTAATTTGGTTCGTCGAGGCATTCTTTCATCGAAACTTCATCTTTGTGTTTCTGGATGCGGTGCATTGAGTCAACTCATCATTTGTTCTTTACATGCGGATTATTTGGTTCCTTGTGGTCGCTGATCAGATCTTGGATTGGTTTCGCGATGGTAGACCCCCGACTTCATCAGCTCATCTTTCTTAGTTTACTTTTGCAGTAGGTGGCAGTCAGGCTCGGAGATCCTTTAAGCAGCTCATTTGGCTTGTTTGTGTCTGGGTTATTTGGACAGAGCGCAATCAGCGCCTGTTCAAAGATTCGGCACAATCAGTTCTTCATTTATTGGACTTCATCAAGCGGCATTCTTTTTGGTGGTTGAGGACTCAGTATCCAGGGATTGGGGTTAACCTACATAGTTGGTGGGTGAACCATTTATTATGTTTGGGCTTTTGATTGTTGTATCTTTTATCTCTTGATTCCTGATGTAAATTTTGCACCGCTTTGTTAACCTGTTTCTAGCACACCTTGTGCTGGGGATTGACTTCTTTGGTTATCTATATATCTCATTTTAGCTTGTTCAAAAAAATAATATTTGCCGTTTAAAAAAATCTAATTATTAGTTGTTATTAATTGAGAAAATGAGAGAGAGAAAAAAAAATTAAAGAACCACTAGTGTATTTCAATTAGAGAAAAAAAAAGTTAAAATATTCTTAAAAGTAGTTTTATCCTTTATAATTTAGAAGAAAAAAAGTCTTTCTTACGCCCTCTATCCTAAATTAAAGGAAAAAGGCTCTTTTTTTATACTAAGAGAAAAAATACTTTCAATTTTTTTTACTTATTATAATAAAATTATATTCAAATTATATTTGATTTTATCTGTCTCTTTCTCACTCTTTTTCTCAATAAGTAACAACTAATAAAAATTATAGGCAAAAATACACTAGTGGTTTTTTAACACTAAGTTACTTTATCTTGATTTTGTATCAAATTTATCGTTTATCTTATTTATTTGTAACACTTTAAACAATTGAAATATGAAAGAAATGGATCCGTTCTTGTAATTTTGGTATGACCGTTTTTATTTTTAATCTAATGATTGATAGACTGTAAAAAAAATATTACCTCCATTCTTTTTATTTGTCGCTTTAGAAAAACAAAAAAATAAATAAATTAGAAATGTGTATTTTTGCATTTATCTTCCTATTATATCTTTTTTTTGGAATATATATCCTAATTTTAATGTACCAATAAATTCTTATTTTTTTGCACACACAATTTCTTTTTCCAAAAAAATTAAAACTACAAAAAAAATTGTAACAAATTTTATTTAAAAAAACAAACAACCTTTGTAACAAAAAAAATTAAGAAGGAAGGTATAATGGACAAAATATAATCTAAATTGTCAAAACGACAAATAAATAAAAACAAATATTTTTTTCAAAAACAATAAATAAAAACTGTACCAAAAAAATAAAACGGAGGAATTATAAGTTATATAGAAGAGAGAATAAAATAGGCCCATGATATTATAAAAAATATTATTAAAAAAACAGTCAAATGGTTAAAGTTAATGTAAAATGAATAATGTGAAAGAAAAAATTAGAGAGAATTTAAATCGTGAATCCATATCCCCATCCCACTATTGTGAATTGTCCATCTAAATCTCGTGTAAACATCTAGAGTCGACTCAAGACATTTACAAAAAGCCAAATACAAAAATACAGAACACAAAGCAAACAACTAATTCAACACCATACAATAAAGTTAGAACAAATAGCTACTATTAAAACATAAATAAATTAAGGACATTTAATAAAAAAATATTTATTTACTTTTTTTTGGTACAAAAAATATTTATTTTCAATAAAAAAAGAAAGTGAAAATCAAATTTAGTAAATAAAATTAAAAAAAATCAAATCTAAAAGCCATAATTAAATCGTGAACACAATTTAGTTAGTAGTAAGGATAGTTCTTATTTAAAAAAAAAAAGTAGTAAGGGTAGTTAAATTCAATCCAATTAAAAAAAATCAAAATATGCACCAAATGTTTTTTTAATGTGTTTGGACCACTTTATAGTAAAATTGATTAGATCGGTTTTGAGTTGTTTCATGAGAATCGAACCAAAATTTGAGTCATAAACCCAAATTATTACTCTATTATTTTATCACAAATAAAGACATACTCCCTCAAACCACGGTCGTTTCACTCGGTTCTCTCTTTTATTTCATCTAATAATATATTTTTAAATCTAATAGTGTAATTAGTTGTTTGTTTTTTTAATGTTAAAATATATGTTTTATATTACAAGTATAGATATATTTTTTTATTTAAATACAGACTAAAATCAAACCAACTGTACCGAAATAAACTACTTAAAATTAGATAAGATCTTTTTTTAGTCATTCAAAAATTGAATCAAGTTGTACGCCCTTTTCTCTATAAACTGAATTCGTCTAAATATATAAGCTCATTTGACTTATTTCACATGTATTAAGAAAAATTAATAATGTACTTATTGTGTATAGTTTGTGTGTAAATTTTATCAAATCATCATTTATTTTTATATGTAGAAATTTGACTTTTTGTATTCCAATGTAAATTAATACTCCCTCTGTCCCTAATTATAAGACCCTTTTTTACCACAGCACGTACGCCAATGTACAATTTTGATCGCTAATGTCTTTAATTATCTAGTAGTAAAAATTATAAAAATTTGATATTTTAAAAATATTCATCAAAACAAATCAAACAAGATCTTATAAGCTAATATTTAGATCTATATATTATTAAAAAAATACGGTCAAAACATAATAGATGAATAGTAAAATTTAGTCAAAAATGAGTCTTATATTAAGAGACGGAGGGAGTAGTAAAAATTATGAATATATATAGAGAAAAGTAATAAATGCATGTAGTTATTTGTAAAAGTGTTTGTATTTTAAGATTAAATTATTTTTAAAAAAATGTTTACAATTTAAAATAGAGAAAGTAATTTCATAACAGATTCAAACCGAAACGTGAATATTTAATAGCAATAATAATATTATTTGTATGATTTTTTTTGAATCAATTTGTATGATTGAATTCTAATTTCTTGACCACCAAAATAAATAAACAATTAAGAAACCCCACCCTAGACCCACCCACCTCTCATTAATTTTATTTTATTTTATATACTACAATAACAATTTAATCTTCTCTCACCAATTGTACCTGCCAAGTACGCTTACCTGTACCTTCCCACCCACACTTCTCGCATCATCACCTTTCCATTCTCTCTTCACATTTATTTTCAATTCATTTCTTTCTTCTTTCCATCTTCCCCATATATTTATACCCACCCACACTCTCCTCTCTTCTCTTCTAATTCTCTCTTCTTCCCTTTTTTCATTCCTTTTCACTCTCCAAACTCATCACTCTCTCTCTAAAAAATCTTCTCTCCTAAGTCATGAAGCAGTTAATTCGCCGTCTATCTCGAGTAGCCGACTCTTCGCAGTACAACCTACTTCGAAACGACTCGATTCATAATCGCCGACTAGGTCGACCTAGTCGGCGATTCACTGAACCGTTCCGTCTCGAAGTGCTGGCAAAGATCAGAAGATCTCCTTCCGATGTTGTACCGGAAGGACATGTTCCGATCTACGTAGGCGACGAGATGGAACGGTTTGTTGTTTGTGCGGAGATTCTTAATCATCCGATTTTTGTTAAGCTCTTGAATGAATCCGCGCAGGAATATGGTTATGAACAGAAAGGTGTGCTTCGGTTGCCGTGTTGTGTTTTCGTTTTTGAGCGCGTGGTTGAAGCTTTGCAGCTTGGACTCGACACGCGCCATATCAATGAACTTCTCAATTCATCCGAAGAAGAATTCTGTTGAAAATTTGAGAAAAAGAGAAAATTAGGTAAAAGAAGATGAAATATGGTAAATTAGTGAGTTTTTTTTTTATATTTTTCTTTTTTGTTTTTATGTAAATATGAATCAGGATCTTGAGACTTTGTTTAGAGGAAAATACAAAAAAAGAGCACAAAATTGTTATTGTTAGGGTTTGTTATATATGTGTCTCTGTTTTTTGTGTTTGTTGGTGTTTCTTTGTTCTTTTGGTTGTTGTTGTTGCTGCTCTTCGGTGGTTATGAGTGTAAAGGTGAAGAATATATTATTAATGTTTGCAACCAAGGAATGAGAATCATGAATCATATGTCTCTTTTGGTCCTCAAATTTTTTGTTTCTTTTGTTTTATCACGTGATTTTCTTGGGTAATTACAAATAGGAAAAATGTGGAATTTTTTAAAATTCTCACCGTTTTGATTTAGGATTTTGGTTCGTTTCTCATTGTTTTCTCTTGTTAGTGGATTTTATTTGTAATTAATTTCATTTTAATTTAGGATTTAATTTTTAATTGCAAATGCTTGTTCATACTACTTCCTTCTCAAAATTTACGACTCATTTTGACAGTACACTAAAGTACGATTTTGATCTCTAATATTTTAATTCTCTATTAATAAAAATTATAAAATTTTAATATTTTGAAAATATTTATCAAAATGAATAAATAAAATTTTATATGCTAATACTCTTTACGGTCTTTCTGACCTTAATTATAAGTAATTTTCCATTTTTTCAAGTTTATTAAATGACTAATATATTCATTTTTAATTATAGATCAGATAAATTAGTTAATGAATCTAAAAAATAGAAAATGGTTTATAAATAAGGTCGAAGAGAGTATTTACATTTATATATTATTAAAATAATATAGTCAAAATAAGACAAAAAATAATTTCATTTAGTCAAAATAAGTTTTATATATTAAAACAAAGGTAGTAGTAATATTAATTGGTTGAATCTAATTAGCGCACATGTTAAAACTTCTAAGAATGAATGTACCAAAAAAAAACTTTTAAGAATGAAAAGTTTGTACTATTAAAAAAACGGTTGTTTAGGATCGATTTTTGATCCCAAATCATCCTTCAATTCATTTTTGCTTTCTTTTTTATCAAAATAATTGATATTCATATATATTCAATTTTCTCTTTGTGGTTTTGTCATCTTATTGTACGATATTTTGTTGTTCATTGTTTTATTGTGTGACGTTTTGTTATTTGTCGTTTTAGTGCGGTGTGGTTTTGTTTTCTTGTCGTGTGTGGTGTTTGTTCTGTTCAGATTCACAGATTACATTTGATCTAGTGCATATTAATTCAATGACTTTGGTGCTGTCAAAGTTGCAGTTTTGAAAACATGACTATTTCAGATAAATTATTTTCATCATATTTGTAGGCATTTTGCCATTATACGCTGTTAACTTGGATGTTGTGAGTTTGTTCATAGGTCTATTCCCTTTAATTTTTAGTAGTTTTGATTGAATGAATTTTACTTTTAGTCAAAAAAGAAGAAGAGTGTCTTTAAAGCTTTTATACACTATAAATTAAATGAATAATTGAAAAGTTTTTGTTTCTGAATAAAAAGTTGATAAAGACATGTATTGGAACTTTTATATTTTATAGTATTGGATATATAATTGTTTTTCGTTGTTTCTAATTGACTCATTCAATATTTAGAGGTGTTTATCCCTTAATATTCAATAATATTTTAACTGATATAATTTTTATAAAATAAATTATTGGATTGAAAATTTATATCATATCGATTATTTCTGTAAAATTTCAGACAAATCTAAAATCATTTGATATATTATTGAAGCACATAATTAACAACGTTTAAAAAATCACACAAATTGTTAATTTTGATGTGTCTCGTTAACATATCAAATGATTTTGGATTTGTGCGAAATTTTACACAAATTTTCTATTTCATATAAAAAAATCCAATTCCACAGTGTATTTTATAAAATTTATATCGGTTAGAATATTATTAAATAATTTTGGGATAAATACTTTCAAATCTTGAGGAGTAGACTATTGTGGCAAGTGTGAGTAAGTCACACATTGCTTAGAAAAGTGGAGGTTGAACACTTTATAAATAGAAAGACCCATAAACCCAATGCCTTAAGGTCTTGGGTAAGAGCCGATGTGTGGATGATCCCCCAAGGCTGCCCCCTCGTGTCCCAACAGTTGTATCAGAGCCGATGGTTATAGATCGGGCTCCTTGTGTCGAAAGTCTTCCTGACAAAGGTGGTCAGACGACGGGTTCCGTTGCGCAAGTGGCAAACGGCGGTGCAAGTATATATGGTTGGAAGAGCTTCCGCTTGAGGAGGAGCATAATGAATTGAAGACTCACACTTTGAGGAGAGAATGTTGTGGCAAGTGTGAGTAAGTCCCACATTGCTTAGAAAAGTGGAGGTTGAACACTTTATAAGTAGAAAAGACACATAAACCCAATACCTTAAGGTTTTGGGTAAGAGTGTGGTGTCCAACCCTTGTATCATTGTTCTAGGCCCAATGTGAATAATCCCCCAAAGCTGCCCCTTCGTGTCCCAACATAGACTAAATATCACCTTATTTTTGTGGACAAACTACAAAAATGTAATATATATTAAAAATGTCACCCCAACACAAAATATACCTACATATATAACTTTTAATAAATAATGATTGTTTTTTAAAGAAAATTTATTATTCTTAATTGCATACACAAACCTTTTTATTAAGTTTCTTAACAATTTTTTCGGATAAACAAAACTGAATTAAAAGAAGCACAAGGCCCTTTAATGGCTTTAAAAGCACGCACTAACAAATTCCTCAAAATAAAAAATTGTTACGCATACGTTAAATGCTCAACGTTGTTGCAAACTAAATAATATGACGGAATCACTTGTTTTTCTTAACGTGTTTCTTTAAGAAATACTCCTATATGCTCTCATGATATGTTATTCAATTGTATTCTCCGATTGTTTTTTAATTGTTTTTAAAGATGATGATTTTTTATCAATCAATCTTTTCTCAATTGGTTAATGTTAACTCGACCAGTTTAAGGCTAAGGCAAATCAAGCAAGAGTTTAAGGTCCCCGAAAAATAAAAAATAATTACTAAGAATTAAAAGGCCTCTTATAAATCATAAATCCATTAAAAAATTCCTAAAAATAAAATATAGAGGCTTCAGAGAAAAATATAAAAGCATCTTAAAAAAAAATAATTAAAAATAAGACAATAACATTGCAAATTTTCAAAAAAAAATCGCTTTAAACCTAGGAGAAAAAGATCTCGGAGAAGAACAAAAAAAATTCAATTTAAAGATTATTTTAGACTTTATTAAATGTTAGACCAAGCTTAAATGTAAAAATATATTTATAGAAAAATATTAACGAAAGTGTGATGATATGGACACTTAAGTGTACCTTTTATCTTTCTTTAACTAGTGCTTCTGAAGCAGTAATTACTTTGACCTATATTATTTATTTGTTTGAATTTTATCCGGTATTGATTATGTTTATAGAGAAAAAAAGAGCAAAAGAGGAAGAAGATGATAGAGTTCGTTAAAAATAATTATGAAAAAACAGATCTAACTTTTGTATGACCGACCCCATTAACTGTTAATTTCCCCTTATACTTGGTGGAATCGTTGGGCAGCCGTCATGAGCGATGTGTGTACACACTTTGTGTTCTTTTTACGGATAAAAGGGAAACCAATCTTGTAAACATATCATTTCCTCATTCTCTTTAATACTAGTATAAATATACATAAAAAATATAATTGATGTTTACATAAAAATTAAAATACTTAATATAATAACTAGAAATTTGAAAGAATAATGTTTGTCCACATGAATTAATAAATACTATTAAAATTGATACATATAATTGTGAAGTTCTAAGCTCAAACTCAAACTCGATTGATGATGTGAACTCAATCATATTGATATTTGTCAATTGAAATGAATCATGGACATATGGTAGAAATTTTTTAGCAGGAGATGTTTGTTAAAAGTATCACATATGTATCTTCAAACAAGAAAACAAGAAAAAAGTTGTGATAAGTATGTCTATATGGAGTTTTAAAAAATAGTCTAAAGATAGACCCTCATCACTATTCTTAGTAAGAAATAATTTTTATAACAATAAAATAGTAAAATAAATATAATATTTTAATAAAGTTTGTAAAAAATAAAAACCCAACTTTCAACGGTGTCTATATTAAAATTCTAGTCGGAGTGTTGACCCTTTGACTTGTATTCAAAACACTTGATTAGTTGTTTTGTGTTATAATAAGGGTTTGAATAGATCTCTTGTATATTCTTATAATATATTTTGATTATTAAAAAAAAAAAAATTGAACATGTAAGGATGCTTGTGATATCTCACACCACATCAACTTTTTATTCATGAGAATATTTTTTCTTCTTTTTATTTTTCAAATAATTTAGTAATTAGAAATTGAATAAGTCATGGGTTGGTGAATATATGGGTTGGGTATGGGAGGTTGTAGATTCGATCTTTGACGGTATCAATTTATATTTCTAATGTACCAAAAAAAAGTCTTATCTCAACTGACATAATATACTAAAATTGTTATACTTAATTTGTACAAAAAAAATTCATATTTCTATATATATATATATAACTGGGTATGCGGGATAGTTTGCCCCGTTTAACCCGTCTCACATAAGCCAACATATTAAACGGGGGCGAACAAGTCCGTTATTATATATAAACGGGTTATAATTGTTGACCCGAGTTCCACATAAATCCGTTTAACCCATGGACTATTACATTTATAAAAAAACATTTTTTTGAAATAAACCTAAAATATTTGATATTATAAAAATTCTTTGTGACATTTTTACATTTATTTATCTTCTTTTTGCAAGTAATAAAACCAAAATCAAATCAAGTGGTTCACATATCATTCTTTCTCTCCACACCACAATCCTCAAATCCAAAAGATAAACACAAATTTATATTTAATAAGATCTTCAATAGTCTTGTCAAAATAATTAATGAAAATAACTTTAATAGTTCAAACCAATATTAAAAGTACTAAAAAAAATGTACAAAAAAAAAAATACAAAAAAAATTTCTATATCAACTGATTCTAAATTAAAAAAGCATTATATTAATACTCTCTCCATCCCAAAATAAGTGTCATACTTGCTAAAGTTGTTTGTCCCAAAATAAGTGTTATATACTATTTATAACATTAATTTTTACTATTTTATCCATTAAAGCAATCATTAGGTAAGAGAATAAGTACACTAAAAAATCTATTTTTTAGTATTCCAATGTCTACTACCAATAAAAATAAAGGTTATTTTATTAAAAGTCATATTCTCTTTCTTTTTTTTACACACTTTTCTTAAAGTGTGTGATTTGGTCAACTGCGACACTTAAAATGGGACGGAGGGAGTATATTGTACTGTATATGATTAACTATTTGTTTTATAAAAATAATAAAGAAGGGTAATACGGGCCAACCCGCGAACCCGAATATTTAACTTGTGTAATCTGCGGTTTTAACGGTCCAACCCACACAAGGCAAAATATAAACGAGTCAAAAAAACATTAGACTTAAGTCCACGAAGGCTGCGAGTTAAACGTGTTGGCCCGTGAACCTCAACCCATATACCTAGCTCTATATATATCATCTTAGTTATCAATTAAATTGTACTTAATAACACAATTTTAAAGTATTTTTTTTGGGTAAAAATAATCTTAAAGAATTCTAAGAAAGTGTTTATATTTTTTTATATAAATTATTTATTTATTTTCATTTTATGATTGAAAAGCAGTGATGCACGGGTACTCCATTTTAGGGAGAGTACCGGTACCGGGTACGTACCGGGTATCGGTAAGTACCCGGTACTCAATGGGTACGCACCGATGCCGCACTAGTTTTTTTTCTTCTTTTTTTGGTTTGGGTACTCGCCGGGTACTTACCGGGTACTCGAACGACTTCTAAAATTAAAAAAAAAAAGTTGTTTTTTGTTTTATATTTTTATTTAGAAATATTTTGTCCAAAAAAAATCTTTTATTTGCTTATAAAAAGATTATTAACCTAGAACTATCAGAAAACTGTAAAAAGAGAGAAAAGATTATAATGAAGGAGCAACAAGAATGTGAGATATTGGTGGTGATGAATTGGATCTATTTGATCAAGTTGGTATTCTTGAAGTTGCTAATCTTTCTCTCGATGAATCTGAACTAGAGGCCGCTCTTTTAAATGATGATGAAGGGGGAAATATTGAGATTCGATTTTGACTCGATGAATAATGACATTTTTAAAATGTTTTTTTTGTTATTGCTTATAATTTGACTCTTTTTGAGCAAATTGTTTTTTAATTTGATATGATTGTTTTGAACAATTTTAATTACTTTTAAAGTGTGTTGTTTTTTATGTTTAATTATGTGTTTTAGTAGTATATTTTTATTATTTTATTTATATAATTATAAAAATAAATAATAAAAATAAAATTATACCAACGTATCCGTATCTTAATTTTTTTGAAAATATCGTACCCCGTACCAGCACCGTACCGTACATAATCATAAAATGTGCAAAGCACAGAAGAATATTTTGGTGCATATATCATGATTGAAGGTTTGGGATTTTGCAGGTCAGCAATGTAATTGCCGTGATATCCGGTGGTGTTTTTGAATCCAAATCGTATCTACAAAATGAAAGGTTAGATTCGTAGTTTAGTGTTACAATGAAGGATAGTTTGGTCATTTAGGTTTATGTTCTGTCAATAGAAACAGCTATGGCATATTAGCATGTGGTGGTCTCTTGGTTGGAGAGTGTCATGCTGCTGCTAGTCCTAGTCCATACATTTCACCTCATCATAAGTCAAAATTAAAACTCAAAAACAAAGAATAAGGGTTTTGTCTAAAAAATTTCCGTCGTGCATAAATAAACAATACTCCCTCCGTCCAATTATATAAGCACATTTTTAAAAAAAGTCTAGTCCCAAAATATAAGTCATTTTACAAATTACTATGTGTAATCATTACTTTTTTCTCTACACATACTCCTAATTATTACACTAACTTGCATTGAAATGTGAAAAGTCAAATTAAATACATATACAAACAAAGGACAATTTAGTAAAATTTACACACAAACTAGACATAACAATTACAATACCAATATTTCTTAATAAACGTGATTTTAGTCAGATGGGCTTATATAATGGGACGGAGGGAGTAATATTTAAACAATAATTGAAACTATAACAAATATAAAATTTATAAAATTGATTGTTGAATTAAAATTTTATACTATATAGATTATTTATCTAAGTTATTGAGATAACTATATTAAGGGTCTGTTTGTTACAGATCAAAAAATAAGTGATTTTGACAATAAATAATTTAGAGATATTTTGTAGAGATTTTACAAAAAATCAGAAGCTATTTTGTGTTTGTTTACCATTAAAAAAATTACTTTTTATAAAAAATAATCTTTAACTTGTTTGGATGCAACCATATAAAAGTGATTTTGCATCACAAAGTTACCACAAAGTACAATTATCCAAATATAATATATAATACTACCTCCGTTCCTTTTTACTTGTCGTTTTAGAAAAATATATTTGTTCCTTTTTACTTGTCGTTTTGACAATTTAGGTTATATTTTGCCTATTATACACTCTTTCCTATTTTATTTTATTGACTAAATTTTGTATAATTTTTTTGTTGAAGCAATATAATCTTTTTTTTGTATACAAATTTGTTTGTTTTTAAATAAAGTTTGTTACAATTATTTTGGAAATAGATAAAGTAGGAATTTATTGGTGGATTAAAAATATGATATATATTTTGAAAAAGGGCATAATAGGAAAATAAGATGGACAAATAGCCCCTCCTATTTTCGTCTCTTTTTCTAAAACGACAAGTAAAAAGGAACGAAGGTAATATATCATAAAAAATATGTGAAAAATACTTAAATTCTTGTTTTTCATTATGTTCATATGCCTTTATATATATAGATACAAATATTTTTTTTTTAAATCTTATCTTCTAAAAATAACAAACTAATCCTATAAATTCCAAACAGAATATTAGAATAATATTAAGGATATTTTTGTCTGAAATTTTTTTACACTTGTTTTCTCTTTCCTCTAAAAAAAATCTATAAAAAAAACTACTAATATTGTGCCCGTTTGTTATAGTTTTTTTTAGAAAATAATCACTTATTTTTAAAATATAATCACTTTTAAAAAAATAACATCCGTTTGTTATAGCTTTTAAAAATAATCAGAATCTGAAAATAATCTAAAAACTGCTAAAAATCTGAAGTTGATATTAGTAGCTTTTTTTTATAGATTTTTTTTAGAGGAAAGAGAAAACAAGTGTCAAAAATATTTAGACAAAAATATCCTTAATATTATTCTAATATTCCAATAATATCCTGTTCATAATTTATAGGATCTGTTTGTTATTTTTATAAGATAAAATTTAGAAACTAGTTTTATTTCTATAGCTATATATACATAATACTTATAAAGTCATATGACCATAATGAAAAACAAGAACATGAGTATTTTTCATATATTTATTTTATATGATATATTATATTTGGATAATTGTACTTTATAGTAATTTTGTGACGCAAAATCACTTTTATATGGTTGCATCCAAACACGTTAACAATTACTTTTTGATAAAAAGTAATTTTTTTAATGGTAAACAAACACAAAATAGCTTCTAATTTTTTTGTAAAATCTCTAAATAATAATCTCTAAATTATTTAATGTCAAAATCACTTATTTTATAATCTATAAGAAACGGGCCCATTAACTTCAGATTTTTAGCAGTTTTTAGATTATTTTCAGATTCTGATTATTTTTAAAAGCTATAACAAACAGATGTTATTTTCTTAAAAGTGATTATTTTTAAAAATAAGTGATTTTTGTTCTAAAAAAAGCTATAACAAACAGGCACTAAATAAAATTAAAAACTCATAAACAATTAATTTTTATATATTTTAATAAGGTTTAAACATCATTTTAGTTTTTGATTTTAGTCCCTAAAGCGAAAATCCGCAAGAAAATCTGCAGGTTTCCTGTGAATTTTCCCATGAATTTTCCTACGGATTTTCGCTTTAGGGACTAAAATCAAAAAATTTGGTTGATTCAGGGACTTATTTATAACAAAAATCGATACAGGGACTAAAACCAAAATTTCGCTTACATACACGGACTAAAATGATGTTTAAGCCTTTTAATAATACATCAAATCATTGTCAATTTTTTTTAAAATTGTTTGGATTATCTAGATGATATAAAATTTCAATTAAACAATAAAATTTATTTTTGTAATAGCATTATTGCCGACTTATGCATGGTGGAAGACTTCCACTTTACACTTGGCTAAGAATAAGTACTAATCCAAGAACTTTGACTAAACCATCAACTTTTTTGCTAAAGTTTTTCCTCTGACCTTATTTATAAGCAAAAATTACTTTTTAAGTTCATTGAACAAGTGATGTATTTAATTTTATTTATGAGTTAGATACATCACTTGTTCAATGAATCTAAAAAACAACTTTTACTTATGAATAAAGCCAGAGGGAGTATTTCTCTTTAATCTAGTGTGTGTTTGGTTACACATCGGTTACATGTTCAAAAGCCTAACGTGAGTTTCCTCTTCTTTAAAGGTGTTTGGGTTCTTTATTTAGAATCAATTCCAACGACCCAACAACGATTCCAAGTTATTCCTAACTTCTACGGTGATGAAAAATCGATTCTATACAGAATAGAAATTTAATATTGGATGACAGTTACATAGTATTCCTTTATTGATCTTCAAAATAACTATCAATAACCTCTATATTCTTGTTCTTTCTTTCTGATTCAATCACTCTTCTCCTATCTGTGAAGAAGAAACGAAAAAAAAAATGAAATTGTAATAAAGATATGGAATTGTTAGCCCATATTTTGGTTAAGTCAAAATATGCACTAAATGTTCTTTGAAAACAATCAATAAACCTTCAATCATGGAAATTATTGTTTCCATATCATTTATTTTTATATGAAGGTCAAAGGTAATGTATTTAAACGAAAAGAACATTTTTATAAGGATATTCATGAATTTCATAAGATGGAAATCATTCACAAGTCCAAGAAGTAAATCAAGACTTGATTCGAGTTGTTGACATTTCGAGTACACCATCAGAATCACTCGAACTCGAAGACTATTTGTAACTTGGCAATTTATCAACATTTCTGAAGATTCAAAATTCAAACCATTGCAACGCTTCATTCAAACTTTGCAACTATTGGCATTCAAGAATGAAGATTTGGTGGCAAGACACTTGTCAAATGGATGTTATATAGTCGTTAATAGATAGTTGTAGGATTTATCTATAAATACTAGTTCATTTGATGTAATTTCTACCACAAATTCACATACTAAAAATCCTTACAAATTCTGAGTACCCATGCGTTCGAGTGAAAAGAATACAAAAGGCAACATGTATGTTTCTGTGATCACTCTTTATTGAATTCAATGCAATTTACTATTTCATGCAATTTACTTGCTTTCATTTACATTTTCTGCAATTTAATTCATTGAATCATTTACTTTTCTTTGTCAATACGTACTCACTTTGAGTATTTTTATCTTTCTTGTCATTCAAGTTGTTTTTATTTTCATTTACTTTACTTTATCAAACAAACTTGTTCATTTGCGTTAATGAACATTGCTATTTTCAAACTTAAACAATGAATGCACAAAACATGTTCCGAGATTATCTAGTTGGTCTCTCAAGCATTGCAAACTAGCGGTTGTTTACCAAAAATCATTGTAAACAGGAATACAACCCTCACTAAAGTTGAACATGAAATAATGTACCTTGAACAATAAACTTGTATGAAGAAATAAAATGTCTATGAAGAAAGATTGAATTGATTATAAGAGATAACTAATACTTGTTACACTTGCTACTTCTATTATTGTTATTGTGGCACGAAACAAAATAATATATTGTGTCTCAGATGCTAATAAATGAACGACTTTCCTATATTTTTTAATTACAAAATAGAAAATAGAATTCCCTCGTTATTCTCCTAGCATGACTCATTCTTCTGCTTCATTTAGAGAATTGAGTATAACCATACATTCTCACAATTGAATATAGCCATACATTCTCACAATTATCTACCTCGTTCATAATTTAAAACATTTCAAATTTTGGACGAACAAATGTTGAGTAAGTCCAAACAATGTTGGAACTTTCTACCTGTCACCACTTTGGTTAACGTGTCAGCTGAATTCTCATTAGTATGTACCTTCGTAAGAGAAATACAACCTTCCTCTACGACATCCCGTACAAAATGATACCTTACATCAATATGCTTGGTTCGAGCATGATAAACCTAATTCTTAGCCAAATGAATTGCACTTTGACTATCACACCTCAGTTTCACACATTCTTAATTCATACCGAAATCATCTAGAAGACCCCTCAGCCACAATGCTTCTTTCATACCTTCTGCTATTTCCATGTACTCAGCTTCCGTGGTAAAGAGTACCACTATAGACTGTAACATCGATCGCCAACTAACTGGAGCACCGTATATTTGAAACACTTAACCAATAGCAGATCGTCGTCTATCTAGATCACCAGTATAATCTGAATCAACAAAACAACTTATTTGACATGTATCTCCACCTAAACACAAACCAGTGTCAATGGTACCTTTCAAGTACCTCAAAATCCACATCCCTGCCTCCCAATGTGTCGTACTCTGATTGTGAGAATATATGGCTATATTCAATTGTGAGAATGTATGGTTATACTCAATTCTCTAAATGAAGCAGAAGCAAGAGTCATGCTAGGAGAATAATGAGGGAGTTCTATTTTCTATTTTGTAATTAGAAAATGTTGAGTCCTTTGGTATTGGTTGCATTTTTGGTGTGATAACCTTTGTAGCAGGATGTGCGATCTAATGCTTCGAATATCGTATCATGACACTATACGTGCTCGCGCGCCTTTTATATTTTTAAGGAATATCCGTTTTCTCTATCATGTATCTTGCAGGACGCGTTTATTACTTCTGCTTCACGTCAAATATATTTTTATCAAGAATCTCCATGAAGCATATTTCTCCAGAAGATCTCTTTTTATTATTATGGAATAATTGGACGGGCTAAACACAAGAAGCCCAAGTTACTTGTGAATCAAGAATGTTCTACTGGTTATTTATAGGAGAAGCTAAACCTAATCCTACAGAGAGATTTGTTCACGCCTTTTTGTCTAGGATTCTAGGTTTTGCGTGTGTGTTTATTTGTGAGCGTTTCTTGTGTCTCATTGATGCAAGCTTAGGACTGCGTCTCTGTGTAACGTAATGTTTGTTATCCTCTCCTAAGCTGTCAAGTACTGAGTTAGAATTTGTGTGCTTATAACACTCTAAGCCTTTAGGTATGAGTGTGTAGTTTTTAGGAGTGTGTCTCCAAAAAGTATTTGTTTCAGTGTTGTTGAAATCCTTGCTGTTTGTAAGGTTGTAAGGGAGAGAGATGAGATCTCTGATCTAGGAGTTCATAGGTTGAAGAGTCATTGGTCGTGCCTAGGTGATAAGTTGTAAACGGGGCGTTTGCTGGTAACTTAGAACTAGGACCATCATAGTGATATTCCTTCCTGAATTGGTATCCCCCAGATTAGGTTGCCGTTTTGCGCTGAACTGGGTCAACAAATACTGTGTCTCCTTTATTTGTTTTCTGTCTTTATTTATTTTATTTTATTACGTAAACTGTTGAATAAAGTGTTTAGCACACTGTATCACGCATTGTGCTTCGTGTGCCAGGAATTTCAATTGACATTAGAGCAGACACCCTGCCTGTTTTTAGGGTGAGATTCAGGACCTAAAATCTTTGGCATCATGGATAAGGAAGGAGGATACATGAACAGACCACCTTTGCTCAATGGATCCAGCAACTATGATACTTGGAAATCTAGAATGACGGTATTTTTGAAATCTCTTGATAGCAAAGTTTGGAAGGCTATTTTGACTGGATGGGATCAACCTACCCTTACTAACAAGGAAGGTACCTCAACGGGGGTGCTAAAACCTGAAGTAGAATGGACTCCAGGTGAGGAAACTGCAGTTCAATATAATAACAAGGCTATTTATGCTCTGTTTAATGGAGTGGACACCAACGTTTTCAAGCTTATTAAAAACTGTGTGTCAGCTAAAAAAGCGTGGGAGATATTAAAAACCTGTTATGAAGGTACTACTAAAGTGAAGCTGTCAAAGATTCAACACCTCACATCCAAGTTTGAATCCCTGAGAATTAAAGATGGAGAGAGTATCCAAGAGTTTCACCTAAGTCTCCTAGACATTGCAAACTCTTTTGAAGCCTTGGGTGAAGAGATAACTGATGAGAAATTATCAAGAAAACTTCTTAGATCTTCTCCCAAAAGGTTTGATATGAAAGTAACAGCTATTGAGGAAGCTCATGACATCTCCACCATGAAAATGGATGAGTTGGTTGGATCTCTCCAAACTTTTGAAAGTGTCTTAAACGAACGAGGTGATAAAAAGAACAAGAGCATTACTTTTGTTTCAAATACTAACGATGATAATGGTCATAGTGAGGATGAAGGTGAAGAAAGCATAGCAGATTCTATTGTCAAGCTTGGTAGACAGTTCAACGAAGTGCTGAAAAAAGTTGACCGCATGAATCGACACAATGGGCAGAGCATCAGATTCGACATCAACAATGAACCAAACAGTGTGAAGAAAACCAAACCTGAAGAAAATAACAGTCAAAGCAAGGGCGTTCAATGTCATGAGTGTGAAGGATATGGAAACATAAGGTCAGAATGTGGAACTCAGGATGAAGTTACTCAAGTCAATATCCAAATGAATGACTTGAGAAAACGTGTAAGTCAGCTTAACTCTGGAACTGACATGCTTGAAGAAATTCTGGAGAATGTACCAAGTGGTAAGGCCAAGGCAATTGGATACAACTATTCAAATCTAAATCAACATCAACAGAATCATGAAACCAGGTTTACTTCTGCTGAAGATGTGTTTGATCCTTACACTGGAAAGAAGGTGTTGCAACATCATACTCAACACCATAAAGTGTACCCAGTTCCAGAATTTACCCTTAATTCAAAACCTCATGATCACCAAAGGCCCAAGAACCAGAAGAAGTATCGTAAGTGGGTGTCTCATCATTGTGGTAAACGAGGACACATTAGACCTTTTTGCTAGAGACTGCATGGATATCCTAACCAAGAGTCAAAACCAAATGAAGTGCAGGAAACATGAACTACCAAGATGGAATGGAAGTCTAAAACTGAAAGTGTTAGTTTAATTGCTCACACATCTCTCAGAGCTTCTTCCAGTGAAGATTGGTACTTTGATAGTGGATGCTCTAGACACATGACTGGTGTAGAGAAGTACCTTACATATATGAAGATTGATACTTTGATAGTGGATGCTCTAGACACTTGATGTTAGAGATGAAGGATAAATTGGGTCTTCCTTGCACAACCCGACCCACAAACCAATTTATATTTTATTTGAAAAAGAAAATAAAATTATTTGCAAGGGACAGGTGCCAGCGCCACTGCCATCAAGAATGTGACATTGTTGCAAATTAATAACAATACCCGACAACGATAAACAAATAAAAAAAATAAGAAGTCATATGGTGATGTTTTTGAAAGGGGTAAAATAGATAAATCAAGTTGATTTGTGCTAGAATTGATTTTGACCGAACGCAGAAGCTCAAAAAGATAACTTCAAGTAGAATCGCGTTTCTTCACTTGAATCGATTCTTGAAATGAAATCCAAACATGTGTGGAAAACAAATATTCACTTTTGGCTCCTTTAAACGTGCATATGCCGGTTTGAACGCGTATCCAAACATACAAATATATGAAAGTAATAAGTAATTCTTAAGGTATATTGTTCAGCTCTATTCTTAAGTATGTCATACAACTTTTTGAGGTATTATTCTTTTGATCTCGCGTATAAACACTTACTATGTTCTCATATGTTAAAGACATTTTCTTGGCTTGAGGAGTGTGGACCGATGTTGTATATTAATTATCCTTATTCTTATTTTTCAAACGATGGTGTACCGAAACAAGGTCCCGTCGGTTGAGGCTAAGGTACTAGAGGCATGTAACTTATGCTCACTCCTACTAGCGTTAATGTTCTGTTCCACTCTCAAGTACGCTACACCACTTTCTAAGGCAGTGTTGCTCTAGGTCGCATGTGAGAACTCACAGTTTTTTGTCAATGTAAAAGACATCTCGTTGAGTTGAAGAGTTTGAATTTTGTATATAAATTACTCTTAAATAATCTCAATTTTCAAGTAATGTAAGATTTTTAAGGGTATCAGAATATGTATGGAATTTGTTATTTTATACTTCTATTAAGAACGAGAAAATTTATTTAATTAATATTTTAGTTTTTGTTTAGGTGCAAATAATAAAATATATTAATTGTTCCTTGGTATGTGAAAAAACTGTAATTTTGGGACGGAGAGAGTATTTTTTTGGTCTCAAAACTGTAGACAATTTTGATCTCTTATTTTCAGTCATTCACGAAATTAGTTCCCGTATTTTAAAATCACGCAGTTTTGGTCTCCATATTATATTTTTGTACTTAAAATGATAATTTAACATATTTTAAATGACATGAAATTTTCTTGAGGAAGAGGTTTGACCATCTGTTGTGGTCCTACCCAATTCGAAGGATTAATCTCTACAGTTGCGCTAGAGGATACCCGATTCAAACCAAAAAATGATACGACATATGATATGATGATATAGATTCATCTAAGTGGAATAATTGTTTACTTTTCCTTAATTCTATTACAAAAAATAGATAACTTCTTGCATTAAAATTGAAGTTTTTAAAAATCTTCTTATAATTTTATAATTATTGATTATTAAATATTATTAGGTTATATGTCATATTATTTATAATATGTTAAATTACTGTTTTTAAATATAACAATTTGATAGAATGACCAATATTATATGATTTTAAAATAGAGATTTAATTATTTTGTGAATGATTGAAAATAAAGGAACTAGAACTGCAATTAAATATACTATTTTTTTTTCAATAATTGAACTACTTATAAGAAATTTCAACTTTATTCTTTGAAAAGGAGTACGTACACTACGTTGCAATGACTTAAAAAATCTTTGCAATTCTTACAATATTTTTTTTGATAAAGCAATTATTACAAATATTTGTCAAACATAGAATTATTATATTTATATAGTATCTATCATCATGTTAAATACAGATAAGACTATTCGTAAATTAACTTATTTCAAAAGTAAGT
The DNA here is from genome assembly GCA_951804385.1 of Trifolium dubium. Lineage (NCBI taxonomy): Eukaryota > Viridiplantae > Streptophyta > Magnoliopsida > Fabales > Fabaceae > Trifolium > Trifolium dubium. Next base: position 28,571,996 of record OX638070.1, on the reverse strand, counting down.
GAATATGAATGTATTGACCACTGATTTAACATGAGTAACCCCCTTTTATATAAAATAGTTGTTTGAGAAAATTAGACCCCACACAACTACTATTATAAGTAGAGTTGTCAAAACGGACGGTTCGGCTCGTTTAAGCCTGACCTAGATGGACAACGAGTTGAATTGGGTCGGCTGGGTTAAAAGTTTAGAATAAAATATAAGTTGAAAAAATTAGTGCCTGAGTCCGGTCTTTTACGGGCTAGCGGACTTTCAGATAAGTCCGGTCTGGTTCGATTATTTTTATTTTATTTTCACTAACAAAAAATAATTTTATGGAGGAACCAAATTAAACATTCCAAATATAATACAAATAAGATTACACTATTCAAAATAAATGACCAATCAACTAAATAACATAAAATAAATTTAAATAACTTTTCAAAACAATTAAGTTCATGCATAATCAAACAACACAATTATAATTTATAATCAAAATATCACACAAACAACATAAATGACTGAGCTTTAATTTTTAACCCGGGTGATAATTTAAGTAGAAATTTTAAAGCTCAAGCCCGACATTTTTTCTGGCTTGGCTGCTCGGCCCATGCGGCCCGGCCTATTTTGACGGCTCTATATACACGGTTGATTTTGACAAACTACTCTTTACTTTCGTTAATTATTTTTAAATTTATTAGATGCTAGTTGATTTAGTGGTAATTAATGTTGGATTTGGTAAAAAAAATTATAGTTTGATCTACCGCAATTGCATTTAGGAGAAAATTAAAACCACTTGATGCTAGAACTCACTCAAAACTCTAAACTATTAGATCCCATTTGCTTAAATAGAGGGTGGAAACCAAAAAAATATTTAATTTCCAATTTAAATTAAATTAATATGTGTATACCTTTTTAATTTATTTTTTTTGAGAAAGTGATATATAGAGAAGAGAGAATAGGATGAGTACCGATCTTATTTTAAAATGGTTTGTTTCTCCACAATAATTGTAGTTAAGTTGTGGTATTGCATATGTAGTATTTGCGTACAAAGGCTCACTTCGGTTTTTTTTTTTTTTATTAAAAAAGAAATTCATTCATTCAAATTAATAAATACATAGATCATTTCAAATTCAGAATTGCTAAAAACTGAAAAAAGTTAATCTGCAAACAATCTCGCAGCACCTAGATGAATAGCATACAACGGCATAATGAAAGTGCCTACAAAAATGACAACATAAAAGTAACCGGAACGGATTTGTAGCATTGACATCCAAGTCTTCATCAGATTTGTAATGAGTTGATGTAAATGTGCAAAGTTGAATCAACGAACCTCAAACAAAAAAGAAAACCAAAAACGCCGCACAAGACAACGACCAAACACAACGCCGCACTACGACGGTGAAAACTTAAAAATCAAAAAACTAAACTTTTGTAGATAACTATTTATTTAAACAAAAGGAGAGAAAACAACGGTGTTGAGAGGTGATTTCAGACAAAAAAAAAGGTAAAAAACCACCCTATATAATGGAATGATGAAAAGAGAGAAAAATTGAGAGAAGAATGTGGTGGCTAACATTAAAAGAGAATAGGATGAGTATTGCTCAGAAACAACCACAAAATAACTTTTATTAAGTTTATATATAATTTTGTAGTTATAAACAAATTGGTGTGTAAAATAGTTCGATAAATAACATGTCTTGAAACAATACAAATAATAAAAAAAAACATCACAAGGTGTAGGATTTGGAGGTTAAAGAAATGCAACACCATAGATTTTATTCAAAACCTACCCGTTGATTCCTCCTTTATGGCTTAAATTGGCATTACATGTACAAGTCAAGGTGGTCATTTCAATATCCCTATCTACACCGCAATGTAGACTATTTAATATAGATTCACGATAATATATTGCTTAAGAGTACATGTTAAAGTATTTAAATAAAAAATATTACATTAAATAATGGTTCATGTATGGATTTAGAGATTTTGAACAGTAGATGGTACATAATATATATATATAACAAAATTTATAGCACTAGACTATTTGTGTTTCTTAGTGTTTTAGATCGATATCACAAAATTATACATGTCTTTATGATTAATGCCCCACTATTCAAAAGTTCTAGCTCCACCTTGTAATTATTTAACTTGATTTTTTTTTCTTCTATTTACTCAAGGATAACCCACAAAGAAAGGTGATTTGTATGCATTTTTGTTTTGTTGTGTTTTAAAATCCAAACGTACGAATGAGATTACGGAAACATATATAATGTTTGTTTAGTTTCTATGATATACATGTTTAATACAAGCAATGACTCATCGACATTACTTTAGAAGAATATTATTATTAATTCGTACATATTTGTCAAATTAGTCTTGATAGGCGTACGTTTGCATATATTTTCTTCGAATTGTTAAGCTTTCCATTTTCTATTCAAATTTGAAACTGACGTAGTGATATTTGTTGGTATTTTAAGTTTGAGTATAAGTGATAGAAAATATAAATTTAATATGTTAAAATTTTGAGTTAAGATATGTAATTGATCAAGTATACATTTTCTGTCTCATAATATAAAAGAAAAATTAATTTTTTTATTATAAAATATAAGAGAAAAAATTTAAACATTTATCTTTTTAAGAAAAATTTACTTTCTCTCACTTTTTCTATAACCAATAACTAATAAAAATTGTTTTTACATATTTTCATATATTTTTTTTCAAAAAACAATCATTATATTTTATTTTTTAAAATAAATATGAGTTTTATCTTTTCTCTTATAGGACACATGATGTATACATGCATGCGGAAACTTCCATTTTAGTGGGAACTTATATATAAGAGTAGTTGGTATAAAATTTTGACTAAAAATATTAATTAATCAGAAAATAAACTACCACACTGGAGTGTTCTATTATTCTTGTGTCAAAATTATAAAATAAATCTTCCTTACAATATTTTGTATATACGCGTCAAAATTAAATACTCATTCATCTTGGGCCAATCGAACATTCCACAACTTTGAAATCTAACTTTGAATCTCAAGGTTAAACTTTTATAGGTGGAAGGAAAGAAAATAACAACATTACTAATAAATTAGTAAATAATATAACATTTCTATGTGCTCAAGATTCAATGGAAATGCATGTGATTATTGATAGGAATTTTGGGGTCACAAAACAATATGTCACGGACAGTTTGTAGTGAAAGTTTTGTCCATATGTTGGTGTGTTTTTTCTACTGGACCCTCATGAATTTGGAAGAGCATGAATACACATACACATTCATATACAAATTGATGGGTTTTGTCATTCGATGAATTAATTATTTGATTAGGGATAATCAAAGCAAAACGTTAGGACACTTATCCAAAGCGTACGGCGTTAAACAAACGGAAAATCACCATTATTTATTTGGTTTTACAAGATAACCACTATTTATGCTCTAATTCGTGATTACAAATTACAATGCAACAAACGGGCTATTGGTGATCAGGCGCTGAGCTTGCAAAATTGGGTTGGGTAATAAGTTTATTTGTTAATACTAATTAATAGAGTTAAACTAAATATTGCGGTTTAATTTGATTTGATTTAGTTTATGAAATGAAAACTACAAATCAAATTGAATTACGCACGGAAAAATGAACCAAATTTTTCCAATTATACTCAAATGTGGTTTTTGTGGTTTTCGATTCGAATCGATTTTGTTTGCAGTTTTACTTTTAAATTAGTTTAGATATGAACACCCGTATCTTTGAGTATTCGGTTCAACTTGTTCAATTTTAATAAAGAAAATTTTTATTGGCTAATTTTATATAATTTAATTACATATGAATAGAAGGTAATTGAGGAACAAGTTGCACCACTACACCATTTTTTATTGCAAGGCTCAATTTTTTAAAAACCATATTCATAGACTTAGAAAAAACAATGTTGCTATACATGACATTTTGAACTCTATTAAAAAGATCCACAACTTCTGGGGATAGAAAACCAAAAGTGTCAAATGCAAATGGTATAAAAATATATTGATTATCTGAACATGCTTTTTCATGTTTAGCAACGTAACTTTGCTTGAAGCAGCTTTAAGGACCGCTTGTTCCACAATGAAATCGTGAGTTCTCAATCCCACAAGTGAAGACCCCAGTCAACTTTTATCTGAACGTGTTTATTTTCATGTTTAGCAGTTTTAATTTGAATTTTTTCCGATTTTAAATACACGGATAAAGTGGAATACTAATATACTCACCTAGAACTCGTCTCCAAATCCGTCCGTTAGTATTAAAATTATATTATCTCTTTTAGTTTGATTTGATGATATATTTTATTACTTTTTCAATACACTTGAATTTTTTTTTTCCATCTATTTTATAGTTAAGATCAAAAGGAGTAGTAGTCGATTGCCGGATTCAATTATCATGGCTTTGACTATGATAATTATAACAACATATAACCAATGTTGTACGGAACATATACATTTTGTGCTTGGTCCAAAATAAACATTATTCAAACATTGAAGGTTTGAAGCCAATATGTAATACATAATACATGCTTTGTCTAACATGTACCACTTGTGGATAAGTTAACATTAATATTATAACTAATACGAAGTTTATAAAATTCATCTTCAAATTGAAAGTTTATATCTTATATAATATTCATGTTAAATTTTATAGAAATTGAAAATAATCTAATATTGTATATATATTGAGTATCCTCAATATTGATTTTCAATTTATGTAAAATTTGACATGAATAACAATTTATATGATATATACTTTTAATCCAATAATAAATTAAATTTGTAAACTTGTACAAGATATAAATGTGATAATATAAGCTTTATTAATTATTATGCAGTAGAGCATAATATAATCCACTTCTCATACTAATCAAAGTGGTATCTGATGCACACCCTCAAGTCTCAACAGGATGATAACAATAATATTATGGGCTCTTTTTTTTATATTTATGTTTATAACTAAAATCCAAATTTATTTATTTTTTAAAACTATCAAAGAAATTGACCAGCCAACAAATTTTCAAAAGTTTCGTAAAGGGAGGATATAAAGTAAAGCACTAGTTAATTATCGTACACATATCTTACATGATCTTATATTATATCATTATATAATGCAAAGTGTTTTGATCTACGTAATTAAAGTACATATGTACCTTGCATAGTTGCATCGATAATCTTGGCCAAATTTACGTCTCCAACAATAAAGTGGAAAAAATTAATATTAATTTAGCTGATCTCACATTTTTGGTAAATTTTTTAGACTTGATTTTCATCTGATTTGACTGGATTGTTTTTGGATTATATATTTAGAAATAAAAAGTTAATATGGAATTAAATAACGTTTTGATGGTAAACACAATGTATAAAAAAATAGTTAAAATGAAAAATTGTCTCTAAGGGAAGTTGAACACACAACCTTCAATAAGAAGAGAAAATTTTACAACGATTTGGACACACTACAGTAAAATCTCTATAAATTAATAAAGTCAGGACCGGAGAAATTTATTAATTTAAAGAGTTATTAATTTATCGATAAACTAAAAATTATTAATTTAAAGAGTTTTTAATGACTTGTAAATTAATAATGACTTTAGTAATATGCATTGAAAATCAATAATGACTTTTGATGTAAACAAGAGGAACAAATGGATTCATTGTATTTTTAAGCAAGTTTGTCATATATAAATTACATGAATATGATAGAGTATTAACACCATATCTCACAAGTTTGCCATATTATTAATTTATGATTTACTTGGGACCGAAAATTACAAAGAGATCTCCCGAAAAATTATTATCTTATTATTTTATCGAATTTTTCAATTTTTTACACTGGCCCAAGTCGGGACCGGACAACTTTATTATTTTAGAGAGTTTATTAATTTACCGAGTATTAATTTAAATAGATTTTACTTTGTGTGTGTGTGTGTGTGTGTGTATATATATATATATATATATATAATATAAATACGTACAAAGTAAAAATATGTATATATACCTATAAAAAATACAATTTTTGAGCTAAGGGATGGGCCATGACCCTACCAGGGGCGGAGCTACCCTTAGGCAGGGTAGGGCTATGGCCCATCGCTTAGCTCAAAAAATTTATTTTTTATAGGTATATATACATATTTTTGTCTTAGTACTTGTATTTTTTTTTTTATCAGATTTAGTACTTGTATTATATATAAAAAAAAAGGTTGTGTGTTCAACTCCGGTTGAAAACAGTTTTTTGTTTTAACATAAAATTCAAAATTTTTATTTATATTATAAAAAAAAACACCAATTTTTAATTTCCTTCATGCAATTCTTTTTTTTATTTTAAATTAAAAAGTAAATTTAACATGGGCCTCCCCTAATATGGAACGTAGAAGTGGGGGTGTGCAGAGTTAACCTTAACCGCTCCGTTATCCCTAGCCTATATAAGTTAATATGGAATTAATTAACGTTTTGCCCTGAAAGTAAAACATCTACTTGGCGTGCAAGTAATCATAAAAACACACAAGATCAGATACGCTTCAGAAATATAATTTGCTGATGTTTCACGCGTTCTGATCTCATATGTCCTTTAATAATATTATGATATCTAATCCAACATATTGTCGGAATAATGTTTAAGACATTTGGCACGACATCATATTGTACCAAAATGAGGTCAGTTCCTAAAATCCAACGAGATCAATACTCAAAAATAATTAATCATAAAATTATACATTAATCACCCAAATATCATACATACCCCCATTTCTATACAACTATACAAGAACAAGAACAATTTAGATTCTCTTATTGAAAAAATACAAAATATGTGGAGATGCCATGTTTTAAAGTAAATCATATCAGTATTATTTTTCGATCAAAATTTATCAATATATATGAAACTGAGCGATAGATTAAACACAAAAGGACGATGTTGAAAAATCAAATAGAACTCTACATAGTCAAGACCGACCTTATCTACACAGTTCACTTACCCTAAATTACAGATGAAGCACATGGCACGTAAAACATGAACCCAATATCCACATATCTATTTGTCAAATGCTAAACCATCACCTTCTTAAACACGCCAAGTCATTATCAACATTTTCACATTCTTCATATTTCTTTCTTGTCAGAACGAATATGCACGTTTTATAAAATCAGACTTTTATTTTTCTGCTTTGCTTGGTGAACTATAATTTCGTCGAAAATGATTGAGGATCTGATATAGTAGCTATCTTCACTTGTTCTGTTTAATCCGTATTGAATATCTTCACGTGGCTGCATTTATTTGACATGACACCAATTTTGAAAGCCATTTTTGGATATTTACAGACAGCAAATTCTTAAAATTTTCTTTTAGTTATTCTCATTGATGAGTTAGGCCAACATATGTCGCCAATAGAATATCACACCATACTCAAATATCGCCTCATGATTCATTTATTTCTTATTAATGAAGTGTGCCCAATTTATCGTAAGGCATGCTTGGATTCCTTTGGAGAACATGCAGTTCACTGTAAGGAGTTTCTAGACTTTGAATATAGGCCCGACTTTGTGAGAGATGTCCTTTATGATATATTTAGACGATGGGAGTATTTGTGAAAAAAGAGGCGTCTGTCAACTTCTTAACTAACCCACACGAAGGAAGATCGACACTTAATTAGGCCAGTAGACATTTTAGTGTATGAATGTGTAGGAGGAAAACATGCGTGCATAGACTTAACTTTGGTTTCTCCACTTGTGGATTTGAGGACTCACGATTTTATTGTGGGACAGGTGGCTCGCTCTCAAAGCTGCTTCAAACAAGGTTGCTAAACATGAAAAAATATGTTCGGATAATCGACATGTTTTTATATCATTTGCATTTGACACTTTTGGTTTTCTGGCACCAGAGATTGTGAATCTTTTAAATAGAGTTTAAAAGGTCATGCATAATAATGTTGTTTCTCCTAGGTTTATAGATGTCATATTTTTAAGAATGAGTTTTACAATCCAAAAAGGGGTAGCGACGCAGCTTGTTGCTCGTTTAACTTATATAAATGTGTAATTATATTGTATTGCACTGGTTAATATTCAAAATTATATTAATATATGTAATTAAAATTAAAGTAGATTAATTGAGATATTAGTTTTTTATTTTTTATTTTTTAAAGATTTGGTTCAGTTTTATCTTCATTAATTGTGTACCATGTCTCGCCTTTTTATCTAGAACCTTCAGGAGGTGACATTTTGCCCTATTGCTTTGAAAAATATGTTTATCTATTTTCTCTATTTATGTAAACATATTATATGGTTCTAAAATATATTTGCTCGGTTTCTTTTGGACCAGCTATATTCTGAAGCCCATGTTTGCTTGCAAAACACGTTCTTGATGAAGCTATATATTCAAGGATGTAAAACCTAAAGACCACCGAAGCCATTATTTACAAAAAGAATCTTTTAGAGTTTTAGGGTTTTGTTGTCAAGCCTTGTGCTTTGTTTTTATACCTCTCTGTTTGCATCCATTAATTATCAAATCACAGAGAAGGTTAATTTTATTGAGTTGTGAAGACTAAACCTAGAAGGTACTCATGCCGTCATTCATAATCTAATTTCTAGGGTTTATGTCTTGTTTATTTATGAGTTTTTCTAAGCTTTGAAGTACGAGTAGTGGATTATTATTTGGAGAGTGTTCTCTACCTTTGATTGTATTTGTCAAAGATAACAATGGTCTATGTTTAGAATTGGAAGTGAGATGAATTTCTCTTACCTATGGAGTACCTAGGTAGAAATATAGCACGGATATTTGATGAGTTTCTAAGTTGCAAACCGAGGGTAAGCCGGATAACTTAGGAATAGCATTACACTAGTGGATTTCCTTCTTGGCTTGGTATGCCTTCAGATTAGGTGACGTTGCACCAAACTGGGTTAACAATTCTCATGTGTTATTTACTGCTTTTATTATTTGTTCTTTTAAATTACTTGTATTGCAAGTTAGGTACATGTGCCCACATCATACTCCACATCTTTATGTGCGCACATCACGTACTACATCTTTCCTAAGTATACCAAAAATTTCATTAATGATTTTTTTTCAAATAATTTTCCCTTTTTCAATTACTTTTGAAATTGTTTTAAATTTATATTATTTAAATATAAATAATAATATATATGTAGCGATTTTAAAGAGATAAAATAGGGTAGAGAATGATATCTCATTCTCAGTTTCGAACAATATAGTGTTTCCTTTCTAGTTCTTGTTGAAATTACAAAAAAAAATAGAGTCATGTATATGAGTATAAATATTGGTCTCGTGTAAATTATAAAATCAAAATGTACTCATATTGTTATGAGTGTAAATATATCTAGATTGGTTTGTCTTCATTATCAACATTTATGACATATCTAGTTTGTTTTAAAATCAATGTCATTATCACTGTCTAATGCAATATTTTAATTTTATCATTTAATTATTACTTTATTCGATATTCCAACGAAATTAATCAATAAAGTAGGGTTAATGTAGTAAAAGTGCTATTATTTTTAGGTGAGAACTGACCTATCCCTTCAAAATTTAAGCGTAATTTTTCCCTTAACCACTCAATAATATTTTAACCGATATAAATTTTATAAAATATACCGTTAGATTTAAAATTTATATTAAATAAATCATTTGTATAAAATTTCAGACAAATCCAAAATCATTTGATATGCTATACACACATCAAAATTGACGATATAAACATTATTGAGGTAAATAATCTCAAATCTTGAAGAGGTGGATTAGTAAAACCTTAGTTTAACATCATATATGATTGTATTCCTTAATATGTTTGCAAGAACTAATAAAAACACTAATTTTAAAACAGAGGAAGTATTTAAAATGTCTTTTTCAAATGTGTTGATGGCAGTATTAAACATGTTAAAAGTATAATTATTATTCTTCTGCCAAGTCTTCAATCATTATCAACCAAAAGTTTTGACCTTATCAAACAACACATTGAACGAGACCCCTGATTAGAGAAAATTCTATTTTTCTTTATTTTCAAATTGACCAAACAACAAAAGCCAACCAAACCATTTGAATATTGTGCTGAACTTCTTTTCTAAATGCATAAACATAAACCTTTTAACATACACTTTTTATGATTATAAAAATTTGAGAAAAACCTACCTAAGGTGCGCTCCACCCGGTGACTCAGAAAGAAATGGGTTTGCACTTTAAAGTGATGAGGTCGCAAAGAGGGAAGTAGGGCTCCTATTGACTAAAGGTTAGTTCTTCGATTTCCTTTAGAATGAAAGTAGCTATGATGAAGCCCCTACTACTTATACTTACTTTGTTTGATTAAAAAGGCTAACCCCAACTAGTCGTATGTGGTGGGGTCCTTGTTGTAAGCTGCATTGGATATGAGTCTGAGGAATTCCTAACAAAAAAGGCAAAGTCCGGTATTTGACGATGATCTTTCTCTCTCTCTCTCTCTCTCTCTCTCTCACTTAGTTAGGTTTTTATTTTATTTTAGTGTAACACAGGAAAGCACCCTCTTTTTGTCACACCTGTAGCTTTCCATGTATTGAACGTATGACGTAGCTAGGATCTTAAAATCATGTTTGAGCCTAGCTACGCCCATCCTATGTTCAAACCAACCAAACCCACCCATTTGAATAAGGTTGGATAGAATGCCCGCCAAGTTCAGATAGGGGAATGCTTCCCCCAACCATTAAAGGAAAGGCTCGACGAAAGGAGGGAGATGCGGCGGGGGAAGGAAAACTCTTTTGGAGATTGATATTTTTTTTTCGTTTTCATCGAAAACGAAGAAGGCCGAGGATGGCCTACAGTGCATGTTATCTGAAGGGAACACATTTTTTCGACCTCAGTGGTATGATTTGATTGTTGGCTCTTTCCTCGTTTCGCGTGCAGTGTATTCATGTACAACGGATTCTCAAAGACAAGATTCAATAGTTGTTGATGAAATAGTAGTGGTCCTTCAAAGATGCAAAGAGGCTATTCAAAGAGGGGATTGGTGCAAGACCTTTTCACCTTTCCTAATCGCTTATTGCTTCTAAATTTGAGAAAATAAAGTGTATTTTTTTTTGCCAAGTAGTTTAGTGGTTAGAAATTCACCCCTTAAAGGTGAATAAGTGGACGTATCCGGGTTCGAACCCGGATCCCTGCACTTTCATGCTATATGTCCAACCAATCGAGTTAAGGTTATGAGACAAATAAAGTGTAATTTATAGTTAATTAAAGATCAAACAGACAATGCACCGAAAGAACAAACTCTAGACTATTTAAATAAAACTTTATTTCAATTTTCAAGTGATAGTGAGAAAGTTCAGTTTTGATATACTGTATTCACCAACTTTTGCAAAAACTTAAAATGAAATAACATATATACAAAACTCTCAAAAATAAGAAACCAGTCAATACTCGTGAAAAAAAAAGGAAAATAGAAAAAATCATAGACAAACAATTATAGCAACAATGAAATCACATTTAAAGAGGATATTAAGCATTTCACAACTACCATCAATATCGAAACATGATTAAAATATAAAAATAAGTTAAAGTAAATTTCTATTATTAGTTAATGGAATGTTAGTCTATTTCAAAAATAAAACATATCCTTAAAAAATCTAAAAGGTAAAAAAAACATTAATTAAAAAAATAGTATTAGTAGAAATGTTGAGAAGGGAGAACATCGTGAGAGAGAACGGTGAAGAAAAAGTTGTTATTTTTATCGTAGAAAATGTTGAGAAGTGAACGGAAAAATGTTGAGAAAGTGAAGATAAAATAATATGTTTTTTTTGTTCCATGAGAAGTGGATTTTTATTTTTTTTACTAATAAGAAGTGGAAAAAATTGAGAAATGAGAATTAATATTATTGGTAGTTGAGAGTAATTAATGCTATAGTTTATGAGGGAAAAAGTAGGATTAAATTGTTGCTAACCTAACAATATTTATAAATAAGAGATGTGAAATAGTTAGTTCAATACACCCTTACTTATAACCCAAGGGACCACATCGGAGGAATAATGCAACATAATTAATAAATAAACATGGTTCTAGATTTAGTTTTTGAAGTTCCTAAAAAAATTTATTAAAGTATATAAGTGATAGACTACATATCTTATGTTAAATATAGAGAATCAGAATCTGAAATTAGTTTTGATGATTTCAAACATCACACACAAACCAACTGTAATACGCGTGACAAAAATAATACCATCATGGAATCATGGGAATTGTTTGGCTTTAATCAACCATATGCATGCCAACTATGCATTATATCTTCTATTTGAAATAATTAGGTTATCATCACGTTCTTATCAATCATTATATTTCTTACTCATTACGTTTTGATTTGAATCAATTTGATGAATAATAATATTCGTGAAGACCAAAGGTATTTTTGTAGTATGATTATGTGTTTTCTAGTTTGGTCGTATCTTAACAATCATAAGTCAAGAATTCAATGAATTAACAATATATGTGAGTATATAATAAATACTATAAGTTTAGACTAGATAGTAATACAAATGTGAATTCACACACAAACTATGTGACTATGTTAGCTTCGGTCACATGTGTCATCGTATGATACAATTATGGGCTTATTTATTTAAATTATCTAAACTATATCATGGGATATCGTAATTAAGTAATCCTAGTTTGATTTAGAACTAACATGAAAGGATATTCGTATTTAGTTTACATTTAATTGGTATAGAAAAATATCATGATAATTAGTAGCTGGTGAAACTACTTGATTAAGTATAGAGTAATTTTTGTGTTTCGTCTTTCGTTAGAATTTTAACGGTAGATCGGGATTATATGCTACAATAAAATTTTGGTTGCTTCAAAAATAAAAATTACTCACAGTTTACCTCAAATTTTATGTTTATCGGATACTCCTTAAGTATTTGTTGAAATTTTTTAAGTGTTAGTTAATTGCAAAAATTGATGCAATATAGCTAATGGCCTAATGGGTGTGCTTACATAATTGGAGTCTCATGTAATGCATTTTTTTCTTTACTAAGGACCAAGTTTTTAATATTGTTTGACTCATCCATATAAAAGATATAGATAAAAAAGATATTTCAAAATTTTGGTAAAAATAATGGCAGAAATTGTTTTGCCTAATTATCAAAGTTGATGTTTTTTAGACACTCTATATTCAAGTTGTTTTTTAGTCACTCCACATTAAGTATATAAATGAATAAAAATATAGCTAATTTATTAATCTTTTAACTATGCATGACACAAATCGTCTAGGAAAAGAGGAGATCCCTTTATCCACATTTCTATAAAGCGTGTTTGTTTCATGGTGTCAAAAATTAATCCTAAAATAACTTTCCCAAATATAACTTCCACTGGATTTACTTTTTAAAAGTTAGGATAATTTTGAGTTCATAGGAATCTTGTATATCAATTATTTTTCTTAATACAAACTTATTTCAAATTCTTGAAAGTAAATTATATATGTTCTTAATTCTTAAGCCACTTTGTGGGCCAGCACAATGTTTCTAAATTTCTTCTTTCAATCCAATTATGTGATATTAAGCTAAGGTCAGCCCAACACGCCACACATATGTGAGCCTAAAACAAACTAGAAAATTATTTTTTGCGCCCCATAGCCTTTCTCACGCGCCACCTGAAATTACATGAATACCTCTTTGTTGTCTATATAGCGGACCCTGTGTTCCCCTTCTACGATGTGAATCAATCAAGTTTTTATCTTCTCCCTAACTATGCAATTTAGAAAGCTTGTTTCCGAAGTCTTGTTTCCGAAGTCGAGCTTCATTTTCAAGCCACCCTCCACACAACCCGTTCCGAGGAAATATTACGGGTCAAGACCCTCAAACCAATTCTAGAAATGAATTGAGGAAAGCTTGAACTCAAACTTGTTTTACAAGCGTCCATCCACCTCTGCCACTACAACCCTTCCGATTACTCATATCGTTCTCATATAGGACACAAAAAGTTTCTCGCCGATTACCACATTGTTCTAAACCGTGATCACAAAAGAACATTGATAAGAACGATATGGATAATTGACGACGGACTATGCGGCCGTTTACACGAAACTTACACAAATTAACAAACTAACACAAGAAATATAGAAAGAAAATGAGAGAATGAGGAAGAGAATGGTGTGAATTCTTATTGGCTAATTTATGTCATTGTCTCCCACATGGCCAATCACAATGTGCCACGTGGCAATCAATTTCAACCGCATGGGAGGCTGTTATTTTTATCTGCTAACCAGTTCGTCATGTAGGAGGCAAATAGTTTGAATGTTCACATTGTACACTGCGAACGAGTCTGTGACAAGTTTTATGACGATAAATAAAAAAAACATAATATTAATTTATACAGTTGAATATAATAGATAGAAAGAAGAAAGAAATTGAATATAATATCATTTTATACATAAAAGATAGAAATGAGTTGAATATAAATTGTTTTATTAAAATGAGATGGGGATCAAAAATTTTTGTTGACTTTCTAAATTGGAGGACCAAAAAGTTGGTTTTAAAAATAGAGTGATTAAAAGTTCAAAAATATCAAAATAGAGGGACTAAAACTGCATTTAAGTTTACATTATTTCTAGTAGTGAAAAGATCCATCTTAATTATAAATTTTCTGCTCTTTTCTTATAAGCTATTAGTCATAGTTCTTTTTGTGCTTTGGAACTCATTTGTTGTTTATGAACTTGGTACTTTTTTGCTTATATAATGACTTGTTCATCTTATGATTCATATAGAATTCTTAGAATGCTTAGGTAGTATTTTAAGAAGATTAAGATTAATATAGAACTTCATTTTCATGTCATTTGATTGAACTGGATGCATATTTTAAATGAATGCATATCATTCTTTGTATTCTTGTCAATGTGTTGTATATTTTCAACGAGGTTCCTCCATTTTAGTCATGATGGTTTAGAAGATATGTAGCAGTATTTACTTAATGTTGCATTTCGTAAGTGTTAGTATAATTGTTGTTTGGAACTAAGTTGTATAAATGTTAATGACTCTCACTGATGATCGACTATCCAACTAGCTTGTTGTTGGATAACGAGGGGGCAGCACGAGGGATCATCTACATTGGGTCCAAGAACACGATACAAGTGAGTTGACTCCACACTTTTACCAAAAATCTTAAGGCAATGGGTTTATGAGTCTTTTTACTTATAAAGTGTTCAACCTCCACTTGTCTAAGCAATGTGGGACTTACTCACACTTGCCACAACACTTGTATGAAGGAAATGAAACAAACTTGAACTTTTTTTAATAAAATAAATTTAATTAGTCATGGTCGAACAGTGGTAATATTTGGGTTTTTTTTTTAATAAGCAATGTTTAAATTATAAGGAGTACAAGGGGTACTCAACCCTTACAATTCATGAAGGAGTGTTTGACACAATATTCCCCCGTATGCAAACCAAAGGATTGTTACACCAATCGTCATAACGTACATTTTGCAAATAACCTCTTCCTGTAATCCAAAACCAAGACAATTGCACAATATGATCTAATAAACTAGAAATGTTGGGGGGTAGCCCCTCTAAATAATATATTGTTCCGCAAGTCTCAAATACACCACAAAGTAGTCAACTATATGAGATGGCGAAAATCCTTCTCATTCCGTCCTTGAATCAAATTGCTAACCTTGTTGAAGTGGTCTAGGATTGAGACCGGAGAGAGAGGGACACAAAGCATCCACCAGTAAACTCGTTGCCACACCGTATTAGTGAAGTCACAATGAAGAAAAATGTGTTCTATATCCTCATAGTCCCGGTTACACAACATGCATCTCCTATCCTCATCATTAGTAAGAATACCCTTTCTAAATAAAACTTCCTTAGTTGGTAGCTTTGCTAGTAACAAGCGCCATCCAAAAATTTGCACCTTTGAAGGTACGTTATTCTTCCAAAGCTTCTTTAACGCATGCTCTATATTTGACTGAAGGGGCGGTGCAGCTTGCTGGTTTTGTAAAAAAGAGTAAACAAATTTTACGGTGAACATACCGAATGTATTTGGTATCCATTGTCTCCAATCTAGCACAGTCCTGCTTGGCTGAATCTGAGCCAGTATACTCAGTAGTTCAGCCTCTGCCGTTTGTTGCTCAGCATCCATCAAAACCGACCAGCCCATCCTCCACGACCAACAACTATTATCCCACCATCCCATATCCGATACGGTGGCGTTGCGATTAGAAGACAGCATAAATAATGATGATGAGAATGTTGTACGAAGCGGTTCCACCCCAACCCATTTATCTTTCCAAAAAGATATCTCATTGCAACAACCAATTTTATTACTAACGTTGTTACTAAACCAAATATTTGGGATTGAATGTATCCCGCTTAATTTAACCACGGTTAAAAGTGTAGCAAATCTTTACTCTGAATTCTAAAAGTGTTGCTGATGAAACTACTTGATTATGTGTCATATTGAGTAATTTGTGTGTTTGGTCTTATATAAGAATTTCAACGGTAGATTGGGATTCTATGCTATAACAAAATTTTGGAATTATTCGCTATTTGTTTAATCATATGATAGGTATAAATTTACTCTTTATCCAAGACGAGAATCGAACCTTCGACCATTAGTTATGGTAGAATGAGCTTCAACTGTTAGATAACATAAGTTTTAGTCTTTTTTTGGTTTTGCTTAATTTTGTTAAAGAATATTGAATGAAGAGGGCTAAGAAATTGACCGGTATGGATTGGAGATGAATCTTCTTGCAACTTAAAAACAAGTGCATGTATATATTGATAAGACAAAAATGAATTTTAGTCACGCGTACAAGAGCCATACAAATTTAATTTGAATAAACAAACTCCTTTGTCTCATAATATCTTAATTGATAAGTAAGTAATATTCTAACACTACACAATGGTTGCTGGACCTAGTCAAAGCTAATTAAATCTATGACAAACACCATCCTCATCATGGTATTGGGTCGTAATGAATTTTATTTCCATTTTTTTTGTTGACAAGTTTGTTTTCATATTTCTTAACTACAAAGCATCCTTAGCTATATAAGCACAACATTCCTAACATCTTCAAATATCTGTTTTAGCAACCAATTAAGCAATCCTTTGATCAACAATTGAATTTCAATTTTCAAGCCACCAAGTTTAAATATGGTGTGTAATAATTCACTCCTTCCACTTTGTTTTGAATAATATAATTAATTTTAAATTTGATTTTGTATGCATTGTGCAAAAGAGTGTGTTGAGTTATTTTCCTAGATATAAGCATTCACGTAACTGTTTGAATGAACTTGTAAAAATAGTTTATTTGTAAGTGTTTTTTCATGTATTTGCTTCCTTACATTAATTGTTGAATTTGCAGGAACAAACTCTCTCCCTTGCAATTGAGGTATTACTATTTTTTTATATTAATTTTAGTTGTTTAAAGGAAAAGAGAGTATAAATGTGACATCTAAGGCATCTCAATTATGTTGGCACCCCTAAGACGACTCTATAAAAATTATATAAATTATAGTTAATTCATTAAATATATTATGAATGTTTATTTTTGTTTTTTATATATATCGGTCTTGAGGCAAAAACTCATCCGATCCAAAGATAAAATTAGAGGCAGTTCGGTTCAATTTTGGATGATTATACAAAAAAAATCCAATCTAATTTATCCAGTTTAATTTGGATCGGTTTTTGGATACCCAAAGTACAAATTGTAATTTTTTTTAGTAATGTTAATTTTATAAAGACACAATAAAATAATAACTTTACTATAAAAGATATTATCTCCATTCCTATTATAAGAGACATTGTAGTTTTTAGATTCATTATAAAATTTAGTATGTATTTAGATAAAATATTGATTAAATATGTTTGCGGTTCGGTTTGGTTTTCAAAAATCAATTTAAAATCCGATCTAATTCGAGCGGTTTCCACAAATGAAGATCAAAATACGTCCAATAATATTTGGTTATTTGCGGTTTTTGATTTTTTGGATCGGTTTTACAGTTTTATTTTAGATCAATTTGTATTTAAATACCCCTACCTCATATTGGACAGACTAAAGTCAAGTATTCTACAAAAAAATATAAAAGGGAGTATATATGCTAGAACAAACAATAAAATAAAATATAAGGACTAAATAATGATGTATTTGCAGGAAAACAATAATGCATAGCCTTGTAAAAAAAATACATATTTTAATCATATTTTTCATTCTTTAATTTTCAAATGTTGTTTTTAATTAACATTTTGTGGTAAATTATTTTTGGCCAGCATAAATTTGTTCAAAACTCCGAAAGAGTGAAATCTGTTGAGCTACATCCAACTGAGCCATGGTAATTATTTAATACATATTTTGTGTTCATAACTCATAACATAAACTCATATATTGATATATGATATGGGGAAAAAAATGTTAACAAGACTCCTTTTGCAGACACTTTACATATAGCACTTATCTTTGTGCAGGGTTCTATTGGGTTTGTATTCGGGAACTGTTTCTATTTGGAACTATCAAACAAAGGTAAACAATTATATCTGACGTTTAAGTTAAAGTTAAGGATTTCTCTCATATAAATAAAATAACTATTTTAAGATTTTTTTAAAATTTAATCAAATGTATGACACAGATAAAAATTTTAAAAAATAATATAATTCAATGTAAGTGTCGTATCAGTGTCATAACTGACGCATGTCCGACATCAGGACATGCCTAATCTAAAAAGTGTTCGTGTTTGATTTTCTTTCGAGTTTCTTATTTTGACATTTATTTTTTTATTATAACAGACTGAAGAAAAATCTTTCAAAGTTAGTGAATCTCCAGGTAAATATCAAAATATAACAAACATGTTATCTTTAAGTTAAGTTTGTTAATTGTGTTTCTCACTTTTTGTGGCTTGTAGTGAGATCAGCAAAGTTCATTGTTAGAGAAAATTGGATTATCACTGCAACTGACGATAAATATATTCGTGTCTACAATTATGAAAAAATGGAAAAGATAAAAGAATTTGAGGGACATAAAGATTATATTAGGAGTTTGGTTGTTCATCCTTTTCTACCATATGTGGTGTCAGCTTCTGATGATCAAGTTTTAAAGTTGTGGAATTGGAAGAAAGATTGGTCTTGTGATAAGACTTTTGAAGGAAACTCACATTATGTGATGCAAGTAACATTTGATCCCAAAAATCCATCTATATTTGTTAGTGCATCTCTTGACGCCACTTTAAAGGTATCTACACTGAAACTCATTAGTCGTAAATTTTTTAGTCTATTTGATCTGCAAAATATAAAAAATGGATAGAATAACATTAGACCAAACGACACATGATAAACTTTTAAACTATTGAACAATTTGTTGTTTTGTATAATATTTAATGGATAAAATGATATTTTTGTATTTGAGATTTTACGTTAGAAAAAAAGTTGTATTGTAGTTTAATGAGTCATATCGAACCGCAATATTGTGCTCTAAATTGCGGTCACATACATTTTTTTGATCCACCGCATATAACTGCATGTCTAAAACAAATTGAAATCCTAATTAAGCTAACAATTGTGTCCTTTTTTTAGATTTGGAATCTTGATTCCTCAGCTCCAAATTTTACCTTGGAAGGACACTTGAAAGGAGTGAATTGTGTTGACTATTTTGAAAGCAATGATAAACAATATCTTTTAAGTGGTTCTGATGATTACACTGCCAAGGTTTACATATAAGTAATTCTTTATTTAGTTCTTTCAATCATTGAGATAATTAATTTATATCTTATACTAATACTAAATTCACATTTCAACAGGTATGGGATTATGATTTAAAAAATTGTGTACAAACACTTGAAGGACACAAAAACAATGTTACAGCAATATGTGCTCATCCTGAAATTCCTATAATAATAACAGCTTCTGAAGATTCTACTGTTAAAATATGGGATGCTATTACCTTTAGGTATGGTAAATTATTTTGTTCACTATTTTTTGAAATCACATAAATGAGTTATTTTTATTTTTTCAACAAGTCCTAATGTAAAATTTTGTTTGTTTAATTTAATGTTGCAGGCTTCAAACCACATTAAACTTTAATATGGAGAGAGTGTGGAGTATTGGATACAAAAAAGGACCATCTCAGTAATTTTCTAAACTAAATATTCTTTTGACTATTTAACAATAAACTCTTTTTTTACATCACTAATTGACAAAAAAAATTCTACTTTATGCAGGCTTGCTTTTGGTTGTGACAAAGGATTTATCATTGTTACAGTGAACTCTTCAATTAGCCAAGTGAAACAAGATTAAGATGTAATATTTTATTGGAATAAGACTCTACAATAGATCTTATGTTGTAGAATTTACATATTGTGAAATAAAGAGGAATGTTAGCGATGCATTCAACAAACTCTTTTCAATGTAGTATTTATTCTTGAGTGAAATTTGTAAGTCTTATTAAACTTATACTACCTCTATTCCTTTTTACTTGTCGTTTTAGCAATTTAGATTATATTTTTCCTATTATATCCTCCTTTTTATTTTATTTTATTGATTAAATTTGATATAATTGTTTTTGTTGAAACAATAAAAAGATATTTATTGTATACAAATTTTGTTTGTTTTTAAATAAAGTTTGTTACAATTTTTTTGAAAATAGATAATGTTTGTGAAAAAGAAGGAATTTATTGGTGGATTAAAAATATGATATATTTTAAAAAAGGGCATACTAGGAAAAAAAGGTGCAAAAATATACCCCTCCTATTTTGATCTTTTTTTTCTAAAACGACAAATAAAAAGGAACGGAGGTAGTAATAACTATATAACCTAATAATAAACAAATTTATTATTTCCTAAATTCAAATTGGCACCAATAATATGTGAATAAAGTATGCAAGTCACTTTGTACCAAAAAAAAAAAGTATGCAAGTCACAACAGGCCCAATAATATTTCAGACAAAATTTGCACCAATCACTTGATGAAAAATGAACAATCGTTAAGTTGGTTATTGATGTTTCTAAATTTTGGGTATTTTGAGTTTGATATGCAGAAGTAACTGGTTTGGATAATATATACAATAAACTTGAATTCTATATTTTGACAAAAAAAAACGAAAAGATATTTTGGGGTGGGGATGGTAGAGGTTAGGGGTGGCAAAATAAATGAATTGGATGAATATGAATTTGGATCATAATAGATGGATCAAAACAATCCATTAACCCATTACAATCCACTAAAAAATTTATTATTAAAATTTATCTAATCCGCTAAGTATAAAATCCATCTGATCCATCTGTTGTTAGATTATTGATGGATAGATGTCCATCTGATTCTTATATTAAAGTGTATTTTTTTTTTCATGAATTAATTTAATAACCAATTCAATTAAATTTAATAACCTATTGAATTTATTTTAGGGGGTCGGAGTAATAATCTACTATATCATTAATTTGATAATTGTCCAAACAGAATTTTTGTAAAGCCCAATACTAAGTTTTTTTATTTTAGCCCAATTATTTCTTTTAGATAAATTCAATAAATTTAAAAATTCAAAAAATATCTAATATTATTAATTAAATAATTCAAAATGTGATGGGTGGGTGGTGGTGGTCAACAGCCACCGCAGGGAGGAGGTCCACCGGCAGGAGGGAGGAGGTCCGGTGGTGGCGAGAGGTGGTCCATCAGCAGTTTTAGAGGTGGTCAGACAACGGTTCAGAGGTGGTTCGACAGCAGTTCGGTGGCGGTCCACGACTGGCTAACTTCCTCCCATTTGGGACAATTTGAAAATCATTATTGAATTATTGAGTAATTGAATTATCGATGTAAAATTTCTGTGAAAAATTACGCGGGATACAAACACATTGAAGATACCATATATAATGTTTTTTTCTTAAAAAAACACACGTGATACACACACACAATGTTGTTAAACTCTCGATTTAAATCATAAACTCGTTTGATTTTACGAGTTTAAGTGTAAAAAACGTGTTGACTCGGCCATAAACTTGATTTTTAGTAAACTCGTGAAAAAATCAATTTCAAACGAGTTAACTCGTAGTAAAATCGGGTAAAATCGAGGTAAAATCAAGTTGATTTAATTTGATTTTACCCGATTTTACAGAAATGAACTTTTTTTTTTAGTTTGTTTTAATTTTTAGTAACTTGAAACTTATTAAACTATTTTTTTGTATGTTTTTTATGATTTGGTGGGATAATTTAAGGTGACTAATAAAAAATTTATATGCATGACATTTTATTATGACAAATTGGTATATTTTTGTTTAATAATCAAATTAAAATTTAGAATTATTGATGCATTTATAATATTATATAAATATATACATATCATGTATATAATAATTTTAATATTATTTTAATAAGGAATAAACTCGTACGATTTTACGATTCGAGTTTACGAGTTGATTTTACCTAGTTAAAACGAGTTGAGGTAAAAACTTGAGTTCGACAACCTTACACACACATTCAACATACAATTTAAAAACACACATGATACACACACATTCAAAAAAATTATAAGAAAACACACAGAATACAAATACATTTATAATGATAGTGACCAACCGCATTTATAAGAAAACACACGGAATATAAACACATTTACAAACACATTCATGCCTTAAAATTGTCCATATGTAACTCTGAGATGGAAGGAGATTACTCTTATCTAATGACAATGACCAACCACATAAACTAAATATATTAAAACAAAGAACTATATATATTTATATATATATATATATATAGACACACTAAGAACACAATGTGTGAACAAAAGAAATAAACTAAGAACACATAAAAATATATTAAGAGAATTTGATTGAACTTTAGAATTAAATACAATGTGTGAGCTTTAAAAATTATATGAGATAAAAGTCCAATTTATAGCTTAGAGGACCTTCAATTTGTGCATTTTACCTTAAATTTGTGCATTTTGTCCAATTTATGCTTCCAAAAGAAAAAGACATAAGTAAACAGCTATATGTCCAGAGAAAGGGCCTTAACCTTGATAGCTTGGTTTGTTAGTTACTCAAAATGCTTCATAATCTCTTGATTCTTCGTCTTTCTGGCTTTAAGTCTTAAAATTGCAAAATAAATAGAAAAAGAAATTGTTTTAAAAATCTTACTTCCTTCGTCTGTAATTATAAGTACTATTTAAAAATAAAACTTTGACCTCAAATATAAGCTCATTTTTAAGTTTCAACAAATATAAGCACTAATTAAAAACATATTTACCCTTAAAATTAATAGAATCAAATTTAACCGATTGATCCATCCTAATAATTATAAATTAGACTTTTATTCAAACATCGTGATACTTAATAAATAAATATGAACATGTACTTTAACTTCAGGGTACATGGTCGATTCATACGGAAGGCAAAAACTTTAAAGAGAGGGTAATAGATAAGATTGTGAGGTGGCAATCGGGTTATCGACTAAAAAAAAATAGTGGGGTTCGGGTTGTTACAAAATTCGACTAGACTATTTTATGACATTCCACAAATTATATGTAGCAGATTGATGAATGTCGAAGAATTCTAGTTTGTGCAATAGATAGTAGGGTGTTTTCGAAAGTTTCATTTTCAACAAGAAGTGACATATAATTCGAAGAAGACATTAAATAATAGTCGAAGAAGACACTTGTCAAAATATTAGATGTAGGAAGTTATTTTTTATGAATAGCTATATTCCTATGTATAAATGGTTGGATTCCATTTTCTATAAACTCTACAACGTAATGCCCACGTCACAGTCGCAAACGGGTTTAAAGAGTGCAAAGAATTTTAACCAAAATTTACATTCCATGCAATTTAATTTAGTTTGTTCTTGCTTTATTTTCCTTTCTCTTTTGAAATTATGCATTCCTTTTCATCTTTTCTTTTGCAATTCTGCATTACTTTTCATCTTCTTTATTTCTTTCTTTTCAAAATACTCACTTGATTATCTTTTTCTATGTTGTCACAAGACAACTTGTTATTAAAAAGTGTTTGGATGCAATTCTAACATTAAAAAGAATATTAATAGTAGTGCATTTCCTTTGAACTCTTTTCTTTACATAGAACGATTATATATGATTAATTGTCATTATATATGATTAATTGTCAAACATTCTCTACCAAAATATAAGTCACTCTGAGAAAAAAATTTGTACCAAAATTTAAGTCACTTTACAATACTAATGAAGTACTTAATACTATTTTTCTTATTATTCTACCCTTAACTGTTTATTATTCTCTCTTATTTTACTTTTACAATTTATTTTTTCAAATCATTAATGAAGAACAATTTTGTAAACTAACTCATAAATTTTTTTTTCCATAGAATAATTATTACATTTTTTAATTTATATGATATAGTCAAAACGACTTATATTTTAGTACAGCAATAATATATATTTATGAAAAATATACTACCTTTGTTCCAAAATATAAGACTCCGTTGACTATTGCACGTTTGTCAATACATGATTTTGATTGTGAATATCTTTAATTGTCTATTAGTAAAAATTATAAAAATTTGATATTTTAAAAATATGTATCGAAACAAATCAAACAAGATCTTATATGATAATGTTTACATTTATATATTCTTAGAAAAATACAGTCAAAACAAAACATATTAATATAATATATTTAATTAAACTGTGTCTTATAAAATGGGACGGAGGTAATATTAGCCTAGCTAGAAATCACAAGTCACTTTTTTTAAAGTTCATTAACCATTTAAACTTACTGAACATTTTGATTAATTAATGGAGCAAGTAAAGGGGTGTGCGTGCTATATGTGCGACTCCACTGGGTTCAGAAAGAATAAACATCAAAGTCATACAAGAAGTTAGGTGAGCAACTTTAAAGACTAGTAGTATGATAAAATAATTAATTGATCATTTAATGTTTGTTAGGTCTATTAATGAATTGGTCTAGTAAATAGCCTTAATTAGTTCCATTCAGCAGTAGCATCTATTAAACACATTATTTTGACAAAGTGTAGGTGAATGCTCTTTTCAAACATTTAAAATACGCAACAACATTTTGTACATCACTATCCCTTTATATTTATCTACCACCATGTGAATATAACAACTTCTTATGATAGAACAAGAAAAATTGCTTCAATTTTAAAACAAATACAAACACATGAAATAAAATATGGATGGGGTTGAAAGTCACAATCTTAGATTAGTGGGAATTTAATAACATCCATAATGGATTTTCTATTTATATTAAAGTTATGGTTATCACCGGCAGCACAACTTGTTGGTTCTATGACAAATTAGGGATACCTATTTATTGTATGTGAGAGGGCAACAAATGTTGCATTTATTTTTCATAACCTGATTTTGTTTAATTTTTCCATCAAGTATGTCTTCCTAATGGTGATGTACAACAAATTATTATTATTCGACAGAATAGTAGTTGAACCATCAATGTAAGATCATGCTTAAAAAGAGGATGAGTTATATCTTCACACAAATATTAAATTAGAAATAAAAAAATGTTAGAAATTATTCTATCGTACCAAAATATAAGTCACTTTAAAAAAAAAATTGTACCAAAATATATATCACTTTACAATTTCAATGAAGCATTTAATGCTACTTTTCTTATTATACCATTAACTGTTACTAGAGCTAGAGAATAGAGATAAAGAAGATAAAAACTTTGTATTCATGCTATTCACATGTGTGTCTTTACATCATATACAATAGTCATATTTATAGAACACAAATAGAGAAGTAAAAAAATAAAGGTAATTAAGACCCACTTACTAGTAGGAGTAATATAGGTACTAGTAGGAGTAATATAGGAAATGGAAGAATAGCATTAACATATTATCAACTAACCGAAAGGATGGACATCCACTATAACTTAAGGGAAATTCTTTGGTACAATGGATAAATCATCATGTACCGGTACAATAGAAGATTTAACAAATAAAAAAATCACATTTTGTCCACATAAGCATTTTTATATTATATTTTAAAAATGAATTATTACCACATTTCAAATATTATTCCACATGTCAAGTAATCATTGGTCAATGCATGTTATTGTATCGGTACATGATGATTTATCTATTGTACCATAGCAACACCCCTAACTTAATTATTCATAACAAAAAGATATTAGTAGGGAGTACTACTTATTAAGAAAATCAAAACATGAGAATTTGAAGTATGATTTTGTGGATTTTTCTTAAAATAAGTTGCATAGAAAGATGTATAAATTATTTTGATTGATTGTTGTTTATTGAGAAAAAGAGAGAGAAGAAAAAATAAAATGCAATTTATATTTAGTTTTATGAGAATAACTAAAAAATATTTTTGAAAAATGTTTTTTTCCATATAATTTGAAACAAAAAAAAAAAGATATTTTTTCCTTTATATAGGGACGGATGAAGTATTTATAAGTTGTTGTAAATAATATTCTTTTTGTCTCAAATTATAAAGAAAAAACAACAGTTATTAAGAAAAGCAAAACGCTAAACATGATAATATGAAGGAAAACCACAAAAACTTACCTTTTCATATTATCATGTTTTGATTTTTTTTTATTAAATGTTATTTTTTTTTCTTTTATAATTTAAGACGGAGGGAATAGTTAGTATTAATAATAAGGAATATATTTAGGAAAATTTGTAATAAACGCGTTTATAAATTTGTAGAAGATCTTATACTTAGGTATATATAATTTTTTAAGAGAGTCTTATATAATTTAAGACAAATGGAGTATTCCCTAAGTTTTATACTTCTTTGGTTCACAAAAATTGTCATAGTTGTTTATTTCACATAAATTAATTAAGAGGAATTATAAATAGGGTTATGCATGCTAATAAGTGTTTTAATAAGGGCATTGTATAATCAGCTATATATAAAAAAATTGTCTTGAAAATCAAGATTAAAGACTTGTCAAGATAATAACTATATCATTTTCTATGGGAAATTACCTTTTTAGTTCTTTAAAGAACGTCTTAAAAACACTCATAAGCATTTTCCTTATAAATAAATGAAAGAGAATAACAAAATATTGTTGATTTGTCGGCCGGATCGCTAAACAATTGTTTTTATTTGTTCATGTGCTCAAACTTTTGTTTCCAAATTTAGTAATACACATTCACCTACAAAGTCTGCAAAATTTATATATAAATTGAAACAGGTCAGTTTGAATGTTACATTTAAAAAATGATCTGATTCCATACAATACAATCCAATCAATAAATGTGGTTTATAAACTTCGTCAAAAAAAAATGTGGTTGATGATAAAATTTTATGGAGTAAGACATGATTGAACATCTTCTTTATAGATGTGTCCTTTGAAGTGGGTATCTGAATGATCGATGCACGTACAAGACTTGGGAATGAGATCTTGATCAAACATAATTCCTAAACATAAGACTTTTTTTATATTGGTTTGTCTTTTTAATATGGAGATATATAAAATGTGAGTTAAAATTTCATATTGAATAGTAAAATAGTAGTTAAGTTTGACCGTGACATGCAAGACACGTAAATATAATATTATAAAATTTTAATTAAGTAAAAATGTGGTGTCAAAAAATTCACTTGTATAATTTTTTTTTGGTCATGTCATTTGTATAATTTTTATTTTATTTTTTTGGGTCCAACTAGGATACTAAAATCCATTGTTCAACTTGTTTTTTTCAAATAGTTTAGAGGTTTAATATTTCATTTTTATAATAAATACATAGAGTGTTCAGAGTTATAACTCTGACTCGTACAAATATAGTTTTTTTAATTAAAATAGTGTCGCAGTATCTTCTCTTCAACTTTACATAATGTTAGCATTGAAATTTTAACTATATTGTACCTAATTAAAATAGAGTACTCTCTCCAATTACTGTTATAAGTAAATTTGATTTTTTTAATATATTTGAATACTTATATATTTAGCCTGTATAATATAGACCAAATACATCAATTATTATACGTATAAAAAAACAAATTTACATAATAGAGTGACAGGAGAAAGTATATAGTTTGGCAAAGTACATGTATACATGAAAATGAGAGTAGATGAATGTGAATGATTTGGAAACTATCTTTGACCATGAAAATGAGAGGCTATGTACGTGTTAAAACTAACTAACGACTTTGACTTTGGATTTGGAAAGCCCATAGAGCTTCTTTTTTTGCTCCAATTTAAACCATAGGATAGGACGGTCAGGTTAACGAACTTTTCAAGTGAATAGTAGTCAGGAAATTAGATAGTTTTGACCAACAAGAAATTAAGAGATCGTTTTTATCATATTTATTTATATGCAAAAATCTACTATTTTTTTATCTTAGATTCATTGAAATCAAATTCACACATAATTGTGAGATTTTGGGTTCGAATTCAGGTTACCACGTCTGAGATAACAATTTTAACATTCTACCTGTTGAACTAAGATTTTTAGATAAATGTTTTTTTATATTCATTCAATAATTTATATAAGTATGATATTATGTTATTGATAAGATATATTAATTATTTAATAAATTTAAAATTTGAACTTTTATTTATAAATAGTCAGAGAGAGTAGATGCTTTTGTTGAACAACTGGGTCTCAAATTCATTATGTTTTTGTTTACTTATGAAGCGTATATCTATCGTTGTCATAGAAAAACTATTAGAAAATTTTGCCACGGTAGGTTCAAAATAAATTTGCACATGTATATTTGTTGTGGATACAAATCTTCTTATTCATGAATCATGATCAACAAAAGTCAGAAAGAATGCAACTAGAATAAAGGCAGAACTTTTTTGCAAATGCATGCAATTTCAATAGTTAAGCTCGTTTAATCTCGTGATTTTTCTTCTAACTACAATTGAGTTTAGGCATGACAATATATAACAATTCATATATGCGGATACGTGCATGAATCGCCTTGATTTTAATAGGGAAAATCTAAATTGATGTGTTTGATTCCAATTTTTCCCGATTTTAAAAGATCAATATCCACCATAATTAAATTCGTCCTCGAACCCGCTCATGGCCGATCATGACAATCGGGAGTTCCATGAAAGATAATAAAAATAGACCCTTAATTAAAATTAAACGTAAAATATATCAAACAAAAAATAAAAAAACAATTCTCTATTTAATTTGTAAATAACACAAATGATATAAAAAATAGTTATTTATCAATGCAATTAACATAAAAAATGTGTATATTGTAATCTATTTTAATTGTTTTGGATTGTCTTTTATGTCAAGAAACTTCAATTTATCTTGTAAATGTATGGGAAGGAGTGCAAATAAATATAGTAAATCTTTTTTTTGAAGAAGAATAAATATAGTAAATATATCTAAATACACTTAATATAAAATTAAAAAAAATTGAGGCACTGTGTTGTGGGTTTGCTTGCCTTGGGTTAAGGTCGGCCCTGAACCTGTTCTGTTTGTATTAAAATTATGATTTATCTATCTTAAATTAGATATCATTATACTAATTTTTAAATTTCATTTATATGTTTCTTTTGTGACAATAAAACAAATTTCATTATCGATATGATAAAAATAACAACAATACAAGAAATGAAGATAGTTAAATATTCACTAAATATATATATATATATATATATATATATATATATATATATATATATATATATATATATATATATATATATATAACTTTCAGTCAACAATATAACGCTAACAAATCAAAATTTAAATCTTTACGATTTTAGCAAATTCTTTCACGCATGACCAAAAGTCAATAATAATTTGAGATTAACAATTTTTTATGGCTCCAACTTCGGAAAATTATATATTTGCATGTGTTCGCACAAAAAAGAGATTGAGTTTAATTGTTATGCACTGACAGTGTAAAACATTTTTACACATGCATCCAATCAAATCACGCCATGTAAGCATTTATGGAGATATTTAAGGAACTAACATATAAATGTGGCAATTTATTGTGTTTTGATTGGATGCATGTGTAAAAATATTTTACACTGTCAGTGCATAACAATTAAACTCAAATAGATTATATACACTCTATGAGATGACTAATTATTTCACATATAGACAAAATATTTACGAGGTTGATAGAAAATTAATCTTAATGATAACTGCCATAAAATACTTATTATAATCCCATAATTAATTTAATATCTGCAGTCTGCACAATGCTATTATTATCATTTGGAGCGTTTTCTTTTTTCACTCAAATTATTGGCGTAGTACAATTGAAAACGACTTGGCTTCAAGGCAAGCCAATATCAATTAAACTCTGAGTATTGAACCAATGAGTATCAAGGACAACCCGTGGATCATATAGTGAGTGAAGTACTACTAATAGTAAAAAAATAAAGATGAGGCTCGATTTCAACATGTAATATTAAGTTATCCTTTTCAAAATAATTGAAATTGGTGATCTATTCACACAAATTTTAAAAATATATAAATGACAAAAAGATAAAACATAATTTACTAAAATGTTATCATCATGTATGTATTTAAATTTATATATGTGCGAATTTTCAATAATATCAACATTTCGTCTATTTATACAAAATAATTTATACTATGTCTTTTGATATTTCAAAGTCAAGTTCTTATCAAAATAGTAAGTCTCCTTCTATATGTTTTACTCGCGCACTCCATGAGGCCTACCCGCCTATTATTGAAGCAGGCTAATTTAAGATGTCGACCCAAAAACTTTGTCCGAAAATGCCTTCTCGTGCTTCCACCCTACTCGTGCTTCCTTTTATGCTTCTCAAAAAAATATAACAAAAATTAATAAGCAAAACAATAAAAAAGAGGTAGGTATTGCAAGAAAAAAAAAATATTTTAAATTGGACGGTTAATTAATTATTACATCCTTAGTTTTAAAATGGATTTTGATTGATTAATTTCAATTTACAATATTAATTAATTTTTATGAATTTTTTATAATAAATATTACAAAATATTAATAATTTAAATTATAGATTAATATATACTCCCTCCGTCCCTTTTTATAAAACTCCATTTGACAAAATTGCAATATTCACTTATTATATTATGTTTTGACCGTATTTTTTTAATAATACACAGATGTAAATATCAGTACATTAGATCTTGTTTGATTTGTTTTGATGAGTACTTTCGAAATATCAAATTTTTATAATTTTTACTATTAAATAATTAAAGATATTTATGATCAAAATTATACATTGACGTACTTGCAATGGTCAAACAAAATTTTATATTTAAAGACGAAAGAAGTATACAACAATTATTTTGAAAAGGATAAACCACGTGATATAGGACATATGACAAGTTGACATTGTTGCAAGTCAATGAGATATGCTAATACGTACGTACTCCTAAGTGTTTAGCTACGCTCTCTCCGCCACAAAAGCATCACACGTACATAGGGATACATCCAAACATGTACTACGTCATAAACTATTCAAAAATACTTAAAGCAAAAGATTAAAAAACAAACAATTGCAAACTACTAGTAAGATTGAAAGTCGTTGATGAGTTTCATTAAGTAATGAATCATTCAGGAGAATTGAGTTTAATTTTTAATAAAATAATTGTTTATCAAATTTTATTTATTTTTCAGTCAATTTTTTTAATTATTAGGACCTCATTTTCATAAGAAATTAGAGTTAACATCCAAAAAGAAAATCAATTATGTGTGGGTCAAAGTATCACATGTGATTTATTGATTTATGGTTCACAATATTTTATAATCGTTCAAAATATTTTCAAAAATCACTTCTTCACTACAACTGATCTAGTAAAGTAGTGGATTTTGTGTGTTGTTATTTTCTTTTTATCTTTGTTTAAATCACACTCTCTCCAATAATAAATACTCTATTTTACAGATTTTGTAAATAATTTGAGTTATGAGAAAAAAAAAGTGTATATTATTTGACAATTTAAAAAAGAACAAATTTATTTTGTTAGAATGACGGTTATTTAATAGTTGTTAATTAAAAGTGTATGGTATCAAGGTCAATGATTAAAACTTTATACTTATAAATTATTAGTTCATCCTTTATAAATTAACATATCAAGATCAAACATTAATTGCTTCAGTGGTGATTGATGCTGAGTTTATTAGAGAGGATCACAATTTGAACCCTCTCAACAGCGTTCGGAATGAGGCTAAAACCACTTGATGATAGAATTAACCTCTTAATCAGATTAAATTGTTGATGAAAAAAATTAACTTATCATCTATATAATATTTTCTGTTAAACATCAATTGTATTCACGAGTCACTTCGAAATTATTTAATTTTTAAATTTCTGAACCATAATCAGTTTCCATTTTGTGCTTGATAGACTTTTGAATTTTGATTGAGCACACATGGCTTGTTCGGGATTTCTCGGATTAGAATTCTTCCTATTTTTCGAAAGTAATGTTAAATTTCATCAGAAGATAGACACAAAAATAGATTGTGGACTCCACCATTAAGTGGAGTAAAAAAAAGATTCCATTATTTTTTATGGAAAATGATAATGAGTTCTTTCAAATATTAATAATAGTCAAAACTATTTTTTAAATATATTGAATAAATACTATATTTAGTCCACATTGTAGACGACTAGATAGATTAGTTATTAATTTTATTTAATAAATTTTTTTTTTATTTATAATTCAAATCAGAGGGAGTAATTAAGAAACGTAATTAAACAGTACTGGCTACCAAAATTAATTAAACTCTCAACTAATTTTTTTGGAAAGGAAATTCTCAACTAATTGATTGAAAACAATATTTAGTCAAATCAAAACTTTAAATACCATTTAAAACTTGCGCGTATAAATAATTTCAAACATTTAATACAAGATATATCAAAGTAAATGTAAGCACGTTTCAAGACCCATACCGCTATTCATTATTGCTATGAAGAGAGAAAATAGTGATTCATTCATTACAGTTAAAGCATTTATATCTGGACTTTGAATATGGCCCAAAACCAAAGTGTCTTAATAAAACTTCACCATAAATTCTGTTGTAAATAGCAATAAAAACAATTCAAGTCTAAATACATCAGATATATATAAATGACATTTATTGAGAATTTTTAATTTCAACTTAATTATTCGAAAATACTACTCCTCCGTATCAAAATATATGTCGTTTTGAGAAAAAAATTTGTATCACAACATATGTCGTTTTACATTACCAATGAAATATTTAATGTTTTTTTTCCTTTTATACTCTTAATTAATTATTTCTCTTTCTTCTTTCAATTCTATAATTTATCTCTCACATATCATTAATGAAGGATAATTTTGTAAACTATCACATAATTTATCTTTACTATAAAACAATGATTACATTTCTTAATTTGTGTGATATGATCAAAACGACATATATTTTAGTACGGAGGTAATACTTTTCTTTCTACTCCTACTCTTTCATATACTAGTACTCCTACTTTCATTCATAGGACTAGTATTTTTAAGATTATTTTACACATTAAAAAAAAAGTAGTAGCTTTAATTGATAAGCAAATCATTTTTTGCAGTTGTATGTATCAGGTTAGACCAAAAAGTATAAAGTATTAGTTAAAATCATTTGATACTAAAATTTACTCCTAATTAAATTAACGGTGAAAACCAAATAAATAAATAAATCAAAAAGTAGTTGTAATTTTTGGTATTACTTGTTGCAAGAATGATGCGTGAATGTTGCATTATATACGTAGAAGTTAAAATTCAAATCTAAAATTAAAAACTATTTTCTTTTTTGACAATCTTTATTTATTCACTTTTGAAGGTAACTGTTTCCACTAGACTACTATGAGAAAATATACCCTCTCAAATGGAACTTTGAATAAGATATAGAAAATCTTATCACCATCGCTAAATTAGAAAAATAGATCATCTATGCCTAAACATAATTTAGTCGGCAGAAACATTACATATTATATATAAAGAAGATTAAAATTCGAATTACAATACACTAATTGTTAAATATATTAAGTTCAATTCGAGTCAGTAGCCTACCAGACTAAAAATGTATAGTAAAAATATATCAATGATAAAAAAACAGAACAAATGTATTAAATTATTATTTTTATAGAACAGAAATAGAAAAAATTTCCATTAGTTTTTCCCTAGTAAAACCGCATTAACTTTTCAATATACATAAACCTTGACCAGTATCCCCTTAAAATTGATCCTATCCTTAACCCACCTAAATTTATGATCTATCATTCAATTTACATAACCGTAAAAAGAAGAAAAAAAATATTAAAAATGTGGTAATTAATTTCCAATTATCCTTAATTAATAAACCACTTATTAAATTGAAATATTAAGATCAATCCTAGGTTTCTTCATAGAAGGAATTGGAACAATTGAGTTACACCTAGGACACTTAGGATTATTCTTCATTATCAAAACATAAGATAAGCAACCAGGACACCCTGCAGCCATTGGTGATGAAATAATTTTCTCTTCACTTTCTTCTTCTTGATGATTATTTTCTCTAATTGATGATGATGAAGATGAATATGAAGGTGATGTAGCTGAAATTGATGATTTCAAAAATGATCCTCTTTTTCTTATTGGTTCTTTTTCAGCTCTTTCTAGTGCTGATTTCACTTTGTCTAGTGTGCACACACTTTGGTAATTATTTGTTGGTAATGTTGATGAAACAAGTTTTAAGTCTAAATTTGTTTCATCAAATAAGTTCAATGGAACATTTGATTGTGTTGATGGAAAATTTAGGTCTTGAAATTTTGTTTTTGGTTTCATTTGGTTTTTTTCTTCTGAAATTGGTGATGTTGTTAATGTGTTACACCTTTGTATATAAACTTTCCCTGACTGCATCATAAAAAAATAATCATTAAGAAAAATAATAAAAAAATGTAAATTGTTGTACATAAACATAAAAATCTACATAACAATATTAATTATTTAAGTAAATGTGATTAACATTTTTTTTTCATCAGATATTCTCTACATGCAAATGCAATTAAGAATCATAATAAAATTATGATTACAAAATAAAAAATTTAATGGTGATGTCACATAAATGAAATTTGTTATGAAGACTTTTGATATATTTATGGAATATTGGCGGTGGAGGCAGTTTGATTACAATGGCGTCATGAATACCAAATTTTCATTTATTTAGCTACCAAAAAATCTGAAGACTATAAATTCAAACTTTATGAGAAATAAATACAGTGGAGTGCATAGGAACGAAAATTTGAGTTACTGCAGCCCTGCTGTTACATTAAAATCAAAAGTTTAATACACTTGACCATACAATAAAATTAAACAAACATATTGAATTTCAACTTTGTTCTATTCTTCAATTATTCTGTTTATCTCCAACCAATCATAAGAACAATTTTTTTTACTAAACTTCTTAATCAAGCATTTCATACTCTCTTTCATAATTAAAAAAAATCAAATTTTAAAATTATTAAATTGAAAACAAAAACCACCCTAGTGAAATAACTATAAACCATTGTAAAAAACCGCAAAAACCGAACAAAATCAATAAAAACAAAAGAAAAAACACAACAAAATACGATGATACTGTTTCCACAGTTAAATTCTCATAAAATAAAAAACATTTCCTTCTTAAGAAAAAGCATAAACACGCAAGTCGGAGGTGAAATTGATCATCTCTGATTAGTCGGTCTTTTTACATCAGATACCAAGTTTAAAAAAAAAATAAACAAAATCAAGAAAGCATGACTCAAACAAATACTACACAACAATTCTCATGAACAAAGATAAAAAATTTATATGCACCAAAAAAAAAAGATAAATTTTTATTTTCCCGGGAAACAAAAGGAAAAAACCCAGAAGAAAATTTTCTGACCTGAAGGTCAAGACGTTTCTCCCATCCACTAGGGACCTGTAAATCAAGATCCAATTCTTGGGTTTCAATTGATGAAGACCCACCAAGCAAGTCTCTTGTAATCAGAGCCGTTGATTTTTCACCATGAGAAGATTCATTTCCAACCGTTCGATGTTGTTCATCTTTGTAGCCACCAAGAACACGAATTAGAGAGCTAACTTCAGTAGCCATTATTTTTTTTGTCACAAAATTTCTAGAGAGAGAAACTCTAGAGAGAGAGAGAGGGAGAGAGAGAGAGAGAGAGAGAAGAAAATGAGAAAGGTCTATGTCCTTCGTGTGTGACTGTGAGAGATTTATATATGGCAATAAAGATAGAGGGTACGTTATAGTAAATTTAATGCACATAAGAAAAAAATAAATTGGAAGATGGAGTATGTTATTGAATTTAATTTAATGGAATTAAATTGAGTTTTTTTTTTTTTGTTATTACTCGTGATTTTGAATTTTAAAATTAATTAAAGTTTGGTTAATGGTTTCATTTATTGTCGATGGGTATTAATTAATGGGGTAGTGGAGGAGTGGGAAGAGAATTCAAACAAGGGGTGGCATGTGAGTAATTGTAGCATTTAATGCAAAGAATAGCATACCTTTCATTTCATATCTATACTTTGATTAGCTAGTACTACTATTATTTCATTGTATTGGTACAATTTAAAAAATATGTAGGTATTGAATGTATTTTGTAGGGATTAATGTTTGAATTTTTCGTATTTTATATTTTTTTCGTTCTAAATTAAAAAAGAACAAAATTATATTTATTAAGAAAAAACTAAAATATGATTATTTGAAGTATGTTTTTATGAGTTTTCTTTGAAATAAGTTGAATGAGAATATGTAAAAATAATTTATAACATAAATTATATAAAAAAATTTTATGTAGTAGTATTGTTTAGTGGTTAGAATTTCATATGTTGAAAAGTGAATAAATGAGTGCACCGGTGTTTAAACCTCAATATTTACATATCTTTTATTCTATATGTTTGTTACGATTCTTAAAACTCAAATATCAATTAAACCTAATTTTTCCCTCCCAAATCCTAAACATCAATTATTATTATTATTATTATTATTATTATTATTATTATTATTATCAAAAAACGTGTGGTACTACCTTGCAATTCAAATTTGTCTATTAATTAATGTATCTTATAGAATTCCAAAACTTTGATTAACTCATTTTTCCAAAAAAATGGCACATATGGCACATGTTAATTGTTATTGTTGTATTAATCTTTTCATCTTCTACATGTTTTTTGTTTTCGCAGCACTATTTAATTAGAAAATCATTCAACCTACTTACTCCCTCCGTACCAAAATATAAGTTACTTTGAGAAAAAAATTTGTATCAAAATATGAGTCACTTTACAATATATCAATGAAGTGTTTAATACTATTTTTCTTATTATACCCTTAACTATTTATTACTCTCTCTTCTTTTACTTCTTGATGGTTTCCTTTGGTAGCAATACAGTTAATAAAGAGACATGTTTGAATGGAGTTTGGTGAATTATTTTTGAATTAGTGTTTGTAGTTTTTGCAATTTTTTTCATTTTTATTATCCAGTAGATTAGAAAAGAGAGAAATAGATTGAGTTTATTATGCATTGATGTATTACTTTGATCCATATCCTGGTGTATTCTTACATCCTTACTTCAGCTGTGCTTTTAATGTGGTGTTATGCATTGCAACAAAGTTTTCTTTTGGTTTATAGCTTGGTTACCTACTGTTTGGTGCTCAATGTTGCGGATTAACCGACTTGGTATGAAACATTTGATACAATTTAATTTGAAAGATCCAATCATTGCAGACTATTGTTTAAAACATTTTTTCTTTTGTATTGTATTTTTATATTTTATATGTATGTTGTATTATAGGTGATGTATATTTTATGCTATAATTTGTGCTATATAATTTTTTGAGTTAATATTTTATGTGCTAATTTTTTATATTAATTTATTTTTGTCACATAAATTTTAATAATGATAAATTTTATTATTCAAAATAATAAATTATAAAACTCGCGCAATGCGCGGGTGAAAAATCTAGTACATACAATGTTCTTACCAAGTGAGTTAAGCTCACACGAACAATACATCGATAAATAATCTTATGAATATAAATAAGTTATTATAACAAGGACATGAAGACTTAATTTCATTGCAAAACTGAAAAAAAAATACTTTCTTTAGTCTTTATTAGTATAAAATAAAGTTTATTTTTTAGAACTAAGGCGACTACCAACAATGAATTGACTAAAGTAATAAAAAATTTGTGTCTCTTAAGCATGTGGTTACGGTTTTGATCCTTGATCTTACATATATTGAAAAAATTGGATTAAAATGAGAAAAAAATTTCGATAAAAATTAGTCATTGTCTCACTGATAAACCTGAATAAATAAAAAAGAGTAATTTATTTTGGATAATGTATAGGGTGTAGTAGATGTAAAGAGTAGCAATTAGTAAGTGTTTTTCTTTTCTCTTTAAGTACTCTAATAACAAAAAAAATTATATTTTAAAGCGAATAATTGAAGAACTCTCTTGTATTCTATACCAAAAAAAAAGAAGAACTCTCTTGTATTCGAATACCAATTTTTGTATACAATGTCTATATCAATTGTCATATGATGATAAATTTTGGTATCTTAATTTGGTAATTTCACTTAGTATATCATATTTTTAAAATTCTTGGGGTGTAATACAATTATCGAAAGAATTTAAAGAATGGCCATAATGGTAGTATGTATTTATTCTAGAGTTATTATTTTTACTTATTATTTTTATTTATTGAAAATGAATCTTTAACTTTTAATGGTTTAAAGCTCATAAATGAACTTTGGACCCTGTGGATACATGACGTTAGATTTTTGTTATCAACTCCTTAATTAATTATGGGTAGAATACAGATTTGACACGTACCAAGTCTTGGAAGTTATACATACTTGGGCACTTGGCTCCACCAATCGTTTGGACCACTCATAGTTTCTTTGTTCTTGCTTAGTGTTAATTCTCACCTAATTTTATAGACCAATTGGAACAATATTGTAGAAATTAATAAAACTAATCTTCATTTCTAAACTACTCCCTCCGTCCCATTTTAAATGTCATAGTTAACTAAATCACACACTTTAAGAAAAATGTGTAAATGAAAAAGAAATAATATGATTTTTATAAAAATGTCCCCTCTTTTTATTGGTAGTAGACATTGGAATACTAAATAGTAGATCTTCGAGTGTACTTTTTCTCTTACCTAATAATTACTTTAAAAGATAAAATAGTAAAAATCAATATTATAAATAGTATAAGACATTTAGTTTGAGACAAATAATTTTGGCAAGTATGACACTTATTATGAGACTTATTATGGAACGGAGGGAGTAGTACTTTCCGACTTTATTTATAAGTAAAAGTTGTTTATAGGTTCATTGAACAACTAATATATCTAAATTAAATATAAGTTAGATACATTACTTCTTCAATGAACCTAAAAAAAAATATTTATTTATAAATAAAACTGGAGGGAGTACTAAATTATATCTTAGCAAAAAGAAGAAGAAAAAAATTAATACTAGTAAATGTCATTTTACCTTTTTTTTTTTAATCATATCGAATAAGAACACAAATGATAGTAAAATTCTTTCTTAAGAAAATGTAATGCCGTTGCAAATTTGCAATTTTAGGGCCGAGTTCGAATTTATTATTTCAATATTGCCTATAAATCACTCCCTTATGATTTCATTATAAGAAAAAACTAATTTCACATACACATAAAAAAAATTAGTTTAGCGCAATTAATTTTCTCGATCTCTTAAACAAAATAAGGATATTTTTGACCAAATACTCTTCATAGGAACTTGTTTGATTGAAAAATAAAATTTATATTGATTGATAGATGTTTTAAGTAACAATTGAGAACTATTATAAAGTGTATGTTTTGGTTTTATTATTGGTGTTTCATTTTATAGGGCGCTTTTATTTTGTAACCTTCTTTTACCGATTTCTATCTATCTTGTGCAAAAGTTGGATATTTATTAATAATATTTGTTGTTTGAAAAAAATAACAATTAAGAACTGAAAATGTCTTATAATTAGGGGTAGGAATATTTCGTTAAACATTAAAAATTTATTTCGTTAAACGTTAAAAAAATAATTTTGGATTAGGAAAAATCGATTTGTAAGGGAAAAACTTAGAAATAAAATTAAGCAATGAGTTGATTTATTTCTTTTTTGACTAAAAATAGCAATATTCATTTGTTCATTCAAATAATTGATAGAGTACATCAGATGCAAATACAAATTCAATATCGCTAAGAACAAGAATGGTGAATGTGCAAACAAACTCACAACATCCAAGTTAATAACATATAAAGGCAAAATTCTTACAAATAATATGATAAAATTAAAGTCATCAGAATGTTCATGCTTCCAGATCTACAACACTAACGTCCAAATCATTGATTAAATCAACAATTGATTAAAGTCTATCTTTCAATATGAAATAAATTAAACGAACACCGCAACAAAACGCGAAATCAAACAACTTCGTACCAAGACGACGAGCAACACAACACCGTACCAAGACAACGAACAACAAAACGCCGCACTCATACGACGAAATTGCAACAAAAAATAATTAAAATTCAAACTATGTAAAAATTATTTATTTAGATTAAAACAAAAAAAAAATGAAGATGAGGTGATTTTAGGAAGAAAAAAAAACCTAAAACCACACCTAATGAATCAAAAGAGAAGAAGAAAAAACTCAAAAAATTGGAGAGTAAAAAAACTGAGTTGATTAATTTTTTTTATAAAAGCTAGAAATTCATTAAAAAAAGAGAAAGCAAAAAACCGGAACACATAAATCTAACTGGCCCAGAATTTTTTATTTAAAAGTAAAATAAAAAATAAAATTAAAATTAAAGAACTCCTCAATTAAAGAGCAGGTAGAGGTAGTGTTAGTAGCCTTGGTGAAATCAGTTTGTTTTCTAAATTTTTGGAAGAGATGGATCTTATTGATGTATTAGTACTGGGCAAAAAATTCACTTGGTCCAACAATAATGGTTGTTTGATGAGCAGACTAGATAGATTTTTGTTGTCTGATGAGTTTATTAGTAAATATGGTATATCGGGACAATGGGTAGAGGATCGCGACATCTCAGATCATTGCCCTATTTGGTTGTTCTCTTCACCAAAAAATAAGGGTCCTAAGCCTTTTAGGGTGATTAACGGTTGGTTTGACCACCCTAATTTCCTAGCTTTTGTTGCAAATTCTTGGAAGAGTTTTAATGTCCATGGTACCAAGTCTTTTATCATCAAACAAAAATTTAAACTATTGAATGGGTGCTTAAGGAAATGGAATAAGGAAGTCTTCGGCATACTTAATCTTAATATAGGAAATACGGTAAAGGAAATTAATGATTTTGAAGGACTTTTGCAAGACGATGGGGTCGACTTAGATACAACTAATAGAGAGTACCTTTAGCAAGAGTTTTGGAGAAAACTTCAATTAAAGGAGAGCTTGCTCAAACAAAGTCGCGAACAAATTGGGTCAAGGAGGGTGATTCGAATATACAGTTTTTTCATCAATCCATAAAATTTAGAAGAAGGAAGAATCAATTAGTGGCTCTTAAAAATGAAGAGAATTTGGTCGAAGGAGTAAATGAGGTGAAGAGTTATATACACGATTTCTTTGCTAATAATTTTAAGGAAAATTAGGACAGCCGTCCGAACTTGAATGGTATTACATTTAACTCTCTATCTGCGGAGGATTATGACATTCTTTTAGCTCCTTTTCCGGTAGATGAGGTTAGAGAAGTGGTGTGGAGTTGTGATGGCAACAAATGCCCCGGCCCGGATGGGTTCAATTTTAACTTTATAAAGGTTTGTTGGGAAATTATTAAAGAGGATATCATGGCTTTTATGCATGAGTTTCATGCGAAAGCAACACTTCCTAAAGCTATCACTTCATCATTCTTGACGCTTGTTCCTAAGAAGGACCACACTCAAACACTCTTGGATTATCGCCCTATTTGCTTGATCTCTAGCTTGTATAAGATCGTCTCAAAAGTTTTGCAGGATGGCTGAAGCAAGTGTTGGGTAAATTAATTTGTGGTTTGCAAACCGCTTTTTTACCCAATCGGCAGATTTTGGATGGAGTTCTCATGTTTAATGAACTTTTAGATTTGGCAAAGCAAAGAAATGACAAATGCTTGCTTTTCAAGGTTGATTTTGAAAGGGCTTATGGCACGATTAGTTGGGAGTTTCTGGAGTATATGTTGTTGCGCATGGGTTTTCCGGAGAGATGGCGTAAATGGATGCAGGCCTTCACTTTTAATAGTTCTATGTCTGTCCTTGTTAATGGTAGTCCTACGATTGATTTTTGTGTTGGTAAAGGGCTAAGGCAAGGCGA
This sequence comes from Trifolium dubium, assembly GCA_951804385.1. NCBI lineage: Eukaryota > Viridiplantae > Streptophyta > Magnoliopsida > Fabales > Fabaceae > Trifolium > Trifolium dubium. Next base: position 28,529,798 of record OX638070.1, on the reverse strand, counting down.
TCCTCTTTCGCCGTTTTTATTCTTAATTGTTGCAGAAGGTCTCACAGGGCTAATGAAACGTGCAATATTTAACAGTTCTTTTCATGGGTACAAGTTGAGTAATGATCTTTCTTTTCACACTTTAAAATTTGCAGACGATACTATTTTTGTTGGAGAGGGTAGTTGGGATGATCTTTGTACTAGCAAATCTGTGCAGAGAAGTTTCGAATTAGTTTCTGGATTAAAGGTTAATTTTCATAAAAGTAAATTATATGGAATTAATCTTGATGAAAGCTTCATGAGAGCGTCTTTTGCTTTCTTACACTGTGGAGTTGAATCAATACCTTTTAGATTTCTTGGCATTCCGGTAGGGGCGAATCCAAGAAGGAGAGCTACATGGAATCCGATTATAGAATCCTTGAAGAAAAGACTTAGTAATTGGACTTGACGACATCTTTCGATAGGAGGAAGGGTCACATTTATCAATTTTGTTCTATCAAGTCTGCCTCTTTATTACTTTTCTTTTTTTCAAGCGCCGGTGTGTATGAATGTGGAGTTGACTAGTATCCAACGTAGATTTTTATGGGGTGGAGGACAACATAATCCAAAAGTTTATTGGGTCAGCCGTGATCGCATCTGTCAACCGAAGGACAAGGGTGCTTTGGAAATTTAAAATTTGCATTTGTTCAATTTTTTTCTACTTTGCAAATGGAAGTGGAGATGTTTAAATGACCAATCAGCTCCTTGGAAACATCTTTTACGTATCTGGTATAGCTCTTTTGCTTCAAATTTTTTGGCTGGAGAGGGTAGGTATAGTTTAAAATAAGCTTGCTTGTGGTGGAGAGATCTCTAGTCTTTAGGCAACATTGATGACTGTAACTGATTTAATAACAATATTGGCACTGTTATTGGCAGCGGAAATGATGTTAGTTTTTAGAAGGAAAAGTGGGTAGGTTTGGAACCTTTGTGTTTAACGTTCCTTCTTTATTTGATATTTCTCCCAACCAAAATGATTTTGTCTCGGATATAGGGGAGTGGATCAGTAATCGATGGGTTTGGCAGCTCCCTTGGCCTGAACCTTTATTATTTGGGTTGCATTGTTTAGTTGATGAAATGAAGGCTATCTTGGAGCAGGTACAACCTAGCAGGAATTCTTTAGACCGACGTTGATGGATTCCACATAATATTGGTGAATTTTTTGTTCAGTCCGCCTATTCAATATTACAGGATCGGAACGTTGCAGAGCCCTTAGATGATGTATTGTTGCAAGCTTTGCATAAGCTATGGAAAAATAATCTTCCTTCAAAAGTAAACATATTTGGTTGGTGTTTACTATTGTCAAGATTACCATCTAAAGAAGATTTATTCCACAAAGGTATTAGTACTAATGACATGGATAGAAGATGTATTTTTTGTAAACTGGAGAATGAGGATTTGGAGCATATTTTCCTTTGGTGTACTATCACAAACGGTGTGGCAACATGTTTATAGATGGATGAAGATAGCACCTCTCTCTCCGACATCTATTCTTCATCATTTCCTACTACTTGGCGGTTTGGTTCAATGGAAGAGTAGCAAGGGTTTTTGTCACCTTCTTTGGTTGGTTACAATGTGGTGTATATTGAGACTAAAAAACAATATTATTTTTAGAGGTTCTACGTTAAATATGTCTAGTCTACTAAATCAGATTTTTTATTTGTCTTGGTTTTGGTTCATAGGAATGGTGCACCGGCCAACGTTGATTTCGATGTTTGGTGTAACAACCCTTTGGCCTGTCTTAGTGTACTTTAAGACTTTATTGGTCTCTTGAATTGTAAGAGTTGAGTACCCCTTGTACTCCTTATAATTCAATTTTGGCTTATCAAAAAAAAAAAACAATGGCTTGAGTTTTGATTTATGGTTAAAATAATGATTGTAGGCCAATTAAGTGATAAATGTAAGATTTCTTTGAGGTTTAAAATTAATTAAACTTACCAATGAAGCAAATCATCAAAAAAGGCTAGCTATGTTTTGTTTTGTTGACAAAGAAGAAGGAGTAAAAAAGTTTATTAATTCGGTGTGCTAACGATTGAGGTTAATGTTACATATTAAGTTGAGCTTTGAGTGTTATATTCATTGGCCTAAAACCTTAGACTAAAATAATATTAACAAGTGATTCGATTATGTTCATTAGTTCTAGAATTTGAAAACAAATTGAACTCTTTTGGTTTTCTTGATTCGGTTTTTATTCAAAACAAATAAGATCAGTTAATTTTCTGTTCGACTTTTTTTTTTGATTTATTGTTATGCTTGATTTTATCTAAACTGCTAATGAGAATGAATCTCGTTGATGATATTTTATGGGCCCTAGGTAAAATGTGAACAAAATATAACCTGTATCATTTAATATAGTACATTTTAATTTCTGTCAAAAAATATACTCCCTCCGTCCCTTAATATAAGACCTTTTTTGACTAAATTTTACTATTCATCTATCATGTTTTGACCGTATTTTTCTAATAATATATAGATGTAAATATTAGCATATAAGATCTTGTTTGATTTGTTTCGATGAGTATTTTCAAGATATCAAATTTTTATAATTTTTACTGCTAGATAACTAAAGATATTAACGATTAAAATTGTGCATTGGCGTACGTGCAGTGGTAAAAAAAGGTCTTATAATTAAGGACGGATGTAGTATAATACACTTTAATACATAATAACAATCCATTTAACAAAATATCTAAAAACTTTTCGTTTCTCTCAATTTGAAAATTCATAAGAAGTGGTTTCTTTGATCATTATGAGATGCTAAATTATTTAAAATGACATGAACATCAACGTTTTCCAACATATCCTCAATTGAAAAAGTAAAGAACAATAGCATTTGGGAAATAGAATCATTAAACTGCAATAGAACACTAGATTTCACATAAATTTTTAGTTTTAATTTTCTTAAAAATTTTCACAAAATTTTTATCTTTTTTAAAAATTTTAATTTTTTTTTAAATTTTCTGATTTTCTTTTTTAAAAGTAAAATTTTTAATTAATTTTTTAATTTTCTTTTATAAAAACACAATTAATTTTTTTTATTTTCTGATTTTCAATTTTTAAAATCAATTCTAATTTTATTTTATTTTCTGATTTTCTTCTTAAAAATATTTAAATTTAAAAATATCATTATGTTTTTCAAATATTTAATTTTTTTATTTCGAAATTTTCTTTTGAAAAAAAATTAAAAATTAAATGAGTTGGCAATACAAAATAAAATATTCCACATGTATGTTCCACGTCATCAAAATGATAGTCATATGTTAGTTGTACAATTAGGTGGCAAAATGAGAGAATCTTCACATACTGCAAGAGGGTGGATTTGACAAAAAAATTATGCATGAGGTTAATCAAATCTGACCAACTTTACAGTGGGTTAAATAGTTATTTTATTTTGCTTTCACTCTTAATTTTCTAAAAGAAAGGGTCTTAGTAATCTAAAGTTCAGTGCAAGTTCTACCATCTAGTGATTTCAGTCCCTTCTAAAATAGAACTACGAGTGATCAAACTGCGGTCCTAGTTTCTTAGTCGAACGTCAATCACCACTAGACCAACTAACATTAAATAATTATTTACTCTATTAAATAACTATTTTTTTCATTGTTTTTCAAAATTAAACGAGGGTCTTGTCCCATATACTAGTACTATGGAACATAGATTCGTCCCGATCTATCTTTGTCTTCCATACATCTTGTCATCCATAGTTCTTCAATATCATCAACTCATATAAAAAAATTACAATTACATAGATTATCCTGAAAAAAATTTGACAAAGTTTTAAACAAAAATTGAAACAAAATATATTGCAAACAATATTTAACAACAACCCATCAAATTCAAATCAGAATGGGAAAATGGTGTAAGCGAAATTGGTGGAAAAAAGAACAACATAAATTAGGGTCCAAAGTTAGTATCAGTTTAAGTAACTCCAATCAAAACTAAGAAAATTAAGGTTCTTAATAGATTCACCCATGAGAAAATAGCTTCTTGTTATTTTTATTTTATATCTTTCTACGATTTGAGGAACAAATTTCACTACCCATCATACTAGAAATGAGAAAAATGGATGAGAAAACATCATTGAAGATAATGAATATAGCTTATATAAAAGGAGAAGAAGATATAACCGTTGTATTCAAAACTCATTTGTAGTTGTTGCAATTTCAATCATTTACCTCTTGTGATGTAAAAATGTTCAATTAAGATTTAAGTCACTGTGATCACACTTATAAACCATTAGATTATAAAAAAAAACACTTATAAACCATTACTAAACCGTGGCATAAACTTTAAGCCACGCTTTTTTAGGTTTTGAACACACTTTTTATATTGTGATCTATAGTTAAAAATGTTGTAGATCACATGAAATTATGCTGGCAGCTGCCACATTCATAATTATTGCACACATCATTGCATCATACAGAGTAAGAGGAGATAGAGAGTATACTCCCTCCGTCTCAAAATAATTGTCGCAGTTTGCTTGTTGACAATTATTTTAACAATATTTTTTTATTAATATATATAGATAAATATTATCATATATCTTGTTTGATTTGTTTCGTTGAGTATTTTCATAATATTAAATTTTTATAATTTTTTATGAAAGAAAACTAAAAATATTAGTGATTGATCTGACATTCTCTTGTAGTGTGAAAATATACGTTGGTATGTGTAAGCGACAATTATTTTGAGATGGAGGTAGTATTTTCAGACATCACAAATTAAAAGTATTACTTTACATACTATTCTCAATATTTTCAGACCTCACAAAAATTTAGAAGGAAAAGTATCAATAGTTGCAATTTTAAAGAAATATTTGACTATTCTCACTTATTGCTTTTTATATCATAATATATGTACGAAATTTTTTCTGTTGTTAGACATGATTAATTTTGGTTAGAGATCTTATGAGACATATATAAGATGAATTCTTCTCTAGCAACCAAATATTTTTCATACATATAAGATATATAAAATTGAAACTTTTGACTACATGTTTATGTGAACGTAATAGTGAACCAAATTGTTCTTTATAAAAACGTGTATATGAAAAAAGATAAAACACCAATACGTGCTGATCCTACGTACAGAGAAATCAAAGGAAAATTAAGAATTAATGCATGGCATGAAACCAAGTACTCCTAGTCCTATTTTCTCTGGAAACACATGAATTGGAAAAGAAAATTATTTTCTTTAAAAATTAAATGTCGCGTGTATTTGGTGCTTTCATTTCATGCGCAGGAAGGTGTAAGTATTTAAGATGAGCCATCAAGTTTTAAATGCTACATTTAATATCAAGAAAAATAATTGCACTTGGGAAAGAAGAAATGGGAAAACAAAGAAAATTAAGAAAAAATATATAAAGACCTTAATGTGGTTGGGTAACATTTATGTTACAAACTTAATGCTTTCCTTCTTTCTTTGGTAAACATTAAATTATCAAATTGAATGCTTTTTATGATATTTATAGTATTCATTTGAAAAAAAATTTGAAACAAATTCGGATATGCCTTTATTATCTAGGTGTGCCATATTGAAGAGAGGTGAGGTATTGAAGATGAATCATAGAAAAATCACATTCAATACGAAAATTCATTATGAGGGCTTAAAATCAATTTTGTATTAGGATCAGAAAATTAATTTTGTATTGAAGGGAGGTGAGGACGTGAGGTATTGAAGATGAACCATAAAATACAATTTTTGTATAGGTTTAAAATCCAAAATTTTACAAAAACCTCAGTTGATTAAGTGGTAATTGACGCTGCACTTGTTAGGAAGAACTGCGATTCGATCTCTTACAACTATGTTTGAGAGTGGACTATAGAACCACAAAATTTTTTCTATGAGCTAACCTCAAGTGGTACATTGAATATAAAATGTAGGGATCTAGATTATAACTCTGATACGTCAATTTATTTACTTTTAAATGTGTAATTCTATTAATTAAGCTATCTGACAAAAAAAATCCAAAATTTTAGTTCCCTATTTTGATTGACTTGGAATTTTACTCCTCTATTTTAGAAAATATGCCATGATATAGTAAAAAATGCCCTATTTTTATATTAAAAAAATCAGAAAAATACCAACACAATACTATAAAGTAGTAAAAAATTAATTGTAAAAAAAAATATTGTACAAATTCAATAGAAACAAAAATTTAGAAGAAATAAACAAATAAATACCACAAAATTACTAATTCTCACACACACACACACACACATTCTGATAGAAAAATAATGAAATTGGGCCTAAAAAAGAAATTTAAAAAGAATTTGTACATAAACCAAACTACATATGGACCAAAATTGTATAATTAGGAAAATTTCTCTTTGCACCCCCCCCACATTTCTCTAATATCCCCCTAAAATCCCAAAATATCCTTCACTTTGTGGGGGTTTTAAGAGGTTCGGATTATAAAATCCGAATTTTGTGGGGGTTTTAACAGGTTCGGATAATAAAATCCGAACTTTGTGGGGGTTTTGTAGGTTCGGATTAAAAAGTCCGAACTTTGTGGCTATATTATGGCTAATTGGTTGCTAATTCGTAGGTATTGTTATTTTGCTTCACAACAAGAACAATGACTTTCATTTCTAAAACAAACTTCACTTTCAAATCCAAACATACACTAAATATATTTCCCATTCTAAATTATGAATTACATAATACTAGATTTACTCTAGTGCAAACATTTGAGCTATTATTTAATTTGTTGTTGTTGTTGTTTCATGTATGCAATTATTTGGTCAAATCCTTTGTTGATTTCTTATTTGATCAACACAATAGATAAATAAACGGATCAACACAATCCTTTGAAGATTAAAAAGAGACAACAAAGAGAGAGAATGAAAACTTGAGTCATGAAAATAAAGAACAAGTAAAGATAATGAAAACTTGTTGTTGTTGTTGTTTTTAGCTATGAAAGCATTTGTAGCTAACTCGTAGCTAATTCGTAGCTAACAAGTTCGTTGTTGTTAGCTAAGACAGGTGTTGTAGCTAACTCGTAGCTAATTCGTAGCTAACGAGTTCGGGTTCTACGGCCCAAACCCAGTTTGGATTGTCCTAAACACCCCCAATTTATATCTAAGGGTAAAAACGGTAGTTAGGGGGGAAAAGAGAATCATGGAGGGTGGGGAGAGAAATTTTCTATAATTAGCCGTAACAATATTAGATGGGCCTATGGCCTATATATATGAACCGAGCAGCCGGGCCCTAGTCTTACAGAAAAAAAATTAATCTCTTTATCTCTTGAGCTTCCTTTTCTCTCCTGTATATTATATTAGAGAGGGGGTTTTAAGTCATTTTTTTGTCTAAAATTCTCTACATTTATTTTTTCTTTCATTGAATATAAACAAGTGGTTCTTACATACATCAAGTTCTTTTCTTTTGTATTTTTTGTAATTTTGTAGTATGAGTGCAACATTGTGTTGTTCGTCGTTTTATGCAACGTTGTGTTATTTGTCGTCTTGTGCGATATTATTTGATTTCCTGTATTGTTGTGGTGTTCATATGGTTCTTATTGGAAGATTGGTTTTAGTGTACTGCAAATTCAATTAACGATTTAGACATTAACATTGCAGATCCAAAGACATTTATATTTCGATGACTTTATTCTTATCATATTATTTGTAGTAGACATTTTGCCATTGATGTATGCTATGAATGTGGATGCTGTGAGTTTGCTCACATATTCATCCGTTACGTTTTTAGCGATGTTGAATATATAATTGTATTTGATGTATTCTCTCAATTTGAATAGATAAATATCATTGTTTTTGTCAACAAAAAAATGAAATGGGCCTATTTGACTTTACTCAATTGCTAAACTGAACCATTTCTTCTGGGTTTCGCAACCACATACAGCCCATTTGTTTAAATATGTTTAGGTCCAATATTCCAATAGATGTTTTCAAGTGATAATTTAGAAAAAATTATTGTATGAATATACAAGCTATTAAAATGTTGCACCAAAAAAAAAACTATTAATCTATAAAATCGAAATACTGAACTGAACAATATAACACAGTATAAGACAGAACAGCACAAGACAAATATTTAAAGTATTGAACAAATTTTATCTTGTACAATGTTTGATGGAGAAAATGTATTTTAGTGATTTAGAAAGCTTTTGTTGTGGACAAAAAATTGTCCCACAGTTCAGTGGGGAACAAGAATATTTGTTTTTATCCAGTCCCTTGACCCTCAATTTGTGCAGTCCTAAGATTAATTATAAAATCAAACACAGTACAACAGACATTATCCTGTTATGTCCATATTTTTTTAGCTGATCAAACGCACCAAAATTATTCTATCATCTTACTATTTAGACCCTTGATCAATACTCATATAAAGTTAACCATCAGTAATCTTTAAAATATAAGAACATATCATTTTAGCTCATAAACTATCATGAAAAACAACTGATTAGTTTCAAAATGGTCAATTTTTGTTGCTAAATATATCTTCTCCAATCCACAACCAACATTTCATGCTTAAGCTTATATATGCAACCAACATGTTCACTCAACGACCTCCTATTTGATGCCATATTTCCCGTTATATAATTTCTCATTATATTACGCATCTTTTAAATTGATTTTCCGTTGTACTTTACAATCTTTCCATTAAAAACCACACAATTAAATCAAAGTATCTATACTATTATTATTTAGGACCCTTTTTTCAAAGAAAAATGTACACATATCATTCTCACATTAATTCTCCTCTCACATTGTTTTAGCATTAAATGTTTTCAATGAATTTTCACATAATACAATAAATGGTATAATAATATATGAATTCAATTCTCTTATTCTCTCTCTCTCTCTTTTTTTATTTCTTTTATTTATGGTTGGATCATTATTTTTGAGTTTTTTCATTTTTTATTGCTACAAGAGTCTTTTATATCTACAACTATATATAAGTACTAACACTTTATAAAATCAAAATAATTAAAACCATAAATTCATTATCAAAAAATATTATATATTTTATTGGTAAAAAAATTAAAATTATATTGTTATGCAAATTACCACAATAATTTTAATGCAAGTTGTAAAATATATTTTTTAAATATTAAAAAAGATATTATTTAAAAATTATCATATTGTTGAATCTCAAAAAATAAAAGTATATAAATAATATGAAAATTATTAAAATAGCAATCTTAAATCTTTGATGTCCTTACAAAAAAAAAAGATTATTTTTTTGACGGACAATGGTTTTTGAAGTTGATTTTAAATTTTGATTTTTTTGGTTAAAAAATAACTGAAATTTTTTAAAAAATTTGGCATGAATTTTTTCGAATGCAACATAGACAAAAACGTATGGTATTTATACTACTATTATTCTTTTTCCTTTTTTGGGTTACTACTATTGTTATTCTATTTGGCATAAAAAAAGAATATTCCTTTCTAAAATATTTGTACGGTAAAATTTAAGTAATTTTTTTTCAAAAATGTAAAATATTCCTTTTCCAATTTAAGAGAGTAATTAATGTGATTATTGATTATCTTTTACTATAAATATTGTCTTGATCATTGAGATTGTTACACCATTTTAAAATGTAAAATGCAGTATCAAATTTCTTCTCAATTTTTTTTTGTAGAAGTATGCTTCATATTTCTCATCTCTACTCTATTCGATGTATATGTTGTTGATATTTTTGTTGAGTTTTTGGTTGAGTTCATTGTTTTTAGTATAAAAGCAGCTAGCAATTTGATGATCATGTAATATAGAAATTTTGTAATATACAATGTATATATTTTATTTGTTTGTAATATGGATATTGTTTCAAGAGTATGTGATGCATGTGATATTTTTTTGGACATATTAAATTTATTTCGTGTATTTGGAGAGATCGATAAAGTGGTTTTGTTTATACCATTGATTAAGGTGAGAATTCTTCAAAGTATTCAATTTTAGATAGAATTGTTTGTTTTAAAAAATTTCACGTCTAAAAGCTATTTATTTATACGTCCAAATTACTATTTTAGATGTGGAATTGCATACTTCTTTTGCTGACACAACTCTATGTGATAAATCTAATGTGCAACCTAAACTGAAAAGCAGTGAAGATGAACCAACCAAACACTCAAAAAGAAAACAAAGAAATACCGCATAAGACGGGATTGAGAAAGAGTGGTGACATGTTGTCCTTTTCATATAATTGAATGATGTTTTTATTTAAGATATTGGTTGTCTTTTTTTTTTACATCGAAAAGAATATTGGTTGTCTTTTGAATAAATTTGAATATTTTTTGTTGTTGTGTTTATTTGGATAACATTTCAATTTGTCATAGGATTTCTTTGTATGTGATTTTGTATGAATGAATTATATTATTATTATTATTATTATTTGTTAACATGTTCAATCCTTCAAAAAAAATTGTTCAAATTAATATTTCATTTCAACAAATGAATATGATCACGTAGAGTGTGATAAATAAATAAAAATGTCACACATATAATTCCTTTATTTATATTTTTTTTGTACAATTACTTATCTTTATTTTATGTATCAATTAAAAGAGATTTCAATTCATTTTTTTTCCTTATTAAGCTATCAATTCAAAAAATTTCCTCATATAGTTAAAATGAATTTCAATCGTCCACATTACTTTCTAATATGATTTATTTTAATTTTATTTATCAGTTAAAAATATACTACATTCTTTATATAATTTCTAAATCACATTTATTATATTGAAATCAACAAAATTTATTATTTCTTTATAAAGTGTGAAAAATCGAAATGGAATATCTATTGTGAGACTGAAGGAGTATCATTTAAAATTGGACTGTAATCTTAATATTAATTATGAATTCAAACACGTACCAAATAGGCAAATATGGCTAAAAATATTGAAATTCAGAAACACAATTTTTCTTTCTATCACAAACACAATTTAATAAATTTTACAAAACATAATTTCACATAATTTAAAAGAAATGTTTGTTCAATTGATCTAAAGAGACACCACTAAACATTGATTACAAAATTGGTTCATCATTGGTTTGTTTTGAATTAAATTCCAACATTAATAAAAACCTTAAAACCAAGAGTAAGTTAGATTGTGAAACAGAGAGGAAATTGAGATAAAATTGTAGATGCATGTATAAATATGCGTTGAACACACACGAGAGAAAGAAGAGATGAGACCGAGGGGATAGAAAGAGATATTAATTTTGTCAAAAAAAAAAAAAATTGTTGACATAATTTTTTATATTGAGTTAAAAACCACAAAATCCAAAAATATAAAAAATATATTATTGCAAAAAAAAATTACATGTATATATTTTATAATTATTTATAATATTTTTTATGATCAATAATTATTTAATGTTTCATATATAGCGTTGTATCAATGATCTCACATGTCAAATTGATAGTGCTTCCATTCATAATATCAATTTGTCAATCGAGTAAAATCAAAATACCAAAATATTAGTTTACAAAAAAACTAATCAAAATACTATGTTAGTTAAGAGTAGGAATAAACTATAAAGCATATTGCAATATTTTATCCTCTAAAGTTGATCAATATTGTCACATAATCATAGATCTTCATTTGTGTCATGTGTGTCAAACTTTGATCTCCAACTTTGTAAATCCTGATAATATAACAAACAAACAAAATTAATAGACAAAAGAAAAGAAAGAATTAACAAAAACATAGAAATTGAGCAAAGCAAAAACACATAGATCAGTCGAAGTAAGGATATATTTTGTGACAAATGTTTGTCTTTGGAAGCTATATTTATAACAAAATTAGATTAAAAGAGAAACCGTGAAAATATGTAATCAAATGGATCAATTTTCCCAATTAATTACCTAAAAAAAACTTTGAGCATTTTGAATAATATGAGATTAAATATATTTTTAGTCCATATAAATATTTGAAATCTCAATTTTACAATCTTCAATTGTAAAAGACTACGGTAACCAAACTAAATTTTAAAATTAAGACTGTATTAAAAAATTTCAATCTTGCCTTCTTCAAAATATTGGATGACGATGACTCACTATTACTTCTAATAATATATGGAAATGATATTCATCTTCTCTTCATATGTACCGTCGTGTCATTGAATTCACATGTCAAATCGATAGTGTCTTCATTCACAAAATCAATTTGTCAATTGAGTATAAAATCAAATATTAGTTTATCAAAAAACATTATCAAATATTAGTATTTTTGACGGAAAATACAACAATTAATGAATAAGTATAAAACTCTTCATGCAAATTCTTACTATTATGGATTATCAAATTAAATTACCTATAATTTCTTAATCACAAATATTAAAAAAATGAGCGTGACAAAAGAAATAATATAAATATAAAGATCTTGATAAAAAAATTAGGATGTTTCATACCATATGATTCTGTAGCAAAACTCACCACCTTTAAGCATCCACCATTTGATACAAATATACAATATAACGCTGTAGCAAAGAAACAATGGAAGGGTAAAATATGAGTTGAGAATAAGAAAAACAATAAAAATATGGATAAAAAATATGAGAATTGGTCAAGAATACACGACTGTATAAATTAAAAAGGAGCAAGGTTATATATATCTCAAACAAACAAAATAAATGGCAATAGATTGATTGTGTTTATTAATTATACATTTGATTTGAATTTGTTTTCCATTACCGTGCATGCCTAATAGAGGAAATGCGTTTCAATATAATTAATACGTCTAATAACCACCATTCACACCCATTGATTGCCTCATAAACACAAATTATTTGATTCCTATTTTTACTCATATATTTTTTGCTTCTTATACACGTTTTTTACATTTATATTGGCTTCTTATACATTTTTTTTTGGGAATTATTTGATTCCTATTTTTATAATTATTTTTTTTCATTTTTTGGTAATGGATTAAAAATGTTTTCATTTGTATTGGCCTTTCATAAATATTCCTGCAAAAATAAAAATAATATTATTAAATGAAGAATTTTGTATTAATAGTATTATTTCAAACTATTATTTGAATAAAAAGTCTAATTTAGTATTAATAGTATTAAATCAACAATTTCATAAAATATAAACATTATTAATTCTCATTCACAATTAATCGCTATAATTTTATTTTTGAATAATATTTTTATTATATAAAATTTAATTTACTATTTTTTAAATAATTATACCAACAATCTAATTTTTTTAATTATTTCACGTTTTAATTATTTTATTTAATTGGCGTTTTGATTATTTTTTTAATAATTATTGCATATATAAGAATGAGAGTTATTGCAAATTGAAAATGAGAATTAATTGTGAAAACTCTATTAATTGCCAAAACTCTATGAGAAGAGAAGCATTTAGAAAAGGATATGTATACACTAAACTTTGAAAAAAGGCTCTCAAATAATATATATATAGATAAAAGAAATAAAAGGAATATGCCAAATTCATTTGGAATGAAGTAATTAGCCTTTATTAGTTTATTAGCTTTAATATCTTCCCTTACCATTTATCCCCGATATGATATATGATATTCCACAAATCACAATCAAATTAAAAATTGAATAGCTTTTACTAACCTTTTTTTTTTTGACAAAAGCTTTTACTAACCTTATTTTGCTATAAATATAGCTTCTAATCGTAAACATTTGTCACAAAATATTGCTTCAACAAATTTCATATTTTCTTGCACACAAATTTCATTTTTTTTTCTTGCTTCTTAATTCTATATAGATCTATTTTTTGTGTATTGATTCTTTGTTCTTTCTTTCTTTTGAGTTTGTTTATTTGATCTTTAATTATAATTTCTAAAGTTTGCAGGTTAATAAATCGACCAACATGACACAAAAGAAGGTCTATCATAGAGTAAGTGATGATAGTTTATTGTGAATAAGATTATTATATGCATCAATCTTAAGACCATCAAAAAAAAATTTCTATTTCAATATCATCACACTTATCTAATAAGAAGAAGAAAATAGTTTTTTTATTTTATATTAATTAGTATTTTTAACTACATATATTTTTTGTTCATAATATATACATATTATCATCACACTGTTCTCAGGTTTATTTCCTACTTTCATTATGATCTCTTAATATTTTTGTAATTTATATTTGTGTTGTGATTTTTGATATTTTCTTTTGTATTTCATGTTCATATTTTTTATGAATTGTAATTTCATATATTCTTCTCTTTAATTTATATTAGATCATCTCTATCAAGGAATGTTGTTGTCAAAAAGGATAAATCTGCAAATAAACTCACATCATTGTTTTGACATTAAATTATCATGACAAAATTAATAAAAGAATCAAATTAATAAAATATTTGACCAAATTTTGAAGATTTGGAATCCGCATAATATAAGCATGAAGAAAAAAAAAGACTATTAACATGTAATGTAGTAAAGGCTTATTGCACAAATAAAACCTCATTTGATTTTTGTAACAAAAAAAATGTTATATGATTTTTTAATTAAATGTTGCTGCACAAAAGCTACGGGAAACCTTATATGATTTAATAAATTTGCCCATATTTAAATTTTCTTTTGCGTTTTACATTATTTTTCTATAAAAACTATTTTATAAAATCAACACACACACACACACACACACACACACACACACACACACACACATATATATATATATATATATATATATATATATATATATATATGTTGGTCAGATCAACATATTCTTTTTATAAATAAGTAAATAAATAAATTAAAATATATGTCAATATTTTTTATATATTATTGCATTCAAAATAGTTAAAAAAATCTGGTCGTGAAGTCAAGACATTTTTTTAGAATATATATATATATATATATATATATATATATTCAAAATATATGATATAAGTTACAAATATGGTACATAATATATGCCATAAATATTTTTCATTATTAGAAAGGAATATTTTTCTACCAAAATAATGTTTTACATTGGAGGTAATATGATCTCCAATCATTGGAGGTAATATATTTGTATTTTGTTAATAAATTTTAAATTTGGTTTTTCTATGTTTCTTTTTTGTATATCATTGTATTTGAAAGTTAGTATTTGGCAAGTTATGGTGCCATTTTTTCATGAAATGGATGTTTTGTATCAATTTATTAATTTATTTAAATATTATGGGAGTATGTATTGAAATTGTTAAATTGTTAATAGCTACGTTTTTTCTAAAGAGTATAATTCTACTTAAGTTTTATCATTTTTCTTTTTAAATTTGATGAAAAGTATTTATTTGCAATTTTTGTATTGATGAGATTAGTTGCTAATTACATTAGAGTATGATAATATGTAAGGTCTCATTCTTTCAACGGGACGACATTAATACATCTACATCAACTAATATTCTTTGATTTATATTTTAATTTATTGAAGAAAGATGAATAATCAAAGAAATTGGGTAGTTTGAATTTTTCCAATTTATGCAATTTTAAGTGTTTTTCACTTGGTGACATTGAGAACGAAAAGAGAGCAAAAAGCAAATATGAGAACGAGAGAGAAGAATGGAAAAAGAGAAGAGTAGTTTGTTGAATTATCTTTTTAGTTTAATTTAATTAGTTTAATATTTTTATAATATATTATTTGTATTAAAAAAAATATGTTGAGGACATTTTTTTCCAAATGGATATTGTCATGTCATTAATGAGTATGACACGTAAGAAAATTTTTAACTAAATTGAGGTGGGAGACTATGATTCCTAAAAAAATAAAGAAGGGACCAAAAAGTTGATTTTTAAAGAAGGAGGTCAAAAAGTCAAGTTTTTTAAAATCTGAGGACTAAAAGTAAATTTAAACCTATATATTGTATTAAATTGTATCATATAAAATATAATAAATTTATAATGTATTTTTTACCCGTGCTTGGCACAGGCTCATAAACTAGTTTTCATAGTTTAAAAAGTAGTTAAGAGTTAGATGAGAGGACAACTTAGGAATGTTTTAGTTGATTTTTATAATCCAGGGATTAAATACTTAAAATGAGAGACTAGCTTAAGAAAATTTTAATTGAATTTAATAATTTAAGGACTAAATTAGTGAGAGGCTAAATTTAATGTTTATGTCAAGAAATTCTACCTCAACGAAAAGAAAATGCTAAAATTATTAAGCCGAACGTGCATAATCAAAATTGAACTACGGTTCTTCTATTTTGTATTTGTGGATTTTCAATAATGACTTATCATTTTATCTGAGTATCGATATAAATTTAGTGTTTGTTATATTTTAAAGTCATGAATTTTCAATGGCCACCAGCATTGTCCATCCATCCTTTGAAGCAAGTTAGGTATTGCATGCAGCACGCTGTTACTTCAAAGTAGCAACTTGGGTTTGTACATTGTTTCAAATAGAACATATCTCATAGGAGAATTATATTTTTCGTAAAATACCACATGTGTCCAACTTTTTTCTTTTTTTTTATAAAACCACCATGTGTCAGTTAGACATTAGATATTATTTTACCAAAAAAATAGACATTAGATATTATTTTGTCTCATGCCATTCATCTTCAGAATTTTTATTTCTTTCCTTACCGGCCGGCCATTTGAAAATCCAATTCACAAGCATGGCGTTAAGGTTACTCCCTCCTAAATATAAGATCTTATTGTATGATGATGATGATTGATATATATTTTAACCAAAAAAAGAATTTAAATTAAATTATAAATTATTGGATTGCTTAAAATGAAAATAAATAATTATTATATGTCTTTAAAGAGTATTTGTAGTTGTCCCGTGAACTTATTAACTCAATTAGTAGAGACATATTGCACGTATGTGCAAGGACTGACTGGGGTAATTCAAACCCTGATATCCTAGAACTTTAAAATATTATGTCACCAAAATTATAGCATAGGATATTCAACCATAATTGGCATATTAATCAAATCTGAAGCACATTAATTAAAAACAAATTATATTAATAATAAAACACTACAATATTAGTTGATTCAATGGTGATTGATGCTAGACTTAATAGAGAAGATTGCGGTTCGATCTTTGCAACTACATTTGAGTAGCAACTAAAACAACTTTATGTGCTTATGAGGCATGTACGGTATGAATTTGACTATGAGTTGAGAAATTATACACCTTCAGGTTGAGGTTGATAGTACTCATAAGTTCATAAGTGTTAGTTGACATGGTAACAAAAAACTGCACCATTAATGACATAATGCGATTCGATCCTCGCAACTATATTTGAGAGAAAATTAAAACAACTTTATGTCATTATTATGAGGCATGTACAGTATGAATTTGACCATGACTTGAGAAATTATACACCTTCAAGTTGATAGTACTCATGAGTCATAAGTGCTAGTTGATATGTTAACAAAAAACTGCACCATTAACAAAAATAATCCTATTTTAATTCGGCATATTTGTGATCTATAAAATAATGGCAATTTCTTTTCAATCAATATTTTGGGTGAAAAAACAGATTAGTTAATTGACTATCTAATTTTAGAATATCGATCTTTTGTAACCCAAAAAAATGGAATATCGATCTTTAAACTCTTTTGAATTATATGTTTTGTAAAGACTCTTTTTGATTACATAACTCAACATTTACATGTTTCAAAATATTTATTTAACTTTAAAAGTGAATAAATAAAATGTTCAAATTCAAATTCAAATTCAAATTCAAATTCTTACATATATAAATGTGATGTTTTGTAACTAATTGAATTAAACTTCCGAATATTATTGTTTATTCATTTTTCTCTTTGAGGACTTTGCCCAATTGCCCTCCTTTCTATAGCAAAACAAAAGAAATTTGTCAAACTTGAACTATAACTCGCTTGTGCCTAAAAAATTCAAGCACCCGTGTAGGAAAAAGACCTTTGTGGGCTTGTGTTCAAATTACCTAATTAACTGACAAAACTTCAAACACAACCTTCATGCGTCATCCATGACCATATATTATGCAGTATACTTTATGGACCCCATTTCATATTAATTAAATTTTTTCTCGTAATCTTAGTTCAGTTAGTAGTACATTTGCACGTAATGTACAAAGAACAAAGTTCAAATCTTGATATATTTATTTATTCAATTTTAAATGAAATTCTAATCACTACATTATCTGACAAAAAAATAAAATTCTTATAGTGTTTAAAGTTTACTTTAGATTTTTTTTATATATAAAATTGCAATACTATCTTTAGATATAAATCAGATATCATCTACAAGCAATAACATAGACTAATTCTTTAAATTTTGTGGAATCAAAATGAATGAAAAATTATTCATAAGAGTTTTTTTTATATATAAAGTTGAATTTTGTTGACTCTTATACTTTGATTTGTTTAAATTAATAGTCATTTAAAGTCATTATTAGTGGTAAGTAAAACTTTACTAACTCCAACAGAAACATGTCAAAAATTAGGTACCATTGCTACAAAAGCCTTGTAATGTTAGTTTCCCTAACAGAGACTAATGCCAAATTCAAAACGTCGCCTTCTTAGTGTCGTTTTCATGTAGGTAGACTTATTGGACTCATGTGTAAGATTGCATGGGGTATGTAAGTTTTGGCATATATATTAATCAATTGAAAATTATTTTTTAATGAGTGCAGTGTCATCATAATTAGTATATATACACACTATACTATATATTATAAATTCAAAAGGCACTAATGAATTATCAAAAAAAAAAAAGGCACTAATAAGGGCTGGTCACCTAAATAATACAAGTTGAGGGTTTTGCTTCATTTAGTTTGACATGCAAACACACATCAAAGTTATAACCACATTTCACTTGTAGTAAAATATTCAAATTAATTTATAATCTATCCTTTTATTTGTTTTCATATTTATCATGATAATCTTAATTGAAACTTGTCATATATATGTTTGCATATTTAGAGACTTTGAAGGGAAGCGTGTAGATAGAAAATAAAGAATTTTTTATATCTTTTGATAGAGTATATATTTTATAGAGAATGTTTAAATAAATATATATGATTAATATATTTTTAATTTTGAGAATATATAACAATAAAAATTACTTTGGAATATTTTTGCCTCTCAATCATCATCTTATTACTCTCCAAAAAAAAAAAGTACAATGCACAAAACTATACATGCTTGTGTTGCTTGCCGCAAGCAAACAATCACCATTCACCGCATGATGAAAATTAAGGGTTTGTTTGGCAAGCACCAATTTTGAGCTTATAACTTATAGCTTATAAGCTCATCTGATAAAAAAAGCTCTGTTTGGTAACTTCATTTTACTACGAACTTATAGCTTATTTTACTAGCTTTTAGCTTATTTTCCAAACCCTATATTAAATAGCGTTTTAGCTTATAGCTTATAGCTTATCACTTTTTATTCCACTTTTGCCCTTACAATTTTAATTAAAATACACATTTACCCTTTATCATTTATTACTAATACTATAGCTTTCTTTTCTTTATTATTTTTTTACTTCCAACAACAGCGTACGTAAGTTCTTTTGTTTTTAAGAATATCAATGCTGAGTTTCACCTTTTTTTTTTTTTATAAAAGCCTTGTTATATTTTTTGTTCTAAGCACGGAATCTACTTTTTTTGGCCTACTGAGTTTACATTATTAGTATATGTTTTTTTCTTGCTTATATAGTAGTATATGTAATGTATATGTTTTCGTCAAAAAATGTATATGTTTAATGTTGTTTACTATATTTTTTTTGTGTTAATATTATCACTGTTTTTTTTATTGTTTTATTGAGATATGTTTAATATGGATCAATTAAAAATGTTAAAAAAAATTATTTCATAGAATATCTCTTACAAAAATAACCAACAAAAAGTTTTAATTTATCTCTAAAATTTTAACTTTAAAAATAAATAAGTAGATATCAATAGAGCGGAGATTGACCAAGAAATATTTTACCACTTCATTTCCCAACATCTTCAATGTTCCTCACCCACATTACATGCTTTCGAGTTTTACTCATCCATTCCCGCGTGGATCTGTCAACTTTAAAAGGTATCAAATATTTTATTATTTTAAACCAAACTAGTTGTAAAACAATATTAAAGTTTAATAAAAAAAAATACAAAAACTAAGACATTATTGTGAGTCTTGTAACAATAATAATTATAGTATATGGCAAATGCTAAATAGTGCACTTGGTGCACTCTTTAAGTACTTTAAATAGTAAATTTTTATAGAATTTGTATAAAGTCAACGCATTGAAAATTGTGTTGTTTAACTTTTTGAATAAATAATTTCTTTAAATAGTATACTTAAAGAGTGCACTAGGTCAAAAACATAAAAAGTAATTATCATTGTAAATAATGTCAAAAACAAATATATTCTAATAATGATTAAATTTATCGCAAAAATTTAAATGATATAATGACTGTGTCTAAAACTTTTCTTGGTTTTAATTTAATTTAAATTAAAAGAATTAAAATTATGTATAAAAAAATGTAGTTGCTAAGTTTTGAACATAAGATCTGAACACTCACAAATATCATAACAATAAACTACAAATCTTTTTTTTGACACAAAAACCACTAATCTATTAATGCATATATATATTTTAAGAATATTAAAAATATATAACTACTAATTGCACTGTAGCTCAATTGCTAGTGAGAATGAATTGAACATGCACTTTAATCCTAGGTTACATAGTTCGATTCCCATGGACGGCAAAAACTCTATTAGTGAGGGGGCTGGAGAAGTTCGTGAGATGGCAGCCGGGTCATCGACTATATATGAGTGGGGCCCGGGCTGTTACACACCACAACTTCACAAGCTTCGATGTAAATGAACAGTACTTTATACCAATTTGTTCCTTTGTAGAGAATTGGACCTTTATCAGATAGATTGCGCCTTAATCCAGTTTGGAACAACAAATAACATAAAAAATAATTATCATTATAAATAATGTCAAAAATAAATATATTCTAATAATATAATGTCTGAATCTAAAAGTTTTCTCGGTTTTAATTTAATTTAAATTAAAAAAATTAAAATTAAAAGTTAAATAAATTTCAACTCAATCAGTAAATGGTCACGACTTGAATCTTACATTTTTGTATATAACTTCAGGGTACCCAATATATATAGTAAGAAAATGTTATAATTATAAATTAAATAAAAAAGTTATAATAATAATAATAATATTCAAGGTGCTTTTAATTATCAAATTAAATATTTAAATTGGTTCTATTTCAATATAAAAGTCATTTTTTCCATCAAAAGAAAAGGTGGTTTGAAATTGTAATAAAAAAAAGGTGATTTAAATTAATCTTCTTTAGAATAAATTTTAAGAATATCTTAGTTTCTATTAAGAGCTAATTTAATCAATATTTAACATTTATAAAGTTTAAATTGAACTCATATGGTTAATATAAGAGAATCTCCGATAAAGATATTTTAGTGAGTTTTATGGAATGATAAACTTCTTTAATAGTTTTTATCATGGGAAGAACTTGACATGACAAATGAAGTATCACAAAATTTGCAAAAGTACCTTAGCTTAAACAACATTCGGTATCATCATTAGGCCAATGCTACCATGCACAACTAAAGCATAGATCATTCATACAAAATATTAAAAAAATAGAAAATTATTTGATATGTTATTGAGATCAATCAAGATCAACATTATTCAATAAAAACTTATAAACTCAATTTTGACGAGTCTTAATAACATATCAAACCATTTTCTATTTATTTAATATTTTGTATGAATAATCTATGTGATATATATAAATTTTTAATTCGACGCTCAATTTTGTAAAATTCACATTCATTATAATGTTTTCAATCACTATGCTTTAGTTGTGCATGGTAGCATTGGCCTAGTGATGATACCGTATCTTGTTTAAGGTACTTTTACATGCATGATCTATATAATATAAATTTTCAATCCAACTGTCGATTTTATAAAATTCGTATCCGTTATAACATTTTCAATCACTTGTGCACCATGTACAACATGCTTTAGTTGTGCATGATACCTTTTTTTTTTATCATTGAAACAAAATGTCTATGAGTTGCAAAAATATGATGTAGCATTATAAAGGACCACTTATTAGTAGAGTATTAAACTTGAAGTAGGTTTCAAAATGCTCAGTAAGAGACTTGAATAACATAAATAAGTGGTAAAAGATTCAATCATTGACTTTTTTTTACCAAAATATAAGAGAAATTTGGTCAAAAAAAAAGTTGATGTATCTAATTCAAAATTTAAATCAGATACATCAACTTTTTTGGACCAAAATATTCTTATATTTTGGGACAGAGAAATTATGCGAAAAAGAATCAATTTGAATGAACTCCGCACTATCTAACATGCTCCTTTGTAAGAATTACCGCAAAACAACCATAAATACTTCATAAATTAATAATACTTCAAATATTTTTTATAAAAAAACATACGAGTCATTAAAAATTAATGTATTTGATTTATAATATGAATAAAATACATCAATTTTTATTTATCCATATGCCTTTTATTTAAAAGAACCAGAGAAAGTATAATGGTTATAAATTATTCATTTTGTATAAATTAAATAAATTTCATGTATTCTGTCAAGAGTAATTTGTAAATTATTTATGAATAAAATATTATTTTTCTAAAATAAAATAATTTCTACTTTTCTATATTTACCTTACTGTGTTTAGTTTTCTTTTTCTTTTTTGACTGAAAAAAATTACTTTTTAAGTTATATATGTAGATTCCATTATAAACAGATATGCAGAATTTTAACTTTTACAACATATCCTTATCCACTATAGGTAATATAATTAATAAAAAATACACTTTTGTATTTTCATTCTATTTATTGCATACATGTGGCATGACTCTTGTTGGTTCATTGAACAGTGCCTAGCCAAGTTAGTGTATATATAGGCATAGGAGAACAACATATGTTTGGGTCATATTATAAAATCAAATAATCCAAATAGTATATAGTATGAGAGAGAAATTAGATAGCATTTGTCTTTGCTAAGAGAATCATCATGGGAAAAGGAAGAGCACCATGCTGTGATAAGAGTCAAGTTAAGAGAGGACCTTGGAGCCCTGCTGAAGATCTTAAACTTATTGCTTTTGTTCAGAAATTTGGTCATGAAAATTGGAGATCTCTCCCTAAACAAGCAGGTATATCTGTCTTTCCGTCCGCCTGTCTGCATATATGTGTTTGTTTGTATATATATATATATATATATATATATATATATGTGTGTATGTGTGTTTGATTTGAAATGAATAATTTTGTTGGAGATTTTTTTAGTGACATATTAGATTCATGTTTCAACCATTTTTGTGTAAAATATCAATCATTTTAAGAACATTAAGAAAAATTTACATTTATTGAATATATTTCAATTTGCATTTGTATCATTTTATTGCTTCAAATGGAATATGCAGTTTTGATAATACAACTTCAAGTGTCTGCATTTTCACTTCATATCATTCATAAGACAAGCCTCTGTCTTTTGCTTTTTGACTAAATTAAATAAATTTTGACCAAAAGAAAAAATAATTTAGAGAGTTTATCATGTGAGAACCTTTAATTAGTGTTTGTCAAAATAAAAAAAATAAAACTTTAATTGTTTTAGATTGACAGCATTTAAACTTTTTTGACTGAATTCAAATATTTAATTACAATCGTCAAACATGACAAAATATTCAAATTATATCTTTAATTGTATATGATCTTTAATTAAAAAGGATTAAACTATTTTTATTTTTTTTACAAAAGAATAAAAGTGCGTTAGATTTATTTAATGATGCAATTTAAACCGTTGATTTAAATATAACAATTACAACTAAAATATCATTTTTGTTGATCATGATGTAATTTTTTATGATAAACCCTCTCATGTGCCAAAAAAATATATCATTTTTGTACAACAGTCATGAGTTCTCACATAATGCCCTCCAAATAAATTCATTCTTTACGATAGAAAAATATGCCAACAAAACATTATTTTGGTTTAAGTTGGTGATATATAACTTCCTTTTGGTTATAATTTGTTTATAAAAAAAAACATTATAATTTGTAACCAATAACCAATTAGTGAATGTGGACCCCTGTTTCTACCTATAAGTGACATATCAAATCATACTTAGAGGAAATCCAATCAATTTTTACTTGGTTAGTTTTTGATAATACATATCTTACCTACCATATATGAGGTTCATCAAACTTGAATGGTCCATTTTAAAAAAATCGTTCCTACTACTAGTTTATTACCATTACCATAAATACAGATTAAAGTGTATACACATAATATGTATCTTTTTTTTAGGTTCCATTATGCATGTATGAAATCTTCAATACTAACATATTTTCTTAAAAATAACCTAAAAAGTGATTTTTCTTATAATATTCACTAGAGGGAGCATGTATCAAATTTTAAGTTTCCTATTGTGCCCTATATATACTTAATCCCCCTAATATTTTATTAGTTTCTATGTTTTTTATCTTTTAATTATATATGTTGCTGATGTGATTAATAGAAATACACGTCATAATATCCACGTAGATTGGATCAATGATGTCACATTTTAGAATGGTACGGTGGAGAATTGCACGAAAAATGTCACACTCCCAAGTCAAAAGAATCTAAATCCTTACATCACAATTTATAAAAATAAAATTAGAACCAATATTCTTATGCAACAAGTACTTTAGAAAAATCATTATTTTTTAATTATTCATGTACAACTATTATTATTATGAAATCTGTTTGAATTATAAAAAAGAATAAATTGTAAAACAGCATGGAGTTGTCATGCCTTGTAAGTTTAAGATCAAGTGTTTATAATAAAAAAATATTAAATATAGTAGTGATGTATTAGTTTTTTACTAGTTTACAAGTTATTATCTAATTATATTTATCTCTATCTTACAAATTTTATCTTTACATTTTACTTAGGTCTTCAGCGTTGTGGGAAAAGTTGTCGTTTAAGATGGATCAATTATCTTAGGCCTGATTTAAAGAGAGGCAATTTTACAGTGGAGGAAGAGGAAACCATTCTAAAGCTACATAAGGCCCTTGGAAACAAGTAAGTCTTAATTTAAATAATAATTTTTGTAATGCTATTATTTGTGTTTAAATATTATTGTATATATTTACCTCAAAAAAAAATTGTTCCACCCATTTTTTTCTTAATGCGACGAAACATAAAGCATTTATATTTTTGTTCAGTTTTAGTCAAAATAATTTTTAGCCTCCAAAGAACCAAGTGCGCACATAGTCATTCATTAAACCGACATCCTTTTTTCAAACATCCGTTTTGCAAAATCAATTCATTTATCGTCAATTTTTGTCACCACTTACATAAATCAAAACACACGAACAATAAACTTGTGCAGTTTATCTCTATTTTTAATGTTGTAGTGTATTGTGAATTTTATCTGAATGTAGTATCAAACAAATTTGTTTCAGATGGTCAAAGATTGCATCATATTTACCCGGTAGAACAGATAATGAGATCAAGAATGTGTGGAACACACATTTAAAGAAAAAACTTGTCAAAAATTCAGAGTCAACAACAAGTGGAGATGAATCCAAGTTAGAATCATCAATAACCTCACCTTCTTCATCAGAATCAATTATATCAAATGAGGTGCCAATGAAAGATTCTGAAAAACAAGTATCCAACAATGAACTTGTTGAGGATCCAAAAGGGTCATCAAATTCATTATCATCTTCAAATATTGAGTCAAATATTTTGAACTCAAGCCAAATTGTGGACAAAAAAATACTAGAAAAAGAATTGGCTTCTATAGGGTCTTATGATATTGACAATATATTAGAAGAGTTGGAAAATCCAAATAATTTGATGGAAATGCCATGGGAATCAGATGATGATATTTGGAATTTTATTGATAACATTGGATCTTATGATCAATTAAATATTGTTGGTAAAGAAAATGTTCAAGATGGTGTAGTTGGGGAAGTAAAGGAGTCAAACAATAAGGACGAGGTCTTACCAAAGAATTATGAAGTTCAGCCAGAAATTGACCCTCATGAGGCATTTGATTTTAATGATATTATAATGTCAGATTCTGAATTAGACTTTAGTAATATTCAATTGTGGCCCTCTTTGCCTTAAAATTAATAGTTTGAGAAATGTTTATTTGAGAGTCATGAATATGTGATTTATTCTAAGTAGGTATGCTGACATTGACAAATTAATCAATGTTATTAGGTATCTTTGATGTATGATGGATTTCATGTATTTTGAAAATCATGTTAGAATAGATTAGCTTAAGATCCAATTTGAAATAAGCATCAATTGTAATACTCTCTTAGTTCCATTTTAGTTGTTTTTTTTCTTCATTAAACCATGTTAGAATACTCTCTTACTTCAAATATATAAAATATTTGTCGTTTTTATATATTTTAAAGCAATATTAACTTTTATTTTATCAATTAAATGATCGATCGAGCTGAAATGTTTAATGAACTCCACTTGATTGATAAATTGTTTAAGAAAAGTCAAGTTCATATATTGATTAGAAGTTAGAACAACCGTTCATATTAGGGGGGAGCTTCACAAAATTTATGTGTGGGTCAAAAAATATTATATTATACAATTTAATATCATTTTTTTTTGTCGAATTGAGATATCTCTCATGGTTATAAAGTTGAAGAGTATTTTCTAAGAATAATATTAGAAATGACGGTGGCGAAGCTAGCAAAATTTTAAAGATGAACTATTAAATTAAACTACAAATATTAGAAGAAATGATTCAAAATAAAATTAGAAGAAAGATTTAAAGCATTAACAAAGAAAAAAAAATTAACAGAACAATTTAGCGAGGTTATTAATCCCCACAAGTTATAATTTACAAACAGATCTAACAGATTTAAAACCCCCTTAAACTAGGAAAAAAAATGCAGAAGTCCAAAACCGCCGCTAAATAAATAAAACCGATGCTAATTACATAAAAACCACCGCTAAATTGTATACAAAAAAAACCTTTTTTTAAGGGGCGGGTTGCGGCCTTGCACTGCCCTAAGGCAGCTCGGCTGCCTCTGGAAGTGATCATATTTTAGACGGTGTAAGTTTTAGTCTTTTTATTGGTGCTTCGTCTTTTTCGGTGCTTTTGTTTTGTAAACTCCTCTTTTATATCGATCTATATTCGTCTTGAGTAGAGACTTGATTCTATTAATTAATAATACATAAAATAAAAACAATCCATTATAAAATATTTATATATTATACATTATAAAATTAAATGTTAAATATGTTTTTATGTCTTTAAGAGAAGAGATTTATAATCAATTTGGATCCAAAATCACTTTATCTTGATTGTTTTATAGTTTCTTTTTAGTTAAATAAATGATATTTGTACTACCTCCGTCCCAAAACTATTGTCCTTACGCATACCAATGCATAATTTGAATCATTAATATCTTTAATTTTCTTTCATGAAAAATTATAAAAAATTAATATTGTGAAAATATTCACTGAGATAAATCAAACAAGATCTTATTTGTTAATATTTGTCTTTATACATTAGTAAAAAAACACGGTCAAAATAAATTTCAAAAGTCAACAAGAACAATAGTTTTGGGACGGAGAGAGTATATTTTTAGGTTTCATGAATATGTTACTTTTTAGTGAGAATATGTTACTTTTTAGTGAGAAAAAAAGTTTTTGTCACTATATATGAATTAATGAATTTTGATTTTCTTCTATATAAAAAAAAATCACATATGTTTTCATCTCTAAAAGAAAATTTTATTTTGTTTTTAGTTCCTAATGATCAATTTATGTTAATTTCAATGTCAATGTTATGTCTCTTTTGTGTTCATGATGTCTATATTACGTTAAACTTATATGGTCCATATTATATTAAAAAAATTGTCAAAAACATATGTCAAAATATTTTCCTTTAAGAAGTAAAAACAAAACACAAAAATATTTGGAGATGAAAACATGTGATTTTTATATAGGCGCAAAAACCAAAATTTCTTAATTTTATAGGGATAAAAAATATATTTAATCATAAATTAAAAATATTTTAGGATTTTATTAAAATATATTTTAGGATTTTAATCATAAATTGTTGTAAATTAAAAATATTTCTTAATTTTATGAAATCGCTGTCCATAAGAAGCTCCACCACTGCTTCAAGTATGATTAATTCAAGGGGAGAAAATTTATAAAAAAAATAAATAAAAAGTAAAAAGAAGGTGTATTAAATAAATTGTTGGTAAACTAGAATAATCATATATATACTTTGCAAAGTGGGTAGGTGATAATTTTCCACTTACCGCCACTAATGTGACACATTTTCTTCATGTTCCCACATATTTTTCGAAGAATTCTAACTATATATGTTGCAAGTACAAGACTATGGCGTCATACTAAGTCTAAAGCTATCCACCAATTTCAACTATTAAATCATTTAAAACTAAGAAACCAAATTCAAGAAAACAAGAATTAAACAAATGGAATTTAATCCAAGTTATCAATTGAAAGAAGAAAAAAAAGTGAATTAGTGGTTACATGCATTTGGACTAGGTAATGATTAGGACAAGATCTTACCAAACTATAGCTACCTAAAATGTGAGATCATCATTCATCACTCACTTGTTTTCTCATTGTGTTTTAAGACAATTTGTGATACAAACAAAGGATGTAGGTAGAATTCTAAGTTGAGTGCCGTTCTCAATCATAAAGGGTGAGAAGTGAACTTCATTACTTGGTGTATAGTACTACTATTACATATGTTCTATATGTCTTCACCAATCTTAGAAGTAAAGTTTTGATTTGAACAAAGCTATGATGGACTCGAGCATTTTTTTTTTTTGACAAAAATAAAATGATGTTCATTCATTCAAATAGGTAGAGTACATCAGATACAAATATAAATTTAATACCGCTAAAACTATAAAGGATGAATCTACAAACACACTCACAGCATCCAAGTTAATAGCATAAGACGACATACTGATTTTGTTGAGGAAAAATCTCTTTGGTACTTGTTTTAATGACAACAAACCTTATGGAATAAATGTTAAGTTTTATGAATGGTGAACTACTGATGTTTACACTTGAGTTTTTTGTTGAAAGCTAGATAATGATAAAAGTGGACAAGCTAGACGCCACTACATCAACAAGTGCATTTTATATACTCAACGACGAAATATTTCGAGTTCCATCAGATAAATATCATCACAAGCTTCAAGAAGATTTTTAAAGAATGTTGTTTCGATCATTAGAAGAATTTATAGAAGAATTAAGTAAGAAAATAGGCTTCATGGTTAATGGTCTTCTTCTTCATGTATTCATTATTCAAGGAAGAATATGAAGATAATAGTTGAAGAATAAGAATGGAAAAACCTGCATCACAAGTTACATAAAAAATATATTTGTTGTGTGACAAAACTCACATTGGGTTTTGTGTTACATGTTTTAAGGTTCATTTTACTACCACACAGAAGGAATGGTGGATACGCGGAATCTTAAATGTTTACTCAAAGTATCATACTACCAAGACTTCATAAGATTAGAATATTTGAGAATGATTTTCATAAGTTTTCAAAAGAGCTTATGCAAATGGCATAAATGTTTTAAATCATTCTTCAAATAGAAAATGATAACTCTCATGATGAGCATACTCACACCTACACTAATTCATCTCAAAGAAACTCAATGAACATACAACCATGTCAAGATGAAGTATGGAAAGTCTTGCAGCAACATGAAGATCACTCTTTATTAAAATCTTGAAATACTGGTTCAAGAATGATCTAAGATTGATCTCTGGACTGCATTTTATTTTTGTTCAAGAACATGAATCAAGTTTAAGCACTTATTGTTATAAGTCAACTATGTCAAAGACAAATAATCACTTTTATTGAAGGTTCTCAACAGTTATTGCAAAGTTCATTTAAGGAAGGAATATATTTGTTATAAATAATATTCTTCCATTTTGGAGAAAGTTGAAGAACAAAGTATGTGCATAAAGATCAAAGATGATTTTCCAAGTTTTATGTTATTTAAGTTCTTATCTGATTTGCATACAAAGGATACATAGAGCAATCACAATACAACAACAAGTATAATTTATTGGTTGGCATGTACTTTGTTGAAGAGTATTTAAATGAATTTTACTTCCATAGCTTTTTCCTTAAATTATGGAGAAGTACAAATTCAAGTACAAAAGAAGTACAACTACAATTAAAGACCAGCTGTGCATCCACTGTGCTTCTACTGTCATCATTCTCCAAGAAATTCAATTGATAAAATATTCCAAAGAAGAGAATGTTCTCAAGAACAAGTTTCATGAATGTTCTTATTGTGTACTTCATGTGACAACTAATGTCCAGCCATATAAACATGTCAAATCATTTGCAACGGCTAGTCTTGATGATCAAGCAAAGACATCTCAGCTCCAGCTCACTTCTAGAAGCTTTATACGCTCCTCATGATTTAAATCTGTCTGGAGAATGGTCTGAGAACGATCTGCGAGCAAGCTTGTTCATAAAATTAATTAATAGCTTATTTTATAAGCTTTCAGAGGCTCCTTACCTTTTGGTAACGGCTATGCTTGCTGAACAAGACTTGAAGACAACATTTACACCTATAAATAGGACCTCATTTCAACATTGAAGAGTAAGAGTTCAAGCTACAAATCATCAATCACTTGTTTTTCTCTACAAGACATAAAACTCTTCTTTCATCACTCAAACTCAAGATCTCCAATGTCATCACTAATTTTGAGTTCATAGAGTGATTTTATTTGCTTCTTAAACTAACCTTTGATTTTCCATAAGCAAATCTTTCTAGAGACTACATTTCAACATAATCCACTTTTAAGTGATTGTATCTTTGTCTCAATTTTACCACTCACACTCCAACTCTCTATCAACCTCTTGGATCAAAATATTATTGAGTGTATTGAGTGTATTTTGTATAAGCTTCTCAACTTGGTTGAGTTTATTGTAAAGCTTAGATCCGAAACAAACTCTTTGTAAAAAGAAGATTCTCAAGTCAATACGTAACTATTGATTGAGTGCTACCTTAGGACTAAGGTAGAGATAAGCTCATAAGGCTTGAAGAAACTTTGATCTTGGTCAAGATCAAAGAGAAAATTGTAATTTGAGATCGGTAGTATCTCAAGATTATAGTGGAAATCTCACATACGTGGGGACTGGACTAGCCCAGGATTCGGGTGAACCAGTATAACTTTTGTGTGTGCATCTCTCTTACCTTTAAACTATTTAATTTATTTACGCACAAATCACATTATATTGTTCTTTATTTAATTCAATAAACGTTCTAAGAGCACTCTCTCGTTCATCTCTTAGTTATATTGTTTCATCTAATTAAGAAGTGATCTAAGAACGTTCTCTTAAATATTGTTTTACACTAACCAAACATTTGGAAAATGTTCTCACGTTATTCTTGAAGATTTGTTGAATATATAACCTTGTTAATTTATCCAAGTATACACTTGAGATCTTTTTATAGAACGCATGATTAAATTTTAAAAGGATCTAATTTCAATTGGTATCAGAGCTCTGGCTCTAAAGTTCGAGCACTTAACAGTGTAAGAGGAAAAGATTCAGGAAGGAAGTGATGTCAAAACCTGCAAATCAAAGTATGTGCCATAAATGCAAAAATAAGGGACATTCCAAATCTAAATGTCATCAGAACAAAAAAGTGCAAAGAAGGCTCACTAATAAGAAGAAATCTATGATGACAACTAAATGTGACTTTGATGATTCCAAAATAGAAGAAAGGGTCAACACATGTCCAATGGTAAATGAAGAGGTAACAATTTCTAAACATTTTCCTTTATATATAGAAAATGAAATTGAATTTGATAGTCTTCCAAATGATTCAAACACTTTATCTCAAAAGTGTACTTTTTTAGAAAATCAATTATTTGAGATTAAGAAAGAAAAAGAGAAACTACAAATCTTGAATGATAAATATTTTAAAACCATTCAAGAATTGCAGCACTCTCATTTGGAATTGTTTGAGCAACAAAAGATTCTCAAAAAAGATCAAATCAATAATCATATTCTAGAATGTTCAGAGATTTTTAAAGAGAATGTTGTTTTAAAAGAAAATATTTTAGGAATTGAAAAGTGACATAACAAGTTCTTGTAATTCTAAAGAAACTTTTCAAAAGCTTATGGGATCACAAGTAGAAATTTTTGACAAATCAAACATATGTTTTAGAACTACTCAAAAACAAATGTTATATGAAAATTCTTTTATCCCTTTGAAAGATAAAAAAAATGCAAATATACAAATGTTCATATTGTTATAAATATGGTCATATAGAATCTTTCTGTTTTAAAAAAAAATCAAATGTAAAAAGCATTCTCATTAGAAACAAGAACATTCTCAGAATGTTCTCAAAAGGGATTTTTATTTTAAAACTTCCTATAAGAGATCATCTTATTATTACAAGAAGAAATCTTATAAGAGGAATAACACTAACCTCCAAGGACCTAAATCACTATGGGTACCAAAATCATTACTAACTTGTGTTTTAGGAATCTCTTCAAGTAGTCAAGAAAATGCCTTGATGCTTGGAAAATTGATGCTCAAAGAATATGACTCTAGAAAGACAATATTCCCTCACATTTAAGAAAGGAAGAATGGTGAATATGCAACCTTTGAATCATTTACCAAAATCAAATCACAGGTACATGTATCATTAGTAAAATGATTTTGCATATTTAATAATATATTTGTACGTGAAGGTTTTGATTCATAACTTCATTAAACTTTGTTTAAATTGAATTTGAAGTTATATTTAAAACTCACATGTTTAAGATGAAACAAATATCTTCATGATTTATGAATTTTATTTCAAATCATGTTTCTTTTTCTTTTGAAAATGATAAATGTTTTTTACATACAATAGTTTGTCAAGTGAATATGAAAACTATTGCAAATTTATTTGGTCTATCAAGACAGTTTTTAAAAATTGATTTTAAAAAGGGCAAAGCTTATGAAATGTGCCAAGAGTTGTCTTCACTTCAAAAATACTTTTTCAACCATAAAACTCTTGAACTACTTCATAATAGTTTATTTGTTTTTATTTCATAAGTTTCTTAACTTTGTAATGTTTGTGGATTTATCTAATGTTCCTCTTGGACTTTAATTTTCAAGCATAAGAATGATTTCTTTACAGGCTTGTAAGTTCATAAGGGTTCTTTTTTAAAACGGTAAAAATCATTTTCAGTAAGTTAGTGACCACGGGAAGATTTTGAAAATTTTCCTTTCAAAGCATTCTTTGATGAAAATGGTATTCCATTTGATTTATCTTGTTTTACAACTCTCCAAAAAATATAGTTTTATTTAATGGTAAAACTTTTTCAAATGAATCAAGTGTTGAAAAATAGTTTTGAAAGAAACCATAGACATTGCATGCTATATTTTGAATCATGTTTCTATTAGAAAATTTTGAGTAAGGGTTCATATGTTTTTCAAAAATTGATACTCAATTATATCATGCTTTTATATATTTTTTTGTCATTACTATACTTGGCATAGAAAAGAAAATATTGAGAAAATTGCTTCAAAATATCAAAAGCCTTTTTTTTTTGTTACTCTCTATATTCTATAAATACTATAGAACATGCAATCTCAAAAGCTCAAAGTTGAAAAAATATCCATATTACTTTTGATGAGTTTGAAGAGTTTTAGAAGAGATGATAGTGGTGTTGATAATAATGAACAACAACAATTTAAGCATTGAAATGTTCAATGTAATTAGTGCTAACATGGAAGAATCTTTTTCATCAACTTTCAAGAAGGAATATGAGTTGTTTCACAATATGTATCAACATTTTAAATTGCTATGAAAAGGAAGCATATAAAAGGTTTACGAGAATGACATGTTTGTCATTTAACACCTTACTAAATGATTGAAGTTGAATCTTGCATATGTCATCGTGTAACATATGATCAAATATAACAAAGACTAGAACAAGGAAATTTATTTTTCCTTTAAGGATTGTTCTTCATCAAGATTTTTCATATCTACATGATTGACTCAAAAAGAAGAAAATGGTCAACTCCTTCACTTCCTTTGACTTCAAAGATATTCTTCATATAAAAATAAGTTTGTTAATCGTGTGAACTCTTCTACTGAGATCAATCTCAGAACAATCTTCCTGATGTGGCATCAAGTGTCAAAGGCAAAGAAGTTCTACTTGAAGATGACAAATATTA
This sequence comes from Trifolium dubium, assembly GCA_951804385.1. NCBI lineage: Eukaryota > Viridiplantae > Streptophyta > Magnoliopsida > Fabales > Fabaceae > Trifolium > Trifolium dubium. Next base: position 28,495,623 of record OX638070.1, on the reverse strand, counting down.
GTCCTATTGATTAATCTTGACATCTCAATGAATATTGATTCAAGCACTGTCATTGATCTTGGACCAACCTCTTTTCAAACTACTACTCTAATATACTTAAAGATGGTGAATCTACTCAACACTAGATAACGCATTAAATGATCTAAGATTGATCTCTGGACTGCATTTTGTTTTTGCTCAAGAACATGAATCAAGTTTAAGCACTTATTGTTATAAGTCAACTATGTCAAAGACAAATAATCACTTTTATTGAAGGTTCTCATCAGTTATTGCAAAGTTCATTTAAGGAAGGAATATATTTGTTATAAATAATATTCTTCCATTTTGGAGAAAGTTGAAGAACAAAGTATGTGCATAAAGATCAAAGATGATTCTCCAAGTTTTATGTTATTTAAGTTCTTATCTGATTTTCATACAAAGGATACATAGAGCAATCACAATACAGCAACAAGTATAATTTATTGGTTGGCATGTACTTTGTTGAAGAGTATTTGAATGAATTTTACTTCCATAGCTTTTTCCTTAAATTATGGAGAAGTACAAAAGAAGTACAACTACAACTAAAGACCAGCTGTGCATCCATTGTGCTTCTACTGTCATCATTCTCCAAGAAATTCAATTGATAAAATATTCCAAAGAAAAGAATGTTCTCAAGAACAAGTTTCATGAATGTTCTTACTGTGTACTTCATGTGACAGCTAATGTGCAGCCATATAAACATGTCAAATCATTTGCAACGGCTAGTCTTGATGATCGAGCAAAGACATCTCAGCTCCAGCTCATTTCTAGAAGCTTTATACGCTCCTCATGATTTAAATCTGTCTGGAGAATGGTCTGAGAACGATCGGCCAGCAAGCCTGTTCATAAAATTAATTAATAGCTTATTTTATAAGCTTTCAAAGGCTCCTTACTTGTTGATAACGGCTATGCTTGCTGAACAAGACTTGAAGACAACATTTACACCTATAAATAGGACCTCATTTCAACATTGAAGAGTAAGAGTTCAAGCTACAAATCATCAATCACTTGTTTTTCTCTACAAGACATAAAACTCTTCTTTCATCACTCAAACTCAAGATCTCCAATGTCATCACTAATTTTGAGTTCATAGAGTGATTTTATTTGCTTCTTAAACTAACCTTTGATTTTCCATAAGCAAATCTTTCTAGAGACTACATTTCAACATAATCCACTTTTAAGTGATTGTATCTTTGTCTCAATTTTACCACTCACACTCCAACTCTCTATCAACCTCTTGGATCAAAATATTATTGAGTGTATTGAGTGTATTTTGTATAAGCTTCTCAACTTGGTTGAGTTTATTGTAAAGCTTAGATCCGAAACAAACTCTTTGTAAAAAGAAGATTCTCAAGTCAATACGTAACTATTGATTGAGTGCTACCTTAGGACTAAGGTAGAGATAAGCTCATAAGGCTTGAAGAAACTTTGATCTTGGTCAAGATCAAAGAGAAAATTGTAATTTGAGATCGGTAGTATCTCAAGATTATAGTGGAAATCTCACATACGTGGGGACTGGACTAGCCCAGGATTCGGGTGAACCAGTATAACTTTTGTGTGTGCATCTCTCTTACCTTTAAACTATTTAATTTATTTACGCACAAATCACATTATATTGTTCTTTATTTAATTCAAGAAACGTTCTAAGAGCACTCTCTCGATCATTTCTTAATTATATTGTTTCATCTAATTAAGAAGTGATCTAAGAACGTTCTCTTAAATATTGTTTTACACTAACCAAACATTTGGAAAATGTTCTCACGTTATTCTTGAAGATTTGTTGAATATATAACCTTGTTAATTTATCCAAGTATACACTTAAGATCTTTTTATAGAACGCAGGATTAAATTTTAAAAGGGTCACAATTCAAACCCCCCCTTTCTTGTGACTATTTCTTCCACTTCAGATTTTGCCTACAAATAATGTGATAAACATAAAGTAACCGGAATACCTATGCTCCCGGATCTGCATCGTTGAAGAACTTGATCACTGGTTGAATCTGTAGCCGATCAAAGTTGATCTGTCTATCCGAACCAAATAAACACCGCAAAAAAGGAGAAAACAAGAACACCGCACAAGACGAAAAAACAAAAACACCACACGACGGAGAAACAAACAACGTCGCACCGAGACGAAGAAATCACAAACAAACAATCAAAAGAAAATTAAATAGATGTGAAATCACTTATTTAAATTAAAATAGTAAAGAAAAAGATGAACATGGGTGATTTTGGATCAAGAAAAAATCCAAAATCACCCCTTTTTTAATCAAAGACCAAAAAAGCTTATAGAGAAAGAAGAAGAAGAAGAAGAAGAAGAAGATAGGGCCAACGGAAGAGAAAAGACGGGAAGTTGATGTTTCTTTTGATATGGACTCGAGCATTTGAACTAATTAATAATCGGATATTCTCTAGAAATTAATCTCTAAGCACTACTCCTTCCATCCCAAAACAATTATTCCGGTTTAATTGTTGACATTTAATTTTATAGTATTTTTTACAAATGTATAAAGGAAAATATTAGTATATAAAATTTTATTTGATTTGTTTCGATGAATGATATTATTTGATTTATTTCAATGAATATTTTCATAATATTAAATTTATAATTTTTTATAAAAAAACTAAAGATATTAATGATTCAAATTATATACATTGATATGTGTAAGTAACAATTGTTTTGAGACAGAGATAATATTAGTCCTGATGAGTCTAATTCGGTTAGTAAAAACATTAGTTTTTATATGCAAAAGTTGAGGTTCGAATGACGGACTTCACAGTGACTATATTATTTTCGGCTGCCACAATTATTGTAAATAAAATTTCATTTTTCATATTCATTAAATTGGTCTGAAATCGGGTATATATAATTAATTTTATATATTTAAATAAATTTAAAAATTTTAGTTAGTTTTTAAATTTTTTATATTTATTGAATTAATTATTATACTTGCATTTTCAATTTTCCTTTAATATACTTGCATTTTCAATTTTCCATTGTCCACTCCACCCAAACAAAAAAACCTATACTATCTTATTAGCAAAAAAAAAAAACGTATGCACTTCTTTGTTGTACGATGGCAATGGGCTAGAATTCATTAAGGCCTTGTTTGATTTGGGGTTTTTGGAGGGGAGGGAGTATTTTAAATTTTTATGTTTAGTTCAAATTTTTAACGAGAGAAGGGAATAATTAATTTACTTTTTTATCCTTAACCAAAAAACAAAATAAGGTTTAAATTATAATGGATATATATAACGAAAAAAAACCTAATGAGTAGAAAATTTAATTTTTTTTTTGTCAAAAAATTAAAACCTAAATTTTTAATATTTCAACAAGGATTATTTAGGATTTTAATAAAAAAATATGGGTAATTTTGTCAACATAACAAATTATATTTTCTCTCACTTCACCTCCTTAAAAATCCCTCCCCTCCCCCTCAATTGAACCAAACAGACCCTAAGTAGCAAGTAGTAAGATTGACAAGGGGTCTACCAAAAAAATCATTTTTATTCATTTCTCTTCAGGTATTTCTTGTAAGAATAATTTAATTATTATAATTAATTTACGATGACTCATGTGAAAAAATAGAAATATTAATGTAAAAGAGTGTAAATATTTATGAAAGGATTTGAATATTCATGTGAAACGGTGTGAATATTCATTAAGTGGTGCAATGAATTTCTATAAATATATGTAATTTGATGGAAGTTACTAACTAATGACAAAAGATTTTGTTAAGAAAAAATTATGACAAAAGGGTTATGTCTCTTCCATAAATTTTCTATACTATTACCATCAAGAACGAATATGAGAAAGAAAGAACAGGAAAGCGATAGATTGAGAATCAGAGGATTGTAGTTTTTACTCTACTTTCTACTTTATATCTTTTTTTTTTTGGTAAACCAAAGGTATCCTCCGCGCGCAACTGCAGAGACTAATCCCCTTGAGGTAACTGAGATCCATTTAAGGGGTTGACCTCTCCCAACAAATGTTTCTCCATACGCACCAGCCGGGGATCGAACCCAGGACCAAATGGTTAAGGGGCTCAAGCATCTACCACTTGTGCCACACTATGTTGGTTACTTTCTACTTTATATCTTGGTGAAATGTACTTTCTTTAAAATCTTTATTATGTGAGAATCATATATTTTAAGATAGTTTTCTAGTATGTAAACATGAATGTGAAAACTATAACTTACATTTATTTCTAATGAATGTTTTGTGTATGTTTACTTTACGCTTTTTAGTTTGTCTCGAGTGATTTAAACTAGAATTTAGGTAGGTTTGTTTTGACATTCTTCGATTCTAATGGTAGAAATTTTGTAGTTTTTGTTAGTTTAGCTTAGAAAAATCTATAAAATTAGACTTTTTTTCTACAGCAAAATTTGAACTTTATGTGACATGAATAAACAAATTGAACCTAACGAGTTGAACCGAACAGTTTGTGAACTTTAAACCAGTTGATCTTGAGTTGAAAAAAAAGTTTGTATCAAACTCGTGCCGAGTTTTGAGCTGAACCAATTCTTATCGAGTCGAACTGAGTTCTGATAAGTTCGACTCGACTCATTTCCAGCCCTAAACATCTCGAATTAGCTCATTTTATCTTTGTGCATATTTACATTTCAGCTTATATCCATAATCCCTTGTAATCACTTATTCATCATTTCTATTGTTTCATTACTTTATGCTTAGCTATCTGTTCTGGATCCTATCAACCTCTAAATCATCTTCGATTTCTCATCAACAAGCTTCATTTTTCTGATTCATAATCTGTCTTTCACAAGTCATTCAAAATAGTAGAAGAAATTAGCATATTTGGCAGACTTAATTATAAATAAATTCAACACCAAAAAAACTTATAAATCCTCTCACTGAAAACTATTATTTATGAATGGCACTTAAATGCTCAATATAACAAAAGCATTGGTTCAAGTACCTAAAATAACAGCAGCCTTAACATCATTGTCATAGTATTCTGCTCTGGCTAGTGTTCCAACTGTGTCATTAACCTATTATTAAGAAGGAAATTACAGTACTAGAATCATTCAACCACCAATACCTCTAATTTCTACAAGGTGATGTATGACAAATAATACCATTCATTGCAAGTGAAGAGAAATCTTCAACAAATATTAGTATTCTTGTTCATTGGTTAAGATTTTTCACTGTCTCAAAAATACAGGATTCAGAAATCACATGTTGAACTCTATTAAAGACTTCTCAAGATCAAAGAAGAATGGATTGTTTATTAAATTTGTGTTTCGCTCACTGCCAATCCGAGAGCCAAGATACATGGTTTTCGGACAATTCACCGGTGATTAAGAACAAGGTAAACATTGCACTTTCAATTATGTTGGTTTTAGAAACAGTTATAGACAAATTAAATGTACACATTAATTATACTAATATGTATATACATGGACAATATGTATGCTTTAGCTGTTGGAAACTGGTATTTTAACCGAGCAGGTGTTAAGGTCATTAATTCTCGTTACCCTTGTGATAATACATGTCACAGTCTAGGTTTCAGTTGAGCTTGAGCCAAAGTTCATCCATCAACATCATCATCAATGAAGAATTATACTATTTAATGAAGTTACGCGAAACAATATTAAAGGAAAAAAGTTGCTGAAAATTGAAAAGAGGGTTTATTAAGAGCATAATTCTCATTTTTCAATTGAATGCTAGATCAAATTGAAAAAAGTTGCTGAAAATTGAATACTAGATCAAATTTTCAATTTTCAGCAATTTTTTTCCTTTAATGTTCTTTCGTGTAACTTCATTAAATAGCATAATTCTCCATTGATGATAATGTTGATGGATGAACTTTAGCTCAAGGTCAACCGAAAAAACCAATGGTGATATGTATTATCACAAGGGTAAGGACAATCAATGACCTTAACACCTGCTCGGTCAAAATACCAGTCTCCAACAGCTAAAGCAATTACCTACATATCGTCGGTGTGTATGCATATATATTAGTATAATTAATGTGTACATTTGTCTATAATGGTTTCTAAAACTAACATATAACTGAAAGTGCAATGTTTACCTTGTTCTTAATCACCGGTGAATTGTCCGAAAACCATGTATCTTACCTCTCGGATTGGCAGTGAGCGAAACACGAATTAATAAACAATACATTCTTCTTTGATCTTGAGAAATCTTTAATAGAGTTCAACATGTAATTTCTAAATCCTGTGTTTTTGAGACAGTGAAAAATCTTAAGCATCTGAATAAGAATACTAGTATTTGTTGAAGATTTCTCTTCACTTGGAATGAATGATACTATTTGTCATACATCACTTTATAGAAATTAGATTTGAAATCGGGAGAAAGTGATGTAACTACTGTCTTTCACAACCAGCCAAAACCTAAAACCTAAAACAATTAACTAAAAACATGCAAAAGATTTTCCATGAATTAAAGAGAAAAAAACAATTATAAGCCATGTACCTACCATTTGGAAGCAATGGAAGGATGCATGCACACCATCATTTCGGTTAAGGTTTCGTGATTAGAAGCTTTCAAAACAAAAAAAAAATCATGATTAGGATCTACACTTAAAGCTGTAAATATCTTACTCCCTCAGTCCCTTTTTATAAAACCCCGTTTGACAAAATTGCACTATTTACTTCTAATATTTTGACCGTATTTTTTTACTATTAGATACTTAAAGATATTTGTGATCAAAATTATGCATTGACATACGTGCAGTGGTCAAACAGTGTCTTATATTTAGAGACGGAGAGAATATTAATTAGAAGTCAACAAACCTTATGAGTCCTAGATTGCATAACCATGGCAAAAATAATGTACAAGAAGTTAAATACCTTCTTTCCCAAAATCCATAGAATATAATTTATGGTGAATTTGTTAAAATTAAATTGAAAAGGAACAAGACATCAATTATCAAATTGAAAGTGGAAAGTGGAAAATTGCTACACATTATCCATTGATAAAATCACACAGAAAATAGAATTTGATTCCTAAAGAGTAAAGACCTTACCCTTTGAAAAAAGGTTTTTTCTTTATGAGTTTCATACATTCCCCCATCCAAGTGAAATTAACCATATTATACCCTGCACAAATTAGAAAACGTTGATAAACAAAGGGCAAAACTTATAGTATTCGTCAATTTCATCATTTTACCAAATAGAGATCAAAACTCTAAATAAACCTTTGACAAAAAAACCTTAAATAAAGAAGAATAGTTATCTAACCTCAAAATTAGTAGCAATACGGTCATAGAATTGTTCGGTATATTTTGATATATACCACTGATGTGGTCGTATAATTTGGTGGTTTTGTATTGTTTTGTATTCTATGGTATAAAGCTCTATTTATAGAGTTACAAAAATATAAATCTTAGATATTTTAAACAAAAATATAAATATCCTAAACAAAAATATAAATTTATTTTAAATACAAATATAAATTATATTTCAATCTAAAATCTTCAAAAGATACTTAGGCATTATTCTTAATAAGAATGACGTTGAACTATAGCAGAATTGTGTAAAAGTGAAACATAAGAAAGATCGAGAGTTCGTTACTGGTCCACCAATTACAATCTTCAATTTTATTTTTAAGATCCTAAAAATTATCATCAACCATTTTTTTGAATTTGAATCGTTGAAGAAGATTATATTGTTAGGATTCTTAAATTTTACGCTAAACTTTTTTTTTTAAATCGTTTGATTCTTTCAGCTATTTTAGGGCTAGTTAACCAGTTTTCCATTACGATTTCATCACCTCCAAAAACCGGCTCAATTCTTAAATGTGTTTTTGATTTCTATAAAATGACCATTTTTTAAATTTAGTCCTTACTTAATTTTTATTGTATTTTTAATCCCTACAAATTTTACTTCCACATAGTTTTTATTTTTGGTTTACTTCTTCCACATGGTTTTTATTTTTTGGTCAGATAGTTTAGTGGCTAAAATTCTTCCACATAGTTTTACTCCCTACTAAAACTATATTTGTTCAATTATAATTAAACTCTTAAACTTTTGAATGAGTTTTTTATGGGCATGTTTAAAATTCATATAAAGTTTATATATTAAAATTCAGAATTTTTTAACATGATTTGAATTAAATATTAATTTTATAAATTACAAAAGTTTGAGAAAAAAGTAACGAAAATCATGATCTAGAAATCAATTTTTGACCTCTCTTTTTCTGGAAGAATTTTTTATGATGATATAAATATACCTGCAAACAAATTTTTTAGGGTAATTTTTTAGGAAGTCAAAATTTAATAAAAATTAAATATAGACTAAATTTATATAAGTCGTCATTTTATAGGAATTAAGAACATGTTTAACCCAAAAAACAAAATTACCCCCTAGGGTAATTGTAAAAACAAATAACTTAACTAGTGTTGATATGAAGATTGTAATTGTTGGACTAATAATTTTATAATAATTTGCTACTTCATCCATTCATTCAATTTTATTTGTCGGTTTAGAAAAAATTATTTCAAATTATTTACCGTTTTGATAATTTAATATTATATTTTGTCTATTAAGTCATTCTTCCTAATTTTTTTTATTGATTATATTTATATAATTTTTTATTATATCTATTTTTTCTTCCTGAACTTTTTCATATAATCTTTTTATTGTTTTTGTTTTGTTCCAACTTTTTTTGTTTCTTGCATGTTTAATGATCGATCATCAAATGAGATCAATCTAGATCATTCTAGAAAGCACGACTCATCATGATATTTAAGCTACTTAATCCTATACTTAATCATGATTCATTACACAATGTCAAGCAAGCCATTGAGATTTTCAAAATTTTGAAGCTCATGGTTGGCGAGCTTGCGGCTGACACGGAAACAGATTTCCATGATGTTTGTGCATGCATTGAGGTTCTTAACAGTCATTTAAATCACTTGACTGGAATGCATGTGAATGATATAAAAACTTTTTCACCCAACGTCAAGAAACGCGCGTGTTGATGTTCTCGAATATTTGCAGAACGAATATGACATATTAGAGACTAAGTTTTTAGACAAGCGAGAGCTCAGTTGCAAGCTAATTACCAGAAGTGTTATGAACCACTTTATAGAAAGATATATGAGATTATCAATGGTGTTATTGACGACGTTGGAGAAATTACAAATGAAACTGCTATCGAAGAAGCGAAAGGAGTGTATGGCTTTTGGCTAACCGCAATGAAGAATAATGAAATACTGAACGTGATGAGGAGTGCTATCAAAGCTTCTTCAACATGATTATGAAAGTTTCTTCAACATTTTCAACCCTCCCCCAACTCCTGAGCATATTTATATTGATGATGATGTTTCTGCAAAGCTTCAGAATTTGATCAAACATGATTATGATATTGGTTCTGTAATCCGAGGCCAAATTATTCCTTACGCTTTATCATGGATTCATGGTTCACGGGAGAAGCTTTACAGGGTGATTTTGACGACATAGAAGTATTAATGGATGACTTGGAGCGGATGATGGGGAAGTGGAGCAAGAGGAGCAAGATTTATAAGTGATTTGGTTTGTATTTTAAAATGGGTTTCTTGTAAGCTTCACTGTTACTGAAAATCAGGTACTGTTATTCATCTCTGATAGTAGTGAGGGTCAAATGCTGCTCCAGATAACATTGCAGATGACAATGCTTGCATGTTAGAATGATGAATATTCATTGGTTTCGAAACCACAAATGTCGAAAACTTGTCAATGCTGCTGCTGGTAGTATTCTTGTTGTCTGGACTCTGGACAGTTTTGCCTCATCTGACTAAGGAAATCGAGAGATATACTCGGGTCTGGTTGTGTTGTTCTTTGGAAGTTGAATAACCTTTGCTGAATGAAATCACAACCGAATTTGCCGATGTTGTGTCCTCCTTTGGATTATCTAGAAAACAACCAATCTCAATAGTCATGTACTCATATTCAAGCGACTGCAATCTGAGCTGGGACTGGGACATAGATGTTTTTGATTTCTTCACGACCACAATTGAGGCCACATTGGGCACAATGCTTCGCAATATATAGATTGCAATGCAGATGTGATTTAAGAGGTCAAACTACAGATTAATAATCTATGTAGCACCAACACTTCAGATTGAAGTCGACTAACAAATGTGATTATATACAATCACTTTTATTTTTCATATTATTGTGTCTGTGTCAAAACTTCATAGTTAATAACCTTTATTTTTCAGTTCTATATGTTGGACCAATACTTACAATCAAATTTTACACGTATAATTACTAAAACTGATTGAAATCTTATTCAAAATTGTCAATCAATCCGTTAAAAAAAAGCTTGTACTATGTTCTATTCAACAAAAATTGTGCTACTATCCTTTCAGCAGTAACAATCAATGACATTACTGTTGAGACAACCTCACCATGCATAAACATTCTGCTTATATTAAGAATGCTATTTAGTTCGGGAGTTTTGAGAATGGTGAAAGGAAGAAGAGGACAAGGTTTTAAACAAGTGGTCTGAAAGTATACTTCCAAAGAAATCTTGTCTGAAGACTGAAAGTATACATCTGAAGAGGAGCAATTTTGTCGATGTAAGAAGAAGAGGTTTTTAAGAACACATGGGGAGAAATGTATTCCCCTGAATTTATCCTTTACTAGTCAATTAGACTTACATCAGGTGTCCTTCGCAGTAGGAGCATGAATCGGAGGATTGTCGAATTAGAAGTTCGTTAGAGAAAGTTGTTCTTTATCATACTGTTATGATTTCAATTGAGCTCATTACCATTTCTAGCCCCATTCTTCCCCTTCACTAATAACTTACACTTGGAAAGTTATTAGTGTTTTCATCATTGAGATATTAAAACTTGTTACAAAGGAAGTTGAATGATACTTGTAAATGAACAGATAAACTAGAGTACATGTTCAAAACTCTCCAAATTCTTTGAGCATCGCACTATACCGGAACAACCACACTTGGAACAAATTTGCAATGTAGGAATTCTTACTCAACACGGTACCAATGGGAGGTGAGATGCTGAATCACAGACATTCTATATATTATATTGATTACTACATGCATGAACAGGAAGCGGATAAAAAAATATACTTCGATACTTTTGAATCCAAGTTTAATACGGAAGATCATACACAATGCAATGAGTCAATGACTATTTCAGATTGTCACTTTACATGGCCAAAACTATCCTCAAATATGTCTGAGACATTTACAAAGAATGCTTAAAGAACAAACCAGGTCAGTTAACCTCTAAGTTGAGAACAATTAAGACGAACCTCGCCTTGGTTTCCGGTCAAAACATCAAGATTAGACATTTTCAACATTACTGCAGCAAAATCCATCCGAAAGGTAGATCCATCGTCCGAAGCATAAGCAGAAACCAGTCTAGCAGTCTTCTCTTGAGCCATCAGCTGTTGATCAGAAATCAGTATCCCTCTTCCCATTAACAAACTTTGGTAGTAGTGAGTGTCCAATGTTTCTCCAGATGACATTGCAGATGACAATGCTTGCATGTATGACATCCCTTTCTTATTAGAGTGATGAACATTCATTGGCTTCGAAATCGTAAACGTGGAAAACTTGTCAGTACTGCTGCTGTTGGTACTAGTATTCCTGTTGTCTGGACAGTTTTTCCACATTAAAGGAAGGAAATCTAGAGGTATACTCGGGTCAGGTTTCCCAGTTCCTTGATAATCATATATCCTTTGCTGAATGAAATCACATCCGATATGTCCAATGTTGTGTGCTCCTTCAGTTTATCAAGAAACCAACAGATCTCATTAGCATATTTGCAATATGAAGATCGTGACGCAGACAATTTAAAATCAGTTGTATTATGAAAATGCATAAAGGTAAAGTAATTTACCAAGAAGGCTGACTGTTTCCCGGGCACTGAATCCTCTAAGATTGAAGAGTTGAAGCGTGCGCGTAACGTTATCATCAGGTCTTGGAATTTGATCAGTTGCTTCCTGAAAAAATGATTGACGGCTATCTCGTCTTCCAGTTAAAACTGGATAGAAAGGCCCACCAGCCTGCCATGGCAATGTCCACAAAACAAATCAATTGAAGGTGCAAGAATGATTAATATTCTAAAACAATGTTACGCCTTAATCAGTTATCAGTATATCAATGTAAGAATTAACGATAATAGACATATATTGAACATGAAAAGTGACTTAGCTTCAACATTTTAAGAATTTCAAATTTGTCATAACATTGTTTCTTAGAATGCATTCTCGCTTACTTAGAATAAACACAAACTTAAAATAAACACAAACTTTAGAAAATGAAAATCGAAAAATGTTTTTTCTAAGTAAACACGCCCTTAATTTGCAGGCTAGAAATTCCATATCAAAGTAACAGAACCTCGTTACATATCAAAGTAGCCACAATGCAATACCATTTTAAACCCAAAATGCACCCCATTTAACAGAAGAAATATGTTCTATAGGTGACGAGAACTAACCAAAAGAATTGAATCTCTTGCTGCAAGAGCAAGTACGTCAGCACAAGATACAACGCCAGGACATGCTTTTTCGACCTCCTCCTTAATCAAGTCAACTTTGTCAAAACCTTTCAATGTCTGATTTGGAATAGCCTCCTTCTCATAAGAACTGTTTCTATCCTCCAACAGTAGTGAAGCATCACAACCCTGATTCAGCAGCACCTCAAGCAATTAGTACAGAAAATCATAACCAATTCTATGTAACAAGAAGCTTTAGTAAACATTACACAAAAATCCAATTAACACCCAATAGGAACAAAAGTAGCAACCTTCTGAAGCAAAACCAATTAACACCCATTTAAATTCAGAAAATAAAAAGACTAAATTTCTGATCTTGGATGTAAAACACTAAAAAATGGAAACACCCCATTTCCACATAATTGAAGAACAATAAAGACCCATTTGGATTCAGATTGTAAAAATAAGAATTTTATGATTTTAGCATTAAAACACACAGAAAAACCCCAATTGGACGATTCACATACTAAAAATACTAACTTTATGATCTCTGAAGAAAAACTCACAAAAATCAAAACACCCCATTACCCTACATTAAAGAACAATGAAGAAAAACCTAAATTTACAAAAATCACAAAAACCCATTACAATTCAGATACTAAAAATACTAACTTTATGATCTCAGAAGCAAAACTCACAAATATCAAAATACCCCATTTCCATAGATTAAAGAATAATATAGAAAAACTTAAATTTACAAAAATCACAAAAACCCATTAAGATTCAGATACTAAAAGTACTAACTTTATGATCTCAGAAGCAAAATTCAAAAAAATCAAAATACCCCATTTCCATAGATTAAAGAACAATATAGAAAAACCTAAATTTACAAAAATCACAAAAACCCATTAAGATTCAGATACTAAAAGTACTAACTTTATGATCTCAGAAGCAAAATTCAAAAAAATCAAAATACCCCATTTCCATAGATTAAAGAACAATATAGAAAAACCTAAATTTACAAAAATCACAAAAACCCATTAAGATTCAGATACTAAAAGTACTAACTTTATGATCTCAGAAGCAAAATTCAAAAAAATCAAAATACCCCATTTCCATAGATTAAAGAACAATATAGAAAAACCTAAATTTACAAAAATCACAAAAACCCATTAAGATTCAGATACTAAAAATACTAACTTTATGTTCTCCGAAGAAAAATTCACAAAAATCAAAACACCCCATTTCCATAAATTAAAGAAAAATAAAGAAAAACCCTAAATTACAATCATCAAGATCAGATAGTAAAAAGCATAAATATACAATCTTGAAAACAAAAAGAGAAACCCATTTGGTCAAAAGAAAAGAAAAAACAAACCTGTATGAAGCAATCATGAAAGAAGAGACGAAGAATAGCCGGCGCAAAATTTCTATGATCAAAGAAAATATCAGCAACAGAAGAACGAATAATGTCTTCAGCTTGAGGACAAGTGTTTCTATAGAAATCATATTCAAGATTTGAACCATCTCTGATTCTGAGATTGAACTCAAATGGAATAGTTTTAGCTAACTTCACAGAACGTAAAGAAGTAGCAGAGAAAGAAGAAAGAGAAGTGGTTGTTGTTGTTGTTGTTTGTGTAATGAGATGATTCTGTGGTTCACCTCTTGGGTTTCTGAGAGAGAGAAGAACGGGAAGAACTATGATAAGTGTAACCATTATCCAGGGTTTAGGGTTGAAGAAACTCCTCATTTTGATTAGGGTTTAGGGTTCTTGATGAAGATGATGATTGAGGATTGAAGAAGAAGATGAAGATGAGTTTCAGAGAAAAGAAGCGCGAATATAACTGAATGTGGTTGTGATTGTTATTATGGTTAAATAGTTAGTTACTCACTCTAATTTCTTATATAAACAAATTTTAATAAAAAAAATATTAAAAAAAAGCTTATTCTTTAAAAAAATAAATGTTATGACTGTATTATATTTTCAAAGTTTAATTTATCTCTTTACATCTATTTTCATGTGTTATTTTTCTCTGCTCTCGATAGATAGAAACAAAGTTCATATCAACGTAAAAAATTTGTTAATTCGAGTGAACCTTGGTTGAGATCAAATGAAGAAAGTTGGATGATATAGTCAATATTAATTTTCAACAATTTAGATTTGGATGAATTTATTGTAAATTTGTGGATTTATACATGTTAATTCGATCTCATGAATGAATTTACTAGATTTCAAATCTACGAGCAAATTGATTCATATATCATATTAAGGTTTTAGGCGTTATGTCCGGTGTCCTCTAGGGTTCATTGACAACATGTCTATCTGGAAGTTGATCAATCGGCATATGCTCTTTCAAAGTTTATTATTGGCCATCGTGTTTCTTTTAAAAAATTGATGTTGTTTCAAATTTCGTATCTTTTCAAATTTTGGAGATTTAGCTCGCATTTCTTTTTCAACAAGTTTCTAGTTTTTTTTTAGTTGTTAGCTTCTTTTATTCAAAATCATCAAAAAAAAATTGTTTCTTTGTTCTAATTCATGTCTTGTCCAATAAACTTATAAAAATTAATTGTTTGTTCTAATTCATATTTTGTCCAATAAGCTTACAAAAAAAATTTGTTCTAATTCATATCTTGTCCAATAAACTTATAAAAAATGTTTGTTCTAATTCATATTTTGTCCAATAAGCTTACAAAAAAAAAATTCTAATTCATATCTTGTCCAATAAGCTTATAAAAATTATTTGTTCTAATTCATATCTTTTCTTGGGGCATACGGAACGGGAAAAAAGGTGCCTATATATGGCAATGCAATATGGTGAAGATGAACACTAGAGTTGTGTTATTTGTTCTTGATGCTTTTTCATGAGTTACGTTCAATCAATGAACAAAGTAACACCATCACTATAATATAGCTTTATATCGATATTTATTGAGAAACTTTATCACTTCTTCACATCATGATGTGAATAAAATTATGATTTTACATTAAATATTGGTCTAAAGCTGTTTTATTTGGGATGGTTATTTCATATATTGATTCAACATAAGTATCATCACAATGGAGATTAATTCAGGGTAGGGGTTAGTTTCTTTATGTCTGTCTCTCTTTTCAATTATTATAGACTATGATGCTTTCTTGATAATTGGATTTCTTTTATCTAAGCTAAGGATTAGTATATTTTTCACTTTTCTTCTAACAACTTATTATTAATGCAGTTTTGTATTTGTTTAGAAAATTGCATATTTTGCAGTCTCTAAACTCATTTTAGTCATTGAATTGTTATGTTCATTTGGTTCAGATTCTCTCTTTTTCATTATTGGTGATGCTAGCTTCAAGAATCAACATTGCAGATAAAGATATGTGCAATGGCAGCCACCAATACAAGGCCAGTTCAAGACAATATCAATGGTAACTTCTTTAACGACGAAGGAGTAATTAGATGGGGATGGTGTGTTCGCGATTACCATGGATGTCTCATCATTGCAGATTCAAATTCAATGTTTTTCATCTTAAAAAATTTAGTTATTCTGGTAAAGGTAGAGAACAAAAAATTCATCTTCAATCTTATGATTATTCTAAAATCACTTTTTTACAAGTTAAAAATACACAAATTGAAATAATATGCTTATGCAATGAACTGGTTCTCAATTTCAGATCACATAGGGCATTGTTACTGTTTGTTCATGAATAATCGGAGTAGTTAACGATAAATTCTCGGAATAGTCCCCACGTCTGTTAGTGAGCTAAAGGACACCAAGAAGTTTTATGCAGGAGGTTCAGGATTCGAACCCCGGAAACCACATAACCACTAATTTCCTAACATTTGCCCATCCAAAACAAAATCAAGGGAAATATACAATGCAATTCTTTTGACTATACTTGATCAATATCATGACCAGCACACCACAAAGGAGATGTTTTCAAGGGTGTCGAAGAATTTACAAATGTTTCTAATATATTTTGAAATTGAACTTCACTAGTCTTTAATAACAAAGGAAGAGGTAAACAAACACCCATTTCTACACACCTTTTATGTCTAGGCTTAATCCTATTCTCTAAGCTAAATGAGAAATACCGCGGAAATTCTTCCAACTCCTTCAAATCTCTTCCCATCTCCACCACAAAGTAATTGTACTTAGGCTCCAAATTACTCTTAAGACCATAACAAAACAGCGGAGGAAATCTTCGTAACATTGAAGTTATGTCGCGGCGAGAGAATCCGATATTCTCAAAGTACTCGATTCGGGGTATAAGTTTTTCTTCGACACTACATGATAGCAAATAGGTGTGCTTGCTTACCTCTTCTATGCCAATACTTTGGAGGAAATACATGGTTGGACGAAGTTGATTATCAACATTGCAGATAATCAACCGAGGACGACGATTTATTACATGCTTGATATTTGAGCCACTTACACAAACTTCTCGGTGAAGGAATGTGAAGACGGGTATAATGTCTGAGACTTTGGTGGTTAGAATCTCTGGACACATGCGAATGATACGCCGAAACTCAATTGCAGAGAAATCCATACCAGTAATATATTCCACAGTAGATTTTATATCATCAAGTGAGGCAGTGATCAGCATTGGATGATTTTCAATAAGTGAGAAAGAGTCGATACCTATAGATTCCAGATACAAGGCCTTTTTTTCGAAACTGGTATTGCTGTTGGGAGGTAGAGTTTGATTTGGACTTCGCCATTTTACCACCTGTAGTACATGAGAAGCACAGGAACTTTCAAGCTGATGATAATTAATTCATTAATCAGAAACTCAGCATGCATGCAAATAATCAGTTTGCTTACTAAAACATGAAACTAATGTGTGTATAACAGAAGACAAAAATACCACAGAAAATGTGTTACTGACACCCTAAAGTCTATCCAGTACGCAATGGATTAGGAAGAAAACAATATGCATATCAAAGGATAGGATGAAAACAATATGCTTATCAGAGGTTAAAATTAGTTTTTTTTGTCATACTCACACCCTTGATGGTTTGCATTATTGCATATATCAATAAGATATTTCATGAATGAAATTTTCCAAAACCAATATCCTAATTGGATCATTGATCGTGTTTTTGACTCTCCTATTGCTTACTTATGGCAACAACTTGATTTTCCTTTTCCCTATAGTTATAAACTAAATATTGTTTTCATTTTCTGATTACAATCCCACCAGCAAGTTCAACTTTCTATAATATAGAAAAGTCATTAGACACTATAAAAAGTAGAAGAATAAAAGACATGTGTATGCTGAACACGCTGAGTGCAGTTAAAAACTCACCCCACCGTGCATAAAACTAAGGGGCTTGTTTTTATTACATGCTGTTCAGTTCCAATGAAAGTTGAACAAAAGGAGGAATAAACTTCTAATGACTATGAGCACTATCTAAAAGCACAAAAAACCCAACCTACCATTTATATCAGTCTAAATCTTAATCAAACACACCTTAACATAATTCCAATTAGCAAAAGGCCATGGATACCGTGTAACTTTCCTGAACCCAAGGAATCATTAAGCATTTAAACATGAAAGGGTACTTCACAACATATGTTTCTACTTCAAATGTGATATGTCTCCAACCAAATATTAAAAATCTAAACAATTTCATAAAATAGATGACAGATGATACTTAAGACAATACTTCAAGAATTTTGAGGTAGCAAGTAGCAACTTTGTCCGAAATAAGACCATGTAGTAACACCCTTAACTAAATTATAGCCTTTTTTTAAAATGGAAATATAGCTGAATCTCCATTGTTGAATAACATATTGAACTTCATTGAAACTACCAACAATTTGGACTATGATTGGATTGTAGCACACACATTTGGTCATCTAATAAAGCGTGTCAAGGACAACCTATGAAGCACTGAATTCATGAAGGGTTATACTCCCTCCATACCATTTTAAGTGTCGCAGTTGACCAAATCACACACTTTAAGAAAAATGTATAAAAGAAAGAGAGAGAATATGAGTTTTACTAAAATACCCTCTATTTTTATTGGTAGTAGACATTGGAATACTAAAAAGTAGATTTTTTAGTGTACTTTTTCTCTTATTTAATGATTGTTTTAAGGGATAAAATAGTAAAAACTAATGTTATAAATAGTATATGACACTTATTTTGGGACAAACAATTTTGGCAAGTACGACACTTATTTTGGGACGGAGGGAGTATTCTCCCCCAAAAAATGGAAAATCTATATCCTTCTTTCTACGGGAAATGCACACCATAGAATTCAGCAATAAAGGGAAAATCCATAAACAAAAGAAAATTTATTCTGCAGATAAAATACAAGATATTCAATTTCTTCAAATCAAACCTAGTCAAGGACAACCTATGAAGCACAAACACATACACAGAAGCATCAACACCGATAATAATTTTAGAAAATGACATAATTCAATATGCGTTAGTGCCGGTGTCCATGTTTCATAGAGGACAACAAACAATGTCTTAGAACAACAGCATTTATTGCTCAAATAGGCAGAAACCTCATAATAAAAACCTAAACACTATTAACCAAAAACCCAGTAACAAAATTCTACACTTGAACATTATTAAGCAATGAACCAATAAGTAAAATCTAAAGTAAAGCATTATGAAGCACAAACACAGAAAGAACACGCATGCCTGACACGACACAGACACAAACACGTAAGGGATAAAAATTTGAGAATATAATATAATTCAATATAATCATAAGTGTCAGTGTTGTGTGTCCAGCACTGGGACACGCCTAATCCAACGAGTGTCTCTGCTTCATACCCACTAAGCAAAATCTAAACTAGACCATCACTAAGCAAACACCCAATAACAAAAATTGATACTTTAACATTAATAAGCAAAAACCCATTAACAAAAAACTAAAGCACATCCATAATAAGCAAAAACCCATTAAGAAAAATGAAAATTTGAACATTATTAAGCATAAAAACAAGAGAAAGAACGCTAACCGTAGCTCTAACAAAGAAAGTAGGTCGTGTAGAATTGAAGGTAAGACAAGTAGGAACAGTAGAAAGAAAGGGTTTGCAGAAACGAGTAATGGATTTGGGAATGTAATGATCGGTTGAAAAGAAAGGTGTTGTTGTAGCAGTTGCAGAGCACATTTTGTTGTTGTTGTTAGAGATAGAAAATGATGAAAAATTAGGGTTAATGGTTTGGAGAAAAGTTAGAATGATAGTAACAGTAGAATTTGAGATGTTGGGAGTGTGTTATGAAATGTGGATTGGAGAAGAGATGGATTAGGAGATAGAGAAGAATGCATGCGTGTCACTTGTTATGGGTTGTCCACACTCTTTGTTTTATACTTCTTCAAATCCAAACCATACATTTGTATTTTCATCAATTATTAATTACTATCAAAAAAAATTCGGGATATAGACAAAATGATTAGTGATCGAGGATCAAACTCAATTATGGATGTTGTGCTTAACAATTTTGATATTTTTTAGGCTTAATTATACTTTTGGTTTTTTAACTATTTTCAAAGTTTCATTTTGGACCTTTAACTATTTTTCGTCCCGTTTTGGTCCTGTAACTTTACTTCCGTTATATATTTTGGTCCTAAACGTTAGAAAAAAAGGAAAAACGTTAAGTTGTGCGTACGTGGCACATAATGACTTGTTTTTGGGCGGATGACATGGCGTAATCAGATGTGTTAGGGTTATTGTAGAGAGAATAGAGAGAGAAGTGAGAAAGGGCGATAGTGAGAAGAAGAACAAAGATGAACGAAGACGAATGCAGACGAACGAAGACGAAGACAAAAGCTACGACTGCGACTGAGACGGTGACGGAGAAGATGAACGATGCGACTGCGGCTGCGAGTGCGACAGGTATCATTTGTTATTAACTCTGAATCTATTTAGGGTTTGTGTTAATTTAGGGTTTTTGTTGACTGTCAATTTATGTTGACTGTCAATTTAGGGTTTGTGTTGACTGGTACTGCCATTTGGTACTGTCAATTTATATCTATTGTATGTTGTTTTAGTTGTGTTGGTACTATGGTTTTAGTTGTGATAATATAGGGTTGGTACTGTTGTATGTTGTATGTGCTTCATGAATTTATGTTGACTGTCAATTTAGGGTGTGTGTTGGGTTTGTTTTAGTTGTGAACTTTATATAGTTGTGAAGTTGTGTTAATGTGTGTGCAAATTTGTCTGTTTGTTTATAAGAAATTCAATCATGGATGATAACTTTGAGGTTGTTGTACACCATAGTGGGTCATTTGAACAATTTCATTTTCTGGGTTATAAAGGACCATATTGACATGTATCAATATGTCCCTGAGTACTTTAGGAAACAATGTTATGAGACATGCTATAGGTCAATGATTTATCATGTGAATGGCAAAACTTTATGAGAAAAGACTCCGTACACGGACTTACAACCCCCACCTATAAAGAGACAACCTGGAAGACCTAAGAAAAAGAGAACCAGAGGACCTGAGGAATTCCAAAGAGATGAATCAAGTTTGAGGAGAGCAACTTATGGTATTAAGTGGGGAAATTGTAAACAAGTTGGACATAACAAATCAACTAGTAAAGTGCCACCACCACCACCATCAGCAGAGCCATCATCTAATCAGCCATCATCATCATCTCATGCTACAACTAATACACAACCATCATCATCTCAGCCGCCTACTACTCAGGTATGGTTTTCAGTTTTAATCACTTAATAACTTAAGCACTTTTAATCACTTGCTGATGCTAGTACTTATTATCACTTATAATCACAAATTAATGACTTTTATCACTTATACACTGTCCAACACTTAATAACTTAAGCACTTTTAATCACTTAATCACCTACTACTTATTATGACTTATAATCACTTATTGACACTTAGAATTCCTTATAATCACTTATTATCACTTATTATTATTAATAATCACTTATACTCAGGCAACATCATCTCAGCCTGCTGCTACTACTCAACACCATCATCTCAGCCATCAAGAATTACTCATCCACCATCTGTTACTCAATCATCTTCCCATCAGCCAACAACCAGATCTGCTACTACTACTCATCCACCATCAACTCAGCCATCAATCACTCAACCAACTGTTATTGCTGCTGCTCATGCATCAAGTAGAGTTGTTACTCAACCATCTGCTACTCATCATCCATCAACCAGATCTGCTACTGCATCTAAGGGCAAGGCAATTGCTACTCCATCAAAGGGTAAGGATACTGCTACTGCATCAAAGGGCAAGGCTACTGCTACCTGTTCTAAATCAACAGTGGACACTAACAAAAGAAGGAATTCATCTCAGCCTGCAACAATTGCTCCAACAATGGATACAAGCAAAAGACAAAAGTTGCCAATTATAAAGAAGAAAAAATGAGCTCCATGTGTTGTCATTTTGTTTATATGCTAGATATGAATATGAACATTGATTATTTACTTGTGTCTTTTTGAATATGTAATATGCTCGACTTGTATTGTGAGTAACAAGTACGACTTAGCCTAAGACTAATGTTAGTGTCTTTTTTGAGTATGTAAACAGCTTATAAGCTTGAATTGTGTAATATTTTCAATTATGACACTTATGTTATTAATGATTATATGATAAGTATTGACTATGACTTAGTATTAACTTTGAGGATTGATTGTGAATTATACAAATGTTGCATAATTTTGAAACAGGTGATGATTTCTCCAAATGGTTTTATACCATTGTTAGAGTTGTGAGTTTAAACACATCATGCTCAATTTTTTTTTAAAATTATGATGCTCAAACTAGTTCATTTTTCGCTCGCTTAATTTGCATTTCATAGTCACTCAAACTTGACATAAAAGAGAGAAAATAAGACAAGTATATAAGAATTGGACATTGGAATCAAACTTAAAATCAAACTTAAGAATTAGACATAAAAGAGAGAAAAGAAGACAAGTATACAAATCTTAAAATCAAACTTCCACAAATCTTCAAATACATTGGAATATATTGATACATTTTTCATCATCAACTAAATTAATCTAAATAACCTTCATCATCAACCACATTTGTCCACAAAACATTGAAATACGTCCATAAACGAAATTACATTTTTCCAAATGAGAAAATCACACTAATTAAAACAATGTTTAACACATAACATACAATACCAAAAACAATAGAAATCTTCAACAATTTACTATTATTGCCTATCTTTGTCTTCAACACCCAATTTTCTTCCTTTAACACCCAAGTTTCATTCTTCAACTTTTCCAATTTCATTTTCTGCTTTGAAATCTTCAAATCACGTTCATCAGCAACAACAACATCATCATCATACCTCTGAAAGAAATTGCATCCATTATCAATTCGGTTTCTCCAATTTCTACATCCTCAAAACTTTTCCCCACACTTAGGGTTTGTGATATCAGTGATAGTTTTCAATACTGCTACCTCATCACATTTACAGTTTGGAATTCTTCTTCTCAATAAAGACCCAACCGATCCAGAATTTGAACCAGAATTCGTCTTCCCAAAATCATGAAGTCTGCGATTCTGAGATCCAGAAGTAGACATGATGATGTGACGAAATAAGATGGGATGAGAGTACAAGATTAAGAAGAAGCTGAAAGAAGAGAAAATTAGAGTGAGATGATAATGAAGAATTGGGGAACAAGAACCCTAATTTCTTTAACCCAAAAATTCTCTCTTCTCTTCAACCTCTCTATTCTCTCTAAAATCTGATTATGCCATGTCACCCGCCCCAAAACAAGTCATTTTGTGCCGTGTACGCACAACTTAACGTTTTTGCATTTTTTCTAACGTTTAGGACCAAAATATATAACGGAAGTAAAGTTACAAGACCAAAATGAGACGAAAAATAGTTAAAAGACCAGAGTGAAACCTTGAAAATAGTTAAAGGACCAAAAGTATAATTAAGCCTATTTTTTATTAATTGAGCTACGATTTTTGAACTTAATTATCAATTTTAACTATCCTTTTAGATCTCCATTACAACTCTTTCATTTATTTAATATTGTTTTCAACATCGCTATATATTTAAATTGAGATTCTTAAAACTATTCACGTTGGTTCTACTATGTTACATAGGATTAAGCAACTCTTAAACAACTTAGACAAATTTTGCTTTATGCACATATTCTTATTTTGGATACTTAACACTATTCATTGGGTTCCCCAACAACACATATATTTTTTTGAACATTGTATTTTTCTTAATGAAAGAGAAATAAACATTATTTTATTTTTAAAGATTAACCTTTGAAAGATCTTTGCACAAAAATCTTTTTCTTATAAATAAGAATTAAGCAGTTTCAAGTAAAATGACCAAACATAAACAAGACTGTTGTGACAATCAACATGTTTTCATACCTTTTGTATTTGATACTTTTGGCTTCCTAGCCCTAGAGACTGTAGATATGTTGAAAAGAATCCAAAGAGTCATGCATAATAATATCGTGTCATCTAAGTCTATGAATATAGTTTTTCAAAGATTAGATTTTGCTATACAAAAAGATTTAGCGGCGCAGCTTATTGTCCATCTACCTTTTATTCATTTGTAATTATATATATATATATATATATATATATATATATTTTCCATTAGATCACAAAAAAAAGTATTGTCATGTGTAATCTTTAGTGGTAAAATTTTTGAAGTATCAATTACTTAACCTAAGAATTTGGCTAAATATCTTACAGTAAAGAAGCTCTTATATTTTCCTATAAATATGACATATATCACAATGTAAAGATTTAGATTAAGTATTTGAAAAAAAAGATTTAGATTAAGTTACAACCGCATTATCTCCTTTCTCAACACCAAAAACTTTAAAAAATAATATAAACTCTATTATTTCGGATTGTACCACATTGTATTGAGCATATTTTGATTGATAAAATGTTATAAGCTTATTTTCGTAAAAAAAAAAAAGTGATAAAGCCCCAACTATTGAGAAACTTGGTAGTGATTAAGGATATTTAAGTGATGTTACATTTGAAGATTCAAATAATGAGTATAACATAAAAAGACATAAAAAACATATGTGTTACACTTTTAAAACTTAAAAATATATGTGTTACAAAAAAACTTAAAATATCTATATCTATATGATACAATCCGAAAACTTAAAAGACTTTAGATACATTTGGCCTAACATATATTAAGACACTTTAATTGAATAAAACCTAAACAATTTTTTTTAATGGCAAATATATATTTTTAATAAAACCAAGTCACTGCTCAAGACGAACAAAAACCAATAAAAGAGTAGTTTGCATAACAAAGACGCCGAAAAATCAGAACACAAGTGAAAATTACTTAAACATACACTACCTAAAAGAGAACTGCGTCTAAACTCATACTTAAAAAATACTCATCTTCCTAACCATCAGAAATGTCTCCGACCCAAAAAATATCACTAGAAATTAATTCTCAATATATTAAACAATTTTGTTTTGAGAGCTCCCTAAAATTATCATCGTATAATCTAGTTTGTATTTTTGAACGAGAGATAGTTTGGTAATATTATTTTCAAAGTGGGATATATAGTAAAAAAAACCACAAAAATGTGGAACAACAAAAAGAGGTGAGCCGAAATCATCAAACTTCAAATTGTGTGTAGAATTAAATCAAGCATGGGAAGCGATCGAAAATCGAAGAGAAGTTATTCTTCTTCGCAATCTGAATCTGAAGGTACGTACTTCATTTTTCCTTTTCATTTGCGGTTTAGTAGTGCTTAAAAAAGTTTAGGGTTTAAGAATTATTTTTTTTTTGAATATTTTGCATAAAATCTTACTCACTCATAATAGTGTTAATAATTGACAGATGAGAAGAAAAGCAAGAGGAAGAGAAGGGTAGATGATGATGATGATGATGAGGAAAGGAAGAACAGGAAAAGGGAAAAGAAAGAAAAAAGAAAGGATAAGAAGCATTCTAGTTCTAGTTCTAGAGATAATAAATCTCATAAGAAGGGTACGTACTTCATTATTTATATAAGTTATAAAATGTTGTTTTATTAGTTATGCTCAGATTATGGGAATAAGCTTAAAATAGCTTATACACATGTCATAAGTTGCTAGGTAGTTAGTTAATAGCGGCTGGAGCGTGGCGGGCGCGCAGGGACTTCCTGCAACGGCGAGGGGGTTAGCGGAGCAGAAAATGATTGCGGATACTCGTTGGGGTTTTCGTGGGTCATGCACCGTAGTGGGTTTTGGGAGCGCTACCCTTTTTTAATGAAAAAACAGAATTTTGAGGTCCGGCACCGTTATTCGGATTGACTACCTAGATAAGTTGTTTACATATGCACTCCAAATAGTCTCACAAGTGGTTATGTCAGTAGATAAGTTCAAATAAGTTGATCCAAACATGTCCTAAGTAATCATTGACTGGTTAATTTGTTTTAGCATTAAACTGTACTTTGTTCCTTTGCTTTCTATGCAGTAGATGCATGACTAAGTAGTCATTCATTTATATTATGGGACTTGGATGTTAGTTAGGTGTTGTGTTTTAATTGTGTGGTTATATTTACTCTTGAATAATTGAATATGATAACACTGTCTAACATAGACATTCAATGGATGTTAAAGTGGTAGCTTTAAATTTATTTGTATTTGTTTGTAAGTAATGTTGTTTTCATGATGGTTTTAGGTTGTGATGTTTATATATCAGAACCATGTCTCTACTTAAGTGAACTATTGTAAACACAGGAAAATGGAAATTGAAGGATTTATCCGTACGCAGTTTGACATGGAGGATTGTAGGAGTTAGGACTAGGAATCAAGAAGCTATGTAGATCGTAGAGTGTCTACTAAGTACTAACTGCTGAGGTTGTGGTAATCTAGGAGATCATCAATGATATAGTCCGTAGACATACCGTATTTTGTGTGTTAATTTGAATGTAAAGTTCAGTTTAGGTATCTTCTTTTTTATGCATAAATGTATGAAAATGGGGTGTGTCATAAATCATTATGCAATTGTCATCAATTCATTTATGCTTAGTGCTTGGGGCTTTGAGCCTAGGAGAAACATGAAAGGAATGTTTCTGGTGATGCAAGTTTATAAAATATATTTCCTAAAGTAATGGGAAAAAGCATATGCATAAGTCACCCTTGTCCTGCATCATTTCATAGCAGATTCAACTTGTTACCTACTCCTATCTTTCCCTTTAGAAATATTGATGATGTATGTTTGATTCAATATATTGAGTATCTTAGAGTTTGTGTTTGGCTTAACTAACCCCAAAAGCAAGCTCATCCAGCAATTATAACTTATAACGACTACTTTGGTCATATCAGTAGTTGGTTTCAAGCCCAACGCACCCTTTCGCGCCTAGTATAGGGCACTTGAAGTGTGAAGTTTTTAAGACTGCAAACATATAAGTGACCCAACAAATCTAGCTGTTGACGGTATCACATTGGATAAGACATGGTCTGAAAATGTGTTAAGAAGTGGGAGACATCCCTCACTTTACAAGCCAGTTTTGTAGGATTGGGTTAGGTGCAACTCAAATTTGAGATCTCAATAAAGTATTTAGTCATAGACATTAAGCTGCTTAGGATTATGAAATAACATTTGTATGGGTTAGGATTATGAGGTCATTTTTGATTAGTAGGTTTTCTTCCCAATATTTGACTTATAGCATTTTTTTTTAGTTAGGACTCTTGGCTGTTGATTACATTTTTTCATTACTGTTCTGTCTTTAATTTAGAATCGAAGTTTCATTGGTTCTCCTTTTTCTCCCCTTGTCATCCCCTGTTCCATAAACAACAATTGATTCCTCGGTGTATAGTTTAAATAAAAAGAGTCTCATTAACAGCTGATGTCAAGAACACAAAGCTGGAAAATTTTCATTCCAAAAGAAAATATTTTGTATTATTTTCAATGCAATAAATGTTATCTTTCTCAATAAAAAACGTTCCTTTTTTGTATCTTTAAGACTTTGACACACCAAAGGCTAATGTAATTTAATCATATGCAGGAATAAAAGTATAAATTATCTTTTGAAAGATTTTATTTTTAAGTTGTTATAATACTTCATTTTTATATTGACATTTTGTTGTTACTATTACAGAAAAGAAATCAAAAGACAAGCACAAAAGCAAACGCAGCAAAGGTGAAGGCAATGTGGTGGTGAGTTATGTTCCCAATATTACCAAAATGTTATCTTTATCCAAAAGAAATATATACATAAATACCACAATTAATTCATGGCCTCGTGCTGCAAATGTCTAACAGTTTAAGAGTATTCATTTCTCTTATTATGAAGACTTTAAATGCTAGCTACTATATTTCTAAAATTAATTTAAAATTTTTGTGATGGTCCATCCCGCGTGTCTATAGCTCTTAAAAACTGAGAATGGTTTCTTGTTGATTGTAGCATGTTACTGTCCTGTTATTTATACTAGGGTCTTGTTTGAATAAACAGCTTAATCAAGCAATTATAGCATGTGTTTATCATATTAGTGTTTCTGTATAAGCTATTTCTAAAACACAAGATAAAATTAAGTCAAACTATTTTCACAAAAACTATGAGGTATTTTCATAAGCTATCCTAGAGAGCTTATGAAAATAAGCTGAAACCAGCTTATGGACATGTCATATGCTGTTTTCTTATTTCTCTCAAACAGTCTTACAAATGCTTGTGTCGATAGATAAACTCAAACAAATCAATCTAAATAGGCCATGAGTAGTCCGAAATTGTAATTGTTGAGGTTATTTATCAAGCGGATCATTGGTATTTATGGGTTACTTATTTCAAATGTAGGACTTTCAAGAATTGTCCAGTGATGATTATTTTGCTAAGAACAATGAGTTTGCTACCTGGCTGAAAGAAGAGAAGAATGTATTTTTCTCTGATCTGTTATCCGAGTCAGCGCGTGAGTTGTTTGCAGAGTTTGTGAAAGCTTGGAATAGAGGAAAGCTTGAATCGAATTACTATGAAGGCATTGCAACTGCGCCTCGCACAGCCCATAACTGGAAAATCAAAAAGTAGATTTGAAGAAAGATCAGTCATTCGGATCCAATCACTATAGACCCTTTGCTTAGATTAATTTTCTTACAGTAACTTACAACTAAAAAGTTGATGTTTTTTATCTATATAAATTGCATAGTTGACACTTGCATCAATCTTTGAGTAATGGTTGTTCATGGCACCAAAAAGAGAAAGTGTAAAGAGTTGATAACAGATAGAATTGAACTTGAAACAAAAATTAGGGGATTCAGGTTATGATTTGCACTTTGTTTTCTACACAAGATTATGAATGTGCAGTTACATTTTTCGTTGCAAATGATCCAACAATTTTCCTAATAATTGATGTTTTAGCACATGAGACTAAATTGAAACAAGGAAAAAAATGACTTATTTGAAATTAGGACCCACCAAGTAAATTATCCATGATATTTTAGGCTCACTGTTAGTTCTATCAACAATTTATACACTCAGTACATCACACATATTATCTATATATAGTCCTACTTAAACTTCTTTTTCAGCAGATTCTTGCTTAAACTTGGTGACGAATTCATTTATCTTTAGTATACATTTGTCTGTGCAGAAAATTTGTGCAAGTTAAAAGGAAAAAAGAAAGAACTGATCTACCCAATTTATTTGTTAACAAATTTACTTTCAAGTAAAAAATAAATAAAGTTCACTTGTCACATTCTGTTTGTAGATCTAGAAATGGATGGTAAAGGTTGACATATTTGGGTAGGGGAGCTTCTTTTCATATAACATGATAAAAATAGTCTTTTCCTCTTAGCCTCATGCATTTGATCATCATCTTGTTCCTATTCTTGCTCCTCCACCTCAGGCTGAGAGGATTCAACCTGGTGCTTTCTGCCTAGTAGGGACAATGGATGATTCACCCTTCTTCTCTCTAATGAGTTCACTAATCTATCTATATGTCCATTTCTACGGCAGCATAGCAACGCATTAATCATGTAAGAACAAATGCATGACAGGTTAGTGAATGTATGGTAAAAATATACAAAACACAAAATCATCATCGTGTTCACGCTCTAGAGTTCAAATTCAAACGCATCAAAAATATGGTTCGAACTCTAGAGTTCGAACACAACTAGGACAAACAAAACATGTCAAATTGTGTAACTTTGAGCAAATGTGTATTAATATCTTGTTTTATGAGTATAATTTTCACTTAGGAGATGGTATCAAGCACAAATTCCGAAGAAGAAGAAGAAGAAGAAGAAGAAGAAGAAGAAGAAGAAGAAGAAGAATGTATATATCGTTTGTTGAATGTGTAACTCTAGATTTTTGATTATTTTTGCGAACTTGCAAAATGAGGGGAAATGTAGTGAAACTCGTGTGTATAATGAGAATTGTTCACATTTTAGAATGCAAACTATTTTTAACTCTTCAGAATTAGAACGTGTATTATGTCAAAATAATTTTATATGGAGATGAGCTGAATTTGAACATTAAACATGCCTTTTTTTTTATCAACATTCGCCTTTTATGTTGCAAATGATGTTCGAACTCTAGATTACAAACGAAGTATTTATGTAATTTTGTAGGGCGTGTGAGAAGATTAAAAAAAATAGTTTTTTTTCTTCTAAAAACCCATTTTATTATTTTGAGAGTGTTTGTTATAGATTTAAAAAAAAACCATGATAATAAATAAATTATTATTATTTAATATATGTATTTTATTTGTAATTTGTAATAGATAATATAAATTATTAATTATGTAATTAGATATAGGTAGTTATTAGTAGTTTTAAGGAGTTATTAGTAGTTATATTAGTAGTTTTATGATATTTGTCTATATATACTAGTATTGTATTGGTAAAATGAAGAAAATATTCAGAAAATAATTCTAATTCTTTTCCCCTTTCTATGGAGACATGTTCCTTCTCGAAATGGAGCAATTATCAACATTCCAGCCTTTCTCCCTTTCTTAGGAGATCTATTCCTTCTCGAATTGGAATAATTACCCTATAATTTATCATTTTCTATCAAACCATTTTGTAAAAAAAAAATTTTAACTTCAAAATGAAAAACTATTTCTAATAACTTCAAAAGAATCTATTTTTTCTAGCATCGGAACAATCTATTTTTTGTAAACTAAAGAACATAAGAGCGACTTTATTACAAAGTGTCTAGCCAAATTTTTAGTCTAAGTGATCTTTAATTTTGTATTACAATCGAAGAGAGTCTAATTGCCAATCCTTAATTCTTAACTTAGAATTGTTGCGACCCTCCGTGATTTTGACACTCATCGTAAATGTGATACCAAACATGTGTTTAATCTAACATATCACATTGAAACTTCCGTAAATAGTGTTAAAAATATCAATTAAATATCTAAAGATAAAGATTAAAAGCTTCCTATTTTATAAAAATGATTTTTTTTTTGGTCAAGTAGCCTAATGGCTAGAAATTCACCTTTCGAAGGTGAATAAGTGGGTATATTGGGTTCGAACCTCGGTCCCTACACTTTCGTGCAATATATTCAACCAATATTCAACCAATTGAGCTAAGCTCATGGGACGGTAAAAATGATTTCTTTAATAGTAAACAAAAAGTAATTCTATATTTTTAAAATATCTTTAAAAAAAATCTATTAATATTTTCAAAAACAAAAAAAAAAATAATCATTTCTTTTTCTTCAAATTTAAACAAACGCACCCTAATAGTCTAGGGCACCAAAAGAACAAGTAAAAAAAATCAAGGAAAAATAATCGTTTCTCTTCTTCCTTCCCCACTAGTCACTACCCCAGGTCGGCAGTCCTCCTCTCTTCTGTCCCTGCACCGCCGCCGCCTTCCAGTCGTCCACCACCTCTCCTCTTACTCTCACAGTAACAGTAACCGCCGCTTACAATCACTCACTCAGTCACCTGATATACTCAAAAGCATAGCAACCAACTTCATCCCCTTAGTGAGTTCTCAACTTTCTTACTTTCTTATATATTATTATTATTATTCACTTCTTCAAACAACTTCTTCAACATTTCTACTATTTACACCACACCATGTCTAATAACAACACCCCCTCAAATTACCCACCAAATTTCTCAAACCCTCCCAACACCAACAACAATCACCACCATCCTCAAATGGGTGTCCCTGGAAATCATCAAAATCAAAACTTTATACAACCCTTTGTCCCAAACATGCAACAACCACCTCCTTTTTTCAATAATCCAAACATGGGTCCTCAAAATAATGGAAATTATAATCCAATGTTTCACGGACAAGGACAGGGACAGGGACAAGGACAAGGACAAGGATTTATGAATAATGTAGTGTCACAGATGAATTTGTCTCAAATTCAAGGTCAAATTTTGGCACAAAATCTTTTGAGTTTCCTTCAACAACCTAATATGAATATGAACATGAATATGAATGTGGGAAATGGTCAATTTGGTCAACCTGTTGGACCATATCCAATGCAGAATATGAATATGAATCAACAACAGTTACCTATGCAAATGATGCAGAGACCTATGAATCAAGGTGTTTCTTATGGTATGAATAATAATAATGGTCCTAATCCTATGTTTGGATTTCCTAATGCTAATCAAGTGCCACCTCGTGCTATGGTTCAGAAAAATCCAATGTTTAATGCAAATTCTCAGTTTGGTATGGTGCCTGGAAATCAAGTTAGGCCACAGATTGGCACGAATGAGAAGAATCGGGTTCCGGCAAATGGGAATGCAAATGGTTTTGTGTCGGGGGGACCTTTTCCGTCTCAGCAGTTACAAGGGAAGAGTTCTGTATCAGGAGGACCTTTTCCGCCTCAGCAGTTACAAGGGAAGAGTTCTGTATCAGGAGGACCTTTTCCGCCTCAGCAGTTACAAGGGAAGAGTTCTGTATCAGGAGGACCTTTTCCGCCTCAGCAGTTACAAGGGAACAGTTCTGTGCCACTAAATATAAATAATGCTCAAAGTTCGACATTTAGAAGTCCACACTCTCAGGTATTTTTGAAACTAACTGTGTTTCGGTATTTTCATTACAGTGTTGTCCAATAGCGGTTATAGAAATATAGGGTAACAGAATTTTAACAAACTATTGTTGTTTCGCGATACGTGATTTACTACAATGTTTTGTCAAATAACGGCTATTCGGCTATAGCATTGCCTTAGCTCTGTAGTGTAGTGAAATTTGAAGTTTAATAAACTGCTATCCGCGATTGACAACACCGTTTCAATGAGTATTAGTTATGTTTGTCAATTTGCTATATCTATAAATGTATAAGGATTTAAATTAGTGCAACTCTGAATTATTGCTGCAGGAGAATCCTAATAGCAACATCAAAACCAATGTTGCAAACTCTAACTGGAAAGGGTCACCAAACCCAAATTTCAAAAATAAGCCAAATAGAGGGGGATCTCAAGGAGGGTATGTCATTTTCTTCTCATATATTACTCTTGGTTTATTGTTATTGTGCTGACGATTTGATGACTTACATAGTTTTCCTGGCATTTACAATTACTGTCTAATTTCATGTAGGTTCCATCAGTCTAAATTCCGTGATAACAACAAAGGAAACAAGAGAAATGGGTTTCCAAAAGAATATAATAAGAGCCAAGGTTCGAACTCTACTGCTTGGTACTGAGATGAAAATAATTTTCTGCTGTTAGACTAATGTTTGTAACAAAAGCAGGACCCATTAATGTGAGAGGAGGAAATTCTGGTATAAATTCTGAGGAAATTCAGCAGGAATCAAAAAGGTAGGTTTAACATTTCTCGACTTTCCACTCATTTCTTACCTATCTTTTACTTGCTATCATTGTCTTGCATTCAACTGCTTTACATCGGGGGTTTTTCTTAATGATAATTGCAGATTTTTTTAGCTTTAAAAAGGCTGATTTTGTTTTGTTTTTACTTGTTTAATTCATTGTAAAGTAATGTCAAGGAAAAGCTGTCTGTCAATGAACTACGCCCTTTCTGGAACTCTGGATAAACAGCTTATTTGAAGCTTATAGCACCAAAGCTTGCATATTATGATAAGTGTTTATGTATAAGCTTGGATAACCAATTTATTTAGCAATCCAAACAGGCCCCAGTTCCCCTTTGAACAAGATAAGAAGTTTTGAGTCTGCTCCTAGTAGATAATATTTTTCTTTAAAATTTATGAAAGGTTTTACATAATTTATTTTGAGTAACACGATGTAAATGGGAAATTTTAAAAAAGTTTGTAAATGTTTCTGCCAATCTGTTTGATGTTTTGGTATAAAATCCTCAACGCTGTAGCCAAATATTCAAATTTTTATTCTGTCACTATTCACTATGTTTACTTCTTAAGGTCTTTACGTTTTAAATAATTGGAGGCGGATACCAGATAGGCTAAATTGACGTTATATTTATTTGCCTCCTGATTTGTAACTAGCTCGCAAAAAATTTATGTTAGTAAGTTACTCAATTATTTATCTTGTCTAATGGTAGATAGTTAGGGATAGGAATGAGTAATTCATGATGAATTAACTTGAGAAAAAGTTGAGACGTAAAAAGTGATGAAATCAAATATCACTGGTTAGAGGGGAGCCCCAACTATCCCACCCAATAAATTTAAATAACCAACATATATAGATTGACATATAAATTGTTGTATAGTAAACCATTTGAATCCATCAACTATGGTAGTCTATTAACATTTGTGTAACTAACACACCAACGACTCATCACTTCTGTGGATTACATGGTGAATGTGCAAAGAACTGAATCTCAAAATTACCTCTATTTGGTACATAGGTACCAGCTTGCAGTGTTCAATATGTTTTACTGCTTGCGAGCTTTCACGATTTTGGTACTGAACTAAGATTTTAACCAACCATCCAAACAAAACATAGATGTCTTTTGTGGTGCTAGTTTTAGAAATCATGTATTATTTCCTGATCGGGTTATAGGTTTCTTTTCTTGAACTTAATTTGACAATATATCCCTTTGTGCTGACAATCTCTTGACACTTATTTTATTTTTTGAATGGTTAGATCATTTTTTGTGAATTATTCTGAGCAAGAAATTCAACAATGGCGTGAAGCAAGGAAGAAGAATCACCCTTACAGAGAAAAAATTGAAAAGGTTTCAAACAAACTACTTTATTTGCTTGTGTATTTTAAAATGTTCTCGTCTAATATCAAATGTTATTGTCTAATAAGTAATAACTGAATTACTGCTTGTTGAAGCAGATTGAACCATCGAAAGACTCCATGGTCATTGATAGAGAGGTCTTACAACGAGAGGTATACTTATTAGAGTGATGTCTTTTGTGCATATATATAGTACCTTCCAGTACGATATTCTAATATTTCCACATTTGATATTGTTATTCTATTGAACGCTAAGCAAGTACTAGTATTTTTTCTGATGAATATGTTATAACATACAAACCTTCCTTGGACTAATGGAAAACTGAGTAATAAACATATTTTATCTTTGCAGCTCAAGGAGGTTTTAGCTAAGCAAGCTGAGTTGGGAGTTGAAGTTGCTGAAATACCTTCACACTACCTGAATAATGGTGCAAATCAAGGCCGTCAGGACAATAGAAGAAGTCAGGACAATAGAAGAAGTCGAAATAAAATGGTAAGGAGGAACCAAGACAGAAGAAGTCATAATCGTAATAACAAGAGGCAGAAGCTTGCTGACAAAGATTTCTTACAAAACAAGAAGAAGCAGACTTTATTACAGAAACTCTTGAGTGCAGATACAAAGAGGGATAAAAACCACCTGCTTCAGGTTTTCAGGTTCATGACGGCGAATTTGTTCTTCAAAGATTATCCTGATAAGCCACTGGTATATCCATCAGTTTTGGTTAAAGAAATGGAATCTGGTACAATACTTGGCCATGGTACTAAAGAAATAGATCAAAAATTTGTAAAGGATAGCAATATTGGCAATGAAAATGAAGACAAAGAAAATGACGAGTTTGATGAAGAAGAGGAGGGAGAAATTTTAGAGTAATATTGGAAGTTTGCTCTTTGTTGTTTCAACAAAGCTTTCAAACAGTGAAGATTGTAATGTTGTGTTTAAACCATTTTTGTTGCCATCATTGTTTTAACAATATACATATGTTATTACAATGTAGAGGATCATGAGGGTTCACTAAAATCACCAACTTCATAATGCATTATAAATTGTAGAATTAGCTTTAATTGACAAACTTTGAAATTGCCGAAGTTGAAAAAATTGATGCTGTGGCAACTGCCAAAGTAACTGACTACGCGCCAAAAGTACTCGATTGAACTACTCTAAACAGAGTTTAGAACACAAAATCTAGGTTCATTTTTATTATACAAGCATCACATTCACTAAACGACTACCCACATAAGCGCCGGTGTCGTTGGAGATATCCAACCACCGTTGCTCCACCCTGTCGATCTCCCTCTTCATCTATTGATCTAGATATTGATACCTTGTGTTGCCATCATTTGCACAACAATTCACATACCAAAACTTACTAGTTAATTGTGTGCATAGCATTAGCATGTAGGTGCAACAGTAATTTTGTGATTTGAAGGTCTCCAATTTTGAACCCTCTACTGGAATTTCTCTAAAAAATTCAAGTAGAATGGATTGAGAAATTATAGTCTAAAAAGAAGTTTAGGAGTTACTCCGAGTTAGTGAAGCAAACCCTTTTTCAAATTGTTATCAATATCGACGTGTAGATGTCAGTGTCTCTATTTCATAAGAAAACATGCAAACATATCAATGACAACAAAATTCAATCAGTGAAATCTTTAACTAACATTGGAGTAACTGATTAATTATACAATAATCTTTAACCAAGACACAACACAAGCATTTGATATATAATGAAATTCCTAACTAACCACCATGAATAGCAAAATACAAAGTACAATTAGGATCATCAAAAGTTAAATAACAAACAAGGAAAAAAGTGTTGTAAATTGTAATAATTTTGCTGAGAATACATACACCTCCCCCAATTTCAAAATTGTGATAAAATTAAAAACCTAATTGCAGCAAAACGATTCCAGAAGGTTGTGTAGTTTGATAACTACATAAGCATGGACATTAAGAAAAAGAAAACAAAAACGCAAAATCAAAGAGAAAAGGAATGGAAAATGAAATGCAGAGACATATCTGAACAGAGAAAAAAAGTGCAAAAAAATTTGGACCATTTCTCGATTTGTGCGTGTCATCCTTGCACAGGGGCCATGCTAATCTTCTCTGTATCGTTCCAATTTTATCGGATGTCCCCGAAGGGACAAACCTTGTTGTTAGCTGCTTCTATATAAATGTAGAAAAATGCACAGATGTGGTCGATGTGGGACTATAGCAAGCAAGCAAACATAACATAACAGTAAGTTTGTCCTTCTCACTTCCTTACGCCCAACTAAACCATGCCAGTAAGACCTAACTCATGCCTCTAGACAGTCATAGTGTAGGATTATTATTATTTTTATTGGACAAACCACCATTTTGATCCCTAGAAATATTTGAATGTATTAAAATTACAAACGTCTTTGATACCTCTTTTGTTAGTAATTTTATGGATTAATTTAATCAACAAAAGATACATTTGAGTACCAAATCTAATATCTAAACAAATATCAATATTATTAAGCCGAACATCTTCATCTAGGTTTAATTTTGAGATTTCACTATCTTGATTGTAAATTTTAGTAGTATTTGTCACTTCATCTAAGAGAAATTAAAAAAAAAAAAGTTTAGCCACCAATATTTCCAACTTTCTCTTTGATGCTCTATCTCCTTTAGTTTTTATGATTGTACTGCAATGTTAACTTAGTATCACGAGGAAAGTAAGCTTTCTTGTAAAAATAATAGACACACTTCCATGTCTAAAATGCGACCTTACCGGATGCACGCTTCCGGTGTTATTTATAGTATATTTTGACATATTTGAGCATATAACTCGTAATCCTCAATTGATTACGAGTTAGTGAAGCAATGATTTAAAATGTTATCGTCTAATATCAAATCATCTAATATTTGGAAGAATCCAACGAAATTAGCCTAGTGAAATCATA
Source organism: Trifolium dubium (assembly GCA_951804385.1). NCBI lineage: Eukaryota > Viridiplantae > Streptophyta > Magnoliopsida > Fabales > Fabaceae > Trifolium > Trifolium dubium. The sequence continues at coordinate 28,458,219 of OX638070.1, read as the reverse complement.
TTAATTTTGCATGCAAAAGAATGTTCATCTAGATAGGTTTCTAACAGAACCTAACTCAGCCAAATTCATTTTCAATCTTATCTAAAAAGAGTAAAGGCAATTCACAAAAATTTAGAGCTGTCACTTGTTCATATACAAAAGCCAGCAAGCATTCCATGTGTTTAGTACAAAAAAAGGCTCCACTTTCTATTACTAACGTTTGTTTACTTACATTCTAAAATTTTACTTTTTCTACTTACCCTTCATGCCTTCATCCATCCACTAGTTCCCTCATTCAGTCCTGCCATAAAATGGATCTGTGGAGCAACATCATCTGAAGCACCGGTCAAGCGCATAAACACACTAGCCCTTCTATACATTGTCCCATCTTCAATCTGTTTGGTCATCTCTTTCACTTTTTCATATTGGTATTGACCTTTTCCTTTGGCATTATTCTGATTCTTCGAAGCCTTAGCCTTTGAAGAAAAACTTAATCGAGAAAACACACTGGTTCGGTTTTTGGGCTCATCAGAATACAAACCCTTTGAGAGAAGGGAATTCAAATGATCATTTTCATCTTTGGACTGTAAGTCACTTACAGCGGGAGAGGAAGAGTCATCTGTCCTGTTATATTCTTCATTACTCGGCAGGAAACTTGGTACAGAGATCGAAGAAACATCGTTTGAATACAAACCCTTTGAGAGAAGGGAACTCAAATGATCATTTTCATCATTGGATGGTAAGTCACTTGCAGCGGGAGAGGAAGAGTCATCTGTCCTGTTATACTCTTCATTACTCAGCAGGAATCTTGGTACAAGGATCGAAGAAACATCGTTTCCAACAAGCATATCTAACTCTGTCTGTTCTTCTGAACACTCGCTGAAATTATCAATCTCTCCATCTTCAAGGTCAGAATTATCTTTGGTACACAATGGTATAAAATCTCCAGTGATGTCATCCTCAAGAATTTGGAAGTTTGCTTTCTCCTTTTGCAATGTAGGAAGCTCATGTGATTCATAGCTAGAAGCAGAATGAGTCCCAGATCCCACTGAATGATGACTGAAGCCAGGGTGCTCAGGATCATAAGCATCATCTTCGAAATGGATGCTTTCACATTTCCCCCAAGACTTGGGAGACAAAATAAGCTTTTCCACCTCTTGCTCAGCAGTTACTGAAGTTCCGTGGGCGTTGAGCTTCCTTTTCTGAGTGTTAGTAGGCCTTCCTTTCACTAGCACGTCTTCAATGATCCGAAAATTGCACTTTCGTTTCCTACTTTTCTTCTGATGAAGAGAGCGTGGAACTTGACGTTTTCTTGATTTGAATAGCCAAATCAGACTTTCAACCTGACAGTAAAACAACCAGAACCATAAAACTACGCATCATGCAGGTTATTGACACAAACTCCTGCATATGCTTGTACATAAAATAAAATGGTGTAATGATGTCCAACCAAAAGTTGAAAAGGAGCAGACCTGATCTTTAGATAAACCAAAGTTGAATTTTTTGGTGGTAAAGTAGTTATCTTGTATAACATCACAAAACTCATCTTCAGAAAGAGGGTCACAATGCAAGATTCTGGTGAATTTAACCTGAACTCAAAAATAAAAATATTCTAAAATTTAAGTTTATCAAAATAATAGGAAAAGGAAAATATACCCACCAGGAAAAATAAAACATAAATATAAGCCAAATTTGTGGGAATTTGAGTTGGAATAAGGCAAGCATAATATGAAAATAAAGATTACAACCTGTGCGGGGAATTGCTTTCCTGATGAAGCATACGCATGAGGAACAATGTTCATGCCACCATCTGATTTTGCTTTATAAACCCCGTGAAGTTTTCTATCTTCAAATTGAAAAAGGAACAGCATCATTCCTACCTTGACATTTTTAACAAAACTAGAAAAAGCATCTGGTAGCCCAAACAATCTCCTCTCAAAACATTCTTTCAAAGTACTTCTGTTTGACATGAAGATGGCACCATGCTCAGGAAACTGTCCAGTCACCTTTTTCTTAGAGAAATCCCTCGAGTTCATCTTCATTCTAACAAAAAAAAAAACTTTGTACATTAGAATTGCCATAAAAAATCCTTAAGCCTACTACATAATTTAATATGAAAAAATTAGCACACAGACAAGCAAGTTTCAAATACAAGGGAAAGATTCAATTCAAGAAGCGAGTAGTGAAAGTTATATATATGCATTGCAGATTATAATACAATCGTGAGGAGTGCAGTGTGATCTATACTTTAAACTACCACAGGATTTGAGTTTTTTTGCTCTCGGAATTGGAAGCAGGGGTGGGGCAATATGCATTGTCATTGGGGCCCAGGCCCCTGCCATATTTTAATCACTGTACTATTAGGAACAGATTCTATTTTATACATCAGACAACGGCCATTATAATAGCCGAAAACAAAAAATGTAACACCATAAACCACCACAGGAGACCAACCAAACCTCCTTAGACCTTCATAGTCACTACCTCTTCCTCCATCACCCTTCAGTCACAAACCAAACCAGCACCAGTACCTAACTTGTACCCAATACCCATCCTCTTGAAACCAGCGCCTCTTCTTCACTATTCCCGATCATACCATAAACCACCAACTCTTCTATGTTACATAACCTTAACCCATGTACAACCCCTTTAGCCAACCATTACGAATTCCACTACGTCTAGCCATGTCAAAACTTTTCAACACATTCCCTCACCTGAGGAGTGCTAGAAAAACTCTTTTTTCAACACTAACTCTCCAATTGAATGAAATAAAAGTGGGTTTCTCACTTTGGAAATAGGTCTCACATAAAGTGGCGAGACCCACATGAGTTTCATATGAAGCACGGACACCAAACACGACACGGACACAGATTAATAATTTGAAAAAAATTATATAATTCAATGTAATTGTAAGTGCCGGTGCCATGTCGATGTCAGACAATCAAACCTTTGCCTCCCTCGGCTACTCAACTTCCCGATAGTCCCGCTGCATTTCCCTCACAACCCCTCCTCCCACTACCCATTCCTAGTTTCCTTCCTCCCCTAATTAGAAAACACACATTCATACGATTCTTTACAAAATCCATAGATTATATACACTATTGCAAGCTCAACTCGTTAAACAACAACACCCACAAAACACATTAAAATTCACACTAAGATACAATACAATACAATACAATACAATACAATACAATACAATACAACACAATGCAATAAAATCAATGTTTACATGAATCATTAACCTTACAAGTTAGTTCCAAGTTGAAACCCTAATCCCTAAATATAGTTCAAATAAAAAATAAAAACAAAATAAACAACAATAGATTCATTCACACGCTACAAATATCCAAAAAACAGTTACGAACATTTTGGATTTCGATTTCTCAATCGTAACAGTTACGAACGTTTTCGAAAGTGAAAATAAAGAGCAGATTCAAGAAATTTAGAGTATAAATGGAAAAAAAAGAGTTCGCAAACCTTTGAAATAGCCCAAAATTTGTGGTTGCTTTTTTTGGTTTTTCTGAGAAACGAAATGAGAATAAGAGAGAAAAGTGATTAAAAATAAACGATTATCATAGCAAGAGAGAAAGAAAGAGAAGATTAAAGAACTTGAGAGAGAGAGAGAGAGAGAGAGAGAGAGAGATGAGTACTCACCGAGTCTGTGAGTGAGCAGCAAAGAAGCAAAATGGCGCCACTATGCACGTCTTCCGCTCAGAAGTAGTGCCTGTTTGTTTTATTTTGGTAAAGAACTTTTTTTGTCTTGTACTCCCTCCGTTTCAAATGATTGTCGTTTAAGGAATATGCACAACTTTTAAGGAAATGATTAGTTGTGTTGATTTTAATGATAAAATTTGTATGATTTGTTATAATATTTTCGTTAATTATAGTTAGTGGAATAGTTAAATGAGATGAAATTTAATGAATAAGGGTATAATAATGGAAAAAAGTAATAAATGTTGCATTGGTTTTCTAAGTGACAATTATTTTGAGACAAATAAAAAATGCTAAAAAGACAATTATTTTGAGACGGAGGGAATAGCATGATGACTTTTAAAATTCCACATTTCCGCTTTTTATTTTTTACATAGATGTTGAGATGGAGGGAGTGGAGATCGAATTTCAATTTCAGTAATTGACGTTTTCTAAATTGTCTTTACACTTTCTTTTATTTAAATTAAATTTAGAAATTTAGACTCGTGCGTTGTGCAGGTATTGTCAAGTTTTTAAAAGAATAGTATTATATATAATGTTCTATAAAATATATATTTTTTGGTTGAGACCGGAATATGTATTTCAAAAGGTAAGATAGATGGTCCAGAGATTTAAAGATGTTTCGTACTCAAGATGATGATCGAACCCTCATCTCATGAGTAAGGGAAGACGAGTCTCAACCGCCCAACTACACCCTCTGGATTTGTACTATAAAATATATGATATTGAGCATGTAGACTTTTTTTTGTTATTTTAGAGATTTTTAATTTAATAATCAATAATTTTTTGTCACAAAATGGAAAAAAAATATAAAATAATACTTTATGATAAACTATTTAAACTAATTTTTCATTTTACAATTGTCTTATTGATTCAAAGAATATAGATTCAGTTTCTTTTTAATTTAGCATATGTATTGATTAATTGTCAAATATTTGTTGTGTTAAAAATATAATATTTATTTTAAATATTTAAATAATTTAATATATATAAAAATTTTAGGTGAAATGATACAAATTAAAGAATAAAAAATATACAAAATGTCGATGAATACAATATTATTGTAAATAAGATTAAATAATTATTTTGGATGTTAAATATAAGTGTAGTCTAAGTAAACACTTTTTGGTTCATATATAAATTTGAGAGTATAGACTAAAATGTTGAATAACTGTAGGTAAGTAAGGTTTCGGATCAAAATAAATTAATATGTTAGCACGTGCTGTGCACAAGATTATTTTTTTTTGATATTTTTGTTAATTTATTTTAAATCATTATTTGATTAATTTATTTTAATATTAAATAGTGAGTTTGAGATATTATATCTTATGAGTTGCTTAAATATATATTGTCGGAGTAAAGAAATTTTTATGACAGAAAGTGAAGTAAATATATTATTAATCGTATAAATGACACTAAATTAAAATAAAAGTTATATTTTAAAAAATATTTTAAAACTTAAAAGTCTAAGGATAATAAAATAATTTTTAAAATTTAGAAAAATAGGAAAGACTAAAAACATATTTAAGATATTTTGCATATAACAAAACTCCCACATTATCGTTCTCTCAACTTGATTCAATTTTTTTCGTAGTAATCCACAAGTAAATTTCAAAAAGAAAAAACATTGTATAATTAGACAACCTTGCATATAACAAAACTCTTACATTTTTTTGTAAAAAAAAAACTTTTCATATTCAGTGATCTTCTTACATTTATTGTAAATTTATTCATCTGAATCCCATCAAACTATAATTTTTGTTAAATATAGTGCAAATTAAGATATCTCATCAAACTACATTTTTAAAAAAATATATAGTGTAAATTAAAATATATTTTCACTTTGTTCTTTCATCTTGTTTCGTAGCAATTTCCACATTTTTTCTTCAGAAATAACTCTCTCGCATTCATTGATCTTCATACGTTTATTGTAGATTTATTCAAGTTATAATCTCATCAAACTATATTTTTTTAAATAAAGTGTAAATTAAGATATTTTTTCCATCGTTCTCTCACCTTCTTGTTTCAACTTGTTTCGTAATAATTCACATATAAATTTCAAGAAAAAAATACAAATAGACAACTTTACATATCACAAAACTTCCACATTTTTTCGTCGAAAAAAAAATTAACATTCAGATATTTTCCTTTATTTATTATTGATTTATTCATATGAATATCATCAAAATACATTTTTGTTAAATTTAAGATATCTCTTTTCTCATCATTCTCTCACCTTGTTTCGTAGTAATCCACGTGTAAATTTCAAAACAAAAAAATAAATAAAGAAATAGAAAACCTTAAATATTACAAAACCCCCATTTTTTTGTCAAAATAAACTTTCATATTCAGTAATGTTCTTACGTTTATTATAGATTTATTCAACTGAATCTCATAAAACTACATATTTTTCGTCATTGATAAGTTTGGTTTATCATTTGTGTTTCAATGAAGTAATTCGTCACTGTTTTTTTGTTAGAAATTAAGTGTAAAAAATTGTTCCTTGATATTGTAGAATATTTTGATATAAATTTTTTTGTGATTTAGAATAATATTTTTAATAAAGCGCTTATGTTAAGATTTTATAAGTTGAACTACCTTTATAATAATTTTTTTTAAAATATTTATTGTTGATTTATTCAACTGAATCTCATCAAACTATATATATATATATATATATATATATATATATTATAAATGTTAATTGTAGATTTATTCAACTAAATCTCATCAAACTATTTTTTTTTTAAATACAGTGTATATTTAAATATCTTTTTTCAAATCGTTCTCTCACCTTCTCGTTTCAACATGTTTCGTAGTAATCTACATATAAATTTCAAATAACAAAAAAAAAATACAATTCCTTGATAACCTTGCATATCACAAAACTCTCACTATTTTTTTGTTATAAAGTAAGTATTAAAATCGTCCCTTAATATTTTAGAGTTTTTTTATATGAAAAATATTTGTGATTTAGAATAATTACTTTTTTAATCTACTGTTTACGTTAAGGTTTTAGAAGTTGCAATACCTTTATAATTTATTTTTTATAAACGTTTATTGTAGATTTATGCAATTGAATCTAATAAAACTACATTTTTTAAATACAGTGTAAATTAATTAACATACATTTTTTCATCATTCTCTCACCTTAATTCAACTAACAAAAAAAATACAACGAAAAAATACAACGAAATAGACAAACTTGCATATCACAAAACTCCCACTATATTTTGTTGAAAATTAAGTGTCAAAAATCGTCTCTTGATATTTATAGAACTTTATAATATGATAAGTATTTGTGATTTAGGACAATTTCTTTTTAATAGAACCCTTACTTTAAGATATCTTTTTTGATTCGGAAGGAAATTTGCAAGATATTTTTTCATATGAATTCATTGTGAAAACTTGATCGAGAAGAGCATGTTCTTTCTAGGCATATTTTCATTATGTGCACTTCTATCGTCACTTCAAATCATATTGTCAACCAATATTATTATCAACTAAAGATTAAATGTCTCTTAATTGATACTTTATTCGTTCTTTTTTATTTGTCGTTTTAGAAAGAAAAAATAAATAAATTAAGAAGGTGTATTTTTGCACTTTACTTTCCTATTATACCCTTCTTTTTTTTGGAATATATATCATAATTTTAGTGTCCGTTTGGCACGACTTCACTTTAATTTTACTTCTCTTATAAGTCATAAGTAGGACCAAACACATTTGATGAAACTCTTATTAAAAAAAAGTGGCTTAATACTTATGAAGAAAATATAGATATTTGTCTTGACAAAAAAAAAACATAAATCAAAATACACTATGTAAAAAAAAGATAAGTACAAATTACAAACTATATCAAAATATTTTAATTTAAAACACACAAAAAAAGTACTTTTAAATACAAAAAAATTACCAAACAACTATTACTTTATTTGTAAAGCTTTTATTATTACTAGCGCGCCAAACAGGCACGTTCCGTGCCCGTTTGTATGAACCACATTTTCTATTTTATTAATTTATAATAAAGATTATTCTAAGTTTTTCATATATCTATATTTTTATAAATAGTTAGCTTTTGAAAAACAACAAATTCAATCATATAGAGACGACATTCAATTAAATGTAAGAAACCACTAAGTGAAAATGTGGACATCTCATTAGATAGACTAATTTCCGTATATCTGCTTTTTTTTTTATTGCGCTAATAAGTGTAATTTATATATAATTGGTCTATTTTAAATATGAATTTGTTTCATTCAATTAACGAAAAATGTATTCTCTAAAAATCTATCGGCAATCCTATTAAAATTGATAACATGAAATGTTATTAAACCTTGAATAACATATGGTGTGATTGGACTCTACGTTTCGACAATCATCATTGAGTAACATGAATCTCGAACCATTTTGTCTTACTCTTTTTTCTCTCCTTATAATTTTTTCTTGTGTTTATATGATACCCCTAATGATATAATCAAATGTACAAATTATAAGAAGATGCATGAAATGAGAGTAATGAATATGAAAGAATAAACTGGTTGGAGTAACATATATACATGGTTTTAGATATTACATATATGAATTAAAATTGTATGTAAAAATCATTATAGTTACCGTGGAAAACGTGTGAGTACTGCTGCTGTTGGTACTAGTATTCCAGCTGTCTGGACAGTTTTCCCACATCACAGGAAAGAAATCTAGAGGTATACTCAGGTCAGGTTTCCCTGCTCCTAGATAATCGTATAGTCTTTGCTGAAAGAAATCACATCCGATGTGTCCAATGTTGTGTGCTCCTTCAGTTTATCAAGAAACCAACAGATCTCATTAGCATATTTGCAATATGAAGATCGCGACGCAGACAATTTAAAATCAGTTGTATTATGAAAATGCATAAAGGTAAAGTAATTTACCAAGAAGGCTGGCTGTTTCCCGGGCACTGAATCCTCTAAGATTGAAAAGTTGAAGCGTGCGTGTAACGTTAGCGGCACTCGCTACATTCATGTTTGCACGGGGTATGGATCCATTGCTTTTCTTCATCACCTTTGCCTTTCTGAGTCAATCAATATAATTAAGTTATGATTTCGTATCAAATAGAACATCTTATGATTTGAGATGACGAGATACTATAACTTATGAATATCAAGAAATTCAGCTCAAACCTGATTATATTTCGCTTCATAATGCCTGCTTTAAGCTTTGACACTCCTAACCCTATAGGCCGTGTAAAATGTCAATTAAATTGCTGCAACTATGCATAAACAAAGGATAAAGAATAAAAAGAAAGATAAATCAGTCACCTGGTTTAAGAGACAGAGAAGTTGAAACAGGTTTACGATTGCCCCTCTCAGCTTTAATAGAAGCAATGACAGAATCAGCATTCAGCCCCAATCCTTTTCTACCCACCAGCTTCACTCCTAGCTTTTCACAAAGGTAATTCAACCTCATTTCATCACCGCCTCTTACTTCTCTTAGGTCAAGAACCTGTTGTCTTGACAGCAAAGTATAAACATGAAGCTGCTGCTGCTGCTGCTGATTAAAATGTGACTGAAGCTGCTGAAATAGTAGTTTGTTTGAGTGTTGTTGTTGGTCTTGTTTGGCAACTTCATGATACTTCTTTTTAGACTCACCAAATGTTACCCTCAAGATTGCAGGTGATTTTGGGTCTGCATTCTTCCGAGCAAAAATGATAGAAAAACTCCCAAATTCTATATCAGGTTCTCTAAATAAATCCGCAAGAGCGGAAGCACAAGAATGAGCATTTGAAGGGGTCTTTTCAACCTTCACATTCATTGATCTAATATTAACATGGTGGGCCATATTTGCTGCTTCTCTTAGACCACTTAGAAAAGCCCCATGCATTGTAGCAGGATAGCGCCTATTAGTTGCCTCCCCGGCAAAGAAAAGTCTACCATCTCCCACACTTTCAGCTAAAATATCATAATCATCACCTGAAGCTCCAACTGCAACATTAGAGTAAGAACCTGTTGGAACATAGAGCATATTTATATGTGAATTGAAAATAAAATTATTTAATCCCATATCAGGTAATAGAGAATACTAATTTGTTTAGTATTTTAGTATATGTAATTTTAATCATTTATTGATTAATTTATACATATGTATTTAACTCTTAATAAAGAGTGATATTTTTGTTGAAAAAAAAAAGAACCGTTTTATTTTAACTTGAAAACACTGTATAAGTGTTAATTAGTTTTTATATAGAAAACCTAGTTTTGATATATTAGAAGAAAAAGGTGAGAGTGCATGGCGGCTAGCAGCACTTTATTTCAGCCTTCGTTGATTTGTTTCCATAGTAGCTTATGGTATCCGCTCCCATAACCAAAGGTAAGCTACATGTCATGCTTTGAAAATAATCATGTATACATGTGGGTTTGTGAGAAAACCGGTGGGTGTTTTTCTATAATGCAATTTGCAAATATGTTTCACTTCTTAAACCCACACTAATGATACATGGTTGTTCAATTTAGCCAACACACATCTAGTTTTTGAAAATTATATTATTGTGGTTTATGTCTTATTCAAGTGATGACATAATTTTTGAAACTTTGAATTCTTTATCGTAATAGTTTCTTAAGTGGTTTTGAAATTGATAAGATTATGTTTAACTATTTGAGATTGAGTGGATAATTTCATATTAGAGAATTATCATGAACCACCATAATTGATTTTTTCATTTGGCTAGTGCAAATTAAGTATATATTTGTACCAGTTTTTTGTTTCTATTTATTTAGAAAAAATTGATATTTTTTATGTATTAAGAGATATTAGTATTATGACTAATATTATTTTGTTTAAGAATGATTAAAGTATCACAACTCTTTAAATTAAGAATGGTCTTATTAGTACCATAGTTCCTTCAATAAAGAATGGTCATATAGCACCATAGTCCTTGAATTTTGAGAATGATTTTTGATACCATATGAGAATGGTCATAGTACCATATTGGAATGATTTTTATATCATTATAAAATTGGTTCATATACCAAATACGAATGGTCTTTATACCATATTGAGGGTGTAATTCTTGACCGATATCTACAATGCAGTAGTTATTCGGTATCAATTTAGAATTGGACTGTTTTATCCTGGAGGCGTCGTGGTATATTTCGACTGCTTGCACAATTTGGCAGTACCCCAAAACGTTTTAAAGAAAGCGACCTAGTCCGTGACTCAGCCAGTAATAACTTCGGTGGTAAATTATTTTTATTTTGAACGGATTTTTAATCCAAAAACAACAGAACCAAAGCAGAAGGGGTCACTACCCCATCTAGTACAGACAGTTTGGATAGGTTCAGGAACACTGATTCCTTTTGGTTCATAGATACCTGCACACAGATGAAGGATTTTTCTTATGCATATTTCTTAAACAAAATAGTAATCAGATCTAAAAACATCATGACCAATTTTAAGAATTATAGTTTATAGTTTCAATACTTCACTCACTATTTTCTTTTATAATTTCTGAAAACAGATTCAACATTTTAAGAATTTCAAATTTGTCAAAACATTGTTTCTTAGAATGCATTCTCGCTTACTTAAAATAAACACAAACTTTAGAAAATGAAAATCGAAAAATGTTTTTTCTAAGTAAACACGCGCCCTTAATTTGCAGGCTAGAAATTCCATATCAAAGTAACAGAACCTCATTACATATCCAAGTAGCCACAATGCAATACCATTTTAAAGTCAAAATGCACAACAATTCAGATCTTTTTAACAGAAGAAATATGTTTTATAGGTGACGAGAACTAACCAGAAGAATTGAATCTCTTGCCACAAGAGCAAGTACGGCAGCACCTATGAAGCCCCGATACTCCAAAATTGATCAAGTATCGTGTCAGATACCGTATCTGATACCGATACGCGTCAGATACTTCCCGATACTTCATTATACGTATCGGGAAAGTATCCAATGATTAAATTTTATTTTTTAAATAAAAAAAAACCGACACTTTTGTGATACTTGTCAGATACTTTTCGATACGTATCAGAGAAGTATTCAGTTTATATTTTATCCATTCTTTGAAAAGAAATAAAATGAATCCAAGATGGCTAATGATTTGGTTAATGTGCATATAAATTTTCAACTTTTGTCAAAGAAAGAAGAAGAATATATGAAAGGAGCGACAAAATTATAGAACATTAGTGGAGATGTACATGACTTGCTTTTTAGATAATAATTGAGATATATAATTTACTTGTTTTGATAATTTTAATAATGCGAATGTTTCTCTATTATCAATTTTAGTTATGTTTATATATTTTACGTTTATATATTTAATTTTTTATTGAAGTATCTTAGCCGTATCGCATCTTAAATTTCTAAATTTTTTTGTATCGCCGTATCCGTGTCGTATCGGTGTCGTATCTCGTATCTAGGCTTCATAGGTCAGCACAAGATACAACGCCAGGACATGCTTTTTCGACATCCTCCTTAATCAAGTCAACTTTGTCAAAACCTTTCAATGTCTCATTTGGAATAGCCTCCTTCTCATAAGAACAGTTTCTATCCTTCAACAGTAGTGAAGCATCACACCCTGATTCAGCAACACCTCAAGCAATTAGTACAGAAAATCAAAACCATAACCAAAGTAACAAGAAGCTTTAGTAAAAATTGCACAGATAAGAGTTAATTACTTTTTTTTAATTGAAAACAGAAAGAACATTTTTCTGTTAAAATTGAAATAATGATTAATGACCCAAATCTAAGTTTGAGCAAAACCCCAATTAACAGAAAAATCTTAACAAATGTAGTAAAACCAATTAACACCCATTTAAATTCTGAAAATAAAAGGACTAAATTTATGATCTTAGCAGTAAAACACACAGAAAAAACCCCAATTCCACATAGTTGAAGAACAATGAAGAAAAACCCATCACAATTCACATACTAAAAATACTAACTTTATGATCTCTGAAGCAAAACTCACAAAAATCAAAAAAATCCCATTTCCATAGATTAAAGAAGAATAAAGAAAAACCTAAATTTACAAAACAAATTTAATTAATTATGCATAATAAAACAATATAAGAACAAGAATATCATAACCAAATACAGAAGTTTATTAATATCTATCGTTTATTACATTGGACTCGAAAATATAAATGGAACAATTATCCTTGTTCAACAAAAAAATGCTTATTACAGACTCAAAAATATAAAACTAAAATTTTCTGTCAACTGATGAAGGAGGCATGCAGAAGGTGGCGCCGATAAATGTCAAACTGATGTAACATTTTCAGGACTGGTAGTAGGTGGCGGGAAGAAACGAAGCGACATGAGTAGTACTGAAGGAACCACAATAGCAATTGCCCATAATACAGTAACAACAATGAAGATGGCGCCAAAGTCATTAATCATATAAACCATGAGTAATGCTTGAGCGGCATTGAAAGAAAGGATGGTGAAATATTGGATAATAATCTTTCCGTGATTTCGAAGAGGGAGGCTATGTATAAATGCTATCACAAAGAACAATTGGAAAAGAAGGAGTTGAACTTTGAGAATATCCATGAACTCCTCATATTTTCTATAATGCTCTTTGTTCATGTGCGCCGAGACGAAGAACCCCATGAATTCAGGGACGGATCCACTACAAGGGATCTGGGGGCATGTGCCTGCACTTAAATTTTCAAATGATAATATGATGAGTTAGTATTGTGTTATACCAACTACCCCATCCAACATGTAAATCCCCTGCTAAACTTGCTAAACTGTAACATATATGCATGCTATTTCAAAAAATTTCAAAAGTCATGCTATTTCAATCTATAGTACTATCACATATATTTAACTAATAATTCTAAATATAAATCACCTTACATTGAAACATATTTAATGCTATTTTTTCTATTATAATTTTAACTATTTGTTTCTCTTTCTTTTATCAATTCTACAATTTATTTTTCTCATACTATTAATGAAAGATAATTTTATAAAATAACTTATAATTTTTTTTTTCATATAACATTAATTACATTTTTTAATTTGTGTAATATAATCAAAACAACTTATGTTTTAATACCAAGGAAGTATAATCTAAAAGTATAACTTGTATCAGCATCAATTTTTTCTTCTTTATATGGATTATATCTTCTAAACTAATATAAACCATTAATAACATAAAATTTTCTATTAGTTCCCCCTCTCTTTGCTCATGACATATGCATATATATATATATCAAATTATCAATTCACAATGTCACCTTCACTTTCATCTACACAAGAGGAGCAAACGACCTATTGGATTATTTTAAATTATAGACTTTTTCATTTGGTGTTTAATTTTATTGCCACCACAATATAAAATTTCTGAATCCGTCACTGCCCATGATTGCAAGGTTATGCATCGAAAAGGATAAAAGATTCTTAATGCTCTGAGTTGTAGTGATTAGGGTGTTGTTGTTTAGTGCTGAGATGATCGCGTGTAAAGCGAAAAAATTTGCCATATTGAGGCGGGTAGATCGAAGCGTTTGGTTTGGTTTGATTTGAGAGAGAGAGAGAGTGTGAAGCTCTGACTCATGAGTGATGAGTGATTGAGATTTATTTATTTATTAATCTTTTCAACCCTTCGTTACTTTCTTGTCACGCTAAGAACCGTCGAACTAACTTTTCACGCGGATCGATCAATTCTTCATTACAATCTTTATCGCTCCAGTACCATTAGATTATTATTATCAACGGTTCATATACAATATGTTATTGAAATCTATAAAGTTTAAGGTATTTAATAAAAACTCATAAACAGTTAATCTTAATAAGTCTCAATAACATATAAAATGATTTTTAATTTTTCTAAAAATTTGTATGGATGATCTATATGATACAAACTTTCAATCCAACGGTGGATTTTGTAAAATTCATATTCGTTATATTGTTATTGATAACTGGTCCACCATAGACCACTTAACGAAGTGGTCTATTTTAGAATTTGCCTAAATTTAAATTAAAAAAAACTATGATCAGTTTATATATTTGGTAAAAATATTGTGAAAAAGTACTAATTATATTTGTAATTTTTTTTTCTTCTAATATGTACATGCACGAAGAAAAATAAAAATAAATTATTTATTTTCATCAATTACTTTTAAATTATGCATTTAATTGAATTAATTGAAATTGATTTATTTTTTATGTCATACTTTTTTGTTATGATTCGATTTAAAATCAATATTTTGAGTGCACCTTATAAGAAAATTACCAATGTACCCTACAAAATGTCTATATAAATGGTCTAGGTGAACATTACAGATCATATTTTGTCTTAGTTTCTTCCGTTGTTTTACTTCTTTGTTATTTACTTTTATCGTTCTATGTTTATCTTTTTTATTATTCAACTATGTATGTCGTCTTTTTGTTTCTGTGATTCTTATGTAATTGATTCTACCTTTTAATATAAAAAATTCCTCTTATTTCAGGATTTTTTTACTCTATTTTTTTCCACTCAACTCTTTATCTTAACTGATAGAGATCATTTTCTTATTTTGATGGTCAAGACGTGAAAATTATGGATGACGTATAGCAGATGAAGATACATACATTATAAAGTTCTAAAACAAGTTTATTCACTCTCCTCAATTTTTATTCATGCATTATAAAGTTCGAAAACAAGTTCTCTTTATCATACGAAATACGTTTAATATAATTATATTTTTATTTAAAATATTTATAAGTAAACACATGGGATATACACATTCAAGATACAATTTACAAACATACGAGGTACACACACAATCAAAAAATTATAAGAAACACACATGATACAAACACACTTAAAAATAAATTTTATTTAAAATACCACATTAATAATTTATATTTAAAAGAAGACAATGGGGAGAGGAAATGCAAAACGTGGTAAACTTGAGGGCCAAAATTAAACAATTGAAATTTAGGTTACTAAAATCGAGCAATTGTAAAATTTAGGGAGTTAAAATCAAATAATTGAATTATCAATGCAAAATCTATGTGAAAAATCACACGAGATAGACACAGTCAATATACCATTCAATATAACTATTTTTTTCTTAAAAGATTTATAAGAAAGCACACGGGATACACACACATTCAACTTCAAGATATCATTTAGAAACATACGGGGCACACACGTTCAAAAAATTATAAGAAAACACATGGGGTACAAACAAATTTAAAAACATATTTTATTTAAATTGCCACATAAGTAATTTTTATTTAAAAAAAGTCAACGGGACTAGGAAATGAAAAATGGGGTAAACTTGAGGGCCAAAATAAAACAATTGAAATTTAAGTGACTAAAATTGAACAATTTTGAAACTTAGGGAATTAAAATCAAATAATTAAATTAACAAGACAAAATCTTTGTGGAAAATCACATGGGATACAAACACATTCAAGATATTATTCAATATAATTATTTTTTTCTTAAAATTTTTATAGGAAAACACACGAGATACACACGCATTCAAGATATCATTTAGAAACACACGGGATACACACACATTCAAAAAATTATAAGTAAACACACGGGGTACAAACAAATTTAAAAACATATTTTATTTAAAATACCACATAAGTAATTTTTACTTAAAAATAGTCAACGGGACTAGAAAATGCAAAATGGGGTAAACTTGAGGGCCAAAATCTAACAATTGAAATTTAGGTGACTAAAATCGAGCAATTGTGAAACTTAGGGAGTTAAAATCAAGTAATTGAGTTAAAATCACTTTAATCAATAAAGTTTTTCTTCTTCTTCTCTATTATTTAAAATATCGCTGTGGAAAATTTTTATCGATTTAATTATCGATAAAAGAATATATATAGATTTCAGTTAATCTAATATTCATTTTATATGGTTGAAATATTAAAATAAATGGACAAGGGTAAAAAAAATTAATTCTAGAAATTAAATATGTGCACGAATTTTATTTTTCTTTCCAGCCAAGTAGTTTAGTGTTAAAAAATTCACCTCTTAAAATAATTAGGCAGGGTATCTTGATTTCAAATTCTGATTAGAAAGTCTCAACTCTTATCAACTAAATTATATTCATAAGAATTATTGCACAAAAAATTCTAACTAATCAAAATATAATGATTTTTATATTATTATTAACATCAATACAAATAAATACAATGTCAATTATATGTGAGACAAGTGGTAGATACTCAGGTACCTAAATTTTCTCTATGGGTACGGTATCCAACAATGTAAGTTGCACACCAATTTTTTTCCAAAATATTATATACACATTAAAAATAAGTATATTTAAATTTAATTATAATAAAAATAATTTTAAAAAAAACTTTATCATAATAATCAAACAAAACTAAGCTTTCAGGAAAGTCTGAGATCTCATTGTCTTCCTAAAGCCTTTTTAATCCTAAATGAACAGATATAAGATAGATGTAGAGACTCATCCTTGATTCCTATCGGTCAGGGCCCTTGAAGAACTCTCCACAAATTATTGATAGTAGTTTACTAATCCAAGGAAGGAGTGATGCGAAGAATTGCTTTCTTTCGTACCCATTCACAAGAATCCGAGCTGGCTCCTCTAAGAACTACCTCGGAAAAAGGCATCCATTCAAACAACTCCCATTCCTATGTTGACACCAAGAGAAAGAAACCCTGGAGCCTTCCTCTCTATCCATTCCTTTTTCAAAATCATAAGGGAAGGAAATGCTTACTAAACCAACAACAGCGGAGTAAGCTCCCATATCCGTGGTACTACAAGGCCGGAGTTAAATTTGGAAATTTGATCGTTATGTTAATTCTTTTCTGTAACGGATTTCGATATTTAATGTACAGATCGGTTGTAGAGTCTTACTTACTAGTGGCCCTTTCGGGGACTCTTGGGTGAGATAGGAATTTATGCTTTTATCACGGGTAACTTATACTAGTATATATATATATATATAGATAATTTCAATATGATTTTTATAATTTTAATTGATTAGGAATAGCGGCACCATCTTTAATTAAGTAAAATGATATGTTAAGAAGTTTAAAATTATGTTTGTGACATTTTTGAGGTAATATTTATGTAATACTCCCTCTGTACTAAGACATAAGTCATTTTGACCATACTATACAAATTAATAAATGTACTACCTTAGTCCTAAAATACAAGACCCTTTCTAAAATAATTATGAGTTTCGCAAAAATTGTTGGAACATAACATAATAAGGAATTTTTTTTTATATTAGTTTTATCATGTTGGAACATAAAAAATTGTTTTCGCAAACAAAAGTACACAAAATACGTAACGAATATGATATAATTCTTAGTCAATGACAGGGGTTAATAGTATTTAACTTGAACTGAAGTATAATCTTCAGTCAAATACTAGGCTTAATATTGTTTCAGTTGAACCAAAAAAGAAGCTATGGTGATGATCGATGTAGCTTTCTTATGCACCAACATGAATTCAACCCTTAGGCCCTCCATGTCGTCCGTTGTAAGTATGCTTGAAGGAAGGATTGTGGTTCCAGAATTTGTTTCTGATTCAAGTGATGAAAAGAAGTTTGACATAATGAGGCAGTATTACTCCGACGTTGGAGAAACTACGATAAGTAAGTCACGAACACAAAATTGTTTATCAAATGACGGGCCATCGACTGTTTCATCTTGATCAGCTATAGACCTTAATCCTATCCGCAGTGATTCTTCCCATGGGGAGTAAAGAACTGCATCTGTCTTGTGATGAAACCATGTATATTTTCAAAATTGATTTTTTGAATTCTTTTATTGACGTGACACCAAAATTTCATAGTTGGGGGGTGACTTTGTTGTCATACCAATAAGAGATGCGTCTTATCATTTATTTTTTCAGATAATTTAACCAAATAGGTCGAAAAAAGAATCCTGTTAATTACATTTTACACTGTTGGTAGACAATGGACATTGTAAGAGCATATTATAAATACATACTTTGGGGTTCGTTTGGATTAATGGTAAGTGGTGGAATGGAATGGAATGGGATGAGATGGAACTAGATTCTATTGTTTGGTTTTGTTAAATATGAATGGAATGGAATGGAATGGAGTGGGATGAAACTCATTCCATCTGATACCACCCATTACTCCAATTTTTCATTCCGCCCAATTTGGGGTGTATGTGATGGAATGGAACAGATTAATTTTACAATTACAACTTTATCCCTAATTTTATAATATTATTTTAATTCTTCACTCTCTCTTTTTGCGTCACTCCCTATATATTGTGTTGTTTGCTCTTCTCATACTTGTCGTTTCTTCCTCATAATAGTAAAATATTAGTAATATACACAATGAACATGACTTTCTTTGTTAATAATGTTTCTGTACAAAAAGAAAGAAAAATAAAATTGAAAAAATGGATCACTTTCAATTGAAAAAAAAAAGATTGGTTCACGTTTTTGTAAAAGGGATTGATTCAATGGAAAAAAAATCCCTTTCCCACTTAGTTTCGGTAAAATTAATTTTTCTCTTTTCATTGAAAAAAATATTAATGAAAGGGATTGATTTGTAGAACATGAAAGGGATTGGTTTAGATCTGTAAAATTGAATCCTAGAAAAAAGAGATTGATATTGAAAAAAAAAACAAAAAATATTGTTTTATAAATAAAGGATAAAATTGGAATAAACAAGTTATAATTCATTCCGTTCCATCTACTTTCCAATCAATGGAGTGGGAAATTAACTTCATTCCCTCGTAAAATATCCAAACAATGGAATGGAATGTCTATTCCATTCCGTTCCGCTCCATTCCTTTCCGTTATGTTCCGCTCCGCTCCATTCTATACCATCAATCCAAACAGACCCTTTGGAGCTTTGGTCCAAAAACATGCAATTTACCTCACAACAAAATCATAGAATAAATATCATAATTGCTTACATCTCAACGATTCATTTCTCTTTTTCTCTCTCTTGTTTTTTTTTCTGTGAATCAATCAACCAATGTATTAAAAAAGAAGAGATGGCAGAACATAAAGTGCAAGAGAGAATCTAATTCCTATATTATAATGTAAATGTTATTTTTCCCTTTTTATTCAAATGATCGGAACAGATATATATTGTGAAAGAAAAATTATTGTTTTTCGGATTCAAAATCCGTTCAAAATAAAAACAATTAGCCACCAAAGAGATTACTGGGTTGAGTCGCGTACTAAGTTCGCTCTCTTTAAGACGTTTCGCGGCACTGCTCAAAATTGTGCAAGCAGACTATCAACCACGCCGTCCCCAGGATAAAACAGCCCAGTTCTAAACTGATACCGAACAACTATTGCACTATAGATATCGGTCAAGAATTACACCCTCAATATGGTATAAAAACCATTCATATTTGGTATAGGAACCAATCTTATAATGATATTAAAATCATTTCAATATGGTACTATGACCATTCTCATATGGTATCAAAACCATTCTCAAAATTCAAGTATTATGGTATAAAGACCATTCTTAATATTATGGTACTAGGACCATTCGTAATATGAAGGAACTATGGCACTAAGATCATTCTTAACTTTCTTTAAAACTGTGATACTGTAATCACTTCTAAAACAAATTAATAGTGATACTAATAATAGTACCACATAATAATAGAAATCTTAATTTTCTTCAAACAATTAAGAATAAAATACACAGCAAATTATCTCATGTAAATGATTCCAAAATTGATATATTACTAAGAACAACATCACTTAAAATCATTCCGAAATTTCTCTGTAAGTGAAGAACAAGTACAGGTACATATAATCCTTTAGCTATTAATTACATCACTAGTAATTTAGTTATCTCATAATCCTAGCACTTAAATAAATTGGCAGGAAGTGAATATAGAGAGAAAGCTAGCATAATGAGATTAGGATCATATATATTATAGACTAAGTATTCAAAATCATGAGAAGAAAACACGCAGCCATACTTTACATTTTTTTCACATACAACTATTAGTTTAATCATTCTCAACATGTTAAGAATAATAGTATGGCACATGATTACTATTTTGAATAACAAAATTCTCACTAACCTCATGAAGAAATTAGGTCTCAATTGCTCAAGCATAACCGGCGGTCACTTGTTCCTGTTGTTTTTTTCATTCTACTTTTTTTCTTAACAAAACTTAACTCATATAGTTAGGGTTTAAGGTTAAGGTTCACTTCCTTATTTTTCTCAACCACTAACTACTCATTATTAAGAGTTAAATAAATGTGTGTGAATTAATCAAAATATGATTAAATATTTTTTCTTAAAAAAGAAAACACACACTATAATACTAAACACATTAGTATTTTTCTATTACCCGATGTGGGACTTAATAATTTTATTTTCAATTCACACATAAATGTGTTCTATGTTCCAATCCCCCACTTGAATTTAAAGGAAAATTTCCATAATACAAAGGTGTCTACGACTTGAACCTTTGATAGCATATAACGTTAAACGTTTCTATAAAATTGTGCATAAGCAAAGGTGTCTATGACTTGAACCTTTACATAGCAAGTAAGAGTATGTTTCAACAAGAGTGACATATGTCTTGAACTCTATCTCACATTTTTCTCAAACCCGCACACAACCTTTTCCTAAGGTGTATCTCAAAAGCCCGTGCATTAATGGCCCTGCACGTGTATCCCGGTTTCATGAACGCTCTAAGAATTTCGCCTCAAAATTCCATAGGAACCGGCCTATGTTCCACATTCATATAGGTGAGTCTATCAAGAGTACTCCTGAAGCTCGGTACTCCACTCATATAGAGTATAGATCTCATTAAGAGTTTTATTATCTCATCCTTTCGCTTTTAGGATTCATGCTTCTCTTATTTATACTTGCATGATCATCTCATATTACTCACAACTTGTTGTTTACCCATTGTAACCTAATTCTTGGGATCTCCAGTCTTTTAGGTTGGGTTACCATCATGAGTAATTCATTTAGGCATTAGTCCCATCTTCTTTGATGTATTATGGACTTCCCTTTTAGCTATTCCTTTCGTCAAAGGATCTGCTAAATTTTTCATCAGTGTGTATATGACCCATTCTTATAGCTCCTTTTGAGATTAACTCTCTCACTGTGCTATTCTTCTTTTTTATTTGACGTCATTTACCATTACATTAATGGTTCTCAATTTATGCAATAGCCGCGGTACTATCGCAATGGATCAACACATCTGACATAAGTTTTTCAATAAAGAAATCTTATATAGCAAGCATCTCAATTATCTTGTTCTTCACTAGCAATTGTTAATGCTATCATTTCAAATTTCATAGTGCACTAAACCAATATAGACTGTTTCTTTGATTTCCAAGATACAACTCTTTCAACTATGTTTACATATAGTTGTTCGTTACACTGAAATCATCTGATAAGATGTTTCGGTCTGCATTGTATCCTTTACGTACAATAGGAAATCTCTAATAATTCAATCTGAGATTCATGGTCCTATTAAGGTAACTCATGACTCTCTCAATAGCATATCAATGCTCATTATTAGGTTTACTCACAAACCTACACAACAGTCCCATGACATATGCAATGTCGGGTTTAGTACTATTAGAGGCATAGCTTAGTCTATCAATGATGTTCATATATTCAATGTCTTACTTACACTTTCACTAATGTTCTTAAACAATTTTACATTAGGATCGTAAGGAGTGTAAGCCTACTAGATGTTGGATCTAGTTTGACTCTAGAGAATCAATTTCATTATTTATGGCCTCTTGCTACAAATCTACAACCAAGAAAGACAAAGCTTCTTGGAGGTTCACTGAATTTTCTTCTAATGTATTGACCACATGTCCATACTCTTTAGCAAATATTGCTTTCTTACCTCTTTGAGGTTCTGTTACATCTTGTTTGATGTTCTCATCATTGCTTCTGATCATTGAAATGTGATCAATCACAATGCCCCCACTAGTGCCCCCACTATTTCTCAATTTAAAGAGAAATTTCTTTTCATAAAAATCAACTTAATTTTATTCTATGATCACTTTGGCATTGAGGCCATAGAGGCTATAACCTTGCTGTTATTTCATACCAAATAAATACACATTCATAAGCTCTACTAGTGAGTTTCGCTTTCTTGTAGTTTGGAATATGTACATATGCCAAACATCCACAAGTTCTAAAATAAGACAAATTTCATTGTCTTTTCTTCAAAATTTCATAAGAAGAAATTTTGTTCTTAAATCATGAAACTATAGTCCATAATGTTTCAATTTCTCAATGGGATACAACACCAAAATAATTTTTTTAACACCAATTAACTCGGCAATTGTTCTTATTTCCTTTCATCTTTACTATTCATTTTAAGAAAATAAGGTGTTGCTCTTTCATGGATAATTCCACGTTCTTTAGAAAAATTATTAAATGTGTGGGAGTCATACTCTATGCCTCTATCACTTCAAAACATTTAATCTTTTTATTAAAATTGATTTTCAATTTTCTATTTCAAAATTATTGAACATGTCAAATGTTTCACTTTAATTTTTCATGAGATAAACAAGGTAAAATCCAAATAGACATTGAAAAGTGTGATAAATATTTCTTTATTTATAATGAAGGTGCTAACAACTTCACACTTTTCAAAATCATTTAACAATAATTTTGGATTTAAACCTAGGATACTCATATTTAAAATAACACGTTTGTTTACAACATCACAATATGTAAACAAAAATAGAAATTTAATTCATATAAAAGTTTAACTTAAATATGAAAACAATAATGTACCTTTTACATTACTTTCTTTCTAGAGGTGAATTGCTACTCAGCATCTCCGGTGCTAGCAAACTAAGCGGTGAGATTCTCTCAACGACACTTTCTTATCTTCAACAATTATATATGTCTTAGACATACCACTTGCAAAGCAGACATGGTGAAACACGTCAATATCAATCAACCAACCACT
This sequence comes from Trifolium dubium, assembly GCA_951804385.1. Taxonomy (NCBI): domain Eukaryota; kingdom Viridiplantae; phylum Streptophyta; class Magnoliopsida; order Fabales; family Fabaceae; genus Trifolium; species Trifolium dubium. The sequence goes on along the minus strand of OX638070.1, from coordinate 28,434,643 downwards.
TGATCTACCAACAAAGGTTGATCTCAATAATTATAGCAATGAATTGCTATTCAATCAGGTTAATCTGTGAAGCAAAGTTCGACCTGTTTCTACACTTTCGTGTCATATGACCTGATTTCCCACAATTACAATAATGGAATTGTGATCCATAGTCATTTCTTAGTGGTGGCTACTGATTCAAATAATGGATCCTTGAAGGGATCCCACCCTAGCTGCATTTGAAGTTCTTATTCACATGGAGGTTATAAATCTTAAAAGATTTTCTACTTGCCGTTTAGACATCACATATGAATTTCTTTCTAGTGTTATTGTCCAAGACAACAAGCACTTCATTATTCTGATTTTTCTCTCTAGCTTTGTCCTAATGAGAGGACTAGCTTCTTTCTCAATGAGAGGACATATTATCATAATTTCAAGAGTATATTCTTTAGCTTTTTATCCTTTTCAGTTTGGTCATATGATTCAAATATAATCGAAATATTCACCTTCAAACATGTTAGCAACTCCATTTTATTGTTAATGAAACAATCTTCTTTAGTTGCCAACATCTAAAGTGAATTCCTTCAAACTGAAATTGTTTGTTGTAGTCAATAAACATCATAACCTGAGCCAGTAATTTCTTCGGTAGTAATGGCAGTAAGAAAACGTCTTAAAATTGTTGTTTTTCGGATTCAAAATCCGTTCAAAATAAAAACAATTAGCCACCAAAGAGATTACTGGGTTGAGTCGCGTACTAAGTTCGCTCTCTTTAAGACGTTTCGCGGCACTGCCCAAAATTGTGCAAGCAGACTATCAACCACGCCGTCCCCAGGATAAAACAGCCCAATTCTAAACTGATACCGAACAACTATTGCACTGTAGATATCGGTCAAGAATTACACCCTCAATATGGTATAAAAACCATTCATATTTGGTATAGGAACCAATCTTATAATGATATTAAAATCATTTCAATATGGTACTATGACCATTCTCATATGGTATCAAAACCATTCTCAAAATTCAAGTATTATGGTATAAAGACCATTCTTAATATTATGGTACTAGGACCATTCGTAATATGAAGGAACTATGGCACTAAGATCATTCTTAACTTTCTTTAAAACTGTGATACTGTAATCACTTCTAAAACAAATTAATAGTGATACTAATAATAGTACCACATAATAATAGAAATCTTAATTTTCTTCAAACAATTAAGAATAAAATACACAGCAAATTATCTCATGTAAATGATTCCAAAATTGATATATTACTAAGAACAACATCACTTAAAATCATTCCGAAATTTCTCTGTAAGTGAAGAACAAGTACAGGTACATATAATCCTTTAGCTATTAATTACATCACTAGTAATTTAGTTATCTCATAATCCTAGCACTTAAATAAATTGGCAGGAAGTGAATATAGAGAGAAAGCTAGCATAATGAGATTAGGATCATATATATTATAGACTAAGTATTCAAAATCATGAGAAGAAAACACGCAGCCATACTTTACATTTTTTTCACATACAACTATTAGTTTAATCATTCTCAACATGTTAAGAATAATAGTATGGCACATGATTACTATTTTGAATAACAAAATTCTCACTAACCTCATGAAGAAATTAGGTCTCAATTGCTCAAGCATAACCGGCGGTCACTTGTTCCTGTTGTTTTTTTCATTCTACTTTTTTTCTTAACAAAACTTAACTCATATAGTTAGGGTTTCAGGTTAAGGTTCACTTCCTTATTTTTCTCAACCACTAACTACTCATTATTAAGAGTTAAATAAATGTGTGTGAATTAATCAAAATATGATTAAATATTTTTTCTTAAAAAAGAAAACACACACTATAATACTAAACACATTAGTATTTTTCTATTACCCGATATGGGACTTAATAATTTTATTTTCAATTCACACATAAATGTGTTCAATGTTCTAACAAAAATAAATTACAAAAGGTAGCTTTACATTTTTTTTTGAAGAAGCAAGGTAAAAATTACAAAAGGTAGCTTTACATTGATAGGAGTATTTTGAGCATCATGGAAGAGGAGTCTTAACATGAAAAATAAGGAAATATCTGAAAATTAAACCTTCCACCCCTATACTTAACCTCTCACCCCTACAAATTACTTGAAAATCCTATTTTGCCCTTTCTATTATTAAATTTTTTATAATATTATATTTTATTATTTGTTTCACCCCTACTTCCGATAATTTTAATTTTTTTCCGGTTTGATGTGCTTACCGGAACGATTTTTCAACGTGTTCCGGTGTGATAATTTTATAAATTTTTTCAAGCATTCATACCGGAACACTTGAAAATTTTGTTTCGGTTTATTAAAATTCGTACCGAAACACTTAAATATTTATACCGGAAAACTTTTAAAAACTGGGTCGACGGTGGCGGCACGACTACAGGATCTGGTTCATCATTCCCATATAAATGCAAACAATAGTGTGCCAACTCATGCTCTTATTTTTAATTTCACCAAAATCTAGTTGTGTCTACAACGAGCACTTATGCAAGATCCAAAATGAAGATATCGTGACGAATTTCATCACTTAAATTTCTTCAGATCTGTACTCATTTTCGGAACAGATTTTCAAGAGTTCCAGTTTGCAACTCATGGTTGTCATTCTTCCAAATTTATGATTCAAAATTGCTCAATCACCCCCCTATCTTCTTTTCCCCCCCCCCCCCAACTACCACATTTACCCTCATAAATGAGCATTTCGTGATGTATTCCCCGAACTCCAGTTCGGGTTATACGTCCCGAAATTTGTCAAATTTGACACCCCCACGCGTGCACTTCGTGACCTATAACCCGAATTGGAGTTCGGGGAATACATCACGAAGACGTCATGTTATCCTGGCACCCCCAATTTAATTCGTGAGCTATTCCCCAAACTCCAGTTCGGGTTATAGCTCACGAAATAATTCGATATATACTAACCCCCAGCTCACTTTTTCTTCCTTCTTCATTACTCCATCACACATTCTCTCTACTCTCTTGGGCGATTTTTGCACTTGGGGTTCACAAATCAGCGTTGGCGTTGGTGTTAGAACAACAAACAATCATTAAAGCGTTTACATAAGGTAATGTCCACTTTCAACCGATTGTTTTGTGTTGTTGTTGTTGTGTGTTGTTCTAGCTGTCATGTCAAGCCAGTGTCAGAGCGTACACTGGTGTATTTCGGGTTCTATCTCCCGAAATGGGTGTTCGGAGAATACGTCACGAACTGGTGGGCACATGCGCGCGCCTGGGCGAATTTTGTGGTGTTTGAATATGGTTTGCTATGGTTCGGGACCTAGGTCACGAACTGCTGCCCATGTGCGCACGCCTGGCCAAAATTTGTGTTGTTTGATATTGGCATGCTATGGTTCTGGGTATATGACGGGAAGTGCTGCCCAGTCTGCATGAAAAATTTAATGCTTTGTTATAGTCTGTTGATTCATACCAATGTTGATTCATACGAATTTGATTATTTATTTATTCATGCACCTGATATGATGATCATTATATATATGTTGTAGAGAGATAAATTTGATTATTTGTTTTGGTTTTGCCCACATATTTGGTCTTTTCTTGAAAGTTTATTTAAATTTTTGTTATGTTGTTGAATTTGTTTGCAGTCTTGGATATCTATGGTTGATGAAGCAGAATCACCGGCTGCACCAATAGAGGATGTGTCGGTAGTTGACTCTAACTCTAGCCGTTCGGCGCAAGTGGAGCCGATAAAAATAGATACAACCGCTCATTTTCTGACCGATAAAACATACGCTGATCGGGACGAGTTAATTGAGTGGGTTAGGTCTGTAGCCCAGAAATTGAAGTTTTCGGTTGCGATCGTGAAGTCGGACTACGGTTCAGATTATAGAAAGCAGTTCTTCGTGTTGGAGTGTGAAAGGGGAGGTACGTACAAGCCCACAAAGAAGAAGGCTAAGTTGGAAGGGCTTGGCATGAGGAAATGTGAATGTCCCTTTAGGCTCCGTGGATATTACCGGGCCACAAAAGAATGGAGTCTATCGGTTGTGAGAGGTCAACACAACCATGTCTTGGATAAAGCTTTGGTGGGACATTTGCTTGCGGGCCGCTTGAAATGGGCCGAGAAAGAATTGGTTGATGAATTGACAAGGAACTTGGTCGCGCCAAGAAATATTATCAACACTTTGAAAAAGAGAGATCCTCAAAATGCAACCGAGATCAAGCAAGTATACAACGCGCGTCACAGATCAAAGGTTAGCATTAGGGGTTCAATGACGGAGATGCAACATTTGATCAAATGTTTCGAAGGTAAAAATTATGTTTACCAATACAGGACGGTTGGTGAGACTACTTGTATTCAGGACATATTCTTTGCACATCCGACATCTGTAAAATTGTTCAACTCATTTCCGTTAGTTTTGGTGATGGACTGCACTTACAAGACAAACCGGTACAAAATGCCATTGTTTCAAATAGTCGGTGTCACTTCAACTATGAAGACATATACGGTTTGTTTTGCTCTGCTCAACAATGAAAAAAGAGATAATTTTACTTGGGCGCTTGAAGCTTGTCGTGGTCTTTTGAGGAGCAAAGACATGTCACCGAGCGTCGTTGTGACAGACAGGTGTACTACGTTGATGAATTCTAATGCGGTGGTTTTTCCAAAGTCACAACCGTTGGTTTGTACGTTACACGTTAGAAAGAATGTTAAGGCTAAAGCAAAGACATTGATCAAAGTACGTGAAACCAAGGAGGTGAAGGCGACCGATGTTGTGAAAAGGGTGATGAAGGCTTTTGACACCGTTGTTTTTTCATCCACTGAAGAGGAATATTTGGAGGCTGTTGATGAGTTCAGCAATATATGTGCGAAGTGGCCCAAGTTTCTCCAATATGTTCAAAAAACTGTTTTGAAAACTGATAAAGAGAGGCTTGTGTATGCGTGGACTGACCGCATTATGCATCTGGGCAACACAACGTCAAACAAAGTTGAATCTGCTCATGGTAAGTTGAAGGCAAACCTACCAAACAGCAAGATTGATTTTGTGAAGTTATGGCAATGCGTTGAGAAAACGTTGATCGGCCAATTCACTGAGATACAAGCCAGTTTTGGTAAGAGCTTGTCTGTTGTTGAACACAGACATGCGAGGTCTATATTGTATGAGCAATTGGTGTGTAAGATTTCTAGAAAGGCATTGAAATTCATTTACAAGGAAGCTGCTGAGGTTGAGGAGGGTGGTATGGAGAGCGAAAGTTGCGGCTGTGTGTTGAGATCAACGTTTGGGTTGCCTTGTGCATGTTTCATTGCTAAAAAGATCCACGACAACCTTCCTATTACACTTGATGACGTCGATGATCTTTGGAAGAAGTTGGTTTTCGACATGGCGAAGTTGGTGAGGTTGAAGACGATTGGATGTGTCTAGAAGAGTGGAAAGCTATTCAGGTTAGTGTAGTGTAAATTATATTATAAACAAGTGTTTAACATTAAAATACAAGTGTTTAACATTAAGTTAAATTTTGTAGGCACGGCTAAGAGCAGCAGACTCGACCATGAGAGCTAAAATCAAAAAAGGGCTGCGTCAATTTGCATGGCCAGAGACAACACTCGTGTCAGTACCAGAAGTTAAAACAAAACGTGTTAAATCAAGTGGTGCAAAGAAAAAGAAGAAGGCAAATTCCATCACACGCGACCCTTCGTATTGGGAACATGTTGATAAGCTCTTTCCGGATACTCAAACATCACAATCGAGGCCTATTCCGGAAAGTCAAGCATCAGTATCGAAGCCTAAGCCGAGAAGAGGTTCTACACAATCCTTGCGTAATAAGTTTCCTCGCATTGGATCGATTCCTCTTTTTATGCACGAGTGAATTGATGAGATAATTGACGTCAAGGGAGACGGATACTGTGGATATCGCTCGATTGCGGTTGACAGGGGTAAAAGTGAACAGCAGTTTACTTTGATAGAGCTTGACATGATAAGGGAGTTAAATCAACACAGAGCTGCATATATCAAACTGTACGGTGGTAGGGAGCGCTACGATGAAATATTGGATGCTCTAAAACCACCTAATGTCATTCCAAAACGTGGTATTTGTGACGTAAAGTTTTGGTTTACCTTCCCTGATATGGGCCACATTGTTGCTAGCTACTACAAAAAACCTGTAGTAATGTTGTGTGAGCAGCAATATGGTACTTGTGAAATTTTCTTCCCACTGCGAGGCAAACCACCGTTAAACACTTCTTCGCAAGTAACGTGTCTTCTATTTGTGGATGGAATTCATTTACTCAATGTTAAGCTGAAGCCTAACTGTCCTTTACCTCAGACTTGTGTTCAGTGGAGTAAAAACCGGACTGAGGAAGCTGCTGAGTGGGAGGATAGATATGTGGATAGGCAAGCTGAGTTTGTCAGGCTAATGAACATTGAAAGACCTGATATGGTTGGCTTTGGAACTGGATTTGAAGAAGATGACCCCATAACAATATCATGAGAGAGCTTACGGTGGACTCATGTGTTTAATTTAAGCTTATATGGTTGTAATAGATTTAGTGTCCGTTTGGCCGGGCTTATTTTCTACTTTTTTTCTTCTCCTTAAAAATAGTAAAGTAGGAAAAAAATGTGTTTGATTCTATTTTTTTTTATTTTTTAATTCTTTAGTTTATTTCTCTAATACTTTTAAAGAGAAATATGACTAAATTCAATTTTATACTTCTCTATTTCGTTTAAGCTAAATAGAAAAGTAGAAAATAAGCCCGGCCAAACGGGCACTTAGTTCATATGTAATAAGTACTTTTGATAACAGCTTGTGGATGAACTAAATCAATTTCACATGTTATAAGCTATTTTGATGTAATTAGTAGTTAAATCCAATAGCATAAGTGCTTTTGATAACAGCTTATGGTTGTAATTTTGATATTTTGAACAATGAATGTAAGTCCTTTTTGATGACAGCTTATAAGTACTTATGAAAACAGCTTATAGATGTAATTTTGATGCTTAGGGATGAATGTAATTCCTTTTTGTTGACAACTTATAAGTGATTATGAAAACAGCTTATGCATGTTTCGTAATAGCTAATGAATGGAAGAATAATAGATTCATCATGTATATAATAAGTGGTTTTGATGATAGCTTAAAAGTGATAATCAAAACAGCTTATGGACATATTTGACTTAATTTGTATAATTGATTATACCAACAAATGCGTATAACTCTTTATGCGTGTTCCGTAACAGTTTATGCAAGTTTCGTACATAATTACGTGATTTGTGCAGCTGAGTTCAGGATTTGCTTGTAAAGCAGCAAATGCTGTCAAATTTCGTGATCTATATCACGTAGCACACCAAAGAAATTCAACAAAACTAGCCACAATCCACAAGCTGGCATGGTGTTCGTGACCTACGTCACGAACTTCAGCAGATATTAAAATAGTAAATTATTGAGAATCAATTCTGACTAGCGCAGAATTGATTCAACACACATCAGGAGGCTGAGTAAAAACAAAAAAATTATGAGAATCGATTCTATATATAACAGAATCGATTCTAATCACATCAGGAGGCTGAGAAATGGTCTAGAATCGATTCTGGTTATGGCAGAATCGATTCTAAACACATGAGGAGGCTGAAAAAAACAGAAAAATGCAGAATCGATTCTAAGACGTCAGTTTTGAAATTGTGCAGTTTTGAGATCTAATCTCGTCCGTCCATTCATCCTATAACCCTACCATTCCTCCTACACAATCAAACACATTCATAACCACCCCAAAGGTCTAAACCCACGCCCCTCAACCCTCAATCTTCAAAAAACCTCCAATCTCAACCAAATTCAACAAAATTTCTTCCTATTTCAATACAAAGTCACATCTAATTCTATCTCCATCATCAATTTCAAGGATTAAAGCATACATCATACTCAATTCCATTTGAAGGGTTTGAATTGGGATTTCACAAATTTGCAACTTATTTGTTCTTCGGGTGTTCATCGTGTTCTACCTACATCTTACAAAGGTAATATTTCATACCACTATCTCTCTGAAATGGCACCCAAGTCGACAGCCAAAAGTAAAGGAAAAAATGTGGAAGAATCTTCGTATTCTAGGGTTCCAACATTTAGGGAGAGTAATTATGTTCCTAAAGATTGTCTAGAATTTTATCACAAGTCCTGTAGACTTAGGAGTGTTATAAAACAATATTGTGTGGCTGTTAGTGTGTTGGAAAAATATAACATGACTAATGTTGCTAAGATGCTTAGGGATGCCAATCTTGCAAATTTTTGTATGTTAACTGCTTATTATAATGAGCCTATGACTCGGATATTTTACTCTGGCTTGCAAAATAGAAACAGTGAAGAATTTGAGTTTAGAATAGGTCAAAAAGTGTATAAGATGACGAAGAAGATGTGTTCCAAACTCTTTGGTTTGAAAACCAACGATGAATTACTGAAACCTGAGAAACTAACATATGATGCTAAGGAGTTTGTCTGTTCACTGACAAGGAATGGCAGAATGCCTACCACTGATAAAGGTTGGATGTCTGCAGGAAAACTACAACGAGACCCTAGAGTTTTGCATTGGATAATATGCAAAATCATTCGTCCATCAGGTGCGTCTGATTCTAGACTCAATTGGCCTGAGGTTGATCTGATGTATTTGATTTATGAGAACATGGGTGTCAACTGGCCGTATGTTTTTGTGGGGCACATGTTCAATGTGGTGGACAACCCCAAAGGTGCATACTTTGTTTACCCTAGTATGATTGCTATGATCCTTCAGCAATTTAAGATTTGCGAGTTCTATGACAACCGTGAGATGGCATGGATAGATATTCCACCAATACAAATATTTGGTAAATTTCACATGGGTAAGATGAGCTACAAATGGGATAAAGCGCTGAAAGAGTATGTATTCAGTGGGAAAGAGGAAGAGGAAGAGGTAGAGGAAATACTAGACATCGGAGAGCAATGGAATACTTGGGGTGGTCAATCATCTGTTGCTGGTGGAAATCCGGAGCCAGCATGGGATCCATGGGTGGGTGAGAAAACAAAGGGTTGGTTTGATGCTTATGCTGCTGGTGAAACCTATGAGCCTACGTACTCTGCTCCTACCTACACTGATCCTACCTACACTGGTCCTACCTACACTGTTCCTACCAACACTGATCCCACCTACACCGCTGGTGCAACTTACATGGACGGTTCGTCCGGAAGTACTACTGTTGACATGGCTGAAATGATGAATTTGCTTAGGAGTATGAGTGTGCAGCAAAACACGTACTACGCTGACATGGCACAGTTTCGCTCCGACACTACATCCCGACTAGGAGCTATTGAAAGTCAACTAATCATGTTAATCAACAATGGAGACAACAACCAAGAGGAAGACCAAGATGACCAGATGGATGAATGATTTCCTATCACGTGCAACTTTTACAATTGTCGCATTTTAATTTTATTGACTTTATTTATGTTCGTTGTGTTTTCGATTTGGTTGTACGGATATTGATGTTTTAGTTCTCTTTCGTTTTGTGACTTTATGTTATGTATGAACATTGTCTTTCATTTTAATTATCGATTTTCATTTCTCAGTCAATGACAACGGCAATAATCAATTTGAATTATCTTATTTATCGTGACAATATGTGTACTTAGGTTATTCAATGAGACAGGCAGAAGCACTGTCCAGAAGCACATTTCATTACTGCCATATACGCAACATTTCGTGACCTATATCTAGAAGCACTGCAACAGGCAGCACTTCGTGAAATACGTCACGAAACACAGTAGATAATGAAACTGAAAACTTCTCAGAATCGACTCTAAACAAGGGAGAATCGATTCTGATCAGACCTGATGCTTGTTTAAATTCCAAACATTCTACGAGAATCGATTCTACATTAATAGAATCGATTCTAGAATCACTTGGGACTTGTGCAATTTCCAGTAAATTATGGCGAATCGATTCTCACATATGAGAATCGATTCACAACCTAAAATATGGGCAATGGTTCGTGACATACGTCACGAATGGTTGCACGTATGATGTGCAAAACCCTAAAATTCGTGAGATAAGTCACGAAACATGGCATAACTCATTTTAAATGTAATTTTTTAAACTTTCTACTATTTGTGATAATATGTTCGTGAACTATGTCCAGAAGAGGTACAACCAGCAGTACTTCGGGACATACGTCACGAACTACAAATGCTTATCAACCTGAAAACTTTGCAGAATCGATTCTTTACAAAGGAGAATCGATTCTGGAATCACCTGGAACTTGTGCAATATCCAGAGAGTTTAGGAGAATCGATTCTCATGTATGAGAATCGATTCTGATGTCACCTGGAAGCTATGGACTTTCCAGAGATTTTAGGAGAATCGATTCTGAAATAAACTGGTTCGTGACATACGTCACGAAAGGTTGCACGTATAATGTGCAAAGCCCAACACTTCGTGAGATATGTCACGAAGCATGGCATAACTCAGATCTATGTGTCATTTTTTTAAGTTTATACTATTTGTGATAACATGTTTTGTCTATAAATATGTGTCTCTCATTTAGTGGATAGACATTACATTCTTTCTGGTAAACTCTCTATTTGGTTGTAGGAAAACATGTCTACCCAAGCTTGGGACCAGAGAAACATAAAAAACACACACATTGCTGCAGTTTACTTTAATGAATGTGAACCTGATTTGTTTAGGATCCACAACGACGACACCTATGATTCTCTCAAGCATCGGCTGAATACTGTGAACAAATGTTTGCGAGGGGACAACGACACCAGACACGTTCTTACAATCAACTACAGACGTCCTGCCGTGGTATCAAACGGACGTGTGGTAAGTTTTACCAATATGTGTATTAACAATGACAGTGATGTGTATTAACAATGACAGTGATGTCAGATCTATGTTTGAAATATTCGCACAATACAGTAGAATGGGTCCTATTGAGTTGGATGCGACATTGAGCAGATCTGTCGAAGAAATTATGTTAGCTCTGGTTGAACCTAAGGAAGATGTTGTTAATTTAAGGGATCCATAGATTCATCTTCAAAAAATGACAGATCCACGTTAGTGATTTTTATTATATGCTATTTGTATGTTAAATTCGAAGGATCTGCGTTTAATTTGTTGTTTTTGTCAATCGTTTATGTTTTTATGCTGTAATTTGGATAATGGATTGAATGAATGTTTGATGTTATTGAGGTTTAATGGAGGTGAACATGGTTATTACAGACCCTCAAGCATATTTCTGGTCTTATTCCTGGTTTAGAATCGATTCTTAACTATCCAGAATCGATTCTCAACTATCCAAACACGATTCTTAACATATCCAGAATCGATTCTCAACTATCCAGAATCGATTCTGGATTTATTTCTGGATTTTTTCCATGGTTGGAATTGATTCTGAGGGGTTCAGAATCGATTCAGACCTTAATTCTGAATTTTTAACTCAGTTAGGAAGCCTAGCCGGACCTGTAATTGCCAATAACTACATATACGAGTGAATATCAATCTTTATCGACCAACATAATAACATAATATAACGAGAATAAATAGGTTCCAAACCAAATTTAGAAGTACACAACCATGTTACAATCAAGTTCGCACAACAATAAATTTCAAACCAAATTCCTAAGTCATTAGCTTAGTGCCAAAATAATACAACAAAGGTTATAAGTTCTAAAAGTACATAAACAAATTAACCAAATTTTTCTTAATCCATTTGCTCTCTCCGCCTTCTGCGCCGCACTCGTCGATCGACAGCCGGGTTAACATAGCCCAACATCCGGAGATGCCTGTCATATGCCGGGGATCCGGGCTCAACCTCACCAATCGTAAACGACTCGTCCAAATCAACTTTGACCAACCGGAGTAATCGAAGATGCTCCGTAATATCTTCCTCCCCTAGCTCCTGTGTCAAAGCCTCCAAGTTTGGTGGCACATGTGGTTCTTCAGGAGCCACAACTGGACGCATTTTCAAATGCGACACTTTAGAATACCATGTCATGTTGCCTGGCTCCATGTCCCAATGGTTAGTCACCTCTGCCCCCCTCTCATCTTCCTCTATAATCCAAAATATGAGGTCTTCCTCAAAGCGATGATCAATATCGTTATATGTCAACAAAACAGGAGCTGACTCACTGGGATGGCGTGGAATGCTTTGCACATGACCAAATTGCCTCATCACAGTTCAGGCAAATGTTTAGCTTTAAGACGCCCACATCTTATCCAACCGGAGAACCAACACTCAGGAATCATGGGCCACACATTACGGTGGGACTCATACGGACTGAATATGACATTGATCATTTGCAAATTATCCAAATATGACCTGTAATTTTGTACGTCATGGTGCCCTTGCCCTACATAGTACATCGCACACCGCGGCTGCTCTTCCGTGTAATTATTCTCGTACTCCCACGTGGTCATGTTAGGAAAATGTGATATAATCCATCCCTGCAATAATTTATCAAAAACTATATCAACCAGATAACATAAACAGAGCTAAAACTACTTATCAAGGCTAATAACTAAGAACATATAATGTTACCTCCAGCATTGAAAGGTATCCCGCAATCCCCTTGCTCTTGATTTTACAGGAATGATCCAATTCTTTAATCGTCCACGTAAGCGCAGCAGCCCCCCAATTCCACGTACTAATGGCATTAAAATCACTGAAGTACTGAAGATAACACACGTCCAAGTAATAATCACTTTTGTTTGTAAAAATGGTGCATCCTAAGATATACAGCAAAAACGCTCTGATGCACCTCTCTCTAAATATCTCAATAACTGACCTCTCCCAACCATTTTCCACTGCTGCATCAGCCTGCATCAAATTTTCAAGGTATATATATTTCACAGTATCAATCGGCAAATGTTGGCCCCGAGTAATCACAAAATGGTTGTCCACCTCTGCCTCGTCAATTCCAAGAAATTGAACACATAAATCTGTTGCTTCCAATCTACTCAAGGCCCCGTGGTCCAGAAGTCGACCAGTGATTGGAATATGGAGAAGGCACTGGATGTCATCTAGTGTGATGCCCATCTCACCGACTGGAAGATGGAAGGTAGCCGTCTCCGGATACCACCTCTCAGCGAAAGCCGTCATCACACCATGGTTGACGACGTTGTAGTTAGTGCGCAACAATGGCTCCAGACCAGAGTTGTCTACAACATCCCAAAACCACGCATATTCCGGAATGCGCCTAGGTTGTTGTAAGCTGAGCAACTTCCTTCCATGTGTCCTCAGAACTTGTGATTTGTTTATAATCTGAAGTCGAAAAAACACGTTTAAGAACTTGACAAAATAAGAGATATCAATCAATATTAATCAACTTATGAAGATACAATTCTAATACCTTATCACGTTCATCAGCACTCCATATTAGAATTGCCCTGTGCTCATGGTATGCTGTAAGCAAGGACGTATCATTGGGTCCACCAGGAAAACCCCTCCTTCAGCATCAGCATCAGCATTAGCATCCTCTGCAGCCATATTAACATGTTCATTATCTTCATGTTCAGATGCTTCATCTTCAGACCGAGGTTGCTCATGTGAGGGTCTCCTACGTGAAGCAGAGGATGAAGTACCCTCTCCATCAATAGTCCTTTGACGCTGCTGACGTCTTTTGGGAACAAGCTTTTCACGGCCAGATACATGGGTCCAGCTTGGGCGGCCATGTCTACTGGTTCCGGTAACAGTATTTTGCTCCATATCTATACAAAAACAACAAACAACAACAATTTATGCACTACTCATAATCAAATTCAATCAACCAACAAATTCAACCAATTCAATCTCATTCATAGTAATATCATTCACAACACAATGCAACAAACACAAGGTAACATCACTACATTCAAACCCAATCAAACCCATTCAAACACAAAGCAACACCACTACAATCAAACTCAATCAAACCCATTCAAAACACAAATTCAAAAACAACTAACAACAATACATCACTTCAATCCCTTCTTCACACACTAATCAATTCAATTCACATAGATCAATTCTTGAAATTTTCTTCATTTTTAATCATATTCAAACCAACCCAAAGTAACAAAGTAACAACTAACATCAACTAACATATTAACAACTAACATATTGAAGAACAACACTACTTAATCTAACCAAACACAAAGTAACAACACAACAAACATATTCACAATTCAATTCAAACACAAATTCAAGAACAAGTAACATCACTACATCACTTCCATTCCTTCTTTACAAACTAATCAATTTAAACAACAAAATTAAATTCAATTTTATTCATAAATCAAACCCTAAACGTTCTAAACCCTATGAAAATTGAAAAAAAAACTTAAAATTGATAGAAACTTACTTGATAGTATGAAAACTAGCGAAAATGTGGTGTTAGTATGGAAGATTATGACGTTTCTCTATGGATTTGGTGAAAAAACGGATGAAAAGAGTGGGAAGGAGAGTATGGAACGGTTTAGAACAAAGAAGGGAGTGGGGGGTTTTAATTCTGTTCTGTCAAATATAACCCCCAGTTCGGGTTATAGATACCGAACTAGGCTTCGTGAGATAGGTCACGAAGTAAGTTTCATGGGGGGGCGTCAGGGTTGCGTTCGTGACGTATACCCCGAACCCCTGTTCGGAGTATAGGTCACGAACTATAGCACGCGCGCGATTGGGGGTACAAGTTTTGTGCAACGCCCATGGTTCGGGACGTATTTCACGAACTTTGGTTCGGGACGTATGTCCCGAACTGGATTTTTTGCCCAATTTCAAGGGCATTTTGGAGTTTTAGGGGGGTTAAAGAGAAGTGAGGGGGGGCGAAAGAGAAATTTTCTTTATGATTTGCAACATTTATACCCAGTTTTTAAAACTTTTAAAAGTTTTCCGGTATAAATATTTAAGTGTTCCGGTACGAATTTTAATGAACCGGAACAAAATTTTCAAGTGTTCCGGTATGAATGCTTGAAAAATTGATAAAGTATCACACCGGAACACATTGAAAAATCGTTCCGGTAAGCACATCAAACCGGAAAAAAATTAAAATTATCGGAAGTAGGGGTGAAACAAATAATAAAATATAATATTATAAAAAATTTAATAATAGAAAGGGCAAAATAGGATTTTCAAGTAATTTTTAGGGGTGAGGGGTTAAGTGTAGGGGTGGAAGATTTAATTTTCGAAATATCTTTGGTCGGTTTTAGACCCGTTTATTTTATAAAGAGCTTTTTATTTTTTGGTAAGGAAAGAGTTTTTTATTTATTTTTTAAGAAAATCACTTTTGTAATTTTTTATCCATTTATTACTTTTTTTTTGAAAAAAAGAAATGAGAACCTAATAAAAATCTAAAATGGTTTGAGATTAAAATATATGAGCTATTTTTCACAAATATTGCCAACACAATGCTCTCCCGCCAAAATTGAACTATTGCCAAGGGACAAAAATATGAGCGAAAAATTTGTAGATAAACAATTAGTTTGGGGCCATGTCTAACATGCATCACAAGTGGTGCATGGTGCACAAGTTATGAATTACATTATAATTTTTGCATCGTGTACCTGTTAACCAGGTGTTGCACGCCACAAACACATATCAAAGTGAAAAGTAAAATTTGTATCTCCTATTAAATTAAGGTATAATAAATCGCATCAGAATGTGATTAATTAGAATTGTACACTTTGTCATTTCGTCTATACACCCCACTTTGTGTGGTAAATTTATAATAATTTTAGCATTTTATCTATGTACCTAAAAATATTGTGCACAAACTTAATCAAACATACAAATATTCAAAAGAGATGTGTGTTTAACCATAAAGCGTAGGGTACTAAATTCTGTTCAAAGCTATTGTTGAAAAACGTGTCTTTTTTTTTTATGAAAATGAATAAAGATGTCTTAAAATAATCAAAAGAAAAAAGAAGAAAAAAAAAATCTTTATTTAATGACAAAGATCTTCTCTAAGCCACTAAGATACCAATTTCAGTATGTTTAGTATGTTTAGCATGTTAGTCAAAAAAAGATAAAAGTATGTTTAGTTCTTCAACATCTCAAGTTGTGTCATTATTGTGGGCAACATGCTCTTAGACATAAAATGATTTCATCAAGATTTTTTTTATAGTTTAGTGGCAAAAAAATTTACTTTTTAAAAATGAATAAATAAATTTATTAAAGTTTAAACTACGGATCTGCGTATTATGTAAAATGTTCTTATAAATTGAATTAAACTTATGAAATTGAATTAAATTATAAACAAATATTTATTAATATAGTAACATAGATCATATACATCGGTTATTCTTTTTTTGATTAATTATATTTCAATTATTTAAAATAAATCATGAATATTTACTACTAATAATAATTAAGGTAAGATGAAATATGTATTGTGTCAGCAAAGTTGTGTTAGTCTCACACTACAACAAATTCTGCAAGCGGTGGCGGTTGTGTTGGCGTACAGCGGCGGTTGGAACCGCCGTTAAATTCATACCGCGACGGTTGAAAAAGCGTCCCAGAAAGAGGCGTCGCTAGGTCAATCAGCGGCGGTTCAGGGCAACCGTTGGTATAACCGCCGCTAAGTCAATTAGCGACGGTTACGTGGGTGTTTGCGACGGTTTTAAACCGCCGCTAATTGTCTTGGTGTTGCAAATTTATCTGAGCATACAGCGGCGGTTAGAACCGCCGCTATTTTCGTTTCCCACTTTTTTTTTAATTTTTTTTTGTTTCCCATTATTTATTTTTTTGGTTTCCCACAATTTTTTTGTCAATCTTTTCTTTTATTTCCCACCATTATGCATATAACAATAATAGAAATTCATCGAAAACAATTAACATTAACAAATATTTCATACACAATTATTCATACAAAATATCATAGAATTAAGTTGGATAATCAATTGCAAAAAGCACCATACATGATGGAACTTAAAATCTCTAGCCAAAATTAAACTTATACTATCAAAATACTAGCCTAGGCAAAGCTACACAAATTGAGAGCTTACAAACAAACAGAAGCACAAAAACTAATAACTCCTACCTATAATTGCCATTTGTACCTAATAAAGTTACTTCAAATTGATTCAAGTATCAAATTTGCACAATGTTCTTGAATAAGCTCTTCCTTTATTGCCTCTAACCGAAGCCTAGTATTATCAATATCAGACTTCAAGCTTTTAGAGGTTTTGGTCTCATTATTACTATTATTGAAGTTCTGTTGGGACTTCAATTGCTCGTATTTAGTTTTGAACGAATCCCTCTCGTCTCTGAGACCGTTGATTTGTCTCAATAAATTATGTCCCCGGATACTTTGTTTTTCTACCTACTTCCGAAGCGCTTGTAACTCTAGTTCCGATAGTTCTGCCTGTCTCTTTAGAGAAACAATTTCGCTTTTGAGGTTTTCAGTGGCATTGCCTGAAGGCTCTTGCTGCTGCAATCTTTCTTTCGGACTGTTTGTCTAGTCACCTAAACTTCCATCTGATGCTGAACCCATTGACCATCCTGTATTTGACCTCTTATGCACTTGATTACGTGTTCCATTGGCCTTAACTGTTCCTCTTGGCGGCATTGAGTTTTGTCGGAAGCTATAAGGGTCATCCATGAAGCTACCCTAGGACTGATGCCATTAGAAGCATTCTGTTCAGAATACTCTTGGCCAAGTTCCCGTTCTATAAGATAACAATAAAAACTAATGTCAATATAATTTCATAAAATGGTTATTTTTTTAAAATATATCATAAGATGTTTCTGTTTAGAAAAGTCGCAACTCGCAACTGTTAAGTACTTAAATCAGTGGATAAGCTCAGATAAGTCAATTTAAACAGACTCTAAATAATCTTACTAGACCTTTTTTTTTTGACAAAAATCTTACTAGACATTACTTCTTCAAGATTGTAACTTTCATCTGTACTGCCATAGCTCAGTTGGTGTTTCAAGCTTCCATCGTCATAAAGTTCCACAGCTCCATTATCTTTGCCGTTTCTGCAAATAAGTTATAATTTTAGCGCATATAGGAAAAAAGTCAAGGGGTAAAAAAAACATTGCAATGGTTAAATTAACTGTATGTTATGGTTCATTTTCACCTTTCAGCAGTATATCCTTCCACATTCTGAATAGTTACATGTTTCAAGTTTTAACGATTCTTATGTGAGAAGTTATGAATTTAACAAAGAATAATTTTGATACGCTGTCAATGTAAAAAAAAGTTATACAATAAACCAATCAAAACTCACATTTTGTATGACTTTTAAGGTAGATAAGATTAAAATCAAATATGCAAGAGAGATTAAGGGTTCTAACATGTAAGACTACGCCCAAATTGGCAAACTTCAAGTGCAAAGAAACTAATTGGTTCAGTTTCTGCTAAAAAATCAGCAAAATCAATTGAAGCTTCTCCTAAATAGCCAGATTTTGAAGAACCCTACAAAGATCCATAAAAAAGATTTAGACTTTCCAACCAACATAACCTTTAATATATAAAATAGTATTCAGGTTTATCTATCATAATATCCTAATTTCAATCAACACAATCAAACTATATACCTTCATACCACTTACTTGGCATAACTTCCTAATGTTTTTTCAGAACAAGCATAACTTCCTAATGTTAATCTTATAAAATCAAACTATACATCAAAGCATGATTCATGATTCAAAACCAATAAACTTAACTAACACAAACAAATTGCTATTTTGAAAAAAAATCATTACCTATCAAAAATGTGATCGAAGCTTTGTGATTGAGATTGAACTTTGTGACTGCGTTTGAACTTCAGAACATGAACAATAACATAACACAAACAAGAATCGAACACAAACACAAGCAATGAAGAACACAAACAAGCGAGAACAGAACCCCCAAAGCACTAGGTAAAAAGCCACATAAAATGTAAATTTTTCATTCTAGCATATAATGTATAAAAAAAACACAAAATATAAACTTACTTTGTTACAATCTCCATCATTGTTGAATTAATCTCTTTGTGTAATGAACAAAGGAAGACTACAGTATTGTCCTTCGAACAAATAACTATTACTTTGTTACAATCTCATTTTTGCAACCAACAAAATACCAAATCATCTTTCTAATGCATTACTTTCACAGCCACAAAATCAAACATCAATATTGTTGCTTTACATAAATCTGCATATACTAGATACTAGATCAAGATACAAACTGGTAAATTGCCTAACTTTTTAGCACAATATCCCATCCTTCACTTTGAATTAAAATTACTACAATAGTATGATGCAGCACAAGCTTTTTTTTTTGTAGTTTTCAACTAGCAGGAAGAACTTAGAGCATAAATATTAATATAAACTATTACTACGTCCAAATATAGCACTAGAATCTAACAAAACAAAACTACAATAGTTCTCTTCCTTTCTAATGTTTACTGCTTTTCTAATGAGATGCTTGTGCAATTCACGTTTTATTAACAATTATTTTCTCCATTCCTCATGATAACTATTAGCCCCAAATTCAAAATTGCATATGTAAAACTAGTATCAATCTTAATGTTGAAGAAAGTTCAAAACTAAGGAAAATATGCAATAGTCTAAATCCATCGAACAATAGCAGAAAAGTGTTGTACCAAAATTTTGAAAATAAAATTTGTTTTAAAAAAAAACTGGACATAGATTTGAAACAAATCCAATCTTATGACAATTAAAGAAATTATTGTGTGCGGGAAATCCAAATCCATATAAAAAAAAATCCTTTATAGGCAGGAAAATCAAAATCAATCGTGTGTAATGAGATTTTACCACAAAGATAGAAGATCTGAAGCGAGAACTTCAAAGCGCAGATTTAGACAAAGCGGGAGAGGATTGTTATTGAACTGTGTTGGCAAAAACAAGGAAATCTGTCTTGGTGGCAGAGCGAGGGTTTCGGCGAGGATTGGCTTGGTGACGATGGTAGCGAGCCATTAAAGAGATGGTATGGACAGTGGCGGCGAACCACTAAGTTGATCGGAGTGGCGAAGTTGAAAATTCTGAGTAGATTTGAACTAGGGTTTGAAAGGGAGGGTCTATCCATCGAGGCTAAATGACGAGACACCGAGTGAATTTTGTTTTTGAGTGAATGTGGATTAATAAAAAAATCGGACATGAAAGCTCAAATAATCATACGATGGGTGACTGAACCATTACAGATGATGAAGATTGCCGAACTCATCAATCCAAAAGCAAAATAGAAACTACAAAATAACAGAATCAAAGAATTGAATTAAATCACATTAAAGTAGCAATACCAATTTTCTAGGGTTCACAGATGAAAACGCCAAAGTTTAGAGGCTTCCAGAGTGAGTGTCGTTGAGAGCGAAGAGAATAAAATTTCGATTAGACGAGAATAGGGTTTCAAGTTTGCAGTGAAGGTTAGGAGTTTGAGTTTACAGAGTTCGAATTCTGGGTTTGAGCAGTGAAGGTGAGCGATGATTTCTGGGTGAATTGTCTTTGAGCTTTCATCATCTGTTTTTGAACGAATATGGATTTTATTTGCGGTTGTTTAATAGAAAGGTTTTCTTTTCCAAGTTTTTTTTAAATGATAGTAGGTAATGTCTTGACTTGCTATCACTTTGTTTGGTAGTAGATGATGTCTATCTTTTCGGATTGCCTTGGCATACTTCCATTCACATGGTAGGAGGTATTTCTTTAGTTCCATTATCTTGGCTTGCTGTCATTTTGTTAGACAGTAGATAATGTATCTTCATTTCATATTGCCTTCGCACACTATCGTTGCATGATAGTAGGTAATGTTTAGTCATTGTCTTGACTTGCTATCACTTTATTGGATAGTAGATGATGTCTATCTTTTTAGATTGCCTTAGGAGGTATTTCCCTAGTTTCATTATCTTGACTTGTTGTCATTTTGTTAGACAATAGATAATGTTTCTTCTTTTCATATTATCTTGACTCACTATCGTTTGCATGATAGTAGATAATATTAAGTCATTGTCTTGACTTGCTATCACTTTATTGGATAGTAGATGATGCCTATCTTTTCGTATTGCCTTGACTCACTGCCGTTTACAGGGTAGTAGGTGATATTTTGTTTCATTATCTTGGCTTACTGTTACTTTGTTGGACAGTAGATAATGTTTCATCTTTGCATATTACTTTGACACACTATCGTTTGCATGATAGTAAGTAATATTTGGTTCTTTATCTTGACACGCTATCACTTTGTTGGATAGTAGATGACACCATATCTCTTTGAATTACCTTGACTCACTGTCATTTATATGATGGTAGGTAATATCCAAATGTTGTATGTCAATGTACACAATTTTTGCTGTCGGTCAGTCGATAGTTTATTGATATTAAAATGTTGTGTGTCAGTGCCAACATTCTTGCTGTTGGTCAGTCAATAGTAAATGATTTACATATGGTTGTATGTAAGTGTGTGCCAATCCAGTTGTCAGTCAGTCGATAGTCTGTTGATTTAAATGTTGTGTGTCAGTTCATAACATCTTTCTTATCGGTCAGTCGATAAGTTTATTAATATCAAAGTGTTGTATGTCAGTGTACAACAATCCAGCTTTCGGTCAGTCGATAATCTGTTGATTTAAATGTTGTGTGTCAGTGCATAACATCCTTCTTATCGGTCAGTCGATAAACCTTTTGATATCCAATGGTCGTATGTCAGTATACGCCACTCCAGCTGTCGTTCAGTTGATAGTCTGTTAATTTAAATGTTGTGTGACAATACATAACTTTTTTCCTATCGGTCAGTCGATAGTTGATATTTTGAAAATGTTGTGTGTCAGTATACAACATTCTTGCTGTCGGTCAGACGATAATCAGTAACACTTTTCCCCAGTGCTTGCTCAAGTTCCTCAGTAGAGTTTGTCTTCAATAGAACTCAGGGTATATCTTGTTGTTTTTTCCAATCGGGCCATGTTCTGATCTTCCCCTGTGGAGTCTCAACTGTTTCTTTTTTTGTCTATCTTTTATAACAATCATACAAAGTTCAAAAAAAATCGTCAGCATTTTGCATTCATATTTGCATCATGAGCATTGTTGAAGGATTTTAGGTCCAAAAATGGTGCATATCTTATATTTAAGTCTCTTCAATCTCCTATAAACAATGTCTTTCTCCGATTGAAGAAACTTAAATAGGGGCAGCTGTTGTACCCCAATTTTGGACCTACAAATCCAATTCGTATTACATTCATAAAAAAATATAAAAAATATTTACTTTTTTATTATATATGTTTTAATTGCACTTGCATTGCATATTTTTCTCATATTTTTGAAAAAAAGTCAAAATGATATAAAAATAGTTTTTGGTTTTATTTTACACTTTATTCTAAAAAGGGGCAAAAAATAGTTTCTTTCAGGTCACGATGTTAATTTTCTTTTAATTAGCGTAATTTAAAAATATCAAAAATTAGCGTTTTTCTATTTTTCACGCTCGTTTTATATTTCATTTTCATATATTTCAAAAAATATAAAAAAAATTACTTTTTATTTCTCTTCTACACATTTTATTTCATTTTATTTTATTATCATTTATATTTCATTTTAAAAATATGCCAAGAGGAGGAAAGGGTAGAGCACAAGTTGCTCTATCTCTATGACTCACCATTTTATCTCATTCTTATCTCTTTATCATCAAAATTCTTTTTCTACCTTAACCAATCAAATTGCTCCACCTCACCCTTTTCCCATCATTATTCTATTTTCTATTTTTTTTTTTTAATCAAATTACCCTTTTCTATCATTTTTACCCAAATTATCTCACATTTTTTCATTATTATATTCCTACCACTAACCCTAATTTTCCCTCTATAAAAGAAACCTCACATCACACTCATACCTAGACACACATTCATTCACATCATTCCCCAAAAATTCATTCACCAATTCTCTCATTTTCCACCAATCAAAACAAAAATCAAAATAAAAATGTAAGAAAAGAAAAGGAAAAGGGATTCACGTTTCTGGAAATAACAACAACATCAATTCTTCATCATCCCATTCAATCCTCCTTCCAAATCCAAAATCACTCACAAAAATCTTCACCAAACCCCTTATCAATTCATAGATTCCATCACCAACACCTAACAAAGCACAAACTCAAAAATCATAGAACAAAATACAACAACAATATCATCACTCTCTTCACTTCCATTTTCGGCCAAAATTCAAAACCACACAAAACCTCAACCAAATTTCGATTCGTTTGTTCCTGATGCTTTTAAATCATGACCCGAACATGAAACACCAATAAATCGCGTCCAAAAGGATCATACAAACACCCAGCCGAAACCAAATTTGAACCAAATTTTGAGGTATTCGTTTCTAACGATTAACAACTCCTTTTTCGCTAAATCTTGGTTCATTAAATCCGCAAACGATATACGAAGCTGATGAACATATCATTTTTCGCTGATTTTGCGTACAAATCATTTTCACGTTTTAGATCTATTTTTTCGTTCGCTCGTTTTTCTTTACTGAGACATCTTTTGCGAAATCTAATTCCATAATCGGACTCTATGCGAAAAATACTATGAAAACCATTATTTATTTGTTAATTTTGGTTTAGATTTGAATTTTGTGTTGTTAATGGAGCTTTGAGTGAGCTTTAATGGAAGCCAATGCTTCTACCTCACGATGAAGAAGCTGAAACATACATAAACCCCATTTTCTATGTCTTTATATCATAACAGTCTGATCATTTAACTAAATCTGGTACGTTTGATCTGTTTTGATTTCTAGCTGTCTGATCTGTTTTGATTTGATCATGTGATGTTGATGCGAGGGTGCACGATGAACTTCTGTGAGTGCAAAGCACCGGATCTGGAGATTGGTTCAGGATCACCCTGGGGTGAACCGAATTAAACCGGTCCGGTCCGGTTCGGTTTTATTTTTCTGGGTTGGTTTTTCTATTTTGGGCTTGGGCTCTGTTTCTCTTTCCTTTCTGGTTTACTGGTTATACCTCCCTTATTACTTTTACACCCCCTATTTATTTATTTTATTTTTTTGCATTTTTTCTTCTTTCTTTGTTATTTTACTTTAGTTTTTTTTTATTACTTGACATTTTATTCACTTTTATGTCATTTATTCATTTATTATATTATGCAATTTAGTTTGTGCATTTTACTTTATGTCATTTATTTTCTTTGCATTTTATTTCTAGTCTTTTTTTTGTTTCATTATATTATTGCATATTGTTATTTGTGTTTAATTTGGACTTGAGACTAAAATTATTCCCTATACTTAAAGGAGACGGACTTAGAAAATAACTAGTGTTAGAACCTAAAAAAATAGTTTAGTTTAGTTAGTTTATTTATTTTAATTCCGTCGGACTTGTAATTTAGTTTTGTTTATTTTCTTGCATTGCATTCAAATGTTGCATTCATTCACGTTTAAATTTTCGCAAGAACTTAGAATGTATTTAGGTGAAAAGTGTAACCCCATGAGGAGGTAAAAATTGCATTGCATGCATTTTATTTTTACCGCTTTCCGTCAAACGCTAAAAAACTAATTAAACGCGATTATTTCATTTCCAAAGAGGGTACGAATAGTAATTTCCTTAGAAAAAATAATAGAAAACAAACAAACATCTTCTCTCTCTCAAATAAAACTTCTTTTAGTCCATTAAACCAAAATTAGTCGCACGATTAGATTTTAAGTTTACTTTTTCCAAACACTTTAAATTTTTGCTTTAAACCTTCTCTTCTCAATCCAATCTCCACTTGCACACACTTTTCTATCTTTACTACTTCTCCCTCCAAATTCTTACTATTTCTCTCTCATTTTCTTCACATTAAAAATAAGTAAAAAAGCATTAAACTAGAGGTTACTATAGGCGCTTAGGATGCTAAAACCTTCCCTAGGTGTAATCAACCCCCGAACTTAGAATTTCTTATTAAACGGTTTTCGATACTTTCCCCTCTTTGGAAATGAAAGATCAATGTAGCGGTGAAAATCCCAAATTCCCCGCAACACAATTTTCTAGGGTTCACAGATGAAAACGCCAAAGTTTAGAGGCTTCCAGAGTGAGTGTCGTTGAGAGCGAAGAGAATAAAATTTCGATTAGACGAGAATAGGGTTTCAAGTTTGCAGTGAAGGTTAGGAGTTTGAGTTTACAGAGTTCGAATTCTGGGTTTGAGCAGTGAAGGTGAGCGATGATTTCTGGGTGAATTGTCTTTGAGCTTTCATCATTTGTTTTTAAACGAATATGGATTTTATTTGCGGTTGTTTAATAGAAAGGTTTTCTTTTCCAAGTTTTTTTTAAATAAATAAAAAAAATACATATAAATAACGGTTCAAACAGCGGCGGTTATGAACTGCCGGTAATTGTTTTAAAACAATAAATGCAAAGAACGGCGGTCTGAACCACCAGTAATACGCAACTGACTGCAACGACACCAACAGCGGCGGTTTGAACCGCCGCTAATTATCTGTTTTCTGCGGCAGTTACTAAACCGCCGGTAAATGTGCAAAGCGGCGGCGGTTATGGCTTAACCGCCACTATCCGACCGCCGCTGTTTTCTCTTTTTCTTGTAGTGTCATAAATATGTAATTCAAATTTTATGTCAAATAAAAAAATTATAACTCCCTTTAAAAAAAAAAATATAACCCAAAATCAATTAGATGAGATTACAACTTTTGTCTAACTTTATTAAGATGTTGAATTCTATTTTTTTGTCAGGTAGTCTAGTGACTAAAATTTCATTCTTAAAGATGAATAAGTAAACGTACCAGAGTTCGAATTCTGGCCCTTCAACACACTATGTACAAATGTTCAAACAACTGAGGTAAGCTCATGTGAGTAAATTCTATATTTCTATTAATTGAATTGAATTAATGAATAAATGAGAAAATATGAACAAGAAATACACATCCGTTAAAAAGAGAGGGAAAAGGTGGTGAAGATACATTCAGTTCATAATTCAACTCATCAGAGAATGGAACAACCGCGCGCGCCATAACCTTACGGTGGTGAGCGGCAGAACTTGGTGGTCGATTCCTCCATACATGGCGGCTGTTAGTTCGTGTCGGTTGCATCAAAGAACATAACAGGGTATGAAAAAAATGAGTTAATATATGGTTTATTCTATAAAGTAATTTTCGCAGTAAATTTAATCATGATTACTTTTATGATTACAAGTATAATTAACATCAATTCAAACTAAGTAAACATTTAAGCTTTTCCGTACAACATTGTATCACACATCAATTCAGACACACTTTACTTTTTTTGACAAATAATTGCTCACATCTATCACGTGTTTGTTGTAAGGTGAATTCTAAGAGCATCAATATCGGAAGGCTCTACAGCAGCAAAGACACTCATGTGTCAGTAAAACTACTAGTAATTGATATGAAGAGGGTAGTAATATTGAGACACGGTGCCAATTTATACCACGTTGCTTTCCTTTACTTTGGCAGATCTTTTATTATATTTTATTATTTGACAATTGCTATATCCAAATAAATACTATAATATAAGGTAATCAATTTTAATAATAGTGTCGTTGCACAACCACAACTAAAAATTATTTTAAACGTTTATTATATTTTGTGTTAGTAGTTTATTTAAATGTTATGATTTTATTTTATTTTGTATTTTCTTATAATTTATGTGTCATGTAGTGTGTTAATTAATATATTTTAATTTGCTTTTATTTAATTTTTGGATATTTTGATTTATTTTATATATATGTTGTTTTCTTTCTAATACATTGTTTCAATTATACATTTTAATATACTAATATAAAATATAAATTTGAAGTATATTATGAAGTTTGTGGGACCCATTTTAGAATTTTAGATGAGTAGTATGGATATTTAGAAAATATAGTTGAGTGGTATAAATAATTGAGATGTGTGAGATAATATAATATATTAGGCAGGATCCAGTTAAACCACCCACATAAGTGGTAAGGATGTGGGTGCTCTAAAGTACCTAAAGCCTAAAACTCTTGTAACTTACCACAATCTAAAAACTCTATTTTTTTCCTCACTTCCATATCATACACCCCAACTAAAACACACCATATCACAACATTCATCTTTTTTTCAAAAATTAAGTGTTGAGTTGGATCTTTCACTATCCATTTCAACAAATTACACACTTTTGGATCAAGAAATTTGCTTTTTAGGCCCCTCAAAATGCTCCCAGGCCCCCAAAAATCCGAAAATACCCTCAATTTAGGGAAATAAAATTTTCAGATTGTATAATCTGTAAAATGCATTTTTTCGGATTTTATCTACCAAAATAATATACATTTCAGATTGTAACTACCAAACTGAGAGAAAATTCGGAAGATATCTACCAATCTGGTTTCGGAAGTTATCTTCCAAATTTTATGTATACAGAATTTCTTAAAAAAAATCAAAAACTAGTCACTTTAAAACAAAGATTGCCTGTTTTAAGCCTTCAAATGAGTGTGTGATGCTCCAAATGAGCGAATAAATGATGATTTATAGCTTGAAAACGTGAAAAACCTAAAAGATTACCTGTTTTGACTGATTATGTTTTCTCCTTTTTTTTTCGGATTTTATCTACCAAAATTATATACATTTCAGATCGTAACTACCAAACTGGAGAAAATTCTCATAATTTGATATTTTCGGTTTGTAACTTCCGAAAAATATGATATTTCAGATCGTAACTACCAAAATTTGTGTTTCCAATTGTATCTACCAAAAATTATGAATTTTCGTATTATATCTTCCGAAATTTTTTGGTCTTACCATGTTTCGGAAGATATCTTCCGAAGGGTAATTTAGGTACTTTGGGGGGTGTGGGAGTAATTCAGAGGGCGGATAAAGCAATTTTCTTGGATCAAAACAATGGATCTAAAAAAACCCATATTCATCTCTCTTCCTCACCATTTATTTTTTCACCATTTATTTCTTCAACAATATTCATCACTCTTCAAATCTTCAAATCAGATCTACTCATTGGCTTAGGTTGTATTCATTTTTCAATCTCTCTCTCTCTCTCTCTCTCTCTCTCTCTCTCCCCGATCTCTTCCATTTCTAAAATCATTTCCCATTTTTCTCCATTTCTAGGGTTTCATTCTTTGCTTCAATCTTCCCTTTCAACAACGAAATTTATTAATTTTTCCTTTTCTTTTTTGAATATTTGCTTTCTATTTTTATTTGTTATGCAATGAGTTTTGAATTGATTGAGCTGGAATAGCAATTTGGTAAAATTGTTTAAGGTTAAAGAATATTGAATGGATAAGGACAAATCTTTGGGTCTTGGCGGTGGTGGTGGTTTTCCACCTCCATCACGATGTTATTCATCTCCTAAAAATGGTTTTAATGTGAAATCTGAACCCCATCGTCGTCGTATCCGCCACTTGTTCCTGGAACCAATTCAGATTCTAGTGGTTGTAGTCATGATCTTTGTTGTTGTTGTTGTTGTTGTTGTTGATGGGTTGTTGTTGTTGGAAGTTGTTCTTGTTTGCCTTTGTTCTTATGAGTTATTACATGATGATGCTAAAATTATTGTTGTTGTTGATTTTTATTTTGACACATTGTTGCTTGATTTTGTTATTGCTGCCATTGTTGTTCTTATTTTTCAGCAAAGGATGAAGATTGAGATGGAGAAGATAAAGAAAATAAATTAAGTTTTTAGCCAATGTCAAAATGACACGTGTACACAAGTTAACGGTTATTTCACAAATCAAATGGAAAGGACCAAATTGTGTAACGGAGAGATATTTAAAGAACTGAAATGGACCAAAAATTAATTATAGGACCAAAATGAAACCTCAAAAATAGTTAAGGGACCAAAACTATATTTAAGCCTAATTTTTTTCATCTCCGTTCCTGTTCATCGTCTTCGTTGTAATTGATCTTACAGATTCCACAATTTCATAAATGTGTTGTAATTAAAAATCTTTGTTGTAATAATATTTTCAAACTCAAATTTCAGTTAAACCATAAATTGTCAAAGTCG
Source organism: Trifolium dubium (assembly GCA_951804385.1). Taxonomy (NCBI): domain Eukaryota; kingdom Viridiplantae; phylum Streptophyta; class Magnoliopsida; order Fabales; family Fabaceae; genus Trifolium; species Trifolium dubium. Next base: position 28,405,755 of record OX638070.1, on the reverse strand, counting down.
TCGAAAATCTTTTAATATAAAAACAGAATCATGTCAATTTGGGTAGTTGAAATGGTGTATGAGCTATTTAATTAACGTTTACTTACTTAAAAATTGTTTGTTGAAGTGTGTTAATATTTGTGAATTTTGATTTTGTGTTGTATGTCTTTCAAAGCAAGCAACAAAAAGATGGTGGTCATTGATTCAGATTCTAGCAGTAGTAGCAACATGGATGTTTCAACTGATTCAGTTTATCCCATGTGGTTGACATGTGACTATGTAACATCATAGCCACATCTATGCTAACGAAATAGATGTTCTCTTGCTTGTTGGTGTTGACATGTGAACCAATCACTATAGCAAAATAGTCCCTAGATAATCAAGATATGCTTCAAATAAGTCCCTATTTCATATTTGTGTTAGAAATTCATAAAGTGGATTTTGCATTGACAGGTAATTTAGGACCATTTTAGTGAAATTGTTGTACTATTCATCATTAGATTTGACTTTATTTTGTCATTGTTTAAGGTATTTGTTTTGTTCTATGTCTCTTTATCCTTTTTTGCAACAAGAGATATTAGTTACTTAGGGTAATGTCCTTTTACCCATGTTCTGCTGCTTAAAAGGTCACAAAGTCATCTGAATTGTCTGGTCACATCACTTGCCCGAAATATGCTAACAAAAAAAGTTGTTTTCTTGCTTGTTATTGTCAACATCTAAACCAGTCAGTATAGCAAATCAGTCCCTGAATAATTGAGATATGCCTCAACTCAGTCCCTGTTTCTTATTTGTGTTAGTAATTCATAAAGTGGATTTTGAATTGGCAGGTAATATAGGACCATTTTCGTGTAATTTTTGTTCTTTTCAACCATAGATTTGACTTTATTTTATGTTAAACTATTGTATCAAAGGATCTTATCAAGTGTATTTATTCAAATAGTAAGACTTTTAGTATTATTTAAGGTATAACATTTTGTTTTGTTCTATGTCACTTTTAACCAACATTTTTGCAGCAAGGACCAATGCAGATTAGTATTAGGGATTAATGTATGAGTAATCTCATATATTAAGACTAATTTGTCGCGAGAACCATAATACGAACTTGCTAACCCTAACATAACCCATATTAAGGCCACATTGTAGCGAGCACGTTCGTAGCACCTTATTTTTCACAATATTAAGACTAATTTGTCGCGAGAACCATCATAAGTGAAGGTGTGAAAAACACAAGAAGGGGGGGTTGAATTGTGTTTTGGTAGTTTTAAACTTTCTTTTAAGTTCCAAGAACTTATCAGAATCACCAGCGGATAAACAAACACAAACAACGCTTATGCAAAGATAAATGAGAGAGAGAGAAAGAAGAACGAGACGAGCAATTTTATACTGGTTCCTCTCACAAAACGAGAGTAGTCCAGTCCCCTTGCACTTCCAAGGGATTTCACTATAATCACCTAGATTATACAAATGCTCAAACACACTAGTAAGAGACTTCCTACTTTGCTCAAGCACACAACAAGAGACTTCTTACACAAAACAAATAATAGTAAAGTGAAGAACACTTGATGTTAAAATCAAGAGTTCACTTAAAGTTACAACTCAAGACTCTAAGACTCTAACACAGAATTCCTAATGAAATAGAAAAACAAAGTGTCAGAAGCACAACAGAAATGTTTCAGAAGCAGTGCTTGCAGGCTTATGAAAACAGAGTTTGTGTTGTAGCTTTTTGCGTATGAGTATGTTGTTGTGGTGTCGTAACCTTGTCTTCAAATTTTAGTACTCTATTTATAGGTAGAAAGAAAATAGAGACGTTTGAAGACAATGACCGTTGCAGAGGTCATTGTCAAGCCAGCTGTGAAAGGACGAAGGTAACATGGGAAAATTGCTATTTTTGGTAACGCTCATCCATTCATTCCTTTTGTATGAGAATATTCGCCCTTATGAAGTAAAATAGTACTAACGTCACTATCCTTGATGATAAGGATGTAGTACTATGATTTCTCAATCAATCACAGCCTTTAATTCAAATGATTTCCAATCATTGAATCACTATCAGTTAACACTGACATTTTCTGGCTTGTCATTCAGAACCTATGTACCCAACATAGCTTCTGAGACTTCAGTTTCTGAAACCATTTAGCTTCTCAACATGTTGCTTCTGATCAGACTTGCTTCTTAGATGACTTTGCTTCTGACTTGTAGTAGCTTCTGATCTCGTTGCTTCTGATCTTCATGCTTCTGATATCATTCATAATGCTTGTTTCAGAGCTTCTTATTATAAATGTGATTATTCATAACTTCATTTTAATCTGCACACTTAGAAGTAAACATTAAAATACCCTATTGTTCATTAATACATTGTCATTCATCAAAACTCAAAGGTTTAGATTTGAACACCTTTGTTCCAACAATCTCCCCCTTTTTGATTGATGACAAACTTAGTATTAATTAACAATGGTTGTTATTTTAATTTATCATGTTTTACAAAGGTTTACAAGCTTTGCAGACTCCCCCTTAGTTTAACAATGAATAATTAAAATAGTTTAAGAACTAACTTTTATTTTGACTCAAATTTTTCATATTTTGACTCTTAGAGGCTAGTTTTGTAAGCTCTTCCCCTGAGTCTGATAATAAATGAAAAAGTTGCACTCTTTTCATTCACCATCATATGAAAAGCTCAGTTCAAAATAAACTTATGTTCTCCAAATTGAATAATTATAAAATACAAATTAAAGAATTAAAACAACTAAAACAGTAAATGATTCTTTTTAATGGTTTCAGTTCAGCGCATTTGTACCATTAATTAATGACTCTTACTCCCCCTTTTGTCATCAAACAAAATTTTTTTTACAAAAAGAAAGTAAAGACATTAAAAGCGCACTTAAAAAGATCAGTCAAAGCATTATTTTCAATGAGTTAAGTCATGGACGGTTGCAACTGAGCTCTTGTAAACTTTATAAAGGAGAACGTTAACCATTTACAATTCACTCAACACTTCTACACATTATTTTTTGAATAATGGATAAGGATAGAAGAGCAAATAAAGGTAAGGCGCCTCAAGAAGTGAAGAAAGAAGAATCATCACCAAAATCCAAAACAAAAGGAAAGAAAAACAAGGGTGAAGGTTCTTCTTCAGCTCCATTGAGAAGAAGTTATAGAACCAGATCTAAAACAAAACCACAGGAGCCAGTCTATATCACTCTTTCATCAGATTCTGATGAGACTGACTCTGATTACAGAGAATTTCTCAAGACATATGATCTAGATGAGTGTGAAGGTTCAGATTCCTCTTCTGGTTCTGATAGACCAGATTCTGAATATCTGAGGTTCTTGGAGAATTATCATACTCCAACAGAAACTTCGGGCTCTGGTGACTCTCAAAAGTCAGATTTAGATTCTAAGTAGATGTAGGATCTTATGTAATGATATTCTAATAAATCAATAAAGTTTCTGGTTTATATTTTGAATTGTTTCTATAAATTCTCTGTGCTTAGACATATTTTTCAAAAACATTTTGCAAACACATTTTTGAATAGAATTGAAATCTCATAAACAGACAAAAACAAACATCATTCAATAAAGGCAAATAAATTGTTCATGCAATGTAAAAAAAAAACTTGTTCAAATATTACAAAAAATAATAATTGTGCTCAGACATAGATTCCTAGGGTTGAGATGAAGAAGGGTTGAATGGCAATCTTGATTCAAGCAACAACATCAGCTTCTCAAGAGCTTTGTCAGACTTCTCTGCATTTTTGTTCATAGTCTCCTTGAGTTCCTTTTGATTAGCCTTGACCTCATCCAAACCAGCTTCTAAAACTATCAACTTATCTCTTTGTTCCCTTTGAGCTTCTTCAACCTTTAGAATTCTATTATCAGCAGCAGCACTTGAACTTTCAACCGTAGTAGTATCAGCAATAGTAATACCAAGATCTAAAACATTAACATCTTCAAGCTTCATCAACCTCTGTTCTCTTTCCATAGCTTTCTTTTCTTCCATCTCATCATGTGAGAAACTAGTCAACATCAATCTTTCTTTTTGAAGAGCACTTCCAAAAGCATTCTCAAAAGAATCAGTAAAGTCCAGCTGTTCAAACACTAGTTCTTCTACATACTTCTTCTTGATAGCAGCCATATCAACCTCTGAAAGTTATCTATCTCATCAATCTTCCTAATAATCTGACTTGGCATGATATGATGATCAGATTTTAAACTGTGTAGTCTTCTAATATCATTGTTAACAAGTCTAGCCAGAATCTCAGTACTAATAACTGATTGGTTAGAACGTTGAGATTGGATATTGTCAAGAATAGATTGATAGGTTATATCAGGTTCAGAGTCGGTTAGGCGAACATTTTGTAGTCAGGTTCAGAAGACATATGATGAGATGACGATGAAGTTGATGCATGTGTGTTAGTATCAAACTTTGGTACATATGATGTTTCTGGTTGATAATTCACAGTTTGTATAACAGGGATTGAGGGAATGATGACAGGTGGAGGTGTGTAAACATGAGTATGAATAGGAGACTGAGTTGGAGTAGCAGAATCATCTGATTCAGTATCAGAACTAGGATCATCAAAAATTTCATGAAATTTTTCCTTAAGTTCCTCAAGCTTTGTTTTCTTGACAGGTGTGGATTTCAAAAGAGGTTGTTTAGATGGAGTTTCAGGTAGTCTGGTAGACACTGTGTGAATAGTTTGTGGTGACAAATGTTCAGACAAGACATCTAAAAAGAAGGTTGGTTGATTGGATGTATTTTAGATTCAACAGGTTCTGAAATTGGTCTAGGAGGATTATCAACAACAACTGGTACAGATGATGGTTTAGATGAAGGTTAGATGAAGGTTTGGTTTGAGAAGGAGCAACATGAGGTTCTACAGTCCTAGATTGAGATTCTGTAGTCCTATTATCAATAGTATAAGAAGACATACCTTGATTTTGTCTCTGAATAGCAGCTTCTCTTCTTTGTCTGGCAATCCTTCTTCTCTTAGTATTAAGAGGTTCATCCTCAGATTCTTCATCAGACTCATCAAGAATAATCTTCCTCTTATTCTTCATTCTGTCATCTACCTTCTTTGTTCTATCATCCTTTATCTTGTTCTCTTTTTCTTCTTTAGTCAAGATCTTAAAAACATCAGTGCTATTTGTTGGCTTTTTTATCCTTTCTCTTCTTACCACAGACTTGGTTACAAAATCTTGCTTCTTTCCTTCAAAACCAAGTTTGGTAATGTCTACTTCATTTCCAGCCGTTTCAACACCATATTGTTCCCAATGATTGAACATATCTTCCACAATCTTCTTTCCTTTTTCAACATTCACTTCAGGAAAAGAAGAGTCAAACTTTTGATCCTCTTTGTTCATTAGCAAGGGATTTTTTGGAACAACAACCTTGTTTTTGAATAAGAGCATCTTCTTTAATGATATTCCATCAACCACTCTTTCTTCAAGAGTTGTAGATATGGCAAAACCAGGATACTTATTCTTTACCATCTCAAGAAAGTTACTTAAGAAGAATATGTGTGATAGTAATCTTGCATGATGACAGTTAGTGTGACCTTTGTTCATGCTGCAGTCAATTACTTCACAGAGGTGGTCAAATAAGTACTGAGGCAGATTTATTTTGATAAATCTGTGAAGATAGTACATGAAGCACTTCTGCTCTGAGGAGATGCAATTTGTTCCACCAACTTTGGTTGCTATAGATTCAAACAGAACCTTGTAAACAGCTTTGAAATACGTCTTCAAATCCTTTTGTTCACAAGAAAGAACATTATCAAAAAGTTCAGCTTGAACATCAGGATTTTGTGGTTTGTTCTTGTAAGAACTGTAATACCCTAATTTTACACCTTTTTAAATATTGGTTTTATTTTTAAATTAATTTCTTAAATTTATAAAAATGCAAGAAAAGATTTAAATATTTTATTTTATTATTTTCTTAGTTTAAATTTTTTTAGTTTATTTAATTTATTAATTTTTATAGCACAAATGTATTTTAATATCTTTGTGACCAATCATATAATGCCACCTCACTTTTTTCCACTTCATAAATTATTTTCTTTTTAAAAATAATAATAATATTAATTATCTATTTATATTTTTCTATTTTTACACTTTTTACCCCATTTTTTTGGTTATAACAATATACCCCCAACCGTAATTGAGAGGGGGTATATAAAGCAACCTTGTGAAATTTTCACAAGATCAGATTGATTTCCTTCATTCTCTCTTCTACCGCCGTTCTTCCCCTTCTCTCCCTCAAACCCTAATTTCACAAAAATTCACAAATTCAATCGCAAATCACCAAAATTCATACAATCATATTTCATTTTCATTTTCCTCTCTTCTTCTCTTCTCATCGCGCGGCTGTATCCTCTCAAATCTCTCAAGATCCTAAAATTTTGTTTATCAAAATTCATCCTAAATCATCATATGAACGTAAAATTGACATGAATCACATCATCTAAACCGCTTTCCTCCGTTCGTTCTTCATCGATTGCTTCTGGAATCACGAAAAACGGCCTCCAAACTTACAAATCCGAAACCCAAAATCATCAAAACTAAAAAGGTTGATAGCGCACGATTTTAGACCCTTCTCTTCTCAATCTTTCTTGATTATACTTGTATTCATGTGCTTAAACTGATTTTGACATCGTTTGCTGTGTATTTTGACTAGAAAACCTTTAGATCTAATTTTTTTTCCGTCGGTTTTGTTTGATTGTGCGATTATTATGCCGATTCTGTAAAAATTAATGTTAAATTCATAATCCCCGTTTGAAAACGGTATGATTTGATTATTTTATTGCGTTGTTTGATTCCGTTTTGCTTTTGATCGAGTTTCTCTGCGTATTTTCATGGAGTTTTTGCCGAGTCACCGAGTTTGTGACTTGGTCGAGTTGCAATGGGTTGAAGATGAGACGCGTGGCAGCCAACGATTGGCCTACCCGCGTGTTTGATTCTGTTCTGCTGAACCGGACCGGTTCAGTCCTAATCTGAATCGATCCGGTTCGTTTGAACCGGTTCAAGATCTGGTTTTTATATTTGTTGTTTTTATATTTGCTGTTTGTACCCCTACATCTGTGATTAAAATTGGGCTCATAGGCCCAAATCCGCTTTGCTGTTTGTACCCCCATAAAAGTTGTTCACACCTTTTTTTTTGTAATCTGAATTGGGTTTAAGCCCATTTTGCTATGTTGCTGCACACACCCCCTTTTCTGCTATTCACACCCCCCTGATGGTTGTGAATTGGGCTTCAGGCCCATCAGTTTTTTTTCTGTTTTTTTATTGCATACCCCCTCTATGACTGCTTGCACCCCTTTGCTGAATTTAATTAATTTTAGACGCTTTAATCATTAATTGCTCGCTTAATGTGAAATTTTCTTTATAAAAATGAGATAAAAGATAAACGGGTCCCTGTAGTACAACTTGCGTCCGAGAGTTATTTTTTACTTCAAAAACACTAAAAAGAAACTTGTTAATTAAGATAAAAGATGGGAAAGTGTCTGCCGCACGGCTTGTCTCTGACTCGATTTTTATTTTAATTGATAGAGTTTATAAAAATATTTCATCCGGTATTCAATGAATTGTTATGGCTTAATTGACTGTGTACGTGTTACTTTTTATATATTTATTCTGTTTCTGCGTTCAAATATACTATTATCATATGCGATATGCTCTTGTGATCTGTCTGAACTTGGATATTGTAAAAAGTTTTGACTGAAATGAGCATAAATGGGTCCCTGCCGTACGGCTTGCGTGTGTGAGTTATGCTCGGACCAGTCAAAGGGAAACTTGTTAATTAAAAAGGATTAAGGATGTGTCTGCCGTACGGCTTGTCTCCGACTTAATCCATTTTAATTAATGAAGTTCATATTTAATTGTTATGTGATGTGATGTTCGATCTTTTATTTCGCACCCGTTTATTTGAACTTGACTATTATTTGTTCGTATTTTATTCTGTGCATTTAATTGTTCAGCATCATCGTTATTATATTATTCATGTCCATTCATATATGCACTCTTCTCCTCCCATACTCTTCTTTTTCTTTGCCTTTTTTGTTCGAAATCTGAGAATGTGGAAAACTCCGATCTTTTTCAAGAGGAATGAGAATAAATCCGGTCCCTGACGTACAACTTGTGTCTACGAATTATTCTCATCCCATTTAAACCAGAACTTATTAATTGAGGAAAATGAGGAAGTGCTTAATGTACAACTTGTCTCCGACTCATTTCACTTTAATTAATAATGTTCAGCTAATTAAATTGAATGAAAAGGTGATGTACGGTGAAGTAGCCTGCTTCCCTGTATAGTTCAGTTCCTGCTGCACTGCTTGTGTCTGTGATTTATCCTCATTCACTAAACAATCTTATAAATTCCTAAAAAACACTCAACACATTCAATTAGCCTTTCAAATTGCCTTTGTGCAATCAAAACTCTTTTCAACTGCTTTCTTAAATGGACAATGCTTTATCCAGTCCCCTGCTACAGAAAAACGCTTAAGCCTCAGTTGAGCACAGAAGCATACTCATTGTACTTGGGGGAATGCGACCTAAGCATCGTTCAATAAAAACAACCAACAAACAAACTTCTTTTCAGGAAGAACTACGTGAGCTTTGACTTCCTCATTGTACTTGGGGGATACGTAGGAGCGAAAGCCTCTCTCGTCAAGCCAATTAATAAAAAACTATTTTTTCCCTTTTCTGTTCAATATTCGGTAATTTAATTCTTTTTATGCGTATTACTCTGTTTATGCAAACCAAAGTTCCTCAAATGGTTCCCGTTGAGTACAACGGATATGAGGGGGTGTTAACGTCTTCCCCTCATATAACCAACTCCGAACCTGACTCTGAAAGGTTTTATCATTATTTTCCTTTCCCCTCCCGGGATAAATAAAATATGGTGGCGGCTTCATTGTTTACATTTGTGCATTGCATTTCATCATTGCATATCTGTATATTTTTTTGCGCTGGGTACTACAAGAACCAAGAAACATTCCTCTATTTGGTAAATTCAGTACCTTAGCAATATGATCAGCAATGAGTATGATGTCCAATCCAGCAATATAAGACCTAATCTCAGTTTGAGTAAACTCTGGAAGCCCCAAATCCTTTCTAGTCTTCCCTTCCAACTGAGGATTTTTCTTAATCATTCTTCTTACTTCCAAGTAGGCAGATTCCTTATCATACACACGAGCCTTCATCCAGAATTCCTTAATCATTTCATCATAGTAAAGACCATTCATAATCTTAAAGTATCTTTCAAACCCTTGTTCATAGAACATTTTCTGAATATCAAACCCGTTGGCCTTTAAACTTTCAAAATCAACCCTTTTCTCTACTACGCACTTTAGAGACGAACTTTTGAAGGGCATCGTATCCTTTACGATTGAAAACATTTTCTGTTTCTCCAAATCAATGAGACGCTTAACCACTGGAATCAGAGGAGATGACAATTGAGTAGCAATAGAAGTAGTTGGTTTAGATGATGATTTCATTGATGAAGGTTAGAGTTTTGGATTTGTTAAAGAGATGAGAAAGAAACTGAAGAGTTGGAGGTTTAGAGAGAATATGAAAAGTGTAGATTGTGAACGTGTTTGTGTGCAAGTGATCAAAAGTGTATATTTTTAGAAAACAAACAAACAAAACACAGTACAACACAAAAGGACAAAAGAATCATATTCAATTAAGAAAGCGCTAAATCATCATGAACAATACTTAGGCTAATTGCAACAAGACACGTGTATAAAAGATTATTTAAATAACTGACGTGTTAGTGGACAGTAGTTTAAAAGATATTGGATAAAAACGGTTCCACTACCACATCAGAACCACTCTTTTGATTCTGATCATTATCAGAAGTAGTTATACATCAGAACTTCTGACCTTGAGGTTCTAAAGTCTAACAGCTTCTGATTATCATCAGATTTTGAAAACTTATTTTACTCAATAGAATTTAACAACCAGGAACAAACACCATGTTGAGATTTTTCTTTATAAAATCAAATCTTTCAACAGCCAAGGGTTTTGTACAGATTCACCATGTCGGGCTCCTTGACGTACAACTTGCGTGCTCCGGTATAGAAAATTCCGCCCAGAATAGATTCACTCGGAATGTTGGTATTTCCTGACTGACGTCTTGTGTGTATCAGTGTTTCTTGTTGGGTCAGTGACTCTGGGGACCTTTTTATCCAGTCTAGGTATCCGAAACTTTTGTCTAGGGACCACTGTTTTAGAACTTGTGTCGAGGTTATAATGTCGACTCATCCAGCTGGCGTTATCTCGCTTAGATGAGGTTGCTTTTGGGAAAAGTAATCAAGGATTCTAGGAACCGTGTCAACCTAGAACAACATGTGAGAGGGATGGGTTACAGGTAACTTTGAACTTTTGGCCTCAGAGATTGCATTTTGAAAAGAACCCGGTTGTTGTGAATATGAAAGATTTGTGACTTTGAGATCAAGTTCGCCAGGTGGTACAATTGTGCTACAGTGGATCCATACATGCATCGCATTCATACATCCATGCATCCATGAAAATATGCATGCATATTCCTTTTGCATTCATCTCAAAAAAAATATATGAAAAAAATCATGCATTTTCAATCATAAAAATATTTGCATGCATCTTCATTTATCAAAAATCTCATTTCAACTCATTCATTCCAACAGCTACCTTCCCGACACCATTATTGGACCAGAAAAGTTTCTCATCATATAATGGATAACTGGCAAGAGAAGCATGATGCTCTACAAAATGAGGTAACCCAGATGGGTGGAAAGGTAACCTAGTTGGGTGGAAAGCTAGATCAAGTCATTGAGATGTTGGCTAATTTGAATGTGCAACCAAGGATGGTTGAAGCTCCCGCGCCCGTGCTCACGACTATTCAAGGAAATGCCTCTGCAGGTTATGATTGGCCACCTTTTGGTTTGCCTGAAGGCTATGTTCCACAAGGGTAAGTGCCTGTGACCTCTGCTCCGCTTGTAGAAGCTCCTGCTAGGGTAAATGCTGTACAACAAGTGATTGATTTGAACCGAGAAACGTTTGAGGATCCTAGAGATGCATATCAGGGTCCCAGATTTAGTGGACCTAGATTCGTTCATCATGGACCTGTGCCTCCGGTAGAAATACCAAAGGCTGACCCTGTTCCTCAGTTGGAAGAAGCAAGACAGATGTACCAAGCTCTAGAGGAGAGGTTGAATATGGTGGAAACGGGCAGCGATCCGTTAGATTTCACAAAGATGTATCTGGTTTTCGATGTCGTGCTCCCACCAAAGTTCAAGATGCCTGACTTTGAGAAGTATAAGGGTTTGAGTTGTCCGAAGAACCATTTAGTCATGTATATCAGAAAGATGGCTTCTTATTCTCATGATGACAAACTGATGATACATTGTTTCCAAGACAGTCTTGCCGACGTACCTCTTAACTGGTATATGCAACTCCAAGGAAATTGTATCCGTTCATGGAGAGACCTGGCCAATGCTTTTCTCAAGCACTACCAGTACAACATGGACATGGCTCCTACCCGTGCTCAGCTTCAGAACACCACTCAGAAAGATGGTGAATCTTTCAAGGTTTATGCCCATAGATGGAGGGCCTTGGCTTCTCAAGTACGTCTACCACTTTTGGAAACAGAACTTGTGGACATGTTTACCAATACTCTGCAAGGAACTTACTTTAAAAGGATGATTGGTACCACTTCCTCTGACTTCGCTGATTTGGTCCGAGTTGGTGAAAGGATTGAAATGGGGATTAAGAGTGGTAAGATTATAGCTGCTAGTGGTTCACAAGGTAACAATACAAGAAAGCCTGGTGGTGGTTTTAATAGAAAGAAAGAAGGTGAAACTAATGTCATATCTTCAAAGGGCAGTCAGGCACAGCCGACAACACCTGTTCAGTTCCCTTACTTCCCGTTTCCATACTTGGCTGCTGCTCAACACCAGCAATTTCTGAATTATCAGTATCAGACTCCGATGAATCTTGCACCTCAGCATTATCAACAGACACAACAGAAACAGAATTCTCCACAAGTTCGACAGGTTTTTGATCCTATCCCTATGCCATACAGTCAGTTGCTTCCTTATTTGGTTCATAGTGGCAAGGTGACACCTAAACCTTTGAGGACCATGAATCCTCCTTTCCCTGCTTGGTATGATGCTAATGCGAAATGTGATTATCATGCCGGTATTGCGGGTCACACTACTGATAACTGTAAAGCTTTTAAGCATAAGGTACAAGACCTTATTGATGAAAAACAGTTGACCTTCAAAGAAAGTGGGCCCAATGTAACTGAGGATCCTTTGCCTAAACATCCAACTAGTAATGTGAGGTATGTTGAAAGTGGAGCAAGTTTGATAAGGGATGTTTCTCTGATCAAAACACCTTTGTCATCAGTCTGAGAGATGTTGCTGAACTATGATGAGTTTGTAAGCTTGCATCCTGATTGTGAGGATTGTCGGATTTATCCAAATCACTGTTCAAAGTTGAAAGTGTGTTTACAACATTTGATGGACCAAGGTCTATTGCATGTGGGATATACTAAGGAGAAAGATCCGGTTGCTACTGTTGATCAGTATGAGCATGAAAAGTTTATGAAGCCGACTGAGGTTTTCTTCAAGAAAGTGGCCTTAGAGGAAGGACTTCCCACTGATTTGGGACACATGCTGGTTTCGCCTAAGAAAGAGGATCATTTTGGCCTGGGTTATCAATCGTCTAAGGGGATAGCAATCCAGAACAAGGCACAAGGAAAGATTCTGAAGACAGAGGATATGTTCAGCAGTGATGGTTACCATGTTGAGGGTCACATTGCTATGGTTGATGACAAAGAGGCTGTTGGAAAGAACCAAAATTGGGTGCGCCAGTGTTCTCCAGAGACTGTGCTCACGAATTGGGAGGCTGTTGGAATCCCAGAAGTTGTTGCTATTTCAAAGTAATTTGTTTTATTTTCAAAACACCTTTGTTCAGCCCAGAACAAATGGTTGTGCTTGTAGGGCCACTCTGTTTTAATGTTCAATTGGCAATTAATGAAAAAAGTACTTCTTGTGCAATTTCTGTCTTATTTATTCTTTCTTTTTACAATTTTAAAAAGATAAATCAAAATAAAATGGCAATAATTTCTTGCACTTCATGAAACACTTTTGCATTCAAAAAGTATAAATCAATAAAATTAAATCATACAGAAATGAATCCATGAATCATAACAGTGCTGCAAATCTTCATGACTTCGAACTCCCAATTAATCAAGCTGAAGAGAATGGGGAGTAATACTATGAAATACCAGAAGAGTTAGCTCGAATGTTGTATCAAGAGATAAGAATGACTCAACCTCATCAGAAACCAGTGGATGTGATCAATCTGGGGAGTGAAGAGGACAAAAAAGAGGTCAAAATGGGCGCCTCCCCACAACGTGATATGAAAGAGAAAGTTGGTCAAGCTGCTCCAAGAGCACCAAATGACTCTACCTCATCAAGAACTAGTGGATGTGATCGATCTGGTGACTGATAAAAAAGAAAAGAAGTCAGACACCTGAGGTTGTGAAGGAAAACTACAGTCATTACTCAAGGGGCACTTTCTGCTACAAGGTCATACCCTTCAGCTGAAAATGATGGGGCAATGTGTCAGTGTGATATGGTCACCACATTTGTTTTCAAACTGTTGAAAATCTAAAGATTAGACTGTCAGTGTCAAGGGGCATTCGAAAAGATATGGGCATTCTCTGGCAAAGAAAATCCTCCTTGTAGGCTATTACTAGTTGATCATGGAAGCAAACTGCATCAGTTATGCCAGAAAGTGTTATAAATGTCAAATCTATGCGAACAACATTCATTTTCTACCTACTCCTCTGCATGTCATGACAGCACCTTGGCCCTTCGCCATGTGGGATATATATATATGATTGGTATGACTGAACCAAAGGCGTCAAACGGTCATCGCTTCATCTTGGTTGTTGGAGTAAGCCCTAAGAGCCAATCTAATTTCATAGTATTTGCTTTAGGACTTTGAATATAAATATGGCATTTCTTTATTATGTTTGTAAGAGTCCAAAATAATGAAGTCACTAGAATAGATAGTCCATTTAAAGATACATTAAGTGTGACTTAATCATGAGATTCTTTTAAACACAAGGACGCTATTCTTAAAGTATCCGTAGTCGAGCTTTAAGGTGAAGTGGGATAACCTTAAAGCATAAAGGCTATTATGAAGATAGACTGATGATCGCATCTCATGGATCATGGGATAAGGAGTTATCAAGTCTTGACATAGGTATAAATATTAGGAGTAATATTTATACTAGATTGACCCGCTGTGAGAGTACTACATGGAATGTTATGTAATGTGTCATAAGTAACTCTCATGGTCATAATGGTGTAACCCACCCTTCGACCTGAAATCACTTTGGACCTTAGATGTAGAGTCAAGTGCTTTATCACTGATCTAACATTGTCCGTAACTGGATAATCATAAAGGTAGTAGATGGGTACTTCACAAAGCATGCTGAAGGACAGTAGTGACCTAGATGGAATTTGCCAATCCTACATAACAGGATAAATGTCTACGGGCTCAATATTGAACTGGGCAAGAATGACACAGTCTATACCTTGTGCTCAATATAGACATAAGGGCAAAGGGGTAATTGTACACGACTAATATTATCACAGAATGTTTTGTTAAGATCACATAAACACTTCGTGACTTGGATAGCAATGAAGTGTTGCTAGATACCTCTCATTGTTTATAATATTAAATAGATGATTTAATATTATTACCAACGTTACGGAAACCTACAAGGTCACACACATAAGGACAATGTAGTGTGAGAATTGAGAACACCGTAAGGTACGGTGAAAATTAGAGAAATAAATATATATATATATTGTGATAAGATATCATAAATAAATAAATAAATAAGCGGTGCACCATAAGGTATGGTGGGCGCGCGCACACATGAGTAGCAAGACTCATGGGGGGCGCGCCCTAGGGCAAGCTTATTGGGCTTTTGCTTCTCCTTGTCTTGTTGGACAAGACAAGGGTTTTGTCTTGGTGAGCAAGACAATAAACTCTATAAATAGAGACCTTATGCAAGAGCAAAAGACACAAGAAAAATTCATACGAATTTTAGAGTTACTTGAATCCTAAAATTATTTCTCTACTTCTCACTCTCACAAAGTCCCTCATTCTTAAGCTGGCACTTGGAGTGAAGGAAAGCTGTTCGTGTGGACTAGCTAGAGACGTTGTTGTTCACCCTTCAACGTTCGTGATCATTCAAAGGGTTATATTCTTCAAGAGGTAAAACCGTAAACACATAATCATGTCCATTCGTAAGGATCATTAAAGGAAAATTTTTGAATTCCGCTGCTTTTACAATTACTATTTTCCTTCAGTGGTATCAGAGCCACTTACGAAACCATGATTATGATGTTTGTTTAAATTATGTTTTAATTTGATTAAAACTTAAACAAGATAAAATTGAGGAATTAAATTTTAAATTGATCAAGTCTTGTATATGATACAAGGGAGTTGTATATGATACAAAGGAACAAGATGCAAATAAAAGTATATGTGATATACTAGATTTCATCCGATTAAAATCACGTAGTTGTTGTTGGCATTGAACGATCCACAATTAGTGTTTCAGAACCTTTGATTGGTGAAACATTGATGTGGTGATGAATCAAGCCGATAGTCGTTCATGGTGAATTTTAATGGAAGGAACTTGTTGCATAAGGATTCAAGACATCACAAGGGTTGTGATATACTGGAAATATGCTTCAGTATTTGCCGAAATTGTAACACGATTTACGAAATTGAAAATGATTTCCGCGTAACCCTGCCGCGGTCGCCCAGCGAGCGCGGGCGAGGGCTGGCGACCAGACACAGACACGGTCGCTGGCTGGCGAGCGTGGGCGAGGCCTGGCGACCAGTGCGCATCCAAATCTTGTCGAAAATGCGATTTATGAAATCGTGACGCGATTCTATCCGTTATGATCAGTTTATAATAATTTAATTCTAATTAATTACTTAAACCAAGGATAATAATAAAGTAAGTTTATTATTGTTGTGTTTCAATGAATGATTATGGCCTTAGATTGCTCTTTTGTTTGGGAATTTAAATACGGCCTGCGTGTCGTGCCTCTCTCTAAATTTCTTGATGTAATTTCTCTTCTCATCTTACTCCCTCGTATGTAAAACGAGTTTTCTTTGATGTAACAATATAATAGAATTACATAGGAACAAAAGGAGAACAGTCATGAAGATGATGCTTGGAGAAGTAGATCATCGTTAGGCTAGTTTAGGGTTCTCTCATTGGCTTGAGAGAACACTTGCGTTAGGAGGCCATAATCATGTCATTTTATTTTATATGTTGAATGTATGTTGATGCATGTGAGAGCGCATTGTATATTAAACAAGCCGGTGAGATCAAACTAAATTAAAATCCCTCAAGAGACACATAAGAGACTAATAAAGAAGATGTAGGTTTCGCCTACCGCAAGGTGCATTTTTCTATATTAGTAAAATATGTGAATATTAAGTTTTGCTTTCCAAATTTTAGAACTCATCAAGACCGGTATCAAATAATGTGGGTTCGCCTACCGCAAAGTACATTGTCTATATGGGTATGGTGCGATGGGATAATTGTAATATCCAACTTCTAAAATTGGGTCAAACTTAACTAAACAAATATAATAAGATTATGTGAGTTTAGAAGCAAGCGTTGGGAATAATTCATGTGATGAATTTGAATAAGGAGTTATTCACCCAACGGAAATATTCAAGAGTTGCATGAGATGTAATTGGAAGGAGTTCCTACCTAAATAGCTAAGTCTTGTGTAATCCGCCCACCGCGGACTTAAGACAAAGTGAAATATGGATCTTGATCCACTAGAAAATCTTCCAACGGGATTTTCCGAATCAAATGATGAGGGTCATTTGTTTTGAGTAAAATAGTGGAATCCTTTTAATAAAAGTCCTTATTAAAAGATTTAATCAAAATACAAATATCTTACAAATTATGTTGTCCTTATGAAGGACAAGGATTTCAGAAAATAGTTTCTGAATTGGTACACAGATGAGAATGGTTCTCAAATACAAGAAGTACTATAAGAGTTTGAACTAAATTCTAACAACCTACTATAACTAGATTGGAGAAGGATGCTTGTTAGAAGTATCAAGATGACATCTAGATATAGAATACTTCATACTTTTAATTAATGAATGATGTGATCATTTAAAGCAAGATCCTTTTGAACATTAAAAGTATGATAGAATTCTCAATAGATCAAAGAGTTGGTCATAAGACAAATTATAATTGATAGATATAGACAAATTTATGAATTTTTATATCTACCGGAATTTGTTGAGTTGATTGAGAATTTATTTGTGCTATTAAAATTGGAGATATAATTTATATTTCTCTTATTTGAATAGAACAAAATTGGTTGCCAAAGGAGAACGGCTATTTTAAAATGGTTAGACCATTGATTGAAACAAGAATGCCGTAAATAGTTCTCGGAAGAGTCAAACTAAAGGGAATGAAGTAAGACTTCAATATTATACACATTGTTATAGAAAGTCAAAGTTTCTATTTCTACAAAGGTATATGATACAAAGATGATTGAATCTCAATTTTACGAAAATAGAGATGCTTAAAGAATTAGAACATTGACTATAATTTTAAGTCAACTAATGTCTAGAATGAAAATTGTTTCATTGACTATGAAAGCTTATGTCTAGAATGAAAAATTGTTTCATTGACAATGAGAGCTTATGCCATGACTTAAAATCGAGTTTTAAATGGAACACAATAATTGTTATTGAATTCCATCTAATAATAGAAGTATTGATTATATATCTTGTATTGACAAGATATAAATTGTAGTTTTAAATAATAAGACAAGCAATTGTCCTATCGTTTAAACAAAGTCTTCTATATTGTTGCTCAAAGTCAAGTAATGGACTAGGGTTCCATGATCTTGATAAGATTATTCTATAACAGTTATGACAAGAACCAAATAAGATTTGGACCTTGTACATATATCAAGAGTTTTATTGTTTAGTACAGTTAGTAATGTGTTGATTATTAAATGAAAGGTGTAGATGACACATGACCCATTTAAACAATATACATGAGATGTATGACTACCACTAAACAAATTTGATATATATATTAAGTTTATTTTACTTCATTTACATTGATGTTTATAATCATTAAATGTGGATATGTGTGTGACACAAATTAGAGATCTTTGAATTTGTCAAAGAGTTTAAACAATGAAGAAAATAGAACTCAATAAAAGTATTTAAGACATATGAATGAGTCATATCAATAAGTACTTAATTAAGGTGTAAAATAACTATTTTATCACATCATGTTTGACATGATTTAAGATAGTTTAAATACATCATTGACTCTTAAAATCTCTCTTCTTATAGGTAATCTTTACCCACAACTGGTTTCCCTTTTAAGATGATCACAAAGACACCATATGCGATATGGGGTAAGAGCACCAAGTTTGTCTTATGAAATTTTGGATCAAAAATTTATTAGATAAATTTAAATCCAAATTAAATGAATAAATATGTGAAAGTATTCTTAGGGATACTCATCTTATATCACTCTAAAAACAAAAGTTGTTTTGTTGCTCGGTATGAATCATTCCTCCAGTGGGAGTGTGTCTCTAAGAGAGACAGTGGGAGTGATATAGAACTTGAATAAATTCAAGTACTACAAAACATATTTATTGGAATGGGAACATAAATTGGTTCCTCAAGGATGTTGAAGGACCAATGATTTGAGTTGCACAAAATCTTAGATAAGTCTAACATATCACATGAACAAAAGGTATGATTTTATCATGGCTCAGCAATGTGATATGGTTCTCATGGAAGATGAGTCTCTGACTTTCTAAAAGGTCGTAAGACGGTCTAATTTCTGAGAAGTGGCTAAATGCCATGAAATCTTAAATAAAAACCATATACACTAACCTTATGTAGATAATGGTTATGTTATCAAGATGAGTAAGACTCATAAGATGATAGTGAGTGTTCTTAATGAATACTAATATGGATAGTATTGAGAATATCTTTTAAGATTTAATTAATCATTAAAGGTTTCACGCAAAATCATAATGCAAATTATGATGAAACCCTAAATGTAATTAATAGTAAAACTTAAGATCTGTTTGTTTGTTTTACTAAATGTTGTACTACATGTTTTGGTGGATGGATAACAAAGTTGCATTCCTTAATTGGAATGACCTCATATAAATGTACTAGACAAGGGTGTACAACTTGTAGCTATCTAATTTTGATTAGATAGAATTCTTAGAAATTTAATTATTGTTTGTTCCTTTTATGGAGTTTTAAGAAAACAAAATTAAAAGGACAAACCTATCTAATTTTGATTAGATCGAATAAGTTTAAATATTTGTTCCTTTTGGAAGTTTTATGGAAAACAAGTTGATAAAGGACAAATATAAATCTTGTGCACACAAGGATTAAGTGGGAGTGATAATATTATATCTGATATTATATGTGGATGACATATTAAATCATCAAAGACCTTTTCCTTATACATGTGAGACTTGATTAAGGAAATAACTCTTGATGAAATACTTAGGCAAGAATTCCTAAAGAGTTAGGAATAGCCTATGCATTTAGATGAGGATTCCTAAGGAGTTAGGAATAGCCTATGTACATGTATTAGCGAAGTGTTGAGACACTTAATGTGTGAATTTATTGCATGTGTCAAAGGATTCATTTTGTCTAAAGGACAAAATCATGTTGCATTAGATGAGAATAAGGCACATAAGAATAATCCATATGCTTTGGAAGATAGGATTAATCATGCACATCATAATATGTACCATATCAGATACACCACCGCATTAGATGAGAATAAGGCACATAAGAATAATCCATATGCTTTGGAAGATAGGATTAATCATGCACATCATAATATGTACCATATCAGATACACCACATGATTGTAACACAATCAGTTGTACCAAAATTAAAATTAGTGTTTGACACTAATTGACCTTCAAGAATATCCCTTAAGGACCTTAAAGGAACTAAGGACCTTTTCTTGAAATAGGTAGGAATGGAAAGGATCATTATAAGGAAGTTATAATGATGGAAGTTTCCATACCAATGTATTGTTTATCATGCCTGAATATAAGCATTGAAAGCTATAAGATATGCTTAGTAGTATGTTTATTTCAGTTGTAGAAGTTAAGTAATTAAGATTGAATCGTTTAGCCAATGGTTGAGCTAAAACTATGTTTCCGGTGTTGCAAGTCACATTAATACCATTAATGATTTTGCAAGAACACTTGAGAATAGATCTCACCGACGATTCATGAATATACTTAGACACTTCTATATTTCGATAGAGATCAAAATAGAACGTTGGAAGATACGTAAGATACCAACATAGGAAGTAGTTCCTAATCCACTTACTAAGCCTCTTGCGCAGTTGAAGCGTGATGGGCATACTAGGTCTATAGGTATTGGAGAATACTTGATTGGCCTTAGTGCTAGTGGGAGATTGTGTGAGTAAGCCCTAAGAGCCAATCTAATTTCATAGTATTTGCTTTAGGACTTTGAATATAAATATGGCATTTCTTTATTATGTTTGTAAGAGTCCAAAATAATGAAGTCCCTAGAATAGACAGTCCATTTAAAGATACATTAAGTGTGACTTAATCATGAGATTCTTTTAAACACAAGGACGCTATTCTTAAAGTATCCGTAGTTGAGCTTTAAGGTGAAGTGGGATAACCTTAAAGCATAAAGGCTATTATGAAGATAGACTGATGATCGCATCTCATGGATCATGGGATAAGGAGTTATCAAGTCTTGACATAGGTATAAATATTAGGAGTAATATTTATACTAGATTGACCCGCTTTGAGAGTACTACATGGAATGTTATGTAATGTGTCATAAGTAACTCTCATGGTGATAATGGTGTAACCCACCTTTCGACCTGAAATCACTTTGGACCTTAGATGTAGAGTCAAGTGCTTTATCATTGATCTAACATTGTCCGTAACTAGATAATCATAAAGGCAGTAGATGGGTACTTCACAAAGCATGCTGAAGGACAGTAGTGACCTAGATGGAATTTGCCAATCCTACATAACAGGATAAATGTCTACGGGCCCAATATTGAACTGGACAAGGATGACACAGTCTATGCCTTGTGTTCAATATAGACATAAGGGCAAAGGGGTAATTGTACACTACAAATATTATCACAGAATGTTTTGTTAAGATCACATAAACATTTCGTGACTTGGATAGCAATGAAGTGTTGCTAGATACCTCTCATTGTTTATAATATTAAATAGATGATTTAATATTATTACCAACGTTACGGAAACCTACAGGGTCACACACATAAGGACAGTGTAGTGTGATAATTGAGAACACCGTAAGGTACGGTGAAAATTAGAGAAATAAATAAATATATATATATATATATATTGTGATAAGATATCATAAATAAATAAATAAATAAGCGGTGCACCATAAGGTATAGTGGGCGCGCGCACACATGAGTAGCAAGACTCATGGGGGGCGCGCCCTAGAGCAAGCTTATTGGGCTTTTGCTTCTCTTTGTCTTGTTGGACAAGACAAGGGTTTTGTCTTGGTGAGCAAGACAATAAACTCTATAAATAGAGACCTTATGCAAGAGCAAAAGACACAAGAAAAATTCATAAGAATTTTAGAGTTACTTGAATCCTAAAATTATTTCTCTACTTCTCACTCTCACAAAGTCCCTCATTCTTAAGCTGGCACTTGGAGTGAAGGAAAGCTGTTCGTGTGGACTAGCTAGAGACGTTGTTGTTCACCCTTCAACGTTCGTGATCATTCAAAGGGTTATATTCTTCAAGAGGTAAAACCGTAAACACATAATCATGTCCATTCGTAAGGATCATTAAAGGAAAATTTTTGAATTCCGCTGCCTTTTCTATCGCAATTTTCCTTCATTGGTTGCTTCTGCTTATTTCACCAAATGGGTCGAAGCAGCATCGTATGCCAATGTCACTCGGAAAGTGGTTTCTAAGTTCATCAGGAGGAAGATAATCTGTCGTTACGGAGTTCCTAACAAGATTATCACTGATAATGCCAGCAACCTAAATAATCAGACAATGAGAGAGTTATCTTTGGTGGTGCAGTGATCCTTGCAACTATGGACGGTAAAAAGTTTGCACATCCAGTAAACTTTGACGCAATCAAGAAATACTATGCCTAAAAAAAAAAAAAACTCGTCAAGCTGAAAACTCGAAAGGGCGGCTTAGTAAAAAATGAGGGCGTCCCGGTGGATCAAAAACCCGAAAGGATGGTTCATACACAAATGAGACATATATAAAAAAAAAGGGGCATAGAATTGCGTCACTTGATTCAGCGTGAAGGCGAAGCTTCAGATGGAAAAGATTGGCCCAATCTGCTTTTTAAAAAGCAAGATATTGTGGCGTCGAGCTCATGGAGAAGGACAACTTTGTTATGATTCCATGGAATTTATTTATTTTTCATTGCCATTATCTTAGTGTCAATTTGCAATCACTTCATCGAGGGATTAGCATCCAGTTGTAAAAAAAAACTTTCCGCATTTGCGCAACAAATAAATTCTTACTTTCAATCATATTATGTCTGCTTGCTTTCATATTCTAATTGCATACGTTTGTGCTATTCATTTTTAACAAATAAAGCATTTAAACATTGTGAAAAATAAAAGCATTTGAAAAGATTACAAATTGTTTTGAATTTTAAATGTCTGAAGGGAAACCAGGGGCATACAGTAAATTGCCTCAATCCAATACATAAAAGCATGGTAATCTCTCGATTCCATCTCATGAAGAAGGTTGCTATCCTCTTTAGAAGCTCGACTAAACGTTTGTCCAACAACGATAGTCAACATCTCAAGTTTTTACCTCAGTGGAGTTATCTATAGCAGATTGGTCTACAGACAACTTTCTCGTTCAGAAGAGTTAATAGATCTTATCCCCAGTGATTTGTTCGAGATGGTTATCTCTAGTAAGTCCGTCAGAATACCGTACTCTAGTAAATCATTTGTTAAACGGTTTCCCCAGCAAAGTTAGTTTATGCACAGCATTCCCAGTGAATCATTTAATAAATCATATATCCCCAGAAAATGGGTCAGCAGGCCGAGTCCTCAGTAAAGTTGGTACACCGTACCTCAGCAAGTTGGTTTCAGAACCATATCTCTAATGAGGACAGTACACTACATCTTCAACGGATTGATTGATGAAACATATTCCTCAGCAAAACAGTTATCAAGCAGTGATATTCTGAATCTTTGTCAAAGTGATGACAGAATATTCGATTTTGACTCCCAACAAGTTTCTTTATTCAAAGATACATCAAGCGTCAGTGGAGTACTTTAAGAATCAGTTTTTGAGTTGAGGGGCCCTAAGGGGGGAAGACTCTTTTGTTTTATGGTCTACGCACCCGGTGGAGTGGTGACGATCAGTTTTGAAGTTCAGGTACCCTGAGGGGAGAAGACTTCGTCTTTCTTTATGATCTACGCACCCGGAGGAGTGGTGACGATCAGTTTTTGAGTTAAGGGACCCTGAGGGGGGAAGACTCTTTTGTTTTTATGGTCTACAAATCCGGAGGAGTGGTGACGATCAATTTTGGAGTTAACACACCCTGAGGGGAGACAACTCAGTTTTTTATGGTCTACGCACCCGGAGGAGTGGTGACGATCAGTTTTGGAATTCAGGTACCCTGAGGGGAGAAGATTCTGCTTTTCATGGTTTACGTACCCGGAAGGGAGAAGATCAGCTTTTGAGTTAACGCACCCTGAGGGGAGACAACTCTTTTTTTCTTTTGGTTCACGCACCCGGAAGGGAGACGATCAGTTTTGTTCTTTGAGTTCACGCACCCTGAGGGGAGACGACTCGTTTTAAAGATCAACGCACCCGGAAGGAAGACGATCATTTCATTCTCAGGTATTCAGTTCCTAACTTTTTCAAGTATGATTTCTACCCTCATCTTCCATCTGCATTCATTATCATTACATCACCTTCACACCACAAAATTAGGGTATTTGTATTTAATTATCTTTTACTTTGAACACATGAAGACGCAAGTCACTTATGCATTCAAGTATAAGACAATTTAATAGGGGCAGCTGTAATACCATAATTTTACACCTTTTAAATATTTGTTTTATTTTTAAATTAATTTCTTAAATTTATAAAAATGTAAGAAAAGATTTAAATATTTTATTTTATTATTTTCTTAGTTTAAATTTTTTTAGTTTATTTAATTTATTAATTTTTATAGCACAAATGTATTTTAATATCTTTGTGACCAATCATATAACGCCACCTCACTTTTTTCCACTTCATAAATTATTTTCTTTTTTAAAATAATAATAATATTAATTATCTATTTATATTTTTCTATTTTTACACTTTTTACCCCATTTTTTTGGTTATAACAATATACCCCCAACCCTAATTGGGAGGGGGTATATAAAGCAACCTTGTGAAATTTTCACAAGATCAGATTGATTTCCCTCATTCTCTCTTCTACCGCCGTTCTTCCCCTTCTCTCCCTCAAACCCTAATTTCACAAAAATTCACAAATTCAATCGCAAATCACCAAAATTCATACAATCTGATTTCATTTTCATTTTCCTCTCTTCTTCTCTTCTCATCGCGCGGCTGTATCCTCTCAAATCTCTCAAGATCCTAAAATTTTGTTTATCAAAATTCATCCTAAATCATCATATGAACGTAAAATTGACATGAATCACATCATCTAAACCGGTTTCCTCCGTTCGTTCTTCATCGATTGCTTCTGGAATCACGAAAAATGTAACACCCGTTTTTAATTAATTTGAATTATTAGCTTTTTATAATTAATTTGTGTTTTACTTATTAATTATTTATGAGATGTTGTCCAAAATAGGAAAGAGTAGAGAACATATGGTTATTTGGTTAGTAAATAGAATGAAAGAATAGAAGTGAGTTGGGCTTAGCTATTGGGCTTAAGTCCAAGAGGAATGTTATTTTAGTGATTGAAGAGTGGTAACCTAGATATAAAAAGGGAAAACTAGAGAGAGAAACTCATTTATCATGAATTGTGATGGAGGAAGAAAGAGAAAGTGAGAGAGAGTCTTGAAGGAGAGAAAGAAAGAAAAGAGAATGCAAATCCCGTATTCAATACAGCAGTCTCACTAAAACTTCGATTCCCGATTCGTTAATCGTTGGATTTCGCTGAAATTTTGAGGGTAGATTCACCACACCTGGACGCAACTTTTGACCGTCCGGATCGTCGAAACAAAGTCTGAGGAAGGAGATATCAAGCTCGGAAGGTAGCAGATTATTTTTGAGATAAAGATTGAAATGCAAGAGCAAAAAGGAACTAGCTAGAAGCCTAAGGATTCAAGAGGAGTGAAGGACTAGAGAATCCATCATAAAACCAAGGTAAGAGAGTAGTTATATTTCAATGAGATGGTTCATAGAGAGGGGATAAGTACTCTTCTCCATTCCCAAACTCTCTCATCTCTTGGTTGGGTTGGGGTTTAAGGGAATGTGATTTAACTTTTGATTTAACTTGATTATTGATGAATAATTGTTGTTATGCATGAATCATTGAATATATTACATGGGTAACTATGATTTTATACTTTCATCAATTTGTGGTTATCATAAATGAATTTATATGTTTCAAGATTTGTTGTGATAAATGAGTTGTGGTTCAAAAATGGGTTTGTGTAAAAGTATGAAAGATCCATGATTTAATGTATGAAATGATGTTTATTGAAGCTAAATGATGAACTTATATACTTGATATGAATATACATGCTTAAAGTTGTTATCTTACGTATTTTTCAAGCTTTAGATGATGATTTTCGTGTAGATCTAAGCAAAACACGAGAACAAAGCAGTCTGGCTCGCCAGCTGGCCACGGTTTCTGCACAAAATATTATTTTGTGGATTTAATGAGATGTATGATTGTATTATGTTCATGGCATGTTCTTATGATTACATGATGCTATATACATGATTATAATGATGAGTTGATGATGAATTGATGATGAATTGAATTGATGGTGATGACTTGTGATAACATGATTGTTATTAATTGATATGAGTGCTTGTATATATGATCTTAATGAAGATATGATATTGTGAACTTGAGAAGGAATATTAGGTTGAGCGACCCTAATATTCATGCGTAGATGCGTGAAAGTATCATCATAAGTGGTATATGTACATTCATGCATTCATGAGTCGAATTGATGTGATGTCCCTCATGACGTAAAACTGAACTTGATGCGATGTCCCTCATGACGTAAAACTGAACATGATGCGAATGAATATAATTCTATCCTATTTTGAGCGGGTACCACATGCATTTAGTTGTGTCTAGGGTGACATAACATTGATGATGACATTAGTTGCATTAGGAACTTGTGCATTCCTATTTGGTACTTGTTAAGTGATGTTGCGTGCAATTGTGATTGATTGAGATTGCTTAAATGTAATACATGATTGGATGTTTACCTTTGTGACAAAGAGTATAACTTTATATTTATTATGGTTGTTGAGATGCATGCAACTAGACAAGAATGTTGTCTAGCTATACCATGATAATTATATAATGTGAGTATACTTTATCTTCGCATTATGATATTGAATTATAACTAACTCTCTGTTTTGTGTACTTGCTGGACCTTTGGGGGTTCAGATTCCCAGGTTAGATGTTGTGTTCGAGTTGTCGTGAAGCTTCGCTCTGATTGTGACACGGGGAAGGGTTTATACGTATATATCGAGTCTTTTATTCTTACCTTTTTATTAAAATTGTATTGTATTAGAAAATGATTTTCTTGTACGAATGATGATTATTATTTTATTTCATTAGTATTATGTAATACCATAAACCAATATTTTATGTCTTAACTTTCACTTCAAGCAATAAAGTTTCATTTTCCGCTGCGTAATTTGAAAAAGAATTTCCTAAAGTTAGAATTATTTAAGTTTTTGGTTTGGGTGTTACAGGCACGGGTCACATACTAGTTAATTTTATATGGAGACGAGACCAATTTGAACATTAAATATGCCTTTTTTTTTGTTATCAACGTTCACCAGTTTAAACACAAAATAGTTTCTAATTTTTTGTAAAATCTCTAAAACATCTCTATCTCTATATAATATATTTACGGATGTCTCTCTCCTGGTCGTAATCCTATGTGGCAAGCTATCAAGTACCCATATACCTATGTGGCAAACTATGAGACTATCTACATAACAAATAAATTCTTCCTTAATGTATCACTCTTCGATTCCCACTCAAGACATTTTTTCAATTATGAAACATTTTATTTTACTTTTTAGAGTTCCTTGATGTAACACTCTTCGATTCTCGCTCATCTCTATCTCTATCTCTATATAATATATGTACGGATGTCTCTCTCCTGGTTGTAATCATATGTGGCAAGCTATCAAGTACCCATATACCTATGTGGCAAACTATGAGACTATCTACATAACAAACAAATTCTTCCTTAATGTATCACTCTTCAATTCCCACTCAAGACATTTTTTCAATTATGAAACATTTTATTTTACTTTTTAGAGTTCCTTGATGTACCACTCTTCGATTCCCGCTCATGACACTTTTTTAATTATGCTACAATTTATTTTATTTTATTTTTTAGAATTCCTTAATGTATCATTTTTTGATTTTCACTCATGACACATTTTTAATTATGAGACATTTTTTAAACGATACTTTTGAAACACATATTCTATATAACTAAGATTAATAGTCACTTATAGACAAAAACAAAAAAAATTTTGGATAAAGATAAGTAAATCAAGTCAATTTCTAACAAATAACAATAACTTTTTAAGATTAATACTTTTAAAGAAATTTTTTCTTAATAACGTTTCCATAACTTTTTTTTTAATCATCGTAACTAATGATATATCATTAAAAAATTAATTGATTCAAATGTTGAAATACTATTATATAAATATAAGTACCCAAACAATTATATGTATCTATTTTTTAAAAATAAAGTTGTATGAATTAATATATATACTATTACATAAATATTATTATGATAAAAAAATTCGTAATTTCTCAAATAAAAGTATATTTTATTAATTTAATTTTTAACTTTTATTTACATGCAAAACTTAACTCATTTCTATCGATCATTTTTTTTATTACTAAGTTGTATCAAATATAAATCATACTTATTATTTATGTTTTATTTGTATTTTATTAAGAACATATTTTTATTCCTATATTAATAGAATAATTATTCCTATGATAACTATTCCTTTTTTTTTTGACAAAATCATCTAGGTGAATTAAATATTTACATTTCATTAATTAAATTACAAAAATGAATAATTTCTGAAATTAAAATTGAAGTTTTTAATGAATTTTCTTATAATTTCATAATTTTTTATCATTCAATATCATCATATTGTGTGTCATGTCGTTTAAACCATGTTAAGTCATCATTTTTAAGTATAAAAATATAATGAAGACCAAAATTGGATGATTTTAAAGTACATATACCAATTTCGTAAATAAGTAAAAATAAACTGACCAAAATTGTAATCAAGAAAATCATTTAGTGGTGGCGCGGTGTTATTGTTTGGATGGCCTTGAAGAGAGAGGTTGAGGGTGGAGAGTGACTACCACGTAGAAGAGAGAGGGAGCAAGGGTTGGTTGGAACATCAAACCACATATAAGTCGTGGCTGACAGAGATGGAATCGGTGGCGCAGTAGTAATGGTGGCGTTGTTTGTTTCTGTGTATTTGGTTTTTTTTTGTCAAGACTGGTGTATCTACCGTCGAATGCAGTGATTATTCCTTTCGTTAGATTTGAGACACTTCAAAGAGTGGGATAATTAGCTCAAAGATTGCATATATGTTTTTCTATTCTAGTTTTCTTATTTTCATGGTTTTCCTATTATGTGTATTTCATTTAAAATGTATTTTTATTTATTTTAATTGACATATATTATCTTTCGTCTTTTTTTTTTGTCAGTATTATCTTTCATCTTTTTTTTTGTCAGGTAGCCTAGCGGCTAGAAATTCACTCTTTAAAGGTGAATAAGTAGGCATACCGGGTTCGAACCCCGGTCCCTGCACAAATGTGCAATGTCCTTTACCAATTGAGCTAAGCTCATGAGGACAGTATTATCTTTCATCTTTGAATATATAAAAAACGTATCTTTTATTTTTATTTTTAAATTTACTTGATTCAAATTTATTTATAGCATTTTCGTTAAAATATTAGTTACTCCATCTGTTTTTAAATTCACTAGTATAACTGACCCGTGCAATGCACGGGATAATATTTAAATTTATAGTATATGTTATTAAAGTTAAAGTAGATTTGTTGAGATATTAGTTTTTTTAATTTAAGTTCTTTTTTAAATTTAAGTTAATTAATGAAAATTTTGTCAAATAATTTTATTTTTCCAATTACTTGTGAAATTAATTTTATATTTCTATTTTTTTGGTACAAATTTTATATTTCTATTATTTAAATATAAAAATAATATATATTTAAGGATTTTAAAGAGATAAAATAGGGTGAAGAATGATCTCCCGCTCTCCGTTTCGAACAATATCATGTTTCATTTCTAGTCCCCATTGAAATTACAAAAAAGAGGTCGTGTATTAATATATAAGTATAAATATTGAACATCGTGTAAATTATAAACTCAAAAAATATTCATAAATATGAGTGTAAATATAAGTCATAGTATAACAAATAGGTTTTCCGTATTAATATGTGTATAAATATTTAAGTTCTTATAAAAAAGTCTTTCGTCTCGTTTTAAAACATTCGTAGAAAAAATATAATTCTGTAAAAATTACAAAATAAAAACCCGTACATGAGTATAATATAGCTTCTATAGAAATTATAAAAAATATATATAGTCATCGTATTAATATATGAGTACAAATATAGATATACTCATAGAAATATACGTTCTCGTAAAATTATAAAAAAAAGTCTTCGTATTAGTATATGGTTTTTATTTTTATATTACGTAGACGTTCATTTAATATTGATTTAATTCAAATATGAAAAACAATACAAATGTAAAGATTTTAAAGGATAAAATTCTCTAGACGGTGTGATCTCCCACTTTCCGTTCTAAACAATATGATATTTTCTCTCCCATCTTCGTAAAAATTATAAAAAGAAATATAGACGACCATGTATTGTATATGAATATAAATATAACTCTCGTTTAAATTATAAAAAAAAAAAGGCAATTGTATTAATATATTAGTATAAATATTGATCCCGTGTAAATTATAAAAAAAAATACAAGCATATTAATATAAGGGTAAATATTTTTCATAAGTAATAAAATAAAATATCATAAAATTGCTTCAAAAATAATCATAAAAATAGATTTTTGTTGTGGGTGGGAATTGAACCATGTTCCTTTTGCTACACAACTCTCCTACG
The DNA here is from genome assembly GCA_951804385.1 of Trifolium dubium. Lineage (NCBI taxonomy): Eukaryota > Viridiplantae > Streptophyta > Magnoliopsida > Fabales > Fabaceae > Trifolium > Trifolium dubium. The sequence continues at coordinate 28,375,293 of OX638070.1, read as the reverse complement.
TAGTATAAGTAAAAATATATATTACAAAAATAGATTTTTTGTTTTTGGTGAGAATCGAACCATGTTAATTACTTTTACTAAAACTCTTAACTAAATCTAAGTCAAATAATATAAAAATTAGAAAAACGTTGCTGGAGGGAATCGAAGGGAGTATATTTAGTTTGCCTAATTATTTAAAACTTAAAGCCTTAAAATGTTGCCACATAGACATATGAAGACTTGGTTGCTTGCCACGTTGGATGATGATCGGGAGAGAGACATCCGTAATTATATTATACTAGTATAACTGACCCGTGCAATGCACGGGTTAATATTTAAATTTATAATATATGTTATTAATTTTTTTTAAAAATTTAAGTTAATTAATATAATTTTTGTCAAATAGTTTTATTTTTCCAATTATTTGTGAAATTTATTTTATATTTCTATTATTTAAATATAAAAATAATATATATTTAAGAATTTTAAAGAGATAAAATAGGGTGGAGAGTGATCTCCCGTTCTCCGTTTTGAACAATATCATGTTTTATTTCTTGTCCCCATTGAAATTACAAAAAAGATAGGTCGTGTATTAATATATGAATATAAATATTGATCATCGTTTAAATTATAAAATCAAAAAACATTTGTATTAATATGAGTGTAAATATAAGTCATAGTATAAAAAATAAGTTTTCCGTATTAATATGTGTATAAATATTTAAGTTCTAATAAAAAAAAGTTTTTCGTCTCATATTAAAACATTCGTAGAAAAAAATATAATTCTGTAAAAATTACAAAAAAAAACACGGTGAGATACTATTTTTGTTTAATGCAGTGAACACCCCGACTGTCCAAGCCGTCTGCAAATTACAAATAACTTCCTAACAGTCTATACCGTCGTAACCATCCATCAACTATATTAATATTTATTCGTAATGACTTCCCGACGGCCTAAACCATCATCAAGATTAATTAATTCTGACACACTTTTATCGACGGAAATTACATGTTGTCGACGGTCAGGACCGTCAGAAAGTATAAACATCCCGATGGCTAAGGCTTTCAGGATAATAATTTCAGTGGACGATAATTTCCCGACGGCTAAAGCCGCTGGTATGTATTTTTCATTTATTTTTAAATATTCTCATAATTTGTTGACGGTTTTTTTCATTTTTTGACGGCCTGAACCTTCAAAATATTTACTGAGGGCCTAAACCTTCAACCCATCTTTCTCAGTTTGGTTGGAAAATGAAGGTTTTCTTGTAGTGAAAAAAGGCACTTGTATTAATATATTACTATAAATATTGATCCCGTGTAAATTAAAAAAAAATACAGGTATATTAATATAAGTGTAAATATTTTTCATAAGCAATAAAATAAAATATCATAAAATTGTCTCAAAAATAATCATAAATATATAATTTTAGTTGTTGGTGAAAATCGAACCTTGTGGTATTGAGCAACTTTAAATTTATGAGACAGCTATCCCACCCTTTGAGGTGCCTCCAATCTGGCGAGGGATTAGTCACAATTAAACTGTGTATCTCATACTAAATTTTGTTCGTGAGAGAGACATAGATGACACACATAAATTTTGGTTCATTATAGATTGTCCCGTGAAATTTTGTTCATGAGAGAGACATCCGCAAATATATATTATAGAGATAGAGATTTTTTTTTTACTAATTATAGAGTTAGAGATAGAGATTATAGAAATTAGTAACTTTTTAAAAATGATGGTTAGTAACAATTAAGTACAAAAGTACATCATAAAAAAAAAAATTGTTGTGGGTGGGAATTGAACCATGTTCCTTTTGCTACAACTCCTAATTAAACCTACATAGTATAAGTAAAAATATATATTATAAAAATAGATTTTTTGTCGTTGGTGAGAATCGAACCATGTTACTTTTACTAAAGCTCTTAACTAAATCTAAGTAAAATAATATAAAAATTAGAAAAGTGTTGTTGGAGGGAATCAAAGGGAGTATATTTAGCTTGCCTAATTGCTTAAAACATAAAGCCTTGAAATCTTGCCACATAGACATATGAAGACTTGGTTGCTTGCCACATTGGATGATGATCGGGAGAGAGACATCCGTAATTATATTATATAGAGATAGAGATGTCGTTTGAGTTACGTGGACACTATTCATGTAACATATTTTGACCATATATTTTGATCAATAAAATAAATATTAACATATATGATGTTGTTCAATTTGTCTCGATGAATATTTTCAAAATATAAAATTTAGAATTTTTTATAATACAAAATCAAAGATGTGCATTGACAATTGACATACATGAATTGGTTAATTGTGACACTTATTTAGGAATGAATGGAGTATATCATAATGAATTAATATTTAAAATTTAATTGAAATTAGGGGGAAACAAATAATACAAATACACGTGGTATTGTGGGACCTTATAAATAGTGATAAGTACTCCCTCCGGTCTCAAATATAAGAAACAAAAAAAAAATTGTTGGTCTCAAATATAAGAAAAAGTTACTACAATGATTACTTTTTTTTATCATTATTCCAGTTTTGCCTTTTATTAAACTTATCTAACTTTTCCAATTAACAATAATCCTAAAAACTAGTAACTATTATTTCTAATTAAAATACCTAAATTATTTAATTAATTCTAAATCTAATATCTTCCTCAAAAAAGTTAAGGGTAAATTTGAAAATACAATATTTTCTCTTATCATTTATCCACTTCCTTAATATGTGTTTTTTTTTTTTTTTTTATATTTGAGACCGGAGGGAGTATTCCAAAATAAAAATATATGGATGAACAAAATTTGTATGCAATCCTTAATAGTTGCTTAACTGATTCTATGGTACAATAAGACTCATGTAAATATTGTTAAGACCCTCAATATCCAAAGATAAAGATGCGCTTAGAGCACGATTATCGCCGGATCTCTTTGTTGGTTGCTTTACAACATATTACCATGGTCGTCAGCAGAGTGGCTTTGATACTTGCGGTACATATGCAATGTCTTTCCTTAACAGTATAATTTGCAACTTTTTTTAATTGTTTTTGAAAAACTTTTTGGATTAAAATAATAGAAATAAACCGATATCTTTTTTTTTTTAAAACGGAAAATATATTATTAACAAGGCAAGGGCAAAAGTTATTGTCCATAAGCCTTTTCTTTATGTATGGTGCATAAACAATTCTCAGCCATTTGATTTACACATCACCTCACCATCATTTGATCTAAAACATCACACGGTCTAGATCTATCGAACTAGGGGGACCATATCGTGGTCCTGCGTCTTCTCCGGCGAGCTCAGAAGCACATGCACAGTGGCACCGCCGCCGGAGATGTTACATAGCACGAAAAAATGCGAGTAAGTACATCATTCTGATCGGTTTTTTGCGTAGATTACAGATTCGGTCTTAGTCTTTCACTAATAGTGCTTCAATTTGCAAAATCGAACAAAAAAAACTGGATCTCAAAACACAAAACCGCTTTTCCAGTCGGATTTAAACCAAATTAATGATCAGAAAAGGTTCGCGGAGGATCAAGGAACACGAATCAATCTTTATTTACCTTCTTTAGTGCACAAATCGGTCGAAAGAGAAGCTTGACGTTCTTCATTATTTTCGGTTCCGGTGACTGTGTTTGTGGTGCAATTTGTTGTTGTTGATAAATTTGTTGTTGTTGTTGTTGAAATTGAGATTGGGGTGTTAGTGGTTGCTGAAAAGATTGTTGTTGTTGTTGATGATGATGAAGAAATTGTTGTTTTCTTTTTTGACGAGAAAGATGAAGAACAAATTGTTGTTGTTGAAGATAAAGATCCTGGTTGGAAATGGGAGGTGAGTTGGGGGGGGGGCGCGAGTAAAGTGGGGGGGTGGCTGAGAGAAATTGTGCTTGTTTATGTACATATGCATAAACATGACTTATGGACAATAACCAATCCCCAAGGCAAGGCAAGGTCTCTGCATAAGACGAACAAAAATCGATAAAAACGGGGCTACAAAAAAAATGCGATTGATATATTCTGAATAAACAAAGTGGAGTTAAATAAACCAATATCTAACTTTTTGTATATATATATATATTCTGAATTTCATGGAACCCGTGTTAGAGTTTGGAATGAGTAGTATGGATGTTTAGAAAATATAGTTGAGTGATTTAAATAATTATAAAGTTTGAAATAATATAATTATATTAGGCGGAACTCATTTATACCACTACTATGACAAGATTAGAGAGAGTGGATGAAGCCATTAGAGCATTTACGATGGTGAGATTTATTGGTGTTGAAAGGTATGTTGAATAAAAATTATGGTGTAATGGGTGTGTTGAATATTGGTGTTGAATGATGCGGAGGAGGGAGATGTTGAAGATTTTCAACATGTTGAAATTGATTTAACTAATTATTTAACTTTTTTTTTGGTTATAATATTTAACTAAATTTTGTTTTTACCAAAAACTAAAAAATAATTTGCTAAGTATTTATTATTTTAATTTAATTTTAACTGATAATTGTATTTATATCTAATCATAAAAATAAAAATATGAATTAAAAAGTGGTGGGGTAGACTGTTGAATAAAAGTGGTGGGGTACAATGTTGAATGAAAAACCATTGAAAAAGGTAAAAGTTGAATGAACATTGAATTATTAGGTGGAAGAAAGATAAAATGATGTGGAGTGTTGAAAGTTGAAAAAATTAGTGTTGAATGGTGTTGAAATTTATTTGTCGCTGTAAATGGTCTTAGGCTCTTAGCCAACATGGGAGAGAGAAGAAAGGGAGGAATTAAAATTAATTAAAAAAGAATATGAATTTGAAAATGAAATAAATATACATAGCTTTACATTTTTTCAAAATGGAAAGATAGAGTTTATTTAAGGCTTAAACATCATTTTGGTTCCTGTATGTATACCAATTTTTGCTTTTAGTCCTTGTATGTGATTTTATTACAAAATAGTCTTCGTATCGACCAAACTTTTTGCTTCTGGTCTCTAAAGCGAAAATCTGCAGGAAAATTCTCAAGTTTCCTGCAGATTTCCTACGAATTTGAACAATGCTAATTCGAAAAGTGGTGGGTGTGTTAAATAACAATTTTCATATATATAAAATAGAAGTCCTTTTGTCAAAAAATAAAATAAAAATAGAAGTTCTATTTATTTGTTGATATAAATCGGGTATCCTCTATTCGTTATAGTAAAGACTGATCTCTCAATATTTTTATCATTATTACATTCTCAGAAGTGAATTTGAACTTAACAGCTCTGTATAAATAACCGTATACACACTCATCTTTTAACTATTCGATATTTTAATCTTATATATAGAAATAATTTAATTGAAAAAGGATAACATTTTTTATATGCATTACAAGTTCTCAAATCATTCTATGTTATTTTTTTTTTATAAAAGGAGACCTATAACTATTTAATTAAACGAATGGAATAATCATTACCATCTAATAAATGAAGAGCATTAAAAAATTATAGTCATCATAGATCAATTATTGTTTTTTGTCAGATTACATAGTTGTTAGAATTTTAACGTTAAATATGAATAATTAGGTGTATCAGAGTTTAATTCAATTCCTACACATTACGTGCAATATCCGATCAACTGAGTTAAACTCGTAAAGACAATCATATTTTTTTGGTCAAGTAACTTTGTCCTTTGTATATAAAATACAATATCCTATCAACTAAACTAGACTCACGAGATCAAGGATAATCATTGTTGATAGTAGTGAATACTGAATAAATAGGCCTAACTGCAGTTTTGGTCCCATTATTTTCACTATTTTGTAGTTTTAATCCTCTTATTTTAAAATTCGACATTTTTTTATCCCCATCCAATATTTTAACTATAAATTGACCATCCATATAATATGTTTTAAACGAAGTGATATATTTTAAAATGATGAGACATAGTTGATGGAAGTTAATAAATTAATTTGTCTTACAATTCCGTCAACTGATTTATCTAAAATATGACGATACAACATATTTTAAATGATGTTTGTAAATTACTTTTCTTACAATTTCATTGATGTTGATATTTTTTCATCAATAGATGTATATCACATCGTCTAAAACACATGTCATGGTCAAATTTATAGTTAAAATATAAGATGTGAGACAAATACTGTTGAATTTTAAAATAGGGGACCAAAACTGTAAAATAGTTAAAATAAATGATCAAAACTTCAATTAAGTCGAATAAATTATGGGGAGAGGGGGGTTATTGGATTGAGATTTTGAGGGATTATTTTGACAAAAAAAAAGTCTTGAAGATTTTAAAAGACTTTGTGGGATTTTGTGAGATTTTGTGTGATTTTGAAAGACTTTTTTTAATTGAATACTACAAGATTTGCTTACATTTTATAAAAGTTTTTTTTTTATAATCAAATTGTATTATAAGGGAGTACAAGGGGTACTCAAGCCCTTACAATCGACAAAAAGTCATAATCATAATAAACAAGTTAGTGGATCAAGAAACCAACTAGAGTAGGGCGTACAAGTATGACGGCCCGCGCGGCCACCGAACCACAACCAAGACAACAATTTAATATTATCTACCAAAGAAGAAGCATTTGGAGTAACGCCATTGAAGATCACATCACTCCCGACTTTGGAAGGAACCAATAAACCAAAGCTTAGAAAGTGAAACCACCCATCCAAACCTACAGCCACATCTCGTCCTAGCCAACAAAAAACTTTATTCCATATGCCCATAGTAAAAGGGCAGTGAAAGAAAGTATGGGAGCAATTTTCTGTAGCCGAAGAGTAGAAGCAACAAGACAAATCGGTAGAATTTAAAAGAATACCTCGACGATGTAAGGCTGCCCTCGTCGGCAATTTCTCTAACAAAAGCCTCCACCCAAAAACACTAACTTTAGAAGGTACGTAATTTTTCCAAAGTTTTCGAATAGCCGTCAAAACATTACCATTCAGAGGGGCGAAAGCACGAGAACCATTAAGCAAACTATAACATGATTTAACAGAAAAAACACCCATAGATTCAGACAACCACTTCCACCTATCATAACACACGGGATCGAGGACAATACCACCAAGAAGAGTTTGAAGCTCAATAAGATGATCTTGATCAAATGCGGTCAAAGGGGTACTCCATTGCCAATTCCACCAACGGGAGCTCAACGGGAGCTGCCATTCCAACCCAACCTATCTAAAATCACGACTTCTGGCCTAACTTCTTTGGTGAACAAAGTAGGAAATAAGTCACATAAAGGTTGTGGCCCAAACCATTTACATTGCCAAAAACCGATATCAGCTCCATTACCGACACGACAACAAATCTGAGAGTCGAACAAATCAGCCCCTCCCACTCTCCCACAACCCATCACGTCCTTCCACCAAACAAATTCTTTAGGATTATTAGGATAGGACGACCCATGAAGCACCCGCGAAGGTAAGTGACCATAACGGTAACGCAACAACTCAGCCCACAACACCTCTCGATCAACTAGGAACCGCCATTTCCATTTACTAAGCAATTCCGCATTAAACAACTCGAGGTTCTTCACCCCTAAACCACCATCCTCCTTAGAAAGACAAATCTGGTCCCACTTAACCCAACACAACTTCTTGGTCGTAAGACCACCACCCCATAAAAAATTCCTTTGAATGCGCTCTAACTGTTTTATAACACAGCTAGGCGCCTTAAAGAAATAGAAGAAGTATAAAGGAATACTAGACAAAACCAAATTAATAAGACTAATGGCGACTAGTCCAAGAACTCAACCTGTTAGACATAGCCTCCACAACTGGTTTCCAGGTCTCCTTCCGTCTAGGATTAGCACCTACCGGTATGCCTAGAAACTTGAAAGGACAAGCACCAGCAAGACAGGATAAAAAAGAGGCATCGACAGCTAGAAAAGATGCTTCAACATTTATACCATAAAGTTTGCTCTTGACAAAATTTATCTTCAAACCTGACACAAGCTCAAAACTTCTCAATAAAATTTTAATAGTCCATAAATTGTCCCAAATGCCTTCTCCCACCAAGATAGTATCATCTACGAATTGTAGAATCTGGACACGGCCACTATCTGTAACTTTATAGCCCTGGAATTTACCAATGTCAACTGCCCTTCGCATCAACCCAGTCAGTCCTTCAGCTACAATGAGGAACAAGAAAGGCGAAAGAGGATCACCTTGTCGTAGGCCTCGACCCACAGGAAAGTCGTCAGTAGGACTACCATTGACGAGAATAGACATAGTGCTAATGAAGATACACGCTCTCATCCACTTTAACCAACCCTCTGCAAAGCCCATCTTATGCATCATCTTTTCAAGGAAATTCCAATTAACCGTATCATAGGCTTTTTCAAAATCTACCTTGAAAAGAAAACAACTACCCTTCCGGTTTTCTTGCTAAATCAATAATTTCATTAAGCACCACCACTCCGTCCAAAATTTGCCTATGAGGAAGAAAAACCGATTGACATTTAGAGATCAACTTACCCAACACAAGCTTCAATCTTTTGGCTAGTAACTTTGAAACAATCTTATATAGGCATCCAATCAAACAAATGGGACAGTAATCAAAAAGATCTTGAGGATGATCCTTTTTCGGTATCAAAGTCAAAAAAGAAGCCGTCACAACTTTCGGTAAAAAAGCATTAACATGAAACTCCTGCATAAAGGCCATAACATCATATTTCACAACACTCCAGCATGACTTCAAAAAAGAGAAATTGAAACCGTCCGGTCCCGGATTTTTATTTCCATCACAACTCCAAACAATCTCACGAACCTCGTCTTCCAAAAAGGTGCAATTAGAATAGAGTTATCATCAAATGAAAGTTTATTGAACTCAATACCGTGCAAAAAAGGTCTACTACTCCACTCTTATGAGAAATGTTTAGCATATTGGGATTTCACCTCATTCTTAATGTTATCCACCCCCTGAATCCAGCCGTCCCCTTGGTTTATCATTACCAATTGATTTCTCCGACGCCTATTTTTAATACACGCATGAAAGAAGCGAGAATTTGAATCCCCCTCTTCATGATTGAATACCACAAAACTTTTTTATTATAATTTTTTTTAAAATCCATTAAAATCTCAATTAAATACACCCCCTAAGTGGAATAAATAAAATAAAAAACTTTTGAAAAGTGAAAACCTGAAATTAAAATACCTAAATTTTTTATTTACAACACATTAGTTATGCGTTTGATCAAACAAAACAAAACAAAAAACAGTGGCAGTGGCAGTGGCGCCTTTCATCTCTGCATCACACCACACTCTCACACTCTCACTACTTAATGATTGATGATTCTACTATTTCTTTTTTAATTAATTAATTAATTAAATTTTGATCAATTTTGGAACAACCTGCGACTCTTCGAGTTATCCTAAGCCACTCCTTTTATAAACTCACTCGCTGGTGAAAATGGCTTCATCTCTTTTGTCAAAGATTCTTTTAGGTCCTCGTTCGATTCACACTTCTTCCTTTTTCACTCACAACCCACCAATTCTCTCTTCTTTCGTCACTGTAAGAATCGCTTTTTCTCTCTTATTTTTCTTCTGGGTATCCCTTTTTTTTTGTTTTGTTAATCTCTTTTTCAATTTTGTGGGTTTATAGATTATGGGTTTTTTGTTATGTTTTTAAAGTTTTGATTTTTGATTGTTTTGTTTGATGGGGTTCTTGATCAATGATCATTTCAACGATTACTTGTTTGAGTTTGTTTTTTTGGTAATTTGTTATGATATGTTTTTCAATCAAGTTCAATTTTTGTGTCTTTGGTTTTGAATTGTTAAGTTTATTAACATATGGTTATTGGTTATGGATTGTTTGGTGTTTTGCATGCTACTTTCTAAGTAAAAGGCATTGTTAATACAACTGACTTAAGTGAAATATGTTGTGGGCCTTTTTGGATAAACAACTTATTTGCAGCTTATAGCATAAGTGATTATCATGATAAATAAGCTATTTTTATACAGAAGATAAAATAACGATAAATTGATTTTATAAACGCGTATGAAATTAAGTTGAAAATAGTAATAAGTTGTTTTTGTAAGTTCTCCCAAACATTCTCACAAAATTTATGCTGGTGGGTTAAGCTCAAATAAGCCAATCCAAATAGGTCTAATTCTGGCTTCTCTACTTGTGAAATGGATCAATTGATGATACTAGTTTGTAATCACTAGGAATGCTACAATTATTAGCTTTTGTAGACTCACGTATGAATTATAGGCATTATGAATCCCGGGAATCCTATTTCTTTGTGTTGGTTTTATGGGTGAACCATTGGTTAATCAATAATTTGATATAAGTGGTGGTTAGTCTCTGCGCAACGAGCTACAAATGAGTACAATTGAATATATCAGTGTTGTCGAATAATAGCTCTAGTGCAGTGGAGTTTGAATAAATCGTTATTGTTTTGCGATAACAATATAGTGCAGTGTTTCAAATAGCTTCAACAACATAGTAGAATTTGAACAAACTACTATTTTCTACGATCTGTGTTTGGCAACACTGGAATGTATACTTGTAGGGTGTAAAGACCGGATATGATGTTATTTTTATGTATGAAAATTTGGTAGAAGCAAGTGAAAAGTTTTTCAATTCAATTTTGTTTTCATGACACAGAAAAACTTTTCCTTTTGCAGTCTATACTCTTTAGTATGTTCCTTAGTTTAAATACAAACTTAATGTCTTATTTTCCTTCGGTATTTGTATGTTCTTTTTGCAATATTGTATTGTATAATTTCTCTTCTACATGCAGAAGCGGCTCTTCTCTGTACGAGCTATTCCAACCTCTACAGCCCAATACACCAAGTCAACTGGTTGGTCTCCTTGTATGGCTTCTTCAGTAGTTAGTAGAAGAGCTACATATTCAACACGATCTGCGCCTACAAATGAGCCAGTTGTTTCTGTGGATTGGCTTTACGATAACCTGAAGGAGCCTGATATTAAGGTACTTTCCTTATTGCTTTTATTGGTACCTTAATAGCAGCCTTACCAATTGTTTTTATTCTTAGCATTTGTAAATTATACTGAATTTGTTATTTCTGCTTTTTTTTTTTCTTTTCTTTTCTTTTCTCTTTCTTGGTTCTGTACATTGTACATGTCAGACAATTATTTATAGAATGAATTGTGATAGCAATTGATGTAACATTAATAAAAAGGTTGAGCTAGGTTTACTAATTCGATCTAATTTTGTAAAATTTACTGCCAGAGCTTTTTTATTGTCTTGCAATGTATAACCATAAAAATCTGTTTTTTTTATCACTTACTTGGTAAATATAGATCTAGACACTTGTTCAATCACCACTAATCAAGTTAGGAAATCTCATTATTTCAAGAATATGCATATATATGAATACTTATATTGTCTATTGTATGCAGGTGGTGGATGCATCTTGGTACATGCCGGATGAGCAGAGGAATCCAATTCAAGAGTATCAGGTATTGACATGATTTTTTTTTGGTATTAGTATTCTTAGAACATTAAAGCTCTGAACTATTGGATGGTATATGATATCACTTCAATTCATTCTCTTACATGTACTTCGTTTCATTTTAACTTTTCCGTGTACCATGTGAAACAGGTTGCTCACATTCCTGGGGCCCTTTTCTTTGATGTAGACGGAATAGCTGATCGAACAACAAATGTGAGATTATCTCCATTTTAATCTTTTTGATGGTTTTTTATAAGCATTTATGTTGAAGCAGTTCTTTCTTATTTCAGAATCTCATTTACAATTTGCATATCTTCTGATCAATCCCTACTATTTAAAAATGTTAGAGCATATACTTGGCTTATATCTAAATTTTTTTAGTGGCCCATCTAAAAATAACTGTCTGGTTCTGCCACTGGTTGTGGCAGCAGTATATGCCCTTGGGTTAGAGTTAGTTACCGTGATGCTTGATGCTTGTTGTCATCTAACTCATAACTAACTTAGTTTGTGTAGTTTCATCCTTGTTCTATAAATATATGTTATCTGTAACAGTTACTCAGAGCAATGATTACAATAACACAGTCTTGTCGATGGTGGACATGACAGCCAAATTCCCACAATATCGACAGAAATTGGCCATGGCGGAGAGCTCTAAAACCATCATCAATCCCCGCCATGACTGGTATTTGATAACACTGCAATAACAGAATTTAAATGAAACTCAGTTTCTCTGAAACCATAGATTTGATTATTCGAATAAAAATAGCAAGAAGAGGAAGAGAAAGAAGCTAAGCAAATTCTTGATTATCAACTCACCTTGCTGCTACGGTGGTCTCAAGGATATTTTCAATTTCAGAGAGTGCTTAGAAGAGTGATGACCGATCACCCTGCTTCCTTTTGCTGTATACTAGTTTACCATTTAAGAATATTCTTTAATTGTCATTGTCATGTAAACATTCTTAATGGTTGTGATTATTTTATAGATTGTTCTTTGTTGGTAGTGCTTTTGTTCTTTGCTTTTGTTAAGGATGTTTGCAATATCTTTTGTCTTCTACTGCTATTCATTTACCTGTTATAGCTAATATGTGATTGCTGACTGTTATTCACTGAGCAGCTGCCACACATGTTGCCATCAGAGGAAGCTTTTGCAGCTGCTGTTTCTGCTCTTGGCATACAGAACAAAGATGACTTGGTGGTTTATGACGGCAAAGGATTATTTAGTGCAGCTCGTGTTTGGTGGTAAGTCATGGTGTGCTGTAAAAAACACTATACATAATAAGTGGACTGTGTAATCGTATGTATTTTCTATGTAGTTTCATTAATACCTTTGTCCTGTCTTCTTTAATGAAAAGGATGTTCCGAGTGTTTGGGCATGACAGAGTTTGGGTATTAGACGGTGGCCTGCCAAGATGGCGTGCATCTGGTTACGACGTTGAATCTAGTGCTTCGAGTGATGCCATTCTTAAAGCCAGTGCTGCAAGTGAGGCAATAGAGAAAGTGTATTCGGGACAAGCAGTGAGTTTGAAAACTATCCGTCAACTTTTTAGTGATCTTTTTTCTTTTACTGAGTTGAATTTGACATTTTTATTTTATTTTTAGTTAACTTAATGCGTTGCTTCTTGCATGTACGTTTTTTGTTTTTCAGGTTGGTCCAATCACCTTTGAGACTAAATTTCAGCCGCATCTTGTTTGGACCCTCGAACAGGTTAGTTGCATTTTTTGTGTTATTTAAAATGTAAATTATAAATATGTATGTCTTCTGATTGCTGAAAGAAGTAACTGTATTGTTTTGAGTTTTGACAACATTCGTGGTTCTAGAATATGAATCACTTTATGTTGATGTATTCTTAGTTGAATGTTACCTTACTTTTACTTTGTTTCTTTTTCCTAATAGGTAACAAAAAATATAGAGGAAAAAACTCACCAACATGTAGATGCTCGAGGAAAGCCCAGGTGATTTATATTCCCTCTTAGTTATATTCCCTCTTAGTTGCAAGCCTTTGACTTGACATCATATATGATTTGCATGTAACTTAGTTATCAATCTGGAAATGCTATAGCAGAATAGTTGCTATTCTGAAAATTATAGGTATAAAGATCACTAATTTGTACCCGTTGTCAAATAGCCAAATGGGCGCATGATGCTATGACAGGGAGGATTTTGTGCAAGTTGCCACAGGCTCCAACACCTATTATGTTCGCCGTATGCGGTAATGCCGTGTTTATATGGTGGAGTTTTAGCTGATTGCCATAACCTGCCATTAACGATAACACTTTCTTGTTGATAACGCTCCTCTAAAAGTTAAAAAACTCAAAATTAAAAGACATGTTCAAGATTGATAGTCAAAAGTAATAATCCAAACAAGTAATCATCATCAATCTAAAGCATAATCAACAAGGCAATGCCGACAAAAGTTGAAGGGCATACAGCAAAAAAGAAAAAGGTATGACGGCACCAAATCTTAATAAGAGAGCAGTGAATTGTGACAGCATATATGAGGGTTGTGAACTGTGAACTGTGAACTATGAGGTGCCTGAACTGTGAAATGTTGAAGGGTTGTGCTGTACACACACTATGATTGGGACCGTGTAGAATGTAGATAAAATTGGGCAGGTGACAGGCCCTGACTATACTATATGAAACAGTTTAAGAATAGTGGGGAGGCTGAGCTGGAGAGAGAGATAGAAAGATGATTTGTTTGGGGGAGAGCTAGTTACAAAATGACTACCACCGAATAGAAACACAGTGATAGAAAGACGGGACATGCACTGCATATAGCATAGACAGACTCAATAGAAACGCATGAATGGTGTAACAAGTTTTGTGGATACGCTCACCGGCAGAGGACTCTGGTAAACAGTGGGTGAGCCGGTAAATGCCTGGCTTGTCTGTAGTGATGCTGGCAAGTATTGGGTTTGGGACTTCGGTTATAGTTAGAAACTGGTAAGATAGGTGTTTTTTAGGTGAATCATTAACAGAACAAACCTGTAATGCTTGTAGTTGTAATGGTTAAAACAGGTCAAATAGTCATAAAATTTAGATGGAAAACTTAAAATGGCCATGACAAATGTGTTTGAATTTGAGATGCACTATCGTTTTTGATTTATGGTTCTTGGGTTTATGAAGATTTTAATTTTATCCTTTGACAGGTTCGATGGAACTGCACCGGAGCCCAGAAAGGGAATCAAAAGCGGTCATGTACCTGGCAGCAAATGCATTCCTTTTGCCCAGGTACAACATATCGTCATGTCTGTTAAATTTATATTAATAAAAATCATTCATTCTTATCTCAATTCTGATCCAGTTGTATTTATTATTATACTGGCCGATATTGTTATTATTATGAAGAACTTTTCACTATATTTTTACATTATGCGTGCATTAAATTGTAAGATATCTAATCAATGTCAAATGTCTTTCACCTGCAGATGTTAGATAGTTCACAAACATTGTTACCAGCAGACGAGCTTAAGAAGCGGTTTGATCAAGAAGGTTGAACATCTTTCTACGACTTTTAATAATGCTGAAATCATTTTGTTCTCAAATTTTATCATCACATTCTTTTTGATCCGCAGGCATCTCTTTAGAAAACCCGGTTGTGACTTCGTGTGGAACTGGAGTAACTGCATGCATTCTTGCATTGGTATCTCTATGTCTATATTTGAATTGTGTAAATACCTCGATATATTTGATTTTTTATGTTTTACATTTCAATTTTGACTGTTTTTTGTTAAAGGGTCTTCATCGTCTTGGAAAGACTGATGTTCCGGTTTATGATGGATCGTGGACCGAATGGGGAGCACATCCTGATACACCTGTTGACACCACCGCACAGGAGCAATAGAATCACCAAAAAGTTATATCTAGTTTTCAAACATTCTGAGCACACATGATTTATCTCTGCATCATCTTTGCTTTGTATTGTTTTGGCTTAATTGGTGATTGAATTGCAGTTTTTTTCATGTCCAACAACATTGCTAATAGTAAATCTTGTCATGTGGCTTATAAAAATAAAAGTGTTAGGAGATTTGTGGTTTAAGTTAGTGTCCTATTAATTAAAATCAATGATAAAAGGAAAATCTAATGTTAAGGTTTACTTGCATAGAGTTCTTGAAGTGGATAAAAAAGCTTATTTCGAAAATTTTATCTTTTTTTTTTTTACTTTATTTGACAATTTAATTGTATTTTGCTTTGGTTTATATTTGAGTCAGCATAAATACTTCCACATCATCATAATTAATTAATTAATCCAATGATTATTTTATGGAGAAACTCTTAGTTGGGTACAAACTCAACACTTGACATTTGACACATCCGATAAGAATTTAATATCACATATTTAATAAAGCATGAAGTTAAATATATTTTTATCTTAATTTATTGTTTTATACATTTTTTTAAAGTTAAATATAAGGTGCCATATTTTTATTGAATGTGCCCAAATCCAAGTTTTAAGTTTGTTCCCAAAAGTAAGAGTTTCTTTATTTTATGAGGACACCATTATTTTAGTTTTTTTAGTACACCAAATAGTGTTAGAAGCTAAGCTAGTGTTGGATAGATTATTGAACTCCATGTAAATTTTGCTTCAATTGATGGCATGACATGCAGGGCTTTTCCCTTGTTAGTATAATAATAATTCACTTTTTCTTTCATTCATGGTGGCAATGTGCAACTCAATATTTTTATGAGTTTAACTATTATGGTGTAAAGTTATTTTATACTCACATCTAATAATGTGTTGCCACATCATCTAATAAATATAACACGTCATTTGTTTTTAAATACAATACATGATGTGTCAATATATTAGTTAATGTATTTGTAAAATAATTTTAAACTTGTGGATTATATAAAGTAAATTCCATTTGTATTAGTATTTGGTTTAATAAATTTACATGATATCTAACCTGTATTAGCAACAAAAGGAAGTTATTTACAAATTACAAACCTCTATGGTTTAGTTAAAAAAACCCTCTCTATTGTGACTCTGCATGTACTCAACAAATAATTGTGCCATCCCACCTCACTCTTTACCTTGAGAATTATTAAACGTAGAGAATCTTAATCCCTGTGTTAATAATATGTTTTTGGTGTTTTTTTATAATAATTGTTTTGAGTGTTTGTTTTTTGAATATTTGTTGTTTTTGGGTTTTTAATTTTAAATAATATGTGTTATATTTTTTAAATAATGTTTTCTTGGGGCATTGTTATTGAAATCAAAATATTTTTTTGGTAGTAAAAGAGGACAAAGCCAAAAAAGAAAGACTATGCATCTAATCGAACACTCTTAGAAATACAAGTTTTTGTATATGTCATCAAATAGAAGGCTATGAATCTATTGAATGCTTTAAACAAAAAAATTCTATTATAAGGTTTTTTGTCAAAGAAATTTGGTTAATAAATTAAAAATTCTAAGTTCACCATGGTCCTGAAAAATATATCAAATAAATTGCTAGGTCAGAAGGCATAATTCAATCGATAGAAAATGTCGATATCATTGAGTCGAACGTCCATGGTCAGGGGCTAAAGCCTCGATCCATCAACTTTTCATTTCTGAGCACAAAAAATATAAATAAATAAATGATACATAAAAACCATGGCTCATTTCGTTTACAAAAAGAAAAGTTGGTCTCTATTATTATTTCCACGTTTTAATTGTGTTTGCTTAGGTAAAAAAAGAAAAAAAATTGTGTTTTGGGTGTCAAATGTCAATTTCCTTTTCCTTAAAGTACGGCATGTTAATAGTATTGGATTGACTGAGACGAATTACTAATTAGGATTGTGATTGTTTATCAAAAAAAAAAACTAATTAGGATTGTGATTAAATGAGATCAATGGATCGGTAACATCGGTTGCTTTTGACCACATTAGGTACATTTTCATGATTTTGGTTTGTAGGCCGTTCAGGTAGCACATCTAGTGTTTCTGTTTCGGATTGGTGTCGTAATCCGTTAGAATGTACCCAATGTCTCTAATATTTTGATTGTAAACTCCTCGGTGTTGTAAGGGTTGAGTACCCCTTGTTATAATGCCATTTTTGTTTATATAAAAAAAAACGTGTCAAAGATCTTAATCTTCTTCAAATGCATAGTATAATAAATTAGTTTAGTTTTATTTTATTTTATTGCATGGCCTAAAAATAAAATCTAAGTGAATAAGTGAAATATACCAAATTTCAATTCTTGCAATGTTTCTACTAAGTTAAGTGTATGGGACAAATTAAAAAATCAATATATATATATATATATAAAATCATATGATCAAAAATAAGAACTTGAGTATTTTTCATATATTTATTTCATATGATATACTACATTTGGATAATTGTATTTTATGGTTATTTTGTGATATAAAATCACTTTTATATGGTTGTATCCAAACAAGTTAAAAATAATTTTTTTATAAAAAATAATTTTCATAATGGTAAACAAACACAGAATAACTTCTGTTTTTTTGTAAAATCTCTAAAAAGTAATCCCTAAATTATTTAAAGTTAAAATCACTTATTTTTTAATCGGTAACAAATGACCCTAAATTAAAATACCCTTACCATATGTACCAAAAAAAAAAAATACCCTTACCAAAATAAATTAAATTAAAGTACTATATCTTTTTTTTTTAATGGATATGGTCTGCCGTGTAAATTAAATTTGTTTTGTAATAGTGTAATTAATTTTATACTAACTACCAATAGAATTCGAGCATATTTCCATGCCATACAAATAGGATAATTTGGCAGAATAAACCGATTAAATAACAATGTAAAAACAATGAGCATGTGCGAATTTATATGAGTATTCACCAAAAAAATTAAAAAACAAAAAACAGCGAGCAGTGCACTTAAAGAAAAGAAAAAGTAGTGCCAAATTATTAGTAGTTAGTTACTATAGGTCTTGGTGGAAAAAAATGTTTCGAAAATAAAAAGTTATTCCGTCGTTCAGTGGAGACAAGAAAGCTGTTTTAATCCAATCTCATAGTTTGTTCAGTTTCAAGAACAATTTTAAATTTTTTAGCAGATTAAATACACTCATATGGTAATGTTTCAAAATAAGTCTTTTTTTACATCGGAAAAATAAAAATAAAAATCTCCCGTTAAGAATTGATCTCTAAACTTTCCTCTACCTAATGATGTGAAATATAACCTAATGATATTGAATCACTAAAAAAATTCATGAAATTGCCAAAAGACTCATTAAAATATTCGGATACAATTTCAGAAATTATTAATTGTTTTAATTTAATTAATTTTTTTTTTTGGTCGAGACCGGGGTATCCACCGCCGAAGACTAATCCCTCGCTAGATTGGAGGCACATCGAAGAGGGTGGGATAGCTGACCCAAGGATTTAAAACTGCTCCATACCCAAGGAGATGATCGAACCCCCGACCCTTGGTTAAGGGAGGATGAGCCCCATGCCGCTCAACCACACCCCTTGGGGTTTTTAAATTTAATTAATATAATATAAATAAATTATTCAATTTTTTAATTTAATTAATATCATGTAAATAAATAATTCATCTATGTACCAAAAATATCATCTAAATGAATCAACATCATCTGTGATTTTAAAACGGGCGACCAAATCTTTAACTAAATCTAACCATTTCCTTAATAAATTTTTTTTGAGTTAATATTATTTGTAAATGTGTTTCACCCCTAATTTTTTTTTTTGGTATAGGTTTCACCCCTAATTTAGTTATTCATTAATTTATCTTTTTTTTTTAAATTAAAATTAAATAACTATTTTTCTAATTT
Source organism: Trifolium dubium (assembly GCA_951804385.1). NCBI lineage: Eukaryota > Viridiplantae > Streptophyta > Magnoliopsida > Fabales > Fabaceae > Trifolium > Trifolium dubium. The sequence goes on along the minus strand of OX638070.1, from coordinate 28,356,133 downwards.
CATTTCATTTTTTGTCTTTCTTTCTCGTTTATCATACTAGTACATAAGTAGTCTTTTTTTTTAACAACAAATAAATTATTAAGAAGAATTATATATCCGCACACGAACAGAGAGCGGTAAAAGTCACTTCAATGATTCAATCGAGGCTATAATCATTTCACCTTTTAAGGTTATAAGACTAAATTTGTTTACCTAGAGATCAAGGTGGTTTGGGGGTTCGGAGGATACGGGAATTTAACTTGGCGCTATTAGGAAAATGGTGTTGGAGGGTTAGTACGGAGGGTAATGGGTTATGGCGTCGGGTTTTAGAACATAAGTATGGCGTAGCTGGAGGAGTTATTCAGGATGGGGGGAATCGTGCGTCAGTTTGGTGGAAGGATGTTGTGCAGGTTAGGAGAGGTGTAGTCAATGGGGTGCATGGCTGGTTTTATTCATGTTTGTCGTGTAGTGTGGGTGACGGGGAGTCCACGTCTTTTTGGGATGACCCGTGGTTGGGCGGGGGGGTGGTGTTGCGTAGGTAGTTTCCGAGGTTGGCAGGGCTATTCACGGGAGGTACGGTGTTTGTGGGGGAGATGTGTAGACGGGAATGGGGAGTAGGTGGGGGTGGGTGGATGTGGCGGCGCCTGTTGTTCGTCTGGGAAGAAGAGTTACTAGAAGAGTGTTGCAATTTGTTTACTAACATTATCTTGCAGACTGGAGTATCTGACAGGTGGCGGTGGACAGGTGCTTCTTCTGACGTCTATACTGTCAAGGAAGCATACATATCTTTAACTACCGTGGATGTTGTTGTTGCTAATCAGGCTGTTGCTTTAGCGTTGCCGTGGCATAAAGATTTTCCTTTGAAGGTGGCCGTGTTTGTGTGGCGGCTGTTGCAAAATCGGCTTCCTACGCGACATAATCTTCTCCGTCGGGGGGTGATTAGTGCGGGGTCTCAGTTATGCACCTTTGGTTGTGGTTTGGAAGAATCTTTATCACATTTGTTTTTTGTTTGTGATTTTGCTCAGCAGGTATGGTGTGGTCTGTTGGGTTGGTTAGGCATTCACTGTGTTTTGCCCTCAGAGGCCGAATCTCATGCTCATCAATTTATCGGCATTCAATTTTTCTCGGCTACCCCAAAACGTGCATTTCAGGTTATTTGGTTGGCTACTTTGTGGTGGATTTGGAAGAGTCGCAACGACCGCATTTTTCAACATAAAATTTTTGATGCTCATCAAGTGGTTGATCATATTATTATCCAAGTGTGGTGGTGGTTTAAAGCAAAACATAAAAATTTTAGTCCACCGTTTAGTTGTTGGTATTCGAGGCCTTTGATTTGCTTAGGGTGGAGAGAGGGTGAAAGTGTTGTGGTTTGTGGTTTTTGTTTTGCTGATTTTGTAGCATAATTGTATACCGAACTCTCGCTGTCCTTGGTGTAGCACTTCTTGTGCTCACCGAATGTTAATAATAAATTCTCTTTTAGTCGCTTAAAAAAAAAAGGTTATAAGACTAAATTCATATATCATAGTCTACTTCTTTAACAATTCTTAAATTTCTTTTACAAACATTATAAAAAGAAAAAATTCGAATAATGAGATTCATTAGATTATAAAAATAAACAAATAAATAAGATCATCAATTTAGTAGATTATATAGAATTTAGAGGAGAGCTCGTTAAAGCAAACTTTTCATATTTCAATTAAAAATTGATTCATTTGATAAGTAGTTGACTCATACCTTGAAAGAGCGCAAGTCTAACTTCTCCTTCTAGATACTCTAGTGGACAGTGAACAATAATTTTTTCTTGTAAAAATAAATAAAAGAAACAAAAATTCCACGTATCTTACCCCTTTAGCCTTTGCAAACACGATTAAATCACACAAAAGATAAAAAAAAAAAGTTCAAGTAATTAAAAAAAATCAATAAATAGTTCCTCTTAAATGCAAAATGGACTTACAAAAGAATTGAATCTAGCCTTGACTCACGAGTAGAGAGCCTTATTAATGAAAAATGAAATAAAACAACACTAAAAAATGGAGAGAGCAACCAATAGAGAGTAAATATTATTCTTGCTTTGGTTTCTTCTCATTAATCTCTTTTCCAATAAGCTGTTTAAGACCCTTAATGATGGTAGGTTTTGATCTAACATCATCATTATTGGTTAATGTGGTGATAAACTCTTTTGGAACAAAGCACTTTTCTTCCGAATACAACTTCTCTTGAACAAAAGGAGAAATTAGTAGTTTGTGCAAATCTTCACTTGGACTTGGAGGAGGTTCCTTTTCTTCCTACAATAATCAATTAGAAAAATTTAAGATATATGCATTTGTAGATTATATAAAAAATAATAATTCATTTCATAAAAAAATAATTAAGAAATTAATTGAAGAAGTGAAATTCAAAGCATTAAATAATTTTATTAATTAATTTCCTACACTAGAAATTTAGCTTCTCTACAAAAAATATTAGCTTCTAAAAATATGTTACATCCGAGGCCAGTCCAAAAGTAAGATTTCCTCAAAAAAAAAAAAAAAGATTTCCAAGACAGCCACTATATAAATTATTTACTTAATAAAAAGATTTCTACTATTGTTAAATGGAGAAATAGATAAAACTTACTATAAAATTAATATTATTTCAATTATGATGCAATTAATCGGGTTTATTATAAAGTGTAAAAAAATGAAACCAAATTGATTATATTATTTTACTACAGGATTTTGTGATCTAATACATCTGAAAAATAATTCCAACCAAAATTACTAATGTTTTTTTGGTACATACCAAAATTACTAATTTTATTAAATATTATTAAAAAACTATGGCTTAAATTTTTATTTTAGACTTCTAAATATATCGAGTTGGCCTTACAATTTTTTGTTTTTGGCTAGTGAATTATGGGATGGCAACCTTTTTAATATTCTTTCAATTATTAGGGAAACTATATATATATATATATATACATAACCAAAAAAAGAAAGTAAAAATTAAATTAATCTATAAGAAAATGAATATATATAAAAAAATGAATATTTATTAATTTAATTAAAAAAAAGCAGTTGAAAAATGCTTGTAAAACAACAGTTACATAGCCGCCAGCTCATTTTACATAGTTCTTCCTAAATTCTCTCTTGTTTATTGACCATTTCCTCTCCTCTTCTTATTAACCGTTTCCTTAACCCTTTTCACTCTCATATACTATCCAACATTTTTTTGATAAAGAACAACTAATTCCTAAGCATTTTCTTCGAATAAATAAAGAAATGATCAATGTAAAAAAGACAATTGAGATTTGAGACAATAGTTAGTCAAAGATTACACACATAAAAGAAAAAAAAAACTAACCAAATCTACAATAGTTCTACTATCTAATTGCATTAGATATTTTACAATAATACATCACAATAAATGTCATACACTCAAATATACAATAAACCAATATATTTTCTAGTTATTATAAACTCAAAAACTAAACTCAAGCAACACATGACATAAAAAGCAAAAAATATCATTGAAAAAAAATCATGCAAATTTACTTAAACTTCATTAAAATTTGAACTGTTTGATTTCAATTTAACGACTACTACTGACATGACTGCGTGACTTATCAAAAAAACACTGACATGACTACGTGAATGCATGCAATCAACGACGGTCGAGAATATAAATTCCTTGAAGTTACATGTTACATATGAAGACTAAAACAAAAATATGAAGACTAAAACAAAAAAGTTGAAATTGAAACTAAAGTAAAAGCAAGTAATTAAGTTAATTTAAGAGCTCTAATAATAATATAATTAAGAACATACAAAAAAAAAACAGTTACCTTGCTTAATGTTCCCATAACTTGAAGCATTCCAACTTGAGCTTGAAGAAACTTAACATAATTAGCAGCAGCACTAAGCATCTCTGCCGTATTCATCTTAGGACCACCAGGAACCAACTTACCAAGCTCTTGTGTCTTCTCAGTTATCTTCCTTCTTCTTTCTCTCGCCGCAATACTCTGGGACGAGATAGTCTTTTCATTCACTTTCTTCTCACAACCAATAATTTTCGAAGCAGAACCAGCAAAACACGGTTCTGCTTCAAATGAAACAAAAGGGTTAGTCATAAACTCATCCACAAAAAAATTGGTCGAGTTCAAAATCTCTTCTTGTTGTTCATTTTTCTCTTCAAAGCACATCTTCTGTCGTTTTCCACATGGAGGAAGAAGGTAAGTGTTGAAATCTTGATCATTTGGGAAAATTTCATTCATTGAAATGAATTCATCATTTTGAGAAGAGAAAGTAGTTGTATGATTATCAACAAGTAGTTGATCATGAGAAGGGTAAGTAGTTTCATTTGAGTAAAAATAAGGTGTATCAAAAATCAAACTTTCATCTAAGTAAGAAGAAAAATGATGGTTATTATATTCTGAAAACTGTGATAATTCAGGTAATGAAGATTCTTGTTGTTGAAGATGTTGAAGAGTGATGATTTCTGAATTGTTTGAAGTTTGAAGAGGTTGATAAGGGTAACAATTGTAGTTATAGTATGTACTAAGTGCACCCATGGTAGCAAAAAAAAAAAAAAAAGAATCTGCAAGAAAAAACAAAGGAAAAAGCAGAAAGAAAAAGGGTTAGTTAGTTAATTAATTAAAGACAAGTATGAGAATGTTTGAAAAAAAAATGAATGTAGAGAATCTAGAAAGTGAGACCTGAGTGAGAAAGAGAGACAGTGTACTAGAATTAGGAAAGAATATAGAAATGTTTGTTTCTAGAAAAAGTGTGTGTTTGGTTTGTGAGAGAGAGAGAGAGAGGAAAAAGACGCGGGTTTGTGGTAGAGATAATTTAGGGGAAGTTGGAGGCAGTTGCATATAATAAACTCTCTCTATCTCTCTTTGCTTTTTTTTTTTATAGAGTTATGCTATTTCTTTATAAAAAAAAAGAAAAGAAAGAGAGTTGTGCTATTTGTTTATGAAAATAAAAATAAAAATAAGAGTTGTGCTATTATTTGTTACGATGAAACTTGCATACGAAACACAAGAATTCATACGTGACAATTCTACAAAGAAAGCTGGGACGGTTTTGTTTGGCTTTGGCGGAAATTATGGGTACTCCTTCCGTCTTAAAATTAACTAGTATGTTAGCCCGACGAGATTATTTTTTTTTAATAATATTTGTTACTTTATATTAAATTATTATTTGATTAATTTATTTTAATATTCAATAGTGAATTTGAGGTATTATATCTTATGAGTTGTTTAAATAGGCATTGTTGTAGTAAAGATATTTTTATGACAGAAATTTGGAATAAATATATTTTGAATCGTATAAATGACATTAAATAAAAATAAAATTTATATTAAAAAATCTCATTTAAAATTTAAATGTATAAGGATAATAAAACAATTTTTCCTTTCCTTTAAAAAACAATTTTAAATTTAGAAAAACTGAAAGGACTAAAAACATATTTAATTTATTAAAATAAAATTTTAGAATGGAAAGTGGCATTTTAATTTATATAAAAGAAAAATAATGTGATTTAATATTTTAAAATTTCCGTAATCTTGATTCAATATAGACTAATTCCTATATATCATACACTAAAAGTGTCTTTGTTTTAGAAATTTTTTGAAAAAGATTTTTGTAGTGTATTGTTTTTTCGTTAAAATTTTTTTAGCAAATAATTTTTTTATAAAAGTTTCAAATGAAAAATCTACTTAATAGATCTTACCGAAAAAGTAAAAAACTATTTAACTTATCTTAAAATGAAAAATGCTTTCATATTCAGCGAGCTTCAAACGTTTATTATAAAATTATTTAACTGAATTTTATCAAACTACATTTTTTTAGATTAAATGTAAAATAAGATTATTTTCTCATCGTTCCTTCACCTTGTTTCAACTTTTTTCGTCATAATTCATATTTAAATTTCAAAAACAAAACAATATAAATAAATAGACAACCTTGCATATCACAAAACTAACACATTTTTTCAGTGATCTTCGTAAGTTTATTGTAGATTCATTGAATTGAATCTCATCAAATTACATTTTTTTTAAATGTAGTGTAAATTAAGATATTTTTTTTATCGTTTTCTCACTTTCTTGTTTCAACTTTTACATAGTAATCCACATGTAAACTTTTAGAAAAAAAATATAAATAAATTGACAACATTGCATATGACAAAACTCACATTTGTTCGTCAAAAAGAAAAAGAAAAACTCTCACATTTAATGAACTACACTTTTTTAAAATACAATGTAAATTAATATATCTTTCCCCAATGTTCTTTCATCTTCTTTTAACTTGGTCTTACCAAACAAAATATTGTTTTAATTTATTTCGTAATTATCCACATGTAAATTTTAAAAACAACAAAAAAACAAAGAAATATACGACTTTGCATATCACAAAACTAACACAATTTTTCATTAACAAAAAAAAACTCTCACATTCACTAATCTACCTAAGTTTATTGTAGATTCATTTTGAATCTCATCAACTTACATTTATTTTTAAATAGAGTGAAAATTCAGATATATTTTCCAATAATTCTCTCACTTTCTTGTTTCAACTTTTTACATAATAATCTACACGTAAATTTTTAGAACAAAAAAAATACAAAAACTCATATTTTTTTGGCAAAAAAAAAATTCCATTTAGTGAACTACATTTTTTTAAGTGCAATATAAATTAAGATATTTTTTATTAATTTCTATCATCTTGTTTAAACTTGTTTCATAATAATCCACATATTAATGTCAACAACAACAAAATAAAATAAAGAAATATACAACCTTGCATATCACAAAACCAACAAATTTTTTCATAAAAAAAAAAAACTCCCACATTTAGTGATCGTCATGCATGAGTTTATTGTAGATTCATTAAACTGAATTTAATCAAACTATTTTTTTTATTTTTTTAATACAGTGAAAATTAGGATATATTTTCCCATTGTTTTCTCACTTTATTGTTTTAACTTTTTACATAGTAATCTAAGTATAAATTTAAAGAAAATAAATAAATAAATAAATAGACAATCTTGCATATCATTAAACTCTAACATTTTTCCGTGTAATTTTATTTTGCATAGCACAAAACTCCGACATTTTTTCATAAAAAACAAAAAAAAACTTTTACATTCGATGATGTTCCTATGTTTATTGGATATTTATTCATTGAATCCCATGAAACTACAAATTTTTTAAATATAGTGTAAATTAAGATATATTTTCTCATCATTCTTTCAATTTGTTTCAAAGTAATCCACATGTAAATTTCGAGAAAAAAACAAAACAAAGAAATAGACAACCTCGAATATCATAAAATTCTCATTTTTTTTTTGTTAAAACAATAATACCCACATTCAATGACCTCCCAACATTTATTGTAGATTTTTTTTTTTGACAAAAAAACATTTATTGTAGATTTATTCAACTAAAATTCATCAAAATACATATTTTTTAAATACAGTATAAATTAAGATATTTTTCCTAACGTTCTCTCATCTTGTTCAACTTGTTTCGTAGTAATTCACATAAAAATTTCAAGAACATTAAAAAAATACAAATAAATATACAATTTTGCATATTAAAAACTGTTATTTTTTCGTCAAAAAAGACTTTTACATACCGAGATATTCCTATGTTTATTGTATTTATTCATCTAAATCCCATCAAACTATTTTTTTTTTTTAAATTCAATGTAAATTAAGATATCTTTTTCCATCATTGTTCCACTTTATTTCAACTTGTTTCGTAGTAATCCACGTGTAAATTTTAAGAAAAAAAACAAATAAATATACATCTTGATGATACAAAACTCCGACATTGTTTTGTCAAAAAAAATACTATCACATTCGGTGATTTTTCTACTATTTATTGTAGATTTATTTGACTGAATCTCATTAGACTAATACCTTTTTTTTTAAATACATGAAATACAGTGTAAATTAAAAAATATATTTTTTCAATCGTTCTCTCACCTTGTTTCGTAGTAATACACATGTAAATTTCAAGATAATTGAATAAATAAATAATAATACTTGAATATCACAAAACTCTCACATTGTTTTGTCAAAAAAGTTCCACATTCAATAATCTTTTTAGGTTTATTTTAAATTTATTCACCTGAAATCTCAATAAACTACTTTTTTTTTTAAAAAAAATACACCACAAATTAATATATATTTTTTTATCGTTTTCTCACCTTATTGTTTCCACTTGTTTTGCACCAATTCACATGTAAATTTCAAGAACAACAAAAAATACTAAAAAATAGACATCCTTGCATATATTAAAACTTTCACTTTTAGTGGCCTTTCTATATTTACACTCACTTTTTCAACTCAAATCTTATTATTGATTATCTTACAAATATTACAAATATCTCACTTATATGACTCCCTCAAAGGGAATTGAAAATCAATATTAGTATCAAATATCAACTACATATTTTATATCTTTTAATTGATATTAAAGCTTTGTTGAAAAACAATCAAAATGTATTATTGAAAAAATATCACCAAACAAAATTAATGATTATATCAACGAGAATAGTGCAAAATTGTTCTATTGAACTAAATGGAAAAATTGGAAAAAATTGTCAATTTAAAAAGTGCATAATAAAGCATAAAAAGTAAACAATGAAAAAACTATCGTATGACGATCATATAATTGAAATTGTCTAGTCTTTCTCAATTTTAATATTGGTATTCATACATTTACTTGTTTGTAAACCAGCTCCATGAGAGCAAACACTCTTAACTAATACACCATCAACGTTATGTGAGCATAATTCTATTGATTTATAGTAGTGTTAACTTTGACCTCTTCTTCTGCTATTTCACCAAACTTTGTGATAAGATCCTGTAAATAAAAGAACATCAAGACACAAATCAATAAATTATGCGGGTAAAATTCTCAAACAAATTATTTTTAAACTGAATTTCGTTACCTATTTTATGATAACGGAACTGAATTGTGACTTGACGTTAACAAAATTAACACTCAATTCTGACACGCTAGATGATACAATACGATACACAATTTTATATAGACAATTTAGATCATATAAAGTATAGAAAATTAGTACTTATATGTAGTGGGTATGTGGTACCTTAAATTTTCCTAGTTCTCTTTTTTTTTTTAATGACAAATATAATTATATTATATAAATAAGAAAAAGGACAAGAGTCTAAAATACAAATGAGTAGTTTGAATGCTCATTAAAAGAGTCTAAAATACTTTTTCTCTTTTTTTCCTAGTTCTCTCTGTTGTTCAATTTATGATCATAAACTGGTTTGAATGCTCTATGCTAGTACTACAAAGAACCCCATAAGAACTGCAAAAGAAAAAGTAATTTTAAAAATCATATTAGTGTATAAAGAATATATATATATTGATGATCATAAAAATATATATAAACTTATGACACAAATAATTGACATATCATATATATATAATATATGTATCAATAAACGCTTCTCTAGGATTTGCCAAATTTAGAATATTAGTAGGTACTTATATATGAATCAGACATGTTATGTTGCATGAGTCTCTAGTTGCACGATATTCATACCTATTTGGAATGACACTCAGACCTTTCAACTCGTGATTTTCTTCTTCAATTTTATCGTTAAATAGATGGTTTGGAATGAAGCTACAATGAATGCATTTTCTATATATGAGTAGAAACAAATTAGTTTTATCCGTAGAGTAGAAACAAAATAGTTGTTATCAGTAAAATTTTCTCTTTTTGTTATTATCCATATTTTTTGTTTTAATTTGTTTCTCTACAAGAAAAAGTAGATTTTCGTAAAATATTATATAAACTGAATTATGCTAAAAATAATATTAAAGAAGTTCAAATTGAATGACACATAACTAAAATTTTCAAAGAATGCAACTGAATTATGCTTAAAAAAATATCTAAAAAAAATATAAAAAAAATCTTTGAGAAGCTCTAATTAAATTACACATAAGCAAATTTTTCTGAGAATGCACGAGAGAGCTCCGTGAAACTATCGTAATGTATATAAATAAATAGAGATGTTCTCTATTGTTTTTTTCGAAAATCAATGTAAAATTAATACTATTAGTTTATTATTGTATTCTTACAAGAGTTAAAGGCTTAAACATACTTTTGGTCCGTACACCTAACTTTAGTTTTAGTCCCTATATGCGATTTTATTCCAAAAATAGTCCCTGTATCGACTATTTTAGTTTGCCATAGGTCCCTGCCGTCTAATTTGGTCCAAGTGGCAAACATTTTGGCCACCTGTACCTGGCTAAAAAATGTTGGGACCAAAATCAAAAAAAATTCGAGGGACTAAAACCAAAAAAAATTCTGATTGCAAAATTAAATCCTAAATCCCCAAATTGAAAGAAAATCTCTTCTCTTCTCTTCTACTTTCACCTTTGGAAACAATTAAGAAAGACAAATCTAAGTTTTTCTTCCTCAGCGCCGCCTTATTCTCTGGTGTTTCTGCCGCACTTTATCCAATGGTGGTTTTGAAAACTCGCCAACAGGTTTCTTCTTCACACTACTCTTGTATCAACATGTCTTGTGCTATTATGCATTATGAAGGTTTTAGAGGTTTTTATAAACATTGTTGTCAAAATCGCGAGTAAAATCGTAAAATCCATAGATTTTGCGATTTTGCTCACTTAAAACGATTAAAATCCTGAGTAAAATCCTAAATTAAGTAAAATCCTAGTAAAATCGCACAGAATCGCAAAATCCCAGTAAAATCTGCGATTCTGAAGGGATTTTACCGATTTTGACTTTTTTTTTGGATAATGTTTAATTCGGTCAAAATTGATCCGTTTAATGTTTTGACCCGGTTTAAAAGGTAAAATTATCATTTTTATAGAATATTTCACGTTTTCACGTCCGTTTCTGACCGAAAGTATCTTTATTTTGTTATCATGTTATGTTAAATGCTCTCTATTTAGGCTTTACCTAGTGATTTGCATTAGCATATATAGGCTATAAATATTTTGTTATTCAAGTAGATGGTGCTTTAGTGATTTTTATTAGGATATAGGCTTTAAGTATATAGCGCTTTAGTGATTTATCATCTAGTATTTCATTATTTTGAGTACATGCACTTTAAAATATATATTTAATATTATTATATATTTATATGAGTAGAATTCATCGATTTTGGTTGCGATTCTCGATTTTGCGATCTTGCATTCCCCTTTCGATTCAACAAAACTAATTGAGTAGAATCCATCGATTTTGATTGCGATTTATGATTTTGCGATCTTGTTATCCTCTTTCGATTTTAAGCAAACTCGCGATTCTGACAACCTTGTTTATAAAGGTTTTAGTACTTCTTTAATGGGAACTATTCCTGCTAGAGCACTTTATATGACAGCATTTGATGTTACTAAGAGTAACGTTGGTACTGCTTTTGTTAAATTGAGTATTTTTGATAATACTACTACTGCTGTTGCTAGTGCTGTTGCTGGTGTTACTTCTGCTATGTCTGCACAGTTAGTTTGGACACCAATTGATGTTGTGAGTCAAAGACTCATGGTACAAGGTTGTAGTAGTAGTGTTGGTGGTGGAAAGAGTATTTTGGCTAATCTTAACTCTGAGAATTATAGAAATGGTTTTGATGCTTTTAGGAAGATTTTTTATGCTGATGGATCAAGAGGGTTTAATTTTGCAATCAGAATTTTTTTTGGTTTTGGTCCCATAATTTTTTAGCCACGTGGTAGGTTTAGGTGGCCAAAATGTTTGTCACTTGAACCAAATTGGACGGTAGGAATCTATGAGAAACAAAAAAAGTTTGATACGGGATTATTTTGGAATAAAATTATATAGAAAGAACTAAAACCAAAATTGGGTGTGGGATCAAAAGTATGTTTAAGTCAAAGTTAAAACATTAATTACATATATTTTCTCTTTCTTAATAAAGTAAGAGTAAAAGAAATTTAACTTATCAATCTTTGTTATTTTTTAATCCACGTACATAACTCCTAAAAGCCAATAGTTTTGAGACGGAAAAAATATCTTTTCCTTTAAGTATTTTAGAAACAAGGAATAATACGTATCTGTTTAAAAATAATTGATTCGTACCAATATTATAGTAATTTAAAAAAAAAAGCATTAAATAGAATCGCATAACGTAAATATCTCTAGAGATATTCTAAAAATTTATTTGGTATAATTTAATTTGTACGAACCAAATTAAATGGGTGCCGCTATAAACAAAAAATGAATTACTTATAGAAATGTTTTAAATTGCAATTCGCAACGGTAATTCAATGTCGGCTCAACGATATATGAGGTTTAAAGTGAATTTTAAAATGATGGTTTTTTTAAGACCTACAACAATTTTTGTTTAATATTTATATTTTAAGAGTTGCAAAATTGTTGTTCTATTTTTATAACTTTTTTTCTTCAGAGGCCTTAATACTTCTTTCGGAGGTTTTTTTCTAATGAACTTATACCTTATAAGGGACTTTTTTTCTTGGTAATTTTTTTTTTCATTTTTGAAAGCCTAAAACCTTTACTTAGATTGCCTTACCTTTGACCTGACCCTACGTCAATTGCGGCCGCAAGATTGCTGATGCGCCTTAGCAACCGCAACGTACTGCAATTGCAATGTGATTTTTTTTTTTTTAACCACCAGTTTAATCTAGTTTAAGGGTCAGTTCTGACATCAAGTGATTTCAGCCCCCTCCCGATCGCAGTTACGGGGGATCGAACCGTGGTCCTCCCTATTAAGTTCAGCGCCAATTACCACTGAACCAACTAACGATTGATATTGCAATGTGATTTTTAATGTGACTGTAAATGTATTAAATTTTGATTTTGATCAACTGGGCATAATTATTTATTTATTTTAAAAGATACTAATAATCATTCAATAACTTTTGTAGAAGTTTATAACATAATGAAATCTTAAATTTTTGTTTGACCAAATTTATTGTATTAGCTTGATTATATATATTTATAAATATTTACACATGAACAAAAATTATTAGTATCCTTTGACCAAATTTATGGGAACTTATTTATGTTTTGACCAAATGTTTTGACCAAATTTTTGTTTGATCTGAATATAAACACAAACACTATATAATATAGAGAGACGTATCGTTAGAACAATATATCATTTTAATTTTATTAAGAAATTTATAAAGTTATAATGAAAATTTCATTGTTGATAATTTCTAAGTTAGTGATATTGATCCTAGCAATTGGGATCACACAATGCGCTCGCCATGATGTTGTTGAAAATTTTCAAAGTAATCCTACAACTACTGATGCTGAATATACACCACAAAGATGGTGTTGCAACAGATTTTGGGCGCTTTGCTGTGAACATTGTTATCCTGGCTGTGTTTATAATAAAAATGTAACTCATCCGTATTAAGAGTCTAGTTTATTGTTACACAATTATATATGAATAAAACAATAGAGAAAATTTCTTATATATTATGTCTTTTTATCATCATAATTTTATTTTATCTTCCCCCCTTCATCTTTAACTTGCTGCCAAACATGAACAATTGTTTAGTCAAAAAAACATGAACAATTGTTCATTCATAAGTTCCACATTATTTTCATGAATTTGTATTGTTTTTTGTGATTGAGATTCTGATATTTTTTCCGAATCTTAGTAGTAAAAAACATGCCAAAAGTGAATAGATACTGTGTAAAGAATCAAGAAATGCATCTCTAAGTTGAATAATCACTATAAGCTCAATAAATATGCTAGTTGTTGAATGTTCGCACAATGTATTTTTGGAGTCAAAAGAAACAAAAGTGAGAAAGTATTAGTCTCATAAAAAGACATATCAAGTCATATAATACTTTCCATGTTACTTTATATTCATCCCTACTCCCTAAAAAAGAAGCTTAAAGACTTTTTTCAATTTTGCTTCTAAGAAGGAAAAAAATGTACAAATACTCATCCTTGAGTTCACATTCAACAAGGTATTTTTGTATTGAAACCAGAAACTTGACACAAACGATTTAATATAGGGACAATTGTCATTGAAGAAATTTAATATTTTCAGGTTAAAACTGATTTTTGCAATAAGAAAAGTTGTGAAAACAAAATTATAAACTAAATAGGAGTAAAAACATTTTCATATCATCATCAAACATCGTCCCAAAGACTCATGCCTTTCATCTTTAAATAAACCTTTGTTCTTACCATGCATTTAGTATCAAGGAAAATAAATGTAAACGTTCAAATAAAATCAGTCAATGTAAAGAAATAAATCTATAGAACAAAATTGCACACTCAAACCTTTGTTTTACTTTAATTAGTCGTCAATGGTAAAACCCCACATGAAATCCAAAACCATTATCGGTCTTCAATCTATCATTTTCGTTTGCTAGAGGAATAAAGAGGCCGGTAAGTGACGTGGGAGAGAAGAACATGAATTAAGTTTTGCAATTTGAATTGTTAATAGATGGAGAAAGAAAAAAAGTTGAAATAGAAAGATGAGATGACATTTTGGGGAATATTGCAGATTTGCAGGTGAGAAAGAGTCCTCATGATACAAAGATGTTTGTTCATTGATACCCAATTTCATTCTAAACTAAGCATTGCACTCTTAAGTCTTAACCCAATTCATTGAAAGAGACATATGAGAGAAAGATGTCTTTGACTTCGGTGAAATAAATCAGAGAGAAGAAACTTGTTTTGTTTTATTGACTTTGTAGGATTGATTCATTCATACCATTTGAATTGGATTGGACTGCAAATGAATTGGGCTCTGATGAGGTTAAGCCCAAATAAACAGCCTGGTCTATGGTACTCTTGAATTTGAATTTGAAATGAATGCTTAATTTGGTTAAATCTATGCCTTAATTCAAATGTGTAAAATTTTGCCTCTAGATGTTAGTAACAAAGGTCTATTATTAAGATGTTTGACGTGATATAATTTCTATACGGCTTAGACCGTCTCAAAATTAAATTTGTTTTTTTTTTTAAAAAAAGAATTTTTCGTATTTTTTTACCAGTTTTTTTTTTACTAGTTGAAAAAAATATTTTTTGTTTTAATCTTTTAAAAAATATTAAAAATATATATTTTTTTGAAACAAATTCATTTTTAATATATAATTTAAATTTAAAATAAATTGAGAAAATTACATATTAAATATTAAAATTATACACAATTTATAACATAATAAACAACTTATTTAAATACTAATTTATAGAATTTGCCTTTCATTTTTTGGATCAAATTTTTGTTTGACCAAATTTATTTTTTATTTATTGAAAAATGTTACGTTTGACCAAATTGATTGGATAACTTGAATATATTTATATATTTACATGTGCAGTATTTTTTGTTTGACCAGAAAATAAACACACAAGCACTATATTTAGAGAGACATATCGTTAGAACAATATATCATTTAATTTTATTAAGAAATTTGCAAAGTTATAATGAAAGATTCATTGTTGATGATTTCTAAGTTAGTGATATTGATCCTAGCAATTGGGATCACACAATGCGCTCACCATGGTGTTGTTGAAAATTTTCAAAGTTATCCAAAATCATATCCTACACCTATGGATTCTGAATATACACCACAAAAGTGGTGTTGCAACAGATTTTGGTGGCTTTGTTGTACTGGTTGTGACCCTAATTGTGTTAATAGTAACAATGTAACTCACCCGTTTTAAGATTATGCCTTTTATTCATCAACTGTCTTATAATATGTTACAAAACTATTTCAATGAATAAATCAATAAAGAAAGTTTCTTATATATTATGTCGTTTTATCATCATACTTTTATTTTACATTCTCTCCTTCATTTTTAAGTTGCTGCATATATTTGGATTTGTATTTGCGGTTTTTCAAATTATTTTAATATATATTATTTATTTCGAACTATCTGATACAAATTTAACGATAATATTATCACATAAAATATCTAATTCATGGTGATGGTTGCACCCAACTGACATACACAATAAACGCAAATTTTGGTTCAACACACAGACCTTTTTAAGTTCAGAAATATTATTGGAACTCTTTTTAAACACCAATACACAAACACCGATTCATAAGGGCACTTTTGTTTTTATTTTTAAACAAATGGACATTATGTAAATTTCTCTCTCATCTTCTTCTTTCTGTTTTTTCCTCTGCAAATCTTTGTCATTTTTTTCTCTTTTTATGCGATTGATTTCTCTTGTAACTACTACTGTTCAACTTCTTTCTCTCTTTAACCTGCAAAAGATGGTGATGAGAGGGGCGAAGACGGCAGTCGGTGACAGATTTGAATTGAATGACAACATATCTGAATTGTTTGAACGGTGGTGGTAGAGGTCGGCAATGGTGGTCGGCTGCGAGCATGGAGGTTGGCGGAAAATAGGGCGGCTGAAGACGAGGAGATAAAAATTTTGTAAGAAAGGAAAATTAAATTGTGTATAGAGAAAGAGAGAAAAAAAAACAGAACCTGAGCATGAGCATGGAGGTTAGAGGGAAAGAGAAATAATTAAAAGAAATAATAATAATAACAATAATACTCCCTCCGTCCCATTTTAAGTGTCGCATTTGACCAAATCACACACTTTAAGAAAATTGTGTAAATGAAAGAGAGAACATGACTTTTACTAGAATGCCCCTTCTTTTAATTGGTAGTAGACATTGGAATATTAAAAATTAGATATTTGAGTGTACTTGTTCTCTCTCATAATGATTGTTTTAAAGGATAAAATAGAAAAAACTAATGTTATAAATAGTATATGACACTACTTATTTTGGGACAATTTTTTTAGGCAAGTATGACACTTATTTCGAGACGGAGGGAGTAGTAATAATAATTTAAAAAAGTAGTATAAAGGTGTATGTATGAACAATAGTAATGGTGTTTGTATTGGTGTTTGAAAAAATATGTTCAATAACATTTATGTTTTAAGTTACACTCAAATACCTGAACTGTTCACTCTCACAAATTATAGAAAGTATGTCCACTACAACCTTTCACAAAGCAGTCACTTAGTAGTCCCATCGTCGGTTCATTTATTTTTTGATTAAGATAACATGTCAACAACGGACATAAACAATCAGTAGAAGTAATCAAATATACTCCACCTTTTGTCGCAGTTTCATTGATCAGTCTATATTCACTCTATTTCTTACAAATGTATAACGACAAATAATCTATTGATTGATTGGTCAAAATATATCGTCACAATTGACTTAAAGTTGAATGGAATCGATTGATAAGTTCCTCATTACTCTCGGACTGTATATATTGTCACAATTGACTTAAAGTTGACCGGAATCAATTGTTGAGTTCCTCATTACTCCTGAACTGTATATATAGTCACAATTGACATAAAGTTGATTGGAGGATCGATTGTCGAGTTCCTCATTACTCCCAAATTGTATATATAGTCATAATTGACATTAAGTTGGCTGGAGTCGATTGTCGAGTTCTGTTCGCTTGAAACGAGTGCAAGTATACACAATCAAAAGTAGGAAGTAATAAGAAAAAGTATCGATCCCACATGAATTTTCTAATGGAATTTCATTCCAAACTTCATGCATAAATTGTTCAACTTATGGGAAAAATGATAACAAAATATATTTATAGGTTTGATCAAAACATAAAATAACAATGATTTAAGACGGTGGTTGAAAAAAAATATTAAAATTCTAGTTGAAATCATGATCTATTTATCATATAGATGGTGTCAATGAATGATAAGCTAGTTGAAAATATGATCCACTACAACATGACTTACTGTTAGTATATTAAATAGGGCCTTTGCCTCATTGATGTGTAAATGGGTCTTGCTATATCAAGCCCTAATGTGTGTAATTGCTCATGTCTATATAAATTCATGAGGTGTGTGCATAAGAAGTATAGAGTACCATTCCACAATTACATGTGGTATTAGTGGAGCCCCAATATCCAAACCCGATAACCACCCGAAACTGCAGAGGATTTCAACTATGTTCATCCCCAAATCCCCAAATTCGATGGGGGGTATTACGACCATTGGTCGATGTTTATGGAGAACTTATTATGATCCAAAGAGTTTTGGTCATTGATTGAGAATGGCGTCACCGTTGAAAACACAAGATTCAAAGAGGTAGTTCTTCACAATGAGCTCAAACTGTTTACTGGCAACTGCAACTTGTGTTTGCTCTGCGGTTGCATCTCACTAGTGGAGTATTTTCCTTCCGTGGAAATCGAATCATGCACCCTGGGGTTAAAGTGCATGTTCAATCCTTTTCCACTACTAATCGTAAGGTAGCAGCCGGGTCATCGCTTATATATTAGTCCCAAACGCGATATTCATAATATATTAACTTTAAAATAGTTTCTCCAATTTAAAACCATACAAAGGATAAAATAAAACTACATGAATAACTTTTCAATTATTAAAAAAAGAATTATCGGTTTAAGATATTATTAATTCATCATACATTGCTAAGATAATTACATTAAGTTACATATAAGAAATCTTTTCTAAAACTTATACAATTTCTTTTTTGAAATAAAACAATAAAGCATAAGACTCTATGAACCCTTCCTGAATGTCACTCTCAAAGTGAGGCTTCACCAAACCGAACATCGATACTCAACAACCTGAGAACCTGAACTCCTAAGAGCCCAGATAACACAAAACAACGGGGTGAGAAACCATCCAAAATATCATATTAATAATGTTCTCGCCACATATATAGATTAGTACATCACTAATAAGAAGATTCACCATAATTAAATCAAATGCCACATAACATTTACCACATAACGAACTTAAATGTTATGTCATGTTCACCTATGACAAACTATATGCATGTGGTACCAAATCTACACATCGAATATTTTGTTAGACTACTTGGCTACGCTTAGAGGGGGGTAAATAAGCGTCCTGAAATAAAACAAATGATTTTTCGGTTTAAAATAAGAATGCGCGGAAGCTACCTAGATCGGTAGTCTACTTTGCACCTTTCGACCAAAGGGAAAGAAGTATAGCCTTAATAGTTGATAATGATAAGACGAATGCAATCAAAATGTTTCGAGGCAAGCAAATTTGTCCAATTATATTTATTGCTTTGAAAACTTATCACACACACAATTTTATGGAATTTACAATCTATTGCAACCAAAGTATCAAAACTTGGATTTTGTCGAACACGTGGCGTGCACGAAAAATCAAGTTTCACAATTCACAATTAAACGGAATTTAAATGAGTTAAGGGATAGAGAATGCAAACAGAGATGATCAGGGAGTTCCCAACATTCGTGTCGTCCTCGCGGTCGGCCGATACGTCTCCCCCCAACTTATCAAACGGACAAGTTGAGATTTTCACTAAATCTTCGAAAAGTTTACAAATGCACAATTCACAATAATACAATAAAACAAACGATAAAGACTTAATCTACTATCTTCGTCGTAGCTTCAATGAGAATTGCGCGACCTCAACACAATCTTGGCTTCTAACTCTGATTCCAACGGTTGATCCTCACACCTATCTTGAACCAAGAACTTTATGACAACCGTCCAGCCGATTACCTCGCCAAATTGCGTTGATCCTTCAAGAAAGCGATGCCTCTTGAATTCGGATGAGAAACCCAACCTTCAAGAATATCTTCCAAATTACACCGTGAATTACACCGAACGTTATCTTCCAAATCCTCTAAGAAACCTTGATTGAACCGATACTCAATCTCAAATTGATGGAGATTTGAAAGAAGATGATGAACTTGTCTTGAATGCACTGTGATCCAAAATATCTCAACAATTCTGATCAAAGGAGTGTTTTCCAACTGTTTCTCATAATTACACTAAATCCCCATGTAGCTATTTATAGAGAAAATAGAATGGAGTAGATTTAGGCACAATTTAACAGAAGTGTATCGATACATCCATCAGTGTGTATCGATAAAGTCCCTGACAACTTACAAAAAATTGAAGTTTTGTATGTATGTATCGATACAACCACGATTATGTATCGATACATACACGGGTAAAAACAGATTCTTGAGTGATATGTATCGAAACAAGCATGTATGTTTTGATACACAAAGCTCTCTCTGGTTTTAGAAGAGTCTACAAGCATGTTTCGATACACAAAGGCTCCTCTGACTCCTTTGAGAACTATTTGTATCGATACAAAAGTGCTATGTATTGATACAACTACGTGGTGATAAGCCTGAACAAGTTTCAAGGCATTTGTATCGATACAAGTATGTGTGTATCGATACAAAATACCCAAAAATTGGTTTTTCAAAGTTTCTAAAGTATTTTTCGCTGTCAAGTCAATTTCAATTGTTACCAAAATGTATTCTACTCTATTTTCATGTGTTTTGACAATTATTAAAATTTGGAGGGGAACTAGTACATTTACATATTTGTCAGCTATAGACTACTCCTCTATAATACAAACCTACCCTACCGAATCACACCGAATAGACTCAACAATGCATGCATGAGATGCATTCTCCAATTAACAATTACTTGAAATGATAAAGCACACAAATTGCATATTATCATGATATTCAAGTACTCACCAAATCACACCGAATCATGATATGCATGTGGTGTCAAACCCCAAAATCGTCGTTGTTTTCCTGAGAAAATTTCATCTTTCGAGAAAACCTCATCTCATTCTACAACTAGTCTGCAAATATGGCGGCATAAATTCTCTCCAAATTGTTCAAGATTCCTCAAGCTGCACCGAATGGTAAACTCTTATACTCTTATATATACTATTATTTATTTGTAATTGGTAATATAGCTTACGATAATTTGTTTATTTAATTATTTAGAAAACTTTCAGAGAATTGAATTTTTAAATGGGAAAAAAATCACCGAGCTTATTGCGTCAACATTTGGAAGAGATTGTGAACTTGGAACATCCATAAGATTAGGATTGATACTTAATTCTTTATTTGATTCTTTGATTTGTTTTCTCGAGAAAATCTCATCTCATTCTATTGCAAGTCTGCTTCTATGGCGGCATAAATTTTCTAGAAATTGTTCAAGATTCCTCAAGTTGAACCGAATGGTAAACTCTTGTACTATTATATATATATATATATATTTATTTGTAATTGGTAATGTAGCTTACAATAATTTGTTCATTTTATTATTTAGAAAACTTTCAGAGAATTGAATTTTTAAATGGAAAAAAACACACCGATCTTATTGCGTCAACATTTGGAAGAGATTGTGAACTTGGAACATCCATAAGATCAGGATTGATACTTAATTCTTGATTCGATTCATGGATTCGTTTTTTCGAGTAAATCTCATCTTATTCTACTGCAAGTCTACAACTATGGCAACATAAATTTTCTCGAAATTGTTCAAGATTCCTTAAGTTGAACTGAATGGTATACTCTTATATATACTAATATATATTTGTATTTGGTAATGGAGCTTTCAATAATTTGTTCATTTCATTATTTAGAAATCTTTTAGAGAATTGCATTTCCAAACGGGAAAAACTCACTGAGCTTGTTGCGACAACATTTGAAAGAGATCGTGAACTTTGAGCATCCATAAGATCAGTATTGATACTAAATTCTTGGATTAGATTTTAAATTATAATTTGGTAATAATTATTAATATTCAAATTGAAATTAATTTTTGGCCTTCAATGATGAGAAAGATGTTTCCAAAGGATTAGTAAAGCAAACAACACACACTGCTGAATTGAAGAACCCTAAAGAAGATTTTGCTTCACTCTGAATCGTGTATACAACGATGAAACGTTTCACAAAGGAAGTAATAATTTGAGATAATGTTGTTATATTTAGATACTGTAAAAAAAAATTGTAATGCATAATTTACAATCAATTATATGTAAAATAACATGTTACAAATTTAGATCACAATTAAGTCATCTCAGCAAAAAGGTATAAGACTAAGGCAAACCTCAAAAGAGTACACGACAAGCATACTAATTACATGTAATCATCAATAATGTCATATATCATCATCACAAAAATCTCGAGTTCACAAAATACTGTCAAAACTACATTTTTCAATAACTAATCATTTATTGTTTATAGAAAACTTTACACACTATCCAATCTTGACAAAATTTGTCTATTCTTTGATAAAAAAACCACGCAGCGGATAAAATAAAACTTCATGAATAACATTTCAATTATTATAAAAAAAAATTATCGATTTAAGATATTATTAATTCCTTATACATTGCTAAGATAATTACATTAGCGTATATTTAGGAAATCTTTTTCTAAAAACTTATACATTTTCCTTTTTGAAATAAAATAATAAAACATAACACTCTATGAACCATTCACGAGTGTCACCATCTGAGCGAGGCTTCACCAAACCATAACATCTATACTCAACAAACTGATAACCTGCGCTGCCAAGACCTAGATAACACAAAACAATAGGGTGATAAATCATTCATTATGTAACTAAACTAAGGTAATCAATAGTTACTAACAATAGTGAAAGTAGTTAAATGGATACAACTCAAACAAATTCAACTAAGATCAACATTTAATCATCAAATTAAGGCAACATACCAAAATACCATATTATTCATGTTCTCAAAGATTAATACAATTCATATCATTTCAACATCAACATCAAGATAATCATACCAATTCATCATATTAATCATGTTCCCACCACATATATAGATTAATACATCACCAATACAAGATTCACCACAATCCAAGCAAATGCCACATAACATTTACCATGTAATGAACTTCGATGCAATGTCAAATAGTTATGTCATGTTCACCTATGACAAACTATATGCATGTGGTACTAAACCTACACACGGAATATTTGTTGGCTATAGTACTCCTCTAAAATACATACTTATCCCACCGAATCACACAAAATATACTCAACAATGCATGCATGAGATGCATTCACCAATTAACAATTACTTGAAATGATAAAGCACACAAATTGCATTTTATCATGATATTCAAGTACTCACCAAATCACACCGAATCATGATATGCATGTGGTGTCAAACCCCAAAACCTTCGTTGTTTTCCTGAAAAAATCTCATCTTTCGAGAAAATCTCATCTCCTTCTACTGCTAGACTGTAAATTTGGCGGCATAAATTTTCTCCAAATTGTTCAAGATTCTTCAAGCTACACCGAATGGTAAACTCTTATACTCTTATATATACTATTATTTGAAATTCCTGGCACACCAAGCACAGTGCATGATACAGTGTGTTAAACACTTTATTCAACAATTTACGTAATAAAGTAAAATAAATAAAGACAGAAAACAAATAATAGAGACACATTATTTGTTAACCCAGTTCAGCGCACAAAGACAGCCTAATCTGGGGGATACCAATCCAGGAAGGAATATCACTATGATGGTCTTAGTTCTAAGTTATCAGCAAACGCCCCGTTTACAACTTATCACCTAGGCACGACCAATAACTCTTCAACCTAGGAACTTCTAGATCAGAGATCCCATCTCTCTCCCTTACAACCTTACAGACAGCAAGGATTTCAACAACACAGAAACAAATACTTTTTGGAGACACACTCCTAAAAACTACACACTCGTACCTAAAGGCTTAGAGTGTTATAACCACACCAATCCTAACTCCGTACTTCAAAGCTTAGGAGAGGATTACAAACATTACGTTACACAAGAAACACACAGTCCTAAACTTGCATCAATGAGACACAAGAAAGGCTCACAAAAAAACACACACGCAAAACCTAGAATCCTAGACAAAAAGGCGTGAACAAAACTTCCAGTAGGATTAGGTTTAGCTTTTCCTTTAAATAACTAGTAAACCTTCTTGATTCACAAGTAACATGGGCTTGATAGGTTTAGCCCGTCCAATTACTCCATAATAAATAAAAGAGATCTTCTGGAGAAATATGTTTCATGGAGATTCTTGATAAAAATATATTTGACGTGAATCAGAAGTAATAAACGCGCCATGAGAGAGAAACGGATATTCCATAAATAGAAAATGCGCGCGAACACTTATAGTGTCATGATACGATGTTTGAAGCATCATATCGCACATCCTGCTACACAGTTTATCATACCAAAAATGCAGCCAATACCAAAGGACGCAACATTATTTATTTGTAATTGATAATGTAGCTTACAATAATTTGTTCATTTCATTATTTAGAAAACTTTCAGAGAATTGAATTTTTAAACGAGAAAAAACTCACTGAGCTTATTGCGTCAACATTTGGAAGAGATTGTGAACTTGGAACACCCATAAGATTAGGATTAATACTTAATTCTTGATTTGATTCTTGGATTCGTTTTCTCGAGAAAATCTCATCTCATTCTACTGCAAGTCTCCAACTATGACGGTATAAATGTTCTCAAAATTGTTCAAGATTCCTCAAGCTTCACCGAATGGTAAACTCTTATACTCTAATATATGCTATTATATATTTGTAATTAGTAATATAGCTTATGATAATTTTTTCATTTCATTATTTAGAAAACTATAGAATTGCATTTTCAAACGGGGAAAACTCACCGAGCTTATTGCGTCAACATTTGGAAGAGATTTTAAACTTGGAGCATCCATAATATCAGTACTGATACTTAATTTGGTAATAATTATTATTATTTAAATTTGAAACTAATTTTAGGCCTTCATTGATGACAAAGATTTTTCCAACCCTAAAGATTTTGCTTCAGTCTATATCGTGTACACAATGATGAAACGTTTCACAAAGTAAGTAATAATTTGAGATAATGTTGCAATGTATAATTTACAATCAATTATATGTAAAAAAATATGTTACTCCCTCCAGTCCTAAATATAAGAGAACTTTTACTTTTTAGGTTCATGGAATGTTTGATGTATTTGGCATAACCAAATACATCAAACATTCCATGAACCTAAAAAGTAAAAGTTCTCTTATATTTAGGACTGGAGGTAGTACAATTTTAGATCGCAATTAAGTCATATCAGTAAGCAAGGTATAAGACTAAGGCAAACTTCAAAAGAGTGCATGACAAGCATACTAATTACACATCATCATCAATAATGTCATATACCATCATCACAAAAATCTCGAATTCACAAAATAAAGTCAAAACTACATTTTTCAATAACTAATTATTTATTGTTTATAGAAAACTTTACACTTTATCCAAGCTTGACAAAACTTGTATATTCTAGTTAACACAATTGTGTCCACTATGAACAAGAGATTAAGGGTGATCAGTTTCTCAATTTGTTAATGGGTTTCCGATAATCATGATGATGACATAAACCGCAATAGTGCTTCTTTTAGCACAACATATCCAATAAACATACTATAGGAACAAACATCAACAAACAAATCATAAAATTTAATTTCTTCATAAAAATACAAAACTCGAGTTTTAATAATACAAAACCATTAATAAAAGCATTTATGGTCATTATTAAACTCTCTACTTCACAAAACATGGTTAACAGATCCTATAAAAGCTACATTTCTAATAAACTAATCACGTTCTTGTTTTATAGAAACTCCACACAGCAAATTCATATTAATATACATATACATTACTACTTGTACGTCATATATCAAACACATTCACAAACATGTAATGACTCAAACAAAAGAACACTTTTAAGAACATATCAATCACATTTAAACTCATGTCATTCCAAGATTTTCTTAAAAGTAAAGAGACAACACCATTCACTATTTTCTAGAAGACATAGAAACATATTCATGAATTCACAAATCACTTAGTTGTTCATGTAGGAGAACATGTTAAAGATATCTAAACAACTTTACAATCAATCTATCATTGAATGTATATGTAAAATATCAAAATTGAAGACTAACATGTTTCAAATGCATGAACACTTACACAATAACACATAACCTCCAAATAACATTTGTTATCACGCAAACATTAAAACTAAGAGTATAATTATGGAAAGAAAAGATAAGCAATCAAAACACTAAATTCTAATAGCTCAAATATTCACATAACATCATCAACAATATACTCTTTCCACTTCTATAAAAAAATTAGTTTTACTCTTTTAATAGAAAAGAATTTAGATTTTCAATAAGTTCTACAACATTAGTTCAAAATCATCAGAAGTTAATATCAAATTTAAAGATTATCTATGTCATAAAAACACACACCCAACATATATTAGACATTTGATTCTCATCACGGGGAATGTGATGCAACTCCACTTTGTTAAAGAAAGTCAACAAACGTCTTGCATAATCTCTGTATGGAATTAAACCAGGGTGGCGAGTCTCCCATTCTCCTTTTATCTGGTTAACCACAAGGGCTGAATCTCCATAAATGTCAAGAATCTTGATTCTCAAATGAATAGCTTCTTCAATACCCAAGATACAAGCCTCATACTCTGCTGTGTTGTTTGTACAATCAAAAAGCAACCTGGCTGTGAATGAGATATGACTACCCATAGGAGTAATAAGAACGACACCAATTACATTGCGATAAGCATTGACAGCTCCATCAAAAACCAAACCGCATCTGGACTCAGGATCGAGGCCTTCTCCAAATAACTATTCATCACAATCTTTCATCTTAAAATACATGACATATTCATTAGGAAAGTAAAACTTGAGAGACTGGTAATGATCAATTGGCTGGTGTGCCAAATAATCAGTAAGATATGGGAACAAACGAAAGTCATTACTATCTCTAAGCATTCAAATATCAGGTTGACTCCTTTCTTGAAATTATTTGGTGTTATAGGTTATGTTTTTATTCATGTGAGGACCCCATCTCTAGGTTAATAGTGAACAAACATACATATATTTCTAATATCAGGTTCATTTTTTGATTGTTTTGATTCTGTAAATACATTACTACTACATATCTAAGTGTGAACTTTGTGGTTCTTCTTTTCAACCAAAGCTGAAAAGCGCTCAAATATAATTAAAAATAATTAAAGTGGGAGAGAGTAATCGGTTGATTTAACTGATGTGATGGCTACTTTATGCATTGCAGTAGTATTACTATTACACTCTTCACCTAGTATTAAAGATTTATAGAGTTGCACACTAGTAGTATTAGTATTACACTCTTCACTTAGTACTTTGTTAACTTAACTTTGACCTCGTGATGAGAATTTAACTTTAATCTTATTAACACATTCATATCATAATTGAATTTATAAAACATAAAACGATTTTCAACATCTTATACAAATTTAATTTGTATCAATTACAATTACGTAAATGACAATTTTCATATAACACCATAGGTTAATAATAATCATCCAAAATAATAGTCCAACAAAATTTAGGAACACTAGTATGAAAATATCAATCAATAACAATTTCTCAATTACACATTAATAGAGTTTCATCATTTCATAATAATTTATCAATAAGACACATCAATATCACGTATTATAAAGCATACATGCATCGGTATCACATATTAACATATTCTCAAAATATAGCTTTGCACTTTTCATGTATGAATCACAAATCGGAAACCATTTTAAAATTTCAATTTTCGACTCATATGTCCCAAAGTTTAAGAAATGCACATATACTATAATTATTAATGGTTTAAACATCACTTTTGTCCTTTTATGTACGCAGAATTTTGGTTTTAGTCTCTGTATCGAGTTTTATTCTAAATCAACTAAAATTTCTATTTTTGGCCCCTAAAGCTAAAATTTGTAGGAAAATTCACAAGTTTCCTGCAAATTTTTCTGCGAATTTTCTTGCGAATTTTTCCCAACAATGATAACAATTAGTAACAAAATACTTTTAAGTTAAGTCAAATTACATAAACCTCATGCAATTTCAACATACATATAAGAAAAACATGTAAGCATTTAGGATCACACATGCATCCCTTAACCATACATCATGTATATCTGATCAATACACGGTGAAAACAACATCAAGTTATAAATTACCATATATCATCTTATTCTTAATTCTCAAAACCTCATAACATCAATTCATAACTACCTAGCATATCTAACATCATTGTTCTAATATAAGAATTAGACAATCAAATTTTGAATACAAACATAGCATAATAACCTTCATTATACAATGTACATAACATTTTAAACCCCTTATGCAATTTTATTAGCTTAAATAAATAAACATGTAAGCATTTAGAGTATTACATAACTCAAACAAACAAGCATACATGAAAGGTAAACCAAATACATACCAATTATATGAATATTCACCAATAGATTTCATACCAAGATTAGTTATACACCAAATAATCATCCACCAATATAATTGCACCAAATAGAATTAAACCATTAACAAGATAGTACTTAAGACTATCATCGTTTAGTACTCATCAATGAAGCAAGTACTAATAAGTCAAAAGTTAATACCGATTAAAGATACACATCTCAACATCAAGTATATCAACATATCATCAAAGAAAAAATAACAAAATTTATGAAACATATCATGTATCTTACAAAATAATTATATAGTGACTAAGGTGCATGTTTAACTACCACAACAAACACATAGGGAAAATACAACTGATCGACAGACACGACCGACACCACGCCTACTCAGTTTGACGGGACAGACCTGCACTGATTGACACATAACCCACACAATAGAATGAAACAACGAGGATTTGCTACCACTTTGTAACACCCCAAACCAGATGTTCATAATATATTAACTTTAAAATATTTTCTCCGATTAAAAATCATTCAACGGATAAAATAAAACTTCATAAAATTACAATTATTAAAAACAAGAATTATCGGTTTAAGATATTATCAATTCGGGTTAATAGATTAATATCCCCTGTAAAGTACATGATTTTTGTAATACTCTCCTGTAATTTTTTTTTTTTGAGAATACCCCCTGTAATATTTGAACTTTTGCAACACCCCGTGGACTTTTTCAACCATTATATTTTGCAAGGATTTTTTTTGCGGCGGTTTAAAACCCTCTCTAAAATTATATTTTATGGCGATTTTTAGTGGCGGTTCTGTTTTGTTGGGGTTATATTATGGTTGACTGTGTTCAGGCAGATATTGCAAAAAATCAAACATTATAGTGGTGTATTCTCAAAAAAAAATTTACAAGGAGTATTGTAAAAATCATGTACTTTACAGAAGGGTATATACCTATTAACCTTATTAATTTTCTCATACATTGCTAAGATAATTACATTAGCTTACATATAGGAAATATTTTTCTAAAAACTTATACATTTTCTTTTTTGAAAAAACAATAAAACATAAGACTCTATGAACCCTTTCGGAGTGTCACTATAAGAGCGAGACTTCACCAAACCACAACATCGATACTCAACAACTTGAGAACCTAATCTGCCAAGAGCCCAGATAACACAAAACAATGGGGTGAGAAACTTTCCATAACATAATTAAAGTAAGGTAATTAATAGTTACTAACAATAGTGAAAGTTATTGAATGGAAACAACTCAAATAAATTCAACTAAGATAAACATTTAAACATCAAGATAAGGCAACATACCAAAATACCATATTAATCATGTTCTCACCACATAAGATTAATACAATTCAAATCATTTCAACATCAACATCAAGATACTTATATCAATTCATCATATTAATCATGTTCCCAACACATATATAGATTAATACATCACCTATAAGAAGATTTACCACAATCCAATCAAATGTCACATAACATTTACCACGTAATGACCTTCAATACAATGTGAAATAGTTATGTCATGTTCACCTATGACAAACTATAAGAATGTGGTACCAAACCTACACACCAAATATTTGTTGGCTATAGAGTACTCCTCTATAATACAAACCAACCCCACCGAATTACACCAAATAGACTCAACAATGCATGAATGAGAAGCATTCACCAATTAACAATGACTTGAAATGATAAATCACATGTCAACTGTTTATTATCAAGATATTCAAGTACTCACCAAATCACACTGAATATTTATTGGATATTTTGTACTCCTCTATAATAAATCCAATCCCACCGAATCACACCAAATATACACATTGAATCACATCAAATATACCCACCGAATCACACCAATTATACACATAAAATATGCACATCAAACCATACCAATTATACACGCCGATTCATATTTAACCACATATGCATTTAATCCATATTTATATCATATTAACATATATGACATAAACAACAATTAACATATATCATTTTATAACCAATTAGAATACTTATACATAAATTTTATCACATTAGCTTCGTCTCCCAATTGACGGAACCCCTAACAGACTTACCAAACTCAAATTATGATCAAAAAAAGATTTAACATTATGTTGTCCTCGCTTAGCGAGATCAAAGCCACCACCAAGCGACCATATCAGCACAGACTCCTTTTTCAGAAAAATATCCCTCTCGCTTAACAATCCATCTGCTCGCTTAGCAATACATCTAGAAAACAGGATGTCTTATGAAATTCTCTCGGGTTTCAAATCTAAATCTCTCAAAAACACGATTTAAAACATGATTAATCATAGGAATCATAAATCATCATATATAATCATCATGTACACATAAATCATGAATTTTAACCTATATCATGAAGAAAACACTTAGATTCACCAAGATTTAACCCATTTTATCATAATCTTCGAAACACCCAAATCCCCAAATTCAAGAAAATCATAACAATTAGAACACATTCACGATCTATGATTTTCCCCAAAAAACCGATAAACTACCATTAGAGACATTGGAAAGCTTGGGAAAGAGAAGAATGCTCTACTCTTCTTTCCATGAATATTCTCTAACATGAATAAATTCCTCCCCGATACCTTAGGTTGAAGATCCATCTTAAATCTCGAAACTTTCTCCCTTCTTCCTCTTGATTCCTCTAGAACTCTTTCTCTTCTTTCTCTACTTTCTTCTTTCTCTCTTTAGCTTCTCTCTTTCTCTTCTTACAAGAATAATCACCAAATGATTTCTCTTATAGTCAATTATGGCATAATAGATATAGTCATCTACACTACAAAGAATTGAGCACACTAGTCAAGAAGCAAATGGTGAGATTGATGATAGTCAAGAGAAATGTAAAGCTAGCTTGACTAGGAAGCAACACAGAGATGCAGTTCCTAAACAAGTAAATTGGAGAACCAATGCAAAACTCAAATTGGTGCATTCTGACATATGTGGTGTAAAACCCTCAAATCCCAACTGATTATTATTAATATAGAATGATATTGATTTAAGAAAATGGTGTCACGTCTAAACACAACGACACAATTTATTCTTTTTGATACAAAGATTCACAGTGAAAATTTAAAAACTAACATACTATAATACTAAATTGATAAATAAATTGTCTGAATAATTCAAATTGAGATTAAGTATTGTTAAAATAAATTACATAAAAGAAAAATCCCTAAAAACATAAGCTTAGGATCAATGAAAGAATTCAATCAGAGACTTTCTGTTATGCATCGTTGTTATGCATGGTAGATGTAAACACATTGATGTGAGGTTTCACTTCAGAGACTTGACAAAGAGTGGAGCTATTGAGTTAGTATATTGTAAGTCAGAAGATCAGCTAGCAGACATTTTAACAAAGCCATTGAAGTTCGACATCTTCTACAAGTTAAGGGAAAGCATTGGAATGATTGATTCATGTTCA
Organism: Trifolium dubium; assembly: GCA_951804385.1. Taxonomy (NCBI): domain Eukaryota; kingdom Viridiplantae; phylum Streptophyta; class Magnoliopsida; order Fabales; family Fabaceae; genus Trifolium; species Trifolium dubium. The sequence continues at coordinate 28,324,576 of OX638070.1, read as the reverse complement.
TTAGCTCAATGAACTTATGTATATGTTCTCTGTGTTTGTTTTACTTTTGTTGGCTTTTGTTTGTAATATATATTGCTTTACTGATGTGCAAATTAAGGGAGGGTGTTAGTATACCTAATAGGGTCTTGGCCTCATTGGTGTGCAAATGTACCTTGTTATATCAAGCCCAAGTGTGTGTAATTGCTCATGTCTATATAAAGTCATGAGGTGTGTGAATAAGAAGTAGAGAGCACCATTCCACAATTACACTTATAACTTGAGATGTAAAATGGCGGATAAGATGAAAAGTTTTAAACTCACAAATAAAAACAAAAAAATTAATTGATTTAAGTTTACCTAATAAATAAAATATAAATTAATTAAATACTTTTAAGTTTCAATATGGTGTAATTAGAATTCTATTTTTTATACAAATACTTTTGTATTTATTTTTTTATGGAATAGCAAATTCTATTAAGGATGAAATAATCATTTGGACACCGTAAAATGTTGTGTTTTTTGTTTTAGTTCATGTATATTATTATTATTTTGGGATTCATCCTTGAATGTTAAAATCATTATGATTTTAGTCTCTAAAGTTATAACTCAAGAAAACCTGCGAATTTTAATTTTAATTACTAAAATCAAAATGATTTTAACATTCAAGGATTAACTCCAAAAAAAATAATATACAAGGACTAAATCCAAAAACACGCGAACTTACATGAATCAATTGATGATTTCAACCATCTATTAATTGTATTTATTGTTTTGGATTAAATTTTTGTTTGACCAAATTTATTGGATTAGGTTGACTTTTTTTTGACTAAAGCTTGAATATATTTATAACAATTGTGAACTCATAGGGTGTGATTGAGTGGTTGAGGTTCTTCCTCCCTTAATTAATGGTCGATGGTTCAATTCTCGCCGTAAGTACGGAAAAATTTTAAGTCTCTGAATCAGTTGTCTCATTGTTTGAGATGCCTCTAATTCAGTGAGGAGAATAGTAATTGCATTCGGTGGTGGATACCATAATCTCCACACAAAAAAACAAAACAACTACCGTATTTTTTGTTTGACCAGAATATACACACAAGCACTATATATACATAGAGAGAGAGAGAGAGACATACCTTTAAAACAATATATCTTTTTAATTTTATTAAGAAATTTGCAAAGTTATAATGAAAATTTCATTGAAGATGATTTCTAAGTTAGTGATATTGATCCTAGCAATTGGGATCACACAATGCGCTCGCCATGGTGTTGTTGAAAATTTTCAAAGTTATCCAAAATCGAATCTTACAACTATTGATGCTGAATATACATACAACACAAAACTGGTGTTGCAATAGATATTGGATTCGGATTTCTTGTGGTGACTGTCATCCTGATTGTGTTAATATTAAAAATGTAACTCATCCTAGTTGATCATGTTCCTTTATTCATCAGCTGCCTTATAATATGTTACAAAACTATATGTATGAATAAATTATATAAAGAAAATTTCTATATAATATGTCTTTTAATCATCATAATTTTATTTTATCTTCTCTCATTCATCTTTAAGTTGCTGCCAAACATGAACAATTGTTTCATTCATAAGTTCCACAGTATTTTCATGAATTTGTCTTGTTTTTTGTGATTGAGATTCCAATTTTTTTCCGAATATGCAGATTAATGAATGATGAAGAAGGTGAAGGATTAATTAATACTCCCTCCGTATCATAATATACGTCATTTTTAAAAAAAATTGTACCAAAATATCACTTTACTTTACCAATGAAACATTTAATGTCATTTTTCCTATTTTAACTTTAACTAATTGTTTATCTTTCTTCTTTCAATTATACAATTTATCTCTATACCAAAAAAAAAATTCTACAATTTATCTTTTTCATACCATTAATGAAGGATAATTTTGTAAATTAACTCATAATTTCTCTATACAACATTAATTACATTTCTTAGTTTGTGTGATATGGTCAAAACGACATATATATTAGTACAACTTCTATCGTTGGTGTAAAGTTATTTTACCACATTATTTAATAAATGCGACAAATCAAATGTTTATAAACATAATATATTATGTAATAGTATATTATTACACGTATGCATAAAATAACTTTGCACTAACTATGTATAAACTAAATTCATATAAGTTAAGAGTTTATTTTCTAAGAGACTTTCTTTTATTTAAAATTAAAATTGAAAATACATAAGAGACTTTGTTTTAAAACCTCTCAGCATTGCTACACCAAATTATCTTATAGTGTCTGTTTCATGTCGTATTTCACAAGTAGTTAATATTTTTTTTAGAGCTTTAATGATACATTTGAATAATTTAAATGTACTAATGCATTAAGTGATTAAATGATAAATTAGTGATTAATTTTATGAATTAAAAAATTATTAGTCGTTAAGTGTATTTTAGAGATAATAATATCAAAAAATAAACATAATTTTATTATTTATAAGCATTGTAAAGTGTATTGATTAAAATAAAGGTCATGTTAACTTGTGTTCTTAGAGAATATATTAAAGATCATAAAAAATATATATAGTAAATATTTATTGTCAAAGGTTTATTTTTTTGATGAAATCTATTGTTTAAGGTTTATTTGTTTTGAAGAAATTTATGGTAAAAGTTAAGATTTGCACTTTTGAAAAATTAAATATACAATTTTACAAGATAAAATTTCCACTTTTTTTTTTTGATAATATAAAATTTCCACTTTTGATTCGTTAACATATACAACTTAACATATTTTTAAAAATAATCTAACTCAATAACTTGTCAACGTTTAGATATGGTTGGATTTTTGAAACTCCAACAAGGCACAAACTTTATCTTAGTTTAACCAAAGTCTAATATGAACCTCTAGCAGGTTTCAAACTAGCTGGAACAAATCTTATGCAAGCTAGACTCAATACTTTGGAATGAGAAGCTTTAGCAATCAAAGAAGTAATGAGTGAATTGATATTAAAGTTTCATTGAATTCTTCAACAGACACACTATATGTGTTGGGATGAAGAATTCTTCAAACAAAAAGCTCGAAAAATAATGCCTCATATAAATTTGTTTGATTTTTTCATATTTATGAAAAATTTTCAATATTGCCGAAAAAATAAAATTTGTTTGATTTCTAATAAAAATGGATTCATACACACATATACTATACGTATTGAGATAGAAATTTCATAAAAAACATAGATTCGAAAAACAATTTATTCATATAGATAGTTTAATTTAACAATATACATTAGACTACGGCTAATTATGGAATTTTTTTAGTACCAGTGGAAAATTAAAATTTATTTGATTCGTCACTAATAGATCCAAATACACACTATATGTGTTGAGATAGAGCTTTTTTTTTCTTTCAAAAAATGAATTCAAAAAACATTTGTTCTAGAAAAAATGAATTTTGAAATTTTTGTAATATGTGAAAAAATAAAATTCCATTGAATTATCACATAAATACATCCACAAGCACACAATATATGTTGGGATTGAAGATTCTTCGTACAAAGTGACTCGAAAATTAATTTATTCATTTCTATAGTTTGTTTACAATTTATAAGGGTTATAGACTAAAAATTATGGAATTTTTCCAATCGCAGTAAAAAAATAAAATTTGTTTGATTTCTCACTTAGATTGATTTAGAGACATATTATATGTGTCGGAAGAGAAGTTTCTTCAAACAAATAAATTCAAAAGACAATTTTTTTCATTTTGATGGTTTTTATAACACCCCAACTAAATTTATCTAGTATATTAGACACGTACATATTTGAAATTTAGATACATTAAAATTATAGATTAACTTTGTCTAAATAATTAAACAAGAATTTGCATTCAAACATCAAAGTACTCCCTCAGTCCCAAAATATAAAGGAAACAATATCTTTTTTTGGTAGCAAAATATAAGGGAAAAAACTAAACATTTATGTTTTCCAAGTATTAATTTTACTTATTTTCATAAAAGTAAATACAAATTGCATTTATTTTTCTTTCTCTCTCTATTTATCAATAAACAACAACTAATAAAAAATGTTTTTACATATTTCTATACAATTTATTTCAAAAAAAAATCCCACAAAATCATGTTTCAAATTTTCATATTTTAGTTTTCATGATAAGTGCAATTTTTTATTTTCCGTTATATTTATGACGAAGGGAGTACTAAAAGTTTGATCTAGCAGTTTAGTACATACTTCCTCCGTCCCTTAATATAAGACCATTTTTTATTAAATTTTACTATTCATCTATCATGTTTTTACCGTATTTTTCTAATAATATATAGATGTAAATATTAGCTTATAGCATCTTGTTTGATTTGTTTTGATGAGTATTTTCAAAATATTAAATTTTTATAATTTTTACTGCTAGATAATTAAAGATATTAGCGATCAAAATTATACACATTGGCGTACGTACTATGGTCAAAAGGGGTCTTATAATTAGGGACAGAGGGAGTACATCGGAAAGGAATGAACCAAAATCTTAAACAAATTAATACAATGTAAGGAAGAACTAATTAATAACATAGTCCTATAGACTATTCAAGCTCAGCCCTTCTTAGTTCTTACTAGGGGTAGAAATAGGTCAGGTCAAGCTAGGCTTTGTCAAGCTTGAGTCTGACCTATCAAAAATTTAAAAGCTTAAGCCCGACATATAGATTGTTATAGGCTTGATTTTTAAGCTTACGGTCTGACCTTTGGAAAATTTGGTCTGACTTATTAGCTTGTTTAAAACCCTATTTTGTATGAATTTTTTTAAATAAGCAATCATATTTATATATAAAAATTGACTAATCAGCTAATTCACAAATGAGATTAAAATTCCTTTTGATATTTCACATAATACTTTAGATAATTTAACTATATAAACATCATATTTCAATTATAATTTATAGTAATATATTTATATATGCAAAAAATTAGTTCATTGTAAAATTCGTGGAATTGAAATTTAGTTAAGAATTAAATATTTAATATTTAATATTAAATAATAAAAATAAAAATATATTATAAATATTTATCTAGATAGGTTGACCTAGTAGGCTCAAAAGGTTTTTCTGTGGTCTGGCCTATTTAGATAAATAAACTTATAAAAAAGTCTTAGCCTACTCTATTTTAGAAAACAGTCTGGCATGGCCCGAACTTATATAGGGCAGACTATAGGCTCCTGTAGGCCGCCCTGACCTATTCCCACCCCTAATTCTTACCCCTATCTTTGCTTAACTTGTTTATCTAAAAGAAAAAAAAAAAGGATTTGGATGAGTTAAAAACCTAATGGACGGATTTATGTTGTATACTGCGGACTAGTATTTGTTATGGAAAATGCTAAACAATACGTCGGTGGCCGGGGCACTTTTTAAGCACCTTAAATAAATGTGTGAAGTCAAGACATTAAAAATTAAAATATTTTATTTTTTAAATAAATTATTTTTTTAAATAGAAAGGTTAAAGAGTGTCCCACAAATACTGTTTAACAAGACCCATTTGTTATATAGCCCACACCAAATAAAAAATGTTAGAAGCTTCTCCACCCCACATACATAGTACAACCTAGGCTTAAATATATTTTTGGTCCTCTAAATATTTTCAAAGTTTCATTTTGATCATTTAACTATTTTTCGTTCCGTTTTAGTTCTTTAACTATTTTTTTGTTCCGTTTATACATCATACATTTGATTTAGTTGTATTGTTGTAAAGTTGGTCCACATCTATGACATTAAAAGAATTTTATTAGAACAAATACTAAATTAAGTAGTTAAAACATCAAAATTGTTAGATCGTCGGAAGTTGTGATCAAAGTTTGATCCCTAACTTCTTCATTTATGTGTGATTTTTTAATGAATATTGTCATTTCATCTATCTAAAAAATACAAAAACACTATAAAGCAACAAACCACACTTAGTAAAGAGAAAATGATAACAATTGTTTTGATTAATTTTAAGGATATGTGACTATGTGAGGCTAGTAGTCTCGAGCATCCACATACCCTACAAAAATTCTTATCATATTAGACTAATTCTTCTCATCTCAGAGTTATCTCCTAGAGTCAACTGATTCTTCCTATTCATAAGGACACAACACAAGGATTAAATCATACAACAGGTATTTATTTTATATTATCTCCTGAACAAGAAAATTGGTATTGGAGCACATGGCCGGTTTAACGTTTGAAGCTTGCAACAAATCCAATTCTCAACAGACAAACTAGCAGCAAAAGTTTCAACAGCTTCTAATTCTTCTCTGCACAAATTCAAAAACATTATTATTAGATGTATATCAAATTTATCAACTGAACCAAGCATGTAAATTGTAAATCAATGTAAATGTAAATAATGAGATTGATTTGGCTCCTCTGAAGTGAGAGATACAATTTAGAAGATAAAGGTCATGTTTGGATAGATAGCTTAATTAAGCGCTTATCATATAAGTGCTTTTTATAAGCTGAAGATAAAATAATGTCAAATTGTTTTCATACAAACAATAAGTTGTTTTCATAAGTAATTATGGAGAGGTTATAGATATAAGCTAAAAACATATAGCTTATGAATGTCATAAAATTATAACTCCACACTCTCCAAAAACAGTCCCACAAGTGCTTATGTCAGTAGATAAGTCATTCTAGACAGACTCAAAATCTAAATTTAAAACTGTTAATAGGAAAATTGAAAATTCACAATTGGTATTTTAACAATTGTATAATTCAAACTATGGATAGAAAAACAGGACATTTAGCAATACTAAGATGTAATATTTTGAAAGGATAGAGAATCAGAAATATCACCGTCCACCGGGGTGCCCGACATATACCACTATGCTAATAAGTCCTTTTGGTGTTAGAATTCTCTTTGCAGCTTCCAATGCCAGTAATGTTGTTTCTGATCTTGTTATTATTTCTTTGTCGCCTCCCGGAAGATAACCTAAGTTGAAGGCAACAAGCCTAAAGTATATATGCAGCTTATTAAGATAGAGATCTGACATGTGTATTGTTACCGATTAAAAATAAATTGAATATTCAATATCAAGATTATAGTTAACAATCTTCAGAATCAACATAATGTTTATTCATATGATGGCTGAAGTTATGGAACAAAATTACAGAATCACTAATAATAGCTATCTATTTGTTCGAGAAAATTGATTCAATGAAAAATGTAAAAGATATCAGTAAGTACGTCAGTTATTAGTTTTCAACGATTAGCTTGTAAACACAAAATAAGAAGAGAGAGGTAACGCAAGTTAAGGGAAAGTGAGTACCTAACAGAGGCATTCCTTTGAACAACTTCCTCCATTTTACTATGGCAAATATTGAAGAGCTTGACATGTTGTTTCTGCATTTGATTTCGAAATTATTGTTCGTGACATAATATGCATACAGAAAATGACCAAACATATTTTAGAACAGAAAGAAAATACAAAGTGCAATTTGTTTGAAAAACATTTTTGTGAACAAAACAGACGCTAATAATAATATTCTTCACTAATTCAAAGTTGAAACCTTCACTCCAATATAGTCCTCACCTCATTGGAATTAAGTGATTCTTCTAGCAACAATGAAGTCTTATCTAAAGCATCTTTCTGAATGTCCAATGCATAGACATAACCATTATGTGAATCATCAGCAACCAAATTGAGCAATGCTATGGTGTCAAAACCATTACCGCATGTGGCATCGACGACCGTGTCTCCTTTCTTGACAACATGTTTCCATACCCTGGTAGGAACAAAAGCAATAGCTCATATCAAGGTTAAAGCACTATCATAGAGTTTATAACAAAATATATGTCATAAAGTTTATAACAAGCAAACATGCCAAATAGAATTCATCAAGAAACATCAAATATGTTCAATTTTAATTCAACCAAAGCTACTTTAGAATTAATGAAGCTGAAAATGTATTACAATAAAAGGAACCCTCTAAAGATATAGCATAAATTTTTTTACTTTACATGAAAATTTCAATTTCTCAGCATTGAGGTACTAGTACAGCCTACAATCAATTTCAAGTGGAATTCTCACATAAAGAATTTTAACGGCCAATGCCCTTTCTCTCTATAACTCTTCATCCAAACATACCATATGTTAAAAAAATGTATAACCTTATTAGAATATGGATCAAGTCTAACTCAACACCAAACGCTAGCTCATTGCATGTAAGGGTTGTCCCGGGCAAAAATCAGTATACATATTATATCACGGTCCAACATGAGACTCTCAACATTGTTCATCTGAATCATGACTTAGGTGATCCAACAAATTTAATAGGCTCTAATACCATTTTAAAATTTGGGTATCGTTTGCAGGTCACAAAAATCATTCTATGGCCTAAACAGTCGCCTAAAGCAAATCAATATAACTATTTGCGAATTGTGATTACAAAAGGAGCTAACATATAATAGTTTTAGCTTTCTATTACAATCATGAGAGAAAATTTCGTCTTACAAAAGTTTGAGACTTTAACTCAGTATCCAGTCCATGGAACCACAAATCTGAGGGGTCCAATCCCCCCGTTCACTTGCGGGACCCCATTTAAATCCAGGGCAAAACTCTATATGAACTACCCCATTTAAATCCAGGGCAAAACTCCATATGAACTAGTCCAACGAAGTTGGCACCAACGAGAACCAAACCTCCCAAGCCAACACCACTAGGTCAATCCATCAGGGTTCTTTAGCCGTTCCCTTAATAGAAGAATCAATAATACCTCAAAATAGAATACTCATAATAAGCAATGCAAGTGTATTTTTGTATAGAATCAATATTATCCAAAACATTCAAGGTCTACCACTTAGATTCAAGAACATAAATTAAGGACACCAAATGATTTATCTATCTATCTATCTATCCCCAAATTACAAACCTATAAAATAGAAGAGCAAAACAATGCAAAATAAAATAAAGCATTTCATTTCAATATATACATACATGTGAGCAACATCTGTTGCTCTTTTCTTTCCAAAGAGAAAGCTCACAAAAACATCCTCTAATCCTGAAAAAAAACCCATGAAAAAACATAAGTCATACAAAATAATTAAGCAAAAGGGTACATGTAATTGTTACAAAGACACCATTTTGATGAGGCTAACATTGAAGACAATCAAAAGGGTACCTGAAAAGGGAGAATCTTTGGCCATAGAAGAGAACCCATTATTTTGATTAATGGGTTTCACAGAGAAGCAGCAACAGTGGTTTCTTCTGTAGAGTTTGGTTTGAGAAGGAAGAAGGGAAAAGAGTCTCTGAGAAGAAGAAGAAGAAGAAGAATGTGTAAAGTAGTTGAGAGTTGCGAAAGAAGAGAAACGAATGCTCAAAGATAACATCACTTTTTCAAATGAAATTGGAATTCATGGAAAATTGAATTGAATATAACAAAATGAAGGGTGAAAACAAAAATTAGACCATGTTTGGGAGTTAAGTATGAGATTATAGCTTATTTTTAGTAGCTTATATTTTATTTTATTTTTGTCGGGGTACTTGAAAAAAATTAAATATTAATTAGGTATATATTTTATATCTTTTTATATTTATCTATAAGTCATTTTAATTTCCAACTTAAACACTATAAATTCAATAAATTAGCATATAAATTATAAGTTTATCCTTCATAAGTTGGTTTATAACTTTTTTGTCAAATAGTTTAGTGAGTAAAATTTTACTTTTAAAGGTGAATGAGTGGAATAGTTTGGAGGATCAAACTCCGACTCCTACTTATTAAATGTGATGTTCCTACCAAGTGAGTCAAACTCACAAACTCACATGAACAAACTAAACTTATAAGTTATTTGTTATTTTTTGTCAAAAAAACTCTTAACGTAATATCATTTTTTTTATATTAATTTGTTTTAAAATATATAATTTTTGAATGATTTATATTATGTAACTAAATTTTAGCATTTATAGTAAAAAAAAACTAAATTTTAAAATTTTAAAATTTATCTAAAATGAATTCATTATAATTGTTTGAATTTTCTAAGTAGAATAAAATAGAAATGGTAACTTTTTTTATAATAAAATATCACTTATAAATTAAACATCTAATTGTATTTGGTCCTTTTATTTTGGTATGTAGCCGAAATGACAAAGTCATTGACAACTCATACTCAAAGTAGAGTGACCAAGTTCAAACTATAGTTATAGACGTTCGATCTATCAATTTCAACATTTTTCTATTGGTTGAACTAGAACTAAGATTTGTGTTGATTTCTTTAAGGACATGGAGCCCAAATATACGACAACCTAAACAAGAGTTTTAGGTCTTTGAAAAATATTACTCAAGAAACATTATTAGGTTATAACAAAATTTATATTAGTTGGTCAAATCGTAAAAGTCTAAAATAAACTCTTCAGATGATGATTCTTTTGTTATATTCGAATAAAAGGCTAAATTTTACTTTGAAAATAAAATGCAAAATTATGAAGAAATTTAAGTGCAATTCCATTTTTACTTAAATCCCAGTTTTTACTGAATTTGATTTGCAATTCTGAAATATATAATTGTGTTGACACAAAGAAAATTAACAAAATAGAATTAACAGAATTGATACTATATAACATTTGTAACCAAAAACCAAATAGAAACTAAACAATCATAACCTTAATTATGTCAAATAAAAAAGCATAGCCTTACAAGGGTTAACAATAAATTAATTGTCAGAACAATTACTTGGAATAAAAGAAAGTTTTTTCTCTCCAAGATCATACTCGACTTGAAAATCAACTTGTGCCACATTTCCAAGGATTGAAATTCCTTCCAAATTTGAAGGTACTACAGCCAAGCATACCAAATTATTTTCATACAACAAAAGCATGTTTTTAGGCTCTAAGGCAAGGTTAGCTCCTGTAAAATGCAACACAATAGACGGAAAACCGACATCGGGTTGATACCTAAAACAATAATGAAACGGAGACGGAATATCTTCCACTTCCTCAATACCAATTACTTCCTTCACCGAAGTAACAAAATCTTGAAAAAATGGTTGTTGAAGATACGTCAATGTTGTCCCTGAATCAACGACTATGTTACCATCTGTTTGACCTGTTTGTATCGTCTTTTTTCCGATTGTGATGCCTTCGAGATTGAGATAGTAAAAAGTAGGTTCATAAGGTTTAATTATGAGCGGAGTAGACACAACTCCGTCACCCGTTATAATCGCTTCGTTCCCGAATTTCAATTTACTAGTTGAATTTGAAGTAAAAGAAACCAAACAATAAGAAAATTTGTGACCAATTGAATCACCAAGTTGTGAAATTAGTGACAATGGTCCAGCTCCTAGACCAACTAGTCCAGCTGTTCTAACACTATTATCAGCTGTAAAAACATTATAGTATCCACATCCAAAAATTGCCTTAGGAAATGTAATGTTACCATTAACATTATCACTAACATTAACACCTTGGACCATACCATTATAACCAAAACTAATTGAATCAACACCTAATTCACCAATGGTGTATGATTTATCACCATAATGATATGAGTATAAACATTCATTTAATCTTCCACAAAATTTTTGTTTTGGAGGTAGCAATGTACAAGATTGTGCGTCACATGAAACATTTGAGAAAGTGGAAGATTTTGTTCTATCATAAAAAGGAGTGTCTTGAGTGAAACAATTGACACAAGGTGCACATTGTACCCAAGTAAGATCACTACCTGTGTCAGCAATAACAAGTTTTTCTATAGGTGGTGTACCTATAAAAATTCTCATGAGATAATCGCCATTATTTGGTAATATAATTGATTCGGGTGATTCATTATTTGATAAAAGAGAAAATGAAAATCTATTTAGTCTAGAATTTGAACGAAAATATGCATTTCTTATAAGATCTAATTTGGATAATGAAGGGTCGTAAAAAGGTGACATATGTGAATCATGATGTATAAGATCAATGGTAAAACCATTTTGGATTTTACTTGATTCAATAAATGATGTAGAAGAAATTGAGCATAGTGCTAGAATGAAGAGTGTTAGTGAAACCATGTTTTAGGAAATTCAAGGAAGTAAGGTTATTAATTTGCTTCTATTTATGCATTTTAAAGTTAGGTTTCTTGTTAGTTAAGAAATATTTATCCTGACAAAAAAAAATGAAATGTTTATTAGATTCATATAATATTCTTCCTTAACCAAGGGTTGAGGGTTCGATCATCGCCTTGGATACAGAGCAACTTTAAATCTCTGTGACAGCTATCTCATCCTTTAAGGTGTCGTCAGTCTAGCGAGAGAAATATTCACTACGTTTGGGAGTAGATACCCCGGTGTCGACCAAAAAATAAATAATAATAATAATATTCTTCCTTCTTTTTATTTGAAGCAAAATATTTTTCTTTTTTGCTTACATTATGATGTTTACTTGAAATATTTATAAAGCAAAACGGCCAAATAAAATTTTTGTATCAAAAGCCACTTCAAATATTTTGAACATACAAGTGATTTCCAAAAGGCAGGTCTTTAAGTATAAGCCAAAAGTCATATATATAGACAATAGTAAGAAAATAATGAGACATTATTGGAAAGCAACCAAGAGTCACAATATAAGGGACAAAAAGATTTGGACACGAATATGCAGTATCGGTGTAAAATAATATAATTTAGTACTAATATTTAATAAACAAAAATTCTCAAATCAAACTTTGCATGGATAAAAATAAAAAATTTCAAGACTCCATTTTGACATGTTATAAGTGTGTCTTTGGTTCTGTTGTGGCAAGGTTTAACTGAGAGAATTATTGATTTGTGTTTGAATGCGTTCACAAAAACTTATTCTTATCAATTTATGTCGTTCGAACCGTTAAAATCAAAATTGTTATGTGTCATTACAATATTGGGTTACCTTAATTTTTTATTATATAAATTGGAAAATGTTCCTACTTCTTGGCCCTCATTACTGAAATCAAGATAATGGAATCAATGCCTATAGATGTGTTTGGTTGGAGAGAAATAGAAATACAAAAATCAATATATGTATTTAGATTAAAATTTAATCCAAATAATATATGTATTAGTTTACATGTCTAACAGTGAGTACACAAATTTTAAGATAATTTTATTATATTTGATATCTTTAACAAGTGCTCCTTAGACACACTTGTTAGCATTTTCCATTTTTTTAATTCATATCATAATGTTTATATGCTAAGAGATATATTTCATAGACCTGTAATATTTAAATGTTTATGTGAAAAAAAATTACTATTCAATAAAAGAACTGTCAAACAATATACTATTAAGCTATCTCATCTTTGTGCAAGTGTGAATATATTTCCAACCCAAAAAAACAAAAATGCCGAATCTTAGACCATGTCTACGGTTAGGTTAAATGGTGTATGATGCACAAATTATGAATAATACTATAACAATAAGAATTTTATAAAATTCATTGTTGAATTGAAAGTTTATATCATATAAATTATCTATGAAATTTTTTAAAGAAATTGAAAATCATTGTTAATGAATATCATTAATCTTAATGAAAATAACACATCAAATAATTTACAATTTCTTTCAAAATTTTCATGGAAGATCTATATGATTTAAATTTTCAATCTAACGGTAAATTTTATAAAATTTGTATTCGTTATAGTATTAGGGTTGGCCCAGGGTAAAGCAACTCAAACAAGGGTTTTAAGCCTCTGAAAAATTACAAAAAGTTACTAAAGAAAAAGACCTCAAATTAGTCATAAACCATTTAGAAAAAGGCTCAAAGAAAAATATAAAGGCCTCTTAAAAAAATATTATAAATTTGAAACAATAATTTTGAAACTTCTCAAGAAATTTTAAATAAAATTTATTTATACTTCAGAGAAAAATTCCTCGAACAAAAATAAAAAGATTTACTTTAGAGTTTATTTTAGACCTCACTAAATATTAAACCGGTCCTGTATAGAATAATTGATAACTTATACACCATACATTACTTAATCTAGTGGGAAAAATAACTTTTTTTTGTTCCAAATTTTAAGGAAAAAAACATATTTCAATAATGTTTTTTTATTTATTTTTATAAAATTAAATGCAATTTACATTTAATTTGTTTCCTCTCTAAGCATTTTCTCGATAAACAACAATCAATAAAAATTGTTCTTAAATATTTTTATGCAACTTATTTAAAAAAAAAAATCATACAAAACCCTACTTCAAATTCTCATGTTTAATAAGTGAGTTTTTTTCTTCTTTTAAATTCGGGACGGAGGGAGTATAACTTATGAGGGGAATAAACAAAGGAAAATTATTTCCATGTATTAAAACCCTACTTCAAATTCTCATGTAACAAATTAATCATTTATCTTATATTATTTTACACTGTTGGTCATTAAATAGAAGTGAAAAATTGACTAACGGTGCAAATCTTAGTAAAAATAAAAGACCAATTTGTTACAAAAACAAAAGATAAAGATTTGTTACAATTAAAAAAGATAGAGGATCAATTTGCTACAAATAAAATATAAATGATCAATTTGTTATAAATAAAAAAGATAAAAGACCAATAGTATAAATTTACCTATTTTATTTTATACTACTTCTCAATTATTTAAACACTTAACTATATTTTTTAAATATCCATATCATCCATCAAAACTTTAAAATGAGTCTCATTGGACCCATAATATATCTCACACATCTTACTATATTAATATTTAGTATGCTAAAAAAAAAGATACTTGTCCAAAGACAACCACGGTGACAAGTTTAACCATCCAATTTGCTGAGTAAATATCAATATATTATATATGAGAATATAAATTACTTTATGTTAGGACACGGTGAGAATAAGTTCTCTTGCAACTAATGAGAATAAGTTTGGTACTAGTCTTGTAATAAGACTAAATTTCCTCACAAATGCACCAAATTTCATCACAAATGTACATTTGCGAGGACATTTGTGAGGAAAGTAGTCGTTGGTAAATTAAAGGCTGTTCGGACGATATTTGCGAGGAAATTTCCTCGCAAATGTATTATCATTTGTAAAAATAATAATTAAAATAAATTTAAAATTTTAATCAATATTAAAATTTGGTGGTAAAATTTTTTTGGAAAATTGAAAAAAAAAATTGCGGGAAAAAATGAAATTCGAATTTTCGTTAAAAATTTATTGCGGGAAAAAATGAAATTTGAATTTTCGTCAAAATTTATTGCGGGAAAACTGAAATTTGAATTTTGCGCCAAAATTTTCGCTGGAGACATTTGCGAGGAAAATTTCCTCGCAAATGTCAAAAAAAAATAAAATCGCCAAAATAATAAAAAAAATCATAAATTCCTATTTAATTTGTTAAAATATGTTTAAAAATATTTTAATTGGATTAAAAATTTGATATTTATATTTTTGGAAAAGAAATATATATGATATATATTATAAATAAAAAATAATTGAATGAAATGATAAAAATAATAGATGAAAAAGTTGTTAGAAATGATGTTGAAAAAATAAAATGATAAATAAAAATAAAAGTTGAAAAGATATTGAAAATGTTAGATATGAATGTGTTGGAGATGTTGTTGAAAAGATGAAGAAAGTGTTAGAGATATTGAAAAGAAAATATAAATGTTGTTGATGAAAGTGTTAATGTGAGAGATGTTGTTGAAATGATGAAAATGTTTAGTAGATAGTGTTTTGAAAAAAAGATTTTAATTAGAAATTGTAGAAAAAGAAGAAAATTTTTTGAAGTAAGTGAAGAGAAAAAAGAAAAAGAGTTGAAGAAGTTGAAGAGAAAGATGAAAAAGGTTTGAAGAATTGAAGAGAAAGAATAAAAATGGTTGAAAAGTTTGAAGAGAAAGAATAAAATTGTTGAAGAAATTGAAGAGAAAGAATAAAAATGGTTGAAGAGTTTGAAGAGAAAGAAGAAAAGTGTTTTAGAGATTGAAGAGAAAGAAGAAAATGGTTGAAGAGTTTGAAGAGAAAGAAGAAAAGTGTGAAAGAATGAGTATTGAAGAGTAGATAGTGTGGTATATATAGAAAAGTTGTTGGAAGAATAAATAATATAATAACATTTGAGAGGAAATTTCCTCTCAAACGCTCGCAAATGTAAATGGTCCCACGCACAAATAAGTCAGAAAATGTTTGAGAGAAAATTTCCTCTCAAATGTCTACAGCAAATTTTAATAATTAATTTTGCTTAATAAATCGAAAATTCGAATTTCAATTTTTCCCGCAATAATTGTTACCGAAAATTATAATTTCAATTTTTCCCGCAGTAAATTTTTACCAAAAATTCGAATTTCCAATTTTTTGACCGTACTAATGTAATTTTCAAAAAGTTTGGTTATCCTCTATCAATTTACGATGAAATTAAAAATTTTAATTTTTGCGTCTATATATACATAAAGTTAGTTTCTCTATGCAGAAAATTATCGTAATTAAAGTTAAATTATCGTAATTCAATTTTTATTACACTGTTACAAAACATAAAATATCATTATTCTTCATTCCTCCGGATCTGATTCCTCTTCATAATACCCTTCTTCCGGATGAGACTCTTCCAATTCGACGCCTTCAAAACTTGGAGCAGGGAAATATGAGATCGATGGTCTTTGTGTCGCAGGATTGTTTGAGTTACGTATATGTTGCATCATTTCTTCCTGCCATCTTAATCTGTCGGCTCTTTTTTCCTCATATTGTTGTTGCAATCTTTGAGTCTCTAGATCCCTTCTCCGCAACTCCTCCTGAAATTTTTGCCAAATTTCTGACTCAGACATCCTTGGCTCAGGGCAATCGTCAGGACCAGGAACATGATATAGGTTGGTTCCTCGATGAAAGTTAACGGCCAACCTCCCTAGACTAGGGAACCTATGTTCTCTTCCTTGAAGTCTGAGTGCTTCGGTAGCCTTTCTCCAGAGCTGATGCTGAACTTCAGGTGGTAAATGACTGTAGGAGTCATACTCAGGATGTTAAGACAAATAGATTGCAACTAAGCGATCATTCTCCGCCTATATATATATATATATATATATATATATATATATATATATATATATATACACACATAAAAAAAAATTGTGAGAAAAAATTAGCGAATGAATAAAAATGTTTGAAAATAAATCTAAAATATATATCAAATTATAAATTTATCGAAAGTTGTTCAGATATTGGATGAACCCAAGCACCGTCTCTCGTTCTGCTGATGTGAGTTTGTCTATAGACCTTAGTGACGAAAGGTTCTCTCTCGAGAGTGCTTTCCTAATTTTTCACAAAATATTGATTAATATTTAAATATATAATTGAATATATTAAAAAAAAAAAAATATATGTTTATACCAAGTGTCGAGCATGAGTAGAAAATATATGTGTCCAATGCTCTACAAATCTGTCGCAGACATCCTCTCCGATAAATTCTAGACGATATTGGTCTGAACGATCTAGGTAGCGCTTTTTTTCGGTGTAAAGTTTCTGCGAGAATCGGGTACTACATGCTTTAATCCAGTTTTCCTTAACCATTTCTTCATGGTAAGGCTCCTAGGTACAGTATCTCTGAAATAAAAAAATATAATTATTAATTACATATAATAAACATTTAAATCTTAAATTTAATTATTATATATGTAAACATGGAAATATTTGTGTTTACCTTAAATTCATCAAAAAGTTTCTTCTTTAATACCGAATCATTCTCAACTAACTTTTTGAAGCTGGGGGCAAAGTGTTTGAGGGCGAGTTTGACAACACAAGCTACCGCTTTGGCTGCATCTTTAGATGGCTCCAAACTACACATAATAAACATTAATTAATCTTTTAATTAAATTGTACATTTTAAAGAAATTAAAAATAAAATTAAAATAAAAATATACTTACCCATCGCCCTGAGGGTATATGACCCTTTTATCACCCAATACTCAAACTCCTTCAGTGAAGCGACGCTGTGGTGGTCTGAAAGCCACTGGTCGCTGTTGCTTCTGTGAGCCTTGTGATTGTGACGACAACGAACCATCCTGATGTGGTTGTCGTCGTTCTTGTTGTTGTTGTTTTTGTTGTTGTGGTTGTTGTTGTTTTTGTTGGCTGAAAGCTTCATTAGGTGTATATGTCATAAAACCTATTAATAAATCATCATTGGCATCACCAATATGAAGAAAAGGCATATTCGATATGCCTGCCTCAGGAATATCATCCAAGAAGCTAAAATCAGGTCTATATGCTGGTGAGGGTGTTGGATACGAAGACCTCGGAACATCAACCGAAGACATTCGTGGAGTCGGTCTAGAGTGCACATCAACAGTCGGCGAAGGTGCTGGATGAGAAGATCTCGGAACATCAACAAAGTTCCTCCGTGGGGCTGTAGGTGGAGTAGGTGCCGCAGAAGTAGGTTCTCTGATAGAAACTCCTTGATTCTGACGAGACGATAGAAAACTCGGTATCATACTTTGAGCGATCTTTTTTACATATTTTGCCGGCTTCTTTCCCTTTCTCGAACTTTTCTCCTGATTATTTTGATCTGCCATCCCTGCATAAAATAATTTCAAAAGTTTGAATAAAATTAACAAGATTAAATAAACGAGTAAAACAATTTAATTAAAATTAAACAATTCATGACAAAAGATTAATAGACACTATGATAATAAAAGTTCCAATTGGATTTATAATTCATTCCTAATTAAAGATAAATAGTTACAATATGATAATAAAAATTTCAATTGGATTTAAAATTCATTACTAAAGATAAATAGTTACAATATGATAATAAAAGTTTCTCAATTGATTTAAAATTCATTATAAAGATAAATAATTACAATCGAGATTTATTCATCATCATCGTCATTATTATAATATATATCTTCATCTTCATTGTCTTCATCTTCATTGTCTTCATCTTCATCATTATTGTTATTCACCACTGCAATCAACTCCTCAAACTCAATTTGATCACCATCAACTTCTTGGTTAACCAAATTTGTAATGTGATCGACTTCAATCATCGCGGGAACTCTTGACATTTCATCATCTTGGTAAGACACTTCTATATCTGGAACTTTTGTTTCAATTTCACCTCTTGATTTTGTCTTGATAGCTGAACACCATCCTCGTTTACCCCGGTGATGAGAAGGATAAGGTACATAATACACTTGAGAACACTTAGTCGCCAGGATGAACGGATCAAATCGATTATACTTTTTATTCATTAGTATGTCAACAAGTTTGTGCTTTGGATCAATTTTTGTCCCATTAGTAGTTGGGTCAAACCACTCACAATAAAATAACACAACATTGTTATCTTGACCCTCATAATAATAACTCAATTGAAATATGCGCTTAATCACTCCATAGAAGTCATCTTCGCCACCATCGCTGACCCCTTTAACATTAACTCCACTATTGATTTTTTTTTGCCCACTGTCCATGAATCAGTTTGAAATTTATATCCATTGACAATATATGTGTGCCATTCATTGACATTTCTCCGAGGACCTTCAACTAATCCTTTGAAATGTGCCATTTGTTCGTGTATTGCCACTTTACCCTTAAACCATTCTGGAAAGTTGGTATATGTGTCTCCAAGTTGTTTCATTTCAAAAAATTCAATATATGGTTCAACTTCAATGCAATTAATCAAGACATGAACTTCGGCTGATCGCAACTCTTCATCGTTCATCCAATACTCTTTTGCTGCCCTTGAATAACACCCAGAAACACGAAATACTGACAAAGCGGAAGGGTTACTTTCATCAGGAACATCATTCCGCGTTCTTCTTGGTGTTAACATCATGTGATTGAAATAATGAGAGCAAAAATGAGTGGTTTCTCGATGCAAGTAAGATGCACATATTGACCCTTCAACTCTTGCTTTATTTTTCACTGATCGCTTTGAATCACCCATGAATCTTTCGAAAGGATACATCCACCTATACTGAACAGGTCCACCAAGCA
Source organism: Trifolium dubium (assembly GCA_951804385.1). Classification (NCBI taxonomy): domain Eukaryota; kingdom Viridiplantae; phylum Streptophyta; class Magnoliopsida; order Fabales; family Fabaceae; genus Trifolium; species Trifolium dubium. The sequence goes on along the minus strand of OX638070.1, from coordinate 28,304,723 downwards.
TAGCTTCATACGCGAGATGTACCGGAAGATGTTCCATAGAATCAAAGAAAGCGGGGGGGGGGGGACTAGCTCCAATTTACAAAGTATTGTAGCAATTTTCTTATCCATTTTAACAAGTTCATCCCTCCTGAGCGTTGAAGCACATAAATCTTTAAAAAATTGACTCAATTCAGTCAATGAATTCAAGACATGGTTTGGTAATGAACAAAATGCAATTGGAATTAAGCATTCCATAAAAACATGTGAATCGTGACTTTTCATCCCCCGCAATCTTCCTTCCTTGACGTCGGCACACCTTGCCAAATTCGAAGAATATCCGTCCGGCATTCTCACTTCTTTTAACCACTGACAAACAGATTTTGCTTCATCGGATGTTAAACAATAAACCGCCTTAGGTTTTAGAACTTTTCCATTTGGAAGACTTTTTAGGTGCAGTTCCGGTCTATTGCAAAACTTCTCCAAATAGAGTCTAGCCCTCTCATTATCTTTTGTTTTACCGGACACATTCATCATTGTGTTGACTATGTTATCACAAAAATTCTTTTCAATATGCATAACATCAAGATTGTGTCTCAGTAAATTGTCTTACAGTAAGGGAGGTCCCAAAAGATACTTCGTTTTGTTTAGTTGTGCGTCTCGCCATATCCATTGTATCTTACTCTATTTCCAACATCTGGATATTTATCTAGGCCACTCACAATTTGAGATATGTCATACGAAGATACATTAGGAAGGGGACCATCTCTTTCTACCGTTTCGTTCTTGAACTCATTCGCCATCCTCCGAAATTGATGATTTTTAGGTAAGAACCTACGATGACAATCAAACCACAAAGCCTTTCCTTTTATTTGAAATGCTTTGGTGTCACGCATACAATATGGACACGCCAATCTTCCATGAGTCGACCAACCAGACAACATGCCATATGCAGGAAAGTCATTAATGGTCCACATCAAAGCAGCTCTCATTTTGAAATTCTCCTTCTTTGCAATATCATATGTCAATTCACCATTCCAAAGCCTCTTCAAATCATCTATTAACGGCTGTAAGTATACATCAATGCCATCGGTTGGATTCGACGGTCCCGGGACAATACAACTCAAGAACATGTATGGTTTCGTCATGCACATCTCAGGAGGAAGATTATATGGAGTGACAATAATTGGCCAACAAGAATACGGCGATGCAGACGCTTGGATGTAAGGGATAAAACCATCAGAGCACACTCCAAGTCTTACATTACGTGGATCATGCGCAAAATCAGGATACGTTTGATTAAAATGTTTCCAAGCCAACCCGTCACATGGATGCCGCATCTCATTTGAATTTGTTGCGTTGTCATGATGCCATGTCATTTTGCTCGCAGTTTCCAACGATGCAACAATCTCTGCAACTTCAGTATTAACGGCAGATAAAACATTGACTTAACTGATACCCGTTTCTGCTTACGATGCATATCACCGCTGCGGACCTGATACCTCGGTGCACTGCAAAATTTACACTCCTCCAAATCGCCGTCATTTGTACCGAACTCGTTGTCGTAGAACAACATGCACCCATTAACGCAACAGTCGATCTTCTTGACTTGCAATCCCAACTTCGACACCAACTTCTTCGCTTCATAATAACTAGATGGCAGATTTTCTGGTACATGCGACACTCTCAACACCAGCTTAATCATGAACTCCAAGCAATCATCAAGTACATTCCAATTTGACTTGGTGGCTAAAAGGCTCACGCACACCGATAACTTTGACTCAAAAGACCCTTCATACAACGGCCGGTTCACTTCCTCCATCATTGCATAAAACTTCAGCGCTTTTTGGTTCGGGATTATTTCCTCTTCGCCGCTTCCTTCATACGACCAATTTACCCCAAGAGAGTCGCCAACCATATCTTCCATCCTATCAAAGTTTTCACACTCCGCATGCGCTTCACTGCCCGAAGCCTCTGCATTGACATCGTTCTGCTGGGTGTTAATATCCGCTGGCTCTTCTTCACCGTGATGTCTCCACACGTAATAGTCATTCATAAATTCATTTTTTCTTAAATGAGCCGTGACATCTTCTGGACTCTTAATCAATGTACACAAACATTTGATACAAGGACATCTTATCCCTCCTTCCGTCCTAAAATCTTCTAGTGACATCGCATACTTAATAAATTGTTCAACTCCTTCCTTAAATTTCGCTTTAATCAACCTCATACCCGGATATTTTCTATTGTACATCCAACTTCGTTGAGATCTAATTTGATCCATCTAGCTAGAGTCGTTTCCAATAATAAAAATTAATCAGGTTCAATATTTTATCCATTAATTAATACATTAAACTAAATTAACGATTAACTAAATATTTTTACTAACATATATTTATAGCACTATCTTTTTATAAAATTGTTTTCATAAATTATAAAATATCTTTTGATAAACTAAAATATTAATTAAATATAAATATTTATACTAACAATACATTTAATTAAAAACTAACATTATTTTAACCACTAATTAATATTTATTAGTCATATAAATATAAATGTACTTAATTAATACATTTGGAGTACTTTTTTATATCTAATTTTAACTAACTAAATCATATAAATATAAATGTACTTAATTAAAATAAAAAAATAAATTTTACTAATTAATTAATGGGATGGGGGAGCGTACAAAAAAAAAAATTAAGGGGTGGGGGAGTTAATTGATATTGGAAACACAGTGGTAGTGGTGCGCCACTGTTGTTTCTTAATTTCAATTTTTGTTCATTAATTTATTAATTTTTAGTCAAAAAAAAACATGTTTTTACTACAAATAGATTAATAAACTAAATAAATACTTTTTTTGTGATCTATTTAAAATAAATTAGATAATAACTAACCTGAAATAAATGTCGAAATGTACAACGATGATCAAATAATCTCCACCAAAACGATCCAACAACAATATATATAACTTGTGAAATAACAAGTTATATCACCCTAAAAAATGTAATTAAATATTAAAAGAAATTTACTCAAATTTTCTATTATAACAAATTTATTTTTACTAACTATTTTTTTTTAACAAAAAATGTTAATTAATACATAATATTATTGAACTTATATTTTATAATATTAATTAACATTATTTAAACTTATATTTTTAAAAGACTAACATTATTATATTTAACAATATCAATTTATACAAAACTAATTAATTACTTAGTTAAACATATATAATAATAATAATGTACTTCATTAAAACTTAAAAAAAAAAAAAAAGGGTAGGGGCCGTAACAAAACAAATTTAAGGGATGTGGGAGTTTTACAGTGTGGTGGGCATGTGTTTCTTTCAATTTTTGTTAATAAATTTATTAATTTATAGTAATAATAAGTAATAATACTAATAATTCATAATTTTTTATTTTTTCTAACTATTTCTTAAAAAAGTACTAATTTTTATATAAACAATAATAATATTATTAATCAACAATTAAAAATAAATTACACAAGTTAAAATACTACTAACTTCGAATAATATGATGATAGATAGGATGAGCTCCGATCCAAAATATATATAGCAACAACAACCAATAACAACAACAACCTAATTAAATAATAAAATTAAAAAAATGTGTTAACAAAAATATAATCACAAATATTTATATAATATAAAAAAATGTTAACATAATCTATAAAACTAACCTTAATTAATAATGAGATAAAAAAATAGAAGTTTAGATGAAATTAGATAGAAAAATTGTGAAGAGAAAGAAAATTTGTGAGAGAAGAAAATGAATGGATTTTAGAATGAATGAACGAATTTTGTGGGGAAGGCATAATATATATAGAAGGAAGGAGGAGAAGGAGCGTCTGATGCAGAGCTGTTGAGCAACGTTCAAATTTCTGGTGGGCCCAACATTTGCGACGAAAATTAAAACAATTTCTTCGCAAATGTCACTTTTGAAAAAGCGAGTCAGAACGGTCAGTTACGTATTAACACGCGTGGTGGGGTCATAGCATTAGCGACGAAATTTTCAAAAGTTTCCTCGCAAATGTTTATTAGTAACGCGTTGTCAGTCACGTTGTGTGGTGGGGTCACGGTTGGTCATTTCCCACGAAATTTCCTCGCAAATGTTGGTAGTAAATACAGAAATTTCTTGTAGTGTTTATTCTAAAATTTATGAGTTATTTTAATTAAATTATTTACGGTAGAATTTTTCTATTTCCGTAAAATTTATCGATACGCAAGATACGACTCATTTAAGAACGAGAGCAGGGATGGAGCTAGATGAGGTGGCAAAAAGGTAGATTTTTTGGGAGGAAACTTGGTGACTAAATTTGATCCAATGACTAGAATTTAATCTTAGAAATGTTACTTTTTGATCCAATATGGCCATGATTCTTCCAAGACCTTTTAAGTACATACATAAAATATGTTGGATCACTTCATTTTTATTCTTCGTCTCTTCTCGGCCTCACGTAATCCCTCTCCCTCCCTTGTTCCATTTCTGTTTTTTTCTCTAAAAAATAACATTTTATGATAGATTAGAAAGAAAGCCTGGAATCAAAGTGATTCTTGTGAGCTAAGTATTTTGGTGAGAAAAACATTGCCTCTCTTTTCTTTTTATAGTCCAAAAATGTTGTTGAGTTTTAAATTTTTTTTTTTTTTTGACAAAGAGTTTTAAATTTCTTACTCTATATTATATATACATATAGATCTATCTAATTTATGTTATAATTTCAAAGAAAAAGTTACTAGAAATTTATTTGAGAAAAACCTAAAGTTCATGATTTTGGGAAAATAATTTTATGAAATTAAAAGTTTATGAAATTGGATGCTTCGCATGTTGTTTTTTTTTTTCAATTCTTCTTTTGGTAATGTTATACATCCATGCTAGTGAGTGTTAGATCTAAAAAAAAGAATTTGTTTGCAAGCTTTTTTGAATGTTGGTAATTTTTGAAAGTGATGAAAATGAATATATGTTATGGTTTTTTTGTAAATAAAACTAGCACAAACTATTTTAAGAGTGCAATTTGTGAAATAAATGGTTAAAAGAGAAAAGCCCAATTTTTATGATTAGTGAAGTTGAGTTTTGGAATTTGATTTTTTTTTGTGGAAATCCATTTAATTTGAGGTTGTATTTTTATAATTGGAAATTGTATAAGAATTTAACTATGTTTGACTTTTGAAAACAATGATTTTGATTCTGCCCGAATTCTGAAGGGCTATGTTTGTCCTTTTAAAAAATTTATTTCATCCTAAAACGTGAACCATTAGATCCGTCTTTTCGAGACGAAGAATTCGGCGTATGACACGTCTCGATCAGATAAAGATTGAATGAGTTATGACTATTTTAGTTTGAAAACTTTTTTATCGAGGATTTATATTTTTAAAGTTTGACGCTTGTGAAATATTTAGAAAAACGTTTTAGTTACTTATGCGAAAAAAGTATTTCATTTTAAGTTATGGAGAAAAAATTTAGTTGAGATTTATATGACGATGTTTTTGGATAAAACTAGTATTTGTTATAGCGTTTTGCAAGAAACACAATTTAATATTAAGAGTTATACTGTTCTTAATAGTATGGTTGACTTGAGTCTAATGGGGCAAAATAAAAAAAATTATATTACAGGGAGGTAAAACAATAAACTTTTTTTATACAGGATAAAACAACTTTGGTCAATTTTACAAGAGAGAGTAAAAGGTAATTAACCCATAATTAAATTGGGTGACCAAGTAATCAATGTACAGTACAAGAAATTTTTACATTTGCTACCAACATTTGAGAGGAAATTTAGTTCCTCACAAATGTTTTACATTTGCGACGAAATTTCGTCGCTAATGTTGTGGGACCCAGCGAACAAAAACAAATTCTGACACGTCTACCAGCGAATAACATTTGAGACGAAATTATGCAAATTTTCCTCGCAAATATGCAACCGTTAGCGCGTGCGGCACACGCGTTCTGCGCGTCCTGCAAGATTACTGACAGCTTTACATTTGCGACAAATTTTTTTAAAGTTTCCTCGCTAATGGCATGACCCACCAACAATTGGAACGTTATGCAACGGCTATTCAGATACGCTCCCTCTCCTCCTTCTCTATATATACTTCTTCCCATTCATTCTTAATTCATTCATTCTGAATTCTTCTTTCACAAAAATTTTCTCTTCAAAATCTTCTAATTTCATCTAAATTATATTTATCTACTTCTATTTTTTCATCTCATAATTAATCAAGGTTAGTTTCATAGATTATAGATTATGTTAATATTTTTTTTATATTATCTAAATCTTTGTGATTATATATTTTTTAACACATTTTTTTGATTTTATTATTTAATTAGGTTGTTGTTGTTGTTGGTTGTTGTTGCTATATTTTGGGGAGCTCTTTCTCATTCCATCGATTATCATATTATTCGAGGTTAGTAATTTAACTTGTGTAATTTATTTTTAATTGTTGACTAATAATGTTATTATTGTTTATATAAAAATTTATACTTTAAAAAAATACATGTTATATTTTAAGAAATAATTAGGAAAAATGACAAATTATTAATTATTTGTATTATTATTTATTAATATAAAATAATAATAAAAATTGACCGAAACAACAGTGGCGCACCACACGGCCACCACTGTGTTTTCAAATTAGCTAGTAAGATATCGTGCCTTTGCACGGGTATCCAATCGATGTGAAAAATTTATTTCAATTCGTATTTTTATCAACAAAAATTGTCTTGTACATAATCATTGTTTTTAAATTTTATCAACAAAATTATGTTCCTTTTAAAAATATATTTACTTTTTTATAATCAAATATCTTACATCATTGTTATTTTTATTCCGTGCCTGTTTGTGTGATACATATTTGTGTTATTAATAGTTAGTTTTGAATTTGAAAAACAACAAATTAAGTCACAAACATAAAAGTTAAGGAGATAGAAATTATAGAAGTTAATAATAATATTAAAAAAATCATAGAATTTAAAGTTTAAAAAAATAGCCGTTAAGGGCGTTTTAGGTATTATTAAAAAAGACTACACCAAAACACAATGTTTTTCCTTTATTATATGTATAGATAGATTATAAATTTAACCAAAAATGTGTTTTTGCTCGTCAGTTTTAATTTTTGGGCATACTTATTTATGAATATTATACTTTTTCTTTGTCTAGTATAGCTTAGTGACTATAAATTTCATTTTTAAGGTGAATACGAGAGGTGTCCAAAATTCGAATACATGATTTTGCATATAAAATAAGATGTCCCTACCAATTGAGTTCAACTCACATAAACATTTACGATTATAATTTAAAAATAATTTTTTTTTATAAATATATATATAACAAATTCACTACAAGAAAATAGTAAAATAGCGGCGGTCGTGTAGCGGCGGTTATGCCATAATCGTCGTCGCATTACAAATTTTGCGGCAGTTTACAACCGTCGCAATTATCATTCAACTACCGGCGGTTTAAACCGCCGCTGTTTGTATCGTCGCTGTTAGTAATATATTACTGGCGGTTCTAACTGCCACGATTTGCATATTATTTTTGTTATTGATTACCGGCGGTTAAAACCGCCACTGTTTGCGTGTTATTTTAAATTTTTTGTTGGATAAGAAAAAACAGATATTTACCAAAAAAAAAGTAGAGGCCACGTACAGTTGAGAGTCTGAGACTATATTCTCTAATAAAACGCCAAATTCTTATATTCGAACAATATCATCACCACACACCACCACTTCTGACCACTGCCGTCGGTCCTCCTTCTTCTCCCTCACCGCTCCTTCCTCTCTATCTCCGACAATCTCTTTCTCTCTCCCGTCGCACTGCCTTCTCGCTCTCTTGGACTGAAGCTCTCTCTGCATTTTTAACGATCCCGCTTCTGATCCATCTCTTCTTCAATCCGTACTCTCTCTCTCTCTCTGTATCACTCTATGTATCTCCGGTTACTCTCTTGTTAGTTGTTAACTTGATTATGATAATTTTCAGTGATGATAATTTTTTAATTTGTTAATGTCTTAGATTCTTTATAGTTTGATTTTAGGGTTTTTCAGTTGAATAGTTTAATCTGGGATTATTTTACAGTTTAATTGTTAGGGTTTTGATAGTTTGTTAAACAAGTGAGATTAGTGATTGAATTGCAGCAATTTTGGGAAATTTCTAGATTCACAATTCTGAATTTTGTTGAATGTTATTGTTTCTTCTTTGCAAATTGTAATGCTTTATTGTTTCTTTGAATTGTTTCTTTGAAGAGAAAAAGAAGAAAATAGTAGTAGCAATTATTATTATAAATCATAAAACGGTAATACCAAAGTGGACATGAGGGAGTTAAGGGTGGAACAAGTTTTAGCACAATTTTTTTTTTGACAAAGTTTTAGCACAATTGATGAATCATAGTAATAACTATAAATCACTTTTAAGATCTTGGAAACCTGCACTTCTAAGTATTCCTGAAGTGGATGAAGGTTCATTTAAATTAGTTTAGGTGTGTTGAGTTGATTTTGTGTTCTTGATTTCATACTCTAGTTTTACAAGTAATTTAGATTTCTAAGTGAATATAGCTGGAGTCAGATGGCTGGAGGTAATTAATGTTAAGTGGATAGAATTTGTAACTGACCGTGTTTTTGATGACCATGTTTTAAATTCAATTCAAAAACTGAAAGTGACCATGTTTTTGATGATGTATTTGACTATGATAAGCATGCAAAGTCGTTTAAGAGCGTTAAAAAGACAGTTAGTGGGAGTCGTTTTTCGTTGCTTAAAAACAAGAGTGAAAATGGTTTTGATAGAAAGTGTAAAAAGGGGTAAGAGATTTATAAGCTAGAGGGTTTTGGTTTGGGTGATATAGTTTGGGCAAAATGAGGCAAAAGTTCTCCCGCATCGCCTGCTGTTGTGATTAACCCCATCATGCAAGCTCTTGAGTCTGTTCTCAGACGTTGTGTTCCGAGTGCAATTTGTGTTATGTTTTTTGGTTATTCCAAAAATGGAAAGTAAATGGTAAGTAAGCTTTTTTCAATAACAACTTTATATAAAGGTTTGAGTTATTTTGATTGTGATTTTTTAATTTATGTTTGAAACTTGAAATATAATGAATTGGTGATGTGCACGAAGGACTATGCGTGGGCGATGATTTTGGTGTGTGTCACAAGGCAATGGAAGAGGCAGTTTTGGCGGAAGATGGCATCCTGGACCCACAATTTATAGATGAGCAAGTTGTTGAGCTAGCGGGTTCTTGTGCTGGCATGACTTATCACTGCCAAGACCAGGTGATTTTAATTTTCTCCACTTTGCGTTGCATATAATTGTGACTCACGATGATGAAAATATATTAATTTAGCATAAAGTTGAGAGTGATGTAGGATTTTTGTGAACTGGTAATTTATGTGACAGGCTACATGCATTAGTCAGCATTTAACTTAGTAAGAAGTAAGCGGCTAATGGCTAAATATGCTCTATCATCTTATTGGGTTACTGCATGCTTCTTGGTCTTTGGTAGTATGATTTGTGCATGTGTTTTTGGCCTGCTTTTGATCCTTTTTGGGTGCACGTGTTTTTAATTGTCTCAATATATGTGTATGAGAGACAACACTAATTTCTAATGAATTTATCTTTTAAATCATATAGAGTATGGTTAAATCTGTAATTTTATCCAATGAATAAATTATGCAAGATACAATATCTTGATGTGACTGTGGTTTGACATTGCCATGCAAAACCATGAAGAAGGTTAAGGACTCAAGTTGGGCTCCTCAACATTATTGTAAATCTTGTGCAAAGGTTCAGCAAATGACTCATTTCAGATGTCTTTAGTTTCTTGACTAAATATATCTATTACCGATATTTAATTAACACTCATGCTTCTGATCCTATCCTACAGTTACTTAAATCAAAACAATAATGTGGCATTTGCAATTAGGCATCTGCTATATTTAATATGCTCTTGATTGGGTTAGATTCTACATATCAATTAGGCATCTGCTTGATTTAACTTATGCTTAATTCACATAGAATCAAAATTTTGAGATCTTATGGAGCTGAACACTTTGAGTTAGGTATGTTGTGATGGATGTAGTGTTTGGGTGCATGCCGAGTGTGACAATTTCCAACAAATTTTTCATGGTATCGTATCATGGTTACATGGTCCCATATCTCTCTTTTCACTATTCTTTTGCTTGTTTGATGTCCCTAGTCTAAAATATTATGTAAGATGACTAACTGGTTACTTGATGCTGGAGCTGGAAAATATAGATTACTATTGCCCAGATTGCAAGGGAAAGTTGGAGTAAATTATCAGCATCACAAACAGAAAAATCAATAAAGTATGTAATACTTATCTATTGATTTCTTTTCCCATACTTGTTTGTAGAGGTATTTAGAACTTAACTTTATTCTTTGAATCTTATGGTCTTTTTTTATTTTGGGGTCAGATCAGTAGGGAACAACCAAAAACACGTGTTACCTGAAAAGCTAGCAGTGGTGTGCAATGATAAGAAAGGAATTTACTTTCCGAAGCTTTATTTGTAAGAACTTAATTATTAGGGTTTGATAGCTGAATTAAAATATTTGACTTTCCCTCCATGCTGCAGACAAATTTCTTAAATTTCTATTCATGGAGGTGCTCTTTATCCACCTTTGTGCTTATTTTATGATGTAAGAATTTTTTAGTTTTTAGATGAACTTATAGATGATTTATGACGTGTTCACTAGTTGTCATCCATTGCTAATTTGTTTTTATAATATGGGGAAAATGTTGTTGTTAGAGCCCTAAGGGCCAATACTTTTAAGTACTTGTATTTGAATTATTTGTTAATAATATAATGTTTTATTTATTAATTAATAATATAAGGCACTTCTTTATTATGTTTGTAGGAGTCCAAAATAATAAAGTCCCTAGAATAGATAGTCCGTTTAATATTAAGTATGACTTAATCATGAGACTAAATTAAACATAAGGACACTATTCTTAAAGTATCCGTAGTCGAGCTTTAAGGTGAAAAAGGGATAACCTTAAAACATAAAGACTATTATGAAGATAGACTGATGATCGCATCTCATGGATCATAGAATAAGGAGTTATCAAGTCTTGACATAGATATAAATATTAGGAGTAATATTTATATTGGATTGACCCGCTATGAGAGAACTACATGGAATGTTATGTAATGTGTCATAAGTTACTCTCATGTTGATAATGGTGTAAACCACCCTTCGACCTGAAACCACTATGTACCCTAGATGTAGAGTCAAGTGCTTTATCACTGATCTAACGTTGTCCGTAACTGGATAATCATAAAGGTAGTAGATGGGTACTTTTACAAAGCATGCTGAGGGACAATAGTGACCTAGATGGAATTTGCCAATCCTACATAACAGGATAAATGTCTATGGGCCCAATATTGAACTGGACAAGGATGACACAGTCTATGCCTTGTGTTCAATATAGACATAAGGGCAAAGGGGTAATTGTACACAACAGATATTATCACTGAATGTTTTTGTTAAGATCACATAAACATTCCGTAACATGGGTAGCATTGATGTATTGCTAGAAACCTCTCAATGTTTATAATATTAAATAGTTGATTTAATATTATTGTCATCATTACGGAAACCTACAGGGTCACACACATAAGGACAGTATAGTGACAGATAGAGAACACCGTAAGGTACGGTGCACTTGAGAAAAATATGCATTGTGATAAAGTATCACAAATTAATGAAAGGCGGTACACTATATGGTATGGTGGGCGCGCGCGCACATGAGTATGATGACTCATGGGGCGCGCGCCCCAATAAAAGATATGGTGGATTTTTATTTTATTTTGTTTGTTTGTTACAAACAAATTTTGTTGTTTATTTTGTTTGTTTTTGTTACAAACAAATTTTATTGGACAAGAAAAATATTTATCTTGGAGAACAAGGTAATAAACTATATAAATAGAAAGCTAGTGAAAAGAGTTTTACAAGTGAAAAACAAGAGACTTTCATAACAATATTAGGGTTACGTGAATCCTAATATTTTCTCAGTATTCTATCACTCTCACTGTTATTCTTCATTCACAAGCTAGCACTTGGATTGGAGAAAAACTGTTTGTGTGGACTAGTTAGAGACGTTGCGGTTCATCCTTCAACGTTCGTGATCGTCTTGTTCGTGATTCAAAGGGTTCTATTCTACGAGAGGTAAAACCCTAAACACATGATCATGACCCTTCGTAAGGATCTCTAAGGAAAATTTTTGAATTTCGCTGCTTTTACTAATCCTATTTTCCTTCAGTGGTATCAGAGCCACTTACGAAACCATGGTTATGATGTTTGTTTATTTTGTTTTAATTTGATTAAAACTTTAACAAGATAAAATTGAGAATTAAATTTTAATTGATCAAGTCTTGTAAGTGATACAAGAGAACATGATGCAAATAGAGTATATTTGATATACTAGATTTCATCCGTTAAAATTCGCGTAGTCGTCATTGGTATTGAACGATCCGTGTTAGTTGTTTCGGAACCTACGATTGGTGAAACATTAATGTGGTGATGAATCAAACTGATGTTCGTTCATGGTGATTCTTGACGGCATAAAGTTGTTGCATTAGGGTTCAAGACAACACAAGGGTTGTGTTATGCAAAAAAACTGCTTCAGAATCACCGGAAATCGTGACACGATGGCCAAAACAGAAAGGGTCTGAAACAGCACCATCGTGACACGATGAGAGTCATCGTGACACGATGGACCATCGTGACACGATGGACAGGACAGAAAGGTCCTGAAAATGCACCATCGTGACACGATGAGAGTCATTGTGACACGATGGCCAGGACAGAAAAGTTCTGCTTCCTGAGTTGCTAAATTGTGACACGATGATGGTCATCGTGACACGATTTTGCCTGACATGCACAACGTGGTCAATTTTAAAAATTTAATTTTAATTAATACAACTTTAATCAATGATAATAATAAAGTATGTTTGTTATCATAATGATGATTAGTTATGGCTTCAATCTTTGTGTATAAATACGATCTATGTATCGTACTTTTCTCTAAATCTTGATAAAAACTCTCTCATTGGCTTGAGAGAACACATATGTTAGGAGGCCATAACTAGTTCATCTTGTTTTATTGATACATGTGAGAGCGTCTTGTATGTTAAACAAGCCGGTGAGATCAAACTAAATCAAAATCCCTCAAGAGACACATAAGAGACTAATAAAGAGGATGTAGTTTTTCGCCTACCGCGATGTGCATTTTTCTATACTAGTAAAATATGTGAATATTAAGTTTTATGCTTTCCGAATTTTAGAACTCATCAAGACTGGTATCGAATAATGTGGGTTCGCCTACCGCGAAGTACATTGTCAATATAAGTATGATGTGATGGGATAATGGTAATATCCAACTTCTAAAATTGGGTCAAACTTAACTAAACAAATATAATAAGATTATATGAGTTTAGAAGCAAGAGTTGGGAATGATTCATATGATGAATTAGAATAAGGAGTTATTCACCCAACTGAAATATTCGAGAATTGTATGAGATGCAATTGGAAGGAGTTCCTACCTAAATAACTAAGTTTTGTGTAATCCGCCCACCGCGGACTTAGAACAAAGTGAAATATGGATCTCGATCCACTAGAAAATCTTCCAACGGGATTTTCTGAATCAAATGATGAGGGTCATTTGTTTTGAGTAAAATAGTGGAAGCCTTTTAATAAAAGTCCTTATTAAAAGTATTAATCATAATATAAATATCTTACATATCTTTGAAATTAAATACAATACAAATTATGTTGTCCTTATGAAGGACAAGGATTTCAGAAAATAGTTTCTGAATTGGTACACAAAAGAGAATGGTTCTCAAATACAAGAAGTACTATAAGAGCTTGAACTAAATTCTAACAACCTACTATGACTAGATTGAAGAAGGATGCTTGTTAGAAGTATCAAGTTGACATCTAGATAGAGAATACTTCATACTTTTAAACAATGAATGATGTGATCATTAGAAGCAAAATCTTTTTGAAAGAACTTCAAAGTATGATGGATTTCTCAATAGATCAAGGAGTTGGTCATAGGTTCAATCTAAAAAAATTTCAATGGATAGATATAGATAAATTTATGAATTTCTATATCTACCGGAAATTGTTGAGTTGAATGAGAATTAATTTACACTATCAAAATTTGAGATATAATATAAATAAGATTTATAGTTCTCTTATTTGAATAGAACAAAACTGGTTGCCAAAGGAGAACGGCTATTTTAAAATGGTTAGACCATTGATTGAAACAAAAATGCCGTAAATAGTTTTTGGAAGAGTCAAACTAAAGGGAATGAAGTAAGACTTCAATGTTATATATATTGTTATAGAAAGTCAAAGTTTCTATTTCTACAAAGGTATATGATACAATGATGTTGAATCTCAATTTTTCGAAAATAGAGATGCTTAAAGAATTAGAACATTGACTATAATTTTAAGTCAACTTATGTCTAGAATGAAAACTTGTTTCATTGACAACGAGAGCTTATGCTATGATTTTAAATCGAATTTAAAACGGAAAACAATAATTGTTATTGAATTTCATCTAGTAATAGAAGTATTAATTAGATGTCTTGTATTGACAAGAGATAAATTGTAATTTTAAATAATAAGGCAAGCAATTGTCCTATCATTTAAAATCTTCTATTACTCAAGGTCAAGTAATGGACTAGGGTTCCATGATATTGATATGACTTAAAAATTAAATTTGAAATGGACACAATAATCATTATTTAATTCCATGTGGTGATATAAGTATTAATTATATCTTGTAACGACAAGATATGAATTGTAGCTTTAAATAATAAGACAAACGATTGTCCTATCATTTAAACTAAGTCTTCTATAATATTGTCAAGTAATGGACTAGGGTTCCATGATCTTGATAAGACTAGTCTATAACAATTATGACAAGAGCCAAATAAGATTTGGATCTTGTATATGTATCAAGATTTCTGTTGTTTAGTACAAATATTTGATGTGTCAATAAAACGATACATGATCAAATTGAGCAATATGCATGAGATATATATCGACCACTAAACGTATTCGTTTGATACATTGAGTTTATTTTGCTTCATTATCATTGATGATTAAAATCATTAAATATGGAAATGTGTGTGACACAAATTAGAAATCTTTGAATTTGTCAAAGGAAGTTTAACAATGAAGAAAATAGAACTCGGCAAAAGTATTTAAGTCATATGAATAAGTCATATCAGTAAATACTTAATTAAGGTGTAAAATAACTAATTTATCGCTTCATGTTTGACATGATTTGATTTAAGATAGTTTAAATACATCATTGACTCTTAAAATCTTTCTTCTTATAGTTAATCTTTACCCACAATTGGTTCCCTCTTTAAGATGATCATAAAGACACCATATACGATATGGGGTAAGAGCACCAAGTTTGCCTTTATGAAATTTTGGATCGGAAATTTATTAGATAAATTTAAATCCAAATTAAATGAATAAATATGTGGAAGTATCCTTAGGGATGCTTATCTTATATCACTCTAAAAGACAAAAGTTGCTTTGATGCTAGTTTTGAATCATTACTCTAGTGGGAGTGTGTCTCTAAGAGAGACAGTGGGAGTGATATAGAACTTGAATAAATTCAAGTACTACAAAACATATTTATTGTGTTGGGTTTTTGTATGTTGGCTACATTTTGCAAAAACAACTACTAGCCAAATGCTGAGACAAATGCTGTAGCAAATGGAACAGCATTGTGTTATCTGATTGTTACGCGCCAGCTCGCGTTATATTTCTGTGCAAGATCTTCTGAAGATTCTATGAAGTTTTATGTTTAACCTAGCGTGCTGATCAAGACGCGCAGGTTTAATGAGCTGTAAAAGGTTGTCTTGCCTTGGTGTATTTCCATAATTAATATTGATATATTTTTGGAAACAATATTCTTGCTCATGAAGAATTATTTGCTGGACCTGACAACGTCCAAGCTGTGTGCTGAAGCCCAAACCAATGACTGCTCAGTATTATATATATGTAAACACAAACCCTAGTTTTGTGTGTGGAAAACCGTGTGTGTACTAAAGCGTGTGTCTTAAGGTTTTAGGTTTTCTTGTTAGTTGTGAGTCTTGATTGTATCACCCTGATTCAAGTCAAGTACTCTGTGTTTTGTGTTGTAATGGTGTACTGCTCCTAAGCTTTGAAGTATGGAGTAAGTTGTGTTCTTTAGAGTGTGACTCTTATTCAAACTATAGAAACAAGTGTGTGTTAACAGTGCTGTCTGTACTGTTAGTGGGAATTGAGACGGGGTCTCATACCTAGGAGTTCCTAGGTAGAGCAGCCATTGGTAGGGTCGTGGTGCAAAGACAAGTAGTGAGTCTACGATGTGCTTTTCACTAGAACTATTATAGTGGAGTTCATTCCTGGATTGGTATCCCCCAGACTAGGGCATTTTGCGCCGAACTGGGTTAACAAACCTATTGTGTTATTTATCTTTTAGTCACGTTTATTTTACTTGCTACGCTGCGTTTTATTATTATTGTGTGACAAGTGCTAGGACAAGTGCTCTAACATTGTGCACAGCATTTGTCTGTCTGGTTGCCAGAATTTCAATTGGCATCAGAGCAGGCACCCTGCCTGATTGGGTGAGCTCCAAGGAAGATATTTCTGGCTAAGATGGACAAAGAAGGAGGACTGATGAATAGACCACCACTCTTGGTTGGTGATGCAAACTATGATGACTGGAAGTCTAAAATGACTACGTTTTTGAAATCCATGGATCACAAAACATGGAGAGTTGTGGTTGTAGGATGGGAACCTCCTGTAGTCACTACTGGTAAGGAAGGGGAGACCATCACTAAGCTGAAACCTGAGGACGAATGGAGCATGGATGAAGAAGCATTAGCCAATGCAAATTCAAGGGCTCTAAATGCCTTAACCAATGGAGTCGATGCGCACATTTTCAAACTAATAAAAAAATGTACTATTGCAAAGGATGCATGGATGAAGCTCCAAACTGTTCATGAGGGTACCTCAAAGGTAAAAAGCTCAAGGCTGCAATTGTTGACCAGTAAATTTGAGAACTTAAAGATGAAGGATGATGAAAGCATTCAAGACTTTCACATGAGAATGCTTGAGTTTGATAATCAATTTGATGCCTTGGGAGAAAAGATCTCTGAAGAAAACCTGGTGAAGAAAATGCTTAGGTCTTTACCTAAGAAGTTTGACATGAAGGTTACTGCCATAGAGGAAGCCAAGGACATTTCAGAATTGAAAATGGGTGAACTAGTAGGGTCTTTGCAAACGTTTGAAGTAATTGCAAATGAGAGATCTAAAAAGAAGACAAAGAGTATTGCGTTTACCTCCAAATCTGAGGAGAGTGATATGGAAACTGATGACAGTCTATCTGAAACCATTGTGATGCTAGGGAGGAAATTCAATAAAGCCTTCAAACGGTTTGACAGAAATGCCAAGACACATGTTCCAGACAACAGTCACGGCATTAATAGGAACAGCAACAATCTGAGGAAATCAAAGACAGATGACAAGACAAGCCAAGGCAAAGGAGTTCAATGTCATGAATGTGAAGGATATGGGCATATCAGGACTGAATGTGCCACGTACCTTAAGAGGCAAAAGAAAGGAATGACTGTCTCTTGGTCTGATGAAGATGAATCTAAGGAAGAGTCTGAATCAGCTAACCATGTGATTGCTTTAACTGGGATATGTGCTTCTGATGGTGAGTCACACGATGGTGATATGCCTTATGATGAATTAGTTGAATGCTATAAGGAATTATGGCTCAAAAGCCTAGAGGTTGGTAACACTGTGATAAAGCAAAAGAAGACTATTGCTATACTGCAAGCAGAGAAAAACAAACTTCAGGAAGAAAATTCAAGACTGGAGGGTGATGTTACTCTATATAAATCCAAGATTGACAACATGAACAAGCAATTGAGGATGCTGAACACAGGTACTGATATGCTAGAAGAAATTCTAGAGACAGGACAAAAGTCTAATGATACAAGAGGAATTGGTTTCAATTACAAGTCACTAATTAATCAGAAAACGGTGCCTATAAAGAAGTTTGTCCCGTCTGTTACTACCTATAATCCAACTATGTCAAGACAGATGCCCCAGCATCCGGTGAGACAACAAACAATCAGAAACTACACTAAACCTAAGAGAAGATATTCTGGTTGGGTTTGTTATCATTGTGGAAGAAAGGGACACATCAGACCTTACTGTTTTAAATTGTATGGGTATCCTGTTAAAACTCATATACCAAAGGCTGAACCTATTCTGAAGAATGTTGAACCTACTTTGAAGACTATGGAACTATTCTGAAAAATGTCAAGCAAGAGTGGAAGCAGAAGAGCAATGCTGATGATCCTAATCAAGCAGAATCTAAGAGTGTGGAGATTGCTCAAATTGCTCATACCTCTCTAAGAGCATCATCTGGAAGCGATTAGTACTTTGATAGTGGTTGTTCAAGACATATGACAGGAAATAGAGATTACTTGACAAATGTCTTGCTATATGCTACAAGCTTTGTAACGTTTGGTGATGGAGCCAAAGGGGAAATCAAAGGCATAGGATCACTAATCAATGAAGGACTACCTAAACTTGACAAAGTTCTTCATGTGAAGGGGCTAAAAGCTAATCTAATAAGCATTAGTCAGTTGTGTGACAAAAGTCTAAAAGTCAACTTCACAAAGAGTGAATGCTTAGTTACAGATAGTAAAGGTGATCTACTGATGAAGGGAGAAAGATCAAAGGATAACTGTTACCTATGGGTATCTCAAGACAAAGCTGAGCTATCTACTTGCTTAGTAACCAAAGAAGATGATGTGAACTTGTGGCACCAAAAACTTAGACACTTAAATCTCAAAAGTATGAAGAAAGCTATTGCTGAAGGAGCTATTAGAGGCATACCTAGGCTTCAGATTCAAGAAGGAAGTATATGTGGAGAATGTCAGATAGGAAAACAGACAAAAAAGCCACACCAGAAGCTGCAGCATCTGACCACATCCAGAGTGCTTGAATTGTTGCACATGGATTTAATGGGACCTATGCAAGTTGAGAGCTTAGGTGGAAAGAAGTATGCCTTTGTCATGGTAGATGATTTTTCTAGATATACTTGGATTGATTTCATCAGAGAGAAATCTGACACTTTTGAAAAGTTCAAGGATCTTTGTTTGAAACTTCAAAGAGAAAAGGAATGTGGTATCACTAGAATCAGAAGTGATCATGGGAAGGAGTTCGAAAATAGTAAATTTTTTGAGTTTTGCACGACTGAAGGAATATTCCATGAATTCTCTGCTCCTATTACCCCTCAACAAAATGGAATAGTAGAGAGGAAGAACTGAACACTACAAGAGTCTGCCAGAGTAATGTTACATGCTAAGAAGTTACCATTCCACTTCTGGGCTGAGGCTATGAACACAGCCTGCTATATACATAACAGAGTAACCTTGAGAAAAGGGACATCTACAACTCTATATGAGCTATGGAAGGAAAGAAAGCCCACTGTGAAATACTTTCATGTGTTTGGAAGTAAATGTTATATCTTAGCTGACAGAGAACCAAGAAGGAAGATGGATCCTAAAAGTGATGAAGGCATATTCCTGGGTTATTCAACTAATAGCAGAGCCTATAGAGTATTCAACTCCAGAACTAATGCCATGATGGAATCCATAAATGTTGTGATTGATGATAAGGGCAATAATGCTGCACCAGAAGATAGTACATTTGGCACAGCATCTGACTTACAAGAAGAGACAGAAGATGAAGCTGTCAATGAGGAAAAAAGTGAGGTAATAAGTTCTGAAGATACAGTTAATAACAAAGGTCCATCCATCAGAGTTCAGAAGAATCATCCAATAGATCAAGTTATTGGTAATCCGAATTAAGGAATTACAACAAGAAGAAGAAACTATGAGGTATCAAATTCTTGCTTTATCTCAAATTTTGAACCTAAGAATGTTAAAGAGGCCTTGACTGATGAGTTTTGGATAAATGCCATGCAAGAAGAACTAACTCAGTTCAAGAGAAGTGATGTGTGGGATCTAGTCCCTAGGCCAGATAATGCTAATATCATAGGTACAAAATGGGTCTACAAGAATAAATCTGATGAAAATGGTACCATCACTAGAAACAAAGCTAGATTGGTAGCTCAAGGTTATGCTCAAATTGAAGGGGTAGACTTTGGTGAAACTTTTGCACCTGTAGCTAGACTAGAAGCCATTAGATTATTACTTGGAATTGCATGTGTTCTCAAATTCAAGCTATATCAAATGGATGTCAAGAGTGCGTTTCTGAATGGTTATTTAAATGAAGTGGTCTATGTGGAACAGCCCAAGGGGTTTGTTGATTCAGCCTTTCCAAATCATGTATACAAGTTGAAGAAAGCACTATATGGTTTGAAACAAGCTCCTAGAGCTTGATATGAGAGGCTAACTGAATTCTTGGTGAATAATGGCTATAGGAAGGGAGGTAATGCAAAACACTGTTTGTGAAAGATGAGAGAGGAAAGCTTATGATTGCACAAATATATGTTGATGATATAGTCTTTGGAAGAATGTCTGACCAGATGGTACAGGATTTTGTTTAGCAGATGCAATCTGAGTTTGAAATGAGTCTTGTTGGTGAACTGAATTTCTTTCTAGGTCTTCAAGTAAAGCAAATGGAAGATACTATATTTATATCTCAAAGCAAGTATGCAAAGAATATGGTCAAGAAATTTGGTATGGAGAATGCGGCCACCAAAAGAACTCTTGCTCCCACACATGTCAAATTATCTAAAGATGACAAGGGAGAAGATGTAGATCAAAGCTTATACAGAAGTATGATAGGAAGTCTACTCTATCTGACTGCTAGTAGACCTGATATCACATTTGCTGTTGGAGTATGTGCTAGGTACCAAGCTGAGCCAAAAATTAGCCATCTGACTCAAGTGAAGAGAATTCTGAAATATGTGAACAGTACCAGTGATTATGGCTTGTTGTATTCTCATGGAGAGAGTACTATGTTGGTAGGATATTGTGATGCAGATTGGGCTGGAAGTGTAGATGATAGAAAAAGCACTTCTGGTGGATGTTTCTTTCTAGGTAACAATCTTATATCTTGGTTTAGTAAGAAATAAAATTGTGTTTCCTTATCAACTGATGAGGCTGAGTACATAGCTGCTGGTAGTAGCTGCACACAATTAATATGGATGAGACAGATGCTGAGTGAGTACAATGTCAAGACAGATGTTATGACATTATATTGTGACAATCTGAGTGCAATCAATATTTCTAAGAATCCTGTACAACATAACAGGACCAAGCACATTGATATCATACATCATTTCATCAGAGATTTGGTTGAAGAAAAAATTATTTCTATTGAGCATGTTTCAACTAAGGAGCAATTAGCAGATATATTTACAAAAGCTCTTGATATTGCACAATTTGAAAACCTAAGAAGGCGGTTAGGCATTTGCCTAATTGAGGAATTGTAGCAGTTATTTAATGGGAGGCGTGCAGTAGTTATTTTCTCCCTCCTCAACCGCTTTATGCACGCAAATCAAGGAAGAAAATCCCAACTTCCCTTAAACAAAACAATTACACGCCTTCATCATTATTTCCTTCTCCTAATTTTTTCAAAACTGCTCATCTTCTCACTTGCTACTCCCTTCGCTGTTCCAACTCTCCCAATCACTCAAGTACTCAAAAATTTTTCCATCATCATGTCTACTGCAACCAACACTTCATCTCCTACTGCAAACGATTCAACTTCTCCTACTGTACCAGAAACAACTTCACCGGTGGTAATGGATGTTCAACCGCTTGCAACAATCACAGAATCTACTCCGATTAAACAGCGTCCTTAAACGCTTGTGTCATGAAAGAGGAAAAGCACTAGAAAAGGGTCGACTTCATCGGCAACGAAGAAGATCTCAAAAGGTAAGAAATCCTCCCCTGCTCAACGTATAGGTCTCACCATGCATGACCTGTACTGTAAAAGAAAACCCTTTTAGATCGACTGTTGTAGAACCAGATGTTGACGCTGGTGTCACTGAATCTGGTGAGAAACCCATTGAGGGTACTGAAGTAAATGATGAAACCCTAGGTTCTGTTAATCCTAAGGTAGATGACAAAGTAAATGTTGATGAGACAAATTTGCATGATGTTGATAATGCTGCTGTTAGTGACAAGTATATTGCTGATGATGTTCGTGTTGCTGAGAACATTGCTGTGACAGAGGAACATGCTGATCCCTCTGCTGTTATTCAGAAGGTTGTGCTAGATGCTCAAGCATCTTTGACACAAACTGATGTGGAGTCTTTGGTCATACCAAACACCCCTGAGACGATAAATGATCCTGAAAATGATTCTCCCAAGCCTCAAGATCAGAATGATGAGGTTCAGAAAGATGTTAGTCAGGCTGATACTGTGAATGATGCACCAACTGTTGTGGTGAATGTAGAAGAAATGGAGTCTGAAGAAAGGTCTTTGGAAGTGACTCCAGTTACTAATGTTGCTCGCAGGACAAGGAGCAAATTTGTTAATGCTGTTTCTGATGTTGGTGAGAGTGCTAAAGGCACTAAAAAGAAAACTGTTGATACTGGGAAGAAGCCTATGGCTGGTCCCCCAAAATCTTGGAGTAAAGTGACTCCCAAGCCTGATCAAAAGAAGAAGAGCCTCAAAAGAAAGGATCACCCCTCAAGTGATTCTGATTTTGACTCTGCTGTGACAGATACTGCCCCATCTAGTGGAGCATCTAGAAAAACTGTCAAGGGTATGAAAGTCCCTTTGGATATCCCTTCAGTTCCTCTGGATAATGTCTCATTTCATCTGGAAAGTGGAGCTACTCGCTGGAAATTTGTCTATCACAGGAGACTTGGACTTGAAAGGAATTTGAAGGCTGATGTGTTCAAGTGCCAAGAGCTGTTGATGTGTTGGAATTTGCTGGGTTGATGAAGACGGTGAAGGACCTGGGTCACTGTTATGACAAGCTGGTAAGAGAGTTTGTTGTCAACATTCTTGAAGACTGTGATGATCCTAGGTATCCTGAGTATAGGAAGGTATATGTGCGTGGTAGATGTGTCAATTTTTCTCCTCAAGTGATCAATGCTTATCTTGGAAGATCTATTGAAGACACTCCTGAGCTGGAAGTTACTGATGACACCATTTGCAGAGCTATCACAGGTAATAAGCTTAGACACTGGCCTGGGCTTTTGTCCTCTGCAAAGCTGACTCCTCTGTATGCTGCTTTGAACAAAATAGCTGCTAATAACTGGTCCCCCACTACACATTCTAATTCTGTGGCCACTGTTCTTGGTAAGCTCATTTATGCAGTTGGTACTAAATCTGCTTTTGATTTTGGTTATTATATTTATCATCAATTTTTGGAGCAAGCCAAATCTTTTGCTGTTAAGTTCCCTATTTCATTTCCTACTCTTGTGTGTGGTGTTATTCTGCAACAACACCCTGATATTTTGGTGAGCACAGATGAGCCTGTTAGGAGGTCTAGTCCTCTTGGTTTGGATTGCAGGTTGATATCCCAGCCACGAGCTGATGATTTGGCTGGCACTTCTATCCAGTCATCTGGTTGTATGAGTAAGCAGGCTATGATTGCTGAGCTTATAGAGGTTAGCTTGGATCTGGGTGCTAAGAAGCTGACAAATGACAGGGTTATAGCTGCCTTGAAAGCTGAGGTTGCAGCTGAGGGTGAGTCTCCTGCACAAGGTCAGGACAAGGAAGAAGAAGGAGGAAATAGTAATGCTTCTGCTGCTGGTAATACTAAGGGAGTATCTGCTGCCTCTGATGAAACTGCCTCTTTCTGATGTTTGTAATTTTTTTTCTTTTATTCATGCACCTGAGTGTGCTCCATGGTCTGTAATAACTATATTTGTGGCCTCTCTATGTGCCTCTGTGACTTGGTGACCTATGTGAACTGATGTGCTACTCTTTGATTTCTCTTCTGCAATATATGATTTCTCTATGTTTGTCAGAATTTATGGCTAAAAAGGGGGAGAAGATTAGATGTTAGAAATTATTTTTCTTATGCCTGAAGATGCTCTAACACATGCTCTAGCAGTTGTTATGTTGTTATGTTGTTATGTTCTTATTATGCATGAAGACGCTTGGACAGATGCTCTGACATTTGTCTCATTGAAGTAAGTATGTTATGTTATATGTCTGCATGTTTTGAGGGGGAGCACTTATTGTATGAGGATGTGCATGTGTTGAGGGGGAGTGCTATCTGATTATCTCTTCTATGTTGTGGAACTATCTATTCAAGAGTATGTTTTCATCTCTTTATATGAACCCACTATATATATGTTCTTTTATCTGGCTATATCTGTGAGGCTAGGCGTATTATGATTATTTGCCTCTGATACTATTTACAAGTTATCTTTATTAAAAGAGTCCCCTTGGAAGTAGTTTCATTATATGCCAAGATTATGTTTAGTTGAATTGAGAAGGCGTGTGCTAATGTGAATTGAAGAAATTCTGTGTATTTCTCCAAGAACTTGCTATAGATTGTTTTAGCCAAAATTTTGCCAAAGGGGGAGATTGTTGGGTTTTTGTATGTTGGCTACATTTTGCAAAAACAACTACTAGCCAAATGCTGAGACAAATACTGTAGCAAGTGGAACAGCATTGTGTTATCTGATTATTACGCGCCAGCTCGCGTTATATTTCTGTGCAAGATCTTCTGAAGATTCTATGAAGTTTTATGTTTAACCTAGCGTGCTGATCAAGACGCGCATGTTTAATGAGCTGTAAAAGGCTGTCTTGCCTTGGTGTATTTCCATAATTAATATTGATATATTTTTGGAAACAATATTCTTGCTCATGAAGAATTATTTGCTGGACCTGACAACGTCCAAGCTGTGTGCTGAAGCCCAAACCAATGACTGCTCAGTATTATATATATGTAAACACAAACCCTAGTTTTGTGTGTGGAAAACCGTGTGTGTACTAAAGCGTGTGTCTTAAGGTTTTAGGTTTTCTTGTTAGTTGTGAGTCTTGATTGTATCACCCTGATTCAAGTCAAGTACTCTGTGTTTTGTGTTGTAATGGTGTACTGCTCCTAAGCTTTGAAGTACGGAGTAAGTTGTGTTCTTTAGAGTGTGACTCTTATTCAAACTATAGAAACAAGTGTGTGTTAACAGTGCTGTCTGTACTGTTAGTGGGAATTGAGACGGGGTCTCATACCTAGGAGTTCCTAGGTAGAGCAGCCATTGGTAGGGTCGTGGTGCAAAGACAAGTAGTGAGTCTACGTTGTGCTTTTCACTAGAACTGTTATAGTGGAGTTCATTCCTGGATTGGTATCCCCCAGACTAGGGCATTTTGCGCCGAACTGGGTTAACAAACCTACTGTGTTATTTATCTTTTAGTCACGTTTATTTTACTTGCTACGCTGCGTTTTATTATTATTGTGTGACAAGTGCTAGGACAAGTGCTCTAACATTGTGCACAACATTTGTCTGTCTGGTTGCCAGAATTTCATATTGGAATGGGAACATAAATTGGTTCCTCAAGGATGTTGAAGGACAAAAGATTTGAGTTGCACAAAATCTTAGATAAGTCTAACATATCACATGGACAAAAGGTATGATTTTATCATGACTCAACATGTGATATTGTTCTCATGGAAGATGAGTCTCTGACTTTCTAAAAGGTCGTGAGACGGTCTAATTTCTGAGAAGTGGCTAAATGCCATGAAATCTTAAATAGAAACCATATACACTAACCTTATGTAAATAATGGTTATGTCATCAAGATGAGTAAGACTCATACGATGAAAGTGAATATTCTTGTTGAATATTGATATGGATGGTATTGAGAATATCTTTTAAGATTTGATTAATCATTAAAGGTTTTATGCAAAATCATAATTCAAATTATGATGAAACCCTAAATGTAATTAATAGTAAAGCTTAAAATTTGTTTGATTGCTTTTACTAAATGTTGTACTACATGTTTTGGTGGATGGATAATAAAATTGCATTCCTTAATTGGAATGACCTAATATTTATGTACTAGACATATATGTAGGGTTTTGTTGATCCAAAGGATGCTAGAGAGGTATACAACTTGTATATATCTATCTAATATTGATTAGATAGATTTCTCAGAAACTTAATTATTCTTTGTTCCTATTATGAAGTTTTGAGAAAACAAATTAATAAGGACAAACCTATCTAATTTTGATTAGATTGAATAAGTTTAAATATTTGTTCCTTTTGGAAGTTTTATGGAAAACAAATTGTTAAAGGACAAATATATAAATGTATCTTGTGCACACAAGGATTTAGTGGGAGCAATAATATTAAATATGGTGTAATATGTGGAAGACATATTAATCATCAAAAGGTATTTTCCTTTTACATGTGAGACATGATTAAAGAAATAAACTCTTGATGAAATACTTAGGCAAGAATTCCTAAAGAGTTAGGAATAGCCTGTCTATTTAGATAAGAAGTCCTAAAGAGTTAGGAATAGCCTATGTACATAATTTGACAAAGTGTTCAAGACGCTTAAATAATTAAATGTGTGAAATTATTGCATGTGTTGAAAACATTGGTTTTGTCTAAAGGACAATATCATATCTCATTGGATGAGAAAGAGACATGTGAAAATTAGTTCATATGCTTTGGAAGATAGGATTAATCATGCACATCTTAATATGTACAAAAATCAGATACACCATGAGATTGTAACACAATCAATAAGTACCAAAATTGAAATTAGTGTTTGACACTAACTTACCTTCAAGAATATCCTTGAGGACCTTAAAGTAACTAAGGACTATTTCTTGAAATAGATGGATATGGAAAGGATCATTATAAAGAAGTTATAATGATGGAAGTTTCCATATCAATGTATTGTATATCATGCTCGAATATAAACATTGAAATCTATAAGATAAGCTTCGTAGTATGTTTATTTCAATTACTGAAGTTAAGTATTAAAGATTGGATCGTTTAGCTTATGATTAAGCTAAAACTATGTTTCCGGAGTTGCAAGTCACATTAATCACATTAGTGATGGTGATGGTTTAATCTTGCAAGAACACTTGAGAATAGATCTCACCGACGATTCATTTATACTAGGACACTTCTATATTTCGATAGAGATCGAAATAGAACGTTGGAAGATACGTAAAATACCACAATAAGAAATTGTTCCTCATCCACTAATTAAGCCTCTTGCGCAGTTGAAGCGTGATGGGCATACTAGGTCTATGGGTGTTAGAGAACACCTAATTGGCCTTAGTGCTAGTGGGAGTGTTGTTGTTAGAGCCCTAAGGGCCAATACTTTTAAGTACTTGTATTTGAATTATTTATTAATAATATAATGTTTTATTTATTAATTAATAATATAAGGCACTTCTTTATTATGTTTGTAGGAGTCCAAAATAATAAAGTCCCTAGAATAGATAGTCCGTTTAATATTAAGTATGACTTAATCATGAGACTAAATTAAACATAAGGACACTATTCTTAAAGTATCCGTAGTCGAGCTTTAAGGTGAAAAAGGGATAACCTTAAAGCATAAAGACTATTATGAAGATAGACTGATGATCGCATCTCATGGATCATAGGATAAGGAGTTATCAAGTCTTGACATAGATATAAATATTAGGAGTAATATTTATATTGGATTGACCCGCTATGAGAGAACTACATGGAATGTTATGTAATGTGTCATAAGTTACTCTCATGTTGATAATGGTGTAAACCACCCTTCGACCTGAAACCACTATGTACCCTAGATGTAGAGTCAAGTGCTTTATCACTGATCTATCGTTGTCCGTAACTGGATAATCATAAAGGCAGTAGATGGGTACTTTTACAAAGCATGCTGAGGGACAATAGTGACCTAGATGGAATTTGCCAATCCTACATAACAGGATAAATGTCTATGGGTCCAATATTAAACTGGACAAGGATGACACAGTCTATGCCTTGTGTTCAATATAGACATAAGGGCAAAGGGGTAATTGTACACAACATATATTATCACTGAATGTTTTTGTTAAGATCACATAAACATTCCGTAACATGGGTAGCATTGATGTATTGCTAGAAACCTCTCAATGTTTATAATATTTAATAGTTGATTTAATATTATTGTCATCGTTACGGAAACCTACAGGGTCACACACATAAGGACAGTATAGTGAGAGATAGAGAACACCGTAAGGTACGGTGCACTTGAGAAAAATATCCATTGTGATAAAGTATCTCAAATTAATGAAAAGCGGTACACCATATGGTATGGTGGGCGCGCGCGCACATGAGTATGATGACTCATGGGGCGGGCGCCCTAATAAAAGATATGGTGGGTTTTTATTTTATTTTGTTTGTTTGTTACAAACAAATTTTGTTGTTTATTTTGTTTGTTTTTGTTACAAACAAATTTTATTGGACAAGAAAAATATTTATCTTGGAGAACAAGGTAATAAAATATATAAATAGAAAGCTAGTGAAAAGAGTTTCAAAAGTGAAAAACAAGATACTTTCATAACAATATTAGGGTTACGTGAATCCTAATATTTTCTCAGTATTCTATCACTCTCACTGTTATTCTTCATTCACAAGCTAGCACTTGGATTGAAGAAAAACTGTTTGTGTGGACTAGTTAGAGACGTTGCAGTTCATCCTTCAACGTTCGTGATCGTCTTGTTCGTGATTCAAAGGGTTCTATTCTACGAGAGGTAAAACCCTAAACACATGATCATGACCCTTCGTAAGGATCTCTTAAGAAAATTTTTTGAATTCCGCTGCTTTTACTAATCCTATTTTCCTTTAGAAAACTCTTTGCAGGTGGTGTATTGAAGCCAACTGATGTTGAGTTGATGTTGGTTCATGTAACATGCGCTTGGTTTCAGCCTGAAGTTGTTTTCCGAAACCATGAGGCAATGAAACCTACATCTGGAGTCCTTAAGATTCCTCCTAATTCCTTTTTGAAGGTAAACTATGGGGGATATGGCTTTCTTGAAAGTTGTTGTCAGGTGATTTTAGCTAGTATTCTGCAAAATATTCTTTCAAGCATTAACTATGAATTAATTTGCATGCTTGTTTTGATGACCACACGAAGAGAATTATGTTGGTGGCAGGGAATATAAATGTTAGTTATACAATATAAATTTATATTCTTGTAATTCCATTCCCCAAGGTTGTTTCATTACTCCTAAATTACTTATATACAAAACACTTTCCTCTCAAGCCATTGGGGTCCTTTTCTTGTTGTGTTATACTCTTCCTCTCACTTTCATTATTTCTATATTCTTGTCAACATTGGTGCCAGACTTGTGTGATCTGTAAACAAAGCCATGATACATGT
This sequence comes from Trifolium dubium, assembly GCA_951804385.1. Lineage (NCBI taxonomy): Eukaryota > Viridiplantae > Streptophyta > Magnoliopsida > Fabales > Fabaceae > Trifolium > Trifolium dubium. The sequence continues at coordinate 28,275,387 of OX638070.1, read as the reverse complement.
ACAAGTTGTTGCAAGTGTGCTACATACTTTCATGTGATGTGTGCATCAAGAACGGGATATAGCATGGAAGTAAGTATGACGATTGTTTTACTTAAATTTAAACTGGTCTTTGATCTGAACCTTCTACTTTTTCTTCTTAATTTTCTCTTTTCTTTGGAGGGAAGCAAAGTCAAAATATAATGAAATAATGATTTAAAAAACTATTATATAATAATATTTATGACAATGTATGGTCTTGTGATAGATGATATATAGTCTTGTGGAGACGGATGACCTTGTGATCGATGATAATCTTTTTTTCAGGTTTCAGACACGGATGCTCCCACAAGAGGAAGACCTTCTTCTTTAGCTAGTCATGAAACATTGTATTAGGGTGATTATTGAGTAATTTAGTAGATTGGTTGAATACTTTAGTATATTTTGAAATACATTAATATCTTTTGAAGGATGTTTTAGATGTAAATGATTTGATATTATGATATTTTGCTTTTGGGTGAATTCCTTGGTATTTGAAGTGCTCAATGAAACATTAATATTTTGAAGTACTTAGATTATGTGAAATTTCTTATTATGTTTATTTTATTTTAATTGACTTATTTTGTTGGAATGTAAAACTAAAATGCAAACAAAAAAAAAAGAAAAAAATCGCTTCAAAAAATTGCGTGAAACCAAACCAAATATTGTGGAAAAAAAAATAACAGGAAACAAAAGAAAAGATTGGCAATAAATTGCGGTTAATCAAAAAAAAAAGGGTGACAAAAAATTCAAAAAAAACGTGGGAAACGAATATAGGAACCGCTGCAAAATGTGCTGGACAAAAAGTTCAAAAAAAGCGGGAAACGAAGATAGCGGCGGTTCCAACCGCCGCTGTATGCTCTGATATATTTGCAACGCAAAGACAATTAGAGACGGTTTAGAGCCGTCGCAAACAACCAGGCAACCGTCGCTAATTGACTTAGCGGCGGTTATACCAACCGTTGCCCAGAACCGCCGCTAATTGACCTAGCGACGCCTCTTTCTGAGACGCTTTTTCAACTGTCGCTGTATACACTTAGCGGCGGTTCAAATCACCGCTGTATGCCAAAACAACCGCCGCTGCTTGCCAGATTTATTGTAGTGATTAAGGATGGAAAATATTTTTTTTTAATTTTTGTTTTTGAAAAAGCTAAACTAACTCATTTAAATTGACATTGAAGATAATCGAACTCGAGACCTCAAGGAGAAACACACTCTCATGTCCCAAGACAAAATACCACCAGGGCAACCGAGGTGGGTTGAAAATATTTTTTTCCTATCGTTGTATTATTATTTATTTTTTCATTCAACAACTTTGTTTTGACAAGTTCATTCAACAACTTGTCTTGTGTATAATGATTATTTTTAATTTTTATTAGGAAAAATTTGCCCCGTGTATTATTTTAAAATTTTTATTAAGAGCAAATGACATTTTAATTAGATTTTTCTACTACACATATTTTTCTTACATCATAGATAAGTTAAGAAAAATGTAGTTTTTCTTTTGTATCATTGATATTTTTTCCCTTTTTTCATTCAAATAAATTATGGGAAAAAAGTCGTTCTTTTTTTTTTTGACAAATTCATTCAACAACTTGTCTTGTATATAATGATTATTTTTTATTTTTATTATGAAAAAATTGCCCCGTATATTATTTTAAAATTTTTATTAAGAGCAAATGACATTTTAATTAGATTTTTCTTATATCATAGATAAGTTAAGAAAAATGTAGTTTTTCTTTTCTATCATTGATATTTTTTCCCCTTTTTCATTCAAATAAATTATGGGAAAAAAATCGTTTTTTCTATCATTGGTAATTTTCTTATTTCATTTTTTTTTCAAATAAATCATGAAAAAAAGAAGTTATATTCTATTATTGATAAAAAAATTCTTTTTCATGCAAATAAATCATAGAAAAAAGAAGTAGTTATTTTTTTCTTTTTCATAGGTAGTTATTTTCTATCATGAGTAGAAGTTATATTCTATCATTAGTAGTTTTTCTTTTTCTTTTTCATGCAAATAAATCATAGAAATAAGAGGTAGTTATTTTCTATCATGGATAGTTTTTTTTTTTTGAGATGATGTGGCAAAATATAGTGCAAGCAAGGATATTTTTAGTTTTTAAACAACATATGATTTTCTTATATTATATAGATAACCCCCACCCCTTAAATTTTGTTGGTACGTATACCACCCCCCACCCCCTTAATTTAATAAGTCAAATTTTTTTACAAAATTTTAATTAGTCAAATTGATTTTATTATTATTTATTTAATTTATTATTTAATTAATTAATTAGTTTTGTATAAAATAATATAGTTTAATATAATAATGTTAATTAGTCTTTTAAAAATATAAGTTAAAATATAATGTTAATTGATATTGTAAAATATAAGTTTAATTATATTATGTATTAATTAAATTAGTTTGGTTTTTAAAAAATTTATTTAGTAAAATAATGTCAGTTAGAAAAAAGGTACTCCAAATTAGTTAGATAAAATTAATTAAATAAGGTATTTTCTTATAATCTTTAATTTAATATATCTTTTAGGGTGATTGTTTGTTGTGCATTGCTTTTTTGCATCGGTTCTTCCTTTTTCTAAACTCATCGGCATAATATCTGAGGTAAGTATTATATCTTATTTATTTTAAATAGTTATTAATTAGTAAAATATGTTAATTTATGTGTTAGTTTGTTTTGACTAAAAAAATATTAGTGGTTAAAAATAATGTTAATTTTTAATTAATTGTATTGTAGTTTAAATTTAATATATCGTAAATTTGACTAAAAAAATGAGTTAGTAAAAATAGTACGAAAAAAATATTGTAACAAAACTAGTTAGTAAAAATAATATTGTAGAAAAAATTAGTTAGTAAAAATAAAGAGAAAAAATAAATCGTAAGAAAACAAATTAGTAAAAATAACGTTCATTTGTAAAAATAAAGTTATTATAATAGTTTAGTTAGTAAAAATTAGATAGAGAAAAAGTACCCCAAATTAGTTAGTAAAAATTAATTAAATATGATGTTTTCTTATAATTTTTAATTTCATCTTTTAGGGTGATTGTTTGCTGTGCGTTGATTGTTGGATCGGTGTATTCTCCTTTTTCTAAACTCACCGACATAATTATTTGAGGTTAGTAATCTTATTTATTTTAGTTAGTTATTAATTAGTAATATATGTTAATTTATGTGTTATTAGTTTGTTTTGACTAAAAAATATTAATTAGTGGTTAAAATAATGTTAGTTTTTAATTAAATGTATTGTGCGTAGTTTAAATTTAATATACCGTAAATTTGACTAAAAATATTAACTTAGAAAATATTTAAATGTATTGTTAGTAAAAATATTGTTAGTATAAATATTTATATTTAATTAATATTTTAGTTTATAAAAAGATATTTTATAATTTATGAAAACAATTTTATAAAAAGATATTGCTATAAATATATGTTAGTAAAAATATTTAGTTAATCGTTAATTTCTTTTAATGTATTAATTAATGGATAAAATATTGAACCTGATTAATTTTTATTATTGGAAATGACTCTAGATGGATCAAATTAGATCTCAACGAAGTTGGATGGATGTACAATAGAAAATATTCAGGTATGAGGTTGATTAAAGCGAAATTTAAGGAAGGAGTTGAACAATTTATAGAGTATGCGATGTCACTTGAAGATTTTAGGACGGAAGGAGGGATAAGATGTCCGTGTATCAAATGTTTGTGTACATTGATTAAGAGTCCAGAAGATGTCACGGCTCATTTAAGAAAAAATGGATTTATGAATGACTATTACGTGTGGAGACATCACGGTGAAGAAGAGCCGGCGGATATTAACACCCAGCAGTAATGTAACATCCCGATTTTCGGACTTCGATATATATTACCTTAATTAAAATCTCGATATTTATTTCTTTATAACTAGGTTGTTTTTCCGTATTTAATATATATTTGGTTTTGAAAGTTTTTCATTTGAACTTTAGAAGTCTTTGAAAAGAGATATGTATTTAGTGAAAGAATTATTATTAATTTATCTCTTTTAATATTTGATTAGAAGAAGTATTTATACAAATTATTTATATCATATTAAAAGATCAATATCTTAATTTATTTAAGCTTTGTGTATATTAAATAAATCACAATGATCTTATTTTAATATATTATTAGTCATAGTTATATTGTCATTTGTATTTATAAGTTAATATATGATAGTTAAGAGTAAGTATATATATGTATCTATATGAGTCCTATATATAGCTTCGCCAACTTCTATCTTTGTTCACTTTTTATATTCATATTAACATGTTATTAGATTAGTCATATGAAAGCATGATGTATAAAAGTGCATCTCCTACTAGATCTTTTACATTGGAAACATATGACATAAACACACATATCAATTATATATGGAAATATTAGAGTATGAATAATAGGTCTAATAACCTATATTCTTGTATGTTGGTCCAATCAAAATTAGCCACACTTACAATTTAGGTGAGTCATAATCCTAAAATTATATTTTTCAATTTCATTTTGCATCATATAAATGGTACGTATACAATGCAAGGCATACATAAACAGATTTTTTATCAATATTGTGTGCTAATAACACTTATGATAATGCCACCTCTTATAGTTCTACATGGTTCATACTTTCCAACTCATAAGCCTATGCTCAAAAATGGTGTGTTGTTATATCTATATTAGGTTTGTAATCATGACATATACTTGGTTAGCAAGAAATTTTCTAGTATAAATAGGTGAACTCTTTCTTCATTTCATTCAACACAAAACAAAGCCTTCTTAAAATTATCGTGACTTCTATTGTGAGTGAAATGGTGGTGAAGTCTTGCTAGCTACATTGGTTTTATTTTGTTAAAGTTTTAGAGCAAGAAAATTTACTAAGGTATTTCCACTTATTTCTAAATATTATCTTTTTATTAGAATGTTGAAATTATATCTAATGAACTCACTTTCTTCAATTATATTAAAACATTTATAATAGTTTTATAATAAAGATTATCAAACTGTTAGTAGGCGTGTGCTAATTTTTGAAAGCCAAACTTTTAATATATAAGTATATCTGGTCATTATATTTTCATGAGGCTATTTTAGATTTTAAATAATTACATATTTTAAATATTAGTAAATTATTAGCAGTTACACTGTTATCAGGAATATCGTCGGAGGTGCCGTAATTCAAGACTTTTAACAAAAGCTAAGGTGGGGCAAGATTTCGTACACGTTGGGACGGTTAGCGTAAAATAGCTTAATATATATGTGTAGTGGTGTCCACAACCACTACAACCGATAAATAACTAAGGAGAGCTTATTCTCTTTTAGTGATTTTAACGAATCGCTAGATGAGGTTATGCCAGCCTTAATTATTTATCATAATAATAAACTATAGTATTTTTAGGTTGTATTGTGCTTGCCTTATGTGATTACTTGTCTAAATGTTTATTTCTTGATGTTTGATTGATTGTGATTGTTAGAATAAGAAGAGAATATACTACTCTTTGAGATGAGAAATAAGAATATCTAGATACGGAGTGTAAGATCCCCACTAACAGAAGAGAAGTGAATATTTTGAATAGTTGTATTTGGTTGGGTTCTGGCTAAGGAAAGACTTGGTGGACTATGTCTCTTACGGTCAGCTCTCTTTCCTGGGAAGTCAACTGAACACTATTTATTATATGAACTGAACTTACTGTTTAAAAGTAAGGAGTGTGTGGGAAAGAACAATAAAAATACTTTCTGAATAATAATATATGACACTCAACTCAGGTAATCAGTATATATAAATTCTGGATGATGGAAATGATTGAGAGTGCATATAGAGTTGTATTCAGGAATGTGTAAGTCCACCGCCGTACGGTATGGGACGTACGAGGTTGATCAGCCGCCCGAAATCCTGACGAGGATTATTTCTGCGCGCTGGCAAGATATGAGATCTTGGCCTATTTTTCTGAGGGGCGATCGACTTATAACACTTGGACTCCACGTGAAGTCAAGTGGCGTTGCTCTTGGTAAATGGGAGGACGTTGGTGGCAAGTGGTCTCGTGACATCTGTCTTGGTAAATGGGAGGATGTCCTTGACAGCGTTTAGTGGCCTGTGTCAGCATATAGTTCAGGAATGCATCACTTTAGATAGACTCTAATTAGAAATAAACTTGAAAGGATGTACGCTTGATTGACTACTTGTGTTTGACATATATATTCCTATTTTACACCCCATCCCCACTTTCTATACTTGTACGTACATCTTAGCCCTGTATGTTTTCTTGTCTTGTATTTTTATCTATATTTATAGATTTCTTTGAAGAGGAGTTCAAGGTCGAAGAGGGTGCAGTTCTTTTTACTTCTTATGCAACTGGCGATGTAAGACGCCATTATTGCGTGATGAGAGTCATAGTCTTGTTTGTACAGCCAGTGTGTCTTTTGGAGTCTTATCTCTTGAGTATTCTGATTTATCATGTATTTTGAATAATTGGTTTTGCGTGTACCACGCGGTATCTAATTGATATGCAGACACATTTGTAATTACAATATAAATAAAATTAGTTTAAATGATATTTGTCTATCTTCCGTTGTTATATTTCTTATCTTCCGCTGATATATCTTAATTTTAAGTTTCTTTGTATTTCCACGAAGAGTGATTATATATCTAAACAAGTTAGAATAGTTACTTTGGTTTCACCGTGACGTTGGGGCGTCACATTATGGTATCAGAGCAGGTCGGTTCAGATCGAACTGTGAGTGTCTAGGGTTATACTGGCTGTGTCAGTTGGATTCCACCTCGGATGATGACTATGGATAGAAATGGGTAGAGTGTCCAATTTTTATACAAGCCTTAGTACGGGCTATTTCCCTGGAATAGTTATTCATAAGGTCATAGTTTTATGAACTATGTGACTTATGAATTTGGAACCATAGTTCTCTTATGGTTCAACTTAGGAAGAGCATTAGGATAAGTTTAACAGACTCTGACGATGGAAAGTCAGATCAGTTGAGATCATTAGCACGAATTTAGGGTTGGTAATCATAAGAAAGAAATGCACAACTCAAAGGGTTTGTACCAACAAGGAATTAGGCTTACAAGGAAAGAAAATTTAGACCCTAACAATTTAAGTTTGGACCCCAACTAGATCGTGTTGGGTATCCAATTGCGATTGAAGAAGACATTGTTTTCTTTCAATTGACTTAGAAGGTGATATTGTGGAACAATTACCTCAAAGGTAGAGTCAAAAACAAATTAAGTAAAAGATGATTATGAAATTGGATTTAGTATTAATACTGGTTTGGGTAGAAGGATGAAGGTTGTGATGAAGAGTAAAGGAGAGATACTACCAGTAGCGAAGAAATGTTATGTGTGTCAAGAATTTCTCTTATATAAGAATTATACACACAAATACTAAGAACATATAGTTAGTAATATAGATAAAAAGAAATTATTTAAGAGGTTCGAGACAACTAGAAAAGGTTATAACAAATTGTCTAGGAGTTGGTTAAATAGTTAATGTAGATTTAAGCTGGAATTGATGTCGAGAGTGATCAGTAAAGTATTTTAAGGTTTTACATAGGTGATGGTCCCTATAATACACTAGTTTTCCTAGAAAGCGGTATAAGCATGGTTTCAATGCGGTAATCAACACAATGTGATCGGAAGATGATTCTCTCAAGCAACGATAAAATGTGAAAAACAAGTAACCGCATATTTATGAATGGAGGTGGGACTGTCTAGAATTCTAGAGTAGTGATAGAAATGAGATCACAATGTTCATGAGAGGTAGATAGATGAAAAAGAGAATAAAGCGGGTATTAGACTATGGTGTTTAATCTTGAGAGTCGAAGTTGTTTATTAAGAAAGATGAGAAATCATATGTATCCATCAGATCGAAAAATCATTTAAGAAGGTTATTAAGAACAATTACTCATAGTCTAAGTTTGATGAATTAATCAAATCAATAATGACATCATGAGTGAGTTGGAATTTTGTTAGATTGGAAGAATAAGATATTTCACCTTTTGATTGGACAAAGGAGATTGAGAAGTTACATGAAATTTGATTTGATTCTAGATGTAGACAAGTTGTGAGAATTGTGTTGCAGAATACTAGAGTATGCGAAGTCGTATGCGTGGTTGTTTAAGTTTAAATTTTGGTTTGGAGGAAGTTTAGTTCTATAGAAGTTATGGACGTATAGTAGTATATCAATGAAAGTTTGGTGAAGACTTGAGATGGAAAAGTTCTTGTGTTTTTGGTCACATGATTCTCTAGGATAGGGAATGATTGATTTAAAGGTCGCTGGAGATTTCATCTCTTGATGACATAGTTGTTGGGAAAAAGAGTAAAATTGTTGGGTTGATTAAGAGAGTGTTGAATAAATTCAAGGGTTGAAGAGAATATTGTCTTTAGTATTCATTAAATTCTAGATAATCTAGAATGATCTGATAAGTATGCGAATGAAACCTACCAAGGGTAAGATGGTATCACTATACGATAGGATTGAGTTGAGATATATATATTTAGTGACAACTTATTATGTTTCATGAGTAGGACTAACTCATTGATAAATTGGAAAATAAGAAGGATCGATTATCAATGTTAAGATCAAAAAATTATAATTTAGTTGATATTTGGATTTAGGTATATTAAGTATGATGAGTAAATTTAAGATATTAGAAGACAATCTGAAAATGATTTTGAAGAGAATCCTCAAACTAGGTTAAGTTTTTCATGAAGTTAAGAAGATGTGACAAGTCTTTAGGAAAGTGATATGGAGATTGGATGTGGCATAAGGGAATAAGAGATTTTCGAAGAAAGATGAAAAACAACGTTTGTCTAGACAGTGATGTTGTTATAGAGAAAAAAAAATGTGGAGTTTAGAAAGTCACATGATCAATCAATGAAATTTGAGATTAGAAGTTGAAACTAGAATGTGTCAAGAACATAAGATGGAAAATTGAGAGTTGATTGAGTTATTTCAGTCTCTTGACAACCTAAAGATAATAGGAAAGATTTGGTCGACTATTTTAAAAGGGTAAACTAGAATTCATTTTCTAGAGATAGCGATTAAGAAAGGGATTTCAGATCATAAGAGATTCTAAGTGAGATTGTCGATGATAAAACTTAAGATTGATTTCGAATATGAATTTGAGAATTCTAGAATCATTTTAAGGTTGCGGTCAAGGTATCATCCGCAAGTGATTTTCAGTTTTATAATTTGGTTGTTTCAAGATGTTTTAAGAGTTGTTATGTACAATTAACTTAAGCTAGTATCTTATTGAAGGATATGTTATTTGTGCTTGCAATTTCATTCAAAATCGGAGTAGAATCGTTTATGAAGTAGTAAAAGACATTTTGGTACGATGCTAATTTGAGATTAGCTACCCTTGAGTATATTGGAATTATTAAGACATGCCAATTTTTGAACGGAAAAGGATTAAGATAGTTTAGTGTAATAACAAAGGAAAAGTTTTTCTGGACTCTAAAAAAATCATTGTCCAAATTCATAGTTGATAAGATTGGAAAGTTAAGATAGAGAGATCTGATTTAATAATGACTTGGATTAAGGTATTACTTATTTGGATTTTAAGATGAATTTGTTCTTTTAGTTAAGAGTGTCAAGACAACGTCACCAGTAATATTTCGAAGGAAGAAGGAAATAGGCTTTTATCAGGTACGTTAAATTTCGAGGACGAAATTTCTTTTAAGGGGGGTAGTAATGTAACATCCCGATTTTCGGACTTCGATATATATTACCTTAATTAAAATCTCGATATTTATTTCTTTATAACTAGGTTGTTTTTCCGTATTTAATATATATTTGGTTTTGAAAGTTTTTCATTTGAACTTTAGAAGTCTTTGAAAAGAGATATGTATTTAGTGAAAGAATTATTATTAATTTATCTCTTTTAATATTTGATTAGAAGAAGTATTTATACAAATTATTTATATCATATTAAAAGATCAATATCTTAATTTATTTAAGCTTTGTGTATATTAAATAAATCACAATGATCTTATTTTAATATATTATTAGTCATAGTTATATTGTCATTTGTATTTATAAGTTAATATATGATAGTTAAGAGTAAGTATATATATGTATCTATATGAGTCCTATATATAGCTTCGCCAACTTCTATCTTTGTTCACTTTTTATATTCATATTAACATGTTATTAGATTAGTCATATGAAAGCATGATGTATAAAAGTGCATCTCCTACTAGATCTTTTACATTGGAAACATATGACATAAACACACATATCAATTATATATGGAAATATTAGAGTATGAATAATAGGTCTAATAACCTATATTCTTGTATGTTGGTCCAATCAAAATTAGCCACACTTACAATTTAGGTGAGTCATAATCCTAAAATTATATTTTTCAATTTCATTTTGCATCATATAAATGGTACGTATACAATGCAAGGCATACATAAACAGATTTTTTATCAATATTGTGTGCTAATAACACTTATGATAATGCCACCTCTTATAGTTCTACATGGTTCATACTTTCCAACTCATAAGCCTATGCTCAAAAATGGTGTGTTGTTATATCTATATTAGGTTTGTAATCATGACATATACTTGGTTAGCAAGAAATTTTCTAGTATAAATAGGTGAACTCTTTCTTCATTTCATTCAACACAAAACAAAGCCTTCTTAAAATTATCGTGACTTCTATTGTGAGTGAAATGGTGGTGAAGTCTTGCTAGCTACATTGGTTTTATTTTGTTAAAGTTTTAGAGCAAGAAAATTTACTAAGGTATTTCCACTTATTTCTAAATATTATCTTTTTATTAGAATGTTGAAATTATATCTAATGAACTCACTTTCTTCAATTATATTAAAACATTTATAATAGTTTTATAATAAAGATTATCAAACTGTTAGTAGGCGTGTGCTAATTTTTGAAAGCCAAACTTTTAATATATAAGTATATCTGGTCATTATATTTTCATGAGGCTATTTTAGATTTTAAATAATTACATATTTTAAATATTAGTAAATTATTAGCAGTTACACTGTTATCAGGAATATCGTCGGAGGTGCCGTAATTCAAGACTTTTAACAAAAGCTAAGGTGGGGCAAGATTTCGTACACGTTGGGACGGTTAGCGTAAAATAGCTTAATATATATGTGTAGTGGTGTCCACAACCACTACAACCGATAAATAACTAAGGAGAGCTTATTCTCTTTTAGTGATTTTAACGAATCGCTAGATGAGGTTATGCCAGCCTTAATTATTTATCATAATAATAAACTATAGTATTTTTAGGTTGTATTGTGCTTGCCTTATGTGATTACTTGTCTAAATGTTTATTTCTTGATGTTTGATTGATTGTGATTGTTAGAATAAGAAGAGAATATACTACTCTTTGAGATGAGAAATAAGAATATCTAGATACGGAGTGTAAGATCCCCACTAACAGAAGAGAAGTGAATATTTTGAATAGTTGTATTTGGTTGGGTTCTGGCTAAGGAAAGACTTGGTGGACTATGTCTCTTACGGTCAGCTCTCTTTCCTGGGAAGTCAACTGAACACTATTTATTATATGAACTGAACTTACTGTTTAAAAGTAAGGAGTGTGTGGGAAAGAACAATAAAAATACTTTCTGAATAATAATATATGACACTCAACTCAGGTAATCAGTATATATAAATTCTGGATGATGGAAATGATTGAGAGTGCATATAGAGTTGTATTCAGGAATGTGTAAGTCCACCGCCGTACGGTATGGGACGTACGAGGTTGATCAGCCGCCCGAAATCCTGACGAGGATTATTTCTGCGCGCTGGCAAGATATGAGATCTTGGCCTATTTTTCTGAGGGGCGATCGACTTATAACACTTGGACTCCACGTGAAGTCAAGTGGCGTTGCTCTTGGTAAATGGGAGGACGTTGGTGGCAAGTGGTCTCGTGACATCTGTCTTGGTAAATGGGAGGATGTCCTTGACAGCGTTTAGTGGCCTGTGTCAGCATATAGTTCAGGAATGCATCACTTTAGATAGACTCTAATTAGAAATAAACTTGAAAGGATGTACGCTTGATTGACTACTTGTGTTTGACATATATATTCCTATTTTACACCCCATCCCCACTTTCTATACTTGTACGTACATCTTAGCCCTGTATGTTTTCTTGTCTTGTATTTTTATCTATATTTATAGATTTCTTTGAAGAGGAGTTCAAGGTCGAAGAGGGTGCAGTTCTTTTTACTTCTTATGCAACTGGCGATGTAAGACGCCATTATTGCGTGATGAGAGTCATAGTCTTGTTTGTACAGCCAGTGTGTCTTTTGGAGTCTTATCTCTTGAGTATTCTGATTTATCATGTATTTTGAATAATTGGTTTTGCGTGTACCACGCGGTATCTAATTGATATGCAGACACATTTGTAATTACAATATAAATAAAATTAGTTTAAATGATATTTGTCTATCTTCCGTTGTTATATTTCTTATCTTCCGCTGATATATCTTAATTTTAAGTTTCTTTGTATTTCCACGAAGAGTGATTATATATCTAAACAAGTTAGAATAGTTACTTTGGTTTCACCGTGACGTTGGGGCGTCACAGATTGATGTCAATGCGCAAGCTTCGGGCAGTGAAGCGCATGCGGAGTGTGAAAACTTTGATAGGATGGAAGATATGGTTGGCGACGCTCTTGGGGTAAATCGGTCGTATGAAGGAAGCGGCGAAGAGGAAATAATCCCGAACCAAAAAGCGCTGAAGTTTTATGCAATGATGGAGGATTGAGGAAGTGAACCGGCCGTTGTATGAAGGGTCTTCTGAGTCAAAGTTATCGGTGGGCGTGAGCCTTTTAGCCGCCAAGTCAAATTGGAATGTACCTGAAGATTGCTTGGAGTTCATTAACAAGCTGGTGTTGAATGTGTCGCATGTATCACAAAACTTGCCAGCTAGTTATTATGAAGCGAAGAAGTTGGTGTCGAAAACTTGCGTAGACTCACTTATGGGTTGTAGAACCATTATACTTTAAACAATTATGTACTACCTCCGTACTAAAATATAATTTGTTTTGACCATATCACACAAATTAAGAATGTAATCATTGTTGTATGGAAAAGATAAATTATGAGTTAGTTTACAAAATTGTCTTTCATTAATGATATGGAAAATATAAATTGAAGAAGTAAAAGAAGAGAGAAGAATAAATAGTTAAGGTTATAATAAGAAAAATAGCATTAAATGTTTCATTGGTATTGTAAAACGACTTATATTTTAGTACGGAGGGAGTACTATTTTTGATATTTGATCTGCTAAAAAATAAAAGACTGAATATTATACTCGCTCCATTTCAAAATAAGTGTCACAATTGACAAGTTTACGTATACCAATGCACATCTTTGATCACAAATATCTTTATAATTATGTATTATAAAAAATTCTAAATTTTTTATATTTTGAAAATAATAATCAAGACAAACTGAACAACATTATATATGTTAATATTTATTTTTATAAATATATAGTCAAAATATATTATATAAATAATGCGTACATAATTCAAACGACATTTATTTTGAAACGGAATGAGTAACTCTAATTGTACTATGCATGATTTTTAAACTGATTATGAGACTGAACAACTTAGACTAAAGAGACAACATAAATTTTTTAGAGAATGGTATTTTATGAGTTAATTTTAGGTAAATTGATTTTTTAAAGATTAAATTAGGGCAAAATTGAGGGTTTTGGTTCAAAAATAAGTTTTTTCAATGCAAAATATAAATTTTGGTGATTTAGGAGTTAGTTTAAAGTAAAGTAAAACTGAGATTCGTAAGGATTAATTTAGAGGCAAAACTGATATATTTTTTTACAAAATTGAAAGTTTTCATTTTAAAACTGAAATTTTTGTTTAAATTTTAGATTTGCCCGGATTTCGTAAATTTTTTGGCTCTCCCACTGCTCACGGGTGAAAATTGCTTCTTTGTGGTACAATGACAAAAAAAGTTAGAGAATAGAAACAAGTTCAAAGTATGTGTTATGAATAAATATAATTAGCGAATGTACTCCTTCGTCCTATCCTTTTCAATCTCACTACACTTCCCACTAGTGAGACTAGTGAGTGGATAGTAAATGTTTTTGTTCTTACACTTCTTCTCTTGTATATATATATATATATATAACTCTTGTTATGGTGTAGAATAATCTCAATTGAAAAGTTATAAATATAAAATTCTCATCCTTTCTATATCTCTATTCTCTAATTTTAATGGTTTATTTCTAACACCTTATCAGCAAGACACTCTAATCAACCGAGGTACTATTAATTCTCTCTTGATTTTGCTATTGTTTGTTATGCATTCCATCAATCCAGTCATATATATTTCTTTAGGATTTTTTTTCTAGTACTGTTAATCAGTATTGGCCCAACAATACTGGAGGCCTAAAGCCAAATTTTAAAATGAGGCCTTTTTTTAAAAAATTATCAAGAAAAATAATTTGAAATTTATTTTTCGAAGTTTTTGAAATGCAAAATCATTTGTTCAATTATCATAATTAATTTCACTTAACATTTTTTAAATCGATAATAAAGTCAATCCATTTAATTATTGTTGAGACAATGCAGTGGTGGAGCCAGAAAATATATAAAGCCCGGGCAAAATTTAAAATTTAAACAAAAATTTCAATTTTACATTGAAAATTTTCAAAAAAAAAAAAAACTTAGTTTTGCCCTATATTAATTCCTTCGAATCTCCATTTTACTCTAAGTTAACTTCTAAAACACCAAAAAAATTATTTTGCGGTGAAAAATATGAGTTTCGAACCAAAAAACTTCAATTTTACCCTAAATTAATTCCTAAAAATATTAATTTTACCCTAAATTTACCCCTAAAACAAAAAAAATTCCGACCGAGCCCGGGGTGCAGCCCTAGCAGCCCGGGTGGTAAATCCGCCCATGAGACAATGTTAATCTAAGATAAAATTTCATTACTTTTTTTATTTGAAAAACTTTATTTGTTGCACCGAAGCAACGATTATATGAATTGTTAACATTATTCTATAAATAACAGAAACATTTTGAAAAGAATCAATTGTTTTTTTTTGTTACAAAAGAATGAAGTCTTATAATATAATGAGGTTTACCAATAGGAGTATCATCTTCAACTTGCATAATTTTACATGTAGTTCACAAATTTAAATGAAAAATTACAAAGTAGCAAAGTAAAGATTACAATTGTTTGAATAGTTGCAAATTGAAGACTTATAGTTTACAAAAATCCAATTTTAATTACTTGAGTGAATTGTTTATTGAATTGCAAAGTACAATTGTAGAGTTATTTTCTCATATTTATAAAATTAATTAAAAGAAAAATATTGATGAAATTAGAAAATTTGATGAAACCAAAAGTCTAACAAATTGAAAACAATATAGAGAGATATGAAGTTGAATATAGAGTAGTAAGATGTCACTTTTAATTTGAGTTTTCACAACAAAAAAAAACTATATCTGAACATTAAATCTGAACTTGAACTTTTATGTGAAAAATAATTGTAATTATTAATTTTTTTTATGTGAGGCCTATTTCTTTGACTATTTATAGAATTTACATTTTATTTAGGGCATTTTTCTCTTAGCAAAAAAACAAAAAAGTTTGGGAACCTAAAACCTTTACTTAGGTGGCTTAACCTTTGAGTCGGTCCTACTGTTAATTTGTTAATTGAAACTATTTCCACTAAACAACTCATTTCAACTATTCCTTTTAGTCTATGAACATACGAGTCCCAGTCGTGTATCAATTGTATTTGGTAGTATTAATTTTCTTCTGCAACTTTATAGTTATTACTTTGTACTTTATAGTTATTATGTGGGTAAATAGGTTAATACTATCTGTAAAATATGAAAATTTTGCAATATTTTCCTGTAATTTATTTTTTCGAGAATTCCTTCTTGTAATGTTTGAATTTTTGGAATACTTCCTTGGACTCATTCAACCATAATAAAATATATATTTGATTTATATATTCTCTACAAGAATTGTTTAAAAAAAATCTACTTTAAAATTATTGAAAGCTCTAAAAGAGCTAATATATTACATGGAGAACAAATTTTACTTTGAGAATATATATTAGTACAATTGAAGCACATATTTTTCTAAATCTGAAATTTACAAATCATATTAAGTTTGTCTTTGGCAAGACCGGTTAGATCATCTCGAATTTATGATGATGTGAAAAATATTTTTTTTTGAATATGTATATTGAAGAGCCAAAAGATTCTTACATCCAATAATTTATATTATTAGTTCCCAAAGGAAGTTTTTTTTTTGACACTAGTTCCAAAAGGAAGTTGAAAATTTGAATCTCTCACAATATTTGAGGATGTATATAACGTATTATTTGTAAATAAGTACACCAATTGCTATTTAGATACTTTATGACATTAATGATGCATCAACTAAATGGTTAAACAACTCACAACCAGAAATTTGTGAAATTGTTTTCAGAAATAATTTGACAAAGAGTTCATTTTTTTAAAAAAATTTCAAAAAGTAATTGATATGTATCATATGTCAATCATCATGATTTATATTTAATATCTTGCAGTATATGCTAATAAGAAAATAAAAATATGGACTTGAAAATTTATTTTTTAGACGTCTAAAGTTAAATGTGTGATTGATACTTATGAAATAATAAATTCAAAATTGCACTTTAGGAACATGTAATCATTTAAATTGAGTTTTTGCTTCGTATCAAGCCAAAACGTATTGGTCGAGCCGCCCCTCCCTTCTCAAACCCTAGTTTTCTTTTTCCTTTTCTTCATCTACCAAGGGGGTGGTTTTAGGTCATTTTTTGATCTAAAACCACCCCTATTCATCATTTTTTATTGTTTTTTCTTATCATCTATTTAAATAAGTGTGATTTCACATATTTTTGTGTTGTTATTTCTTGTTTTTGTCGCCTAAGTGCGGCGTTGTTAGTTTGTTTCGTCGTCTTGTGCGACGTTTATTGTCCCGTCTTATAGTACGGTGTTTTGTTTTTCGGAGTGATAGATTAGTTTTGACTCATTTCAAATCCAAACAATGATATACAGATTCAGAGGCGTGGATACTATAGCTCGTTTAAGGGGTTTACGACGGTTATCACTAAAGTCAATTTTCTCTCAACCTCGCATATATCTTATCGGTATGTGGCAGAATCAGTCATGTCAGAGACCACGCATAGTCGATTTTTTGTTCGAACACATGCAAATATCTTTTTTCTGGAGTTGGATGCCATCAAAGACTGTGGATCTCAAATTATTATTGACTTTTGGTCATGTACGGAAGGATTTGTCAAGGTTGTTAGAATTTAGATATTGGTTTGTTAACGCTATTTTATCATTTGAAAGTTTTATATGTATCCTTGTTGAGTATTTAACTATC
Organism: Trifolium dubium; assembly: GCA_951804385.1. Classification (NCBI taxonomy): domain Eukaryota; kingdom Viridiplantae; phylum Streptophyta; class Magnoliopsida; order Fabales; family Fabaceae; genus Trifolium; species Trifolium dubium. The sequence continues at coordinate 28,257,955 of OX638070.1, read as the reverse complement.
TTCATCTCTTGTATTATTGCTATTTTAGCATATGAATGAATGAATTTTATTTCCTTGTCAAAAAAAAAAAGTACTAGTATATGAAAGTCCTCCCCTTAATTTGCAATTAAGTTTGACTTATTAACATAATATTTTCATATAAGCATTTGTGAATGTGTTGTTGTGTTCCAATTGCTCCAATATAATGCACTAAAATGAATTATTAAAGAATATTGGGAAAATATATTTGATATGAATCTCCATTCATAAAGTATGTTGAGCTAAAAGTTGGAGAGTTATTTATAGCCCTGTAGGCTGATTATCAAGTGGCGAATTAGTTTTCTCAATGTTAGGGGAGATAATAAGCATCTGAAAATATGAACCAGAAGTCAAATAAATCACTTGAAATGAATTTATCATCTCAACTTGATCCTTAAGTAATTTGAACTGTATATATATGTTCAAAAGACAAATCATTTGCAAAGGTTATGAAATAAACTATCAGCGGCTAACACTCCAAACAAAATAGATGTCCATGTTGGACAATCTTATATTGCAAATGACTCTTAACCACCTTGAAGTGTGGTAGCCAAGTCGGTTCCAAAGATAAAAATCCTCAAATAAGAAAAGGAGCTAAAAAGAAAGATGATCCAGAGGATATGAAAAGAATATTTGACATAATTGATTTTTTAGTTCCAAAAGAACATATCAGATACCTAACATTTATGAAAATATAGAGATCTCGACAAATTATATCATGAATTGAATACGAAGGAACCGAAGAAAAAAAAAGGGTCAACATTGACAATGCTTTTGCATATCATACAACACAAAATGTGATAAATGATAATAAGGATCAACAACCAAAGTCTACCAAAGATTGTAAACAATGTGAGAATTGACTATAATCTGAACACCTGAAAGTGTGAAACTAGTTGGATACAAATGATTTTTGTGCGAAAATGAAATAAGCATGGTGATATTATGAGATAGATCACTTGATATCGATGTTGTGGTATCTTATTTATGTCGATCACTTGATAGTGATATTTACATAAAACTTCATATTCTTGAAGGATTTAATTTGTATATTGATGAATGATGATATAAATATTATTAGATCTCCTAAAGAGCTTTCAAAAACAATTGATTGTATAAAGAAAGAGTTAAAAATGAAATACTTGATCAGAAAAACAAAGTTATGTTTGAGATTACAAGTTGAGCATTTAAATAATAGAATTTTTGTGCATCAAGACATATGAAAATTATATTTTTAGACCTCGTGAAGAGCATGAAAAAATACCCACAGTAAAGTACATAATTTTTGCAATACCCTCTATAAATTTGTTTTTCTCGAATACCCTCCTGTAATATTTGAATTTTTGCAATACCCCCTGAACTTTTTCAGCCATTATATTTTGTGGGGGTTTTTTTTTGCGGCGGTTTAAAACCTTGCTAAAATTGTATTTTGCAGCGGTTTTTATTTGCGGCGGTTTAAAACCCCCGCTAAAATTATATTTTGCGGCGATTTTTAGCGGCGGTTCTGTTTTACGAGGGTTATATTATGGTTGACTATGTTCAGAGGGGTATTGCAAAAAATCCAACATTACAGGGGGTATTCTCAAAAAAAAATTACAGGAATGTTGCAAAAATCATGTACTTTACAGGGGATATATACATATTAACCCTATTTTAATTTTATGGGAAACCACGCTCTGAAAAAAAATCTAAAAACCATAAAAAATCAAAGCATATTTTCATTTGAGAATGAAACAAGAGTCGAAATAGACGGGGGATGGATAGCTCAACTGGTTAACCTGACCAGTTGAGCACTGGTTAACCTGACCAGTTGAGCTAAGGATTAAGGGGCTGTTGGAGGTTCAGAATTCAAATCCTAGTAAAAGAGAAAATTATTAATAATATACTAACAATACACTAACAATTAAAATTTTTGCCTATAAAAAAAAGTGAAAATAGATTGATATATATTTATTCGTAAAATAATAGAATTTGTAATTATTTTTAAAATTATTGGTTATATAGTTTTACGGATGAAGACAAAAGAAAAAATCTCCTAATAGTGTAGAACGACAAGCAAATGAAGTACTTTCAATCTCGCACTATTTGTAACATCTTCAATCCTATATCTTACAAACATTATCTCAATTTCATTATAAAGTTTTAAATCAAATTACTCGAATAATATTTTAAAATAACATAAATATTACTAAAAAAGAATAAAATCTCGTGCATGACATGACCTACATAGATGAATAAGAAGAACACATTTTTTATATTCTAAGTTTTGAATGTTTTTGTTTATTAAAATCAGTCTTAGGGATAAAAATTATAGATGAATTTAAATAAAAAATAAAAATAATTTTCAAATATCACGTAGGTTTACCATTTCATTCAACATATATTGACATATAACATTATGACTTATAGGGTTGGAAATAGGTCAGGTCGGCCTATAGACTTATAGTCTGCGGCTCACGTTAGGTTGATCTATTTATTAAAAAGAATCAGGTTCAAACTTTAAAATTAGCATATTTATTTAAATAGGTCAGACTTATCAGGCTTTAAAAAAAGCCAACAAAACCTAATAGGCCGGTCTATATACATAATTGTTTTTTTTTTGCATATAAAAATATACATAACTATTAAAACTTATTTTTATATTCTATAATTATAATTTATAAAGATAAAATATAAAATAATTTAGGACATATAAAAATGGCAGTAATTATGGTTCACCCTATTTAAAAATATAGGTAATATAGACTATATAAAAAGTCTTTGTGTAATGTAGGCTTTTAAATAAGCTATATTGCTAATTTAAAAATAAATAGATAATATAGACTATATTGAAGTTTTTATATGAAATAGACTTTTATATAGGATGTAAGATCAAGTCAGGCTAAAAAATTAACTTTTAAGGTCGTACATAGGCAACGCTAAAGCTTAAAATAACTTTGTAGGTAAGCTCAGGCCTGCCAAAATTCGGTATGACTTGACCTATTTCTAATACTAATGACTCATAATGCCATGTGTCAATATGTGTTCTTAAATGTTAAAAACAACAAATATTTATATTTTAAGGGTGTAATCACATAAAAAACTTATAGAGATAAAATTTAAAATTTGCCTAAATAACAGAGAACAAAAGTATATTAAAATAGTTCATTTTTCATCTTATTAGAGTGCATCTTAGTTGTAATTGACTATTTTTTTTTATGATGCACGAGCAATTCAATGCAACTGTGAAAGGCGCTACTGATAGGATTTGTATTTTATTATTTTCAATATATTTTTAGTTAAAATAAAAATAATATCTTTTAGATTTAGATTTAAGTTAGAATAAAAATAAAAATATATCTTTTAGATTTAGAGTTCAGTTAGAATTTCCTGGCGGGAGCAATTTATATTTTTGATGTACCAAAAAAAGAGTTCAGTTAGAATAAAAAAATACATATATAGTGTGAGATTCCGTTTTATTTTAAAACAGATTTGTTTCTATGTTTTTAAATTTATTTTACTATTTTTTTTTTGACAAAAGATTTATTTTACTATTTAAATACCTATTTTAGCCATGAGACATTAAAACAATTCAATAATAATATTTTAGAGTTTTCTCTCTCTTTGAAGGATTCCAAATTTACACTCTCGTGGATTGCAGTTCTATTTTCAAGAGGTTTATTTGGTGGATTCCAAGAAACCTTTTACTAGGATTAACGTTCACTTCAAGAAATTTCTGCGTTTACAGCGAAAATTTTCGACGAAATGAGATTCCTCGCATATGTTACTGTTCTCTGTAAGGTTCACTTTGACTTTGACTAACTGTTCTTTGTATAGAGAGCCGTTACGATTTCGCACCGTTGGGCAACGTTCGGGCCATTCATTCACTTCATTTTCTTCTATAAATACCTACCATTCACAATTCATTTCCATTCACAATTCATTCCAAATTTCATCCATTCACAAATTCATTTTCTACACATCTCTACTTTCTTAGTTTTGCATCTGATTATTATTATACGGGTAAGTTTTGTAAATTTAATTTTTGTTTTACAAAATTATTTTGTCAATATTATTTCTTTACAATAAAATTTAGTCAATATTTTTTTTATAATTTTTAATTTCATTTTTTAGGGTAATTTATGTTGTTCGTTTTCTTATAAAAAGTTAGGCAAGTGCTTTTCCAAAATACTCTTAACCTAACCTAATTATTTTATTTAAACTTTATTGAAGTTCCAGGTTCCTTGCACTGAGCATTGGCATTCCTTCAATTTTCTTTTACATAAACATTCACGTTACAAATTCAGAAGTTTGAGAAATAATGGCTCCTTCAATTGAAAAGGTCAGTATGCCAGATGATATTGTCTTATATATTTTGGGGAAATTGCCTTTAAAATCTGCGAAACGGTTTACTTGTCTTAGCAAATCATGGACTCTTCTATTTGAAAACTCGTACTTTATGAACATGTTTAAAAAAAAATATCTATCCAAATCTCATTCGTCCTATGAAGCATGTCTCCTCCTAAATGTTGATGAATATGGTGATGACGATGATGACGACGAAGACAACAAACTGTTCAATTTGTATTTGCTTTATGGTAACAAATTTGAAAATAAAGTGAAATTGGATTGGCCGTATCCATACAAAAACTACAACGGCTTTATTTTTATGGTAGGCGGTTCTACAATTAATGGTACTCTATGCATCTACGGTAATGATGATCATCATTCAACTATTGTGTTATGGAATCCATCTACGCAGGAATTAAATATTGTTCCTCATAACAATGGTAGATTTCATGAATATGACACGGTTCACTCTAGTCTTCACGGATTTGGCTATGACCGTACTAGCGATGACTATAAGATCATTCAGTGTGTGGATTACCTAGAAGTTGTTGAAGATGATTGCCAAGATGTGTCGGTTGGCCCCTTCTGGTTGATATATAGTTTAAGAAGTAACTCCTGAAAGAAACTTGATGTTGACATGCCAATGCAGTACACATATGCAATGGGTAGTGAAGTGCAGTTGAATGGGGTGTGTTATTGGTCTGGAAAAACAGAAGATGATAAAAATTGTTTGGTGTCATTTAACTTGACCAATGAGGTGCCAATTATCACTCTCTTGCCCTTAGATTTGCATGATTTAGATGGGGATTATATAAAACCGGCGGTGTTAAACGGGTATGTTGCAATATTAATCACAAATCATCTAACGTCGACTTCTTCGTTTCATATATCAATTGCAATTTTGGGTGAATCAGGCGTTATGGAATCATGGACTAAACTATATGATTTTGGACCCATGCCTTTCATGGAACCGATTAGAGCATGGAACGGTAATATATTCTTCAACAATGAAGATGAGGAACAAGTTTGTTTTGATTTAACGACTAGAGCTATTGAAAAATTTGGTATTAAAGCAGAACGTGCTCAGATAGAAATTTATAATAAAAACCTCTTTCCATTGTGAGTAATAATGAGTTAACAGTTTTTGTTGTGTAAGCTTCAAGTTTTTGCACTCAAAGATATAAGTATAGTTATTTGGATTTAACATTTTATTTGTTGAATGTTTAATTTTAAGTTGTTTTTATGCAAATTGGCTTGTTAATTGTCTAAATTATATTTAATTCTAGATGGGTTTGCCTATATACTATATTTATATTTATTATCAAGTATAAGAGAAATATTGTCTTGCTTTTCGATTCAGTTTTATCCTAATTTTTTGGTTTTAGTACCTCTTGTATATTTTCCATATTTATATTTTTAATAAAATAATATTTTGCTGTTAAAAAAAAGTTTTATTCCAACTATTCACTCTTTCCATTGTATATTGTTGTGATTTATATTTCATTTGTATGTAAATTGTATGTATGAATGATCAATTCTCCACCTTATTGAACATTCTCTATCTTGTGTTGAAAAAGCTCATTTTGGAAATTTTTTGATATTCTTATCAAAGTATCAGTTTGAACCTTGAGGCTTGAACTTGAGTACATTCTACTTGTGATTTTTATGTGCATAATTTAACAGTTGTAATGAGCCGATATGAATATGTCGATTCGAATCAACAAACTCCATACTAAGACAAAAAACTAAGAAATGCCACACAAGACGATAGATAAACACAACGCCGCACAAAACGACAAACAAACACATCACCTTACAAAAGGATAGATAAGAGTTTTATACCTCATAATTTTGGATAAGGTCCCAAATTTTTTTTTAGTTATAAATATAAAATATGTCAACAAACTAACAAATATTTATCAATGTAGTGATTAGTGAAAATGGTCATTAATCTTCATGGAACATCACTAACTAGCTTTCAACCTTGTCTTCATAGATAAAATGACATATTTTGAACCATGAAGAGGGAGTTTTGCCTTTTTTCGAATTTCAGAGATATTTACAAAATTTTACAATTTTGGGGAATATTTGCCTATTTTAGTGCATCGGTCCATGTTTAGTACCACACCACCCACCCAAAATACATTAATCATCTATTCTATCTCATGATTCAACGTTTCCGGTAAAAGATTAAAACTCTCTAGTCTTGTTGTGAATTTAGCATAACCCATTACAAATTGTGTTCAAGAGATTAATAAGAACTACCTGATTTTCAGTAATAATGAAGCTTGCAAGAAATCCATTTTAAAATACACACCAAATCAAGTGGCCTAGAATAATAGATAACTATGAGAAACAATTCATACCATTGTATAAACATTTGGAACAGGAGAGCTAAATTAAATCATTTAAAGATAAAACAGTAAGAAAAATTAAGAATCAAGTAAAAAAATACAATTTAAATCTATTTTATTTTCACTGATTGTTTAATATGATTCTGGCATCAATTCTGCTATTAACTGGTTTCAACCTCCTCCAAAACACAGTTTGAGGAAGTTGAACTGCCGGTCCTCCCTACATATGAATTGACCATTAGGAGTCACAATTGTTGTATCAAGTATCAATCTTTGCACCATAATTCAACCTCTACATTCATGAACCTCTTCATCTACCACACAGTAGCATATCTCTACCACTATATAAAGGAGATACAAAACTTTTTCCTTTTCAAAAATACCCTTCATTAATTGCATTCATTCCATTAAAAAAGAAAACAAAACAAAAAAACAAAAACTGATTAAATTCAGTTACCAAAGTTTGAAAACAAAATTGTCCGTAAGAGTATAATACACGATGTATAGATGGAGGAATGGCCATACTGAATATTTACTTATTTAACGCTGTAAATTTATATATATAGTACCCTCATTATTCAAAATTCTTGAATTTGTCACTGTACTTTATACTATGATGTTAATTACAAACAATTAAAAAAAATTAACGGCTAGGATTAAGCAGGATCAATCATTGTAGAGATGATCAAAACCCGTTTTATATCATACACAAAGTCCATTTTTGTGACTTGTTAATGTCATTTTCTAGTCGTTGTTTTTTTTTTTGCTCTATTTGAGTCTTATAAGGGGCTGGGCACCACATAGGAGTGACGGGGCGCCACCAGTTTTTAAAGTTTGTGATATCTTAATTACATCTCCCATTTTTTAAGTTGTTATATTTTTAGAGAAAGAAAATTTTAATTGGCTATAATTCAGTTATAAAGTAAATAAAGTCAGACCAATGACTAAATTACTTTAAGAATTGAGTCTGATTTCTTCAAAAATTTATTCTTTTACATATTTGTTGTGCCGGATAGAATAAAGATAAGATATGATAAGAAAATGAATAAAGATATATTAGAATATTGATATAATAAATATTATTTTGTCATGTGTTTGGTGTACACATGATTACAAAAAAAATAGAATTATTTTTTCCTATCACATATTTGATGCACATTTCATATTAACATGATAAGATATATATTATATTTAAATAACCAAATTATCTTTAAAGAACAAATGTGTTATTAAAAAAAATATTTAATTGACTTTTTTTATTGATTAATTGACATTAATTAAAAATACTCATAATTAACTAATTTCATATAACTATAGAGAGATGACAATGAATAGTGTGTTCGATAATTTACCATCAGGTTGGTAACTCAGTTTGAAATAAGGATTAAAATAACAATAGTCAATGATATATGATTAACAATAAGTTTAATTTATCATATCATGTTGGTACACCAAACAAAATATTTAAGTAGGATACGATAATTTTATCATATCCCCTCTCTATCCTACGTAACAAACGGGCCTAATATAATTTATTAATCACTTGAATCTAATATTTTAGTTGATTTAAATTAAGTGTAAGAGATACTTTAATTTCAACTAGTGTAAGAGATAACATGGTTCGACCCTACCTCTTATGAAACTTTGGATGCTCACCACTCATTAGCTAGCTGCTGATAATCAGTTACCATAATCAAGGGGTAGAAAATTATGCATAAGATCCAATTCATGGAGACTTTGATCAAGTCTTCATTAATTTTATTGAAATAAATAAAATACTCCATTGGATCAGGTGAAAGAAACAAAAATAAACATTGTGTGTTTGTGATATATATGGTTAATTATGTCAATGTCCTGTGGAATTTTCCACAGCTAATTCCACCCCCTTTGACGGGAACCGCATAAAGAATATTAGAATCCTTTTTTTCTAATAAAAATTTAGAGTAAATGGATGGTTAGAATAAAAAAGATCGAGGGTTCAAAACACACTTATATTATTTAACGATACTAGTTGAATTTGAATTAGAGTCTAGACTAGATGTATATATGGGATTTGAGCGGTCACTTTCAACTGTCCCCTCTTCCATCTAATCACAATCAATGATGTACGGATACTCTATTTTAAGGAAAGTGTTTGTATCGAGTACGTATTGATACCAATACATATCCGAGTATATATGTAAGTCTCATCATTTTTTATTGAATTTCTTTTGAAAATGAAATACCTACACTAATTTTTGTTAATAAAAGAGTGGATGTTATTATAGTGAGTATTGAGATAAGAATGGTACTAGGAATGACAAGTTTGGTAAAAAAATATAATGAGAAAAAATTGTGGATAAAATATATTGAAGTTAATAAAATGTGATTTGATTTGCAAAATATAAATATTGACCGGTGCATGACAGTATAAGATGTAACAGTACATAACAAACCGTCAAAAAAATAAATAATACAAAACAAATATTTAAGATATTGAATAAATTTTGTCATATATGATGTTTGGTGGAGAAAATGTTAGTTTAGCGTTTTAGATAATTTGTGCTGAGAACAAAAAGTTGTCTCGCGATTCAATGGAAGACAAGAATATATGTTTTTGTTCAATTCCGCGACTCCATCTTGTCAAATCTCTGTAACAATGTTAAAATTAAACACAGTACAACTGAAGAAGTTGTCATGTTCAATTCTTTATTTTCACACATGATGGAAAAAAAGACCAAAATAGGAGGGGTATATTTTTGCACATTATTTTTTTAGTATGCCCTTTTTTTAAAAAAATATATCATATTTTTAATCCACGAATAAATTCCTTCTTTTTCACAAACATTATCTATTTTCAAAAAAATTGTAACAAACTTTATTTAAAAACAAACAAAATTTGTATACAATAAAAAAGATTTTATTGTTTCAACAAAAACAATTATACAAAATCCAGTCAATAAAATAAAATAAGAAGAGGATATAATAGGCAATATATAACCTAAATTATTTAAACGACAAGTAAAAAAGAACAAATATTTTTTTCTAAAACGACAAGTAAAAAGGAAAGGAGGTATTATCAAATTTGAAAAGTCTCATTAATTAGTACCCAATCATCTATAAATAGAACCCTTTTAATGATCACAAACCATTCATTCCACTTCTCTCCAACATTAACGTACACCCTATATCCTAAGATATATCCCGACACATTTCACAAATATGCATGCTTTTATATTCTTATTTTCAACCCTTTGTTCCCTTTACACTCCATCCTTTGTAGAATCCACTAATAACCTTAGTGGCTTCAAAGTCGAACTCATTCATCATGATTCACCATCGTCACCCTTTTACAACTCTTCACTAACTCCATCGGAGTTAATCACAAACGCGGCTTTGCGCTCTATTTCACGATCAAAACGAGTTACCCTTTCACAAAATAACGAGTTAAATGAATCGCCTGAATCAATTGTAATTCCAAATGGCGGTGATTACCTCATGAAAATCTATATAGGAACTCCACCTATTGAAAGCTTTGCTGTTGCAGACACAGGAAGTGATCTTATTTGGGTCCAATGTTCCCCTTGTAAACAATGTTTTCAACAAGACACTCCTTATTATGATCCGACCAAATCCTCCACATTCATGAGTTTGTCATTTGACTCCAAACCTTGTTCATTACTCCCACTAGGTTATCATGGTCGTGGAAATTCAAATGAGTGTGAATACTTATATACTTATGGTGACAAATCTTACACAAGAGGAGAATTGGGTACTGATTCTATTAACTTTGATTCAATGGGTGGGGAGGGTGAAAAAGATGTTACATTTCCAAATTCAATTTTTGGATGTGGACATTCCAATTATGTTGGGTATGAAAGCATTCATAAAACCACAGGTATTGTTGGTCTAGGAGCAGGTCCATTATCACTAGTTTCACAACTTGGTGATTCTATTGGTCACAAATTCTCCTATTGTTTGGTTCCCTTTCTTTCAAATGCAACTAGTAAATTGAAATTTGGCGATGAAGCAATTATAAATGGTAACGGTGTTGTGTCTACTCCTTTTATAATAAAACCGTCTGAATCTACTTTTTACTACCTCAATCTTGAAGGCATCACTGTTGGACAAAAGACGGTTCAGACTGGTCAAACTAATAATGGTAACATAATCATTGATTCAGGAACAACATTGACGATACTTGAACAAAACCTTTACAATGATTTGGTAGCTTCGGTGAAGGAAGTTATTGGTGTGGAAGAAGTACAAGATCCTCCATCGCCATTTACCTTTTGTTTCACCTCTCAGAATCAAACGAAGTTTCCTGATTTTGTGTTTCATTTTACGGCGGGTGCTGATGTTATCCTTAAGCCCGAGAATATAGTTGTTGACTTCGACAACAACTACAGTTGTTTGTGGATTGTACCATCCAATAGTATTTCCATCTTTGGAAATAGAGCACAAAGAGATTTTATAGTTGAGTATGATCTCCAAGGGAAAAAAGTTTCTTTTGCTCCAAGTGATTGTTCCAAGTATTAAGTACTTTCCAACTAGTGTTGTGTTTGCTAAATAATTTGAAAATCAACGATTTTCAGATATTGCATATCATTGTTATGATCATTATAAGTCTAAAAAATAAAGAACCATATATATCAAAAGTCTCATGTGTACTTTCTTCCTCGCTTTTTATTTGTAACTAGTATGCAACCCGTGTGATTGTTATAGATTAAATGTTGTCGTTAATGCAATATTTCGTTTAGTTAATTAAGGTTCAAATATGTCTTTTTGTATCCAATATACAAATTATATTCTCATTGAAGCTTTCCCAGTGTACTCCAATATACAAATATGTTACGAAAAAAAATTTAGATAAAACTATCCTTTTCTTCTTTTTTTCCTAAGATTTTATAGGTAGATCCAATATTATATTACTAACGTTTTGGGTTCATTAACGATCTTAATTTAATTTTTAATTTCAATGAGGTGATAACCTAACTCAATAATTTTTTTTAAGACAAAAATGATATATATCAAGTAATGAGGTTTAAGTGCAACATTGATGCATCATTCAATTCGAACAATAAAAAAGTTGAAATTGACATATGTATTAGAGATGAAAATGGGCATTTTGTGTTGGCCAAAACAAAGTAGTAGTCGCCTATATGTGCAGTTTATGTGGGACAGACTCTTGGACTATTGTCGACGCTCAACTGGATCCATGAACTACAATTGGGACCAATTGATTTTGAGTTAGATTCAAAACTAGTTGTTGATAATTTTTCTTCTCACAAGTATGATGCTACAAAATTTGGTAATTATTTGTCATTATAGATCTTTATTTTTCACTTATTATGAGCACTCTAGTGTTGAGTGTGTTAGGCGAAAAGCGAATGATATTGCTCAAGCTTTAGCTAAGGCGGCCACATCTCTAGCTAGTTTCCAAATTATGGTTGAAATATCTCATTGTATTGAACACATTTTAAGTAATGAAATGCTACATAAAATTTTTTCTTTAAAAAAAAAAGTAGTCTCCTCAGCACAAGGTGTATCGAGAAACACTGTGAGTATTTACAAAAGTATCAGATAAACAAACATGGGCGGTTTATAGCTCGGCATGCCCAGACATACACCGGCCAAAAATGTTTGTATTAATTTTTAGGGCTAGTTTATTTTAGTGGCGGAGGATCTTTAAGACCAAGGTGAGCTATAGCCCACCCCACTCAAATATTTTTTTTATACCAGTGGTAGTATTATATGTACTATATAATTATGTGTTATTATTTTTTGTAGAGACTATATATACATATTATTATATATTGGGTTTTTTGCTAATAAATAAAAATAGTCTTTCAGTCTATTATTGGTGAATTATGTCAAAAATTAGTAGATACAAATAAATCAAATTTGTATTCATTGATTGATCGAGTGCAACCACTGAACATGTCTTTTCAACGATGAAAATTATAAAAGCAAGGTTGCGTAACATATGAGAGTTGATTTTCTCAAAAACTCTATAAATATTTATATTGAAGACGATGAGATTGTTGAAAAATTCATTCTATATATGATAATATAAAAAAATTATAACTGGTCATATTATAATATATTTTAGTCTCCCACCTAATTTTTTTTCCTAACTCCACCACTAGTTTAGATCCAAACTAAAATTTTTAAAAATTCATTTAAGGCAAAATTGAATTTTTTTTAATTCAAAACTGACATTTTACACTACATAAAATTCTAACTCAATAAATTTTTCAAATTAAATGAAGTGCATTACGTCATTGCCCACACGATACCCAGCATCAGCAAGGGTCTTATGAAACTATCGTTTTGGGTTATTTTTCTCCATTTTGCAAAAGATACAATGTATGGTGACTTTGATAAGTCTTCATGAATATTTTTTTGTGTGTTTGTGATATACTCCAAGTCTAGTGAAATTCTCTACGCGAGGACCACATATATGGAGGAACATTAGTAATTTCTTTGGGAGTTTAATATATTTATTATTTGTCTATTTTTTATTTTGTTATTTATGTGTAATTATTTTTATATATATTAGCGTGTCGTTCCGTGCTCGTTTGTGTGATATGTAGTTTTTTATGATGCTAACTTATATATTGAAGATTATTATAAATTTGTTTTCAACTTTGCTTGTTATTTGATAAATTAGAAGTTGAGGGTAAAATAGGAAACAAAATAGGTCACACCAAAAGAGTGTATTCTCTTTGTATATATATATATTAAGATTTGTAAAAAAATTTACCAATTATTAAAATACATAAAAAAAATTAGCAGTTCCTTTTTTATTTGTCATGAAATTTAGTGGTTCTTTTATCAATATTATGTGGTTTTAATATAAATAAATTTTTGTTGCATATGATTAGAAACTAAATGTAACCAAAAATTAAAAAATAACTAAAAACTAAAGGGAACTTCTACGGTACAATAGGTAAATCCTATTGTATCGGTACACTTGGTTTTCAAAATGGTAAATAAATACATATTTTTATAAATTAAAAAATTAGTTATTACTATTATATTTTTATAGAACATAATTTCATAACAAAAATCACAATTTCAAACATTATACTAATTTTTTTATATAAAAAATTCAATATTCACTATTATGAATAATAAAATTAAAAAATCAAAATAAAATCAAAATTTATTTTTTTGACAATTTTAATAAATGATATTTAGTTATTATAATATTTTAAAAGATAGAAATTTTTTATTTTTTTCAAATAATACTTATTTATCTATTATTTTAAACCTATTGCACCGGTACAATAAAATTTGTCTATTGTACCATAGAATTTGCCAAAACTAAAAACCATACGCATATTATCATACTTTTTTTTTTGAAAGGATGCATATTATCATACTGAATTAAAGAATTATTGCAAAATTGCGCAAAAAATATATAGCAATATTTTGAACGGCAATATCCATTAATTTAATCTCATCATCATAATTAATTTAAAATATGGTCATATTATTAAAAAAAAACATAGTCAAGAATTCACCAAATCATATGTTTTTTACATGACATTAGGGTCTTGTTTTTATTTTGTGAACTCATGACCATGTTTTTTTTTTAAAGTATGACCGTGTGTTTTACTTAATTATGATGATGGGATTAAGTTAATATATATTACCGTTCAAAATATATGTTATAGTTATATATGTGGAATAAATTAATATTACACAAATGATTTATGTATATAAATTTTCGATTTAATGGTGAACTTTATAAAATTTAAATCGGCTAAAATGTTTGTGTAATGTTTGGTATCAAATTAGTTGGTATCAAAAAATTCTAATTCATAATTTATAATAGGAAGTAGTGGTAATATATATATATATATATATATATAGATGGCGGAAAAGTATCAATTGACTCATTGACTTGAAAACCTTTTATAAACTTAATACTCGCTCCGTCCTAAAATTATTTTCCTTTTAGCATTTTAATTTTATCCCAAAATTATTGTCATTTTTGGAAATTATTGTACCCTTACAAAATTTAAAGTCATTAATTAAATATATTTTATCTTTCTTAATAAAATAAGAGTAAAAAAGACTTCACTTATATCAATGTTTATTGTTTCTTGATCTACATATATAACTCTAAAAGGATAATTTGGGACAGAGAGAGTACTGAAGGAAAAATAATATGAAGTAGTAGATATGTAATGTGTAAATTAAGTAAAAAAAATTACAATTTGAAACGGTAAATAAAACTAATATAACTACAAATAAAATATTTTTAATAAAATAAATTTTCTAAATTTTTTTAGTTTAAATTATTAGTTGCATATAATTAAAAATTTTAAAATAAGTTCAAAATTTACAACATAAATTTAACTAGTTTTTTTGACAAAAATAAAAGATGTTCATTTATTTAAATTAATAGAGTACATAAATTCAACATCACTAAAAACGAAAGGATAAATATGCGAACAAACTCACATCATCCAAGTTAATAACATAAAACGGTATACTCGTGCCTATAAATAATGTGATAAAATTAAAGTAACTGGATACCTATATTTTCATATCTGCATCATTGGCGAATTTTGTCAATGGTTTAATCAGTAGTTGAACAGAGTTTATCTGTCAATCTGAACCAAACGAACACCATAACAAGATTGAAAAACAAGAATACATCACAAGATGGAAAAACAAGAATGCCGCACAAAACGAAAAAACAAAATATTGCACTGAAACGACAAAATCACACATACACAAAAGGAAAAACACAATCGATGTGAAAGCTATTTATTTAGAGTCAAAAAGTGAAGAAAAAAGATGCACAAAAGTAATTTTTGGTTAAAAAAAAACCTAAAATCACCCTTTTTCAATAGAAGACCAAAAGAAAACTTGAGAGGGTAAAGAAAAATTTGTGCCATAACTGATTGTATCCTATTTAATTGATGATATTTAACTAATTGTATCCTATTTAACTTAGTTGAATAGATACGCGTTGTCGGTGTAATTTATTTTTATACAAACATCAATAAAATTTATTTAAGTCTCCATGTCTTATTAAAAAAGTTGAATGATGTAGCGAAATACATGGTTCATGGTTGTTATTGGTTAAATACTCCCTCCGGTTTTTAATATAAGATACAAATTGCTTTTTAAGTTCATTGTACTTTTAATGTATTTGAACTATATTGTAGATTAGATTCATCAAATTCTCAATGTATCTAAAAAGATAATCTTTTCTTATATATAAGACCAGAGAGAGTATGTAAAATTATTTTAACTGTATAAAATTATTTTACATTGTATTGTCAGTACATTTTTTTTGTTACAATATTCTTTTTTTCTCAAAATTATATATCACACATTTGAAAAGTCATATTAATTGGTACTATAAACCTATAAATAGAAGTTCTTTAACAACCACAACCCATTCACTCCACTCCCAACATTGTGCACTCTCTATCCTAAGATTAAGATATAATACATTATTCCTTAAATATGCATCCTTTTATATTCTTATTTTTAGCCCTATGCTATCTTTTTGCTCCTTCCTTTATTGAGGCCACTAAAAATCTGAGTGGCTTCAAAGTCGAACTTATCCATCATAGTTCACCATTGTCACCATTTTACAACTCTTCACTAACTCGGTCGGAGTTAATAACAAATGCAGCCTTACGTTCTATTTCACGATCGAAAAGAGTTTTTGTTTCTCAAAATAATGAGTTAAACAAATCTCCTGAATCAATTATAATTCATGATCAAGATGAATACCTCATGAAAATCTATATAGGCACACCACCAATAGAAAGGTTTGCTACATTAGACACAGGGAGTGATCTCATTTGGATTCAATGTTTACCTTGTGAGAATTGTTTTCAACAAGACACTCCTTATTATGATCCAACCAAATCTTCCACTTTCATGGGTTTGTCATGTGACTCAAAACCTTGTACATTTCTCCCACAAGGCCACTATAGTTGTGGAAATTCAAATGAGTGTGAATACTCATATAGTTATGGTGACAAATCTTACACCATTGGTGAATTGGGTACCGAATCTATTAATTTCGGTTCAATGGGTGGGGAGAGTCAAAAAGATGTAACAATTCCCAAATTAACTTTTGGATGTGGACATAATAATAATGACACAACTCAAACAAGTCATAAAGAAACAGGTATTGTTGGTCTAGGAGCAGGTCCATTATCACTAGTTTCACAGCTTGGTGAATCTATTGGTCACAAATTCTCCTATTGTTTGGTTCCCTTGCTTTCAAAGGCAACTAGTAAATTGAAATTTGGGGATGAAGCGATCATAGAAGGTGAGGGAGTTGTGTCTACTCCTCTCATAATCAAACCGTCTGAATCTACTTTTTATTACCTCAATCTTGAAGGTATCACTGTTGGACAAAAGACGGTTCAAACCGGTCGAACTGATGGTAACATATTCATTGATTCAGGGACAACAATGACGTATCTTGAACAAAATGTTTACAATAATTTGGTAGCTTCCTTAAAGGAAGTTATCGAGGTGTTGAGGAAGATAAAGATCCTCCAAACCCATTTGCCTTTTGTTATATCCCTAATGATCAAATTAAGTTCCCGGATTTTGTATTTCATTTTACGGGAGCTGATGTTACCCTTAAGCCCGAGAATATAGTTATAACTTACAATGATAGTAACTTGAGTTGCTTGTGGATTACACCAACCAAAGGTGATTCCATATTTGGATATATTGCGCAAAATGATTTTATAGTAGAGTATGATCTTGAAGGAAAGACAATTTCCTTTGCTCCAAGTGATTGTTCTAAGAATTAACTTTGCA
Source organism: Trifolium dubium (assembly GCA_951804385.1). Classification (NCBI taxonomy): domain Eukaryota; kingdom Viridiplantae; phylum Streptophyta; class Magnoliopsida; order Fabales; family Fabaceae; genus Trifolium; species Trifolium dubium. Next base: position 28,240,460 of record OX638070.1, on the reverse strand, counting down.
ATTAGTATTTGCTAAATAATTTGAAAATCAAGGATTTTTTTTTTTTGGTAAAAAAATCAAGGATTTTAATATATGGTTTTTCGATGATGATTGTTATGATTATGATAAATGAGGTTGTATAATAAATAGCAATAATGTTAATGCAATATTTCATTTAGCAATTATTTTTCAAAGTGCTAATTAAATGAGAACCAATTCATTTTTGTAGAGGAGAACCAATTCATTTGCCTCTTCTCTCTGTATTGTTGATTCAAAACACAATATTGCACTCTTTTTATGTGATGGAGTGATATTTTCAAATTTAGCTTAGTGAATGGATTTTGATTTCTTTTAATGTTTGTATATATGTTTTTGTTTATATTTTTCATATGCATAGGATAATGTAAAAGTGCCTAACCAATAGGAAAAATCGTTTGAAAATAATAGGATGTGTAGGGATTGTCTTATTAGAGCTTTAATTTATTGTTGTTTTTAGTTTGTTGTACAATATTATATTCAACTGCAATAGTTAGAATTACATTAACATTTTCTACCTCCAGTACTTCCAAGATCTCGATACAGTTAATCAATGGATTTTAAGTGTTGCAGCTAAGTCATACCTTTTGAGATAATACATGTATCTTTTGAGATATGAAAAGTTAATTACACTTCAGTAAGATTATTAATAATATATATGTCTAATAATTTTAAGTGAAAAATTTAATAATATATTTTTATCAAATATATTTTAATTTTGGTTATATTACTTTTATTTATCAAATTGTAAGAAAATTTTACTTAATTCTACACATTACATGGATATCCACTACTTGATATTATTTTTCCTTCACTATTAATTTTATAAAAGGTTTTCAAGTCGACGAGTCTAATTGCCACTTCCCCACCATTCATTCTTTTATGTATATCATATGAAAAGATAAAATATTTTCTCAAAAAATTGATCTCTGACCTCTACCTTTTCAACTCATACGTTTTTCAACTTACCACTTGAGCGCTATTCTATGAGGACTATGTACATCAATATATTATAACTATTTCTTATTATTATTATTTATTATTTTTTGATAAATTAAAGGTATCTTTCGCGCTCAATTCTTGATTTAATATCAAGTGTTCATCTTTACACCTTTATATCTTAGTTTTGTGTAAAAAGCCTTCTACTAGTAATGAGCTTTAGAAAGTTTTTTACTATTATGTTAGAGCAGGAGGCTTCTTACACAAAAGTAAGATATAATCAAAATAGAGAGAGACACAAGCAATTAGACATGATGTGTCTATATATTATTTGATGTATATGTAAAATAATTTTACACTTTAAGAGTGTATATAAATTAAATTATATATTTCTTGTCAAGATGAGTCAATTATATTTTAGAAGAGTTGCCCAATTTTGTGATAATTCTTTTACTCAGTATGATAATATGCGTACAATTTTGAGTTTATATTTTCTAGTCATCTTTTTTGGTTAAATTTAATTTCTAGCTACAATATTAATTTTTTTATAGTAGATAAAATGACAAACTATTAGAAAATCATACACATAAAGTGAACAACAATTTATTTATATTTAAAACCACGTAATATTGAGTAAAAGAACCACTAAATTTCATGACAAATAGAAAAGGAACCACTAAATTTTTTCATATATCCCGTCAAAGAAATTTTTAAGAGGAAATTTAATATTCTTTCATATGTGGTCCTTGCGTAGAGTTAGTGGTGGAAAATTCAACTGGACTTGGACATAATTAACCTTATATCACAAACACAATGTTATTTCTTTGTTTCTTCCACAAAATCCAATATATTTGTTCAATAAAATCCATGAAGACTTATCAAGGTCACCATGCATTGGATCTTTTGCAAAATGGAGAGAATAACCCAAAACGTTAGTTTCATAAAAGGTAGGATGGACCCTTGCTGATGTTGGGTGTTGTTTGGGCAATGACGTGCACTTCATTTTGAAAATTAGTAAATTTTTTAAAATTTATTGAGTTACTTGCTGGCCAGACGAGCACGAAATGTGATCCACATTTTCCTATTATGTTAACTTATAATTTATAAAATTTTAAACATAGAATCAAACAAATATTAGAATCGAAACCAAAAGACAACAATTTATAAAGAGAGAAAATGAATCGAAATGAAAATCTGAAACAAATTACAAAATAATAATTTTCTCTAGAAAATGCAAAGGAAAATTTCCTTTAAAATGGATACCAATCTTGACATGTTAAAGAAACATGACATCCATAAAAATAAGATAGAAAAACCATAATTGTATTCAAAATATGGTAAAAGTACTACAAAATGAGAAAAATTACGTACCTACTAATTAAGGAGATGGATATCCCCTTGCTCCATCATCCATGCCTAATTCAACAATAAACATATAAATAATTTAATTTAAAATACTCCCAAAATCAAGAGAGTTTGTTTAAAATAGAAATCATTCATTAAAAAGAAGAGTTATATATTGTTCATCCTTCCATGAGTTCCATTTCAATTTTATGAGACTCTATTTCAATTTTGAATTACGAGTGAAATACTTGTAAAGAACAAGTTCGCTCTCGTATTTTAATAATTATCAAAACATGTGAAAATAAAATATAGAATAATTTTCGGCATATTTAAAAAATGCTCATATAGTAATTTTAGGTAGCTTTTTTGGTATATTATTCTTGATACTATGAAAAGTCCACCACAAGATAAAAATGTATCCTATTTATTTATAGAAATTATTTAAATAAAGAATTTATTTAAATAGTATCTTTAAACAGTGCATCAGATACACTTTTTAGCATTTGTCTTATTTATAATATAGATGAGGTGCTTGTTTGAAGTGGTGGGCCTAGCTGTGGATTTTTTTTATAGAATTGAACATATTATATAACTATAAACTCCATACATATGGCTTGCCAAAAAAAAACTCCATATATATATTTGAAAAGTCTTATTAATTGGTACTCAAAAATCTATAAATAGAAGTTTTTTAATAACCACAGCCCATTCATTCTACTTCTTCCCAACATTGTACATCCTATCATAAGATATAATCCTTTGATACATTTCTTAAATATGCATCCTTTTATATTCTTATTTTCAGCCCTATTTTCAGCTCTATGCTCACTTTATGCTCCTTCTTTTATTGAAGCCACTAAAAGCTCTAGTGGCTTCAAAGTCGAACTTATCCATCATAATTCACTATTGTCACCCTTTTACAACTCTTCACTAACTCGATCAGAGTTGATAACAAATGCAGCTTTACGCTCTATTTCACGATCAAAAAGAGTTTCCCTTTCTCAAAAAAACGAGTTAAACGGATCTCCTAAATCAATTATAATTCATGATAATGGTGATTACCTCATGAAAATCTATATAGGCACACCACCAATTGAAAGGTTTGCTACAGTAGACACAGGGAGTGATCTTATTTGGATTCAATGTTTACCTTGTGAGAATTGTTTTCAACAAGACACTCCTTATTATGATCCAACCAAATCTTCCACTTTCATGGAATTGTCATGTGACTCTAAACCTTGTTTACACCTTCTAGGCGAAAATACATGTGCAATATCAAATAAATGTGAGTACACATATGGTTATGGTGACAAATCTTACACTAATGGTGAATTGAGTACCGATTCTATTAGTTTTGGTTCAATGAGTGGGGAGAGTCAAAAAGATGTTACAAATCGCAAATTAACTTTTGGATGTGGACATAATAATAGTTACTTGTTTAAAGGAAGTGATAAAATCACAGGGCTTGTTGGTCTAGGAGCAGGTCCATTATCACTAGTTTCACAACTTGGTGATTCTATTGGTCACAAATTCTCCTATTGTTTGGTTCCATTTCTTTCAAAGGCAACTAGTAAATTGAAATTTGGGGATGAAGCGATCATAGAAGGTGAGGGAGTTGTGTCTACTCCTCTCATAATCAAACCGTCTCAATCTACTTATTACTATCTCAATCTTAAAGGCATCACTATTGGACAAAAGACGATTCAAACAGGTCGAATTGATGGTAACATAGTCATTGATTCAGGGACAACAATGACGTATCTTGAACAAAATGTTTATAATGATTTGGTAGCTTCCTTGAAGGAAGTTATCGGTGTTGAGGAAGCCAAACATCCTCTAAAACCATTTACCTTTTGTTATTCCTTTAACGATCAAATTAAATTCCCTGATTTTGTGTTTCATTTTACCGGAGCTGATGTTACCCTTAAGCCCGAGAATGTAGTTATAACTTACAATGATAGTAACTTGAGTTGCTTGTGGATTACACCAACCGAAGATGATTCCATATTTGGATATAATGCGCAAAGTGAGTTTATAGTCGAGTATGATCTTGAACAAAAAACAGTTTCCTTTGCTCCAAGTGATTGTTCCAAGTATTAACTTAGGAATTACAGTTTGTTAAATAATTTGAAAATTTAGGATTTTCAAATATGGTTTATCGATGATGACCGTTATGATTATGAGTCTACAAAATAAAGACTAAATCAAAAGTCTTATGTATTCCATATTTTTCTTTTGCTTTTTTTTTTCGTTCAAAAATTATGCTGTTGTTGTACCAAAAGAATAAATGGTGTTGTATTAATAAATAGCAATCATGTTAATGAAATATAGTATTTCATCTAGTTTAGTTAAAACATGTCTCGTAGTAATTGGCCAACTGGTTGAACTAAGGGTTAAGAAATAGGAGGTTCATGATTCAAGTCATGGCAAACAGAAATACAATTGCGCGATGTTTTAAATGTTAATTTTATGAATCAAGAGCTTTTGAAAGTTTATATGTATGGGTACTTTCAAAAGAAACCATTAAAAAAATAAATTAAAGTTGAAGCCTACTTAGATTAATTTGTGTTGGGGAAAACTAGACTTTCGGAGTCTCGCCGAATTAATCTCTCTTAACTATCTGTGCAATTAAATAGTCAACTAAAAAATATCTAATTCTTTCAGTGTGAGAGAATACAAAACCACCGGGCACAAGTCAGATAAACTTTTCTCCATAAATAAATAATTGATAGACAATCAGTCTTCTAGTAAATACTAGAAACAACAACAATCATCACCTATGGTAGAATCAAACAATAACTCAACTTCCACACAAATTAAATGAACAAACTAACACAATATAGAGAGAGATTCAAACTAACTAAATAAAAAAAATAATACATAGTCAAGTTGTAGCTCAAAACAAATAACTTTGCTACACACTTTTTATCTTTAGAAACACAAATCTTCTTCTCTCTAACTTCTGTCGTCGCACGCCTCTTTTCTCTCTGTGTGCCAACGTGTTTCTGTTGTTGTGCTTCAATTCAACTTGGGATTTCAAATCCCTTTCTGATCTTAACTAGTAAAAGACCCGTACATTTGTACAGGTTACGTAATATTATTGTAATTATATCACTACTAAAAAAAGTCTAAATATCGACGGAATTTAGTGATAGAATTTATTTCATCTTTATTAGAGACGGAATTAGAGACAGAAAAAAGTGTTTAGAGACAAAAACTAAAATATATGCACTAGTGACGGATTTTAAAGACAGAAAAATCTGTCTCAAAAATATTTCGTCTCTAAATCTGTCTCTAGTTACTTAGTTTTTTAATTTATAAATAAAAAAGTAATTGGAGACAGATGTTAGAGACGGATTTTTATTGTGTCTAATAGTTTTCGTCTCTATATCCGTCTCTAATTAGTCAACTTGTTATTATAGTAGTCAAACATCTATAAGAGACGGAATTTATTCGTCTCTGAAATAATCTGTCTTTGAAATCCATCTCTAAACGAAATAACATTGAAGATTCATCCTGCCAAAAAATTTCCCTCCAAAATTTTTATTATCCGCAAAAAAAATTAGGTTAAATATATATTTGGTCCCAATAAATATGGACCTTTAAAGTTTAGTCCTTAAGCTTACTTTTTTTTTATTATATTTTAAGTCCCTATAATTTGTTTCTTCCATATACTTTTAGTCCCTACTAAATAATTATAATTAAACTCTTAAATTTTTGAATGATTTTTTATGGGCATGTTTAAAATATCATATAAAGTTTATTTATTAAAATTTAGAACTTTTTAACATGATATGAATTAAGTATATTTTTTTCAAATAGAAAAAGTTCGAGATAAAAGTAACGAAAATCATGACATAAAAATCAAATTTTGAGCACTTTTTTTTGGAGGAAATGTTTACGATGATCTAAACATACATACGAAAAAATCATTCAAAAATACATGTTAATTTACCAATAGAAACCAAAATTGGGAGCATAATAATTTTTGAAGAACTAAAAATTTAAATAACGACTAAACATAGAAAGTCACCATTTTATAAGTATTAAAAATTTATTTAACCCAAAATTTTAAACATAACGATATGTTTAATTTTTTATAATAATTTTTTTTAATATTTCAAAACATATTTTCCTTGAGTCACGACTATGACTTTCTCTCATGCGAAGAATAAAATATAAATCCGATAAAAAAATAGTTTATAGTTAAAACTTATTAATCATTAGTTGAACAATTTAATTTTTAATTTGATGTTATCATTAAATTAAAAAATATTAAATATTAAAAGTATAAAACTAATGACATTTTAAGGTTTTATTATTGACATGTCATAAAAATAATTTACTTAGAGCATGTGACATTATAAAAAAAACTGAAAACATAAAATTTAGAGGACAAAGTTCAAAGAAATTTTTTTGATGACTAAAAATAAAATTTGATATATTCAAGGGAAAAATATGAAATTTTTTATGCAAGTGAACATAGTTTTGTTCATGAAAAATGGATGATACTCCCTCATTTCTTCAATAAGTGTCGTTTTTTTTATCATACTTTGTTCGTATATTTTGATTAAAGATATTCGTTGGCGTACGTATCTGATCAATTGTGACAGTTATTTAAGAACAGATGGAGTAATTAATTTGTGTCAATTAAGATAAAAAAAATTCACCCAAAATAAAAAAAAAAGATTTTTTTTATTAGAAAAAAAAAACAATATTCACCAAAATTATAATGCATCATAGGAGATAATCCAACTACTTTTCAGAAAACTTAACAAATTAAATTTTTCTAAATATGATAAATAATTAATGGAAAATAGGTGTTAGTCTTTTGATTGTCAATTTTTGTTTTTGTAAAAATAACATGTTAAACATGATGTCTTACAGACCTAATCTCTACATTAGGAGCGCTTTGTAAATGTCTTTTTATTTGCGCGTATTAGAAATTTGTTACGAAATTAAAAGATTCATTTACTTGATTCATGAAGAAGTTATCTTTTCAAACTTTATTTGTTTGAATTGGATTGAATTTATTTTTGGAGATTTTTTTTTATTTAGTTGGAAGAAAACAATATATTTTTGTTTGAACAAGATTTGTTGGAAACAAATATTTGTTCATATCTTTGGAGAAGATTATTTTTATTCATTAGAAGTTAACAAATATATTTTGTTGAATATTTTTGTTTGAAGATATATATTTAAAATTAAATATTTTAAACAAGTAATTTTTTAAAAATTGGTTTGTTTTTTTTTTGTTCAAATATAAGCTAATGTGATTTCACCAAACATGATTGTAAACAAAACCAAAATAAGTTTTGGAAGGCTTAGCTATGATTCAAACATAAACATGAATGGTTAAACTAGAACTAGTTAAAACATAAGCTAAGATTATCCCCATAAGGTATTTCAAAACATATGGAATATTTTCATTAAAAAATCCCACGCCAAATCCATTCAAAAATTAAATTAAATTGATTTTTATTTTACTTTTAAGTATTCCAAATAAATATTTTATTTTGAAGATAATGAAAAATTTGGTGCTAACAAACTTTATCAAATTGAAGCTAATCCTTTATGGAAGACTTGAATATTATCTGATAGTCTATTTTACTATAAATAGAACTCAAATCCAACAACAATACTCACTCAAAAATATTGTGAAAGTCTAAGAGTTGATAGAGTTTTTATGAGTTTTGTTTTTTTTGTTCATTGTTCATTGTATATTTTTTCTAGCGTGTAATCTTGATAGAACTTTAATTGTATGTTTTTTTGAAAGGTTTGTGTCTAATATTAATCAAAACTCTCCGGTTCAACTTGAAAGAGAAGGTTACAATAAAAATGACGAGAAAGATGATGAAATTTATCTTTAGTTACTTTCTTTTATGTATTATTGTATAATTATTTAAATTTATTTGTGTGTTATACAACTTTAAGTTTTTTTTTTTAACAGCTAAATTTTATTAAAGATAATTGGAGTGTACAAGAAATACAAACCAAATCAAGATCAAGAGAAGGATACAACGTAAAACGCAAGATGCACATACAAAACAAATAAACTCAAAACTATACAAGGCACCAACGCAGCAGGACAAAAAACCTAGCAAACAACCCCTAACCGAACCCACAACAAAATGCGGCCATGCGGAGTAAAGACCAACAACACATCAGCGCATATACCAATCCCCCGGGTTCCACACACCCATTCATATAACAAGCAAGGAAACTTCGCAAATTTTATGTTAATGTTTGATATTGATACTTTGTAAATAAGAGATACATTTTATGTTAATGTTTCAAATTTAGTATTAATTGAAATTTGATTTTCTCATATTGTAGAATTATATGAATTACATTTAGTAAACAAAATTTAATATTTGAAAAACTATATAAGCATTTAATTGCTAAATAGACAAAAATAATGACTAATAAGAGATGGAAAACATGTTTTGTGAGACGAAATTTTTTGATTAGAGAAAAAAATTTGAATTCAGAGGCGGATAATTCTATCTCCAATAGAGACAAAATTTTATGCTTAGAGACGGAATTTTAGAGACAAAATTATTTGAATTCAAAGACAGATAATTCTGTCTCCAGCAGATACGAATTTTTTTGCTTAGAGACGGAATTTTAGAGACAAAATTATGTCAATTCAGAGACGGATAATTTGGTCTCCAACAGAGACAAATTGGTTTGCTTAGAGACAAAATTTTAGAGACAAAATTATTTGAATTCAGAGACGGATAATTCTGTCTCTAATAGAGACGGATTTATTGTGTTTTGAATTCAACATTTAGAGACAGATATATAAAATCCGTCTCTGATTCAGAAACGGATAAATTTTGTCTCCAATCAGAGACGAAATATAAAATTCGTCTCTAATGGCTTAGAGACAAGGAAATTACCGACCACATCAAATCTGTCTCTAATTCTGTCTCTAATGTGTTTAGTGACGGAATATTTGCCTTTTAGAGACAAATTTTGGCCGTTGGTATTTAAGATTTTTCTAATAGTGTATAAAAGTAAATTATATTGATAGTATTGTAAAATATTTAAAGATAGTAAATGAAAATTATTAATATTATCATAATTTTCTATTAGATTAATTAATAAGTTAAAATTGTTAAATAGTAACAACGTGTCCGTTGCATATTTATTTACTTATGTTTGCGAAATCAATATTATAAGTAGTGGTTTGAGATGCTTAAAAATATGTATTGATATGCGAAAGTCAATATAATAAAATTTAAAAAACTCAGTATTATATTTTTAAAATATCAACATTAATATACTATTTATGTTAATTATATCATTATTTTATATGCAAAACACAGTTATATGCTACTACTGTGTCCGTTGTAGATTTTATATGTACCAGAATGAAATGCATAAAAAATATACTAATATGAGAAAGTAGAAAGTCATACAATAAAAATTTTAAAATGTATTATCTGTCGGACTAAAACTGAGTGCATGATTATTTAACATTTTTACAAATTTTAAGATTTTCTCAATGAAATGGGATTCAATAACAAAAGGATTTTCTCTATTAAATATTTATTTATTTTATATGAGGAAAGTTGTTTAAATATTGTTCCGTGCCCGTTAAATCATATATATATATATATATATATATATATATATATATATATATAATTCTTAGTGACAAAAAATTATCCTGTAATTTTTGTTCATTAATGGAAGATAAACATTTGTCACATTTTTATTTATTTATCCATGACGAATATGTGTACCGTATTTTTATTTTTAATTAATATACACCAATGCACAATTTTATAAATTCAAATCAAGAGATCTCCGAGTTAAGACTAATTAACCGTGAATCACAATGATAGTATGTCATTAAAATAAATCTCAATAAAATGTTGAAAATTCTTCAATGAAAGTAAAATTACGAAGTAGATAATAGAAATAAAAGTAGATAATTTTTTTTTTGGTATAAAATAAAAGTAGATAATAAATATAAAGATGTAAAATATATTTATGAAAAAGAGAAAATAAAATTTTGTATCAAATTAAATTAAAAGAGAGATGATTAAAAAAATGTTGAAAAAGAAAATAAATTAAAAAAAATTAAAAAGTTAGAGGGAGAATGAAAAAATAATAAAATAATAAGAGAGAATAGTATTGGAAAGAGAAAATAATAAAAAATTGAAAAAGTAAGAAAGAGAATATAAAAAAATAAAAAATAATAAAAATTAAAGTATTAAATTGACTATTTTACCCTTCAAAACTTAAATCCATTTATTTAAAATGATGATAAGAATGTAATAATGTAGGTAGTCACATTTCTTATATTAAAGTAGTAGATGTCCTCACGTGACAATAAGAATCATGGGTCAAGCCCTTTTGTTCATAACACCTCTTTTTCTTCTTTTTGTTTCTTTTCTTTATTTTTGTAAGGTTTAAATATCATTTTAGTCATTTACGCGACATTTTGGTTTTAATTTCTGTATTAACTTTTGTTCGAAATAAATTTGGTTGATTCAAAGATTTATTTAAAATAAAAATTAATAAAAAGACTAAAATCAAAATATCACGTACATACAAAAACGAAAATGATATTTAAGTCTTTCTTTAATAACTAGGTGTGGGTTCCACTTGAGGAGTGAACTCGTCCAACAAATCTCCCCCTCACGACTTAAGTGGAAAGGGATCATTCTACCATGCTCGTTTTCTTTAGCGTTGTGGAGTGATGTGGCTAATAATAAAATAAAATAAATAAATACACAAAGAAAGTGATGTGGTTAATTTTAATTGAAGTGTGCATTTCTTAAAATTGTATAGCAACAGAATATTGGTGAGTGGATGGTGGATCCAAATTGTATAGCAATCCAATTTATGAAACGAAACAAAAAAAGTAAAAGAAATGTTGATCGTTGGAAAACTTGGCGAATTATCCAATTTCTCTCCACAAACACAAAACCATTTTCACGCCAAATTGTGCGAGTAGAAGCCACACTCAACTGAACTAAACTGCACAGAAAACAGAGACGGAGATGGTCGTCGGCAGCCGTAAATAGTTACAAATTCGTCCAGGTTTTGTCGGATTTAGGTTGTGATTAGATCACATGTGATTAGGGTTTATTTCAAAATGTAATTTCTTGTAATTAATTGATAGGTAAATTAAATATTCCAAAAAACATTTAGTTTACTATAATGTTAAGAGAAAATTTGAATTGGTTGAATTTGGACACTAGAATATCAATTCATTCATTAATGAGTAAAGATAAAAGACTAATTTGTTGCAAATGAAAAAAATAAATGATCAATTTGTTACAAAAAAAAAGATAAAAGACAAACTTATTACAAATAAAAAAGATAAAGAATGAATTTGTTACAAATGAAAGATAAATGATCAATTTGTTTCAAATGAAAAAAATAAAGAACCAATGGTGTAATTTTACTTAAAAGATATTAAAATTGTAAAATTACATTTAAAATTTAAAATGTTCGACCACATTAGCTATTTGAGACAATTTTAGAGATGATACGAACATAATACATTTGATTAAATTTTACGACCTAACAATTTTGACATTTTTTGGCATTTTCTGTCAGTTCAATTCAGACTTTAGGACTAATACATTTGATTTTAATGGAGGCTTTTTTTTTCTCTATAGCTTCATGCATTTGTTCTGTTTTTTGGTTCAGTTGTATTTGCTGCTGTATGATCACATTATTTACATCTTTTATGATGCTTCTGTTCTTATCTCGATAAATTTTCCACAACTCAAGCATGTTTCATCTTTTTCTTTAGTGTATAACATATATTTTCTGACTTCTTCTAAAAACTTATAAAATAATAAAATAAACAAATTAAAACATAGGAAGTCATAATTAGTTACTTAGAAGGCACCATTGGCAAAGCTGATTCCAGTACATTTTTAAAAGATGGTACTTTGATATTATTATTTTTTACAGAATGGCAATTTAGAAAAAAAAGTTCCAATTTTTTATCAAATAGAGTACAATTTAGTCAAACATAGTCTTATATGTAGTAACTTCTAAAAAAGTTGGTAAGTCATTGTAATTGAATGGAAAAAATAGTAGGTAAGTCATTGGAGTTGGAGTTGAATGGAAAAAAAAAGTAGATAAAGTCATTCGAGTTGAATGGAAAATTTGTAACATCACTATAAATTAATTTCCAAATTTTCCACTATTTCAAAAAGAAACAAAAACTAAAGAGTTTGAAATGGAGGTTTTTCGTAAGTTCATCATGTTGCTCTTACTCGCACTTTTTGTCGGTTGTGTTGGTGCATATGACTCTTACATGGTGGCGGCGCAATATGCCCCGGGCCTTTGTGCACCACCCACAGTGTGCAAAGTTGAATATCCAAACGTGTATGTTATACATAGTGTTTGGTCCCAGAATATAAGTGGTCAACCACTTGTGGCATCTTCTTTGGTAAAGATATTTGACATAGTAAGTTCATTTTAATAATTTAGCAAGATAATCAAAATCGAACCGCATATTATACCGCATATTACGTAGAGTACTTTGAGAGGAGCTTAGATATTTGGGATAGAATTCAATTAAATGAAAGAATAATGGAGAGTGATGTTGTACCAAGTCCTATCGAACAACATTTGACTCCCCTTAAAAGAGAGCTAGCAAACGTAATGGGTGGAATTGAACCTATAATTGTTTGTGGCGGAACCGGAAATAATCGTGTTTTAGTAGAAATTCGATTTTGTGTTGATCTGAATTTCAATTTCATAAATTGTAATGGATCGGATGTACAATGTGATTCTGATACCACCAACTATAAGGCTTATGTACTATATCCAATTGGCTAACATAGACAAGTGCTCTCTGCAAAATACGTTCGAAGCATAATGTGAAATGAAAGCTCAATTATTTATAGTCTCACCATCCATAAGTCATATGATATAGTAGTAATTGGTAACTTTGTATCCACCTTGTTAGTAGGTAACTTTGAATCATTTGTAATGCTTTCACTCTAATTAATATAATCGTCTTTTAACCTTTTCTCTATAATTTTCGCTATAAAATCTCAAGTCACTGCCACCGTTTCTGGTGTTCTTTACCTTTGATTCTTAACATTGATATTTGTAGGTTAGTTATGATATTCTTAGTTTCAAATTTTGCTTATATGACATAAAATTGTTAGTTACCTCAATTCACCTTAATGAAAATTTCATATCAAACTCTTGATGAAAAGATAGAATAGAGATCATATAATAAAACTCTTAAATAGTTACCTCAAGGCTAAGTGATATTATCGATTCATTTTCTGATTTTATGTTAAGTAGACTATATACTTTGATATTTCAAGGTTTATTCTAAACTTTGATATCAAATAAACCTCTTATTATGTCTACACTCTGCATAATTTTGTAGTAAATAAAAACTGTGCTTGTGTCCATAAATTCAAGCACTTGTAATTTCTTGCATTTAATTGTGTGCAGGGTATAAAACTGTTTGATTTCATCTATCACATTTCTGATTTCTCTACCGAATCTTCATTGATCAATTGGCATCGACCTTCCGCATCTCTCGTGATTCTTCACTGAGCGCTTTTCAAGTCAATTTCAAAAATAAATTGTTGAGGTAGGTACTTCCTTTGATTTCCCACATTTTCCTGTGATGTTGCGTCATATGCAGTGGTTTTGGTAAGCTTTATCAAATAGTCTCACAAGTGCTTATGCTAGTAGATAAGTTAAAATAAGCCAATCCAAACACGCGTCTAATGAAAATCCCTATGTTTGTGTTTGGGGTTAGTTCAGAGGGAAGTGATTATGTACACTTGCAATTTGAAAGCATGTAAGGTTGTTTATACTGTGGTGGTTTTATATATTATAGGAGTAACCAACAACTTGAAAAATATATTGTGTTGATTCTAGTGCAGTTTTTTTAGTTTAATTTTGTGTGTTTAATGGCTGAGAGAAATTGTGAGAAAGCTGATTTATGTGCTTGGTATGAGCTTAGCTCTCATGCAGTTTTGGTCTATTTTATGTGCCTGCCTATGGGATCATATCTTGGTGATATTGTTATTTTGTCTGTTGTTTTGTTGTTTGGTGATTTTGCTTATTTGTCTGCCATTTAGCATCGTCTCGGCATCTCAATTGATTCTCAAAATATGTGCCTGAAATCAATACTAGCATTTTGATTAGTTTGGTTACTCTAGAAGTAATTAAAAGATAAGCGTGTTCACACATTCGAGAACACTCTAGTTACTATGTGCTTTGGCCTACATTGTGTTAAACTACTAGGATCAGGTATAGTAGTGAAGCAAGTATACCTGCTCGTGGTTCTGGCTTTAATACTCCAACATGTTATGTCCTGTCTTATATGGGTTTTTGATTATCTTAGTTTTTCAATTTTTTACATGAATTTTTTCTGATTCCATTACGTATGTTGCAAATACCTTTGATGATTAGGATGAATTATAAAATTTATGCATGTGATGTTTTGCAGGGTTGAGGTAGAACGCGAAAAAGAGAGCTATGATGTAATAGTAGGTGATAAGTGGGCTATTAACTTATGTCTGTGCTATGAAAATGTGGCTGGAAACGGACTATTAATATATGTCTGATATGTTGCAGCGCTGAGGTAGAGGTGGATCTTCGGAGAGGTGGTATTATGAAGAGCAGGATCTTTGGTTCTTTTTCCAGTACGGAAATAATCTTAGACCTCCTGTTCTTCTTTTTCGAGGATCAATAGGGGCTAACGGAATCATAGATTGTTATTGTTATGGGGAAAAAGTCTCACAGTTGATTATGAAGCAAGGTAACTTCAATCCATTTTTTAGTTTTATGTCTAGTTTTCCCTTTCATTCAGAAACAGTAGCTTATATTTGTTTCCTCGGTAACAAAATTCGTCCCGAAGGTTCTATTGCAGAAGGGTATATGAAACTTTAGGTATATATGTATACGTATATACTCTTGGGCGTTCCGTTTTTGAATTTCGATTATGACATTGGTTTTCTTTTTAATATACTTTCGATCCATACTTTTGCATCCAATTTTCTGGTCAAACAATGTGTAGAAGACGAACTGATCCTGTTCAGTTCATCAAGGTACAAACTAACTTAACAACCCTGTATTAAATCATGTCTTAATTATTGAATATGTGTCCAACTTTGTCGAAGAAGTTAACTGTTGAACTTGAATCTGATCACAAAGTATTCATTTAGGGACTTATATAATTAATATATGGTCTTGTAGCCGTAGGCCAAATTGTTTCTTCCTTAGAGTTCGTTATATATAGGGAGGAGGATAGAATTATAAGGCATTTTTGAATAGTATGAGTAGAATTTCAATAAGAGCTATACCACTTCAAGTGCTTCTACTGCTGTGTAATTTTCTGCAAGTAATTGTGTGCAAGGTATAAAAGTGTTTGTTGAATATCCATGAGAAGTGATTCACAGTTTACACTTCTAAGTAGTTTTCTTATGTTGTATTGTTAGTTTGTTACTTGATTGGCTAGAAAGATTCTTTTAATTTCGTGTTGTAGAAGGTCAAAATTTTCAAATATACTAGAGAGATCCTCTTGAATAGCATGTCTGAAGATTCAACTGGCTATTAATTATGCAACAAAATTGGTTAGATTATATAGCTACAGATTAGCTACGAATTAGATACAACTTTTGTCACAGTTAACTTGAGATTTTTTTTATATTTTAGTCGTCGGCAACGGTTTTTTGCCGTTGTTGAAGACCAAAAATGTTGTAGTGTAACGACATATAGATTTTGATTCATTAAGTATGGTGTATTGGTGATTCAAGTAGGAAAATAATTGAAATTTGATTTTAGTTGTACTTTGTTATTTGATGTTGTATTTGGTGGTGAATAGGGATGGCAAAAACACTCAAACCCGCGGGCCTCGCCCGAAGCCGAACCTGAGTCAACACGTAAAACCCGAGTTGACTAGGTTTGGGTTTGGGTTCGGGTGACACCCGATATTTCGGGTTCGGGTTTGGGTGGTGTCAAACTCAAATCCGAAACTCGAAATCACACCCGTTATATATAAAATTATACAATTATCTCTCTTACATTAGCATGTAGACTATTTTAACGTTGTAGACTATTTTTCATCCTTATTTTAATGTTGAAAACAATGTTAGCATGTTGTAGACCGTAATTTCATTGAATTTTTCGTATTTTTTTTGCTTTTGTTAATGTAAGTTCGGGTTTGGGTGTTATTTTACCACCCAAAAGTCACTTTGGGTTCGGGTTCGGGTTTGGGTAGTGCCAAACCCGCGCCCGACCCTACCCGTTGCCATCCCTAATGGTGAATACTACCTAAGACTTGTATTTTGAATTTGATGGTAAGCTTCACTCTACATAAGTGTTATATTATGTATTTCAAAACTAATGTCATTATCTACTTGGTTTATATTATTATTGTAAGTCGTTTAAAAAGTAGAGCTTGAAGTATATCGTTTGAAAAAATAATAGACTAGTTTGATTCGGATTCAGTTTTGAACACCCAAAACCGAACCAATCAGAATTCACTCAAAACTGATTCAAAGCAGTCCAATTACACCCCTACTCTAAAGGTACAATTTAACAAGAACCAATACATTTAGTAGTAACCCAACAATAGATCGTCTAAGTAATAAGAGATTTAATTTATTTTAGTACATGGATTTGACGGCAAAGTCATTATAAATTCACACACACAAAGTAGAGGGATCAAAAATCGAACATGTGTCATAAACATCCGGACTAGCAATTTCGACATAATTTGTAATCTAAAGTGTTTGAATTTAATTTTATAAGTTGATGTAGTTAGAGCATTTTTATCGGTGTTACTTTTCAACTGTGTGTCTGCTAGATATAATGTTAAAATTTGAGTTTCTTCTTTGTTCTACTATTGCAGTCCGCCAGCACGGCGCTACTGCACCTTCATGAAGACACCTTTGTCAAGTAAATTTTGTTGACACAGTAGTAGTAGTAAAATGCATTGTGTGTTTGTCTCATAACGATCATAAATCCAACATATTGCCATTTTGTGGGCTCATTATAAAAAAAATTATTTCAATAAATTAAATATGAATAAAATAATAATATGTGATATAAAGTTACGGGATTTAATATGAGTTTTTTAGAATTACACTGTTGGAGTAAAAAATGAGTGAATTATTTTAAAATAATATGATTCTAGTGGGACTCATAAAATACTATTGATGAAGTTCATCGATAGAAATGCTCTTAAATCATTTGAGATACCTGCGTGAAAAAAAAAAGTCATTTGTCAAATACTATCAATTAATTTGTCAAGCTGTGGATTAGTTTATAGTTTAATTTTATCAAACAGATGAAAATTTATCTAGTTATATCTAGTTATATATTTTAAATTTAATTTTTTAAATAAAAAATATCAACACTTCTGCGAGACTTATCTGATACTTTTCGATAAATAAAATTATAGGACATTAGTAGATATACATGTTACTCGTTTTTTGGATAGTACTTAAGATAGATAAATTCATTTGTTATGATAATTTTAATAATTTAAATGTTTCTATATTATTAATTTTAGTTATGTCTAAATATTTATATTTATATATTTAATGTTTTTATTAAAATACGTTAGCAGTATCCTATCTTAAATTTAAAAAAAAAAAAAAATGTATCGATGTATCGGTATGATATTTGAGCTTCCTATCCAAAAGCCATTAACATTCCCCAAACACAAAACCATTTTGGCGCCAAATTGTGCGAGTTGGAGCCACACTGTACTCAACTCAACTCAACTGCTCGGAAAACGGAGACGAAGATCGTCGTCGGCCGCCATAAACAGTTATAAAGCCGTCCAGGTTTCTTTCTTTCGTTTTCTTTTTATACTTTCTCGGATGATTTATGAGGTGGTTGCATCGCATGTGATTAGGGTTTATGTAAAAATGAAATTTCTTGAATCAATTTTCGATTACAGTGAAAGCTATAATTAATTGATAGGTATTTCAATTTTCCAAATTTGTTTTAGTTTACTTCTGTCTCTATAATGTTAAGAGAATATCTGAATTGGTTCAATATGGACACTAGAATATCAATTGATTCATGAAGGTTATTTTTTTCGGTCCGTAGTGGCCGTGGAAAGTATTTGAAAACTCACGCACACAAAGTGGAGAACTGGGGTTGGAACCCATGTCATGGACGTACGACCTATTAATTGTGGCATTTTCTGCCAGTTGTGCTTGGACTATGAAGGTTTTTAATAAAAGCATATATAATTAGTAAAGTTACTGCATTTATTTTATCACTGTGGTCATTTTATGTATCAGTAAATTACTAAAAGTGGTTTAGAATATCTAAACTATTCAGTGTATCAAATCAATGTTCTGAGTTTTGACAATCATTCAATTTAATGCTATTTTGTATTATAGGAAAGGTACAACCGCAAGGGGAAATTTTCTTCTTTGGTTCAAGACTGGTGGTGTTTTCGGCAAAGGCACCAATACTTCGTGCAATTTTAAGATAGCATTACAAGAGATATAGCCCTTCCCGAGGTTACATATCTGAGGTAGGTACTTTTAGTTTTAGTACTAAAACTTTCATGGTTTTTGACAAATTCTAATTTTAAAAGCTAATCCTGTTCCTAACATTCTAAGTTTCTATGTGAATGGATTTCCTCAACATTGTTCTTAATTGAATTTGGTTGCATGTCATAATTAGAACTTTTCAGTTAGGGGGCAGTTGAAGAGTAGCTAAAAAATCTTTTGCTTCTCATTTATGTTAATTGTGAAAGACTATAGATTTTGTGTTCATTCCTAGCAAATGGAGACTTGCTTTTGCGTTTTGTTGTATTGTTTTTGCTCTTTATAATTTTTTGAATGTTAAATATTATTATCTGCTACAGTTCGAGAACTCAATCACTAGGGATGTATTCTGCAAAGTTATTTTCTTCTCATTCTAACTAGAAACCTATTTTACACATTACACCTATTACGTCTGTTAAGCAATTGAATAGTGTTGGAGTATTTTTACTTGAGTATGTATGTGCATTCTGGTTATTACATGCATGCATCGTTATATGAAGAAGCAATTGGTATTGGTAAAGTAGGAACCTTAGAGTTGAAATTCACAATGTTCTATTTTGTTCTCTTTGACAAAATTAGTAACCTTAATGGGTCTTAAGTCTTAACTAGTTCTCTTGTTGTACAATCTATTAGTAACCTTTTTATGTGATTATCAAAATGGTTTTTTTGGTTTAATTGACTCTTCTTTTATTTTTTTGACAAAAGACTCTTCTTTTATTTGTTCACTTAGTTTTGCTGAAACTGTTGTTTTCATATACAAAATTGTGGTTGAGTTCTCAATTTGGAGAAGACTATTTACACCCTAATAATATGCTTAAACTAAAACATAGGAAGTTATAATTAGTTAGAACGAAGGCATCATTGGCAAAACTGATTCCAGCGCAATTTGTGGCCGCGATAGTAGAATTGCATGCAACAAATAGCCAAGTTTATAAATGAAACATAGTAGAATATTAAATCAATAGGGTTTTACCTAACTAATGAGGACCACTTTTGTATAATGAGTTTAATGAAGGAAAGCAGAATACTATTAGGTAGCATAGTGAACGATTTACCGTAGCTTTTGGGCATCTTAAGAGTGTCATTGGGTTTGGGGATTTTGTGATACTCTTGCTATGCCATTAACTTTGTTTATAGAATTTATGGCATGTATGAGATTTAATTGATTACATATATTATAGTTTTGTGATTTTAATATTTATCTTTTTAATTTTATATCAGTGATATTAAATTAATAATTGTTAATTGTAGTTAAAATTGTTCAAATTGTCTGACCCAGAGTCTTGGACGCGCCACTTACTAATATTGTATTGCAGATGCAGTTAAAGATCAGTAAATTTTTCAAATGCCCCTCTAATTCCACTCCTGCACCCACATCCCTCACTCACGACGAGGACAAAGATTTGTCCAACTATGAGAACAAACAACATATTTTCAACACTTACGACCAAACCCAGAAGAACGCTAAACCTGACACTTCGCCTTCCACCATTGTAAGAAAACCGGTGGGGAAGAACAAAAAGAGGAGCTATGACCAGTTGCATTTGGAATTTGGCCAATCTGATTTCTTGTTGCACACGTGTTCCACTTGCAGTTTTGTGTTCACTCCCGGCAATGTAGAAGACGAGAAATCCCACACACAATTTCATAAACGTTACACGCAAGGAATCCAATTCAGAGTAACCCCTGTTCTAATCTCTAATATTTGATTCCTATGCTCATTTCTTCTTATTCCTATTATTGACTCTTGATTCTTTTTTCCTGCAGGGTTGGATGAATGAAAGGGTTATTTCTTTGCACAAAAGTGGTCGAATTATTTTGGTGTTGGGGACCGACCCATCTTCTCACAAAAACAAGGTTATTTATTCCTTCTAACCTCCTTTCTTGTGATTTTCCAGGTTTTGAAGTATTGAATAAGTTTTATGAGATTGTTGTTCTGACAGGCTGAAGAAGTTGTGAAGATGATGGAAATTGAGTTAGGAAGTGGATGGATAGATCCTCAACATTGTAAGGTGGATAATGTTTTCCTTCACCTCAAAAATTTTACTTGCAATTTAGATTTTGATCATGTTGCAGTTTAGATTAGCGTTTAAATTATATAGGTTTCAAATTTAAAACAAGTTTATGATTGTTATCTTATTTGAAATGCTTTTAAACTTGTTATATATTCATAAAGATATCAAATGAGAGAGCTTCTTAAATAAATAAAATTAAGATGTAAAGACTGTTAATTTATACTTATTATAAGCAATACATATTTGTCACCTGTTTTTTTAGTACTTTTTGAAATGTTTACACTCTATATTCTGTTTTTATTGTGTGAATGAAAATATTATGTTAGGTTATTACTGATTGGCATTGTAGTATATATACAGGTCTATCTATTCGTTTCTCTCCAGAGGATTGTTGGGTGCGTGGTTGCAGAACCAATTAACGAAGCATTCAAAATTGTGTCTTCCTCTGTCGTTGAGCATTCTGTAAGAAAAAAGGAAAAGAAGCTGTGTCCTACCACTCTCCAGTTTGGGGATATTGTTTTTCAAAGAGAAGTTGAAAAAAAAGCTGTGAATGTGAGTAATTCTGAGGTGATGGATGGTAGCGCAATCTTCTATGAAAGCAATCCTGTTGCTGCTGTTTGTGGCATTAAAGCCATTTGGGTCACTCCCTCCAACAGAAGAAAACACATTGCTAGCCAGTTGCTGGATGCTGTCAGGTAAATTAATTATGCTTTAGTTGTGCTTCTCGTGGAAATCATGCAACCAGACGGCCCTGCAATATCTAAATAAAGCATAGGTTCGACTTTCTAGTGAGAGTCAATAACAACAAATAGATTCAACTGGTACACATATAATGGAGGTTACGTAAAATCACATCTTTTAAGCATATAATGCAAGCTATGTTGAATTAGTGTTAATTGGCTTATTATTCTTCAATCAATTTCCGGCTTGTTGATTCGTTTTCTTTTCTGCACTTTTTGGCAGGAAAAGTTTCTGTACAGGCTTGGAACTTGAACATGCACGGCTAGCTTTCTCTGCACCAACCTCAGCTGGGAAGGCATTTGCACATAGTTACACTGGTACTGGATCATTCTTGGTGTATAAAGAAGCGAAACCGGTGCGTAAAAACAACGGTGGAATTGGTGAGTCTCGTCTCATTGAAGTTGAAAATCACGTGTAGAAATGTAGATAGCATGCTCTTCTCTTTCTGTCAGAAAATGCTTAGGTAAAACATTCGGTGCTGCCGGCGGTGTAATGGTGATTGAGTAAGAGATGTCAATAGGCCTACCACCTTTAACAAACACTGTATAGATACAGAGATTATTGATTTTCTCTTGAAGAATACATTACAAATCCTTATTCTAGTAGATTGTACACAGCATGAATCACAAGTTTAGTGTCTGAAATAGTAGTGGTCGGACGGTTTTGTTCTTAAAGTTATTAAAATTGTAAAATTACATCTGAAATTTAAAATGTTCGACGACATTAGTCCATTTGAGACAATTTTAGAGATGATACAAACATAATACATTTGATTTTAATGGAGGCTTTTTTCTATTCTAACATGGTTAATTCTGTGGTGTATTTAGATTCAGTGTGTATAGCTTCATGTGTCACTTTTGTGTTGTTTTTTAGTTCAGTTGTATTTGCTGCTGTATGATCACATACATCTATTATGGTTCATTTGTTCTATTTTTTTCACAACTTGTGCACGTTTCTTCTTTTTCCTTACTGTATAATATATATTTTCTGACTTCTTACAAAAACTTATAAAATAATAATATAAACAAATTAAACTATAAAATTAACAATAGCCAAATGTCATTGGAGGACTATTAAATATAAAAGGGAATAAATTTGAAGGGCTAAAATAGAGCAATTGAAATTTTAAATATAGAGGATTAAAATAGAGCAATGAAAAAACTTACAGAGCCAAACTGCATTTAAATCTTTTTCTTTTTAAAAGTTTCAATCACGTTCTTATAAAATACTTTCATCCTTAAATCCTCAATCTATACAAGAATATATAAAAGATAAAAAAATAAAGCATAGGTGAAGATAATATAAATTATTATATATTGCAGAATGGGCGGATCCTCCAATGAATGAGCACATGCTCGTGTATTTTCAACACAGGTGAAGTAGTAATATATATTTATTTTATTTAAAACACTAGCTACAAACTAAGCAATCAATGTATATACAAATTCATATTAACATTTGTATAGTAGTTCGGTCCCTATATAAAAAAAATATAATATTTTAGTAAAAATGTGGTCTATCTATGTATCTACTTGTAATATAAGAAAGGAGTGGGTTGTTTAAAATACGAAACTACCCTTCATGCTTCTATGGTTGCTAAGTGTCTCCGATGAATAGTAATTTTTTTGGTTTGAAAAAAATTTGACTTATAATGTATTGATGTTGATTATAATGATAAGATATACTCTCTCCGGTCTCATATATAAGAAGAAAAAAAAAATTGATGGTCTCAAATATAAGAAAATGGTATTGCAATCATTACATTTATTACCATTGTTCCAATTTTACCCTTAATTTAACATTTTCAATTTTTTTTATAAAGCCTATAATGATTACTTTTGAAAATATCAAAGGTCACATACTACCAAAAAGTAAGAATAAAATTGGTAATACATGTTTTTTTCTCATCATTTATCCACTTCCTAAAAGGGTGTGCTTTTTTTTCGTTTCTTATATTTGAGACCGGAGGGAGTAGTTCAATAAAAATGAGTAAGCTAAAAACAATGGTGTGTGAAGCAAAAAATAGTGGTATGATGGGAAGAGTGATAATATAACGATAGAAAAAACATCAATTCAAAGTTCAAAGTTCCACTACAAGAAAATTGGAAATTTCGTACGAATATTACCGAGGAAACTTTATTCCTCGCAAAAAACAAAAGTTTTCGACGAAAATTTCCTAGGAAAGCAGCTCACAGAAAAGTCAAAGTTTTGCATGTTTCCCTATGCCGTTAATGAGGAAAATTTCCTCGCAAACGTCACATGTCATAAATTTGCGCATATCAAGACCGTTTCCTAGGAAACTACTTACACACTGATCAAGAAATAAAGTTTGCATGTACTCATTAAATTTTCTGAACCAAAAAACTTTCCTAGAAAAATTTCCTAGAAAACATATTACATTAAACCATATGATAGTTGGCTTGCACTTAGGATGATACATATTACAACTCTGTCATATTATAGTCAAAAAATAACTCCACGCACCAAACCCTTCATTGTGTTAATATAAAATAACTTAAGTGTTTTCTGCTGCTCTGTTAGGGTTTAATTTGGACTCGCCGCCAACCACACTAACGAAACCCTTCATCGCTGGTCCTCCACGAATCATCTCTGACCGAAACCGGTTCGCAGCCGCCCGCTGTACTCCCGCCACGTCCCGTCCACCATCGATTTGCACGTTACTGCTTTTGCAAATCGGTTCGTAACCCAGTTACTGCTTCTGCAAATCGATTTGCAAACTTTATCGCCTCACCCCCGCTACTGCTTCTGCAATCGTTTTGGGATTGAGGTACTGATTTTTTTATTGTTTATTATTTAGATTTATTGGTTCTGAGTTTGATTTATAAGATTAAAATTATTTTAGTTAGGTATAAGATTGAATATGCTTTGATGTGTAGTTTGTTATTTATAAGATTGAAATTATTTTACTGAAATTTATGAATTATGGGAAGAACCTTATACTCATTCTGCTCACATTGAGATTCTGACCAAAGTTTGTTAAGATAATTCACACAACTAGATCTCTCACCCGTGCGTTGCACGAGGCTCATCGACCATATTATTTAATAGTAGAATATATCATTCAAAAATTTTAATGTTAAATAAATAATATGACAAAATTATATTAACAGTTTAACCAAAAAAAGTTGATACCACTTAGAAATCAAATATTGTATATGGAAATAAGTTTTATAAAGTAAACTTTCGTATAAACCATGTCTACAAAATTACTATTATCTATCAAATTTTCAAATAATGTTTTACTTAAAACTAAAATAAGAGACTTTCATTAATTGTGTTTTAGAAAACACTATCATTATAAATCATTGTTAACATAACTACACAAATATAGATAAAGACCAAAGAAAATAACATTAACTTTTTCGATGAAGGGTTGCAAATAATATACAATATCATGTGCTATCTATAAAATTAGGAAATCATACATTTGATAAAGGAAATTTTTTTTGAAGTCTCCAAACGATATACAATATACTTGTGACACACTGTCCACTACAAGAAAAATTGCTTTTAGCGTCGGACCAAAGCCCACGCTAAATGGCCAAAAACCGACGCTAACAGTTACTTAGCGTCGGATTAGCGTCGGTGTCGGGCTTGAGGCTAAAACACTCAAAGTTAACTGATAGCGTCGGCTAACAGCCATCCGACTCTATTTTAGCGTCTGCCAGGCCGATTCAAAGTCCGACTCTATCTCTCATCCGACGCTATTTATGTTGATTTCGAAAAAGTCAACAAAATCCATTAGCCTCAGACAAGCCGACGCTAAAGTCAACTTTCAACAAATTAAATTAGCGTTGGCTGACCGACGCTAAAGTGTAAATATTTTTACTTCTTACCCTGTTTTACACCTAATACTAATAAATAAGAATAACACATCAAATCTAACATAAAAAATCATAAGGCATTTACAAAGTCTTTACAATACTATATATTAACTATAATATAACAAGGTACTAGCAAGTGGAAATAGCAAAATTAATATCAATAGACCATGTATAAAGTTGATCCATCTCAAAAGTAATTTGCGCCTTACTTTAATAACACATTGCCATTATGGATAAAAAAATTAATAAAATTATAATATATGGTTATATCGTAATATAATAATCAAAATTCATGCATATAATCAAAGACATATATAATAAAAATCGATGCTTATAATCTATACGAACATTTATCTCATGTATCAAAAACAAAAAATAACATTTACCTTATAACTAGTACATTTAACATATGATCTTCAATTAATCTCATTATATACATTTTCTTGAATTTTGCAGCGTGATAAGCTTGAATCTGAACATGAAAAATAAAGAAGATAATGTTAGCAATAAGATAACAATCTTTCATCAATTGAATAAAGCCCATCAATACATGCAATAATGTAATCGTAAAAAAGACTCTACAAGTTAAAGCAACATTCCATAATCATCCCTAACATTTAAACATGATTATTAACCCAATTCTAAAAAGTTAATTACTTGCACTTGAAAAAATACCTCAACGAGAAATTAAATTCAAATTATTCTAATAGCAAGAAGGATTTCTATACATGTTTGGAAACATGTCAAGGCTATACTTAGTGTTTCCAAGATGACTTAGTGATCGAATACTTATTTCCTCACTTAATTCTACCTATTATTTCAAAATCTAGACAGAACCAATGTTTATAAAAAATTCTGCTTTGAAACAACCTTACTACCAAGCTAATTTGTCACCGAAAATAAACTGCTTAGAAACATCAAAACAAAATATATAATTGCGCCACA
Organism: Trifolium dubium; assembly: GCA_951804385.1. Taxonomy (NCBI): domain Eukaryota; kingdom Viridiplantae; phylum Streptophyta; class Magnoliopsida; order Fabales; family Fabaceae; genus Trifolium; species Trifolium dubium. The sequence continues at coordinate 28,214,090 of OX638070.1, read as the reverse complement.
ATAACCTTGTCTTATAGACTTTCAACAAAGTCTTGACATTGCCTCACAGAGAGAACGAAGAGTATATAAGATCCCTAAATATACATAAAAAAAGAAAAATACATATTTAAAAACAAACATAACATTATAACTATATATACACTTGCCTGAAGCTTGTTTCCTTTAGGAAAAGTCTGCAAGTTAGGTGTTAATCCAACAATATGATCACTAACAAAAGGAAGCCACCCCATCTCTTTTTGTCGTATTTCTGTCATCAACTCGATCATTCTAAACAAAATCGCCCAAAGTGTATAGCTGCATATTCAGTAAAGGAATTGGAATGATTAATGAACAAGAACAATAAAAACAAGAATTAATAAACCCAATTCAACTCTCCACTACCAGCTTGTATCAATTAATAAAGCCCAAGAGACATGGCACAAGAGATTGAAAGGGAAACTGAACAAGGTCCAGGGATCCTAGCACAAGAGACCTGTTTTATTTTTATAACCAATAACATAAATTCACTATGATTTTACCATATCCAAATCAAACTCAAAAGCAACAAAACAAAATAAGGTCTAAGACAATACATTTTCTAAGCATCAAAATTGAGCCTACAAGGTTTATAATCCTTTTTCCTTTCTCACCCATGAATCAAAAACAACAAAACAAATCCATAATGCCCCCCAAAAGTATATTGCAATTCATATCAAATCAAAATCCACCAAAGTGATTAAAAGTTAGAAGATTGAGGGAAGAAGATACCATAAAAATAGATTGGGTGCACATTTGGTGACCCCATCCATAGTAAAGTAACCATCTTCATCGACTTAATAGGTAATAACCTCCTAAAGTTTGGCAAAGAACACTTCGTCGACAACAAACTACGACACAAACAAACAAATGCACCAACCTATAAAATTAGATAATAAAAAACAGTGATATGCCAAACTTTAATAAAGCCATGGAAATAATCATTTCATAAGGTGTACCACCATGAAAAGTTCTATTAACAATGTGAGCCACATCAGGTTCAGTAATCTATATCCATTTATATAGCTTAAAGTCTAGACAATGACTAATCCTATTGTAGAATAATCAACAGTATGGCCATTATATATCTATCTATCTATCTTGAAGATGTAAATTAAAATGAATAAACTAGAGAAAGATAAAATGCCTTTTTACCATTGACTTGCTCCAATTTATTAGATACGGTGCTCTTCCCATTTTCTTCAAAAATGGTATATTTTAAAAAACTTCGAGTGAATAGCAATTGAAGTAGAGGCTCTAGCCACATTAAGCCAATCAATCCATCCTTATCAATGTAACTGTCATGAAAGAAAACACGAGTTCATAACTCAAGCTAATTGCCACCATCAAACTTGATTACATAAAGAAACAAAGAATTGTGGATAACTTGAGAATAATTTTATTTTATTTGAGCTGGCATACATAACTTTGAATAGATGTTATACTCTTAGTTATGTTTTTAAGCTTTTATTTGACAATAAGACTGCGATTATGGGTCGTGAAAGAGAAGAAAAAAAAAGGAGAGCAATCAGTTTTTATATTTAAATTAAGTATATTTGAGAATGTACAAGTTACTAAAGAAGGATGTGTTGCTTACTTGAAAATTGAGATACATTAGTAGTCACAAGCCACTCAAACAGGGCAGTTGCAGCCAAAGTGCAGTTGCAGTAGCAGCCAATTTTCTGCACACAAAATGCAGTTGCAGCCGGCAGTATTCATAAGTAATAGTCATGAAAGGAAGTTAAACAATCAGAATTTTAAAGCACAAAGGATCGCATAGCCTCTAAGTGATGTAGCTACTACGGTCCTTTAGGAGTATGGTAAGTTTTTGTACCTCGAGACTAAGAGAGTTACAGTTAGTCTCTTCTTGAAAGTCTCAAATCTAAGAGAGTTATGATCCATTTTTATACTTCAAGACTAAATGTATCAATATCAGTTATGACTGACCATACAAAAGCTAATGTGAAAAACAATAAACAAATTTCAACTCCAATAAGGACCATAAAACACATGGAATAGGGTTTAATTAAGCATATCATATAGGTTTTGCAAAATCAAAATTCAAACTGAAATTGTAGTATAAACCACAAAAAAAATCATAAGCACAATCACACGATGATATGAACTGTTACCTTGAACATAGTGGTCAATAAAACAGTTTGAAACTTGTGAAATGCTTCAGCTACAAGAAGATAAAAAACTGAACCTCATATAAAAAACAGAAATTACTCTTAAACTAATATGTCTTAAATTAAATGAATCTAAAGTAACCACTAATAAGAACCATACATGAATTGAATTATTCATTGAATCTAGTGATAAGAATTCAACAAAGCCAAAAAAAGTAAATCCATCCTGCTGCAAAGACAAACACAAATAGATCTCTAACAAAACCATCTTACCTTCTTTCCTGTAACATACGATAAAAACTATCTTCAATTTTTAAACAAAAAAAAAACGATAAAAAAACCATCTTGAATCAAGTAGATGCTGGAAAAAAATTATGTTTCACAATCAACAAGTAATCGAATACTGAAAAATAACTCACCAACACATTTGAGAATCCCGTTTTCAGAGCCTCTTCCTTTGACAAAATCGCGTCTTCCCGGCACAATGACAGAATGGCGTTTTCGTTTGACAAATAACACACCAACCCGTTTTCCAAAATCGCGTTTGAGAAGCAGATCGAGGATTGAAAGAAACGTGTTTTCGTTATCGCTTCAGTGGGTTGCTGATTTCGTTTCAATTGGTTTGAGTTTTTGATTTGAGATGTGAAGCTTAGATCATGAGATGCATTTTTGAAGGTTAGAGATGATTTCAATGGATTTGAGATGAGAACCCTAATTTCATAGCTTTTCCCAATGACTGAATGTTTTCTTCTTTGTTTTTTTTTAAGTCATATTTGTTTGTTTTGGTAAGTGATTTAAAAAAAAAGGAAAAAAAATGAATTTTAGAGTCGGACGGGCCGAGTCCAAATAATAAAAAATATTTAGAGTCGGATTTTATCATTATAGCTTCGGCCCAGCCCACACTAATTTTCTTAAAAAAAGAAAAAAAGAAAAAAGGGGTTTAGTGTCCGCTTAACCGATGCTAAACCGACGCTAATAGCGTCGGTGTCGGTGGCCGACGCTATTTTTGGAGGCTAGAAGACTGTTTTCTTGTAGTGGTCATTACCCTAACCATCATAGGTAAGCTATACAAATACTCATTCCGTTAGACAATTACACACACCTACATAGAAACATAGCAATACAATAACAACACCATATGCACAATAAATAATCGAATATACTATCATATGAGAAACAACATCGGGAGTTAAGACTTATTTAAAGTGCAACCTATTCTTTGTCTCTATTCCTCCTCATAATCTTGCTAAAACATCAGAGTAGGAAATATTCCAATTGCTTCTTCTTTTGCTCATGCTATACACCTTCTAGTTTGTAGCAAAGATGTCCCTTACCACTTCAAGCAATCGGTGCAAAAACACCAAACAATACACTTTCATTCACATGCCACATGAATCCAAGAACAAATAGTAAACATAATATTAAAACAAATTATGTAGATTGCAACACAGTCCTCTCCAACTTAGCGAATGAATTTTGCTTCACATTTACTTCAATCAATCATATAAGAGTTCTAGTTTTAAAGGCTAAAGTTAGTTCCACTTAGAAAACAGGGGAAAAAAAGACCAAAAACATTTAAAAGAAGAACTGATAGTTTCTAATTAAGTTAAACAATAAGAAAAAAAAAGGAACTATTCCCAAATTTCTTTGAGCTGCGAAATTGAACAAAATAACAAACAAATATGCATCACTATTATTATAAATGTAGAAAGAACACTCACCCGTTGAAAAGAACATGGAGGTTGTGATCGAATCAGTTACCCCAATCCGCTGCTCTCCGCATCGTAGTACAACTACTCAAGAATTTTTTGAAATTAAAGTTTGAAAGTAGTTGCAAATCAGAAAAGTGAGAGGAAGGATGAAGAAGAGGTGAGGGATGTGGGAAGCAAGATCTTGATTCGATAAAGAGAAGAAAATAAAATGAAGGTTCGGATGAGAAAAGTGCTTCCGAGAAAGTAAGTAGAAGTACAGTGAATTGAGTTTGGAAGATGAAGAGAAAAATTAGAGTTTACTGGACGGTGGGGGAAGATGTATCATACATGTTCCTGATTTAATTCTAAAAAAAACTTGAAGTCAAATATTGGAAATAGAGAGTTTGAACTGAAAATGCATTAAAAATTGATTGGTTTAGTGTAGTATAGACTATTGAGTGGGTGTGCGGCCCACCACTATGAATGAATGATGGAATGAATTACTATTAGTGATAATTAATGATGAAAAAAAGAGGGAAAAATTAGGGTAAAATAGATGCTTAAGTTTTAAGCATAATAACAAACATATAGAATAAAAGATTATATAGCGTGGGTCTAATCTCCATGATTGAACGAGAAAGCAACTTACTCATTTTGTGAATTATGTGAAGCAACTGAATAAAATATATTGTTTTTATATTGTGGTGTAATGATAGATAGATCTAAATGAACAGAACAAAGTAGAAGCATATGATGCTCAATATTATTATTTTTATGTCTAAATTGTGATGGTGTGTCACTGTAAATTGTATACTTGTTATTATGTTTTAATGTTAATCTGAAACTAATGTTGTGTTTAATTTCTGATTTGGGTATTTTTGCTGTTGTTGGTTGCATTGTTGTGTGTTATTATTTGGACTGTTGATCAGATGGACGATGAAGATGATGAAAAAGGAGAAGAAGAGGAAGATGGGATTTAGTTTTTTTTTATATATTTTATTCAAAATGTTCCGAGGAAATATTCTTAGGAAACATTTTTTTTTTAAACAGCCAAGAAAATAATATATATATATATATATATATATATTAGCACAATAGATTAGCACAAGAAGTGCATAATCTAAGGCAAAAGTTCAAGAGAATGTAATCAAAATACAACCATTTACAAAGCGGCCCATCGCTGGTCAAAAAAAGAAAAGAATTAACCACCAGCAATGCCTAAACACTCTAAAGGATAGGAAACATTTAATATATTTTATTCAATAATTTCCTACGAAAAGTTTCTAGGAAACACTTTGCTCTGAACCACTCTGCCCCACCTGTTCTGAACCACTCTGGAACAAAATTTTCTAGGAACCTTTCCTCGGAAAAAGTCTAACACAGTTTGACCCCTGTTTCATCGGAAATTCCTCGGAAATTTTTAGAAACACATAGAAAATTACCTACAACCCTTTTCCTCGGAAATTTCCTCGGTACGCGTGTTTTCCTATGAATTTGAGCTTATTTCCTAGGAATATATTCCTAGAAATTTCCAAATTTCTTGTAGTGTTCAAATGGTAGTTGCTATCTATGTTTTACATACTATGTAATAATAATAGTTTAATATGTTTTGGATAACAGTTTGAGAGTAGGTCTCTCTCTCTTAGCCTCTTTCAGTCAAAACCGAATAATTAACAGAACTAATGCATAACATCATCTAGTGAATCCAATATATTGCAATGAGTTATAACTCAATTCTATATATGTAGACAGTCCATATAACATTTGAAAAGAAGTACGTGAAAGTGTGACCAAATTATTTAAAAATATAAAATGAAAAATTAAATAATAAGGTCAAGTTTCATAATTTGGTCTTTCACTGATGTATAATACTATTTCAATATCTATATATATGATATTTTTTTACGGAATATATATATATATATATATATATATATATATATATATATATTATTAAAGATATTTAATAATGAAAACTCTTGTGAACTATCAAATCTAATAGGCTTCACATAATATTAAGACGAACGGATATACTCTCTCCGTCCTTAAATATAAGGTTCCGTTTGATCAATGCACGTATGCCATTGCATAATTTTTATCACAAATATCTTTAATTATGTAATAGTAAAAATTATAAAAACTTGAGATTTTGAAAGTACTCATCAAAACAAATCAAACAAGATCTCATATGCTAATGCCTAATATTTACATTTATGTATTATTAAAAAAATACGGTCAAAACAAGATAAGTAAATAGTACAATTTTGTCACATGGTCTTATAAAAAGATAGGGAGGGAGTATATTGGTCCAATTAAATTTAGCCACACTTGCAATTCATGTGAATCATACTCCTAAAATCATTTTTTTATATATTTATTTTGTAAACGGTACGTACAAGACCTGTATGTTCAGATTTATTTCTATCACATTCTATACATATTAAGACAAGGTCACCTTTTGTTCTACAAGGTTTTATACTTTTCAACACATAAATCTAAGGTTACAAATGGTGTGTTGTTATATCTATACCTAGGTTAGGTTATTAATCTTACCATATACCTGTTAACAAAAAAACATTCAAGTATATATAGATTGATGAGTTCATGTCTTCATTTTCTTCATCACTAAAAGTTTTTCTTCAAAAACCGTAAGTTCAATTGCGAGAGAAATTTTGGTGAAATCTTACAACTTTAGTTCCATTTTGATAAAGTTTTAGAGTAAGAAAATTTACAAAGGTTTTCTCCACTTATTACTAAATATTAATTTTTTAATAGAATGTTGACATTATACGAAATGAACTCATTTCCTTTCAATTATATTATTAAAGTATTTATAATAGTTTTAAAGATTATTACACCGTTACCAGACTTGTACTATGATTTCATTTGAAAGACAAGCTTTTAATCTATATATGGTCACTTTATATAATTTCATGAGACTATTCTAAATTTTAATTAACTACATATTTTAACTAATAGTAAATTATTGGAAATTACTCTTATCAGGAATAGTGTCGGATGTGCTTTTTTTAAGACTTTTAACAAAAGCTAAGGTGGGACAAAGTTTCTTGTGTGTATTCACTTAATCATTTATACAAATTTTAGCTATTTATCAATATTATCACGTATCGCACATCCAATGGTGGATCCAAATTTTTTGAATGATGGGGGCAAGACTACATACAATAAACTCTTATACCAAAATTACATATTGAACTAACTACCAAACGATAAAATAACGACCGGAACATTATTATTAAGCAATAAATGAAATATTATAAAACTAATTAATTATATATTTAGAAAATGTGTAATTACTTTTTTGGTCCATTAACTTATTTTTTAATTTCACATTGATCCCTTAATTATTAAAGTTTAGTTTTGGTTCTTAACTTATTTTTTTGATTTTGTTTTGGTCCTTTAATTATTAAATTTTTTGTTTTGGTCTCTTAACTTATTTTTTGATTTTATTTTGGTCTCTTAACAATTTTTTTAGTTTCATTTTGATCCCATGAAATGAAGGACTAATGTGGTTGACGAAGGAAGACCAAAACGAAACTAAAAAATAAGTTAAGGATAAAAATGAAACTTTTAATAGTTAAAGTACCAAAATGAAACCAAAAATAAGTTAAGGGACCAAAAGAGTAATTAAGCCTTTAGAAAAATGAAGATATATATATACACATATAAATTTAAATATCATTTTCGGCCCTGTATGTACGCGAAATTTGGTTTTAATACTTGTATTTTCCCCTTTTTCAACTATTGGTCATTTTTTTTTTGTATTATACAATAATTTGTTTCATTTTCGTTGCAATTTTTAGCAACAGATAAGATAACAGTGACAACAACTATATTTTTGCACTTTCAAACTTGCGTCGCTCTGACGTCGCTTATCCAGCAATTCAGATTCAAAATCTTCACTTTTCACTAAAAAATCCATTAATTCCAAAATTATCTACAAAAAATGTTGAAGTTAGATAGAAATTAAAATGACTAGTAAGATTAATATTTACACATTGTTGAGTTTTTTTAATATGAAATAACTTTTGAAATATGCAATAATATAAGTGCATAAAATGTAAAGATAAAGTTATTGGTTTTTAGCACTTATCATCATGGGGTCCTAAGAATTTATAGTTCGAGACGAATTGTAAAATCAAGTGATTTTTCAACCACTTCCAAAAATAATTGCAGAAGATTAAATTGTGATCTTCTTTACCAAGTTCAACGCACTCACCATTGAACCAACTAGCATTTAATGTTTGATAATTTAATATCTACTTTATCTTTACTGATAAGCTATATTTAAATATTAAGAATTTGTAACATTCTCCTTCAAATAATTGTAAGAACATAGCTTTATACATCAATTCCATCTATTTTTGTAAATTTCAAGTCAAACATTCAATCTTCAATTCTATCTATCTAATTAAGAGAAAATAAAAGATAATTTCCAACTACTTAATTAATATTGTATATAATATGGTAAATTTGTTAAAGAACAATTCTTGCTTTATTATATTCTTTGATAAGTTTAACAAAAACTCTATCTTAGTTCGTGTATATGAGATTTCGCTAATTTGTAATGACAAACTATTTTCAAATACTGGTGACATGAAAAAAACAAATACACATATTAGTTAATTTCATTTTTAATTACAAGAGAAAAAGACATTATAAAAGGATGGACTACGTCCCTAAAAATAAAACACTCCAAAAACATTAGCTAATAACCACACAAATAAACTAATATTTCCTCTGTCCTATAATAAGTGTTCTAGTTATCAAAATTGTTTATCTCAAAATAAATGTCATATACCGGTCCTTATTATAAGAAGAAATTTGCTTTTTAGATACATAGAATGTTTGATGTATCTTACTCATAACATAGTCTAGATACATCAAAAATTCTATGTATCTAAAAATCAAATTTCTTCTTATAATAGGGACCGGAGAGAATACTATTTATAATATTGATTTTCACTAGTTTATCCCTTAAAGTAATCATTAGATAAGAGAAAAAGTACATTCAAAGATTTATTAGTAGTATTTAAATGTCTACTACCAACAAAAAGAGGGGACATTTTTGTAAAAGTCATATTCTCTCTTTCATTTACACACTTTTCGTAAAATGAAACGGAGGGGAGTACAAACTTCTAAAATATGATCACATTACGTTAAAAATTTAGCTTCATTTCAAATAACTCCAAACTCTTCCCTTTGATGATTCGACAATATGATCTAAAAAAGTTATAATCAAAGAGGAGAGTATCAACCAATCATAATTATCAGTTGATTGAATGAAAATTGACGCTGAATTTAATATGAAGAATCACAATTTGATCTCCGCAACTGTGATCGAGAAGAAACTGAAACTATTTATATAGTTTGCAATTGGATTTGGATGACTTCATCACTCATTGTCCATTACTTATTAAAGATCTAAATTGATATTTTCTCGTTTGACTAAATCTAGAAACAAATAAAAAAACTAAAACAAAATGAATAAAATAACTTTCGGCAGCAACAAAAACTAGAAAGGACGGTGGGTGCAACTGGTAGAGAGAGAAAGGAGCGTCTTTTTCTTCACAAAGAGCTTAACAACAACAAACAACTTCAACTACACAACTTGTTTCACACTTTGTTCTATAAATCCAACGTTAATGCTTAGTTTTCAAACAATGACAACCAATTAAAACAACGTGGGTCCATTTTGTTTTCATCTAAAACCTTTGTGTTTGGTTGGATTAAAATTTTTTTTTTATCATCCATTGTTGAATCATAACTGCATCTTTTGAAGTTTGAGCAAATGGGTATGTGAAAGTTTTGTTTTTTTGTTGTTTTTTCTTCATTGGGTAGCTAGATTCAGTTTCATTTTGTGTAGTTTTTGCTAATTTTTGTCATTATCTTTATTTGTTAGTTGTTAGTATAGTTTTGTAAACTTCATCGTGATGTGAAGTTCAACTACAATAGGAAGAACCCTAGATTGAAAATCTTGGGTTTAGAAACTTAGATGGAGGGGTTCTGATTTTGTTTCTAGTAATGTTTCTATTTTGACCATATTTGTTAACTTGAGCTGATTTTTTTTGTTCCAATGGTGTTTTATGATTAAGATTGGTAATGCTATTTTGCTTAACTTCTATTTGTAATTATGTTTGTAATTTTGTGATTTACGATTTAATATATTCGGCTTGTTAAGTTTGGTTTTAAGATCATGGGAAGTTTAAAATAGTTGGTGTAATTCAATACTTGAAAACATCTTAGTGTATGTTTGGTTACTATTTTGGAGGTAAAATTGATTCTATATGTGTATAATTAATTTTGACATGTTTGAACTTTGGATAGCATCAAGTAGAATTGATTCTTGAACTTTGAATTTGGAGCTTTTGCCTCTACAATTGATTCTTAGCCTCAAATTCATGGTTCAACTCATTTTTATACATGAGTATATCTACACATAAATCACTTTATATTCAAAGTATTTTTGGCCAGCATCAATTCAGTTAAAGTCATTTTTTTGTCACTATAGAACCAAACACACTTTTAGACATATTGAGTGAAGAGCTTACAAGTTTCCAAATTAGTATATCTTATTGCATGTTAATTTTTTGCTAAAGGTTGTCGTGATTCCATTCTGTTTTTACAGGAAGTTTCTATATACTTAAATAGCATTTTGGGCGGAAAAGGTATACAACAGTTGTTGAGAGTTCCAAGATTGCCAATGCTGCTTCAAATTTCTATATAGTGACTTCACCGGTCAGTTACTAAATTTTGACTCAAACTTTTAATGTTTTCTTCTTCTATAAAGAAGAAAAATGATGGTTTAATGCAACAATCAAGACTCTAGAAAACGTTTCTATACAAAAGCATGGAACCTAGAAATGAATACCAGCCGGCATTGCAGTCAGTAATGCATGATCATATGGATGACATTTATGGGAATAGAAGACCGCATGACCTCAATACTGCAGAAGTTAAACCTGTCCAGCATTATTCGATACAAACAGGCGAGGAATTTTCTCTTGAGTTTATGAGAGATAGGGCGAATCTCGGGAAGCCTGTATTTCCGAATGTCGGTGATCCGAATTATACCACTGGTTATATGGAACTGAAAGGCATTTTAGGTATCAGTCACGGAGGATCTGAAACTGGATCAGACATTTCCATGATATCAATGATGGAGAAATATCCTAAAGAGTTTGATAGAAGCCAGTATGGATCAATTCGATCAATACCAAGATCTTCGCTGAATCAGGACAACAGACAATTTGTGCAGGGATATAGCTCTTCCGAAAGTTATGATAACCCATCAATCATGATGAAGTTTCTTTGCAGCTTCGGCGGTAGAATATTGCCACGGCCACGTGATGGAAAGCTAAGGTATGTTGGAGGCCAAACACGTATTCTCCGTATAAGAAAGGACATAACTTATCACGAGCTCATTCAGAAAGCATTGATGATCTATAACCAGGTTCATACAATTAAGTATCAGCTTCCCGGTGAAGATCTGGATGCTTTGGTATCTGTGTCATCTGACGAGGATTTACAGAATATGATGGAAGAATGTAATCATCTAGAAGATAGAGAAGGATCACAAAAGCTTAGGATGTTTTTGTTATCGATCAGTGATTTGGAGGATGCTCAATTTGGTATCAGCTGCAAAAATGACGATTCTGAAATCCAATATGTTATTGCTGTTAATGGCATGGACTTGGAATCAAGAAAAAACTCAACCATGGTCGGTTTCAGCTTTTCTGCAAACGATATTAATGAATTGGACCGGCAAAATATTGATGGGGAGGCAATTGGCAGTGCTCCCCTGACGCACAATTTTGACTCGTCATTGCCTACTCATTTTTCACAACCAGTGCCACCAACTTCCTCAAATTCATATGAAATGTATCCAATGTTTTATGGTGATCAAATGATGCGTCATGGTGAACCTAATGGTCATGATCAATATCTTATGCATCATGGTCTTGTTAATCCTTCTTATAAACCTCATTTTGAAGAGACTCCTATTAATATGTTTCCTCATATGCCGAATTTTCAACAAGGGGTTTTAAATGAAGGCTATCCGCCTAGTGGATTACAAGTACAAAATGCAGAAATACCAGAAAGTTTGGTGAGAATGATGGCTGATAGTTCAATTCAACAAGAAACACTATCTCCGTCTCCTTCCCAACTGTTTGACTGTTACTCAAAAAATGATTTTCCCGAAGCATCGGTGGTAGTTACTGCCGCAGAGGGATATTCATTGCCTCCAACAAGAACGAACCAGCTCCAGGATTATGACGAGGCTTCTTCTACTTCCAGCAGTGCTTTTGGTGCTAGTCCTTATGTTGATTCTCGCTCCAATGCAGTTGACTTGAGTAGTCTTCACCCTCCTCCTCTTCCTAAAAGAGTTTATTATTCAGAAAGAATTCCAAGGGAGCAAGTAGAGTCACTGAACCGTTCCTCAAAGTCAGATGATGCGCACAATTCTCAGTTACACGTTTCAGATTTACTTTCTGGTGTCAACTCGCAGAATTCAGCTATAGACTCTGGTAACAACTTGCACAATGCAAATCTGTCTAATCTTGCCGAGGAATCGAGCATCACAGCGACGCCCTTGCATGCAGAAGGCGAAGGAAACAAAGATATCTTAAATAAGGACAATGCTGTTATGTTGGGAACGGAAAATTATTATAACGATAACCATGAAAATTGCCCGGTTGAAGGTAAATCAGACATCCCTTTGAAAGAATCAAACAATGATTTTAACGTGCAAGCACTACCTGTTCCTTTGAATGCAGACATGCCTGCGAAAGTTGATTCAGAAGCATCAGGTGACATTCTTATTGATATTAATGATCGATTCCCTCGTGAATTGCTTAATGATATGTTCTCAAAAGCAATACTAGAAGATTCCTCTAGTCAATATCCATTAGCTTCAGATGGAACGAGTTTAAGTATAAACATGGAAAATCATGAACCTACAAGTTGGTCATATTTTCAAAAATTGGCGCAAGATGGGATCGGTAACGCGTCTCTTATCGATCAGGATCATCTTGGTTTTTCACCTGCTATAGTTGGAGATAATAGAGCTCAACTTGTTACACCTTTAACAACTGATGAAGCTCCTCTAAACCGTGCAGAATTCCATCTCAATTTTGGTGAAGAAATTCAGAATGACTTGCATGGAGAAAATGGAACTGAAACTACTGTTCTGAAATCAAATTATGATCAGTCACAAATTAATGACACTGAAAGTATGCAATTTGATGCTATGTTGGACAACCTAAGAGCACAAGACTCCGAATATGAGGTACTATTTTAGTAAAAAAAAATCCCTTGAGAATCATACAAATATGCCTATATGCCTGCTGACATAAGTTCTTATCGCTTTATCTTTAGGTTGGGAAGTTTGAAAAGAAAAATAGCAGTCTACCTCCTCTTGATCCTTCGTTAGGGGAATTTGATATGAGTACCTTGCAGGTAAGTTGTTTATTTGTACATGTGTGATCTTTCTTCTGTGCTGTGATTTTTACTTGGGAGAGAGATTTAGGTATGGTTTTGTAAAAGAAAGATCATTGCTGGTTATTTGCCTTTTCTGTAAATGAAGTGTTGTCTTATGTGTAAACAATTGCAATTAAGTTTATGTTTATTGGCATGATTTGCAGCTCTTAATCGTAATATTTAATTTAAAATTGAAGTTTTATTCAGTTGACTGCAGAAGCTTAATATTTAATTTTTGGCATTCCTCGAAATAAAAGGTATAAGGTGAATTTTGGAAATCAACTGATATCATGTATCATTTTGTTACCTCTCTTCTCCTTCCGCCAAATAATTTCTTAACTCTTATTCTTTCTGTTGTCACGAATATTCCCTGAGTATTTTTAGACAAACTGTGTCTTTTTTAGATATATTAAGGTTTTCTTTTCATCACCAACGATATGGTTGTAGAAACCGTCTAAATTAGTTAAGGCAAAACGAGCTTATTAAATTTCAATTATATCAACGAGGTATCTGTGTTTATGTGTGTGCACACACTTCAGCTAGTGGAATTCCTTTTAGCATGGTGTTAGAAAGCTATTGATGGCTTATTTGCAACTACTATAATTCTTTAGTCAAGTGTTTCTTTGACATGTTTATCTCTAACATGTAGATCAACAATGTGTTTTATGGATAACTGAATTCATATGCGACTAGACAATTTTTCTTCTCTCATTTGACCTTGTGAAACATTTTTCTGACCATCTAGCTGTTTATTTGTGTGTGTGTGTGTGTGTGTCTTCAAAAATATTCATATGCTTCTGATTTCATTGTCTTGGTTAAACACAGTCGTGAAAATTAAAATTTAGTTCATTTGTTTCATTGTTCTGTTGCAAACTGTAGGTCATAATGAATGAAGATCTTGAAGAGCTGAAGGAACTAGGTTCTGGTACCTTTGGGACTGTATATCATGGAAAATGGCGAGGAACAGACGTTGCCATTAAGAGAATAAAGAAAACCTGCTTCACTGGTCGATCATCTGAGCAAGAGAGACTGGTAACGATAATCTTATTGCTTTTTTCTTGAAATTTTGCTTCAATGATCACATAATCTTCGAGAGATGTAAAATTGGATCTACTTCTCTTCAGACTGTTGAGTTCTGGCGGGAGGCTGACATTCTATCCAAGCTTCATCATCCAAATGTTGTGGCATTTTATGGTGTGGTGCAGGATGGACCGGGAGGAACAATGGCAACCGTTACGGAATATATGGTGGATGGTTCTCTCAGGCATGTATTGCTACGTAAAGATAGGTAATGCATAGAGCTTTTTAATTTCTTTTGTTTAGTTCTAGGTGGTCAATAGTGGTAAATAGAGCCTCTATCGTGGTGGTGTGGAGTGGGTAGTTGATGAAGCTACTGTGCATCCCCACCGCGTATGGATGGTGGGGAAGGAGCAGCCGCTTTTGCGGGCCAAAATCACGGCAATAGCACACTATAGCACTGCACCGGATAAAGGGGGAAGGAAAATCGAGATAAAATGGAAAATCTGGATTTGTTTTTCACCGTTTCTGTTGGGATGGTATCAATTTTTCCATTTATTCTTGTTGATTTAGAAAAAACAAAAATATTGTGAAACCGCATGTCTCAACTACACAAAACGATCTCTTTGTATAGGTTATAAAGCAATAAATGGAATAGTTACAGAATATTATATCCCTATTTACTAGATATGATACAATATGTCTATGATATACAATAAAATACATGGATCCTAATCTTATTTCAATAGTTCTATTTGTTTGTTTTATAATTTTGTAGCTCCCTAAATGAGGTACTAGTATCATTTATCAATTCATAAAGTGTATGACGATGAATCTTTCATGTCTCATGTCTTACAAATGGATTTAACTCTAAGAATCCTTGGATGATTTTCATTGCAGGTATCTTGATCGTCGCAAGAGGCTGATAATTGCAATGGATGCAGCTTTTGGAATGGAATATTTGCACTCCAAAAATATTGTGCATTTCGACTTAAAATGTGACAATTTACTTGTAAACTTAAAAGATCCATTACGGCCAATATGCAAGGTATTAAATCTGGGATCTTTTCTCCTATTTTACATGAACTTAAAATGTTGTACATTTAATTTAAATGTTGACAAGACAATGAAAATATATTTTCCAGGTTGGCGATTTTGGTTTGTCAAAAATTAAACGAAATACCTTGGTTTCCGGTGGGGTGCGAGGCACTCTACCTTGGATGGCACCAGAACTGCTCAATGGTAGCAGCAGCAAGGTCTCAGAAAAGGTAGGAATTTTGAATTTCTTAACTTGATTTCGTCTTCTATGAAGGACTTCTGCCCATCATAGTGTTTGGAGCAAATAATTATGTAAATTATTTTTGTTTGAACATTTTTAAAATACATATTTTCCTATTTATTTATTTAATTTTCTACTTATTGAAATCTTCTATTCATAAGGAATGTTGGGATCTTTCACCTCAGTAATGATACTTTTCTTACGAGCATATAATTTTTTTTAGATGCTACCTCAAGTACCGTTTGAGCCTAAAACTTATAGCATTTTTATTCTCTCGTTTTCATCCTTGATATTTTAATTAATGAAATTTAAATATTAATTAAAAACATTTTGTTATGTCGTTTTATATTTATCAGTTAGTTCAACTGCTAAGTCTTTAGATTCAATAAGCTAGTTTATCCACTATTGGCTAACATGTTCTATTTCCGTTATAAAACCATCCTCCCTCTATCTATCAGCTAGCTTATCCGTTATTTGCGGAACATTGTCTGTATTTTCTTTTATTCACATTATTGTTGCTTGGAGTTTTTGGTTTTTGATTTTGAATTTCATTTGGTAGGTGGATGTGTTCTCCTTTGGCATAGTACTATGGGAAATTCTTACCGGTGAAGAGCCATATGCCAATATGCACTATGGTGCAATAATAGGTGTGCGATCTTAAACCTTAAACTTTGGTTTCAAATGCAATGTCATCCATTATCATGGTCTTCAAGATAACCTATAAAATAGTATATACGAAAACAGTATGACTTTATTTTACCTGGAATGATAGAAACCGTTTATACATAAACATTTATATGATAAACGTTGTACTTATAGTTGTTTAAAGAGAACGTTATTAAATTTCGCATGTAGTCAACTTGCTTGCAATATGTGTATGATAAAGAGTATTCATAAATCATAATGTTTCCATATTCCAATGCAGGTGGAATTGTTAACAACACACTAAGACCAACAATCCCAAATTATTGTGATATTGAATGGAGAACACTGATGGAACAATGTTGGGCACCAAATCCTGCAGTTAGACCATCCTTTACAGAAATAGCAAGTCGGTTGCGCATTATGTCTACGGCAGCTGGCCAAACAAAATCACCAGGCCATAAAGCATCCAAATGATTGAAATAAATACCGATATATTATTGACATGGAAGTATTTGATGTCAATTGTTAAGAGTCGTTGCAATTTTGTATATCATAAGTCTCTTGTATTTTGTTGTGTTGCTATTTTTTACGATTAAACTTGTGATGATCGAGTTATTGTTGTACACTAAATTGTATCCATAGAAATTCAGAATATATATATTCTGTCTAATTAGAATATTTTTAGTTTCCCCTTTACAATAATTTTAGGTAAACAGCGAAGTGCACCAAACCGACCACAAATAAATGTTTAATCAGTGCGACTGTAGGATCATTGACATTTGACAAGTTAATTGGTAACATGAACAACCTTGCATACTTGTGTGTGTTTTGCAAAGTGTTTTTGACTCAAGATTGGTGCAAGTTTTTGTTAAGAATTTTAAAGAACACTGATGCAAAAGCAAAGATAAAATTGCAAGGAAGTTGAAGATAATAAAATTTGCTGAAAAGTAAAAGATCAAAATCATAAAAGTTGTGACATGAAATGTAAATTGCAGAAGACTTACAGAAATTTAAAGAAGTTGAATGGCATACCTAGATCATTGGAACTAATATTTGTAGAGAAAACAAAACTATACAACTGCCTGTTGTGTCTGATGTCACATTCGTGGTAAGAATCGTTCTTAAGTTTGAGTGATGGTTAGACCCAATGCGCCAAGGAACGAACAATGAACATCTGCTAGTGTTGGCCTCTCGGCTTTTTCCAGCCTTGTTTTTCTTCAGGGAGTTATAAGAATGACTTGGTGGATGAGATAGAGAGCAGAGTGATAACTGATAAGGAGGTTAGAAGTTCGATTCCCACCCACATCAAAAACTAACAATACTCCCTTCGGCTTTATTTATAAATTGAAGTTTTAAGGTTCATTAAATAACTTATGTTAGAATAATACTAGCAATGAGCCAATGACCCTGTTGTCTGCAAAATCCCAAATTTATGACAAAACATCAAACTTCTTTTGTCTATCGTAGTATCGTGTGTTTCTTTCCCGTGCAAAATAGCACCACTCTTAATAATAATATTGTGTCGACAGTCACTTCATTTACCTTTCAACCTTTCTATGGAACATCTCTGATTTATCCTTATAACATCTTCACGAGGACAGTAGAAAAAACTTGCAAGAGAAAACTAGAACAGTAGAAAAAACTTGCAAAAGAAAAAGAGAAAAGATTGGCTATTTACATACACAAGGTACATGCCTTGTTATTCCTAGGTGTAGCCTATAACATATTATGTTATTGAAGTCCAACCAAATAAGTAGTAGATCATGACCTTAATATGTAATATTTAGAATGGAAGCAAGAAGACACAGTAAGCTCAAGTTGTATATAGGAAGAATGCTTTCTGCTACTAAAAAAGGAGTACTTTGTGCCCCTCAATCAACTTAGTCCTCAAAATAGTTATATAGTCCCTCAATTTGATCGACATCCATCAATTGATCACGATATTGTAGGTCCATACATCTGCATTCACTCCCATTTGAGACATGATGTTGAGTATATCCTCTACCAATTTCCCATCAACTCGTCTCAGCAACTTCAAGGTCCGTTGATCAATGTCCCATAACAAACATGGTCCAACCGAAATCCTTGCGCTACGACATTGTCAGGAAATTGCAATGCTTTATGGATTTCACCTTTAAGACACAGACCCTTGAATAGGGTTTGGAAAATTGGTAGTAAAAGCAAAATACCTCAAATTTGAAAATGAAAACACAGTAAAAATTCTTCACCCTTTCTTCATCAATTCACTTGCTCAAATAATACAATGGATTCGTCTCAGCAACAACCAATTCAAACCCTATTCCCTTTTCAATTTTAAAACAGTAAAAATCAGATATTTAATTAATTTTTGTATTCTCACTTGTTCATTTTTTTTGTCTCTGAATTTGGTGATGAATGTAAAAACTAAAAATTTTATGCCACTTAATTATTAAAAACAATTAATTTAAGAAAAAATGAAAAAAAATTCCGACCTACCGGATTCGAACCAGTGACCTAAGGATGTCTGTTTGCCAACTACAGTCCTCCGCTCTACCAACTGAGCTAAGGTCGGTTGTAGGAATATTGACGAGCGTTAATAATATAATCAATTCATCTTCCTGAAGGAGTTCCACACTAACCTATTTTTCTGCAACCTATTTGTTCACAAATTGCTACAATACACCCCGTATTTTGTTTTTTATTTTATTTTAACCCTTTATAATAAATGAATTATACAACATTAGGCTACTTAACAAAAAAAAAAACCCATTGCACAACAAGTCAGTATTACTTTTGAAATTATATTTCTGAACTATGCTAAAGTCTAATATTTTGCACTTAGTCACTGACCAATGTTACATTTAAGATATGTTTGGTATTATGTTGGATGTGTCAAAATTAGGGCAATCTACTATGATTTTGTAAAAACTATAACTTATAACTTTTGTAAAATCATGATAATTCTGACACCCTATTGTAATATCAAACATGCACTAAATAGTAAGTATATGTTTGATATCACGGTGAATGTGTTATAATCACGATGATCTAACGTGATTTTGTAGAAACTATAATTTGTATCTTATGGAAATCGGGGTGTATCTTTGTGATTCTGACATATCCACCATAATACCAAACATATACCTAATTTATATTTTTGAGAAACAATTTAAGTAAAAGATCTTTTCTTGTAATTATGGGGTGTGCAAAACACTCCCAACTCCATATTGTTGTTGTCTTTCTTTTGTCACCATCACTTGGTTCTTAATTATGATTCTTTTCGTACACTAGCAGTAAGTTAAAGGGCATGTAGTCCAAATTATAAACACTGGAATTAAGAATAAACTTTTAGTTCTCACATGATTAATTGATAGAAATATCATATTATATATTGAATTAGATTGAAATTTTGGAAATTTCACTTATTTATTTTAAGATAAAATTTTTAATTACTAAACTATTTGATCAAAAAATGTTTAAATATTTAGTAAAAAAAAAGTTTAAATAAAAACGTAATTTCAAAAAATTAATAATTTTTGGAGAGAGATCAAATTATACTGGTGTAATATTTGACTAATGTTACAGTGTTACACCACTTAATAATGTTAAAATGACTACAAATTTTACAAAATTCACCATCAAATTAAAAATTTATATATAAAAATTAAATGTTATACTAGTAATATAATTTGATCCTCTCCATAATTTCTTGACAAAAAAAATAAATAATAACTTAATACAACTACCGGGGCACCCTAACTTAAACTTTTGTTTTGGTCTAGAACTAACTTCAACTTTTATTGATAATTGATAAAGAATATAGTAATTTAGTAGACTACTGTGATTAAATTAAATTAGAAGGCAGTTGACTAGAAACCGCCCTGCCCCCCTGGACAAGATGAATTTGAAAAACTATTAGAAGAAATTGATAAATGAAATATGAGATGGGTTCTACCAAAAAAAAATGAGATGGCTCTTAAAAATGGGATTAAATGAAAAATTGAGAAAGTTGTTTTTATAGTAGAAATTTATTCACTTTCAATTTTGATCTTTTTATTTTTTATTCATTTACCGAATCGATTTCTCCATTTTAAACATAATAATTTAATATATTTTAAGCAATGTAATATACAACATGCAGCAAAATATGTTAAATTGCTTAAAATATATTAAATTAAAAAATATATTTTAATTACATTTTGTGTTCGATTTTTAAATGAAACAATTTTTGGTTAAATTTTATTTGTGGCCGAACTTTCAATTGTTGAAAACTTCTTCTTCCATACCAAAATATAAGGAAAATAGTTTGGCCTATGGCAAAGTCCTGTGATATTATTTGAGAATAAAAATTCTTATTATACCCAAAAGTAGATTTTTGTTAGAATCATTAGCCGAAATAATTAAATAATTATGTTGATACATTAAAATAACCTATATAGACTAGACCATAAACATTTGTAGGCCGATCTAACTTATTCCTATTCTTCTTACCAGTACTCCATTAAACTAAATAATAAAAAATGGCTTATCAATGTAGATGCCATGGATGATACTGATCCGCAGCTAAGGATTAACAAAATGTAGCTTACAAGATTAATAATAATAATAATAATAATAATAATAATAATTAAAAAAGAACAAATTTTATATCTCACTGTATTCTTCACTCATTTGACTATTTTACTGACACAACACAACACAAACAAGTTATTTTTATTATTTTTATTCCAAAAAACACAAAAACATTAGCTTCTACAATCATCAATCCACAATAAGATATAGAAAGAGAAACAAAACTGTTTGTGTGAGTGTGTGTGTGTGTGAGACAGAAGAGAGAGAAAGTATCTGTCTTTGTGTGTGTTGTGCTGTGCTGTCATTTTGTTCCAAAAGTATCATTCTATTACAAGTAGATTCATATTATTTGCAAAACTCAAAAGAACAAAAATAAAAAAAGAAAGATTAAAAACATGGGATAGACAAACAAAGTTTGATTCTTTTTGGTTTCCTTTTCCAGATATTTACATACCCTTTTGTTTTTTCTTGCTTTTTTTCAAGATACCAATCATCCATGGTTGTTACTCAGAAACTCTCTTCAAACATCACTCAGGTATATATATACATAATCATAATAATTCTGTTGAATTTTCTATCTGATCTAGTTTTTATTTGATCTTTTGTGATTTTTATCTTATTATGTTTGTTAAATCAAGCTTGATTTATTAAATTATGATAATCTATGCTATGTTTTGAACTTTTGATGAAGAAAAGGTTGGAGTTAGGGATCCTTTAGTTTGGTGAATTTTGGATTTCATAATTCTGATTAGAGTTGACTTGAATTGAAATATTATTATATATGGATCCAATTATTATAATTCATATTTTCTTTGCATGTGATTTAGTTTTTCTTATTTTTTGATAGGAAAATGTTAGTAAGTGGTTATGTTAGTTAGTGAGTTTCCTGGGTTCGAATTCCGGACCTTATGCTTAAACTTTTTCGATGTTCCTTAGCTCACCAACTGAGTTACCTAAATGGTCTATGTTTGATATCACGGTAGGTATATCAGAATCATGGTACTGAGTGTGATTTTCCAAAAGTTGCACTATGTAGCTTCCACAAAATCATAGTGGATCACTGTGATTCTGATATACTTACCGTTACACTCGAGGTTTGGTTGAAGAATGATGGGTTATATCCCCTCACCCCTTTTGTTTTTTCTGGTTAGTTGTGTTTTGCTTTACTGCAAATGATTCTGTAAATTACCAATTATTTCGCTGATGCAAATTATATGATAAAATTTTGACTTTTCAGAACACTATGATCCATTTTATAAATCCTTTTCTTCTTTTTAGTACTTTAGGCAATGATTCTAAATAGCGGTTGTGGTAACAGTTGCGGTAGCACCTTGATCCTTGATATTTTAAAGAATTGTAGTCAAATGCAACCGATGCAGCCTCAATTGCAGTCGAGTTGAAGTTTTTGGAACATTAAAAATTGTTATGTCATGGCGTAGATCGCAGTCACAGAGCTTTATTTAAAACCATGCTTTAGGGTACAGAGTTAATAGTAGTAGTGGAATGGAATGAATCCGGGGTAAATGAATTTGTTGATGGTATATGGTTTATTTGAGATTGTAATCCTAATAGCTAGATCGATGATGATAAAGTTTTCTAATTGATTATATCAGTTATTATTCTTGTAATATGTTCTATTTTGTATCTCTATCCAAAGTTTTCTAAATTTCATCATTCTTACAGGGTGACATTGGATGATAACTTGATCATCAAATCAAGCACTTTGTATTGAGAGTTCTGAAGATTGCAGAAACTTCTTCATGCATTGATTATGGTGACATAAACTAGTGCATTAATAAAGCTTCTCTTCAATTCAGTGCTATGGATAAAAAGTTTAAACTTTTTTATTTTTTTTAAGAAAATTAATTAGTAGTATTATCAAAGGGGTTTGGAAATTGAATTTACAGTAATAGGTTCATTATTTTCACACGATGTTTAATGTCTTCTCAGTAGTGTGGCATTGTAGTAAACTCGTGCATTCAACATTACAAGTGATGCTTTGATTATACAATCAAGAATGCAGAAACATCAATACAATTCCATGGAACCTCGAAATGAGGAATACCATTCTGCACCACAACCGGTTCTGCAAGACCATCTGGATGGCATGCATACCAATACGAGACCTCCTCCTTCCTTTAACATGCCGGAAAATAAACCTGTACATAATTTCTCTATACAGACCGGTGAGGAATTTGCTCTCGAGTTTATGAGAGATAGGGTGAATGTCAAGAAACCTGCATTTCCAAATGTTGTCAGCGAACCTAATTATTCGACAGGGTATATGGAATTCAAAGGAGTTTTGGGTCATCAAGGATCTGAAAGCGGTTCCGATATTTCTATGCTTGCAAATAATGAAAAAGTTCCGAAAGAGTTTGAAAGAAGGAATTCTGTTCTGCATCAGGAAAGAAGTAATTATGGCTCAGTTCGATCAATTCCTAGAATGTCGTCTAATCAAGACAATAACCGAGTCCTTCATGGTATTTCCTCTTCTGGAGGTTCTGACAGCTTATCACTGAAGATGAAGATTCTATGCAGCTTTGGTGGTAGAATATTACCACGGCCAAGTGACGGAAAGCTTAGATATGTTGGTGGTGAAACACGGATTATTAGTATAAGAAAGGACATAAGTTGGCCCGAACTTTTGCAGAAAATATCATCAATCTATAATGAAACTCATGCAATAAAGTATCAGCTCCCTGGAGAAGATCTTGACGCCCTAGTTTCAGTATCTTCTGACGAGGATCTTCGGAATATGATGGAAGAATGTCATGACCTACAAAGAAGGAGAGGATCTTTGAAGCTTAGGATGTTCCTATTCTCGATAAATGATTTGGATGATACTCAGTTTGGTCTAGGTAGCATGGATGGTGGTGATTCAGAAATCCAATATGTAGTTGCTATTAATGGCATGGGCATGGAATCAAGAAGCAACTCTATCCTTCGCTGTGCCGGAAGTTCTAATAGTATACAAGAGCTAGACAGACAAAATATTGATAAGGAGACTAAAAGAGCTGCGGTAGATTCATATGGTGTCGGCAGTTCTTCCTTGACCGGAAATGTTAACCCGGTATTACCAATTCAGTTTTCGCAACCAATGCTACCAACATCCTCAAATGCTTATGAAGCCTATCCGTTCTTTTACGAGGATCCAATCATTCAGCAAGGGGGAACTAGTCAATATCCAATACACAATGGCCCTTTTCCTTCTAGTAGTTCGGCTCGCAATCTAGGAGCGATTCCAGTTTCGTTGCCTACTCATGGTCTTGTGAACCAAGGAATTGTGAGCGAGGGACAAGCATCCAGTGAGTTTCAAGTACAAAGAAAGGGTGATAATGTCATTCATTCAGCGAATGATCGAGTAAAAGTTTTATCAACAGAAGCACCATATTCTCTTCCTTCGCATCCATTTGAGGGAAGTTTGCAAGGTAATCTATCAGCAGCTTCAGTTCCAGCTGTTGTATCAGAAGCACTCCATCCTGCACTGCCATTAGAAAACAAGATTCCAGCTCCAGTATCAGAAGCTCAGAATTCTACACAGATTTCAAGATCTGGCGAAGAGGACTTCTATACTGCATCTGCAGACGCATTCAGTCGTGCTCTTGTTGATGCCGAGTCGAATGTAATTGATTTCAGTTGCCTTGAACCACCTCCACTTCCTAATAGAGTCTATTATTCAGAGAGAATTTTTCCTAGGGAGCAGGCAGATTTGCTTAACCGGTCTGCAAAGTCAGATGATGCATATGGTTCTCACTTACTCATGTCAGATTTACTTTCTGATTTGAACCATATGAATTCGGTTAATGAATCCGGCGACATGTTGCACAAAGAGAATCTGTCAAATCTGAATACAACGTCGAACTCATCAGCAAAGCCTTTGCGTGCAGATAGCCATATCATCAATAAACATTCGCCTGATGCAACAAGTCAGGCGAACTCAAAGTTATATCAGCTTGTGGATTCTGATTTGAAGCGCGTATTATCAGATAACAAAATTTATGAAAATGAGACAAATGTCTCCAAAGATAGTCATAAAATTCTTCAAACTGATGAAACCAAGGGCAGCGAGCGTCTTGCATTTCACCGAGTTCCTTCTGTTGAACAAAATGATAGTCTAGCATCTAAACTTCAAGGTAACAATTTGTCCGAGGTTCCTACAAGGGAACCTCTTGATGTTAAATCCAAACCTTCTCAAGGTGACATTTTGATCGACATTGAAGACAGATTTCCGCGTGATTTCCTTTATGATATGTTCTCAAAAGCAGTTCATTCTGAAGATTCCGCAAACATTAGTCCATTACCCGCTGATAGAGCCGGTCTGAGCTTAAAAATGGACAATCACGAGCCTAAAAGTTGGTCATATTTTCAGAAGTTGGCTCATGATGGGTTTGATAATGTTTCTCTAATTGATCAGGATAATCTCGGTTTTTCATCCGCTGTAAATAAAGTAAAAGAAGGGGATAGTATGTTACAGCATTCTGCTCCTCTACCAGCAGAGAGTGTTATTCTGACAGGACCCCCGAAGGAATCCCACTCCCAGCTGAATTTTGCAGAAGAAAATCAGAATATTTTACCCGTAACCACTAAAACCGAGGCTGTTGTTTTTCAACCAGAAAATAACTCTTCTGAACTTAATGGAAATGGAAATAAGAACGTCAGTGCCGCAGTGGAAAACGTAAGGCCACAGGAGTCTGAATATCAGGTATGTTTTTAACTGTTCTTTATCTTATGAAACTACGCAAATATGTTTCTCTTTTGGTAACAAATCCTTTGATGTACTGAGTGTAGGATGGCGATAGTGAGACAAGGGACGTGGTTGTATCTCCAGATACTATTTTTGGGGAGTTTGACATTAGTACTTTGCAGGTAAAATCATACTTCGATGTATCATAGTTCTTCAGCGCTGATGCATTATGAGTAATGAATAATGATCTTCTCCATTTCTGAAAAGAAATGATCTTCTCCATTTTCTAATACTTATCACATTACATATATTTATGATGCAAATGACAGATCATAATGAATGCGGATCTTGAAGAGCTGAGAGAACTCGGTTCTGGTACCTTTGGGACTGTGTATCATGGAAAATGGCGGGGATCAGATGTTGCGATTAAAAGAATAAAGAAAAGTTGTTTCTCCGGTCGCTCTTCAGAACAAGAAAGACTGGTAACTTTTTTATAAATCACATCGAGTGATTTCTGTTCCTTTTTCTTTTATTAGAATGAGTTATATCGATGAAATTCATGTTCACCTTTAGACCATAGAGTTTTGGCGGGAAGCTGACATACTTTCCAAGCTTCATCATCCAAATGTGGTGGCATTTTACGGGGTAGTTCAAGATGGACCAGGAGGAACAATGGCCACTGTTACTGAGTTCATGGTCGATGGTTCTCTTCGGCATGTTTTGCTACGTAAGGATAGGTAATGCATCATTAATCCTCCTAAGTTGTAGCATTTCTATTAAGAGTTTAATATTTTTTTTGTTCGTGTAGCCTAGTGGCTAGACTCACACACTTTAAGTGTGGAGAAGTGGGGAATCCGGGATTCGAACCCTGGCCCGTCCAATATTGTCCCTGGTAGCTTACCGACTGAGCTTTATGCCTACACTTACGGGACATGCAGAGTTTAATTTTGATACACAGTCAATGTAAAGAGTAGTTATGATCAATGCCACATGTTTTTGATTGATCTGACAATTATGATTGATTGACTATTAAATAAATCTTTACACTGACGGTGTATATGAAATAAATCATTAAATGAAAGCCATGATATTTTGCTAAGTGTTGTAACTTGTAATCTTTAGATATCATTAACTATTTTATCATCAAGAAAATTGCTGAAGTGATTTTTGCATGATCTTATCTTTGTATTTTTCCAGGTATCTTGATCGCCGCAAGAGGCTGATAATTGCCATGGATGCAGCTTTTGGAATGGAGTATTTACATGCAAAAAATATTGTTCATTTTGACTTGAAATGTGACAATTTGCTTGTGAACATGAAAGATCCTTTACGGCCAATATGCAAGGTATTTTTTATTTTGGTGATTATAGATTCTAGTAAACTCTGTCGTCGATATTTTGACAATATTGATGAAACTTGGTTTTCATCAGGTTGGCGATTTTGGCCTGTCAAAAATTAAGCGGAATACCCTGGTAACTGGTGGTGTGCGTGGAACTCTACCTTGGATGGCACCAGAGCTGCTAAATGGAAGCAGCAATAAGGTTTCAGAAAAGGTAAAATTTAACACCATCAGTTGAAATCTAGAATCACTATTAGTAACGACGAAAGAGCAATAGACAACTCAACTGGTCCTTTGCTGTCCCTCCATCTTTATCTCATTAATAAATGATTTGTGTTAAAATAACGCAGGTCTATCTCATTAACTATGAAGCCCTGTGAGTTGTGACTAATTCTATCTTTCAAAATGTTTAGGTTGATGTATTCTCCTTTGGCATTGTATTATGGGAGATTCTTACTGGGGAGGAGCCATACGCGAATATGCACTATGGTGCAATCATAGGTACAGTTCTTTTTTCTTCTCTTGGACACCCTCTTTACATAGCTTCGATTCAAGTTGTGTTCATTCTTCTAAAGCACTAGTTTGCATTAATTGTACGTTCATAGCATTCATTGATAGAGTCTTAATTAAATCTCATAACTAAATTTATGTTTCCCTTGCCGTTCGATGTCAAACATGTTCATTATCTAACACTGACACAACACCGACACATGTGATTACGTTCAAAATTTTACTTTCTCATTATTATTGCTGCCAAGATGTCAGTGTTGTGTCCAATGTCTGTATCCGTGTTAATGCTTGATATAGCTTGTTCCATATCTGCAAGCAGTCATTCTATCTTTCCCTCGTGCTGTTTGAGTTCTATGCTTTTACTCATTCTCTTGCTCACTCTCATACGTACAGGAGGTATTGTGAACAACACATTAAGACCAACAATCCCAGGTTATTGTGATATAGAATGGAGAACACTAATGGAGCAATGTTGGGCGCCTAATCCTGCCGTTAGGCCATCCTTTACAGAAATTGCACGCCGCTTGCGTGTGATGTCTGCGGCTGCTATTCAGACCAAAGGACAAGGACACAAAGCATCTAAATGATAATCAACAGATTTGATGAGATGCAAACATATATTTATGTATTAAATTAAAAACATTCAATTGAGCTATAAAATTGTATATGTGTTACAACTACACGAGGGACATTATTATTTGTATTTGTATTGTTAATTTCTTGGTGTGTCTTGTATTGCTCATTGTATAGAGTATATAAATGTTAATATGTGTGAAACCATATATTATAGGGGATGTCTTCAACATTTGTACTTATAATGTTAATTCCACAGTGTGTTTTGTACTGCAGGTTTCCTCCATTTACTTTATTTTTAGGGTAAAAATTTTTATTTAACTCTTGTTTAAAAAAATAAATATTGTTTAACTCTTCATATTTTCTCCATATAATTTTTGGTCTTTAAAGTATGGATACACATTTTTTTTGTATTAAAAAACAATTATATAAGTATTAATATATTTATCCATAACTCATATTAGTAAAATAAAATTTAGCTATGGGATAGTCTATGAGTTCGTTCCTTAACCGGTGCATATAGAAAAATAACTATTGGGAGAGGTCAACTTTTTTTTATGTCTAGAGATCAAACTTCTTAAACTTGAGAAATTAACATCTAAATAGATGATACCTTGATTTACCAATAGCAAAATAATTTAATATACATTTTAAGTTTTTGTAAAGGTAAAAAATGAAAAATAAAATTAATTATGCCATGATTTTCTAAAGTAACAAAATTTTAGAAATAAAAACAAAACCTTTCTTTTTTAAGCAAAAAAAAAAAATAAATACAAAACCTAGAAAGAAAAGAATAAATAAAAATGTAATGTAATAGGAAAGTAGATGCATACTACCCAAGTCATATTCTTCGGAAGAATTTAAATTCGATTTTTGAAATAATTTTTGAGAAAATTTTACCTACTTTTCTACTAAGAACTCTCTTCTACTAAGAATATGAAAAGTAACATAAAAAACTTATAAGTGGATACCTACTAAATAGAGTTGTCAAATGAGTCGACTAAACCTGAATGACTAAAGATGACTGTGTTATTTAATACTGCTTGTGCATATTCAATAGCCATCCGTCAGAGGTGGTGTCAATGTTAGTTGATGATTTTAATTTTTAAGTGTCTCTTTTCCCCCGCTTAGTATCTGCGTAGTTTTTTCCTCCTTTAAACTTGACCCGTTATATTCCAAAAAAAAGAATATAATTATTTATCGCCCTCTATAAATTGATCAAAATCTCCTCATGTCTTTTATCTACGAAGTAATCTTTTTATTGTACAAATCTTATAAAAAATATCTACTAAACCAAACCAAACCGAAAACCGTAAAAAACCATATTTAGTTAAAACCGCACGGATCAGTTTTCTACTAAACCGCATGGTTTGGTTTGGTTCACGATTTTCATTTCATAAAACAAAACCAAACCGCAATACTTAACTTAATTCTATAAACTAAAAACAATCAACCTATTATACAATCCAATTTAACAAGCTCAATCATTCTGCTTCAAAAAAATAAAGCTCAATCATAATTGAGTCTATAAATAGTAGGTTGTCAAAATATATCATTTTAGGCGATTAAAAAATATAATGTTGTTAATAAAAATAAGTTATTTTTATAAGATATAAAAAGTTTTATGATATATGCAATTTATGTATGTACATATTATTTCATGTTAAAGTAAACAATAAAATACTAATATTTTCTATGTTTATTTTATGATAAGTTGATAATATTATCATATTTTTTATATCTCGATAAACCGCAGAAATCGATCTAATCCAAACTACATTGATTTGATTTAAATTAGTTTGAATGACTTTTCAAATACCAACCAAACCAAACTAAACCGCATATATTTTTAACTCGTAGTTTAGTTGACTTTTATGTTAAAAATCAAACTAAACCGCACCGCGATCACCCTAATACAACGTCAACAATTTTTGTTTATTTGCAAAGTAACCCCTGATGCCCTGTCATCTCATTGAATGTCTTTACACTGGCGCTGCCATACCATTGTCAAAACTTCATCTTTACACTGGCGCTGCCACGTGGGAAACAAAAACATCATCACAATTGTCAAAACTTTCTTGGAACACAAATTGTGGACGATCTTTTGTAGATGCTCCTCCAAAACACAAAATAAAAAACAAAAAAATAATTTAAATCTTCAAATCAATAAAAAAAAATAGAATAAAGTTGGATGACATACGTGTTGTGTTGTGTTGTTATTAGTTGAATCAATTTATAGTGTCACAAATTCGCTCATGATCAAGTTACAACCTAAGGAAAATAATAATAATATTTGTTCAGTAATCTTAATTTAATTGAGAAAAAATGCCAATATATTTGTGACTGGGATCCAAGTTCAGACTTGTGTGTATATTTAAGATAAACTCACGCAGACAAGTGGGAAAAATTAGAAATCAAACGCAATCATAAATATTTGGTCCAACAATTTTAGTATCACGGTGGATAAAATTGCAACAATCCATTGTAATTTTACAGAAGTTATGATTTTGAGACCCCGATAAAATCAAATATGCACTAAAAATCTAAAATCCTTTTTCACTTTGAATTTCAGTCTCTCACACACACTCTACATTCACTTCAATTTTTTTTTTTTTTTTTTTTTTTAAAAGCGCTTTATATCTCTTTCCCTAATCTCTCTCTCTCTGATAGGGTTCTCCCTTCCCTTCCACCATTGACCTTACATCTTTCAACACAGCTTCAACTTCAGTCTCCATGGGTAACGATTCTTTCCTAATGCTTTCAACATTTGAACTATTTTATGCTTTTTATATCATTTTCATGTCATTATATGATTTTCACTGCTAAACATTGTTTTAAGAAAGTTCTTGGTAGTTAGTTCTTATTGTTTCTCTTGTTTGCTTTCAAGTTACTGCAAGTGTACTGTGTATGGTGTTAATTTTTTGTGAATTAATTTTCTTGTTTATATTGTTGTTTCTCTAGCCATGCATGAGAGTGTTTGTTTTGTTACATGGTCATGAAATTTAGTTATAAGAAATGAAGCCATGAGAGTGTTTATTCATGTTGAATGTGCTTTTTTTTTTTTTTTTTCATCTTAACCCGGGTGAGAGCCTATGAGGCACGGACACTAGACATGACACAGACACATCAACACAAATAATAATTTGAGAAAATAGTATAATTCAATGTAACGGTAAGTGTCAGTGTCGTGTGGCATGTCCGACGCAGGGAATAATCTAATCCGAGTAGTGTCCGTGCTTCATAGGTTAAAGGTAAAGAAAATTGGTATGTTTATGAAATTTTGGTGCTCTGCCACAGAGGTACAGACCAAGTTTTTAAATTCTGCTTTTGAAAATATATCACAACTTCCTAAGTATATTTTCAATTTGGTGTACATGATGATTTGTGATCTATAAGCTATAAGAGTCATCCATACAATTTATTCTGTCTTCAATAGTAAAATGCGAATTTCGGCGAGTTTGGCCTAATGTGCTTTATTTTTTTATTTATCTTAAAATGGGTGAGAGACTATGAGGCACGGACACAAACACGGATACCGGACATGACAGAGACACGTTAACACATATAATAATTTGAGAAAATAGTATAATTCAATGTAACGGTAAGTGTCGGTGTCGTGTGGCGTGTCCGACGCCGGGAATAATCTAATCTGAGGCACAGACAAAGTTTTTGAAAATTGGTGAAAGGTAAAAAAAATTGGTATGTTTATGAAATTTTGGTGCTCTGCGAGAGGCACAGACCAAGTTTTTAAATTCTGCTTTTGGTTTCAGCTTTAGTTTGGTGAATTGAGGTGAAAATATATCACAACTTCCTAAGTATGTTTTCAATCTGGTCTACATGATGATTTGTAATCTATCACCTATAAGAGTCATCCATACAATTTATTCTGTCTTCATTAGTAAAATGCGAAACTCGGCGAGTTTGGCCTAATAGTTACTTTGTTATCTGTCTATTCTTTAGTAATTTCAACTTTTATCTCCTTGGCTATGTTGTAATTTTTTCGAGACAGCCAAAGTCAATAATTAGTTGTTAATGCTAGTATTTTTCTCCTTCACTTCAACCCTAGTCCTTTTACATCTTAACACTTGAAACCAGTTGTTTTACTTAAACCCCTGGCTATGTAGTTAATTGTGGCTGTAGTGGCCACAATTGCGTTGCATAGCTGAACAGGGCATAATGGATTTTGAAGTTTTGTTGCAATTTATGATTGCACCCAAAGTGGAAAAATGTGGCTGCACCAGCCGCAAGATTGAAGACCACTACAACTCTGACTGGAGAAAATAAACCCTAGCAGACACACTTTTTGCTCTTTTGTGTGAGAAAAATCATTACAACATCCACTATTCTCTTTGCTGCATCCCTCCCCTTTGCATACTTGCTTTGTGTTTTGTTTGAAAGTTATTAACATTGTATTTCAATTGCTAGCTATGAATCTGTTGAATTTGGTGTAGTCTTCTGTTTTAAAGCTCTTATCTGTGTGTGTGTGTGTGTGTGTGTGTGTATGCTATAAATTGTTTGTATTGTTTTTCTATGCTTTGGTGTATCAGCCATATCGACACCCCTTCACCACAATAGTGTTTTGAGGGTTGGTTGCAAAGGTCTGCAATCCGCCACCAACTATGTTGGTAACCAATGACATAGATAAAGAATTTCCATCTGTGTGCCCTAAAGACTTGATCTCATCTTCTAGATGACTATTGTTGCATTTTACAGAATCCGTTCTTTTGATAATTTGTGTAGCTTCAAAATATCCAGTATCCTTGAAGTTTGAAATATTATAATTTATACGACAGGAGGTTTTCTGTCCCTTTCTTTTAACAGATATGTAGGGAGAGGACTGTTAGAAGACAGAATCTTATATCGGTAACTAGTCATGGACAACTCAGAGCAGAATCAACAGCAGCAACAACATGTGATGGGAGTTGCACCAAGTGACAGCGAAATGGCCTATTCTTCTCACTACCAGACTGTTCCCATGGTTGCTTCAGGCACACCTGCTGGATCAATTCCTACTGCAACACAGCCTCCAGCTGCCTTCTCTAATTCCGCCCACCAATTTTCATACCATCAAGCACAGCATTTCCACCATCAACAACAGCAGCTTCAAATTTTCTGGGCAAACCAAATGCAAGAGATTGAACAAACATTCGACTTTAAAAACCATACTCTCCCTCTTGCTCGTATAAAGAAAATAATGAAAGCCGATGAAGATGTCCGTATGATTTCGGCTGAAGCTCCGGTCATATTTGCAAAAGCATGTGAAATGTTCATATTAGAGTTGACTTTACGATCATGGATCCACACAGAAGAGAACAAGAGAAGAACACTACAAAAGAACGATGTAGCAGCTGCTATTGCAAGAAATGATGTTTTCGATTTCTTGGTTGATATCATTCCAAGAGATGAATTTAAAGAAGAGGGACTTGGAATAGCAAAGGCTACTATTCCAATGATCGGTGCTCCAACTGATATGCCATATTATTATGTCCCGCCAAAGCATCCATTAGGCCATACTGGAATGATCATGGGAAACCCAGTTGATCAAGCCGTGCTGTATTCTAACCAGCAGCCTCGACCTCCTATGGCTTTCATGCCCTGGCCAAATGCTCACCCCCATCAACAGCAACCACCACAACAGCAACAAACAGACTCTTAATGAATATGTCAATTCAATCAGGTTGCAAAGTACAGTGCTTATTTTGATTTTTAAAATATGGTTTCCTTTAATGTGATGTAGTTTAGTGTAATGCATTGAAGAAAAAAATGCTGAAAATTGCTGTAGTCATTTGTGATTGTAGTGTTGTTTACTTTTAAGTTATTGCTGTTTAAGTTAAATTAATTTGTTGTTCATAAGTCCATACCTAGCTAGTACAGATTATTAGGAAGTTTGAAATGATGAAAAAAAATGTTTGTACTGCAAGCAAAGAATACTGGTGTTGAGTTTAGTTTTGTACTTCCACGAATCTAACAACGCTGAAAGCCCGAAACCGATGACCCCACCAATCTAATCACTTTCAACATTGTTGCATACTGAATGTTGCTTATGATTGTATGTTTATTTTATTTTCCGAAAGTTTTAAGTTTTCAATGTTGCTGTGTACAATGGTTCTTGTGTCATCTCACCTGATATGCGCGTGCATTTGTTTTCAAATCTCTCCTCCAATCTTGTCCATTTAATCCAAAAGCTAGTCTCCAATCCATTCAATATATAAGCTTCAAGCTCATAGTATTTCTTGATGGAAGTAAACCTGCTGAATATGTCATGACCGGTTTTACCGGGTATCATCAAAATCAATCAAACTTATATTCTTGAAAGTCTCAAACTTTTATTCAGGTATTGCTGTTTAAGTTATTCAGGTATTGCTGTTTAAAACTTAACTTAATTTGTTGTTCATAAGTTCATAACTAGCTAGTACAGATTATTAGGAAGTTTGAAATGATAAAAATGTTTGTACTATGCTACCAAAGGATACTGGTGTTGAGTTTAATTTTTGTACTTCCACGATTCTAACAGCGCCAGAAGCCCGAAACCTACAACCTCACCAATCTAATCACTTCCATTGATATCCTGGGATCTTGTCTATACAGGGATCTCTTCAAACATATTATCAAATAGAAAACTCCAGAGACTTTATATATCGAGTGCACATTTCATATTATCAAAATGAAGGTTCTATTGATGAGATTGTTCAACAATGAATTTTTAATTTGTAAAGTACTTTTAAATTTGCAGATAGCAAAATGAAACTCAGATCCAATAACTAATAAAGCAAATATCAAATATTTAATTACTAATTTATTCGATAAGATCGGATAATTTATTATTTTATTTCACAATCCATACATCAAATTATAAATAATTTAATCCTCATCTTTGTCGACGCCCTCATAAGCCCATTCACACTCTTTACGAAGCTTGATTTCTTCCTCAGGCGTGAAATCATTTTCGATCCCCAAAAACTTGCGCACGAACTCCACGCTCTTGTCCTTAATCCGAGAAGCCACGACTTGACCTAGAAATTTGAAAAAGCTTTTTATATTAAGGTAATCTGCGGCGGGGACGAGCTCCTTCAACTCATCATTGCTAAGTCTCTCCGAGAACTCTACTTCAAATTTCTTCGCCTCTTTGGTCTCGCTCTGCTTCTTGCAGAATTCAATGATCATAGCAAGTTGATTGCTATTGACATTATGTAAAGGAATTGTTGCACTGTGATCAAATTCATCAATGAAATACTTCACAGTTTGCATCTCCATTGCAATCTTGGCTTCTACTTCAAAAATGATTCCATCAGAAGCTTTTAGTGAGATCATCCTAGATGGTGATTTTTTTGCTTCTGCCATAGTTATCATAGGGAGAAAAAGTAAGAAAGTGAAAGAGAGAAATTGCATATTGTGTTAGAGAGTTCTGAGATTGAGGCGAAGAATAAGTGTCGCTTTTATAGACAACCGGACACAAAAATATGGTTACGTGTTAAAATGGTCACTTTTCTGATCGAACTTCGGATTATTTATTTAAGAGAGTGCAAAACTCTTATCACTTAAATCAATTTTTTGTTGACGGATTCTTCTTTTTCTATCAATAACAATCGAGGTGTAGTTTATTTATTTCAATTATGGATCACAAAATAGCATAATTTATAACTCACTAATTACTAGTATTATCTAATATAAAAAGTTGGTTCTGTGGTTAGTTAATATATTTAGGCTTAAACATCATTTTGGTCCTTGTATGTATACTAAATTTTGCTTTTAATCCCTATATATGATTTTATTCCAAAATAGTTTTTGTATCGACCAAACTTTTTGCTTCTGGTCCCTAAAGCAAAAATCTGTAGGAAAATTCTCAAGTTTCCTGCAGATTTTCCTGCGAATTTTCCTGCAGATTTTTGCTTTAGTGACCAGAAGCAAAAAGTTCGGTCGATACAGGGACTATTTGAGAGTAAAATCACATACAAGAATTAAAACCAAAATTTCGCGTACATACAGAGATTAAAATGACGTTTAAGCCATATATTTAAGATATTATTGGTTAAACTTTACACACATCCTATGTAAAATCTATGGATGGCCAACTGTTTTGAACTGTATTAAAGCTGAACAAAGTTGGCGGCCCATTTACATCTTAAGCCAAAAATTGTTCTTCATCATGGAAGCAAGGTGCACTGTCCTCATGGCGCCTAATACACAATGTATAAATGACTCTTGCAGGTTCATCTTATTCTCATATTGTGTTACCCCTAGCGGATCAAAAACCCCTCTAGCGGATAAGTTAATATTATTATTTATTATAAAAATTAAGTCCAAGTTAAGTAATACAAAATGAACGAACTAAAAGGCAACCACTTGCTATTGAGGAGCATAAAAAACAAAAATATATGATAAAGAAGCCAACACGTACAAATGCACCATATAATATCCCGAACCAAAATTGAAATATAAAGAGAGAAATATTGTATATTTGTATTTACTTTTTTTTTGTTTTGAGAATGCTTTTTTTTCATTTATATATTTGGAAGTAAAAAGATTGTGGGATTATTGTGTCACTTGTGATGATAGTGTGGATTTAAAGAGAAAAATTGTATGATGTGTATGGGCCAATTGGTCAAAATATTAATTTATATTATACTACATTGTGAAAAAAAATCTAAATTTTTTGTGCAAACACTTACCTACACATCCACGTGTGGATCCTTCCCAATAAAAGTGAAAATAGGTTTCTCTTCGTCATGGGGGTATGACAAAGTGCAGATGTTGTTTCTCTCTTTCAGTAAAATCTTTCAAAGTTCGAAAAATCACAAATTCTCTCATTTTTTGGTTAGCTACCTGACATATTTGGTTAGAAAGGATAATGTACTTCTTATTAGAAAGGTGGAAAGTGTGTCAGATGTGGTTGAGAGTGTTAAACACATTACTTAGGTTTGGAGTTGTATTTTAGGTGGGAGTAAAAATATGTTTCTTTTTGTGATTGGGTTCATAGTCCTCTTACATGTATTTCATCTATGTAATGTAATCTCTTGTAATGGGTTAGAGTACCCCTTGTACTCTCAATTAATATAATTTTTGCTTATAAAAAAAATAAAAGTGAAAAAAGATTTTAAATTGGGGTCCGCATCTGCACTTGTGGCCGCAATATTGCAGATGTAGTAGACACTACAACCATATCACACCGCAATTGCAGTGTAAATTTTAATCACGTGTGTTTGGTTGCATCAATAACCGTAATAGATGATTTCGGCTATGTTTGTTCAAAACTTCTCATGAAATATTAATATTTATGAACTTAAATTCCAATTTATTTTAAATACAATGTATAATTTTACCTTTTATGAGTCTCTCAATTGTGTATTTCAAGCACCTTGTAACAAATATCTACAGAACAAAATCTAAAACTTCAATATAGCGAGTAGATAGTGTAGTGGCATAGTGGTGTCACTTGATATAATTTCTGAAATTTAAAATTAATTTGCGCCGCAACAACCACAATGCTCGTCACAGCAGCTGCAATGATCACAATTACTTATACCACTACCACCACCACATCCGCGGCGACAACCGCAATTTAAAACCAGATAACAAGCAACAACCACATTACTTATACCAGCCAAGCAGATCTGAATTAATCTAATCGCATATTTACAAAAACAAACTGTGATTGCCATCCATTTGAAGTGCCGCAAGAAACAGCCCCTTGGGGTTCGGCGAGTGCATTAGGGTTAAAGGGCGATGCGATGGACAACCTTCATATCACTAGTAACAGATGCTACATTGCGACTACGATTTTTTTTTATTGAATAGATCACTCTACAATTAAATGTTGATTCAAGAATCCAACATCGGAAAACAATTTGATTTATAAGGTATTTTTATTATATTAGATTGAAAATAAATAAAACAAACAAGAAATATCGTCCATAAATTTACAAATAGCATAATGAAACCCAGATTCAATAACTATTAAGGTGAAGATTAAATCTTTAATTTCAAATTTATTTGATAAGATCGAATAATTTATTATACCACTTAAGGATGCATACATCAAATTATAAATAATTTAATTATCATCTTTGTCGATGCCCTCATAAGCCCATTCACACTCTCTACGGAGCTTGACTTCTTCCTCATGCGTAAAGTCATTTTTGATCCCCAGATACTCGCGTACGGACTCCACACTCATGTCCTTAATTCTATCAGCCATGACTGGAATCAGGAAATCGATGAGGCTACTTATATTAAGGTAGTTTGCAGCAAGGATGAGCTCCGCAACATCACAAAGTCGCTTAACAAAATCAGCTTCAAATTTCTTCTTAACGTCCATGGTCTCTTTAGAACCTTGATTCTTGCAATATTCAATGATCATAGCAAGATGTTTGCCGAAGACTTTGGGCAGAGGTATTGTCGCAATGTCATTAGATTCATTGATGAAATTCTTCACTGTTTGCATCTTCATTGCAATCGTTGGTTCTACTTCAAAAATAAGGCCATCTGCTGCTTTCAGTGAGATCATCTTTGATGGAGATGATATTTCTTTCGACATAGTTATCACGGAGAGAGTGAGAAAATGAGGAATTGATATTGAGGAGAAGAATATGCGTTACTTTTATAGACAAAAAAACGTGTTAGAATGGTAATTTTTTTTTTTTAATAAAAAAAGTTTTGCTAACGAGTGCACCCGGTGCAATTTTTAAGCATACTATTTAAAGAAATTATTCAAAAAGTTAAACAACACAATTTTCAATGAGTTCACTTTATATATTTATTTTAGGATTCTATAAAATCTAGTTTAAAGAGTGCATCGGCCGCATTTTTTAGCATTTGCCTAAAAAATAAAATAGAAAAAGGGAACTTTTTTATTAATTAGCACCTTAACATTATACAACTGCTTGAGGGGATTTAAACTTAATTAGCACCTTAACATTACAAGATTCAACTCTTTTCTTTTTGTTTTGTTTATAACCCTCTGGTTCCTAGAAGAAAGGGTCTTAATAGTTCATATTTTGGTCGTGTGGTAAATTTTGACCAAGAAATATCTATATTATCAGCAGAGTGCTAAGTGACCAATTACTATTATCTAATACAAAAATCTATGATGTCGGTTCTTTTTCATCCATTGCTCTTTTCTTATAATTTTTTTTATTTGTCATATTCTCTAGTCATTTTTATAAAAAGTATTTTATTTTTCTAAATTCATAGAATAATTAATTTATTTGGTATATCATATGAATTATATACATTAATTATTCAATGAATCTAAAAAGATGAAATGTTTATTATATATATAGTTTTGACCCTATATAATAATTATTTTATTAAAATTTTTAATAAATTTCTAATTACTTTTTCTTTTATTTTTTTAAAATTTTGAATTTTTTTCTATTTTCAAAATTGATTTTTCTTTTGACCGAGTCTACTGAATATTAAATGAAACATTTTTATAAATTTATAATTATTTTTTGGTTGAATTAATTAATGTCCTTTAATTTTTTTACCAAACGTCAATTTTTTATTTTATTTTAGATAAAGTGATGTTCCGCTGAAATTAAACTTGCACACAAGTGTCAGGTCCCTGGTTACGATGTGTTGCCTAACAATTTCATCATTTTGTTAGTTGAGTTAGGACTTCTAGACATATCGAACATCAAATTTAATTTTGATATAATTGTATTAATAAACTCTTTTTAATTATAAAATTTAGTATTTTCTTTATTGTGAACAAGTGAAATCAGAACATTAACATTTTCAAACCAAAGAGGAGAAGATTTTGTATTTTATTTATAATTTATTTATTTTTCACAAAAATAGTGTGACACACATGGTAAATATTTGAGTCCTTTAAACATTTGGTTATAGGTTTGATCACAGGCTGAATATGTATGTAAAAACATTTGTCTTAAAAGGTTTAAACATCATTTTGGTCCCTGTATGTATATTAAATTTTGTTTTTAGTCACTGTATGTGATTTTACTCCAAAACAGTCCCTGTATCGACCAAATTTTTTGCTTTTGGTCCCTAAAGCAAAAATCTGCAGGAAAATTCTCAAGTTTCCTGCAGATTTTCCTGCGAATTTTCCTGCAGATTTTTGCTTTAGGGACCAGAAACAAAAAATTTGGTCGATACAGAGACTTTTTTGAAGTAAAATCACATACAGGGATTAAAACCAAAGTTTCGCGTACATACAGGGACTAAAATGAAGTTTAAGCTTTCTTAAAATGTCGGCCTCTTAAATAGATCTCAATAGCTCGAAGGATTAGTCATTGCAATTGCGCGCGGAGGATACCCTTGATTTAGTCTTGTTTATGAATTTTTAATCCAATGTGCAAAATAATTTAAAAATTTTATTTAAAAAATATTTTTAATAACTTTATAATTTAATTATGCCCATTTAGTTATATTCAAATTATTTTTATAAACAAATCTTAATTTTGATATAAAACTAGAATTTTTTTTCTCCCAATTTTTAGAAAATTTTAAACTATTTTTTTTTGAAACGGCCAAAAAATGAAATTATATTAAAGCACTAGTACAGCATAAGGCATGCTCTACTAGGCAAAAAAGAGGTTCAAATACAAAAAGTCATCAGGCAAAGATGTAAACAAATATGTCAAAAGCAAAAGACAGCAAGAATAGGCGCCAATTAGTCACTCTGCCATCCTAAACACACCCAAGGATTAGAGTACCAAGCATGATAAGCAACCAAAAAATCTTTTTTCTTTGCCTTCAGCCACCACCAAATATGAAGCCGAATCTGATCCAACACGTGTGATACATCACTGGGTCTATTTCGAAAAATTAAGTTTTCCAAATCCACCAGAGAACGGCTAACCATACAATGTGAAGAAAACCTTTAGTCGACACTCGATACATCTGTAATCTGATAAACTGATTAGCATGAGCAACCGGGTCAGAATGAAACACGCTCTGAACTACCAACCATTGTAGAATGCCAC
Organism: Trifolium dubium; assembly: GCA_951804385.1. Lineage (NCBI taxonomy): Eukaryota > Viridiplantae > Streptophyta > Magnoliopsida > Fabales > Fabaceae > Trifolium > Trifolium dubium. The sequence goes on along the minus strand of OX638070.1, from coordinate 28,173,212 downwards.
TCCAAACCTGTTGTGAAAACGAGCAGGCAAAAAATATATGGGATAAAGACTCAACAGAAGAACAACCAAAAATCCCCCGGCGAGAAGATTATCGCAGGTTGGTAACCTATTATTGATAAGCCGCCAGACAAACACAGAAATCTTTAAAGGCACAAATTTATTCATGGTAATCCTAAAGCGTTCCCCATAGGTGCTACAAAGTTCACCTGCTAGGTCAGAGAGCAATAAACATCCTTTACTGTATAAGAATCGGAAGAACCACCAAGCCAACGCCACCTGTCAGCTACCTGAGGCTGCAAAACAACATTAACTAAAAGATCACGGCATTCACCCACTAGTCCCTCCTCCCATACAAACAAAGGTCGCCTCCACTCCCACCCACCACCTCCAATCCCCCATCCCCTACAGTAAAACTTCCCCACCGTCACCTCAGGCTGTAAAGAGAGCCTAGATAATCGCGGAAACCGCTCCCGCAACACCACCCCCTCGCCTAACTAATGATCATTCCAAAAAGAAGTAGTCTCACCATCTCCCACCACTCGAACCAACGACTTTTCAAACCACCCACCCATCAACACCATTATAAGTACCCCTCCGCAACCCCACAATGGCCTTCCACCATGAGGAGGCTCTATTTCCCCCATCCTGCAATTCCCCTCGCACAACACCATATTTTTGTTCTAACTCCCGCCACCAAAAACACCCTGCTTCAGATTTCACCCTCCACAACCATTTCCCAAGTAATGCAGTATTAAACTCCTTAACTTTCCGCACCCCCAAACCTCCCTGACACCTATCTAAGTAAATTTTGTCCCAATGAATCCAGGAATCTTACAAGGGGAAGGGAGGGTAGGATTTTGGAGGGAGAGAAATGAAGAGAAAAATAGATAAATCTTTTGTATTTTTTGAAAAGTATTTTTTATAAAGAGTGGAAAATAAATACTTATGATTAATATATTGCTCTCTCCGTTCTTTATTACTTGTCGTTTTAGAAAAAAAATATTTGTTCCTTTTGTCTATTATACCTCCTTCCTATTTTATTTTATTGACTAAATTTTGTATAATTTTTTTGTTGAAACAATATAATCTTTTTATTCTATACATTTTTGTTTGTTTTTTAAAAAAGTTTGTTACAATTTTTTTAGAAATAGATAATATTCGTGAAAAAGTAGGAATTTGTTGATGGAAAAAAAAATGATATATATTTAAAAATAAAGGGCATAATATTAGGAAAATAAGGTGCACAATTACACTCTCCTATTTTGGTCTTTTTTTTTTCTTTTCTAAAACGACAAGTAAAAAGGAACGAAGGGAGTATGAATTTAAGAATATTATAACACCATTAATTAAATTTAAAGATTTCATATAAACCCTCCAAACCCCCATCCAATATAATTTTTTAGTTCCACCAAATTGGAGGATTTTTATGTTATGAAGAAAAAAATAACCTTCCAAATTTCTCCCTTCCCAAACTCCTCTATTTATTCCACTTGTTTCTTCCTTTTTTCAAAATCACTCCCTCCCATCCAGGGACGGATGCAGGTACCAGACTATGTGGGCTAGTGCCTGCAAAAAAAAATTATTAAATTTTTTTAGTATGTACTCCATCCGTCCCAAAATTAGTGTCATACTTGTCAAAATTGTTTGTCTCAAAATAAGTGTCATATACTTTTGTAACATTAGTTTTTAGTACTATTTTATCCCTTAAATCAATCATTAGGTAAGAGAAAAAGTTCACTAAAAAATCTACTTTTTAGTATTCCAATGTCTACTACCAATAAAAATAGAGGGTATTTTAGTAAAAGTCATATTCTCTCTCTTTCTTTTACACACTTTTCTTAAAATGTGTGATTTGGTCAACTGCGACACTTAAATTGAGACGGAGGGAGTATGTTGTATAATATAAGGGGGAGTTATTGGATTGGGATTTCGAGGGATTATTTTGACAAAAAAAGTCTTGAAGATTTTAAAAGACTTCGTGGGATTATATTGATTTTGAGAGACTTTTTTTAAAAGATATTTTACAATCAAAATTCTTAACACAGAATTTAGTGAAAATTATAATAAAAAATAAGTCTTGATTAAAAATTTTGATTGAATAACAACGGATTTTATGGCATTGAAAAAAGAAAAAAAATCTTAATTGAATAACACAAGACTTTTAAAATCCATTAAAATCACTCAAAATCCATTAAAATCCCTCAAAATCTCAATCCAATAACCCTGAGTTCATATTTTAACTATTTGGTCTATAATAACTATATAACTTTTCTCTCTAAGCCCACACTATTATGATACAACTAATCCTACAACCTTTTTAGAGCAAAGTTGAGATTTATTTAAGGTTAGTTTAGAGTAAAATGGAGATTTGTTTGTTCAACATTAAGTGTTTTTATTGAACTGAGATTTTTAGAAGTTAGTTTATAGCAAAACTGATTTTTTATTTATACAAAACATATATTTTTATTCAAAACTATAATTTTTTCCTGGACTCTAAAACTTTTATGGCTCCGTCACTATTTATATATGTGTGGTGCCCCCATTAATCAAAATTCTTAGATCCGTCACTGCTCCCATCCCCTCCAAACTCACAAACAAATTCTAAAGAAACTAAGTAATGATATATACAGAAGAAGAATAGATGACATGCATCCAACGTTACATATTTATAGAAGTGTTAATAGGTTTTTAAAGTTAACGAATTTTGATTTACTGACCTGTTGAGGATACAAAATCTCAATTTGATGTTTTAAAGATGACAAACATTTTAATTATATTTTAAATGTAATTTTGATCATTTTTTTTGTAAACCATAGGGCAACTGCAGAGACTAATCCCCTTAAAATAATTAAAACCCATTTAAAAAGTTGTTCATTTTGTTATCTAACAAGTGTTCTTGAATGTTTTATTAAAAATAGGAACTATTGAGCATTTAAGTCAATTTGAAATATGATATGAGAATTAAATGTAAAAGTTTCAGCAGACATTCTCAAAACATTTCATCCTACGTTATAACTTGTTTTGAAAGTAAAAATACTTATTTATTTTAAGTTGTCTATGGACAAAACAAAGAAGCATTTTTCCTTGACATTTACTCACAAGATCTCAACAATGATAAGTTTATTACGAGACTTTCCTTTTTGAATTAACAAAGGAACAAAGCATGTGCACACAAAGAACATTCTTGACATGAAGATTTATTAAATTTGTCTAATGAATTTATTATGATAAAAAATATCATAGACCAATAATAATGCAACAACAAATTTCCAAAATGATAGTATTCATGTACTTGCATAATTCAAAATGAGTGTTGTAATTAGTATTTTTACATATATTAAGGAGTGCAGTCATTATGTTAAAAGTAATAACACTTTTACTAAATTAATCTTATTTTTTCATTTGTTTTCTTGAAAATAATGTATAAAGTAATAATTAGAGGATAGAATTGGAAAATGTTGCATTGAGAATTGAAAAGCGACACTCATTTTAAAACAATTTTTTTTAATTAAAGCGACATTCATTTTGAAATGGAGGGAGTATTAAATGAACATTCTTCAACAAAGGGTATGATCTATCCAATCAAGAATGTACTTGTAAGTACTTTGTAAACAGTAATTCCTTGACAAACATATATAGCTGGACATTTTGCATAACACAACTGTCCCACACCATTCTCCAATGTTCCTCTGTGATCAATTGTATAAAAGTAGGGATGCCAACAGATAGAGTCGGGTGTGAGTTTGACACTACCAAAATCCGCACTAAAAATATTGGGTACACCCAAACCTAAAGAGACTTACGGGTGCTAAATTTCCACCCGCGTCCGCGTCCGATGAGTTTGGGTTTATTCACCCGAAAATGTTCTGTTTTCAAAGTAGAGAAGAACATTTCCGGAACAACTGATGGAAGAAATGTTCTGTTTTCAACAACTTTGGAAACGTGCTTAAATGATCATAACAATCATACTTATATCTTAAGCAAGCAAATGACAAAGCCAACTCAGCTCACATATTCTATGATTATTCTCCAGAATCATTCATTAAAACTTAACAACTAGTTTATCATTCTCTCCAACAACTATGCTTTTTCTCCAACTTCCAAAAGTTCATTAATCTCATAAATAACACACCTCACATCAGTTGAATCACAAGAGTTTCCAAGCAATCTCAATCTTACAACACTTATCTTTGTGAACAAGAATATCAATCACTCTTCTTTAATCTCCTTCACTCAAAGAGCCTTATAATTCAAATACTAAGATTTGTATTACATAGAGTGATTTTACAAGATTTTTAGTTGTTTAGAAAGTCTTTCATTTGTTTATCATTATAGACATAGGTTATAGACAATACTATACTATATTATCTATGGAATTCAAACCTGAACTTTGTTTATGATTCCTTTTTTCTATCTCATTGGTCCTTATTTTTCATTTTCCCGGCATATAATTTATACTTAGCCTATGTTTTTTGTACCGATTTTCGTTTCGTGGACGAATTCTGCCCATTATTACATCTAGGATTTACATATACAACATATATCACTGTCAACGTCAAGAGTAAATTTTTTATTATTGAGATTCAAAATTCGATTAAAAAAAAATAAGAGACTCGAAATTTGAAAAAACAAAAAAGATTGGGTTGCGCCATACATATGAAAGAGTATAGAATAATGATGGATTTGCCAAATCAAATACCATGGTCAAATTGAACAATGAACCATTCGGATTAATTGATCTAGTTTATTTTAAAAAATTTATAAGATTACTCAAGTCAGTACATAACTATTAGTCACTGCGAGATGCCTCCAATCTAGCGAGGGATTAGTCACTGCGTTCGACGGTAGATACCCCAATCTCGACAAAAAAAAAAGTCAGTACATAACTATTGATTGAGTACTACCTTAGATTAAAGTAGAGATAAACTCGTAAAGCTTAAGAGAACTTTAATTTGATTTTGCTCTAGATCAAAAGCAAATTTGTAATTTGGGATTGTTAATATTTCAAGGAACATTGTAGATAACGTCACGTGGTGTTAGAACGGGACGTAACCCAAAGTTAAGAGTGAATTAGTTAATTGTTTGTGTGTTGATTCTCTTCCTCTCTATCTCTTTAATTAACACTCACACGCTATTCACTCTCTTTTAAAACACTTATTTTTATGACTTATATATCTTTAAGATTATTTTATTTTTAGATAACTAATCTTATCAATATTTTTAGATTAAATTTTAAATGGTTTACAATTCAAACTTCCAGTTTTAAGAAAAACTTTGCTACTTCATTACTCTTGTAAAATTATATTTTTTAATTATTTTTGCAAAGTAAAAATTTCTTCATTTACCTCTTTATATTGACTTTTAAGGATGTGGCAAGCAAAAAATATACTCCGCTACGTCAACCAAAATTTTAAAGATTTTGCAAAATTAATATTTTTTTATTAATTTCATAAACCTTGCATTTTAAAGTTTAAAGTTTTTTCAACCTCTACACGTGTTTGACCGCCCCCTGTAGATACTCTTTAAGTTATATTGCCGGCCACCTTTACTACAAATTTTCAATCATTTTACACAATATTATTATTTATTTTTTGGATTTTTCACATTTCAATCATGAAAGGCTAAAGAAGAATATATATATATATATATATATATATATATATATATATATATATATATATATATATATATATAGTTTAGTATAATCTATGTACTGTCTTGAAATTCTAACTCGATTAGTAGAAAATGTCAAAATTGTTAAATTAGACGTCCATGATCTGAGTTCAAATTCTGGTGACTCCACTTGTGAGTGTGAGTTTATTGATGGCTTTGTCATCTCGTCTATATACAAAAAAACAAACGCACCAAAAAAGAAGTTTAGTATAACTTTAATGACCTTTAAATTTATTTTTGACAATTTAATGACCTTTAATAGTCATCAAAATTTTACGTGAATATTTTACTTAAATCAAGTAATTTAATTGAAATCAACAAATTAGAATGCAGTGGTATACCTATAAAGTGATCAAATAATGGTTTATTTCTTACATAAAAATTAAAGAACAAAATATGACTGGAATTCTAAAAATTGTTTTTGCTTTGATCATTTTGGTTTCTCTAGTTCTTGTTGTAACCAGCCATAGTAAATTCTTTTTTAACACACATTTCATTGTTTCTTCTTTATCATATATATTATCTCCGATCTTAAATATATATAAAAGACAGTTAAAAATCAACAAAGTTGATATGAATTAATTCAAAATATAAAAGGTTAATGGGTTAATACCCTTTCGTAAAACATGCAAGTTTTACAATAGTACTCTCCTGTAATTTTTATTTTTTTAGAACTCCCTGTAATGAATTTTTGATTTTTTACAATACTCTCTTGAACTCAGTCCACCATAACATAACCACCGCAAAACTTTCGCTAAAATCATATTTTGGGTAGTTTAAAACTCTCGCTAAAATTATATTTTGTAGCGGTTTAAAATCTTCGTTAAAGTTATGCATGCTTTGCGGCAGTTATATTATTGTTGACTGAGTCTAAGAAATATTACAGAAAATAAAACATTACATGAGAATTCTCAAAAAAAGTTTACAAAGGTATTGCAAAACTTGCATATTTTACATGTTTATTAACACATTTACCCAAAATTAAATTGAATTAGCTAGATTCACCAATTTTTGTTAATTTAACTGTCTTCTATATTTAAGATTAGAAGAAGTGTAATTTTTTTATCCTCTCTAGTAGTTAATTAATATTCATTTGTTTTTTTTAAGAGAATTAACATTCATTTGTTTTTTTAACATTCATTTGACAAACAGGTTTTGTGCCCTGTGTGACCACTGAGGATTGTAGCGAGACATGTATCCATCCTAAACGGCCAAAATGTTATATGGAAATGTGTCACTGCCTTTAAGATCGAAAATGTTCTATGTTACTTTTAATAACTAGTAATACTTTTAGTGAAAAAAAAAAACTAATAATAGTTCCGGTTCTTTTTATAAAAAATAGTTGATTTTTTAAATTATTAAATAATTAATTTATTTGATTTATATTATAGATTAAATATTTCAATTATTTAATAAATTAAAAAGATGAATTGGTACTTATAAAAAAAGATCGGAAGTAGTAGTTAACAATTTGGTTTGTATGTCACAAGATGTTTTTACTATTATAAATTTCTGCACTTTGATTTATGCTTGTTTCACCTTTCATTTTTTTTTTCTATAAGCTTAAAAGTGTATTGTTACTATATGATTATTATGCAACTATTGGTATCTTTGTTTGCTAGTAGATATCAAGAATACCAACATAATTTTGATTAGCAAATTTAGTAGAGAAATTATGTATTATTCTTTTACATTTAGTAAAAGATTTTCTGTTTGGGCAAAAGAAGTGGTAGTAGGGATGAAAAAGTATTCACATTTCAACTAAGTTAAAAAAAAAAAACACTTAACACTTCACTCTAAATTAACCTACAAACGATACAACTTAAAAATAAAAAAGATACAACTTAGAGGTAGACCAAAGTTCAAAAAAATAAAGTGAGTGAATTTTGATATAGCTTCTGTAAAATTATTTTTTTGAATTACCCTTGCGATGCGAAGCATATCAGCTTGAAATCAAGGCTTAACGTCTATACTTTAAGCCTATACTATCGCTACATTTATCGATACATATGCAATAGTAATAGTAATAGTTTCACAATACGTATGCCTAATTACAACCTCTCAGTCCAAAGCTAGAAGCTTTTTAATATTTTGCACTTGAGAAGTCATATCAATGCTTGATATATGCTCATGTAATTGACATCAATGCTGGATCTCAACCTATGGTCGCCGAGGCGTCACACTACTTCCATCATGTATCAAATTGTGCCGACTGTTGTTTATTAGTCTAACTGGTATTTTAAAGTAAGGTCTTGAGCTCGAAGCTTGTGCACTCACAGCCTACAAATTACAACGACCTATGAAGATGTATCTAAATCGAAAGTCATATATGAGAAATGTCAGAGGAAGACATCCCATTTTGTCAGATTTAAGGATGATGCAAAGATTATTTATCTTAATGTTGGAGATCATTGTCAATTTTTTTTTTGATATTGGTCAATGTCAGGATTTATCCTGATGTTAGCACAATAATGCCGCGCAACATAGCCGGTGTGCTTACAAAGTATGACTGGGATGCTCTCTCTTTTGATATAAAGTTATTCAGAACAAATCAATCCTAGCAGAACTGCGCACTTTGAGCTACCGGGGATGTACAAGGATCATTCACTACTAAAGGTATAATAGAAAATGTTGCAGGCAGATATACTTTCAATTGATGCAGATTCTGTCATAAGCATGCATCACACTTAGCTTACACTAGTCTTAAGAATATTATATGATTAATATTCATAAATAAAAAGAATGACTCTTCACTCTCAATGTGGTTACACTTTAGATTAAACGACCCAGATTGAAATTGTGTCTGGTGTCTGACAAATGACAAAAGAGATTACATTCAATTACTTTTAAACATTTTAAATTATTTCCAATTCCAATATATACATGTCACAGTGTCAGTGTCATATTCAGTATTTGATTATGTGTCAATGTTTCTTAGCTGCGGCCGTTTATGACAGGTTTGCTAAAAAAACCTAACTTGATAATGTCATAACCATTTATACATAACAAGCTTAGCTCCTAAGTAACCACTATGTCAAAAGAGTGTATCATATTACTAGAAATCAGCTCATCTCAGAAGTTTATTAATTGTAAGCCCGAAATTGTATTTCCCTTTAAGTTACGAACTCTGAAAAACTCCATTGATAAATGATAATCATATAATTGCATCTAGCAGATTGAAGGATCTTTCATACAGGGGTTAGGATATTTTATGCTTGATTGAAGAATACGAAATGAACATGCCTGAAAGCATTCTAACCGTTCAATTCCTAATACTTAAGGTCATTAAAATTAAATCTTTGTTTATGCCTTCATAACACAAACTTTGTAAAAAACTGTTTGACATCAATCCTCAGGATGTAATTATGTGTTTGTAGCACTTAAAAATCATTTCAATTAGTTTGAGTAACAAATTTAACTATTTGACAACATAGTTTATGTGCAAAACAATAACGATTTGTTCATATTCCACTATGCCATAGCCGCTATTTAACTTAGATGGATCCGATTCAAACATATTTTGCATTTTCTAACCATATTAGATTGTGTGTGAATATATATACCTTCAAGCCCGGCCATTTCTTTCTTGCTTACAACCAATTCATAAATAACAGAACAAGACATACTAATTTGGGATGAGGACCGGAATGGTTGTTATTCGGTTAAGTCCAGATACAATGTGATCATGAGGAATTTGGCTCATAACAATAGCCTTCATGATTCGGATGTTCAGCAGGCATGAAGGACGTCTGACTGGCTGCCTGTTATACAACTGCGGCTTCAGCAGTGCAGTTCGGTCGAGGAAGTGGTGTGGTGTGTGTATATGTAGTAATTGGATGCAGACAGAATGGCTACTGTTTTGTGGAATTTGTGACAAAATCAGAATAATTGGCTATGGAAGAACAGTAAATTATCAGCGGATCAGATTAGAATTCAAGTGTATAATATGTGGCAGAAGTGATTTGATATAATCATTTCGCAGAAGTAGAGTAACAATAACAACCGGACTCAATCTGCATTGCGACGGGAGAACCCTAATCATGGTCAGTTAAAGTGTAACGTCCATGCGGGCATCCATGAAGGGGTATGCAGTATGCATAACTAGTACAGGCTGCTTTGTTCAGGATAGTAACAGAGAGTTCATAGTGGCACAAACGAGCAAGAGATATGCGACTATGTGAGAATGTTAACAATTGATTGGGTGAGGCCACAACATTACTTGAAGCAAGCAATACAATTTAATGGCAACAGGAGAGCTGGGACCATGTCATCTTCGAATGCGGTTCTCAAATTTAGTACTTTAGTTTCTAATATTAAGTATAGTAAATCTTCATATTCCAAATTTGAGGTTTATTTTGTTAGGCAACAAGTGGTAGGATCTTATTCTTCAGGTAGCTAGTGTGAAACAAACAGAATAGTTTGGTATGTATTCATGAATCAGCTAATTTAGTTACTAATACTAAATCTTAAAAACTCCTTTAATAACCATATAATTGCATCTTGCAGATTGGAGGTTCTTTCATACAGGGGTTGAAGAATATAATACAAACATCGATGGTTTGGGTTGGCAGATGGCACTATTTCTCAACAGGTTAATGTTGACAACAGTGTTGTCAATTGCAGTTTGTAAACAGTGCTTTGTTTGTACTAGATAGTGTATTGCAGATAACAATAACGATTTGTTCAAATTTTGCTTGTAAGCGCTATTTAACAACACCGAATGAGAATGCAGGCATGTTTCAACATGTTTGTTACTTACTTCTATTCTAGCAGGTTCTGCTCACTGTACCACAAGATCAACTGTCAAAGAAGCCAGGAAACAGCTCTTATATCATGGATCGACTTAGATGATGGATCAAATTTTGCGCACATATTTTGCAAAACATAACCATATTAGACACATTTGTGCGAATGTATGCACGGTTGCGCATGCAAGCACACACCTTCAAGCCCCACCACTGCTTCCTTGAAGACAACCTTGTGCTATTTTGTCATTCACACACAAACAGTTTGTAACATCAAGTATTTTTCTGTCATATTACCAATTTACCTAGGCTATGATATGCACCAGTACTTTGTTTGTTCTCATGTGTCATTCTCGATACTAAACGCAATTTCCGATACATTGTCAATATATGTCAGTAAAAGTAGAAACTAAGTACTGATACAACACTCCATAGACTGTCCCTGCTTCATAGGTGAATCCACTTCACATTGATAGCATATTAATTCTTATTTTAATCACTTATATAGTGATTACAACAGATGAAATTTGTATAACAAGAAACACTAGTTTATAATTTTCAATCATCATCAAATCAAATCAAAATAATAACAATAACACTATTAACCAAAGAATTCAAAATCACAAAAGCAAGTTTAACTTGCAATAATTTAAATTTTATCAAATTAAAATTAGAACCAAGAAATACTCTCAAATCAACTAAACATAATCAAACTCATAAGTTTCTATACTAATATAAACCACCAAATAACATAAAAAAAATTAAATTTCTAATTTCTTCACCAAATAAAAACCCTAATACTCAAAAACAAAACCCTAATAATCTATTAAACAAAACCCTAATCTTTATCAACACCTTCAAAAGCCCATTCATACTCCTTCCTCAGTTTAGCTTCTTCATCAGGCTCAAAATCATTCTCAATATTGAAAAACTTTCGAACATATTCCGGACTCTTATTCTGAATATGATCCGCAATATTCTTACACAAACATTCAAGAAGACTAGGTATGTTAAGATAATTAGCAGCAACAAGAAGCTCCTTCACTTCATCGCTACTACGATCCTTAACAAATTCAGCTTCAAATTCTTTGCTCTGTTCTTTGACCTGTTTCTTGCAGTATTCAATGATTACAGCAAGTTCTTTACCGAATACATTCGGTGTTGGGATTATTTCAGTGTCTTCAGAATCTTCGATGAATGCTTTGCAGATTTTCATCTCTTTTGCGACGTTGATTTCGACCTCGAAGAGAACGTTATCTGCTGATTTCAACGTGATCATCTTAGGTTGTGATGATGATTGTGAATTTTCTTCTGCCATTGTTGTTTTCTTAAGAGAGAGAAAATTTGGGAGAGAAGAGAAAAGTGTGTGTTGATGAGTTTAAGAGTGAAGACGGGTTTCTTTATGTATATATAGGAAAGGGTTAACCCTAAAAAGATGGGTTTTTTTTTTGTTTTGTAAAATAAATAAAAAGATAATCTTGTTAAGATTTTTATTTTATTTTATTGAGTGTTTTTTTTTTTTTTGTGTATTTTAGGATCAAATAATATATTCCTTTGAATATGAGATGGATTACGATGACTGTTTTTTTTTTTTAGACTTACCTTTAAAGATTTTATTTTTTTGATTTGATATCTTTTAAGATTTTTAGTATAATTGCGTCAAAAAAAAATTAGCATAATCTTTTTATAAAATTTACATTTGTATTTTTGGACCAAAAAATATTAAATTTGTATTTAAATTAAATTAGATAAGTTGTTTTTTGGTTAAATATGCTTTTGATCCACATAAAAAATTGAAATATTAAGTTTAGTTTTTTGACATTGATTAGTCCTACTTTTCAGTTAACTTGGGTACTATTTATTACTACCTCTGTTTCTTTTTATTTGTCGTTAAAAAAAAGACTAAAATAGGAAAGTGTATTTTTGCACCTTATTTTCCTATTATGCCTTTTTTTTAAATATATGTCATATTTTTAATCACTAATAATTTTCTACTTTTTCATAAACATTATCTATTCCTAAAAAATTGTAACAAACTTTATTTTAAAATAAACAAAAAATTTGTATACAATAAAAAGATTATATTGTTTGAACAAAAAAAAATTATACAAAATTTAGTCAATAAAATAAAATAAGAAAGAAGGTATAATAGGCAAAATATAACTTAAATTGTCAAAACGACAAGTAAAAATGAATAAATATTTTTTTTTCTAAAACAACAAGTAAAAAGGAACGGAGGTAGTATTTGTATTCATGTTTATAATATTATAAAAATTATTCACATAAAAATTCATATTTTTTAACAAATAATGAATTAAATATGAATGTTTATACTACCTCCGTTCCTTTTTACTTGTCGTTTTAGAAGGAAAAAAAACCAAAATAAGAGAGTGTATTTTTGCACCTTATTTTTCTATTATGCCCTTTTTTTAAATATATATCATATTTTTAATCCACCAATAATTTCATATTTTTTCACAAAAATTATCTATTCCCAAAAAATTGTAACAAACTTTATTTAAAAACAAACAAAATTTGTATACAATAAAAAGATTATATTGTTTCAACAAAAAAAAATCATACAAAATTTAATCAATCAAATAAAATAGGAAAGAGGGTATAATAGTTAAAATATAACCTAAATTGTCAAAACGACGAGTAATAAAAAACAAATATTTTTTTCTAAAACGACAAGTAAAGAGAAACGGAGGTAGTAATTTATAATTCATCCTTTATCAAAAAAATTAAAATTTTACAAATCAATTCAATTTTTATCGTGGAGAACATAACTCCAAAAAATTCAAACTTTTAATGGATATATAATATTTGACTTAAAAGTAACAAAAAAGTTTATTTTTTTGACAGTCACGAAAAAGTTTTAAGGGACTAAAATTTAACATTTCAAATATTTATAGAACTAAAAACATATTTAACATTTTTTAAGTCACTAAGTTTGGTATAGTGTTAGTTTGACCCGACTTTTTTTAAGAATAAAAACATATTTAACATATTTAGCCGTTTAAGCTTAATAATAAAAATGAGAGCTTTATAAATAAAGTTAAAGTTGTTTGGTAATTTTTTTGTATTTAAAAGTACTTATTTTTTTATTTATTTTTTTGAGTTTTAAACTAAAAATTAATTTCTTTTTAATATTATTTATTAATTCATTTTAAATTATTATTTTAAATTTATTTTAATATTTAATAGTGAATTTGAGATATTTTTTTGGTAAACCAAATGTATCCTTCGCACGCAACTCCAGAGATTAATCCACACGAGATAACTGAAATCCATTTAAGGGGTTGACCTCTTCTAACAAATGTTTCTCTATACGCACCGGCTAGGGATCAAATTCGGGACAAAATGATTAAGAGACCCAAATATCTACCACTTGTACTACACTATGTTGGTGTGAATTTGAGATATTATATTTTATGAGTTGTTTAAATATATATTTTTGAAGTAAATATATTGTTTTGACAGAAATTTAGAATAAATATATTCAGAATCGTATAAATGACATTGAATAAAAATAAAAGTTATATTAAAAAAAATATTATTTACAAAGTTTTTTTTTTGACAAAATATTATTTACAAAGTTAAAAGTTGAATGTTAATAAAACAATTTTGAATATTTAGAATTCTTAATATGACAAAACTTTGTCCTCGTAACATAACTCATGTGGTATGAGCTAAGGGACGTATGGGTTGGAGAGGTCCAGGGATCAATTCCAGGGGGGAGCAATTTATCTTTCCGATCTACCAAAAAAAATATATCACAAAACTCCCATATTGTGATATATTTTTGGTCCCTATAACTATTCTCATAATTTATCTTTTTATGGTTAAATATGTTTTTGGTCCCTATAAATATACCAAATTTTGGTTTTAGTCCCTCTAAAAAATTTCTTCGACTTTTAGTCCCTATAAAATTTTTCATCTTCACTTTTGATCCCTCATTTTAAGTAAACTCATAAGTAGAATTCATATTTTTGAATAAAAAGTTTGTAGAAAAGTTTTTAAAATTATATTGATCTCTCTAAAAAAATAGATATTTTTAACAATATAGGAATTAAATATGAATTTTTAAACTTTTTGTGGTTTAAAATTCATATTTAATTTATGTTTGGTTAAAAAATTCCAATTATTTAGGGAGAAATTATCGTAATATTTTTCACATTTGTGCACAACTTCATTAAAAAAATAGAAAGGTTATATATGAGTTGATTCAAAAATTGGGATTGAAAGTGAAGATGAAAAATTTTATAGGGACTAAAACCAAAATTTGATATATTTATAGGGACCAAAAATATATTTAACCCAAAAAAATATCTAAAAATAATAGATAAAAAAATCTAGAGAAGTTCTAATTGAATGACACATAGGCAAATTTTCTTGAGAATGCATGAGAGAGCTCCGTGGAACTATCGTAATGTATATAAATAAATAGAGATAAGAACCTCTCCCACAAAATAAGGACAAAAAATCATGATAGGAAATATTTGAGGGACCATAACCTGCTGAAAATTATTTTAGGGACTAAAAATGAAATTTTGTATATTTATAAGATTGCAAATATATTTATTCCCAAAAAAAAATCTAAAAAAAACATGCTAAGAATGCAACTGAATTGCCCTAAAAAATGAAATTTTGTATATTTATAGGGACTGCAAAGGTATTTATTCCCAAAAAAAAATCTAAAAAAAAAATATGCTAAGAATACAACTAAATTACGCTAAAAAAAATATATAAAAAAAAACTTAGAGAAGCTCTAATTGAATGACACATAAGCAAATTTTCTTGAGAATGCATGAGAAAGCTCCGTGGAACTATCATAATGTATATAATAATAATAGAGATAAGAACCTCTCCCACAAAATAAGGATAAAAAATCATGATAGGAAATATTTGAGGGACCATAACCTGCTGAAAATATTTTTAGGGACTAAAAATGAAATTTTGTATATTTATAAGGACTGAAAAGGAATTTATTCCCAAAAAAAAATCAAAAAAAAAATTGCTAAGAATGCAACTGAATTACACTAAAAAAGGAAATTTTGTATATTTATAGGGACTGCAAAGGTATTTATTCCCAAAAAAAAATCTAAAAAAAAATATGTTAAGAATACAACTAAATTACGCTAAAAAAAATATCTAAAAAAAATATAAAAAAAAACTTAGAGAAGCTCTAATTGAATGACACATAAGCAAATTTTCTTGAGAATGCATGAGAGAGCTCCGTGGAACTATCGTAATGTATATAATAATAATAGAGATAAGAACCTCTCCCACAAAATAAGGACAAAAAATCATGATAGGAAATATTTGAGGGACCATAACCTGCTGAAAATATTTTTAGGGACTAAAAATGAAATTTTGTATATTTATAGGGACTGTAAAGGTATTTATTCCCAAAAAAAAATCTGAAAAATAAACATGCTAAGAATACAACTAAATCACGCTAAAAAAATATCTAAAAAAAATATAAAAAAAAAATCTTAGAGAATCTTTAATTGAATGACACATAAGCAAATTTTCTTGAGAACGCATGAGAGAGCTCCGTGGAACTATCGTAATGTATATAATAGAGATAAGAACCTCACCCACAAAATAAGGACAAAAATCCTGATAGGAAATATTTGAGGGACCATAATCTGCTGAAAATAATTTTAGGGACTAAAAATGAAATTTTGTATATTTATAAGGACTGCAAAGGTATTTATTCCCAAATAAAAAATATAAATTTTTTTTTCTAAGAATGCAACTAAATTACCTTAAAAAATGAAATTTTGTATATTTATAAGGACTGCAAAGGTATTTATTCCCAAAATAATATCTAAAAAAAAAATGCTAAGAATGCAACTGAATTACGCTAAAAAAATATCTAAAAAAATCTTAAAGAAGCTCTAATTGAATGACACATAAGCAAATTTTCTTGAGAATGCATGAGAGAGCTCCGTGGAACTATCGTAATGTATATAATAGAGATAAGAACGTCTCCCACAAAATAAGGACAAAAAATCATGATAGGAAATATTTGAGGGACCATAACCTGCTGAAAATTGTTTTAGGGACTAAAAATGAAATTTTGTATATTTATAAGGACTGCAAAGGTATTTATTCCCAAAAAAAAATCTAAAAAAAAAACATGCTAAGAATACAACTAAATTATGCTAAAAAAAATATCTAAAAATAGTAGATAAAAAAATCTTAGAGAAACTCTAATTGAATGACACATAAGCAAATTTTCTTGAGAATGCATGAGAGAGCTTTGTGGAACTATCGTAATGTATATAAATAGAGATAGAGATAAGAACCTCTCCCACAAAATAAGGACAAAAAATCATGATAGGAAATATTTGAGGGACCATAACTTGATGAAAATTGTTTTAGGGACTAAAAATGAAATTTTGTATATTTATAAGGGCTGCAAATTTTTTTATTCCCAAAAAAAAAATCTAAAAAACACATGCTAAGAATGCAACTGAATTGCCCTAAAAAATCAAATTTTGTATATTTATAGGGACTGCAAAAGTATTTATTCCCAAAAAAAAAGCTAAAAAAAAATGCTAAGAATACAACTAAATTACGCTAAAAAAATATCTAAAAAAAACATAAACAAAAATCTTAGAAAAGCTCTAATTGAATGACACATAAAAGCAAATTTTCTTGAGAACGCATGTGAGAGCTCCGTAGAACTATCATAATGTATATAAATAGAGATAAGAACCCCTCCTACAAAATAAAGACAAAAAATCATGATAGTAAATATTTGAGGGACTAAAAATGAAATTTTGTATATTTATAAGGACTGCAAAGGTATTTATTCCCAAAAAAAAAATTGCTAAGAATGCAACTGAATTACCCTAAAAAATGAAATTTTGTATATTTATAAGGACTGCAAAGGCATTTATTCTCAAAAAAAAATCTAAAAAAAAACATGCTAAGAATGCAACTGAATTACGCTAAAATAATATCTAAAAAAAATCTTAGAGAAGCTCTAATTGAATGACACATAAACAAATTTTCTTGAGAATGCATGAGAGAGCTCCGTTGAACTATCGTAATGTATATAATAGAGATAAGAACGTCTCCCACAAAATAAGGACAAAAAATCATGATAGGAAATATTTGAAGGACCTTAACCTGCTGAAAATATTTTTAGGGACTAAAAATGAAATTTTGTATATTTATAAGGACTGCAAAGGTATTTATTCCCAAAAAAAAAATTGCTAAGAATGCAACTGAATTACCCTAAAAAATGAAATTTTGTATATTTATAAGGACTGCAAAGGGATTTATTCTCAAAAAAAAATCTAAAAAAAAACATGCTAAGAATGCAACTGAATTACGCTAAAATAATATCTAAAAAAAATCTTAGAGAAGCTCTAATTGAATGACACATAAACAAATTTTCTTGAGAATGCATGAGAGAGCTCCGTTGAACTATCGTAATGTATATAATAGAGATAAGAACGTCTCCCACAAAATAAGGACAAAAAATCATGATAGGAAATATTTGAAGGACCTTAACCTGCTGAAAATATTTTTATGGACTAAAAATGAAATTTTCTATATTTATAAGGACTGCAAAGGTATTTATTCTCAAAAAAAAATCTAAAAACAAACATGCTAAAAATACAACTAAATTACGCTAAAAAAAATCTAAAAATAGTTGATAAAAAAATCTTAGAGAAGCTCTAATTGAATGACACATAAGCAAATTTTCTTGAGAATGCATGAGAGAGCTTCGTGGAATTATTGTAATGTATATAATAGAGATAAAAACCTCTCCCACAAAATAAGGACAAAAAATCATGATAGAAAATATTTGAGGGACCATAACCTGATGAAAATTGTTTTAGGGGCTAAAAAAGAAATTTTATATATTTATAAGGGCTGCAAATGTATTTATTCCCAAAAAAAAATCTAAAAAAAACATGCTAAGAATGCAACTGAATTGCCCTAAAAAATGAAATTTAGTATATTTATAGGGACTGCAAAGGTATTTATTCCAAAAAAAAAACCTAAAAAAAAAATGCTAAGAATACAACTAAATGGCACTAAAAAAATATCTAAAAAAAAATATAAAAAAAAAAAATCTTAGAGAAGATCTAATTGAATGACACATAAGCAAATTTTCTTGAGAACGCATGAGAGAGCTCCGTGGAACTATCGTAATGTATATAATAGAGATAGAGATAAGAACCTCTCTCACAAAATAAGGACAAAAAATCATGATAGGAAATATTTGAGGGACCATAACCTGCTGAAAATATTTTTAGGGACTAAAAATGAAATTTTGTATATTTATAAGGACTGCAAAGATATTTATTCCCAAAAAAAAAATTGCTAAGAATGCAACTGAATTACCCTAAAAAATGAAATTTTGTATATTTATAAGGATTGCAAAGGTATTTATTCCCAAAAAAAAACATGCTAAGAATGCAACTGAATTACGCTAAAAAAATTTCTAAAAAAAATCATAGAGAAGCTCTAATTGAATGACACATAAGCAAATTTTCTTGAGAATGCATGAGAGAGCTCCATGGAACTATCGTAATGTATATAATAGAGATAGAGATAAGAACGTCTCCTACAAAATAAGGACAAAAAATCATGATAGGAAATATTTGAGGGACCATAACCTGCTAAAAATATTTTTAGGGACTAAAAATGAAATTTTGTATATTTGTAAGGATTGCAAAGGTATTTATTCCCAAAAAAAAATCTAAAAAATTTTTGCTAAGAATGCTATTGAATTATTCTAAAAAATGAAATTTTGTATATTTATAAGGACTACAAAGGTATTTATTCCCAAAAAAAAATCTAAAAAAAAAAATGCTAAGAATGCAACTGAATTACGCTAAAAAAATATCTAAAAAAAATCTTACAGAAGCTCTAATTGAATGACACATAAGCAAATTTTCTTGAGAATGCATGAGAGAGCTCCGTGGAACTATCGTAATGTATATAATAGAGATAGAGATAAGAACGTCTCCCAAAAAGTAAGGACAAAAAATCATGATAGGAAATATTTAAGGGACCATAACCTGCTGAAAATATTTTTAGGGACTAAAAATGAAATTTTATATCTATAACAATATATAAATAGGATACCTCTTTTTGGGCTGGCTTTTTGTTTTCCAATTATACCCTTTGCTTTTTATTTTATTTACTTCTTTTTACCAATTGCAAATTTATAGGACAATTTGAAGCAGGCAATTTTGAATTGTTGTCGGTTATTTCATAATACTAATATACAACTGCATGCAATAAAAGAAAAGTAACCACATGTTATCAGATAAGAACACAACAAAGATAATTAGAGAAGAAGATGGAGTAGAGAAGGAAAGAGGGAACAATCAACAATGTATGAGGAAAATTCAAAATTTAATTCAACTTTCAATGGTAATTTTGTCGGTACGTAATATATCTTTGATTCAAGTAATATACGTTTTCATGTCTTCCTGTATGTTCATGATAATTCCAATCTATCTCTTAGTCAAATGAAACACTAAACTCATTCCATCTTTATAACACTGCTTCTTTATTTTTACTTATTCATAAATCATAATTTCATACTGATAATTATATGGTCATGGTCTTTCATATGCTTAATTGTTTTACTTTAACAAATGTCCATATGCAACTATGCAACTATATTGATTCTCATTTTAAGTTTGTTGTCCGTTAAGTTTCTTTTTTGAATTTATATATTAAGTTTAATTGACATATTCTTTAATTTGTTCAAGTATATATATATATATATATATATAGAAGGATGTTACTTTTTTGTATCGTATAAAAACGAAAGTATGAAAGAGTGGGTGTATGCGAAAGAGAAGTAAAGAGGAAAGCAATTACTCCATATAGAAGGCATAATGGAATATAGGGGTCCATATACAAAGTGGAGTATTTATTTGGTTGGGATATGTTTCACAATACATAATTTGGTCACTTTTTTTCTTTTTCTTTTCATATCAATTTCAATGGAGAGTATAAATTTTTTATCGATTTTATTAGTTAATTATACTTCTGTTGTCTTCTTTTTATGAAAAAAAATGGATACTTCTATTAATTATGGGAGTGGATGGATCGTGTTTTATTTATTTATGATAGAATGAAAGAAGAGGAAAATAGATGCAGAAGATGATTGGAAGATGCCGATGATGGTAATGTTCTTACTTTGTTATTCTTTTTTGAATTCAATTGCATACTCAATCTAATACCAAAGTTCATGAAATAGAATATAATGTATAGCATAACCTTTTTCTTTTTTATTTTTTTCTTTTCTTGCGTTCATGTTAAAAATATATATTAGATTAAATTGTGAATGTGTCCCACACAGTTTAACAAATAGATGTTCATGAAAGAAGAAATAATAGAGGAAACAAATGACTGCAAGATGAAACTACACACAAAGTTTAAGGTATCTTTTCACTTTTATTTTATTTTTGTTGTTTCAAATAAATGTGCAAAAAATTTACAATCATCTTCAACATATAAGTTAGAATCATAGAAAATATGTATCACACAAAAGGGTACGGAACGTGCCGGGCCAAAATAAATCTAAAAAAAAAACATGCTAAGAATACAACTAAATTACGCTAAAAAAAATATCTAAAAATAGTAGATAAAAAAATCTTAGAGAAGCTCTAATTGAATGACACATAAGCAAATTTTCTTGAGAATGCATGAGAGAGCTCCGTGGAACTATCGTAATGTATATAATAGAGATAAGAACCTCTCCCACAAAATAAGGACAAAAAATCATGATAAGAAATATTTGAGGGACCATAACATGATGAAAATTGTTTTAGGGACTAAAAATGAAATTTTGTATATTTATAAGGACTGCAAATGTATTTATTCCCAAAAAAAAATCTAAATAAAACATGCTAAGAATACAACTGAATTGCCCTAAAAAATGAAATTTTGTATATTTATAGGGACTGCAAAGGTATTTATTCCTAAAAAAAAAACCTAAAAAAAAACATGCTAAGAATACAACTAAATTACGCTAAAAAATATCTAAAAAAATTTTAAATTTTTTTTTAGAGAAGCTCTAATTGATTGACACATAAGCAAATTTTCTTGAGAATGCATGAGAGAGCTCCGTGAAACTATCGTAATGTATATAATAGAGATAAGAACCTCTCCCACAAAATAAGGACAAAAAATCATGATAGGAAATATTTGAGGGACCATAACGTGCTCAAAATATTTTTACGGACCAAAAATGAAATTTTGTATATTTATAAGGACTGCAAAGGTATTTACTCCCAAAAAAAAATTGCTAAGAATGCAACTGAATTACCCTAAAAAATGAAATTTTGTATATTTATAAGGACTGCAAAGGTATTTATTCCTAAAAAAAAATCTAAAAAAAAATATGCTAAGAATGCAACTGAATTACGCTAAAATAATATCTAAAAAAAATCTTAGAGAAGCTCTAATTGAATGAGACATAAACAAATTTTCTTGAGAATGCATGAGAGAGCTCCGTGGAACTATCGTAATATATATAATAGAGATAAGAACGTCTCCCACAAAATAAGGACAAAAAATCATGATAGGAAATATTTGAGGGACCATAACCTGCTGAAAATATTTTTATGGACTAAAAATGAAATTTTGTATATTTATAAGGACTGCAAAGGTATTTATTCCCAAAAAAAATCTAAAAAAAAAACATGCTAAGAATACAACTAAATTACGCTAAAAAAAATATCTAAAAAAAAATATAATAAAAAAATCTTAGAGAAGCTCTAATTGAATAACACATAAGCAAATTTTCTTGAGAATGCATGAGATAGCTCCGTGGAACTATCGTAATGTATATAAATAAATAGAGATAGAGATAAGAACCTCTCCCACAAAATAAGGACAAAAAATCATGATAGGAAATATTTGAGGGACCATAACCTGATGAAAATTGTTTTAGGAATTAAAAAATGAAATTTTGTATATTTATAAGGACTGCAAATGTATTTATTCCCAAAAAAAAATCTAAATAAAACATGCTAAGAATGCAACTGAATTGCCCTAAAAAATGAAATTTTGTATATTTAGAGGGACCTCAAAGGTATTTATTCCCAAAAAAAAAACCTAAAAAAAAACATGCTAAGAATACAACTAAATTACGCTAAAAAATATCTAAAAAAAATATAAATTTTTTTTTTAGAGAAGCTCTAATTGATTGACACATAAGCAAATTTTCTTGAGAATGCATGAGAGAGCTCCGTGAAACTATCGTAATGTATATAATAGAGATAAGAACCTCTCCCACAAAATAAGGATAAAAAATCATGATAGGAAATATTTGAGGGACCATAACTTGATGAAAATTGTTTTAGGGACTAAAAATGAAATTTTGTATATTTATAAGGACTGCAAATGTATTTATTCCCAAAAAAAGGATCTAAAAAAAACATGCTAAGAATGCAACTGAATTGCCCTAAAAAATGAAATTTTGTATATTTTTAGGGACTGCAAAGGTATTTATTCCCAAAAAAAAAAAATCTAAAAAAAAACATGCTAAGAATACAACTAAATTACGCTAAAAAAATATCTAAAAAAAACATTAAAAAAAATCTTAGAGAAGCTCTAATTGAATGACACATAAACAAATTTTCTTGAGAACGCATGAGAAAGCTCCGTGTAATGTATATAAAATAATAGAGATAAGAACCTCTCCCACAAAATAAGGACAAAAAATCATGATAGGAAATATTTGAAGGACCATAACGTGCTGAAAATATTTTTACGGACCAAAAATGAAATTTTGTATATTTATAAGGACTGCAAAGATATTTATTCCCAAAAAAAAATTGCTAAGAATGCAACTGAATTACCCTAAAAAATGAAATTTTGTATATTTATAAGGACTGCAAAGGTATTTATTCCCAAAAAAAAATCTAAAAAAAAAATGCTAAGAATGCAACTGAATTACGCTAAAATAATATCTAAAAAAAATCTTAGAGAAGCTCTAATTGAATGACACATAAACAAATTTTCTTGAGAATGCATGAGAGAGCTCCGTGGAACTATCGTAATGTATATAAATAAATAGAGATAGAGATAAGAACCTCTCCCACAAAATAAGGACAAAAAATCATGATAAGAAATATTTGAGGGACCATAACCTGATGAAAATTGTTTTAGGGACTAAAAATAAAATTTTGTATATTTATAAGGACTGCAAATGTATTTATTCCCAAAAAAAAATCTAAATAAAACATGTTAAGAATGCAACTGAATTGCCCTAAAAAATGAAATTTTGTATATTTATAGGGACCTCAAAGGTATTTATTCCCAAAAAAAAAACCTAAAAAAAAACATGCTAAGAATACAACTAAATTACGCTAAAAAATATCTAAAAAAAATATAATTTTTTTTTTAGAGAAACTCTAATTGATTGACACATAAGCAAATTTTCTTGAGAATGCATGAGAGAGCTCCGTGAAACTATCGTAATGTATATAATAGAGATAAGAACCTCTCCCACAAAATAAGGACAAAAAATCATGATAGGAAATATTTGAAGGACCATAACCTGATGAAAATTGTTTTAGGGACTAAAAATGAAATTTTGTATATTTATAAGGATTGCAAATGTATTTATTCCCAAAACAAAAATCTAAAAAAAACATGCTAAGAATGTAACTGAATTGCCCTAAAAAATGAAATTTTGTATATTTATAGGGACTGCAAAGGTATTTATTCCCAAAAAAAAAATCTAAAAAAAAACATGCTAAGAATACAACTAAATTACGCTAAAAAAATATTAAAAAAAACATAAAAAAAAATCTTAGAGAAGCTCTAATTGAATGACACATAAGCAAATTTTCTTGAGAAAGCTCCGTGGAACTATCGTAATGTATATAAAATAATGGAGATAAGAACCTCTCCCACAAAATAAGGACAAAAAATCATAATAGGAAATATTTGAGGGACCATAACGTGCTGAAAATATTTTTACGGACCAAAAATGAAATTTTGTATATTTATAAGGACTGCAAAGGTATTTATTCCCAAAAAAAAATTGCTAAGAATGCAACTGAATTACCCTAAAAAATGAAATTTTGTATATTTATAAGGACTGCAAAGGTATTTATTCCCAAAAAAAAATCTAAAAAAAAAACATGCTAAGCATTCAACTGAATTACGCTAAAATAATATCTAAAAAAAGTCTTAGAGAAGCTCTAATTGAATGACACATAAACAAATTTTCTTGAGAATGCATGAGAGAGCTCCGTGGAACTATCGTAATGTATATAATAGAGATAAGAACGTCTCCCACAAAATAAGGACAAAAAATCATGATAGGAAATATTTTAGGGACCATAACCTGCTGAAAATATTTTTATGGACTAATAATGAAATTTTTTATATTTATAAGGACCGCAAAGGTATTTATTCCCAAAAAAAAAATCTAAAAAAAAAACATGTTAAGAATACAACTAAATTATGCTAAAAAAAAAAAATCTAAAAATAGTAGAAAAAAATATCTTAGAGAACCTCTAATTGAATGACACATAAACAAATTTTCTTGAGAATGCATGAGAGAGCTCCGTGGAACTATCGTAATGTATATAATATATAAATATATAGATAAGAACCTCTCCCACAAAATAAGGACAAAAAATCATGATAGGAAATATTTGAGGGACCATAACCTGCTGAAAATATTTTTATGGACTAATAATGAAATTTTTTATATTTATAAGGACCGCAAAGGTATTTATTCCCAAAAAAAAAATCTAAAAAAAAAACATGTTAAGAATACAACTAAATTACGCTAAAAAAAAAAAATCTAAAAATAGTAGATAAAAATATCTTAGAGAAGCTCTAATTGAATGACACATAAACAAATTTTGTTGAGAATACATGAGAGAGCTCCGTGGAAGTATCGTAATGTATATAATATATAAATATATAGATAAGAACCTCTCCCACAAAATAAGGACAAAAAATCATGATAGGAAATATTTGAGGGACCATAACCTGCTGAAAATATTTTTAGGGACAAAAATGAAATTTTGTATATTTATAAGAATTGCAAAGGTATTTATTCCCAAAAAAAATTTTGCTAAGAATGCAATTGAATTACCCTAAAAAATGAAATTTTGTATATTTATAAGGACTGCAAAGGTATTTATTCCCAAAAAAAAATCTAAAAAAAAAACATGCTAAGAATGCAACTGAATTACGCTAAAAAAATATCTAAAAAAAATCTTAGAGAAGTTCTAATTGAATGACACATAAACAAATTTTCTTGAGAATGCATGAGAGAGCTCCGTGGAACTATCGTAATATATATAATAGAGATAGAGATAAGAACGTCTCCCACAAAATAAGGACAAAAAATCATGATAGGAAATATTTGAGGGACCATAACCTGATGAAAATTGTTTTAGGGACTAAAAATGAAATTTTGTATATTTATAAGGACTGCAAATGTATTTATTCCCAAAAAAAATCCTAAAAAAACATGCTAAGAATGCAACTGAATTGCCCTAAAAATGAAATTTTGTATATTTATAGGCACTGCAAATAAATTTATTCCCAAAAAAAAATCTAAAAAAAAAACATGCTAAGAATACAACTAAATTATGCTAAAAAAAATATAAAAAAAAATCTTAGAGAAGCTTTAATTGAATGACACATAAGCAAATTTTCTTGAGAACGCATGAGAGAGCTTCGTGGAATTATCGTAATGTATATAATAGAGATAGAGATAAGAACCTCTCCCACAAAATAAGGACAAAAAATCATGATAGGAAATATTTGAGGGACCATAACCTGCTGAAAATATTTTTAGGGACTAAAAATGAATTTTTGTATATTTATAAGGACTGCAAAGATAGTTATTCCAAAAAAAAAATAGCTTAGAATGCAATTGAATTACCTTAAAAAATAAAATTTTGTATATTTATAAGGACTGCAAAGGTATTTATTCCCAAAAAAAATCTAAAAAAAAAACATGCTAAGAATGCAACTGAATTACGCTAAAAAAATATCTAAAAAAAATCTTAGAGAAGCTCTAATTGAATGACACATAAACAAATTTTCTTGAGAATGCATGAGAGAGCTCCATGGAACTATCGTAATGTATATAATAGAGATAAGAACGTCTCCCACAAAATAAGGACAAAAAATCATGATAGGAAATATTTGAGGGACCATAACCTACTGAAAATATTTTTATGGACTAAAAATGAAATTTTGTATATTTATAAGGACTGCAAAGGTATTTATTCTCAAAAAAAAATCTAAAAAAAAAACATGCTAAGAATGCAACTGAATTGCCCTAAAAAATGAAATTTTGTATATTTATAGGGACTACAAAGATATTTATTCCCAAAAAAAAATCTAAAAAAAAAACATGCTAAGAATACAACTAAATTACGCTAAAAAAAAAAAATCTAAAAATAGTAGATAAAAATATCTTAGAGAAGCTCTAATTGAATGACACATAAACAAATTTTGTTGAGAATACATGAGAGAGCTCCGTGGAAGTATCGTAATGTATATAATATATAAATATATAGATAAGAACCTCTCCCACAAAATAAGGACAAAAAATCATGATAGGAAATATTTGAGGGACCATAACCTGCTGAAAATATTTTTAGGGACAAAAATGAAATTTTGTATATTTATAAGAATTGCAAAGGTATTTATTCCCAAAAAAAATTTTGCTAAGAATGCAATTGAATTACCCTAAAAAATGAAATTTTGTATATTTATAAGGACTGCAAAGGTATTTATTCCCAAAAAAAAATCTAAAAAAAAAACATGCTAAGAATGCAACTGAATTACGCTAAAAAAATATCTAAAAAAAATCTTAGAGAAGCTCTAATTGAATGACACATAAACAAATTTTCTTGAGAATGCATGAGAGAGCTCCGTGGAACTATCGTAATGTATATAATAGAGATAAGAACGTCTCCCACAAAATAAGGACAAAAAATCATGATAGGAAATATTTGAGGGACCATAACCTGATGAAAATTGTTTTAGGGACTAAAAATGAAATTTTGTATATTTATAAGGACTGCAAATGTATTTATTCCCAAAAAAAATCCTAAAAAAACATGCTAAGAATGCAACTGAATTGCCCTAAAAATGAAATTTTGTATATTTATAGGCACTGCAAATAAATTTATTCCCAAAAAAAAATCTAAAAAAAAAACATGCTAAGAATACAACTAAATTATGCTAAAAAAAATATAAAAAAAAATCTTAGAGAAGCTTTAATTGAATGACACATAAGCAAATTTTCTTGAGAACGCATGAGAGAGCTTCGTGGAATTATCGTAATGTATATAATAGAGATAGAGATAAGAACCTCTCCCACAAAATAAGGACAAAAAATCATGATAGGAAATATTTGAGGGACCATAACCTGCTGAAAATATTTTTAGGGACTAAAAATGAATTTTTGTATATTTATAAGGACTGCAAAGGTATTTATTCCCAAAAAAAAATTGCTAAGAATGCAACTGAATTACCCTAAAAAATGAAATTTTGTATATTTATAAGGACTGCAAAGGTATTTATTCCCAAAAAAAAATCTAAAAAAAAACATGCTAAGAATACAACTGAATTACGCTAAAATAATATCTAAAAAAAATCTTAGAGAAGCTCTAATTGAATGACACATAAACAAATTTTCTTGAGAATGCATGAGAGAGCTCCGTGGAACTATCGTAATGTATATAATAGAGATAAGAACGTCTCCCACAAAATAAGGACAAAAAATCATGATAGGAAATATTTGAGGGACCATAACCTACTGAAAATATTTTTATGGACTAAAAATGAAATTTTGTATATTTATAAGGACTGCAAAGGTATTTATTCTCAAAAAAAAATCTAAAAAAAAAACATGCTAAGAATGCAACTAAATTGCCCTAAAAAATGAAATTTTGTATATTTATAGGGACTACAAAGATATTTATTCCCAAAAAAAAATCTAAAAAAAAAACATGCTAAGAATACAACTAAATTACGCTAAAAAAAAAAAATCTAAAAATAGTAGATAAAAATATCTTAGAGAAGCTCTAATTGAATGACACATAAACAAATTTTGTTGAGAATACATGAGAGAGCTCCGTGGAAGTATCGTAATGTATATAATATATAAATATATAGATAAGAACCTCTCCCACAAAATAAGGACAAAAAATCATGATAGGAAATATTTGAGGGACCATAACCTGCTGAAAATATTTTTAGGGACAAAAATGAAATTTTGTATATTTATAAGAATTGCAAAGGTATTTATTCCCAAAAAAATTTTTGCTAAGAATGCAATTGAATTACCCTAAAAAATGAAATTTTGTATATTTATAAGGACTGCAAAGGTATTTATTCCCAAAAAAAAATCTAAAAAAAAAACATGCTAAGAATGCAACTGAATTACGCTAAAAAAATATCTAAAAAAAATCTTAGAGAAGTTCTAATTGAATGACACATAAACAAATTTTCTTGAGAATGCATGAGAGAGCTCCGTGGAACTATCGTAATGTATATAATAGAGATAGAGATAAGAACGTCTCCCACAAAATAAGGACAAAAAATCATGATAGGAAATATTTGAGGGACCATAACCTGATGAAAATTGTTTTAGGGACTAAAAATGAAATTTTGTATATTTATAAGGACTGCAAATGTATTTATTCCCAAAAAAAATCCTAAAAAAACATGCTAAGAATGCAACTGAATTGCCCTAAAAATGAAATTTTGTATATTTATAGGCACTGCAAATAAATTTATTCCCAAAAAAAAATCTAAAAAAAAAACATGCTAAGAATACAACTAAATTATGCTAAAAAAAATATAAAAAAAAATCTTAGAGAAGCTTTAATTGAATGACACATAAGCAAATTTTCTTGAGAACGCATGAGAGAGCTTCGTGGAATTATCGTAATGTATATAATAGAGATAGAGATAAGAACCTCTCCCACAAAATAAGGACAAAAAATCATGATAGGAAATATTTGAGGGACCATAACCTGCTGAAAATATTTTTAGGGACTAAAAATGAATTTTTGTATATTTATAAGGACTGCAAAGATAGTTATTCCAAAAAAAAAATAGCTTAGAATGCAATTGAATTACCTTAAAAAATAAAATTTTGTATATTTATAAGGACTGCAAAGGTATTTATTCCCAAAAAAAATCTAAAAAAAAAACATGCTAAGAATGCAACTGAATTACGCTAAAAAAATATCTAAAAAAAATCTTAGAGAAGCTCTAATTGAATGACACATAAACAAATTTTCTTGAGAATGCATGAGAGAGCTCCATGGAACTATCGTAATGTATATAATAGAGATAAGAACGTCTCCCACAAAATAAGGACAAAAAATCATGATAGGAAATATTTTAGGGACCATAACCTGCTGAAAATATTTTTATGGACTAATAATGAAATTTTTTATATTTATAAGGACCGCAAAGGTATTTATTCCCAAAAAAAAAACCTAAAAAAAAACATGCTAAGAATACAACTAAATTACGCTAAAAAATATCTAAGAAAAAATATAAATTTTTTTTTTTAGAGAAGCTCTAATTGATTGACACATAAGCAAATTTTCTTGAGAATGCACGAGAGAGCTCCGTGAAACTATCGTAATGTATATAATAGAGATAAGAACCTCTCCCACAAAATAAAGACAAAAAATCATGATAGGAAATATTTGAGGGACCATAACCTGATGAAAATTGTTTTAGGGACTAAAAATGAAATTTTGTATATTTATAAGGACTGCAAATGTATTTATTCTCAAAAAAAAATCTAAAAAAAAACATGCTAACAATGCAACTGAATTGCCCTAAAAAATGAAATTTTGTATATTTATAGGGACGACAAAGGTATTTATTCCCAAAAAAAAAAATCTAAAAAAAAACATGCTAAGAATACAACTAAATTACGCTAAAAAAATATCTAAAAAAAACATAAAAAAAAATCTTAGAGAAGCTCTAATTGAATGACACGTAAGCAAGTTTTCTTGAGAACGCTTGAGAAAGCTCCGTGGAACTATCGTAATGTATATAAAATAATAGAGATAATAACCTCTCCCACAAAATAAGGACAAAAAATCATGATAGGAAATATTTGAAGGACCATAACGTGCTGAAAATATTTTTACGGACCAAAAATGAAATTTTGTATATTTATAAGGACTGCAAAGGTATTTATTCCCAAAAAAAAATTGCTAAGAATGCAACTGAATTACCCTAAAAAATGAAATTTTGTATATTTATAAGGACTGCAAAGGTATTTATTCCCAAAAAAAAATCTAAAAAAAAACATGCTAAGAATACAACTGAATTACGCTAAAATAATATCTAAAAAAAATCTTAGAGAAGCTCTAATTGAATGACACATAAACAAATTTTCTTGAGAATGCATGAGAGAGCTCCGTGGAACTATCGTAATGTATATAATAGAGATAAGAACGTCTCCCACAAAATAAGGACAAAAAATCATGATAGGAAATATTTGAGGGACCATAACCTACTGAAAATATTTTTATGGACTAAAAATGAAATTTTGTATATTTATAAGGACTGCAAAGGTATTTATTCTCAAAAAAAAATCTAAAAAAAAAACATGCTAAGAATGCAACTGAATTGCCCTAAAAAATGAAATTTTGTATATTTATAGGGACTACTAAGATATTTATTCCCAAAAAAAAATCTAAAAAAAAAACATGCTAAGAATACAACTAAATTACGCTAAAAAAATATCTAAAAAAAATATAAAAAAAAATCTTAGAGAAGCTCTAATTGAATGACACATAAGCAAATTTTATTGAGAACGCATGAGAGAGCTCCGTGGAACTATCGTAATGTATATAATAATTAGAGATTGAGATAAGAACCTCTCCCACAAAATAAGGACAAAAAATCATGATAGAAAATATTTGAGGGACCATAACCTGCTGAAAATATTTTTAGGGACTAAAAATGAATTTTTGTATATTTATAAGGACTGCAAAGATAGTTATTCCAAAAAAAAAATAGCTTAGAATGCAATTGAATTACCTTAAAAAATAAAATTTTGTATATTTATAAGGACTGCAAAGGTATTTATTCCCAAAAAAAATCTAAAAAAAAAACATGCTAAGAATGCAACTGAATTACGCTGAAAAAAATATCTAAAAAAAATCTTAGAGAAGCTCTAATTGAATGACACATAAACAAATTTTCTTGAGAATGCATGAGAGAGCTCCATGGAACTATCGTAATGTATATAATAGAGATAAGAACGTCTCCCACAAAATAAGGACAAAAAATCATGATAGGAAATATTTGAGGGACCATAACCTACTGAAAATATTTTTATGGACTAAAAATGAAATTTTGTATATTTATAAGGACTGCAAAGGTATTTATTCCCAAAAAAAATCTAAAAAAAAAACATGCTAAGAATGCAACTGAATTACGCTAAAAAAATATCTAAAAAAAATCTTAGAGAAGCTCTAATTGAATGACACATAAACAAATTTTCTTGAGAATGCATGAGAGAGCTCCATGGAACTATCGTAATGTATATAATAGAGATAAGAACGTCTCCCACAAAATAAGGACAAAAAATCATGATAGGAAATATTTGAGGGACCATAACCTACTGAAAATATTTTTATGGACTAAAAATGAAATTTTGTATATTTATAAGGACTGCAAAGGTATTTATTCTCAAAAAAAAATCTAAAAAAAAAACATGCTAAGAATGCAACTGAATTGCCCTAAAAAATGAAATTTTGTATATTTATAGGGACTACAAAGATATTTATTCCCAAAAAAAAATCTAAAAAAAAAACATGCTAAGAATACAACTAAATTACGCTAAAAAAAAAAAATCTAAAAATAGTAGATAAAAATATCTTAGAGAAGCTCTAATTGAATGACACATAAACAAATTTTGTTGAGAATACATGAGAGAGCTCCGTGGAAGTATCGTAATGTATATAATATATAAATATATAGATAAGAACCTCTCCCACAAAATAAGGACAAAAAATCATGATAGGAAATATTTGAGGGACCATAACCTGCTGAAAATATTTTTAGGGACAAAAATGAAATTTTGTATATTTATAAGAATTGCAAAGGTATTTATTCCCAAAAAAAATTTTGCTAAGAATGCAATTGAATTACCCTAAAAAATGAAATTTTGTATATTTATAAGGACTGCAAAGGTATTTATTCCCAAAAAAAAATCTAAAAAAAAAACATGCTAAGAATGCAACTGAATTACGCTAAAAAAATATCTAAAAAAAATCTTAGAGAAGCTCTAATTGAATGACACATAAACAAATTTTCTTGAGAATGCATGAGAGAGCTCCGTGGAACTATCGTAATGTATATAATAGAGATAAGAACGTCTCCCACAAAATAAGGACAAAAAATCATGATAGGAAATATTTGAGGGACCATAACCTGATGAAAATTGTTTTAGGGACTAAAAATGAAATTTTGTATATTTATAAGGACTGCAAATGTATTTATTCCCAAAAAAAATCCTAAAAAAACATGCTAAGAATGCAACTGAATTGCCCTAAAAATGAAATTTTGTATATTTATAGGCACTGCAAATAAATTTATTCCCAAAAAAAAATCTAAAAAAAAAACATGCTAAGAATACAACTAAATTATGCTAAAAAAAATATAAAAAAAAATCTTAGAGAAGCTTTAATTGAATGACACATAAGCAAATTTTCTTGAGAACGCATGAGAGAGCTTCGTGGAATTATCGTAATGTATATAATAGAGATAGAGATAAGAACCTCTCCCACAAAATAAGGACAAAAAATCATGATAGGAAATATTTGAGGGACCATAACCTGCTGAAAATATTTTTAGGGACTAAAAATGAATTTTTGTATATTTATAAGGACTGCAAAGGTATTTATTCCCAAAAAAAAATTGCTAAGAATGCAACTGAATTACCCTAAAAAATGAAATTTTGTATATTTATAAGGACTGCAAAGGTATTTATTCCCAAAAAAAAATCTAAAAAAAAACATGCTAAGAATACAACTGAATTACGCTAAAATAATATCTAAAAAAAATCTTAGAGAAGCTCTAATTGAATGACACATAAACAAATTTTCTTGAGAATGCATGAGAGAGCTCCGTGGAACTATCGTAATGTATATAATAGAGATAAGAACGTCTCCCACAAAATAAGGACAAAAAATCATGATAGGAAATATTTGAGGGACCATAACCTACTGAAAATATTTTTATGGACTAAAAATGAAATTTTGTATATTTATAAGGACTGCAAAGGTATTTATTCTCAAAAAAAAATCTAAAAAAAAAACATGCTAAGAATGCAACTAAATTGCCCTAAAAAATGAAATTTTGTATATTTATAGGGACTACAAAGATATTTATTCCCAAAAAAAAATCTAAAAAAAAAACATGCTAAGAATACAACTAAATTACGCTAAAAAAAAAAAATCTAAAAATAGTAGATAAAAATATCTTAGAGAAGCTCTAATTGAATGACACATAAACAAATTTTGTTGAGAATACATGAGAGAGCTCCGTGGAAGTATCGTAATGTATATAATATATAAATATATAGATAAGAACCTCTCCCACAAAATAAGGACAAAAAATCATGATAGGAAATATTTGAGGGACCATAACCTGCTGAAAATATTTTTAGGGACAAAAATGAAATTTTGTATATTTATAAGAATTGCAAAGGTATTTATTCCCAAAAAAAATTTTGCTAAGAATGCAATTGAATTACCCTAAAAAATGAAATTTTGTATATTTATAAGGACTGCAAAGGTATTTATTCCCAAAAAAAAATCTAAAAAAAAAACATGCTAAGAATGCAACTGAATTACGCTAAAAAAATATCTATAAAAAATCTTAGAGAAGTTCTAATTGAATGACACATAAACAAATTTTCTTGAGAATGCATGAGAGAGCTCCGTGGAACTATCGTAATGTATATAATAGAGATAGAGATAAGAACGTCTCCCACAAAATAAGGACAAAAAATCATGATAGGAAATATTTGAGGGACCATAACCTGATGAAAATTGTTTTAGGGACTAAAAATGAAATTTTGTATATTTATAAGGACTGCAAATGTATTTATTCCCAAAAAAAATCCTAAAAAAACATGCTAAGAATGCAACTGAATTGCCCTAAAAATGAAATTTTGTATATTTATAGGCACTGCAAATAAATTTATTCCCAAAAAAAAATCTAAAAAAAAAACATGCTAAGAATACAACTAAATTATGCTAAAAAAAATATAAAAAAAAATCTTAGAGAAGCTTTAATTGAATGACACATAAGCAAATTTTCTTGAGAACGCATGAGAGAGCTTCGTGGAATTATCGTAATGTATATAATAGAGATAGAGATAAGAACCTCTCCCACAAAATAAGGACAAAAAATCATGATAGGAAATATTTGAGGGACCATAACCTGCTGAAAATATTTTTAGGGACTAAAAATGAATTTTTGTATATTTATAAGGACTGCAAAGATAGTTATTCCAAAAAAAAAATAGCTTAGAATGCAATTGAATTACCTTAAAAAATAAAATTTTGTATATTTATAAGGACTGCAAAGGTATTTATTCCCAAAAAAAATCTAAAAAAAAAACATGCTAAGAATGCAACTGAATTACGCTAAAAAAATATCTAAAAAAAATCTTAGAGAAGCTCTAATTGAATGACACATAAACAAATTTTCTTGAGAATGCATGAGAGAGCTCCATGGAACTATCGTAATGTATATAATAGAGATAAGAACGTCTCCCACAAAATAAGGACAAAAAATCATGATAGGAAATATTTTAGGGACCATAACCTGCTGAAAATATTTTTATGGACTAATAATGAAATTTTTTATATTTATAAGGACCGCAAAGGTATTTATTCCCAAAAAAAAAACCTAAAAAAAAACATGCTAAGAATACAACTAAATTACGCTAAAAAATATCTAAGAAAAAATATAAATTTTTTTTTTTAGAGAAGCTCTAATTGATTGACACATAAGCAAATTTTCTTGAGAATGCACGAGAGAGCTCCGTGAAACTATCGTAATGTATATAATAGAGATAAGAACCTCTCCCACAAAATAAAGACAAAAAATCATGATAGGAAATATTTGAGGGACCATAACCTGATGAAAATTGTTTTAGGGACTAAAAATGAAATTTTGTATATTTATAAGGACTGCAAATGTATTTATTCTCAAAAAAAAATCTAAAAAAAAACATGCTAACAATGCAACTGAATTGCCCTAAAAAATGAAATTTTGTATATTTATAGGGACGACAAAGGTATTTATTCCCAAAAAAAAAAATCTAAAAAAAAACATGCTAAGAATACAACTAAATTACGCTAAAAAAATATCTAAAAAAAACATAAAAAAAAATCTTAGAGAAGCTCTAATTGAATGACACGTAAGCAAGTTTTCTTGAGAACGCTTGAGAAAGCTCCGTGGAACTATCGTAATGTATATAAAATAATAGAGATAATAACCTCTCCCACAAAATAAGGACAAAAAATCATGATAGGAAATATTTGAAGGACCATAACGTGCTGAAAATATTTTTACGGACCAAAAATGAAATTTTGTATATTTATAAGGACTGCAAAGGTATTTATTCCCAAAAAAAAATTGCTAAGAATGCAACTGAATTACCCTAAAAAATGAAATTTTGTATATTTATAAGGACTGCAAAGGTATTTATTCCCAAAAAAAAATCTAAAAAAAAACATGCTAAGAATACAACTGAATTACGCTAAAATAATATCTAAAAAAAATCTTAGAGAAGCTCTAATTGAATGACACATAAACAAATTTTCTTGAGAATGCATGAGAGAGCTCCGTGGAACTATCGTAATGTATATAATAGAGATAAGAACGTCTCCCACAAAATAAGGACAAAAAATCATGATAGGAAATATTTGAGGGACCATAACCTACTGAAAATATTTTTATGGACTAAAAATGAAATTTTGTATATTTATAAGGACTGCAAAGGTATTTATTCTCAAAAAAAAATCTAAAAAAAAAACATGCTAAGAATGCAACTGAATTGCCCTAAAAAATGAAATTTTGTATATTTATAGGGACTACTAAGATATTTATTCCCAAAAAAAAATCTAAAAAAAAAACATGCTAAGAATACAACTAAATTACGCTAAAAAAATATCTAAAAAAAATATAAAAAAAAATCTTAGAGAAGCTCTAATTGAATGACACATAAGCAAATTTTATTGAGAACGCATGAGAGAGCTCCGTGGAACTATCGTAATGTATATAATAATTAGAGATTGAGATAAGAACCTCTCCCACAAAATAAGGACAAAAAATCATGATAGAAAATATTTGAGGGACCATAACCTGCTGAAAATATTTTTAGGGACTAAAAATGAATTTTTGTATATTTATAAGGACTGCAAAGATAGTTATTCCAAAAAAAAAATAGCTTAGAATGCAATTGAATTACCTTAAAAAATAAAATTTTGTATATTTATAAGGACTGCAAAGGTATTTATTCCCAAAAAAAATCTAAAAAAAAAACATGCTAAGAATGCAACTGAATTACGCTGAAAAAAATATCTAAAAAAAATCTTAGAGAAGCTCTAATTGAATGACACATAAACAAATTTTCTTGAGAATGCATGAGAGAGCTCCATGGAACTATCGTAATGTATATAATAGAGATAAGAACGTCTCCCACAAAATAAGGACAAAAAATCATGATAGGAAATATTTTAGGGACCATAACCTGCTGAAAATATTTTTATGGACTAATAATGAAATTTTTTATATTTATAAGGACCGCAAAGGTATTTATTCCCAAAAAAAAAATCTAAAAAAAAAACATGTTAAGAATACAACTAAATTATGCTAAAAAAAAAAAATCTAAAAATAGTAGATAAAAATATCTTAGAGAACCTCTAATTGAATGACACATAAACAAATTTTCTTGAGAATGCATGAGAGAGCTCCGTGGAACTATCGTAATGTATATAATATATAAATATATAGATAAGAACCTCTCCCACAAAATAAGGACAAAAAATCATGATAGGAAATATTTGAGGGACCATAACCTGCTGAAAATATTTTTATGGACTAATAATGAAATTTTTTATATTTATAAGGACCGCAAAGGTATTTATTCCCAAAAAAAAAATCTAAAAAAAAAACATGTTAAGAATACAACTAAATTATGCTAAAAAAAAAAAATCTAAAAATAGTAGATAAAAATATCTTAGAGAAGCTCTAATTGAATGACACATAAACAAATTTTGTTGAGAATGCATGAGAGAGCTCCGTGGAACTATCGTAATGTATATAATATATAAATATATAGATAAGAACCTCTCCCACAAAATAAGGACAAAAAATCATGATAGGAAATATTTGAGGGACCATAACCTGCTGAAAATATTTTTAGGGACAAAAATGAAATTTTGTATATTTATAAGAATTGCAAAGGTATTTATTCCCAAAAAAAATTTTGCTAAGAATGCAATTGAATTACCCTAAAAAATGAAATTTTGTATATTTATAAGGACTGCAAAGGTATTTATTCCCAAAAAAAAATCTAAAAAAAAAACATGCTAAGAATGCAACTGAATTACGCTAAAAAAATATCTAAAAAAAATCTTAGAGAAGTTCTAATTGAATGACACATAAACAAATTTTCTTGAGAATGCATGAGAGAGCTCCGTGGAACTATCGTAATGTATATAATAGAGATAGAGATAAGAACGTCTCCCACAAAATAAGGACAAAAAATCATGATAGGAAATATTTGAGGGACCATAACCTGATGAAAATTGTTTTAGGGACTAAAAATGAAATTTTGTATATTTATAAGGACTGCAATTGTATTTATTCCCAAAAAAAATCCTAAAAAAACATGCTAAGAATGCAACAAAATTGCCCTAAAAATGAAATTTTGTATATTTATAGGCACTGCAAATAAATTTATTCCCAAAAAAAAATCTAAAAAAAAAACATGCTAAGAATACAACTAAATTATGCTAAAAAAAATATAAAAAAAAATCTTAGAGAAGCTTTAATTGAATGACACATAAGCAAATTTTCTTGAGAACGCATGAGAGAGCTTCGTGGAATTATCGTAATGTATATAATAGAGATAGAGATAAGAACCTCTCCCACAAAATAAGGACAAAAAATCATGATAGGAAATATTTGAGGGACCATAACCTACTGAAAATATTTTTAGGGACTAAAAATGAATTTTTGTATATTTATAAGGACTGCAAAGATAGTTATTCCAAAAAAAAAATAGCTTAGAATGCAATTGAATTACCTTAAAAAATAAAATTTTGTATATTTATAAGGACTGCAAAGGTATTTATTCCCAAAAAAAATCTAAAAAAAAAACATGCTAAGAATGCAACTGAATTACGCTAAAAAAATATCTAATAAAAATCTTAGAGAAGCTCTAATTGAATGACACATAAACAAATTTTCTTGAGAATGCATGAGAGAGCTCCATGGAACTATCGTAATGTATATAATAGAGATAAGAACGTCTCCCACAAAATAAGGACAAAAAATCATGATAGGAAATATTTTAGGGACCATAACCTGCTGAAAATATTTTTATGGACTAATAATGAAATTTTTTATATTTATAAGGACCGCAAAGGTATTTATTCCCAAAAAAAAAACCTAAAAAAAAACATGCTAAGAATACAACTAAATTACGCTAAAAAATATCTAAAAAAAATATAAATTTTTTTTTTTAGAGAAGCTCTAATTGATTGACACATAAGCAAATTTTCTTGAGAATGCACGAGAGAGCTCCGTGAAACTATCGTAATATATATAATAGAGATAAGAACCTCTCCCACAAAATAAGGACAAAAAATCATGATAGTTAATATTTGAGGGACCATAACCTGATGAAAATTGTTTTAGGGACTAAAAATGAAATTTTGTATATTTATAAGGACTGCAAATGTATTTATTCCCAAAAAAAAATCTAAAAAAAACATGCTAAGAATGCAACTTAATTGCCCTAAAAAATGAAATTTTGTATATTTATAGGGACTTCAAAGGTATTTATTCCCAAAAAAAAAACCTAAAAAAAAACATGCTAAGAATACAACTAAATTACGCTAAAAAATATCTAAAAAAAATATAAGTTTTTTTTTTTAGAGAAGCTCTAATTGATTGACACATAAGCAAATTTTCTTGAGAATGCACGAGAGAGTTCCGTGAAACTATCGTAATGTATATTATAGAGATAAGAACCTCTCCCACAAAATAAAGACAAAAAATCATGATAGGAAATATTTGAGGGACCAAAACCTGATGAAAATTGTTTTAGGGACTAAAAATGAAATTTTGTATATTTATAAGGACTGCAAATGTATTTATTCTCAAAAAAAAATCTAAAAAAAAAACATGCTAAGAATGCAACTGAATTGCCCTAAAAAATGAAATTTTGTATATTTATAGGGACGACAAAGGTATTTATTCCCAAAAAAAAAAATCTAAAAAAAAACATGCTAAGAATACAACTAAATTACGCTAAAAAAATATCTAAAAAAAACATAAAAAAAAATCTTAGAGATGCTCTAATTGAATGACACATAAGCAAATTTTCTTGAGAACGCATGAGAAAGCTCCGTGGAACTATCGTAATGTATATAAAATAATAGAGATAATAACCTCTCCCACAAAATAAGGACAAAAAATCATGATAGGAAATATTTGAAGGACCATAACGTGCTGAAAATATTTTTACGGACCAAAAATGAAATTTTGTATATTTATAAGGACTGCAAAGGTATTTATTCCCAAAAAAAAATCTAAAAAAAAAACATGCTAAGAATGCAACTGAATTACGCTAAAAAAATATCTATAAAAAATCTTAGAGAAGTTCTAATTGAATGACACATAAACAAATTTTCTTGAGAATGCATGAGAGAGCTCCGTGGAACTATCGTAATGTATATAATAGAGATAGAGATAAGAACGTCTCCCACAAAATAAGGACAAAAAATCATGATAGGAAATATTTGAGGGACCATAACCTGA
The DNA here is from genome assembly GCA_951804385.1 of Trifolium dubium. Taxonomy (NCBI): domain Eukaryota; kingdom Viridiplantae; phylum Streptophyta; class Magnoliopsida; order Fabales; family Fabaceae; genus Trifolium; species Trifolium dubium. The sequence continues at coordinate 28,132,698 of OX638070.1, read as the reverse complement.
TGAAAATTGTTTTAGGGACTAAAAATGAAATTTTGTATATTTATAAGGACTGCAAATGTATTTATTCCCAAAAAAAATCCTAAAAAAACATGCTAAGAATGCAACTGAATTGCCCTAAAAATGAAATTTTGTATATTTATAGGCACTGCAAATAAATTTATTCCCAAAAAAAAATCTAAAAAAAAAACATGCTAAGAATACAACTAAATTATGCTAAAAAAAATATAAAAAAAAATCTTAGAGAAGCTTTAATTGAATGACACATAAGCAAATTTTCTTGAGAACGCATGAGAGAGCTTCGTGGAATTATCGTAATGTATATAATAGAGATAGAGATAAGAACCTCTCCCACAAAATAAGGACAAAAAATCATGATAGGAAATATTTGAGGGACCATAACCTGCTGAAAATATTTTTAGGGACTAAAAATGAATTTTTGTATATTTATAAGGACTGCAAAGATAGTTATTCCAAAAAAAAAATAGCTTAGAATGCAATTGAATTACCTTAAAAAATAAAATTTTGTATATTTATAAGGACTGCAAAGGTATTTATTCCCAAAAAAAATCTAAAAAAAAAACATGCTAAGAATGCAACTGAATTACGCTAAAAAAATATCTAATAAAAATCTTAGAGAAGCTCTAATTGAATGACACATAAACAAATTTTCTTGAGAATGCATGAGAGAGCTCCATGGAACTATCGTAATGTATATAATAGAGATAAGAACGTCTCCCACAAAATAAGGACAAAAAATCATGATAGGAAATATTTTAGGGACCATAACCTGCTGAAAATATTTTTATGGACTAATAATGAAATTTTTTATATTTATAAGGACCGCAAAGGTATTTATTCCCAAAAAAAAAACCTAAAAAAAAACATGCTAAGAATACAACTAAATTACGCTAAAAAATATCTAAAAAAAATATAAATTTTTTTTTTTAGAGAAGCTCTAATTGAATGACACATAAGCAAATTTTCTTGAGAATGCATGAGAGAGCTCCGTGGAACTATCGTAATATATATAATAGAGATAAGAACCTCTCCCACAAAATAAGGACAAAAAATCATGATAGTTAATATTTGAGGGACCATAACCTGATGAAAATTGTTTTAGGGACTAAAAATGAAATTTTGTATATTTATAAGGACTGCAAATGTATTTATTCCCAAAAAAAAATCTAAAAAAAACATGCTAAGAATGCAACTTAATTGCCCTAAAAAATGAAATTTTGTATATTTATAGGGACTTCAAAGGTATTTATTCCCAAAAAAAAAACCTAAAAAAAAACATGCTAAGAATACAACTAAATTACGCTAAAAAATATCTAAAAAAAATATAAGTTTTTTTTTTTAGAGAAGCTCTAATTGATTGACACATAAGCAAATTTTCTTGAGAATGCACGAGAGAGTTCCGTGAAACTATCGTAATGTATATTATAGAGATAAGAACCTCTCCCACAAAATAAAGACAAAAAATCATGATAGGAAATATTTGAGGGACCAAAACCTGATGAAAATTGTTTTAGGGACTAAAAATGAAATTTTGTATATTTATAAGGACTGCAAATGTATTTATTCTCAAAAAAAAATCTAAAAAAAAAACATGCTAAGAATGCAACTGAATTGCCCTAAAAAATGAAATTTTGTATATTTATAGGGACGACAAAGGTATTTATTCCCAAAAAAAAAAATCTAAAAAAAAACATGCTAAGAATACAACTAAATTACGCTAAAAAAATATCTAAAAAAAACATAAAAAAAAATCTTAGAGATGCTCTAATTGAATGACACATAAGCAAATTTTCTTGAGAACGCATGAGAAAGCTCCGTGGAACTATCGTAATGTATATAAAATAATAGAGATAATAACCTCTCCCACAAAATAAGGACAAAAAATCATGATAGGAAATATTTGAAGGACCATAACGTGCTGAAAATATTTTTACGGACCAAAAATGAAATTTTGTATATTTATAAGGACTGCAAAGGTATTTATTCCCAAAAAAAAATTGCTAAGAATGCAACTGAATTACCCTAAAAAATGAAATTTTGTATATTTATAAGGACTGCAAAGGTATTTATTCCCAAAAAAAAATCTAAAAAAAAACATGCTAAGAATACAACTGAATTACGCTAAAATAATATCTAAAAAAAATCTTAGAGAAGCTCTAATTGAATGACACATAAACAAATTTTCTTGAGAATGCATGAGAGAGCTCCGTGGAACTATCGTAATGTATATAATAGAGATAAGAACGTCTCCCACAAAATAAGGACAAAAAATCATGATAGGAAATATTTGAGGGACCATAACCTACTGAAAATATTTTTATGGACTAAAAATAAAATTTTGTATATTTATAAGGACTGCAAAGGTATTTATTCTCAAAAAAAAATCTAAAAAAAAAACATGCTAAGAATGCAACTGAATTGCCCTAAAAAATGAAATTTTGTATATTTATAGGGACTACAAAGATATTTATTCCCAAAAAAAAATCTAAAAAAAAAAACATGCTAAGAATACAACTAAATTACGCTAAAAAAATATCTAAAAAAAATATAAAAAAAAATCTTAGAGAAGCTCTAATTGAATTACACATAAGCAAATTTTCTTGAGAACGCATGAGAGAGCTCTGTGGAACTATCGTAATGTATATAATAATTATAGATAGAGATAAGAACCTCTCCCACAAAATAAGGACAAAAAATCATGATAGGAAATATTTGAGGGACCATAACCTGCTGAAAATATTTTTATGGACTAAAAATGAAATTTTGTATATTTATAAGGACTGCAAAGGTATTTATTCCCAAAATAAAATCTAAAAAAAGAACATGCTAAGAATACAACTAAATTACGCTAAAAAAAATATCTAAAAATAGTAGATAAAAAAATCTTAGAGAAGCTCTAATTGAATGACACATAAGCAAATTTTCTTGAGAATGCATGAGAGAGCTCCGTGGAACTATCGTAATATATATAATAGAGATAAGAACCTCTCCCACAAAATAAGGACAAAAAATCATGATAGTTAATATTTGAGGGACCATAACCTGATGAAAATTGTTTTAGGGACTAAAAATGAAATTTTGTATATTTATAAGGACTGCAAATGTATTTATTCCCAAAAAAAAATCTAAAAAAAACATGCTAAGAATGCAACTTAATTGCCCTAAAAAATGAAATTTTGTATATTTATA